>CP106724.1:178823055-180163055 GCA_025506655.1 Gossypium rotundifolium
AATTTATTCAAATTTGGACTTTATTTAATTTTAATACCTTTTTAAATTTTATTTTGGGTTTATTTGATGTAATAAGGCCATAAGGCCCAATGGATTGTTCTTTGTTTTACATTACTTTTTAATATTTTGCTAAAGAACTATTTTGGACATGTTATATCAAATTGGATTTACAAGATTAAATAAATGGGTTTTCAATCTAAGCCCAACTCAAATCAATAGTTTTTCTAAAACTTTACAAATTTTCTAAGTATCAAATGTGTTTGAAACGGGTTTACTTTAGGAACATACTAGATCCCATCCATTCTCGTGGTAGGGTGTGGGTGTTTCAAGCCGGATACTCAAAGTAACCCCTAGCCGATTAGTCATTAAACCCCAAAATCGAATCTTTTGTTTTGGTGGCCATAATCGATTGCCCCTCTACCCTATTAAAGTCGATTTGATCACTATCTAGTCTACATAGCCGAATATCTCAGTGGTGTCAAGCAGTAGTGCAGTCGATTTCAATATTAAAGGTAAGAACAAATGTTATTCGATTTGCAATCCCTTCTTTCTTTTAGCCGAAAATCTAGAAACTAATCCCATTAATATTCTTTGGCCGAAACTATGAAGGATCTTTCGGAATTTCTATTGTAGCCAACTTCTAGGGGAGACCATTCGGGATTTGGTTGACTAAGGTAAGTAAAGTGTAATATTAGGCCGCAGGCCATTTATGATGTTCATAAATTGTTAGAATCGGATTTAACATAAGGCTTGTAGGTATCTTGGCATATCCATAAGATAAATGACGATTTCGGGATTTAGACCCACAAGGTAAGGGACTATGAACATTCGGCCAAGGCCATACTTAGTGATTAATGTTGGCCGAATTCTGACTTTGATTTTTAGGGAAGTGTACACTCTATTTCGGTAGATTTTCGGGATTCAGAAACACATTAGTAAATAGGTGTGTAGCCCCACACTAACTCTTGATAGATTTATGGTATTGTTGTATTATATGTGTTCATAAGAATTTGGAAAAAAATGTGGCTAAAGGTACCATTCAATGGTACAACATATTTAGGTACGTTATTCTCTAAAGATCTGTTAGTAGTATTATAAACTATGAACGTGACATATATGAGAATTGGTTACGATTATGAATAAGGCATGTGGCATGACATTTGCATGATTTGTATGACTCATGGGGCATATGGGTGATTATGAAAAGGGGAAGTGATCCGGTGGTTTTTACCACAATATCTGGTGACTCATGTCACATAATCTGAATGTCGTGACTTATGTCACAAAATGTTATCTGGTGGCTATGCCACAATTTATAAGGGCGATGTGCAAGTCGATTACAGTGACTGACTTCAATGGTGTGTAGCGGATGGAGGGTCGATTTAGTAATCCCCACGGTGTGATGGCAGGTACGGGTGATGTGTAGATGATGGTTGTTTAGGTTTGGGTTCGGGATTGCATCATTGTTTTTATATGTTTTATATGTATGATTTGACATGCCTAAATTGATTTAGAGTTGTGTTGATTGTTACACATTGAGTCTGTTGACTCACCCCGTTGTGGGATATCTTTTCAGGTGACACTCAGTAATGGACCGGGTCGGCAGGAGCTTAGTGGTGGCCATGCTCAGCTCAGAGTTATTTTATTTTTATTGGTTTTTATCATTTAAGTTTTGGATTTATTTCGGGTTTTACTATGATGTAATATGGCCATTCTTATTAACTGTTTTAAGTATGCATTTTATTCGGTTTATTATGATACGATTATTGTTAAATCAAGATTAAATAGTTTTCATTAAAATAAATCTTAAATGTTTTTGACACCTAAGCACAAACGTTTTTTTTCAAATTACTGTTAAACTCTAAAAACCCGGCAATACTTTTTACTTATTGATTTCAAGTTCAAATAAAAATACTGTTTTAATAAAATCGAGACTACAAAGATAACCCCGTTTTCAATTTGTACTCAACACAAATCAAATTATCTTCCAAACCACCCAGATTTTCCAAAGTAACAAATAAGTTTTGAATTGTTTTACTCAAGGAGCATGCCAGATCCGGTCAGGACTTGTGGGTCGGGTTTGGGGTGTTTCAGTTTGGTATCAGAGCCCGATTCAAAACTCGACCTTGAGGGCTTTTTGGGCCCAAAATGTTTTCTTTCTTTTAAATTTGAATTTTACTAAGAAATGAGCAGGTTTTCTGGCATGGCTTTGAGTCTCCTACCAAGTCCACCTGTAAGTACTCCTAACTCTTTTGTGATTTGTATGTGGGACTTATAGGGACGTAGATTAGTAAATTAGGAATTAAACCCTAGGGTTAGCCTACTTCAACACCAAGATACATAAAACTTAAAGTCTAACCAAACAAACATGTGTCTGAGTCGCCAAGTTAAAGGTGTGGCAACCGTTGTGCGCATGTCTAGGATTGGATTCTGGGGAGCTTGGTATTTAAGGCCCTAGTGACTCACCTCCTCTCGCTCGAATCCTACAGTGCGTAGTGACGGTTCACCTTAGCCAAGAGGACTCAAACACAAAGCTAAACCCAATAATTAAAACCCAAAAGGACCGTCACCTTGTTTTGTGAAACTCAAAATTCAAACCATGATTATAAAATTCCAAATTACCCTTGATTTAAAAAAATGATCGAATACCCTAATTTGCAAATTGACCAAATTACCCTTAACTTGTACAAATGACCAAAATACCTCGTAATGGAAAGTTATCGAAATACCTCGAATTAAAAATTTTCAAAATACCTTTATTTCGTTAAATCACCTGGAACCAACTTTTGCAAAAATTACCAAAATGCCCCTAACTTGTAAAATTACAAAAATACCCCTAGCGTATAAAATTACCATTTTACCCTTGAAATTTTCTTACCAAGTATTTCAATTTTGTAGAAATACCAAAAAAAAATCTACTCCCTAGAACTATTGAACATAAGACTGTTCGCGATAAATTAGTGGAACAAAAACTAATCTATAAAATTCTCTAATCAGATAAACACAACTCGGAAGGATGAGTTCTAGAGGACGTGGTCATAATGTGCATAGCCGTGGTAGAGGCCGAATGACCGTGTTGGAACCCGTTAGGTCTGGTCAAGGGTCCAAAAATAAAATGCCACCACCACCATTTCTTGGTATAGAATATCGAGGATCGACGGGACGATGCAAGATATCACAAAGCGATGCTGCGAGTTCTGTAAAGGGTGGCTGGAGTAGGTGGAGGCATGGGAGCTAGAAAGTCGGCACCTAAGCAAATCCGAGCTAATGGATCTAAGTTTTTCCGTGGAGTATCTGGTGTGGCACCCAATACGGCTGAGTATTGGTTAGAGGCGAAGGAGCGGATTATGGACGATTTGGACCTGACTGCCGAGGAGAAACTAAAAGGGGTAGTGTCCCTACTCCGTGATGAGTTATACCAATGGTGGCTCACAGTTCGGGATGGTGCTGTCACTGATGATCTTACTTGGGAATATTTTAAGGCGGCATATCAGAAGAAGTACATTGGAACTAGTTATGTTGATGCGCAGAGGAAGGCGTTTTTGAGGCTGGTTCAGGGAAATAAATTCGTAGCGGAATACGAGGCAAAATTTCTAAGGTTGAGCTGATAAGCTCGAGGTATTGTGTCAACGGAGCATGAACGGTGTGTCCAATTTGAGGACGGACTAAGGGATGACCTGAGGTTGTTGATAGCTCCATAGCAGGAGCAAGAATTTGCCGTGTTGGTGGAGAAGGCTAAGGTAGCCGAAGGGATTAAGGACTCGGTGAGATAGAATACGGACCGAAATAGGCAAAAGAGAGGCTTTGGATCATCAAGGCCATCAGGGAATGTGCAAAAGAGGCCTAGAAGTGATGGGCCACACGATCAGCAGGCTGCTACGAGAAGACAGTACCGTACTTGTGGCCAGTGTGGAAAGATGCACTTGGGGAAGTGTTGGAAGAAGACGGGAGGATGTTTCAAGTGTGGGTCCAAGGACCACATGATTAAGAATTGTCCTATGAGAACAGAAGGGGGTCGACCAATAAGTCAGGGTTTTAATTAGGTTGGAAGAGGAGGACAGCAGCCATCGTGAGGTCGTGGTTTGGCTAGCAGAGGTAATGGTTCTGGTAGAGGATGGGAACACCGGGCAGAGGTGTTGGTAACACAGAGGTGAGGCAACCGGGTCTGGTATATACGATTTGTCGGAGGGAAGATGGTGACGCACCGGACGTCATAATCGGTACGTTCCTTATGGCTGGCAAGCCTTACTTTGCTCTAATTGATGTTGGCTCTATCCACTCTTATATTGCATGTAGAGTAGTTGAAACACTAGGCATAGCCTCTAAACTGTCTAATAGGGAGATGACTGTAGTGAACCCATTAGGTCAAACTGTAGTGGTGAATAAGATATTTTGGAGTGTACCTCTAGAGCTTCAAGGAGTGGTATTTCTTGCCGACTTGATGGAATTACCTTTCGGAGAATTTGATCTCATCCTTGGTATGGACTGGCTAGTGGAACATCGAGCTGTATTGGATTGTGCAGCTAAGCGAATGGAGTTAAAGACGCCGGAGGATAAGGTGGTAGTTATGATAGGAGAAAGAAGAAACCACTTATTTAACGTAGTTTCTACTTTAAAGGCTAATAAGATGGCTTGGAAAGGGTGCGAGGCATTTTTGATCTTTGTTAGCGCCTTGGATGCAAAAGAAGGGGGAGTAAGTGGAGTTAGAACAACAAGAGAATTTGTGGATGTTTTTCGAGAGGAGTTACCTGGAATACCCCCGGATAGGGAAGTGGAGTTCGAAATTGACTTGTTGCCAGGTACAGCTCTTGTGTCTATTGCCCCGTACAGAATGGCACCAAAGGAGTTGGTTGAGCTCAAGGCTCAGATCCAAGAGTTGCTTGACCGTGGGTTTATCCGACCCAGTGTGTCTCCATAGGGAGCACCGGTCTTGTTTGTGAAGAAGAAGGACGAAACTATGCGTATGTGCATAGATTATCGTCAGTTGAATAAGCTGACCATCAAGAACAAGTATCCTTTGCCAAGAATAGACGACTTGTTCCATCAGCTTAAGGGGGTCGCAGTATTTTCGAAGATAGATCTAAGGTCTGGATATCATTAGCTTAAGGTGAAGGAGGCTGATATCCATAAGACAGCTTTTCGGATAAGGTACGGGCATTATGAGTTCTTGGTAATGCCATTCGAATTGACAAATGCCCCAGCCGCGTTCATGGACATGATGAACCGGGTTTTCTAACCCTATCTGGACCGGTTCGTTGTTGTGTTCATAGACGATATTTTGGTGTATTCGAAGTCTGAGGAAGAACATGATGAGCACCTCCGAGTCATGTTGCAAGTGTTAAGGGAGAAAATGCTATATGCCAAGTTCAGCAAGTGTGAATTTTGGCTGAAAGGAAGTTACATTTTTAGGACATGTGGTGTCTGCGGAGGGGATAAGGGTGGATCCTCAGAAGATTGAGGCAGTATTGGATTGGAAACCACCCAAGTTTGTGGCGGAGGTTCGTAGCTTCTTGGGATTGGCAGGCTATTATAGAAGGTCCGTAGAAGGGTTCTCGTCGATCGCAGCACCTTTGACAAAGTTACTAAGGAAGGAGGTACCTTTCGTATGGACTGATAAGCAACAGGAGAGCTTTGAGAAACTTAAGAGGGTCTTGATGAAGCTCGATTTTAATTGACTGGAGGTGGAAGGATTATGTGGTATATTGTGATGCTACCCATACAGGATTGGGAGGTGTCCTTATGCAAGACGGGAAGGTAGTTGCTTATGCGTCTCGACAATTAAGGCCACATGAGGTTAACTACCCGACGCACGATTTGGAATTGGCAGTAGTGGTCTTTGCTCTTAAAGTGTGGAGGCACTACTTATATAGAGAAAAGTCAGTGATCTACATGGACCACAAGAGTCTGAAGTATTTGCTGACTCAGAAATAGCTGAACCTGAGACAGCGAAGGTGGGTGGAATTATTGAAGTATTGTGATTATTCTATAGAGTATCACCCGGGCAAGGCGAATGTGGTGGCAGATGCCCTAAGTCGGAAAGTAGTGTTGGATCTGAGGGCAATGTTTGCACATCATAGCTTGTATGACGATGGAAGTTTGCTAGCAGAGTTGCAAGTTAAGCCGACGTGATTGAATGAGGTGAAAGAGAGTCAGTTGGCGGATAATGATCTAAGTGCTAAGCTACGGCAAGTGCAGAGTGAGGAGTTGAAGGACTATGGTATTAATGGCGATAGAGTATTGTGTTTCAAGGGTAAGGTCTGTATGCCGAAGAACGAGGAGTTACGATGGAGAATTATTCAGGAATCGCATAGTAGCCCCTATGCTATGCATCCTGGAGGTAGTAAGTTGTACAAATATCTAATGGAATAGTTTTGGTGGCCTGGTCTTAAGCGGGAAGTTACCGAATTTGTAGGGAAGTGCTTAACGTGTCAGCAAGTTAAGGCTGAACACCAAGTTCGTCAGGGTTGCTTCAGCCAATACAGATTCCGTAGTGGAAGTGGGAGAGAATCACCATAGACTTCGTTAGCGGGCTTCCCCTTACGCCTACTAAGAAGGACTCGGTATGGGTGATAGTGGATCAATTGACAAAGTTCGCGCATTTCATTCCCGTGTGGGTTGACTATTCCCTACAAAACTTGGTAAGGTTGTATGTTGTGGAAATTGTAAGGCTGCACGGAGTACCGATGTCGATTATCTCGGATAGGGATCCGAGGTTTACGTCTCATTTTTGGAAGGCACTACATCAAGCTTTGGGCACCAGATTAGACTTTAATACGGCATTTCATCCACAATCAGACGGCCAGTCTGAGCGAGTGATCCAAGTGTTAGAGGATATGCTGAGGGGCTGTGTATTAGACTTCAGAGGGAGTTGGGAAAAGTTTTTTCCTTTAGCAGAATTTGTGTACAATAACAGCTATCAGGTAAGTATTTGGATGGCACCGTACGAAGCACTGTATGGACGAAAGTGTCGCACTCCCACATGTTGGACGGATTGGGAGAACGTCAGATTTTGGGTCCAGAAATTATGGCAGAATCGGAGGAAAAGGTTAAGGTAATTCAGACACGGTTGAAGGAGGCTTCTAATAGGTAAAAGCCATACGCAGATCTTAAGCGGAAGGAGATTGAGTTTACCGTGGGAGATTCGGTGTTTCTTAAAGTTTCACCGTGGAAGAAGGTAATGAGATTTGGTCGCAAAGGGAAGTTAAGTCCCAGGTTTATAGGACCTTATCGGATATTAAAGTGAGTTGGACCAGTGGCCTACCAGTTGGAGTTGCCTTCGAAATTGCAGCAAATGCACGATGTATTCCATGTTTCTATGCTACGTCGATACCGATCGGATCCATCTCATGTAGTTCTGGTTGAAGAGGTGGAGCTAAGGCTAGATTTGTCCCACGAGGAGGAGCCAATTCAGATCTTGGAGTGAGATGTGAAAGTGTTATGGAGGAAATCGGTCCCTCTGGTCAAAGTGCTATGGCGTAATCATGGATCGAAGGAAGCTTCTTGGGAGCCGGAAGAAGCAATGCGACAACAATACCCCCACCTATTCTAGCCAGGTAATTTTGAGGTTGAAATTATTTTAAGGGGGTAGAACTGTAATATTCGGGAATTAGGGCTTGTGCATAATTGCTAAATTGTATGAAGTAGCATGCCTATATGTGTTTGAATGTGTTATATGAATTTTTGAAAACTTCAAAGTGTAGGTAAATGCCTTAGAAAATATTAGATTTTAAGTATTAAAGGGGGAGCTAAGCTTGTTAGGCCTTAAGAAAATATGTAGAGGGAATTGGACATAAGAATGGGCTTGTTAAAGTGGCAAGGAGGCGCCACTTAAAGCTCTAGGAAGTGACGCCACAGGAAGTGCAAGGAGGGTTTAGGTTCGAGTTGCAAGGAGAGCACTTTTGGAGTTTTATTTTGCAGCAAGGAGGGGAGGTAGTGGATGGCATGTGGACTCTAGAAGGAGGAGGTATAGATGGGGTTGGAGAGTTGAAGATTCGGCTAAGGAGGAGTGGATCAAGGGATAAAGGAGAGAGGGAAGAGAGTTGGCCGGCCTAGGGACTCCCTTGGTGTTCTTTTCGGCCAAAAGGTGGAAAGGAGGCCATTTTTTCTTTCTTTTCTTTTCAAAAGTGCCTTTGCAGAAATTCTTCTCTTTTCCTATTCTTCTTTTTCTTTCCTTCTACCCCAAATCCATACCTATTCCCTAATAGCCGAATCTCAAGGTGCCCTCATTCTCTCTTCTTTGTCCCAAGTCTTAAAAGTCGGATACTCAAAGTAACCCCTAGTCGATTAGTCATTAAACCCCAAAACTGAATCCTTCATTTTGGTGGCCATAATCGATTGCCCCTCTACCCTGTTAAAGCCGATTTGATCATTATCTAGTCTACATAGCCGAATATCTCAGTGGTGTCAAGCAGTAGTGCAGTCGATTTCAATATTAAAGGTAAGAACAAATGTTATTCGATTTGCAATCCCTTCTTTCTTTTAGCCAAAAAATCTAGAAACTAATCCCATTAATATTCTTTGGCCGAAACTATGAAGGATCTTTCAGGATTTCTATTGTAGCCGACTTCTAGGGGAGACCATTCGGGTTTTGGTTGACTAAGGTAAGTAAAGTGTAATATTAGGCCGCAAGCCATTTATGATGTTCATAAATTGTTAGAATCGGATTTAACATAAGGCTTGTAGGTATCTCGACATCTCCATAAGACAAATGACGATTTCGGATTTAGACTCACAAGGTAAGGGACTATGAACATTCGGCCAAGGCCATACTTAGTGATTAATGTTGGCCGAATTCTGACTTTGATTTTTAGGGAAGTGTACACTCTATTTCGGTAGATTTTCGGGATTCGAAAAACACATTAGTAACCAGGTGTGTAGCCCCACACTAACTCTTGATAGATTTATGGTATTGTTGTATTATATGTGTTCATAAGAATTTGAAAAAATGTGGCTAAAGGTACCATTCAATGGTACAACATATTCAGGTACGTTATTCTCTAAAGATCTGCTAGTAGTATTATAAACTATGAACGTGACATATATGAGAATTGGTTACGATTATGAATAAGGCATGTGGCATGACATTTGCATGATTTGTATGACTCATGGGGCATATGGGTGATTATGAAAAAGGGAAGTGATCTGGTGTCTGTTGACTCATGTCACATAATCTGAATGTGGTGACTTATGTCACAAAATGTTATCTGGTGGCTATGCCACAATTTATAAGGGCGATGTGCAAGTCGACTGCAGCGACTGCCTTCGATGGTGTGTAGCGGATGGAGGGTCAATTTAGTAATCCCCACGGTGTGATGGCAGGTACGGGTGATGTGTAGAGGATGGTTATTTAGGTTTGGGTTTGGGATTGCATCATTGTTTTTATATGTTTTATATGTATGATTTGACATGCCTAAATTGATTGAGAGTTGTGTTGATTGTTACACATTGAGTCTGTTGACTCACCCCGTTGTGGGATATCTTTTAGGTGACTCTGTAATGGACCTGGGTGGCGGGGAGTTTAGTGGTGGCCATGCTCAGCTCAGAGTTATTTTATTTTTATTGGTTTTTATCATTTAAGTTTTGGATTTATTTCGGGTTTTGCTATGATCTAATATGGCCATTATTATTAACTGTTTTAAGTATGCATTTTATTCGGTTTATTATGATACGATTATTGTTAAATCAAGATTAAATAGTTTTCATTAAAATAAATCTTAAATGTTTTTGACACCTAAGCACAAACGTTTATTTTCAAATTACTATTAAACTCTAAAAACTCGGGAATACTTTTTACTTATTGATTTCAAGTACAAATAAAAATACTGTTTTAATAAAATCGAGACTGCAAAGATAACCCTGTTTTCAATTTGTACTCAACACAAATCAAATTATCTTCCAAACCACCCAGATTTTCCAAAGTAACAAATAAGTTTTGAATTGTTTTACTCAAGGAGCATGCCAGATCCGGTTAGGACTTGTGGGCCGGGTTTGGGGTGTTTCAATAACAAAATTAATCAACATTTATAATGATTAAAAACTATATGAACTTTTCAGGCACAAACAACAATAATAGGAGTGTCAAGGACAATCTGTAACTTTCCCTTTTCCTCAATTATCTGCTGGTTCTTGGTCTATACAATAATTTATTTCCAATTATCAGTTCCAAACACTTTAAATCATCTCATTTCATGTATATGATATTTTTTATTCATTTTTCACAATTCTCTTAAGTTTTTCTTTTTATTCAATTTAGTCCCTACAATCAAAATAAACATATAATTCATTTTTAATCTCCAAACTTTAAATCCAGGTTCAAACACATCCTTGTACAACTCTCAAACATCTATATGTATAAGGATTTCATGTCAATTTCAACATATTCTCATTTTAGTCCCCAAACTCAAAACTAACAAAAAATCACTTTATAAAATAGCCCTATTTTCCATCAAAGCTTCAAGCTTAACCATATAACATCAAAAACCTCCAAATTCAACAATGTTAACTTTTCAAAAAAAAATTTAGTTTTACGATTTAATACCTGAGTAGCTAGATTAAGTTACAATGATCTCAAAAACATAAAATTTACAAAAAAATGGACCTCGAATTAACTCACATGCGTGAAAGGTGCCTTAAGCTGGAAATGAATAATGGCTTCCTTTGGTTTTAGGTTTAAGAAAGAGTGGAGAAGAGAAATGACAAAGGTGCCAACTTTTCTTTATATTTTATTAACCTTTAACTTATTATTTTTATTACATTTTAACAAAATTTTATTAAAACAAAAGAACTTAATCGTCCACTACAAAAAAATATGGCATAATTGCAATTTAAAATCATTAAATTATGATTTTAGAATCATTTAGCTCATATAATTTAATAGTAATTAACTTTTACAATTTTTATGATTTAGTCCTTATACCTTAATTAATCATCCAATCACTAAAATTTTCGGGCCAAAATTAAAGACACCTATATAAAAACTCCGTAAATATTTTTTAATGTTTACAAACTTAGTTTATGGAAATGAGATCCCAATACCTCATTTTCCAAAACCACTGACTTTATGGTCAAACAACTTGTACGTTAATTAACCATCCAATTAGAAAAATTTGTCAAATCAAAATTCACTATAACACTGTGCTGGGAAATGTGTCCATATTGTAGTAAACATGTAACTGTTTTCTATTTATTTGAATGATGAATAAATAAATAAATTTAATTTCACATTTCACTATTATGTCTTTTTTATTTTCTGTCTTTTAAATTTTACATGCATAGCGAAACTGTGACAAGCAAATATTAGTTCATTGATTTTCTAGAGTTCAAACTGAAGATAAGTAGCATTGTAAATGTTTACATTGCGAGAAAGAAAACTTACTTTAGTAGATAATCTAAATGAGTCTGTAATCTCGTAAAAGAATCAAAGTAATCATTTGATTCAAATACTGAGAAGGATTATTATGTCGTCTACAATTTCAATTGGGAGATGGCTAATCTTGGCTATCGGAGCAGTTGACTCCATGAGTAAAGACATAGATGTATTCATTGGTAGAATGATACATTGGACTGACCCAAGATAAATTAATTTTGAATCCATTTGTGAGTTAATTCACTTGTGACGTTCATAGTGTGATTTACCTAAATCCTGAGTTAGACACTGACCATGCATATGCAACTCATGTGCTTTGATATAAGTGGAGGCTTATGCTCTAAAGATGATTGATCCCATAGTTGGTATGTTGGGTACATGACTTGTGTATGGCATGGCTTTACTAGCAACAATGGAATTCATAGTTCAATTAAAGAGTTAATGATATCTTCTCATTGGCATTGTGTGCATTGACAAATATCGAACGTGGTCACTGTGTAACGCCCTAAATTTCTTTAATTCTGGCTTATGTGATTTTAGAGCACAAAAATATCTGTATGTGTTTCTAAAATTAATTGACACAAATGTGTATCTGCTTCAGTGGCTAAGTGTTCTGGGTGTGTGTGAGAGGTCCCAAGTTCAAGTCACAACTAGGTAAATTTTGGCATTTTTATGAATAAAGCTCACACTGGGGTCGATAGGCTTTTAAGTTATTGTTGGTAAAATGATATCAGAATGGGCCTGCTGGTCTGGTGGCTAAGTGGAGTGTTTGATTGCAGGAGGTCTTGTGTTCGAATCCCTATGCAAGCGTGGGATAGTTTTATTTTTCTCATTCGATTGAAAGAGTTTTAGTTGAATCAGAATTCTGAGGTGGTTGAGGATGAGAGAATAGTGGGATAATGAGGAGTTATCAAAATTATTTTCCTATTGATTTCAAATTCTTTTCTCTCATCTCCCCAATATTCTTTTCCAACATTTTTTGTCTCCCCAACTCTTCTGCCAGAAATCTACCTCCCCATCCATTTTCCCTTTCGATTTCTTCTTTCCAATCCATCTTCTTTTATTCAGCATTGGTTTCGCTCATACAGTGAAGGGCAAGAATCGGTGAGAAATTCTGCAGCAAATTGAGCATTACGAGTCTTCGTTAGCGATAAGCCTGTTATCTGGAAACTCAGTTTTATTATTCTATTTATGTGTCGCATTTCGGTACGGTATGGTGTATAGGGATGGGTGGGTTGATTATATCCCCACATGGTGTGTAGGGCTGGACGAAGATGGTGTGTAGAGGTTGGTGGGTAGGATTCTGATACTCTAATATGCATTCTATATCTGATTGGCCTGAGGCCTAATATCTTTCTGGCTCTATATCTGATTGGGCTAAGGACCTGTTATATATATATCGATTTTGCATCCGAGTGGGCTAAGGCCCAAACTGTTTCTATAATAGGCTCTGGCCCAGTCTGTGATTTTGATTTCTGGTGATTACTCTGACGTTTGATATCTATGTGGGGATTACACACTGAGTTGCGAAACTCACCCTTTTCTGTTTAATCTTTTCAGGTAATCCCCAATATTAGATGGATCAGTGCAACGGAGGACTCGACGGTGACCACTGCTTCTGCTTCACGATAGATTCACAATTTTTATATTTATTTATGGTTTTGATTATATCTGGGAAAAGTTTTACGTAATTATGGCAATTACGAATTTTTGTATAAATTTGGGATTTGCAACGTTTATGGTTTTACCGCTAGTAGTAGGAAAACTCAAGTTTTCAATACAAACAAACATTTTATCAAAATACACACAAATTTGCAAATTATTTTTAAAAGCTTCTGCAAAGTATAACATTTTGAAAATGAATAATGATTGAAAACAAAGGACACGTTTTTTGAAGCTAGCATAGGATAATGAAAAGTGGTACAACGGAGAAATGGTCCTTACGTCATTGTGATTTCTAAAGCACTATCATGTGACATCGCCAAATTTGGCCATAACATCTAGGTCAAATTTGGGGCGTTATACACGGGGTGCTTGTTCTCGAACGAGAAATTTATCCCAGTTATTTGTTGGCATTGATCATAGTAATCATTAAGAAGACATAATGGTGACAGAAAGATAAAATAGGATTGTATTGAGTGAACAGATTTAACTCATGAATCAAGGATATTATGAGGGTAACACACACATGACGAGGTCATTGGACAAAGTAGTTGGATGAATTGCTTTCGTAAAGAGTATATAATAAGGATTTTTCAATCATGCTACTTCTTGTGGACTGACTCTATGATTAAGTAATTGCGAATTATCGGAACGATGCTTTTGGACATAATTGCAATCACTAGAGTCTAATTGTATATGTCTGATTGGTCCCTCCACTAGCTCAACAAAAGCTCGATCGGACTACATTTGAATCAGAAGAAAATTCTATGACTTTGGAAATAATTTAATTAAGTCAATTTATTCGATGTGGAATTAAATTAGGTGGTCATGAGAATTGTTCAACCAGAGAATTTGATTAAAGAATATTTTGAAAAATTAATTTGGAAAATCTAAGTGATTTTTGGAAATTTAATTTTGATCTAGTATAATTAAATTAATCAAATTAATTAAAATTAATATGATATTTTTAGAAATTAATTTTCAAGTCATACGATTGGCCCAATGGGTAATTGAACTTGAAAATTGGACATAAGATCATAAATTGGGCCTAGAAGCCCAAAACCTAGAACAAGCCCAAAAACTGGTAGAACCGGGCCAACGGTCCAACTAGTGGCTAGACTAGATCGATTGGGTCGTCACTGATCCGGACCGAAACAGCAGGAGTCGAACCAGCCTGGATTATCGTATGGGTGTCGCCTGTGCATCATTGGATATGGCAGTGCTGGCAAGTAACATCCTAAATTAGGGGCTATGCATTTGTGTGTTTGTGTGTGAATGCTATGTTTATCATGCTAGTTTAGGGTGCTTTGGGGTCCAGGAATGACATAGGGGTAAGCAGGAGCCTTAGTAAAAATTTTTCTTTTTGTGCACTTTAGGGGAGAGCTGAATGGGATAGGACTTAAGGGTTGTTGTTTGTGTGTTTTGACACAAGGAGTCTATTGGTGAAGTGGCAAGGAGGCGCCACTTAAAGCTCAAGAAGGTGACGCCTCAGAGAAGCTGGCAGGGAGCAGATTCGAGCTGCATGGATTCCCTTTGAGGGATTTCTTTTTAACGCCAAGGAGGGGGAGAGTTGCTCTCAGCTTGGACTCTGGTGGATGAGTGTTGAATGGGTCAACACATTTGTATGAAAGGAAGAGAGCAATTCAAGGAAAAGGAAGGGGTCAACTAGTTTGAATGGAGAGTGGAAAGTGATCGGTGGAGAGAATCATGGGATTGGGAGAGAGGGAGAGTGTTTGGTCGAATGTGGGAGTGTGTGTGTGTGTGTGAAGTGTGTGTGTGTGTGTGTGTGCTCGGTTTAGTGATGTTAAGGGGGTGGCCGAACGTTAGATGATGGCATTAGGGGTGTTGAGAATTTCGGCTAGCTGGGGAAACAAAGAGCATTCTTTGTTCAATTCTTTTTGTCAAAACCGAAACATTCATACCACTTTGTGCATTTTTGCTTTTCTCTCAAATACCAAAACACTCTCACACCTTTTGTTTTTCATTTTCTTTTCTCCCATTCACCAAAGCCGAAATACCACCCAATACTCTTAGTATTTTCTTTTTCTTTTATGCTTGGCTGAAACTCATATTACCATGTACTCTCTACTTCCATTTCATTTTCTTTGCCATAAACATCAAAGTCGAAACCCTCTGAAGCCTCATCTCCTGCCGAAACTCTGGCATTTTCTTCTCTTTTCTCTCAAACACCATAGCCGAATCTCCTTTGGTAGATAGCACCTTTCTTCTCCATCTCTTTCTTTTCAAGAGCAGAACATTTTCAGCATTCGGTAAGTTCTTTTTGGTTTAGCCAAATCTCTCTAAACATCTACTCACTCTTTTGCTTCTCTTGTTTTCTTTGAAAGAAAGCTGAATTCCTCTGACATTCATATCCTTTCCTTTCGATTTTTGTTCCAGTGGATTGTCGTTACCTGTTCTTCACCACTCCCAATCGGTTTTTCTAGTGTGGTGGTAAGTGTTTTCATTTTGGTTCAATCATCTCTTCTCATGGTGGAGTGCCGAAGGCAGTAATCATATTTTTTAACTCTTGGCCAATTGTAGGGGGTTTATCTTCACATTCTTCCGGCTTTTGGGTTGCGATTGGAGTGTGTTAAGGGAAAATTGGTTCTAGTTAATTTAGATTCTTAATCTTTGGGATTTGTCGATCTAGGTAAGGACCCTTAGCTTTGAGTGTCTATTCGCTTTTATTCAATTTCACTGCTTTAATCCGGTCTAGTGACCAAGGTTGTTCATGGACTCAAATGTTAGCCAAGCAAAAGGAGGGGTTGGACCCGCAGTCCTAGCCCCTAAGTTTAAGAAGTGCACGATATTTGCTATTTGGGACTGGCCACCAGGTTGTGGGTGGCAGAATAAGAGGCAGATAGCAGTAGTCTCCGATAGTGATAGTGTCGACATAGATAGCATAGTGCTGTGCGTATCTAGGTGTGTAAGATTGACACACTTTAATACTATTATGTGTTATTAATTTCTTTGGGGCTAAAAAGCCAAAATGGCTAGATGAATAAACGTTATGCCATTATGGGCATGGCTGAAGTACCAGGTAAGTATCCTGCTATTTATGTATATGCTAATGAAAGTATGCCATAATAATATTATGCATTTGATAATATGTTGCATTCGGTTGACATTTGTATGCATGGGTTGGATATGATATGAAAGGGGAAGTGTAAGACTGTCACTAGTGGTTTGGTACCACACGTGGATTGGCCCCACATTCTTGATTCGTGACTAAGTTTTAGTGTTTTGGAACCACCAGTTTGGTACCACATATTGATGATTTCGTGACTCATCCCAGTGGTTTTGTACCACAGTGGGTTGGCCCCACAGATATGATTATTCGGGATTATCACTAGTGGTTTGGTACCACAAGTGGGTTGGCCCCACATATGATATTTTGTGACTCTGTCATCAGTGGCTAGGTGCCAAATATGGAGTGTAGCGGATGGAGGGTTGATTGTAGAAATCCCACGGAGTGATCGGCTGGTACGGGTGGTGTGTAGAGGATGAAAATCTAGGATTGGGCCGGGTACATTGCATCCATTCTTGTACATGCTATTTTTGAGTAGGCTAAGGCCCAATATGTGGTTGTGGGCGTGAGGCCATTTATGTTGTTTTAAGGGGGAACTTACACATTGAGTCTTGCTGACTCACCCCCTCTGCTTAATCTTACAGGTGACCGGTGAAATGGGGACTTGGGAGCCGAAGGGACTCAATGAGGCCATAGCTTGTTATTTTTAGTAAACTTAGTTTTTTAGACATTTTAATTTGGGATTTTAATTGATGTAATAAGGCCTTTCTAAATTGCTATTTGGTTTTCATTATAATTTCCACTTTGATACAACACTATTTTTTGACTTGAACTTAATTGGAAAAAAAGTTTTCTAAATAACGGAAACCTAAATACCTATTTTTCTCACAAGTGCTCACAAAGACAACAAATGAACAGTTAATCCACCTTGCAAATTTTTCTTAAGTGGCAAACCACTATTTTCAAAACATTACCTGAAATAAAAAGTTTTAAACTTTCGATTTTCATCAAGATCCCCAAAGTTTCTTTTCAACCTTTTTCCCTGTAACATACCAGATCTGGTCGTGACGTCTAGATCGGGTTTGGGATGTTACAATTTTAGTATCAGAGCCTAGGTTGCAAAACTCGGGCTGTGAAAATGGGTTTAACAATGTTTTATTAAGTTGGTCTAAACGATTTTTGGAAGGAATGGTTTGGTTGGAGCATGGCATCTGAGTCTGAAGGCACCCAGTCCACCCAGGTAAGTGTTTCAAAATTTCTGGTGGGGTATGCATGAAACGATTGTTAATATGGCTATATGCTCTAGGAGACTCAGATTATAGAGACTGAAACTTTGATGTGTTGCAGAAACTACTCTTTGAGACTACTTTCCATAAAATTGCCCGGTGTTAAAAAGTGAAAGAAATAACTAACTCATAAAACTTTTTAATCAGATTAATCACAAACGTTAGTCATGAGCACTCGAGGTCGTGGACGTAATGTACGTGGTCGTGGTAGGGGTAGGACTACGGTATCGGAACCAGTAGGATCTGGTCATGGGTCAGAAAGTGAGATACCAGTGCCACCAGTAATGGAAGTAGAATTTCAGGACCAAATAGGCAGGGATGACGTTGTGTCGTAGGCAATGTTACGAGTCTTAGAGAGAGTGGCTTGGGCAGACATGGGTACAGAGCTTGGAAATCGGTGTCTGAGCGACTCCGAGCCAATAGAGCAGAGATGTTTAGGGGTGTTTCTGGCGTAGCCCCTAATACAACTGAGTATTGGTTAGAAGCGAGTGAGCGCATAATGGATGATCTAGACTTCACGGTAGAGGAGAAGTTGAAAGGGGTAGTGTCTCTCCTACAAGATAAGGCGTATCACTAGTGGCTCATGGTTAGGGATGGTACGGTGGCTAAGCATATCACTAGGGATTTCTTTAAGACTGCATTCCAAGGGAAGTACGTAGGGTTGAGTTATGTGGAAGCGCACATAAGGCATTCCTAAATTTGGTTTAGGGGAGTAAGTCAGTGCCCGAGTATGAGGTAGAATTCCTACGGTTAAGTCGTTATGCCCGAGGTATTGTGGCCACGGATCACGAGCGATGTGTTCAGTTCGAGGGTGGGTTGAGAGATGATCTACGTGTGTTGATAGCCCCACAGAGAGAGGGAATTTGCTGTTCTTGTGGAAAAGGCTAAGATAGCCGAGGAGGTGAAGCGGTCCGAAAAGTAGAATCTGGAGAGGAATAGGAACAAGAGGAACTTTGGTTCGTCAGGATCAATTAGTCGGTTTCAGAAGAGGCCTAAGGTTGAGGGGTCGAATCATGTTGTGAGACCTGCTTTTGATAGTCGGCCTTCAAGGTGTACTCGATGTGATAAATTTCATTTTGGTGAGTGTTGGGTTGGTAATAGAGGCTGTTTTAAGTGTGGCTCTACAGAGCATCATATAAGGGACTATCCACAAGAGAGGGGCAAAGCGCAATCAACGGGTCAAGGTTATGTTTAGTTAGGTAGAGGTGGCCAGCAACCATAGAGAGGCCGAGGTCCGGTCAGAGGAGGTAATGGTTTCGGTCGTAGACGTAGAGTACCAAGCAGAGTGTCTTTGGGGCGATGATGCAAAGAGACTGGTTGGTCATGCGCATCGGTGTCGAAAAGAGGGAGATACACCAGACGTCATAATTAGTACGTTTCTTATTTATGGGTTGCCTTATACTGCCTTGATTGATATAGGATCAACTCATTCATATGTTGCTAGTGGGATATCTGGAACCCTAGGAATAGACTCTGAGATTGCCTCTAGGGAGATGACCGTAATTAGCCCGCAAGGACAATAGGTAGTGGTAAACAGACTTTATAGGGGTATACCTCTAGAAGTTCAAGGGATAGTTTTTTGGCTAATCTGATGGAACTACCATTCGAAAAGGTTGACCTGATCTTAGGCATGGACTGGCTAGAGAAGTATCGAGCGAACCTAGATTGTGCTGCCAGGCGCATGGTAGTGAGAACTCTCGAGGATGAAGAAGTGATGGTAATAGGTGAGAGGAGGAACTATTTATCTAATGTGATATCTACTTTAAAGGCTGAGCAAATGGTGAAGAAGGGTTGTAAGGCATTCATAGCTTTGTTGTGTGCCTTGGAGGGCAAGGATTTGTCTGTGGAAGATGTTAAAATAGTAAAAGAGTTTTTCGATGTTTTTCAGAAGAGCTTTTGGGTTTGCCTCCAGATCGAGAGGTGGAATTTGGTATTTATCTTTATCTAGGGACAGCACTTGTTTCGATTGCCCTATATAGGATGGCGCCTAAGGAGTTGGTGGAGTTGAAAGCTCAGATTTAGAAACTATTAGATCAGGGTTTTATCCAACCGAGTGTATCACCTTAGGGAGTGCCAGTGTTATTCGTCAGGAAGAAGGACGGATCGATGCGTATGTGCATTGACTACCATCAGTTGAATAAGCTGACCATCAAGAATAAGTACCCGCTGCTAAGGATAGACGACTTGTTCGATCAACTGAAGGGGGCTTCAGTCTTTTCGAAGATAGATTTACGATCTGGGTATCATCAGCTTAAGGTCAAGGAAGCGGACATTCATAAGACGGCATTTCGGACTCGCTATGGCCACTACGAATTCCTGGTGATGCCATTTGGTTTGACCAATGCACCAGCAGCATTTATGGACATGATGAATCGGGTTTTCCAACCATATCTGGACCGATTCATCATTGTATTCATAAACGATATTTTGGTCTATTCCAGATCAAAAGAAGAGCATGACTCACATCTTCATGTGGTCTTACAAATTTTGAGGGAAATGCAGCTGTTCGCCAAATTCAGTAAGTGTGAGTTTTGGCTAAAAAAGGTTACCTTTTTGGGTCATGTTGTGTCTGCTGAGGGGATTAGGGTTGACCCCCGGAAGGTCGAAGCTGTGCTGGATTGGAGGCCACCTAAGTTTGTGGCAGAAATTAGGAGGTTTCTTGGTCTAGCTGGGTATTATAGAAGATTTGTTGAGGGATTCTCTTTGATCGCGGCTCTATTAACCAAGTTGTTGTAGAAAGGGGTTCCATTTGTTTGGTCTGATAAGCAGCAGGAAAGTTTTGAGAAGCTAAAGAGGATTCTGACGAAAGCTCCAGTGTTGATTCAGCCAAAGGCTGGGAAGGAGTTCGTGGTTTACTGTGATGCGTCACACACGAGTATAGGATGTGTGCTGATGCAACACAGAAAGGTTGTCGCGTATGCATCTCGACAGTTAAGGCCGCATGAGTTGAATTATCCCACGCATGACTTGGAGTTGGCGGCGGTGGTTTTTGCTCTGAAAATCTAGAGACATTATCTGTATGAGGAGAAGTCCATCATTTATACACATCATAAGAGCTTAAAGTACCTCCTTACCCAAAAGGAATTGAATTTAAGACAGAGACGATGGGTCGAGTTGTTGAAGGATTACGACTATTCGATCGAATACCATCTGGTTAAAGCTAACGTGGTGGCAGATGCATTGAGTCATAGGGTAATCTCGGATCTGAGGGTGATGTTTACACATCTTAGTTTGTATGATGATGGGAGTTTGTTAGCTGAGCTTCAGGTGAAACCAATGTGGATAAATCAGATCATAGAGAAGCAATTGTTGAATGAGGTCTTGAGTGCTAGACTACTTCAAGTTCAGAATGGTGAAATAAAGGATTATAATATAAGTAGTGAGGGAGTTCTGTGTTTCTGAGGAAGGATTTGCATGCCAAAGGATTCGGAGTTGAGGCGTAAGATTTTACAAGAAGCGCATAGTAGCCCATACACTATGCATTTTGGAGGGAGTAAGATGTATCAGGATTTGCAGGAATATTTTTGGTGGCCAGGTCTGAAGCGAGAAATAACCGAATATATGAGTAAGTGTTTGACGTGTCAGCAAGTGAATGCAGAGTATCAGTTGCCTTCGAGTTTGTTGCAGCCGGTAAAGATTTTGCAGTGAGAAAGGATCACAATGGATTTCGTTAGTGGGCTTCCCCTTACTCCTACTAAAAAGGATTCAGTTTGGGTAGTGGTTGATCGTTTGACGAAGTCTGCTCATTTCATACCGGTGCAAGTAGACTACTCTCTTCAGAAGTTGGCTAAAATATATATAGCAGAGATTGTAAGGTTGCATGGGGTGCCAGTGTCGATTATCTCGGACAGAGACCCTAGGTTTACATCAAGATTTTGGAAGGCATTGCATCAAGCGTTGGGCACAAAGTTAGATTTCAGTACGGCATTTCATCCACAGTCGGACGGATAGTCAGAAAGGGTAATCCAAATCTTAGAGGATATGCTGAGAGGCTGTGTCATGGACTTCAGAGGTAGTTGGGAAGAGTTCTTACCATTGGCGGGATTCGCGTACAATAACAACTACCAATCGAGTATCCAGATGGCACCGTATGAGGCGTTGTATGGTTGAAAATGCCACACTCCCACTTGTTAAACAGAGTTGGGTGAACGTCAGATGTTGGGTCTGGAATTGGTCTCTGAAATGGAAGACAAGGTTAAGCTAATTAGGGCTCGGTTGAAGGAAGCTTCGGACAGACAGAAGTCCTATGTTGATCTAAAGCGTAAAGACATAGAGTTTGAGGTGGATGATCAGGTGTTCTTAAAGGTGTCACCGTGGAAGAAAGTGTTTAGGTTTGGACGGAAGGGTAAGCTAAGCCCCAGGTTTATCGGGCCTTATCGGATAGTGAAGAGTGTGGGACCAGTAGCCTATCAACTCGAGTTACCTGCAGAGTTAAGTCAGATTCACGATGTGTTTCACGTGTCGATGCTAAGACATTATCATTCGGATCCATCTCACGTGGTGTCCATGGAGGAGATCGAAGTGAGGCCTGATCTATCCTTTGAGGATGAACCAGTTTGAATTTTGGATCGTGATGTCAAAGTATTACGCAGGAAGACGATTCCGTTGGTTAAGGTTTTATGGCATAATCACAATTCTAAGGAAGCTACGTGGGAACCCAAGGAATCAATGCGACAATAATACCCTCATCTCTTTTGACCAAGTAATTTCAAGGCCAAAATTATTTTAAGGGGGTAAAACTGTAACATCCTAAATTACGGGCCATGCATTTGTGTGTTTGTGTGTGAATGCTATGTTTGTCATACTAGTTTAGGGTGCTTTGGGGTCCAGGAATGACTTAGGGGTAAGTAGAAGCCTTAGTAAAAATTTTACTTTTTGGGCACTTTAGGGGAGAGCTGAATGGGATAGGATTTAAGGGTTGTTGTTTGTGTGTTTTGACACAAGGAGTCTATTGGTGAAGTGGCATGGAGGCGCCACTTAAAGCTCAGGAATGTGACACCTCAGGAAAGCTAGCAGGGAGCAGGTTCGAGCTGCGTGGATTCCCTTTGAGGGATTTCTTTTTTACGCCAAGGAGGGGGAGAGTTGCTCTCATCTTGGACTTTAGTGGATGAGTGTTGAATGGGTCAACACATTTGTAAGAAAGGAAGAGAGCAATTCAAGGAGAAGTAAGGGGTCAACAAGTTTGAATGGAGAGTGGAGAGTGGAGAGAATCATGGGATTGGGAGAGAGGGAGAGTGTTTGGCCGAATGTGGGAAGTGTGTGTGTATGTGTGTGTGTTCGGTTTAGTGATGTTAAGGGGGTGGCTGAATGTTAGATGATGGCATTAGGGGTGTTGAGAATCTCGGCTAGCTGGGGAGACCAAGAGCATTCTTTGTTCAATTCTTTTTGTCAAAATCAAAACATTCAGACCACTTTGTGCATTTTTGCTTTTCTCTCAAATACTGAAACACTCTCACACCTTTTGTTTTGCATTTTCTTTTCTCCCATTCACCAAAGTCGAAACACCTCCTAATACTCTTTGTATTTTCTTCTTCTTTTGTGCTTGGCCGAAACTCACATTACCATCCACTCTCTACTTCCATTTCATTTTCTTTGCCATAAACATCAAAGCCGAAACCCTCTGAAGCCTCATCTCCTGCCGAAACTCTGGCATTTTCTTCTCTTTTCTCTCAAACACTATAGCCGAATCTCCTTTGGTAGATAGCACCTTTCTTCTCCATCTCTTTCTTTTCAAGAGCAAAACATTTTCGGCATTCAGTAAGTTCTTTTTGGTTTAGCCGAATCTCTCTAAACATCTACTCACTCTTTTTCTTCTCTTGTTTTCTTTGAAAAAAAGCCGAATTCCTCTGACATTCATATCATTTTCTTTTGATTTTTGTTCCAGTGGATTGCCATTACCTGTTCTTCACCACTCCCAATCGGTTTCTCTAGTGTGGTGGTAAGTGTTTTCATTTTGGTTCAATCATCTCTTCTCATGGTGGAGTGCCAAAGGCAGTAATCATATTTTTTAACTCTTGGCCAGTTGTAGAGGGGTTTATCTTCATGCTCTTCCGGCTTTTGGGTTGTAATTAGAGTCTGTTAAGGGACAATCGGTTCTAGTCAATTTAGATTCTTAATCCCTGGGATTTGTCGATCTAGGTAAGGACCCTTAGCTTTGAGTGTCTATTCGCTTTTATTCAATTTCGCTGCTTTAATCCGGTCTAGTGACCAAGGTTGTTCATGGACTCAAATGTCAGCCAAGCGAAAGGAGGGGTTGGACCCGAGGTCCTAGCCCCTGAGTTCAAGAAGCACGCGTATTCTGCTGTTCGGGATTGGCCACCAGGTTGTGGGTGGCTTCGAAAGCGTAATAAGAGGTAGATAGCAGTAGTCTCCGATAGTGATAGTGTCGACATAGATAGCATAGTGCTGTTCGTATCCAGGTGTGTAAGATTTACACACTTTAATATTATTATGTGTTATTAATTTCTTTGGGGCTAAAAAGCCAAAATGGCTAGATGAATAAACGTTATGCCATTATGGGCATGGCTGAAGTACTAGGTAAATATCCTGCTGTTTATGTATATGCCAATGAAAGTATGCCATAATAATATTATGCATTTGACAGTATGTTGCATTCGGTTGACATTTGTATGCATGGGTTGGATATGATATTGAAGGGGAAGTGTAAGACTATCACTAGTGGTTTGGTATCACACGTGGGTTGGCCCCACATTCTTGATTCGTGACTAAGTCTCTGTGGTTTGGAACCACCAGTGGTTTGGTACCACATATTGATGATTTCATGACTCGTCCCAGTGGTTTGGTACCACAGTGGGTTGGCCCCACATATATGGTTATTCGGGATTATCACTAGTGGTTTGGTACCACAAGTGGGTTGGCCCCACATATGATATTTGTGACTCTGTCACAGTGGCTAGGTGCCACATATGGAGTGTAGCGGATGGAGGGTTGATTGTAGAAATCCCTACGGGGTGATCGGTTGGTACGGGTGGTGTGTAGAGGATGGAAATCTAGGATTGGGTTGGGTACATTGCATCCATTCTTGTACATGCTATTTTTGAGTGGGCTAAGGCCCAATATATGGTTGTGGGCTTGAGGCCATTTATGTTGTTTTAAGGGGGAACTTACACACTGAGTCTTGGTGACTCACCCTCTGCTTAATCTTGCAGGTGACCGGTGAAATGGGGACTTGGGAGCCAAAGGGACTCGAGGAGGCCATAGCTTGTTTTTTTCAGTAAACTTAGTTTTTTAGACATTTTAATTTGGGATTTTAATTGATTTAATAAGGCCTTTCTAAATTGCTATTTGGTTTTTCATTATAATTTCCACTTTGATACAACACTATTTTTCGACTTGAACTTAATTGGAAAAAAAAGATTTCTAAATAGCGGCAACCTAAATACCTGTTTTTCTCACAAGTGCTCACAAAGACAACAAATGAACAGTTAATCCACCCTGCAAATTTTTCTTAAGCGGCAAACCACTGTTTTCAAAACATCACCTGAAATAAAAATTTTCAAACTTCCAGTTTTCATCAAGATCCCCAAAGTTTCTTTTCAACCTTTTTCCCTGTGACATACTAGATCTGGTCGTGATGTCTAGACCGGGTTTGGGATGTTACACGGCAATTGCAACAGCGGCGTCCCGGTGGCCGGTGGCACTTGGTCTTTGGTGGTTGAGTAGTGGAAGAGTTATACTCCTACTAGGACTCTACCTGAGAATTTGAAATCAAATTAACTATTTCAAAAATAATATTATTTTCATAGTTTAATATTAAATTTAATTTAATACTTATCTTAATAGTATTTTATTAATTTAATATTAAAATGATTAAGTTTAATTATGGTTGAACTCTCTAAACTCTCCCTATATAAAGAGAGCCTTGAGTCATTATTTTTTACAAACTTGAATTCAAGAGAAAGTTGTAGAAAAAAATTCTCTGAAGAGATTATTCCAAAAAATTTCTAGAGATATTTTTCTAATTTACAACTTGACCCAAAAGTTTAAAGAAATTATAAAATTACCCCACCGGTAATTTTTTTTGAACAATTTTATGATTCGAAGCGAGCCCACACTCGGTAGACATGAGCTTGAGGATAGCGTAGAAGACAACTAGGTCGAAGCGCTCATCCTAGACCAATCGAAAAGGTATAATTTTGATTAAGTGTTTATTACTTTAGATATCACAACTAAGATTTTGTTTTGGAAAAAATTTTAAAACTCTGGTTTTTCCTTAAATATATTTCTGTTATGTTTACTAAACCTATTTTTTCCAACAATTGGTATCATGACCCAGGTTGTTTTCTATCTATAAGTATAAACAGATAATAAAATTTAATTTATCTTCTTCTTGAATGATTTGATTACATAGAAAGTGGTATTTTTTAGATCTTATGCATGTTTTGAGTTAAAAATGGTAATGGATGTGATATTATATATTTGTTATATAATTGTTTTTTACTGTCAAGGTTGTGGTTCTTAGGAAATAGACTGTGAACTATCATCTCCACATAGGACTTTTTTTTTTAATTATTCATAGAATTCTTGTGAGCAGGAAATGGATATAGGACTTAAATGTAATTTTTCCAAAAGGAGCCCATGACAAGGAAAAGATGTAATGGCGGTTGAAGACCCAAGGAATGCATTGTGGAGAAAAATTATGTAATTTTAATTTTTTTTCATTTATTTTCTAGAAATAGAGCCATGGAAACCTTGGTTGACAATTTTATTTTAATTACCTATCTCCTTATATATTTGTTTTATAATATTTATATTATGTAATGTTGTAATTGTGATATTTATTTGAGATGATCCACAGTTGATCGATTAAAAAATAAGAAGTGTGGTAATGAGAAAATATATGTGTTGTATTGTTTTATTCACTTCTTTAGGTTATTTGATAACTGTGAGAAATGTGGTAACGAGAAGGTGCATGTCTAGGATTGGCTCTAGCTAGGAAAGGCTTGGGTTTTAAGCGATCAAATTTGACTCACCTCCATTTCTTGGGACCCGACCTGGTGCACAGTTCACACTCACTTCTTCGATTTTTCACTCAGAAGAAAAACTGTGGAGAACCAAAATTGTTTGTTTTTTTATTGATTAATTCTTGTGAATGGATATTATAAAATGATCATAGCATGCCATGCATATTGGAAGCATGTCATTTAGATTAGGTAAGAATGCCACTAGAACTATTGTATAATTATTCTTGAAATTTGGGATAAAAAAACCTTGTATGTTTTTAAAATATTGAGTGGGAGAATGTCCTTGAACAAGAGTTACGACCTCCATTGATTGCCCTTAAGTGATAGCATGATAAAGTTTCGAGTTGGTTCCTACCCTTGCTGCACCCCAAGGTAAACTTTGTCATGTGGGTACACTAGGTGAGATTTCCTTTTAATGACAACTAGTCATGCATGACTTTCAAAGAGATTGTCCCAAGATGACTCACAAATGTGATCATGTTCATCATAGGTGTTGAGTCAATGGTTATGTAACAGCCCGTTTTTTAGTGGTGTCGGGAACAGTGGTTTCTTGGCCACTAAATCCGACAAGTAAGTTCGTAAATATTATTATTTAATATTTACGAGTCAAATATAGTTTTAAAATTTTTTTATTTGATAAATTATGTTATATAAGTGATTTATTAAGTTCAAGTGGTATGACCCTAAGTTCAAGTAGTTTTAGAAAATGAGGTATCAGAACGTCGTTTCTATAAATTGAGCTGTAAATATTTTTATAAATATTTACGAAGTGTAATTAAGGTGGTATTAAAGTTTCGTTGAAATTTTTAACTTTTCAATGGTTAATTAATTAAAAGGACTAAATTGTAAAAGATGAAAAATTTGATTGCTATTTGATTTGAGTAATTAAATGGCTTCATGAATGAAATTATATGGACTAATATGGTAAATATACCATATTACATATGAGTGGGCGGTTGGCTTTGTCTTATTATGAAAATATGTATGTCTTATTAATTAAAAATAAAACAAATTAAAAGGTAAATAATTAAAGTAAAGGATATCATCTTTTTATTTTTATGTTTTTCCAATTTTGAGAAATGAGAAAGCCATTATTGGACATTCAAGCTCCAGCCAAGCTTCATAGGTTGCATGTAAGTCCAATTTAGCCTTGTTTTTTGTAATTTTTATGTTTTTAAGATCGTTGCAATTAGGTCAAACTAGCCCGTACCTTCGATTTTGAAACTATTAAAGATTTTGAATGTTCCATTGATGAATCTTGTGATTTTTTATGTTAAATGATGAGTTTGGAATGTTGATTGATAATTAAAAGTATTTTGTTAAGTGATTTTTGATGAATTTTCCGATTAAGGACTACATTGTTAAAATAATAAAAGTACAAGGATTTGATGTGAAATTAATACAAATATAGGCTAAAATGTTTAGCCAAGTAAGTTCGTATGAATTGTATTCTGTATAATTTTGACTAAATTGACTGTTAATATGTGATTATATTGTGATTAAGTCAATATATATGTTAGTATGTAATTTACCGTGTTATGAAAAAACGTAAATCCAACGATGTACGATAATTACCGAGCCCCGTTTGAACGTTAGGAATTCGTAGGATACAAATGACATGCCATTAGGGTTTACTCCATAGCCCGTGTGAGCTGGCCATTTTCACAGCTCGTGTGAGCATGCTTTTTCACAGCTCGTGTGAGCATACATGTACAGGAATTGACGGTTACATTTATATGAGTTAGCACACTATGTGTGAGCTATCCCGGGTATCCAATAGTATTCTAAATGGTTCAATGGGCATTATTCAATAAGAAACGATAAGAGAATTATATGTATCATGAAATGTACATATATGAACATCTTTGATATGATGATACATGGAAATTATGTAAGTTGAAATGAGTAATGAACTCAAGTGTTACATGTTGAGAATAAATGGTTATCAATGTTGAATTTATATGAAATATGTTCAAGTATGCTAACATGTGTTGTTGTTTGATGCTTAGGCATGTGCCAAGCTATTGGTTGAATGGTATTATGTTTACTTATAAGTTGCATTGAAATGGTAAGTGCTCAAATGGAAATATTCTTGCGTTCATGAAAGAGTGGTAAGGTTTAAATTATGCAATTTCTTATGAAATGGTTTATCGTGTGATTAATTTGAAAATAGCTATATTTAAATGCACTAGCTTTTGGATATGGTTGAATGATATGCTTATGTCTTGTGTGTTATGCATATGAAACGGGTGTGGAAAGGTAATGAAATAGTAAGTTCATACTTGAAGTGTAAAATGATGAAAAAGGGAATGATGTGTTGAATTGATATTGTTATTTAAGTTAAAGAAAGTAAATGCAATGGAAAGTAATGAAATGCAAATGAAAATAAGAAAATTTGAAAGGGTTTAAAGTTATTTAAAATCCTACTATGCTAGGGATGATATGTATATGTGATGCTGTGGATTTATTCACTTTGTGAGTTATTGAATATGGTTTCATGAATCTTGCGATATCGGTATAAGATTATTCTTGATATGTATAAATTTCATATTTGAAATGGATTGAAATGACTAAAGTTTATATGAGCTTACTAAGCATTCATTGCTTACATAGTTGTTTTTCCTCACTTTTAAGATTATCAAAAGCTCGATCAGGTTGGAAGCTAATCGGAGATCCATCACACTATCCAACAATTATATCGGTAGAATTTGATGTCTTGGTTAAGGTTATAATGGCATGTATAGGTGAACTTATGGATGATGATTAGTTGAATATTACTTGATGTGTTTGCCATGTATAGGTCATTTGGGTGATGTAGCCTTGATACATTTGGTGCATTGTTGATATGTGTTAAGTTGATAATGTGTTAAAACATGTTTGAATGGCCAAAGTGATATAAGTGATTGACTTCAACATGGTCAAGATATGGTATACTTTGGAAAGGTTTTGAACTAGATATGGCATGAATCTAATATGGTGTGGTGATTATGTAGCAATTATGTTATGTTTTGGCATGGAAACAAGTTAGTTGATAATTGGATAAATATATACATGTATAGGTGTTTTTGGTTGATGTTTTAGCCATTATATTTTGGCTTGTAAATTTGGTGTATTGAATGATTGAAATGGTTGTTATGTGGATATATGTATGTAGCCTTTTTATGGATGACTTTATAGTCTTTATCATGCTTAGATGATGGAATTTGAACATGGTCATTTTGGTATTAAAAATGTAGTTGGTATTTATGGCTTATGATGCTAAATGTTAACTGGTAAATTAGGTATATATGAGTGTGGATTTGATATGTGTGCAAAATAGTAAGTTTTGGCTAAACTAAGCATTTAGTTATACATGTTTAATTGTTCTGATTGATGTGCCTTTTAGGCATATTGGTTGTATGAATATGTACTTATTTGGATAGCTTGTTGTATGGTTTGGTGTACTTTGGGATGCTTGATTACATGTGGTAAATTGGTTATAGGTGTGTGCATGAATGTGTGAGAAAAATGGCTTGAAAATGGTCTATTTTTCGTCCACACGGTCAAAGACACGGGTGTTGTCTCAGCTGTGTGTGACACAAGGCCAGGCGACATGGCCGTGTGTCCCCTGTAGGTTTTTAAAGGTTGCATTTCGAGAGTTACAAGGGTGTGCGGCTTGGTCGTGTGACTCAAGTCAGAGAGTTACACGGGCTGGGACATGGTCGTGTGTCCCTACTTTGAATGTCCACACGGCCTGAGACACGAGCGTGTCTCTCAACCGTGTGAGTCACACGACTTGGCCACATGGCCATGTGACCCCTGCAGTTTTGAAAATTTTCACCTTTTCTTGAAAAATTCTATATGATTCTAATTTAGTCCCTACTTGTTTCTAATGTGTTTTTAAGGCATCAAGGGCTCGTAAAAGGGACAATATGTATATCATTATTTGGTTTTGCATTGATTGATGTTGTGAATTAAATGTTTTAAATTTTGATAGTTTCGAAAACTCTGGTAATGCTCTGTAACCCTCTTCTGGCAACAGATACGAGTTAAGGGTGTTACAGGTTACTCACTCAAGGTAATCTCTTATTAAATAGTTTCCCAAGAAATGATATTTAAGCTAGAGATGATGGCCAAACATTAAACAATTGTTAGTTTGTGTGGAGTCTTGAGAATTAAGATTCACGAAATGATTGGATGTAATCTATGTTCTTGCTAGTTAATCATGGGACCTTAAGGCGACATGGTTGATGGGTGTGAGAATGATCGTAGCAACGAAAAATATTTTTTTCAAGGTTTTAATACATGACGTATGCATCATACTGTATTCTTGATATATTTTTGAAAGGAAAAATATTTGCTTAATACAAAGATAGTAATTAGTGAATTTTTTTTCAGTTCAAATATGTCTCCTACTCCTCTTATTAGCATTCTTACTGAGAATAAATTAAATAGGGACAACTTTCGAGAATGGAAACAGAACTTGTTTATAGTTCTCAACTGTGAGAAACACAAATTTGTTCTTAACGAAATGTGCCCTTCTAAAGCTCAGCCCAAAGCAAGAAATCACTAGAGATATTCTAACTCGATTGCTCGATGTTATATGTTAGCGAGCATGAGTAGTGTGTTGCAAAAGTAACATGATAATTTTCGTACTGCTAACAAAGGTATGACAAATTTGGAGGATTTGCTCGGAGGCCAAGTCACATTGGCTCAACAATCTGCTATTACAAATTTGATGAACTCTCAGCAAAAACCCGGCATTCCGGTTAAAGAACATATGCTTAAGCTTATAGGATTCTTTGCCGAAGCAGATAACAATGAGGCTGAATTAGACGTGAGCACTCAAATTGAAATAGTGTTAAAATCCTTAATCAAGGAGTTTGCTAGTTTTAGGGTCACTTACAACTTGGGGAATAAGACGTTTACCTTGACTCAGCTCATGAAGGAATTGCAATTCTATGAGCTAATGCTGAATGGTGGTAAGTTGGTTCAGAAGATACCTAAGGCAAACTTAGCTATAGGCCCCTCGTCCTTTAAGGGGGAGCAGAAAGTTAAGGAAAAGAAGAAACCAAGTCTTTGGTTCCACCTCGTGTGGATAGGAAGAAGGCCAAGAAGTCAAAAGATCTTTAAAATATCAAATTTTTCTTCTACAATAGGAAAGGGAATTTCAAATCAAACTGCAAGGAGTATTTGGATTACCTAGCCGAAAAGGGCAAAGGTATGGAACTCATTATGGTTGAAGCTTGCTTAGTGGAAGAATCAATTGATAGTTGGGTTATTAATTTTGGAGCCACTAACCATGTGTATGTTTCTTTACAGGGTTCAACGAAACGAGAAGTTTGCGTTACAAGAGCCTCTTGTTGAGGACAGAAGATGGGAGCTATGTTTTAGCTGAAGCAGTAGGAGAAGTTATTTTACACTTTGATAATTTTAGGAAGATTGTTTTAAAGAATGTGTTTCATGTACATCATTTTAAAAGGAATTTTGTAACACCCTAAAAATCCGAGTATTTATATATTGCATGATTTGGTGTTTAGATTTTAAAGGAAAATTTCTTACTTTTATTTTCGTGTTTATTGAAGTCCTAAAGAAGAGTATAGCATAATTTGGGTAAGGAATAAATTTAATATTTGAGAATTTATTGAAGAGAAGCAAGTGTCATTAATACTTAAGTTAAATTAAGTGTTAATGAGTGACATAAATGAGTACATGGCATGGTGGTGTTGGCGCATGAGTTGTAGCATGAGGGGAGAGGTTCGAATCCCTTGTTCAGCATCTAAGTAAATTTTATTTTTAATTTTTATGCACATGTATAGCAAGTGTCGGCCAAGAGCATATATGGTAAGTGTTGACCATGTTATTTTTGGTTAGTGAATCAAAAGATTAAGGAAATTGTTAACTTATGGCATGGAATCAAAAACTTAAGGAAAGATATGGGGACATAAGGCACATATCAAGGAAAAGTTTTGGAAACAAAATCATGGCCAATTGACCATGTTTTTGGACGGCAATATGGTCTAGGGAGGGAGCCGAATTTTTGGTGATAGTTTGGCTAGAATTGAATTTTCTCTTTGGTCATTCCTAGCAACTTTGTGCAGAATTTTGCATTCCTCTTCTCAATTTTCTTCTTTGGCCGAAATTGAACCTTGGTAAAGTTCTAATCTTTTGAGCATTTGGTCATTTTTGCTTATTGCTTTAGCCTTTGTTTTGTGCCTTTTCTTTGAGTGCCGAAATCATCTATACCAAAGCCATTCTTTTTCTTTTCTTTTTACCATGGCCGAATGTACCTAGCTCCTAAAATCCATCTTTTTCTTCTCTTCTCTTTGAAATCAAACAACATCATCACCATCTCTTCTTTCATATTTTATTTCTTTTCACTCAAAGTTTCTCCATTAAACTCTTCATGGCGAATGCTAGAGTGCCCATAGCGAATCTTTCTTTCTTTTCTTTGATTCTTCATAGTCAAATCTTCATCCATCACAAACACGATTCTCAATCCTTTCTTTTCGATCGTGGAAAATAGGTAAGGGATTCTTTTTTTTGTTTTGATTAATTAATAGTGATATGGCGAATATTGATGGTGTTATGAAGGACCATTTGGATCGAAATAAACGCTTGTTCTATTAACGCTTTATTCGTTATTATATAGTGCAATAACGGAAGATCGAAACTCAAGTGTTCGGAGAATCATAGAAACATTGGAATCGATTTATTGTGGTAAGGAAATCACATCCTTTAAAGCCTCTAGTATTATTTCGATATTATTTTAGATTGAATTAATATTCCTTTGATCTTGAAGACTTTCAAAATAGGGAAGAAAAGGCGATGTTTAGTCATATTAAGAGGCGGATCAAATCCCAATTTAAACGAAGAGCGATTTGGCGATCGAGATTTTCCACCGGTTGCGGACCATCTTCAAGGAAGTCAACTATTTGAAGTGGTACGAACTTCCGAGCCTTTATCGTTGGTGGATTCTCGGTGACTAACGAACCAATAAGCGAGGAGAAACCGAAAATCAAGTGATTCAAAATCAAGGGGTAAGATTTTAGATCTATTATCGATAAAGTATATTTATACGAAATAGTGTTCTAACGGATCAAAATATGTTTTAGGTGCCGAGGAGCGAGAAGGATTAGTACTCTCGGTATCGAGGTGTGTAACTTCACACTTTTTCTCGGGTTGGATGTCAATTTCGGTATTGAAGTAAAATCGTAAAAACGACTAGATCGGTATAAAACGTAACAACTGATATTTTGACGAAAATACATGAAAACGACTAAAATCGTGAAAATTACGAAAATGCCCTCGAGAAATTACTTGTTAATATGTAAATTGTATGTTTCGTGAAAATGGGCCGTAAAATATGCTAGATCGATAATTGGGCCGAAAACTCTGTTAAATTGATAATCGGGCCGAAATCTCTGTTTGGTTGTAAATTGGGCCGAAATCTCTGCTAGATCGATAAATGGGCCGAAAACTCTGTTAAGTTGAAAATCGGGCCGAAATCTCTGTATGAATGTAAATTGGGCCGAAATCTCTGCTAGATCGATAAATGGGCCGTAAACTCTGTTAAATTGTTAAATGGGCTAAAATACTTGCTAGATCGTAAAATTGGGCCTAAGTTGATAAATAGTTAATTAGGCCAAAGTGTTATTTTTGGGCCTTAATAAAGATTTGGAAATATTAACTCTTGTTAATGGGCCTTTTAATAAAATTATTGTATGACCATAGTTTACTATTGCATACATATTGCATGGGTTGGGAAATGATGAAGAGAAGAAGGCCTGTTGCCAAAATCTAGTTCGGTGGCTCTGCCACAAAATTATGGCTTTTTGCCTCTAGTTCGGTGGCTCTGCCACAAAATAATAATTGGCTCAATGCCTCTAGTTCGGTGACTTTGTCACAATCTAGTTTGGTGGCTATGCCACAAAATATAAATTGGCTTAATGCCTATGATTGGTGTGATGGCGGGGTGGGTTGACTTGATCCCACAGGTGTGATGGTTGGTGCGGGGTGTGTAGCGGATGGAATTAGGTTTGGGAGGAAAAATTCATTTTACATGCATGCTATTAATTATGTTATTCATTATATTATTTTGCTTATGGGCTCAAGGCCCAAACCCAATAAATTGAAAATCGGCCAAAGTGAACAAGTAAGTGAGTTATACATTGAGTTCTAAGTAACTCACCCCTTAAATTTTTCCATCTCGTAATGGAAATTGACGTGGACTTGGGCGAGGATGACTTCGTGGAGGCCATCTTGCAAAACATGGGTTTATTAAATTCGAACTTTTAATAAGTATTTTACTATTTTGGGTTAATGTAATAAGGGCCTCTATAAATAATTTATGGATTTATATGTGTGTTTGGTTTTAAACTATATTTTGGACTTTTAAATATGGGCTATGGTTATATGATGTTTTATTAAAATAAATTTGGGTTTTCAAATATATGAAATTCCTTTATAAATATTTTATTATTGTTAACTCTTAAACAAATTACCTAAAGGTTTTGATAATACAATGTTAATAATGTTTTTCAACTAACGTTTTCTAATATTCATTAAATTAAAATACTCTTCCGATTTTTATTAAACCCTTAAAAAATAATATTGTAGTTTTCAACTTATTGAAGATTTTAAAATAGCTCGATTCATGTAACAAACCAAATCTAGTCTCAATGCATAGACCGGGTTTGGGGTGTTACATTTAATAATATCGAGCCGTTTCAAAAACTCTACCGTGGTTTGGGTTCGCAAATAATTTCGTATGAAATCGTTCAATTATATTTTAAAGATCAAGATGGCACCACAAGCATCCGAAACAAGTCAAGGAAGTATTTATTGCTTAATGATTACTATGATATGATCATAGGAACACTCTAGATCTTCTAGTTTTAGATGTGAAAAATCAGTAGAGATTGAGACTATAGGATATGTTGCGAAAAAAAACAACTTTATATCTCAAATCTCATAAAATATCGTTAATAAACACGAAACAAATTTTACGATTCATAAAACTTGTAATTAGATAAAAACGAACAAGCTATCATGAGCACTAGAAGGCGTGGTCGTGGGACTAGTAGACGTGGGCGTGGTAGAGGCCGAGGTGCTACGATCAAGCACCAAATCATATCTCGGAAATGGGACGACCGCGTCAATTGAGAGTGAGAGGATCACGCGATCACATGGAAGAAGATAATGCATTGACTCAAGCAATGCTGCGAGTCTTGGAAAGGGTCATTTGGAACTAGAATTGGGCCAACAACTCGTGGGTCAATTTGAACGACTTAAGTCAAATAATGCGAAGTTTTAGAGGAGTCTCGGTGTAGCTCGAATGTGGTGAATCATGGCTCAAGGCGTGGAACGGATTATGGATGATATGGAATGCACTGTTGAGCAAAAACTGAGAGGAGCTGTATCCTTGTTAAGAGATGAGGCGTATCATTGGTGGCTCACTGTTCGAGAAGGCACCGAAGCTGCACTGATTAATTGGGAATTCTTTAAAGCTGCCTTCCAAGGAAAATATGTTGGAGCGAGTTATGTAGGCGCTCGAAGGAAAGAATTTCGAATCTTGTCCAAGGAAGTAAGGCGGTGGCGAGATATGAAGTCGAAGTTTTACGCCCGAGCCGCTATGCCCGAACAATTGTATCAACAGATCATGAACGATGTGTACATTTGAGGATGGACTTAATGATGAGTGAGGGTTACGATTGCTCCTGACAAGTTAGAAATTTTCCACACTTGTGGAGAAGGCCAAAATAGTCGAAGAGGCTAAGAATTGAGAATGGCGAGAACCGAGAAAGATTCCAAACAAGAGAGAGACACATCAGTCTGGTTCTTCAAAGAGATTCTAGAAGAGACCTCGGAATGATGAACCAGTTCAAGGTAGAACCCGGTAGCAAATAATCGAAGTCGAGATTACACTGAGTGTGGGAAAAGACATTTTGGAGAATGTTGGAGGAAAACGGGCACATGCTACAAATGCGGTTCAATGGATCATCAGTACAAAAATTATCCTCGACGTATGGATACGACTCAAGAAGTTCGTAATAATGATGCACAACGGCCAGAGGTAATCAGTGACCACCAAGAGGTCGTGGACCGGTCGTGGTGGTGGTAATGGGTAATGGACGTGGTCAAGGTACACCGGTCGAGGCAATGGTCCTAGAGGAAATGCGAGATGCAAGACGGACTGGATCGGTCTATCTGAGTTAGACACCGTGAGGACGGCAATGCACGGATGTGATAACTGATACGTTCTTCATTTTGATGTACTGTTATTACCTTAATAGATATTGGCTCTACCCATTCATATGTATCTAGTGCCATATCTAGAAACACGAATTTAGAATCAAATTACGAAAATGAGATGCGATGAATTAGTCCTTTAGGACGATCGGTAATTGTTAATAAAATGTTTAAAGGCGTGCCTTTGAAAATTCAAGAGGAGGTATTCTTAAGAAACTTGATGGAACTACCTTTCGACGAGTTCGATCTCATTCAGGCATGGATTGGTTGGTTAAACATCGGGCACAATTAGATTGTTTGAAAAATGAATGTCGATAAGAACCTCGGATGATAAGGAAGTCATAATGATTGGTGAGCGAAAGAACTATTTGGCAAATGTGGTATCTGCATTAAAGGCAGAGAAGTTGGTGCGGAAAGGATATGGAGCATTCCTAGCCTTTATTTGTGCTTTGGATGCCAAAGAGTTATCTGTGAATGATGTGAGGACGGTGAAGGAATTTCCCGATGTATTTCCCGAAGAACTTCCTGGTATACCTCCAGATCGGGAAGTAGAATTTGGCATTGAGATTTTGCCTGGGATAGCTCCAGTGTACATTGCTCCTTATAGAATGGCACCAAAGGAGTTGGCTGAGCTTAAAGCTCAAATTCAAGAATTATTGGATCAGGGATTTATTCGACCAAGTGTGTCTCCGTGGGGAGCACTAGTTTTGTTCGTCAAGAAGAAGGATGGATCGATGCGTATGTGCATTGACTACAGACAATTGAATAAATTGACGATCAAGAATCGGTATCCTCTGCCGAGAATTGACGACCTATTTGATCAATTAAAAGGAGCTTCAGTTTTCTCCAAAATTGATTTGAGGTCGGGTTATCACCAGCTCAAGGTGAAAGAAGCGGACATTTATAAGACGGCATTTCGGACACGTTACGGACACTATGAGTTTGTAGTGATGCCGTTTGGACTAACCAATGCACCAGCTGCATTTATGGACATGATGAACCGAGTCTTTCAACCATATTTAGATTGGTTTGTAGTAGTGTTCATAGATGACATATTGGTTTATTCGAGAAATGACGAGGAGCATGACAAGCATTTGCGGATAGTATTACAGCTACTTCGTGATAAGCAATTGTATGCCAAATTTAGTAAATGCAAATTTTGGCTAAAGGAAGTGACTTTCCTTGGTCATGTAGTATCAGCCGAAGGAATAAGGGTGGATCCTCAGAAAATTGAGGCTATTCTGGATTGGAAACCACCAATATCGGTGGTGAAATTCGGAGTTTCTTGGGTTTATTTGGATACTATAGGCGTTTTGTAGAGGGTTTTCGTTGATTCTGCACCCTAACTAAAGCATTGCGAAAGGGAGCTCCGTATATTTGGATTGAAAAGCGACAAGAGAGTTTCGAGAAATTGAAGAAGATCGACGGAAGCTCCGGTTTGATTCAAATAGGAGGTGAAAAGAATTCACTTATTTATTGTGATCGTCTCACACGGGTTTGGGTTGTGTGTTGATGCAAAATGGAAAGGTGGTGGCCTATGCTTCTCGTCAATTGAGACCACACGAAGTAAACTACCCTACGCATGATTTGGAGTTAGTTGCTGTTGTCTTTGCTCTAAAGATTTGGAGGCACTATCTCTATGGTGAGAAGTTAATAATCTACACGGATCACAAGAGTCTTAAATACCTCCTTACCCAAAAGGAGTTAAATTTGAGACAAAGAAGATGGGTAGAATTATTAAAGGATTATGATTTCTCAATCGAATATCATCCCGAAAGGCTAATGTGGTAGCCGACGCGTTAAGTCGTAAGACGATGTCGATTTGAGAGCATTGTTTGCCCATTTGAGTCTCAGTATGAGGATGGCGGTTTGTTAGCGAACTTGGTGAAGCCTCGTGGTGGAACAAATCAAGGAAAGCAGGACATCGATGAGAAGTTGGGACCTTTACTTGCAAGTTGAAAATGGTGAAATCGAGGATTTTGGAATAAACACGGAAGGTGTGTTGTGCTTTCGAGGAAGAGTATGTATGCCTAAGGACTCGGACACGAGGCAAATGATTCTACGGAGGCGATAGTAGCCCTTATGCTATGCATCCCGGAGGAAATAAGATGTATCGAGATCTCCGTGAAGCGATATTGGTGGCGGGGTTGAAGCGTGAGATTTCGAATTTGTGGGAAAATGTTTGACTTGTCGACAAGTGAAGGTAGAACATCAATTACCGTCTCGGATTGTTACAACCGGTAAGGATTCCTCTTTGAAATGGGAGCGGATAACCATGGATTTTGTTAGTGGGTTACCTTTAACACCTACTAAGAAAAATTACGTGTGGGTAATTGTTGATCGTTTGACGAAGACCGCTCATTTCCTACCGGTTAGACGGATTATTCATTGCGAAGTTGGCAAACTATGACGTATCCGAAATTGTGAGGTTACATGGGGTACCTGTATCTATTATATCGGATAGGGACCCTAGGTTTACATCACGATTTCGAAAGCTCGCATGAAGCCTTGGGGACAAAGTTGAATTTCAAGACGGCTTTTCATCCTCATCGATGGTCGATCGGAGAGAGTAATTCAGATATTGGAAGATATGTTAAGGGATGTGTAATCGACTTGAGGGTAGTTGGGAGGATTATCTACCTTGGCGTAATTCGCAGATAACAACAACTATCGATCTAGCATTCAGATGGCACCTTACGAGGCATTGTATGGTCGTAAGTGTCGTTCTCCTATTGTTGGACCGAGTTGGGCGAACGACGGATGTTAGGTCCGAGATGATATCTCAAACAAAGGATAAGGTAAAAGTTATTCGAGCACGGTTGAAAGAAGCCTCGGATAGAGCGTAAGTCGATGCGGACACTGAAGCGTAAGGACATCGAGTATCTTGTAGGGATCGGGTTTTCTTGAAAGTCTCTCCTTGGAAAAAGATCTTGTGTTTGGAAGGAAGGGTAAGCTAAGTCCTAGATACATTGGACCTTATCGTGTCTTTGAAGCGTGTTGGTCCAGTGGCTTATCAGATTGAGTTACCTCCGGATTGGATCAAATTCATAATGTTTTTCATGTTTCCATGTTGAGGCGTTATAGATCGGATCCTTCGCACATTATATCGGTAGAAGAATTGGAGTTGAATTCAGATTTGTCTTTTGAAGAAGAACCAGTGGAAATCTTAGACCGAGATGTCAAAGTGCTAAGAAAGAAAACCGTGCCGTTGGTCAAAGTTCTATGGCATAACCACGGAGTGGAGGAAGCTACGTGGGAACCTGAGGATGCAATTCAGCAACAATACCCTCACCTCTTTCAACCAGGTAAATTTCGAGGACGAAATTTTCTTTAAGGAGGGTAGAGTTGTAACACCCTAAAAATTCGAGTATTTATATATTGCATGATTTGGTGTTTAGATTTTAAAGGAAAATTTCTTACTTTTATTTTCGTGTTTATTGAAGTCCTAAAGAAGAGTATAGCATAATTTGGGTAAGGAATAAATTTAATATTTGAGAATTTATTGAAGAGAAGCAAGTGTCATTAATACTTAAGTTAAATTAAGTGTTAATGAGTGACATAAGTGAGTACATGGCATGGTGGTGTTGGCGCATGAGTTGTAGCATGAGGGGAGAGGTTCGAATCCCTTGTTTAGCATCTAAGTAAATTTTATTTTTAATTTTTTTGCACATGTATAGCAAGTGTCGGCCAAGAGCATATATGATAAGTGTTGACCATGTTATTTTTGGTTAGTGAATCAAAGGATTAAGGAAATTGTTAACTTATGGCATGGAATCAAAAACTTAAGGAAAGATATGGGGACATAAGGCACATATCAAGGAAAAGTTTTGGAAACAAAATCATGGCCAATTGACCATGTTTTTGGACGGCAATATGGTCTAGGGAGGGAGCCGAATTTTTGGTGATAGTTTGGCTAGAATTGAATTTTCTCTTTGGTCATTCCTAGCAACTTTGTGCAGAATTTTGCATTCCTCTTCTCAATTTTCTTCTTTGGCCGAAATTGAACCTTGGTAAAGTTCTAATCTTTTGACCATTTGGTCATTTTTGCTTATTGCTTTAGCCTTTGTTTTGTGCCTTTTCTTTGAGTGTCGAAATCATCTATACCAAAGCCATTCTTTTTCTTTTCTTTTTACCATGGCCGAATGTACCTAGCTCCTAAAATCCATCTTTTTCTTCTCTTCTCTTTGAAATCAAACAACATCATCACCATCTCTTCTTTCATATTTTATTTCTTTTCACTCAAAGTTTCTCCATTAAACTCTTCATGGCCGAATGCTAGAGTGCCCATAGCCGAATCTTTCTTTCTTTTTCTTTGATTCTTCATAGCCGAAATCTTCATCCATCACAAACACCATTCTCAATCCTTTCTTTTCGATCGTGGAAAATAGGTAAGGGATTCTTTTTTTTCATTTTTGATTAATTAATAGTGATATGGCCGAATATTGATGGTGTTATGAAGGACCATTTGGATCGAAATAAACGTTCGTTCTATTAACGTTTTATTCGTTATTATATAGTGCAATAACGGAAGATCGAAACTCAAGTGTTCGGGAGAATCGTAGAAACGTTGGAATCGATTTATTGTGGTAAGGAAATCACATCCTTTAAAGCCTCTAGTATTATTTCGATATTATTTTAGATTGAATTAATATTCCTTTGATCTTGAAGACTTTCAAAATAGGGAAGAAAAGGGCGGTGTTTAGTCATATTAAGAGGGGCGGATCTATAAATCCCCCATTTAAACGAAGAGCAGTTTCGGCAGTCTGGGATTTTCCACCGGGTTGCGGACCATCTTTCGAATGAAGTCAACTATTTGAAGTGGTACGAACTTCCGAGCCTTTATACGTTGGTGGATTCTCGGCGACTAACGAACTAATAAACGAGGAGAAACCGAAAATCGAAATGATTCAAAATCAAGAGGGTAAGATTTTGGATCTATTATTGATAAAGTATATTTATATGAAATAGTGTTCTAACGGATCGAAATATGTTTTAGGTGCCGAGGAGCGAGAAGGATTAGTACTCTCGGTATCGAGGTGTGTAACTTCACACTTTTTCTCGGGTTGGATGTCAATTTCGGTATTGAAGTAAAATCGTAAAAACGACTAGATCGGTATAAAACGTAACAACTGATATTTTGACAAAAATACATGAAAACGACTAAAATCGTGAAAATTACGAAAACACCCTCGAGAAATTACTTGTTAATATGTAAATTGTATGTTTCGTGAAAATGGGCCGTAAAATATGCTAGATCGATAATTGGGTGAAAACTCATTAAATTGATAATCGGGCGAAATCTGCATTTGGTTGTAAATTGGGCGAAATCTCGCTAGATCGATAAATGGGCGAAAACTCATTAAGTTGAAAATCGGGCGAAATCTAGTATGAATGTAAATTGGGCGAAATCTCGCTAGATCGATAAATGGGCCGTAAACTCGTTAAATTGTTAAATGGGCTAAAATACTTGCTAGATCGTAAAATTGGGCCTAAGTTGATAAATAGTTAATTAGGCCAAAGTGTTATTTTGGGCCTTAATAAAGATTTGGAAATATTAACTCTTGTTAATGGGCCTTTTAATAAAATTATTGTATGACCATAGTTTACTATTGCATACATATTGCATGGGTTGGGAAATGATGAAGAGAAGAAGGCTGTTGCCAAAATCTAGTTCGGTGGCTCTGCCACAAAATTATGGCTTTTTGCCTCTAGTTCGGTGGCTCTGCCACAAAATAATAATTGGCTCAATGCCTCTAGTTCGGTGACTTTGTCACAATCTAGTTCGGTGGCTATGCCACAAAATACAAATTGGCTTAATGCCTATGATTGGTGTGATGGCGGGGTGGGTTGACTTGATCCCCCAGGTGTGATGGTTGGTGCGGGGTGTGTAGCGGATGGAATTAGGTTTGGGAGGAAAAATTCATTTTACATGCATGCTATTAATTATGTTATTCATTATATTATTTTGCTTATGGGCTCAAGGCCCAAACCTAGTAAATTGAAAATCGGCCCAATGAACAAGTAAGTGAGTTATACACTTTGAGTTCTAAGTAACTCACCCCTTAAATTTTTCCATCTCGTAATGGAAATTGACGTGGACTTGGGCGAGGATGACTTCGTGGAGGCCATCTTGCAAAACATGGGTTTATTAAATTACGAACTTTTTAATAAGTATTTTACTATTTTGGGCTAATGTAATAAGGGCCTCTATAAATAATTTATGGATTTATATGTGTGTTTGGTTTTAAACTATATTTTGGACTTTTAAATATGGGCTATGGTTATATGATGTTTTATTAAAATAAATTTGGGTTTTCAAATATATGAAATTCCTTTATAAATATTTTATTATTGTTAACTCTTAAACAAATTACCTAAAGGTTTTGATAATACAATGTTAATAATGTTTTTCAACTAACGTTTTCTAATATTCATTAAATTAAAATACTCTTCCGATTTTTATTAAACCCTTAAAAAATAATATTGTAGTTTTCAACTTATTGAAGATTTTAAAATAGCTCGATTCATGTAACAAACCAAATCTAGTCTCAATGCATAGACCGGGTTTGGGGTGTTACAAATTTAATTCTGTAGCATGTTAATTTCATGAAATTATATCGTGACATTCAAAAAAGGGATTGTTATTCATAGAAATCGTTATTTAATCTGTAATGGATGGATCGAAAATAATCTCTACTTTATCACTCGATGCTTCAAACTGAAATAGTGAATAAAAAACTTAAAACTCATCACTCTAATAAGGGGTACCTATGCCACTTAAGACTTCTTCATATTAAATAAGAAAGAATCACTAAACTCGTGAAAGATGGTCCCTTAAATATGCTTAAGGAAGTTAGTCTTCCACAATGTGAATACTGCTTGGAAGGTAAAATGACTAAGAGGTCTTTTAATGCGAAAGATACAAGGACCAACCAACATTTAGAAATTGTGCACGCTAATGTATGTGGTCCCATGAGCATCAGTGCTCGAGGAAGTTACGATTATTATGTGACTTTTATCGACGACTATTCTTGATATGGATATGTGTATCTAATACACTGATAAAGTGAAACCTTTGATAAATTTAGAGGGTTTTGTACGGAAATGGAAAAGTAATTAGGTTTATCTATAAAGAATCTTCGGTCTGACCGAGGTGGGGAATACTTGTCCAACGAGTTCTTAGGATACCTCATAGAGAATGAGATTTTATCTCAATTGACTGTGCCAGGCACTCCACAGCAGAATGTGTAGCTGAGAGAAGGAATAGAACCTTGCTTGACATGGTTCGTTCAATGTTAAGGTATTCACAACTTCCTACTTCCTTCTGGGGATATACGATACAAATGGTTTTCTATATTCTGAATAATGTGCCAACCAAGTCTGCTTGTAAGACAACTTATGAACTGTGGCATGGAAAAAAACTTGCTCTAAATCACTTTAGAATATGGGGTTATCCAACCCACGTTCTGGATAAGAATTAAAAAAGTTAGATGCATGAATAGAATTGTGCATGTTTGTAGGATATCCAAAAGGAACAAAGGGAGGATTATTCTACAATCCAAAAGATAATACGATTAAATTTTCTACTCATGCTATTTTCCTCAAAGAAAGTTACATGAATAACTTTAAGCCTCAAAGTAAAGTGGTACTCGAGGAACTTTTGGGAGTAGTAGAACCATCACCAAGTTCAGTTCTCAAGAAAGTTGTAGAAAGATTTGCAAACGATCAACTACATAGGAATCCATCGTAGTGCGAGAGTTTCTAAGAAATTAAACTTCTTCATCTATGATGGTAGTATTTATAATACGGGAGTCAATCATAAGGATAATGACCCTCTCACTTAGGATGAGGTTATGCAAGACGTTGATTCCAAGCTCAAGAAACAGACCATGGATGCCGAGATGGATTCTATGAAATCCAATACGATGTGAGAACTTGTAGACTTACCGATTGGGATTAAAGCCATAGGGTGTAAGTGGATATACAGGAAGAAGAGAAAAGCGGAAGGGAAACTGGAAACATACAAAGCTAGACTTGTAGGGAAAGGCTACACACAGAAAGAAGGCATCGATTACGATGAGACCTTCTCTCCAGTAGCCATGCTCAAGTTTATATGCATACTCTTATCCATTATCGCTTCTCTCAATTATGAGATTTAGCAAATGAATGTCAAGACAGCATTCTTGAATGGATATCTTAATAGACAATTTACATGGCTCAACCCACTAGCTATGTTGTCAAAGGAAAAGAGTAGAAACTTTGCAAACTACTAAGATCCATTTATGGACTTAAGCAGACGTCCCACTCATGGAATAAAAGATTTGATCAAAGGATCAAGACTTTTGGATTTGATTAAAACGCTAATAGACCTTGTGTTTATAAGCATATAAAGGACAAAAATATGGTCTTCCTTGGTTTATATGTCGATGATATTCTATTTATCGGAAATGATGTAGGAGAATTGTCATTGGTTAAACTGTGGTTAGCTCAACAGTTTAGCATGAAGGACTTGGGTGGCTACTTATATATTTGGAATTTGAATCTTTAGGGATCGAAATAATAAAACAATAGCTCTATCTCAAGCTTCATACATTGATAAGGTACTGGAATTTTTTACAATGATCAAAGCAAAGCCAAGCGTTCAACCGACTGCATCAGGTTTTCATCTTTCTTTAAGTGTTTGTCCTAAGACAGCGGAAGAAAGAGAGCATATAAGTAAGGTTTCATATGCTTCGGCAGTTGTAAGCCTTATGTATGCGATGCTTTGCACACGTCCAGATATTTGTTTCGCAGTAGGAATGATTAGTCAATATCAAACGAATACAGTTCTCAGGCATTGACAAGCTGTAAAGCATATATTAAGGTATTTTAAAAGAACCAGGGATTATATGCTTATGAATTTTGGGGAGAACCTTACTCCTGTTGGATACACAGATTCAAACTTCTAAACCTGTAAAGATTCGAGGAAATCGACGTCGGGAAATGTATTCGTTCTAGGTCATAGATTCATAGTATGGAGAAGTGTAAAACAAACTTGCACTGTTGAATCTACTATGGAGGCCGAGTATGTGGTTGCTTCTGACGCAACGAAAGAAGCAATATGGCTTCGAAAGTTATTAACCAAACTTGAAGTTATTCCTGGTATGGAAAAAGCTATAACATTGTATTGTGATAACAATGTTGCAATAAATAATACTAAGGAAATGAGAAGTCACAAGAGAACGAAACATATTGACCGAAAGTATCACTTGATATGAGAGGCAGTATATGAAGGAATTGTAGATGTGATGAAACTAGTTTCTGAAGAAAACTTTACGGACCCATTTACTAAGACTCTCATAATTAGGAGTTTTAACAAACACATCGAGAATGCAAAACATGACACATTTAATTCACTAGGGCAAGTGGTAGATTGTTGGGAAATGTGCCCATATAGTAGTAAACATGTAACTATTTTCTATTTATTTGAACGATGAATAAATAAATAAAGTTAATTTCACATTTCACTATTATATCTTTTGTATTTTATGTCTTTTATATTTTGCATGCATAGCAAAATTGTGACAAACAAATATTAGTCATTGATAGTCTAAAGTTCAAATTGAAGATAAATGGCATTGTAAGAACATTTATATTGTGAGAAAGACAACTTACTTAATAGATAACCTAATTGAATTCGTAATCCTATAAAAAATCAAAGTGAGCATTTGATTCAAATACTAAGAAGAATTATTATGTCGTCTACAATTCCAATAGGGGAGATGGCTAGTCTTGGCTATCGAAGCAGTTGACTCCACGAATAGAAACATAGATGTATTCATTGGTAGAATGATACATTGGACTGGACCCAAGATGAATTAATTCTAAATCAGTTTGTGAGTTAATTCACTTGTGACGTTCATGGTGTGATTTACCTAAATCCCGAGTTAGTCACTGACCATGCGTATGCAACTCTTGTGCTTTGATATAAGTGGAGGCTTATGCTCTAAAGATGATCGAGCCCGTAGCCGATATGTTGGGTACAAGACTTGTGTATGGCATGGCTTTACTAGCAATAGGGGAATTCATAGTTCAATTAAAGAGTTAATGATATCCTCTCATTGGCATTGTGTGTATTGATAAATATGAAACGGGGCCACGAGTTGCATGTTCTCGAACGAGCAATTTATCATAGTCATTTGTTGGCAATGATCATCTTAATCATTAAGAAGACACAATGGTGACAATGAGATAAAATAGGATTTATTGAGTGAACAGATTTAACTCAAAGGAATCAAGGATATCATATAAGGATAACACACACATGACAAGGTCATTGGACAAAGCAGTTGGATGAATTGCTTTCGTAAAGAGTATACAATAAGGAGTTTTCAATCATGCTACTTCTTGTGGACTGACTCCATGATTAAGTAATTGAAAATTATTAGAATGATGCTTTTGGACATAATTGCAATCACTAGAGTCTAATTGTATATGTCTGATTGGTCCCTCCGCTAGCTCAACAAATGCTCGATCGAACTGCATTTGAATCAGAAGAAAATTCTACGACTTTGGAAATAATTTAATTAAGTCAATTTATTTGATGTGAAATTAAATATGTGACTGTGAGAATTGTTCAACTAGAGAATTTGATTAAAGAATATTCTTGAAAAATTAATTTTGAAAATCTAAGTGATTTTTGGAAAAATTAATTCTGGTCATGTAACATACCAAAAATTAGGGGTTAGTAGAAATGGGTTTGTAAATAGAGAGAGAGTGGTCATGCATTGTTTTTAAAATAAATACTACAAAATTAATTCAAGAATGAGAAAAAAATCCTAATGGTTAAAAGAAATATGAGAAAGCATGAAAATTAAATGAGGTCCCAAGTTCGAATACTTTCCCTTGCGAAATAATTTAATTTTTGGCAAAAATCCCTTGTTTTTTAATGCATGTGCCACCCAAGCCTTGTAACCCTAGGTATAAATGTTAATTTTTTTCACAAATAATAAGCCTTTAATCATCCTCCTCATTGCCCTAGCCATTCATCTCCTCCTCTCCCTCTCTTTGATTTTATTTTTTTTCCATTCCTCCTTTAATGTTGTCACCTACACCTCCCATTTTACAATCTCTTTCTTTTTCTTTTTGCGTCAAGATTGTGCACCATCTTCTTTATTATATTGATTCCATTTATCCTCATCTAAATCAGCCTAAAATCTGAAATCTTGAACTCCAAGATCGATCCCGAACATTGCCAAGAAAGTGTCATTGCAATTTCTCTCGACTAGCTTGGGTAAGGTCTCTTTTCTCTTTAATTTCTTGATTAATTTTGTCAATTAAAAACCAAAATTTCTAGATATGGAATTTTTGGTATTTTAAATTATTTCAAAGGTATTTTTTCATATTTTAATGAGATCTCAAACCGTTTTAAAATTCAGCCCCAATTTTGGCCACCATGGGTGGTAGTGCGTGCGCATATGTGCAAGAAAGGGGGTTGATTTGTTTCTTGGTTCTTACTTATATTTTCCAGACTTAATTTGATTTCTTTAACCCTCCTAATAATATTTTAAACCCATTTCAATTAGGTAAAAACGTTCTTGATCGATTTTACATTCGAAACCCAAAAATCGTGAAGTTTAAGTGCAATTAAGGGTAACTAGTTTGTTATTTCGACATAGTTGTTAGGTAAAGATTATGAATTGATTAAATGAAGGAATTTAATCATTAATTAGATACTTATTTTCTAGTATATTATTGAATTAGGTGCTGACCCAAATGCCCCAAATCATCCGTAAAGGTGAAGAACGATTGTACGTATAGTTCGCATCGATACAGTGTAAGGAACCTAACTAGTTTAGATTCATAAAATAGTTATAATTTCAATGATTAGTTTGAACTAATAAGTGGGTGTTTGGGGGCTGGTTTAATGGTAAATTTATTTTATTTATATTGAATTTTGGTTTAGGTTTGTCTAAGGAATTATTAAGGAAAATTGGAAGATTCGCTAGTGTGCTGCGAGGAAACGGAAAATAAGGTGTGGTCCTAAACTCATAAAATTGTTTGAAAATATTAAATATCATATTATATTTGATTAATTAGCTTCCTTATTGGGTTGGCTTAATATCCAAATTATTGATTTTGTGAGTGGCTGAATCAGGTATGTTTCGAGCCTTAAAAAATTAACATGTCTGCAAAATTGCTAGTTTGATAGTTTAAATGTTTGATTGAGTTTGTAATTGCATATTTGAGTTATGAGATATGAGAATGTTTGACTGAATGATATAATTGTTGAGATATTAAGCTTATGTATGATTCAAACGCATGAGATGTTTGTTATATTGTATACTGAAAAGGGTGTTATTTATACACAATGAAAATCTGTAAAGTATGTGAAATTGAACAATATTTATTGACACCAACACAATAGTAATTTGAAAGACTGGAACACTATTTCCATTTACTAAAAGTATGTGATTATTGAGGACATTCTGAGCATGTCAAATGAATGTGAAAAGTATTGAGATATGATTATGTATGAGATTGTGTAACATATTGCATATGCATTGGGTTGAGATTTTGTGGTTGACAGAGGAGTTCTGTGGAGTACCGGTGGCATATTAAGTCCGCATTATTTGTAGTCAGTGCACTGGACATGAAGTATCGAGGGGAATGGCAATTTATCGCACTTTTACTGGAAGCTTGTCTGCATTTTTACTGGCAGAATTTTTTGCATATTGTTATCAGTGGTTTTAACCACAACGGCCTTAAGCCGATAATGTTTTGAGTTCGGATGATGGGTTCTTGGGAACTCGTGATGTGTAGGGATGGTATGGGTAGGAACTTTTTTGCATTGCATCATGCTCACAACATATTCGAATGTTATTGATTTATGATATGTGTTGTATTGTGTTGTATTGTGTTGTATTGAATGGTATCAAAATTACTGATTGTTACTTGTATAAATAATGTCTCATGCTCATACACCATTTGAGATCATTTTGATAGTGGCTATGTAATGATATGAAATTCCTATGATGGTTTTGTTTTCTTATATTAATGCTAATATGTTTCATTGTATTTGATGTTTTTGTCTTGTTATATAATTGTTCGACCCACACTGATCTTTTCATAAGCTCACCCCCAATTGTGTTTAACTTTTCAGGTAAACCTTGAAATTAGGACCAAATTTGGAGAATCACCTTGGACCTCGGATTATTCTTAATAAGTATTACAAAGTCTTTATTGGTTTTGGCTTGTAATTATTAAATATTTTTGGTATGTGGCTTGGTAACTTTTTTTTTGGGATTTTTGCATGCGTGGATTACTCAAGCATAATAATCGGATAATGTATTATATCTTCCTTAAGTAAAATTTGATATTTTTCCCTAGTTTTTGCTTCATTGCAAAGGAACCGTTTTTGAAAAAATAAATCAATAAGGCAACTAAGTTTCCAAAATTACTTGAAAAATGGTTTTTTAGCTACATTATTTTAACATCGGGTTTTTTTTAAAGAAGATGGGCAAGCAAACAATTTTTCTAAAACAACACTATCAACAATAAAATGAATCCTAAGTATACACGACCTAATGAATGAATGCTTTTAAGCTAACTCAAATTACAACTACGGTTTTCTCTGAAATGAGTTTATTTAAAGTCTTTAAAAGTAACGTAAGTTAGCTTAGCCATTTCAATGGCTAATGTAGCCTTCTCAATCTAGCCATAACTTATAGGTCGAGTTTTGGAGGTTACAGATCAAGTAAAATTAAATTAATCAAAATAATTAAAATTAATATGATATTTTTGAAAATTAATTTTCAAGTCAGACAATTGGCCCAAGGGGTAATTGAACTTGAAAATTGGGCCTGAGATTGTAAATTAGGCTCGAGAGCCAAAAACTGATACCAAAACCCAAAAAATGGTCGAACCGGGCTTGGTTTGGAAAACTAGGCCGACGTCCAACCTAGTGGCTCAAGGTGCCGTAAGGGTGTCACACCTACATCCTTGAATCTGGCGGTGCAAAGCAATGCAACAATAGCATCTCGATTAATTGCACTATTTGTAATGCCCCGGTTTTTATTAATTTTGGCTTTTGTAAAATTGACATAATTGTGTATTTGCTTTAGTGGTTATGTGTTCTGGGTGTGTGTGGAAGGTCCCAAGTTCAAGTCTCAACTTGGGAAAATTTTGGTATTTTTATGAATAAAGCCCAAACTCTGGTTAATAGGCTTATAAATAAAAATTTGCAAAAACATGTCAGAAAGGGCCTGCTGGTCTGGTGGCTATGGTGTGTGTTGGTATCCTTGAGCTCCTGTGTTCGATTCTCTACATTGGTAAGGGATAGTATTTTTTACTGAGATTCAGTTAGAGTTAGACTATGGTTGGACTCTGAGTAGTGGGGTGTTGGATGGAGAAAAGTAAGGGAAGTTGGGATAGGGGGTTATCAGATTTTCTCTTTTGATTTCCTTTCTTTCTGCAATTTCGATTTCCTCTCTCACCTTCCCCATATTTCTGATATTGTTTTCTTCTCCCCTTCCTACCGATTTTCCTTCTCCTCCCTTTGCTATTTCATTTATTTTGAGTCTCCCTATCAATGGTAAATTTTCTCAATTCCTTGATTTGTGCTTTTGGAGTATCAACAGTAAGTTGGTAAGTTTTGGCTTTTGCTTCCTAAACAATGCTTGAATTCTTTTTAAAGAGGGGTTCTTTTCTGGTATTCAGGGATTAATCAATGTAACATCCTAGATTAGGGGTTATGCATTTGTGCATAATTCATGAGTAGTAGGTTTTGGTAGTGTTTGGAAGTGAATTAAGGGTTTTAAAATCCTAGGATGGAAGAAAGCTTTGGACAATTATTGGTTTTAAGTTAAAACAAGAAGTGATGTGGAAAAGTGGCAAGGGATGCCACCTAAGGTGCAAGGGTTAAGGCATCAAGTGAAGTACTTTGAGGAAGAGGTTCAATCCCATTATGTGCATTTTGCTTAATTTTATGAAATAGCATGTTTCTTGTGATATGGATGTGTGGTGTGCATTTTAGAACCTTGAAATGTATGGAAATGTATGGAAATGTGAAAAAGGAAATGTATGAAAATGTAAGGAAATGTATGGAAATGTATGGAAATGTATGGAAATGTAAGGAAATGTATGGAAATGTATGGAAATGTAAGGAAATGTATGGAAATGTAAGGAAATGCAGGGAAATGTAAGGAAATGCAGGAAATGTCTTGGAAATGTAAGAAATGATTTAGAAATGTTAAGTTTCAAAAGAGGAAAGTAAATATTTTGGAAACTTGGAAATGATTAGCTAAAAGAGGAAAGTAAACATTTTGGAAACTTAAGTTAAAAGAGGAAAGTGAACATTTTGGAAACTTAAGTTAAAAGAGGAAAGTGAACATTTTGGAAACCTAGGAAATGTCAAGTTTAAAGAGCCAAACGAAAATTTTTGGAAACTTAGAAATGACTTAGAAATGTTGAGTTTTAAAGTTTAAAAGAGGAAATTAAGGCAAGGTGGCCTTAAGAGAAAAAGTATGTGAAATTTGACACACAAACAGGCTTGGAAAAGTGGCTGAAGATACCACTTAAAGCCTAGTGAGTGACGCCACTTAGGTGGATGATTTGGGCCTCGTATGGCCACAAGGAGTCCAATAAGAACAAGTTTAAAATTTGGCTCATCAAGGGAAGGGGGTGGATGGCATCTAGCTAAGACTTTAAGTAATTTTTATTTAATTACTTAAAGATGAAGCAATGGACGACAATAGGGACTCTTAAAGGAAGAGTTTAATTCTCCTTAAAACTCAGCTAAATAGGTGGATAAATGATGACTTATTTTAGATTATTTTCAAAGAGATAATTGAAGGATTATTCTTTAATTTTTAATTAAAGAGATAAAGTTATCACATAAGGAAGAGTGGTGGCCAAGCAAAGCATTCTTGGCCTAGTAATTTCAAATATAAAAGGAAGAGAATAGGCTATTCTTCATTCATTCTCCTCTCTTTTCTTCTCGTGAATTTCTTTCTCCTCTCCTCTCCAAGATTTTCTTCTTCTCAAGCCAAATTCTTCATAGCCTCAAAAGTTGAAAATAAGCAAAGCCCTATCCGATTTCTTCATAGTTACAAAAGTCGAAACTTTGTGTTACACATCAAAGCCATAGCCGAATATCTCAAGTGGCTTCAAGCTTAGGTGCTGTCGAATTCTTCAGTAAGGGTAAGATTAGGTTCGATTCTCATTCTATTTCTTTTAAGTCTGTCAAAATTAAGATTCTAATACCCTCAATATATTGTTGCCGAAACCTTGAAGAGATCTTTCGGGATTTACTAAGTGTCGACTACAAAGAAGGAGAAATTCTTTTCCTGAAGGTGCACCATAGGCCACGTGTTCCCTAGTTATTCGGTGAGTTTTGGGATTTAAAAATCCACAAGGTAAGTACCTATAGCATTCAGCCAAGGCTTATTTTAGTGTTTGGATCTATCTTTTATTATCTTAAAAGCCGAAAACTAATATGTTAAAGGGATCTAGAGTTGGCCGAATACAAGGAAGGAGCATAAGCAAAGTTTCGGGATTTGAGAACTCCAAGGTAAGTGTATTCACATATTCGGCCAAGGCCCTATCTTAAGTACTTAGATCTATTTGTTTTAACCGAAAACTAACTGATTCAAGGGATCTAGTGATTAGCCGATTTCAAAGGGGAAGAATACAAGTTTTCGGGATTTGATTTTTATTCAATCGGCATTAAGGTAAGTGCACAAATCCTACTAGGATTTGGTTTTATGGCCGAATAGGCCTTATATTAACATACTAAGGTTGGCCGAATGTAGGAACTTGAGATCTAAGGCAGTAGATCAGATTTTGGGATTTCAGTAAAGTTGTTAAGCGAATCAAGTGTGTACCCCACACTAAATCTTGATAGATTTATGACTTTAATTTTATTATATGTGCTAATATAAAAGTTTAAGAATATGGCTAAGGTATCGTGTGTACCCTACACTAAATCTTGATAGATTTACGACTTTAATTTTATTATATGTGCTAATATAAAAGTGTAAGAATATGGCTAAGGTATCGTGTGTACCCCACACTAATCTTAATAGATCTATGGCTTAAACTTGATATATGTGTTATTATGAAAGTGTAAGAATGTGGCTAAAGTACCATGTTATGGTACAAAGTACTCAGGTATGTTTTCCTACTCCTACTAGGATTACGAAATATGTTATACTTAACATGTGAAAAGTGACATGAATGTAAATTTAAGTATGATATGCATGATATGAATAATATAGGGCATTCGGGTTATTTGAGAAAGGGAAGTGAATGTGATGACTTGGTCTCACTATCCAATGTGGTGACTTGGTCACATTATCGAATGTGGTGACTTGGTCACATTATCCGAATGTGGTAACCGGTTACATTATCTGAATGTGATGTCTCATGACACAATTATCTGGTGGCTATGCCACAAATTTTATATGGGCGATGAGCACGTCGACTGCAACGACTACCTTCGATGGAGTGTAGCGGATGGAGGGTTGACTTAGTAGTCCCCACGGTGTGCAGGATGGTACGGGTGGAGTGTAGCGGATGGCATATAGGTTTGGGTTTGGGATTGCATCATTATCTTGAATTATTATGTGAACATGATATGTATTGTATGCCTAATTCTATTAAATTTTAGTGTCGGTTACACATTGAGTCTGTTGACTCACCCCATTGTGGGAACATGTTTCAAGTGATGAGCAGTGACGGACCGGGACGGCAGAACTTATGGTGGCCATGCTCAGCTTGAAGTTTTTATTTAATTTGGACAGTTTATTTTATTTAAGTACTCTACCACTTTATTTTGGGTTTTGATTTATGTAATAAGGCCATAGTGATGATTTTATTATTGTTTTAATTACTATGTTACGTAATTATGTTATTTAAAGATTAAGTCAATTTAATTTAAAAAAAACTTTAAATATTTTGTCACCTAAAATAAATGGGTTTTCGATATAAAAATAAACTTGTTTTCAACTCGAGCCCAACCCAAAACGTTCTTTCTTCCAAATCACACAAGTTTTTTCTAAGTAACAAAAGAATTTGAAACGGTTTACACTGGGGAACATACCAGATCTGGTCAAGGCTCGTGGGCTAGGTTTGGGGTGTTTTAGTTTGGTATCAGAGCCCAGTTTTAAACTCTCGGCCTTGGGTTTAAGGCCCAAAACGTTTTCCAGAGTAAGCCCAAAAGGAATTTTCTAAAAATTTTGAGATTTTTCGGCATGGCCCACTAAGTCTCAGGCCATGATCCACCGGTAAGTACTTCGACTTCTAAAGTGATTTGACTATGTGAAATGTATGGGCTTTTATGGCAACATAGATTAGTCGATAAGTATTTGAACCCTAGGACTAGTGTACCCCAACAAATACATAAGACTTAAATATCTAATTAAACAAACACGTTGTTGAGTCGTCAATTAGGGTGTGGCAACCATGGTACGCATGTCTAAGATTGGTTTCGTGGGAGCTTGGTATTTAAGCAAATCCATGACTCACCTCCTCTCCACTCGAATCCTACAGTGCGTGGCTATGGTTCACCCCAACCAAGAGGACTTAGCTACTGGCTAAACCCCTAACTAAAACCCGAAAGGACTAGCCAGTATTTTATGGAAACCCTAGTTTTAAAATTTCTAAATTACCCTCTTGATTTGAAAAAGATTATTTTATAAATTTTCCGAAATATTTCGATTTACAAATTTACTAAAATACCCCTAGTGGTAAAATTACAAAATGCCCTTGGTTTATGAAATTTCCAAATACCCACAGTTCTTATCAAAATTTCACTACTTTGCTTAAAGGAACCCTAAATTTACAAAATATCAACATACCTTGATTATGGAAAGAAATTTACGAAAATATCCCGATTTGCAAAATGACCAAAATACCCTTAGAAGGGAAAATCAACGAAGTACCCTCAAATTAGAAATCTTCAAAAATGCCATTGGTTTTAAATTTACCTTATTACCCTTGATTTCAATAAAATTTCCTCACTTTGTAAAAGTATGTAAAAACCCTATTTTGCGAAAGTCCAAAATACCCCGATTTAAAAATTTACAGAATTACCCCCGATTGACAAAATTACCAAAATGACCCTGATTTTCAAAATTTTTGCAACATCACCGATTTGGAAAACAAATTCTCAAAAAGAACCCTCAAGTTTCGTAAATTTTGAAATACCCTTGATTTATTGAGATTTACAAATTTACCACGTTAATTATCAAATACCCTATAATTTCAAAATTTTGAAAAGCCCGAGATTTCAAAATTACCAAAATACCCTTATTGACAACATCACCAAGGAACCTTATTTTGACAAATTACGAGAATACCCCTGTAGGGCAAATTATGGAAATACCCCTGGATAGTGGAAAAACAACAACAATGAAAACTACAACATTTCTCCGAATGAGCGAAAGTTCATAATTGATTGATGGATGTATGAATGTAAAGACTGTGTGCATGTATGAATACGAAAGAACCACTTCTAAAAATTCTTTCCATAAAACTTCCTCGCGGTTAATCAATGAAACAAAATTTTTTTTAATACATAAAACTTCTTAATCAGATTAAATCATGACGTTAGAAATAAGTTCTAAGGGACGTGAACTTAGAGATTGTGCCTAGAAAGTATGATGGTTCTATTAAGATCGAGTCGTAACGTAAGCATAGTCTTGGTGAGAAGGATTATCGATTGTTAGTAAGTAATTTCGAGGACGAAATTATTTTTAAGGAGGGTAGAACTGTAACATCCTAGATTAGGGGTTATGCGTTTGTGCATAATTCATGAGTAGTAGGTTTTGGCAGTGTTTGGAAGTGAATTAAGGGTTTTTAAAATCCTAGGATGGAAGAGAAAGCTTTGGACAATTATTGGTTTTAAGTTAAAACAAGAAGTGATGTGGAAAAGTGGCAAGGGACGCCACCTAAGGTGCAAGGGTTATGGCATCATGTGAAGTACTTTGAGGGAAGAGGTTGAATCCCATTATGTGCATTTTGCTTAATTTTATGAAATAGCATGTTTCTTGTGATATAGATGTGTGGTGTGCATTTTTAGAACCTTGGAAATGTATGGAAATATATGGAAATGTAAGGAAATGTATGAAAATGTAAGGAAATGTATGGAAATGTATGGAAATGTAAGGAAATGTAAGGAAATGCAGGGAAATGTAAGGAAATGTAGGGAAATATCTTGGAAATGTAAGAAATGATTTAGAAATGTTAAGTTTCAAAAAGAGGAAAGTAAATATTTTGGAAACTTGGAAATGATTAGCTAAAAGAGGAAAGTAAACATTTTGGAAACTTAAGTTAAAAGAGGAAAGTGAACATTTTGGAAACTTAAGTTAAAAGAGGAAAGTGAACATTTTGGAAACCTAGGAAATGTCAAGTTTAAAGAGCCAAACGAAAATTTTTGGAAACTTAGAAATGACTTAGAAATGTCGAGTTTTAAAGTTTAAAAGAGGAAATTAAGGCAAGGTGGCCTTAAGAGAAAAAGTATGTGAAATTTGACACACAAACAGGCTTGGAAAAGTGGCCTGAAGATACCACTTAAAGCCCAGTGAGTGACGCCACTTAGGTGGATGATTTGGGCCTCGTATGGCCACAAGGAGTCCAATAAGGACAAGTTTAAAATTCGGCTCATCAAGGGAAGGGGGTGGACGGCATCTAGCTAAGACTTTAAGTAATTTTTATTTAATTACTTAAAGATGAAGCAATGGACGGCAATAGGGACTCTTAAAGGAAGAGTTTAATTCTCCTTAAAACTCAGCTAAATAGGTGGATAAATGATGACTTATTTTAGATTATTTTCAAAGAGATAATTGAAGGATTATTCTTTAATTTTTAATTAAAGAGATAAAGTTATCACATAAGGAAGAGTGGTGGCCAAGCAAAGGATTCTTGGCCTAGTAATTTCAACTATATAAAAGGAAGAGAATAGGCTATTCTTCATTCATTCTCCTCTCTTTTCTTCTCGTCAATTTCTTTCTCCTCTCCTCTCCAAGATTTTCTTCTTCTCAAGCCAAATTCTTCATAGCCTCAAAAGCTAAAAATAAGCAAAGCCCTAGCCGATTTCTTCATAGTTACAAAAGCCAAACTTTGTGTTACACATCAAAGCCATAGCGAATATCTCAAGTGGCTTCAAGCTTAGGTGTTGTCAATTCTTCAAGAAGGGTAAGATTAGGTTCGATTCTCATTCTATTTCTTTTAAGTCCGTCAAATTAAGATTCTAATACCCTCAATATATTGTTGCCGAAACCTTGAAGAGATCTTTCGGGATTTACTAAGTGTTGACTACAAAGAAGGAGAAATTCTTTTCCCGAAGGTACACCATAGGCCACGTGTTCCCTAGTTATTCGGTGAGTTTCGGGATTTAAAAATCCACAAGGTAAGTACCTATAGCATTCGGCCAAGGCTTATTTTAGTGTTTGGATCTATCTTTTATTATCTTAAAAGCTGAAAACTAATATGTTAAAGGGATCTAGAGTTGGCCGAATACAAGGAAGGAGCATAAGCAAAGTTTTGGGATTTGAGAACTCCAAGGTAAGTGTATTCACATATTCGGACAAGGCCCTATCTTAAGTACTTAGATCTATTTGTTTTAACCGAAAACTAATTGATTCAAGGGATCTAGTGATTAGCCGATTTCAAAGGGGAAGAATACAAGTTTCAGGGATTTGATTTTATTCAATCGGCATTAAGGTAAGTGCACAAATCCTACTAGGATTTGGTTTTATGGCCGAATAGGCCTTATATTAACATACTAAGGTTGGCCGAATGTAGGAACTTGAGATCTAAGGCAGTAGATCAGATTTCGAGATTTCAGTGAAGTTGTTAAGTGAATCAGGTGTGTACCCCACACTAAATATTGATAGATTTACGACTTTAATTTTATTATATGTGCTAATATAAAAGTGTAAGAATATGGCTAAGGTATCATGTGTACCCCACACTAAATCTTGATATATTTACTACTTTAATTTTATTATATGTGCTAATATAAAAGTGTAAGAATATGGCTAAGGTATCGTGTGTGCCCCACACTAATCTTAATAGATCTATGGCTTAAGCTTGATATATGTGTTATTATGAAAGTGTAAGAATGTGGCTAAAGTACCATGTTATGGTACAAAGTACTCATGTACGTTTTCCTACTCCTACTAGGATTATGAAATATGTTATACTTAACATGTGAAAAGTGACATGAATGTAAATTTAAGTATGATATGCATGATATGAATAATATGGGGCATTCGGGTTATTTGAGAAAGGGGAAGTGAATGTGATGACTTGGTCTCACTATCTCGAATGTGGTGACTTGGTCACATTATCGAATGTGGTGACTTTGGTCACATTATCCGAATGTGGTAACCGGTTACATTACTCGAATGTGGTGTCTCATGACACAATTATCTGGTGGCTATGCCACAAATTTTATATGGGCGATGAGCACGTCGACTGCAACGACGCCTTCGATGGAGTGTAGCGGATGGAGGGTTGACTTAGTAGTCCCCACGGTGTGCCAGGATGGTACGGGTGGAGTGTAGCGGATGGCATATAGGTTTGGGTTCGGATTGCATCATTATCTTGAATTATTATGTGAACATGATATGTATTGTATGCCTAATTCTATTAAATTTTGTGTCGGTTACACATTGAGTCATTGACTCACCCGCTAGGGAACATGTTTGTGTGATGAGCGGTGTGATGGAGGGACGGTAGAACTTGTGGTGGCCATGCTCAGCTTGAAGTTTTTATTTAATTTGGACAGTTTATTTTATTTAAGTACTCTACCACTTTATTTTGGGTTTTGATTTATGTAATAAGGCCATAGTGATGATTTTATTATTGTTTTAATTAATATGTTACGTAATTATGTTATTTAAAGATTAAGTCAATTTAATTTAAAAAAAACTTTAAATATTTTGTCACCTAAAATAAATGGGTTTTCGATATAAAAATAAACTTGTTTTCAACTCGAGCCCAACCCAAAACGTTCTTTCTTCCAAATCACACAAGTTTTTCCTAAGTAACAAAAGAATTTGAAACGGTTTACACCGGGGAACATACCAGATCCGATCAAGGCTCGTGGGTCGGGTTTGGGGTGTTTCAATCAAGGGACTGAATATCATTCCCAATCGATGAGTTAAGCGCATGGAATTCTCGATTCGATCGAAGGTAAGGTCTCGATAGTTAAGGATGAATGCCTCGTTACAATTCCTTTTAAATCCCAGTTATGTTACTAAATTAGGGCTTTGATTTGTCGAATATAGGTTTTGGAGTGCTTGTAAGTCGTTATAGCTTTAATCAAAACTAGGTGTGTACCTGAAACTACAAAAATGATGTTTTGGCGAAAGCTAAAAACCTTACTGTAGACGCCACACGGGCGTGAGGTCACCCGTGTGGTAGGCCGTGTGTAAGACTGTTAGTCACTGTACCAGCACGATTTAGGGGCTCATCGGAATAGTGATCTCAGGATCACTAATCCAAGACTTGAGAATTTATTTTCATGTTATATTATGAGTTAAAACATGATAGCACATATGCATGAAGATTTTGGTGCTTTAATTTTAGCGATTTTGTGTTCAATCGTGAAAAAGGACTAAATCGCATAAAGTGCAAAAGTTCCATTTTTATTTCTAAAGGTGCCTTAAAGGGAGACAAAAGCATAAATCTTTAAATTGAGGTTATCATCTTTTCTCCTATCATCTTTTTAGGGTAGAAAGGCAATTTATCCCATTTCATGTGCTGAAACATTCCAACCCTACCACCAGAATGGACCGGATCCGTATGTTCCTAAAGTAAATAGACTTAAAGTTGGGGAGACAAAGATGGACAAATTTGGTAAAAGTTAGTAGAGTTGGTGGCAAAATGGCCTCCTTTTCTAGTTTAATATTAGAATATGTAGAGAAAAAGTTATCATCTTTTCTCCTATCATCTTCCACCAAAAATTAGCAAGCAAATAAGGGGTAGAAAGCTTCAAACATTTCAGCAAGCTTTCATCCATTCAAGTAAGTATCCTAGTGAACTTTTCTTGAAAATAATTGTACGTATGATAAGTCCGCCTTAGTTCCACCTCTTCCACCGGTACCACATGAGATGGATCCGATCGATAGCGACGTAACATGGACACATGAAATACGTCATGCATTTGTTGCAATTCGGTGGCAACTCTAATTGATGACAAGATTTGATAAGGCCCCTTGGCTTAAGCCAAACCTCATTACCTTCTTAAGACTTTCAAGAACACTTGATCTCCCACTTCAAACTCTATTTCCTTTCGCTTAAGGTGCAGATCGACTTTTGCCTATCGAGGCTTCCTTCAACTGCGTCAGAATTAACTCAACCTTCTCTTGATTTGACCACCAACTCGACCCAAAACTCGCGTTCTCCTAACTCGGTCCAACAAGTAGGTGTTCTACACTTCCTTCCATACAATGCTTTGTACGGTGCCATTCGAATGTTGGCTTGATAGTCATTGTTGTAGGCGAATTCACTAAAGGCAAGTAATCTTCCCAACTTCCTCGAAAATCCATTACGACCTCTCAACATATCCTCCAACACTTGTATAACCCGTTCAGACTGCCCGTCTGATTGTGGATGAAAAGCCGTAGTGAAGTCTAGCTTAGTGCCTAAAGCCTGATGAAGTGCTTTCCAAAATCGAGACGTAAACCTTGGGTCTCTATCAGAGATGATCGACATTGGTACACCATGTAACCTCACAATTTCTGCCACATACAACTTAGCCAACTTCTGAAGAGAATAATCCATTCTGACTGGGATAAAGTGTGCGGACTTGGTCAAACGGTCCACAACCACCCATACCAAGTCCTTCTTAGTAGGCGTAAGGGGAAGCCCACTAACGAAGTCCATGGTAATTCTTTCCCACTTCCATTGGGGAATTTCGATTGGTTGGAGCAATCTGATGGAACTTGGTGTTCACGCCTTAACTTGTCGACGTCAAACATTTCCCACGAATTCGGTCACTTCTCGGAAGTCGGACCACCAAAATTGTTCCTTAGATCTCTATACTGACTTGATGCCTCCGGGATGCATGGCATAGGGGCTACCATGCGCTTCAGAAGAATCTTTGTCTCAACTCCTTATTCTTCTAACATACAAACTTTACCCTTATAGCACAATACTCCTTCATTATTGACATCATAATCCTCTAATCCCCTTGTCGTGCTTGTCGCAACTTAATACTCAAGTCATTATCAGCCAATTGTCCCTCCTTTACTTCCTTTAGCCATGTGGGCACGACTTGCAACTCGCCTAATAGGCTTCCATCATCATACAGACTTATATGAGCGAACAAAGCCGTAGATCCGATACAACCTTTCGACTTAGGGCATCGGCTACTACGTTTGCCTTGCCCGGATGATACTCTATCGAACAGTCGTAGTCCTTTAGCAATTCCACCCACCTTCGTTGCCTCAAGTTCAACTCCTTTTGAGTTAATAAATACTTAAGACTCTTGTGGTCTGTATAGATGACTGACCTTTCTCCATAAAGGTAGTGCCTCCAAACCTTAAGGCCGAAAACCACCGCCGCTAGTTCTAAGTCGTGAGTTGGGTAGTTAAGCTCATGAGGCCTTAGCCAGACGCATAAGCAACCACTTTACCATCTTGCATTAACACACGACCTAACCCGTGTGCGAAGCATCACAAGATTACCTACAAATTCCTTTCACGCCTTAATTTGAATTAACACTGGAGCCTCTGTCAAGACCTTCTTAAGCTTTTCAAAGCTCTCTTGCGCTTAGTAGTCCATTCAAGGGTACTTCCTTCCTTAGTAACTTGGTTAAAGCGCGGCTATTGGCGAGAATCCTTCCACGAACCTTCCGTAATAGCACCGCCAAGCCTAAGAAATCATGGATTTCAGCCACGGACCTAGGTGGTTTCCAATCCAATCTTGCTGATCTTCCTAGGATCCACTCTTATTCCTTCTGCGGATACCACATGTCCTAAGAATGCCACCTCCTTAAGCCAAAATTCGCACTTGCTGAATTTGGCATGAGCTTCTTCTCCTTAACACTTCCAACACGACTCGGAGATGTTCATCATGCTCCTCCTCCGACTTGAATACACCAAAATATCATCGATGAACACGACAACGAATCTATCCAAGTAGGGTTGGAAAATCCGATTCATCATGTCCATGAAAGCGGTGGGCGTTTGTCAACCCAAACGGCATCACCACAAACTCAAGTGACCATACCTTGTCCTAAAAGCGGTCTTATGGATATCGGTCTCCTTCACCTTCAATTGATGGTATCCCGACCAGAATCGATCTTCGAAAACATCTGCGGCTCCTTCGGTGATCGAACAAGTCCTCGATCCTTGGCAAGGGATACTTGTTCTTAATGGTCACTTATTTAAGCGACAGTAGTCTATGCACATACGCATAGTTCCGTCCTTCTTCTTCACAAATAAGACCGGTGCTCCCCACGGAACACTGCTGGTCGGATGAACCCACGGTCCAATGGTTCTTGTATCTCGAGCCTTGAGCTCCACTAACTCCTTTGGTGCCATTCGGTATGGAGCGATTGACACAGAGCTGTCCCCAGAACAATTCAATCCCAAATTCGACCTCCCCGTCTGGGGTATTCCGTAACTCTTCCGAAACACATCTACAAAGTCCCTTACCGTCCTAACTCCATTAACACCTTCCTCCTTCCCACCAATCGTGACTTACAAAAGCTAAGAACGCTTTGCAACCTTTCTTAACCATCTTCTCGGCCTTCAATCAAAAACTACATTAGATAAATAGTTCCTCCTTTCTCCGATCATTATCACTACTTCATCTTAGGGTTCTTAGTTCCATCGTTTAGCGCACAATCCAACACGGCTCGGTGTTCTACTAACCAATCCATTCCGAGTATAAGCTCAAACTCTCCAGAAGGGTAACTCCATTAAGTCCGCTTTCGAAAGTTCACTCCACGAATCTCTAGGGTACATTCCGAAAGATCTTGTCTACCACTATAGTTTGGCCTAATGGGCTTACTACGGTCATCGCCTATCGAGAGTTGAGTCTAGGCCTAGTGTTTTACTACACTACTTGCAACATAGGAATGGGTTGAGCCCACATCAATCAAAGCAAAGTAGGGTTTGTCAAAATAAAGAACGTCTCGGTTATTACGTCCCTGCGTCTCCATCTTCCTTCGACGAACCGCATAAACCAAACCCGGTTGTCTTGCATCAAGATTAGCATTAGCACCTCGACCTGTGTGCCACGGCCTCACTGTACCACTACCACGGTTACTCGAACCACGACCCGCTGAGGTTGTTGTCCGCCTCTATTGGTGCAGCTAGCATTACGAACACCTGGTCGGCCTCGTCTGCGGTTGTTTGGGGCAATCCTTAAACATATGGTCCTTGGACCCACACCTATAGCATGCTCCTATCTTTTCCAACACTCCCTAGATGCCTCTTCCCACAATACTCACACAGACGAATCGCCACTTTGTACTAGGTTGTTGATTACGTGGCCCATCAACCCGAGGCCTCTTGTAACCCTTTCACGATGACCCAAACCCTCTTTGGTCTTATTCTTGTCCACGATGCGCTTAGTAGCATCCTTAATCCCCTCGGCCACCTTGGCCTTTTCTACCAAAAGCAGAGAATTCCGCTCTTGATGCGGTGCTATTATGATCTTAAATCATTTCTCGGCCGTCCTCAAAACGAACACGCGTTGCAGGTTTCGGTTGCCACTACCCTCGAGCATAGCGGCTCAACCTCGTAAACTCCGCCTCATATTCTGCGACGGACTTACTCCCTTGTACTAACCTAGAAAAGCCTTCCTCCGCTCATCTCAGATACGGTTCCCACATACTTCTTCCGAAGGCCTCTTTAACAAATTCCCGTGTCGATTTTCATTTACGGTACCATCACGAGCAATCAACCACCATTGATACGCTTCATCGCGTAACAATGCCACCATCCTTTCGACTTCTCCTCCGAGTCAAATCAAGCTCATCCATTATACGCTCCGTTGCTTCCAACCAATTTTCAATTGTCTTTGGGTGCCACATGGATACTCCTCGAAACATTTCGCTCCATTAGCTCGGAGCCGTTCAGTACCGACTTTCAATTTCCTCCATTTCCACCTGCAGCCACCAATTCCAAAACTTCATGAGCGACTGCGACATGCCTCTTCCCCGTGCGAGCACAACTTTCGACATTAACAAATGTGGGGTGGTGGTGGGTGGCATCTCATTGTCGGACCCTTGACCCGACCTAACGGGTTCAAACACGGTCATCCTTCCTCTTCCTCGACCACGACGACCACGTCCTCTAGAGCTCATTTTCTAGCGTCGGTGTCGATTAAGAAATTTTATGGATTAGCTATTTGTTCCACTTATTTATCAACGAAGGAGTTTTATGGAAAGGGATTTTAGAGTGGTTCTTTCGTATCATACAAACACACGTCTTTTCCATTCATTCATCCATCCATCAAACAAATATGAACTCCCGCTCATTCGGGAGAAACGTTATAGTTTTTGTTGTTTGTTGTTGTTTTCCACTACCCGGGTATTTTCGTAATTTTGTCCTCTGGGTATTTTTGTAATTTGTCAAAATAGGGTTCCTTGGTGATTTTGTCAAAAATTATTTTGGAAATTCCAAAATCTCGAGGTAATTTGGAAAAATTTTGAAGTCAGGGTATTTCGATAATTTTGACCTCGGGGTATTTGGTAATTTTTCACAAATCAGGTAAATTTGTAAAATTTTATAAATTTTGGGTATTTCAAAAGTTGTAAAACTTTGAGGGTTCTTTTTAAAATGGTTCCTTCAAAATGGGATGTTGCAAAATTTTGGAAATCGAGGTCATTTTGGTAATTTTGTAAGTTAGGGGTAATTTTGATATTTTACAAATTAGGGTTTTGATTGTTCATGAAATCATGAAATTTTGGTGAAGTTGTTGAGTAGTTGAATCATTTTACAAACCAAGGGCGTTTTGGTAATTTCACCCCTAAGGGCATTTTTGTAATTTTCGCAAATTAGGAGTTTTTAGAAAATGTCAGTAAAAATAATTTTCTGATTTTAAAGAAAGTTTTAAAAGTTTGAAAAACTAGGGTTTGTTGTTTTGTTCTTTCTTTTTTTTAAAAAAACATGGCTAGTTCCTTTCGGGTTTTAGTCCTTATGTTTAGCCTTTATGACCGAGCCCTCTTGGTCGGGGTGAACTAAAGCTACGCACAGCAGGATTCGTGTGGAGAGGAGGTGAGTCACGCGGATCGCTTAAATACCAAGCTCCCACCAAACCATTCCTAGACATGCATGAGGTTGCCACACCACCTGAGCCTACGAGTTATGGTGAACCGGCCACGCACTGTAGGATTCTGCCAAGAGGAGGTGAGTCACTAGGACCGCTTAAATACCAAGCTCTTAGGATCCAATCCTAGACATGCGCACAAGGGTTACCACACCTTAGCTCAATGACTTAGCCATAGGTTGGTTTAATACATTAAGTCTTATGTGTTTGTGTTTGAGTAGTCTAATCCTGGGGTTCAAGTTCCTATCATTCTATTCTCGCTCCATGCCTTTTCTACCCTTATATAAATCATGTAATCACACATATAGTTAGGGGTACTTACCGGTGGATCATGGTTTGAGACTTAGGGGCCATGTCTTTATACATGTCCATTTGTAAAACTACTTTCATAAAACTCATTTGGCCTTGTTTTAAAAACGTTTTGGGCCTTAGGCCACAGTGCCGAGAGTTTGAACTCGGCTCGATACCAAGTGAAACATTTCAACCCCTACCACGAGAATGGACCGGATCCGTATGTTCCTAAAGTAAACCCGCTTCAAACACATTTGATACTTAGAGAAAATTTGTAAAGTTTTAGAAAAAACTATTGATTTGAGTTGGGCTTAGATTGAAAACCCATTTATTTAAACTCGTAAATCCAATTTGATGTAACATGTCCAAATAGTTCTTAGCAAAATATTAAAAAGTATGTAAAAAAAAACAAAGAATAATCCACTGGGCCTTATGGCCTTATTACATCAAATAAACCCAAAATAAAATTAAAAAAAATATCAAAATTAAGTAAAGTCCAAGTTCTGAATAAATTCTTCAAGTGATGCATGGCCTCCTCATGGTCTACCGCCCATTCATCCACGCTCATCACCGAAAAATAATTCCCACAAGGGTGAGTCAATGCAGACTCAATGTGCACACAATACTATCAATCAATAATTCTGCATTCACGTTTAAATCATCAAGTCCATATAATAATGAAATTATGATGCAACCCAATCCCAAAACCTATATGCCATCCGCTACTCTCCACCCGTACCAACCTGCACACCGTGGGGACTACAAAGTCAACCCTCCATCCGCTACTCTCCACGTTGTGTCATTAGACACTATTGTAACCGGTTACCAAAATTTCGCAATGTGACCGTAGTCGACATATTTCACAGTGAGACCAAAGTCAACACCTTCGTTGGTGAGACCAAGTCAACACTGCTCTCCCCTTTCACATAAATCCCAATGCCCCAAAATATATATATTGTGCATAACTAATTTCATGTTCATATACATATATTCGCATGTTATAAAATAACATTTTTCACAATCCTATCAGAAGTAGGAAACGTACCTGGGTACTTTTTGCCACATTTGTGGTACATAGCCACATTCACATTATTATTCATATCATATATTAAAATATTTAGCCATAAAATATCGAAGGATAGTAAGGGTACACACCTTTTTCGCTTAATAGGTTCCTTGATATCTCGAGAATCCCGATCTAATTTTTAGATCTATTAATCCCTATATTCGGCCCACCAATTAAAACACATTAATAAACCCTTTTTAGACAAAACCAAATCCTAGTAGGATTTGTAAGGAAAAACTCACCTTTGCCGATTTGGTGATTATACAAATCCCGAAAGTTTGGTTTTTCCTCTACTTGATATTCGGCCAACCTTGTAGTTCAATATGGTTAGTTTTTCGGCTTTTCAAAAATTAAGGAATGGATTTTGATACTCACACAACCCTTAGCCGAATATTTTAGAGGCTTACCTTAGAGATTTCAAATCCCGAAAGTTCCCTTTTTGTCTTGAATATCTGTCGAAATCCCTAAAGATCATAGATTAGATTTGATCTAACTTTAATAAGTGGTAGATGGCCTTTAGCGAATGTGTCTTACCTTAACTTCCCTCGGATCCGATATCCCAAACTCCTTCTCTAACATTCTACCATAGACAAAAGAGGGTTATTTTCTTAAGCCTTGTTTAAATTGATTTAAAAGAACAAGAATCAATTGTTCTTACCTTAGATCCTTGATCTTTATGTTCAACGATGGTGGAAACCCGAGATCCCTTGTATATTCGGCCATGATCAAAGAGAATAGGAATTAAGCCTTTCACTTTCTAAGAACTAGAAAGAAAGAAAATTGAATGGCTTACTTACCTTGAAACCTTCAATCACTTGTTTCCTTGTCTTGGAGTTCTTGAGATCCGCTATGGAGATCTAACCGAGATTGGAAGAGAAAAGTTTTGACTAGACAATGGCAAAAGAAGGAAAAGAAAAGATGGAGTCCTTTCTTAGGAGAAATTTCGCAATGAGAGGGGGAAGGGAGAGCAAAATTTCGGCAAGTGGAGTGAATGAGAGAAAAGTCTCTCTTTTCCTCTTTTAATCGAATCTAACTAGACCAAGAGTCCAAAACTTGGCCACTACTCTCCCAAGTGATAATTTAAATCTTCATTAATTATCACTTTATTAAATTAAAATAACCTTTAATCCATCCTTTAATTCCTTATTTATCTTAGTAAAATAAATCCTCTATTTATCACTTTAATTTGACAAGTTTTAATAAAAATAAAACTCTTCCCTTTCAAGCAAACATGTGCCGTCCATCCCTAGCCTTGGGAAGCAAAATTAAACCTTCAATAATTGCATTCCATGTGACTCGAACTCAGGCCATTATCCATAAGCCTTAAGTGACACTTCAGGCCACTTTTCCAAGCTCGATTGTATGTCAAAATTCACCAACTTTTTCTTTTAAAGCCCTCCCGCCTTATCTCCTATTTTGGGCTTTAAAATTTGTCATTCCTACCTTATTTCTAAGTTTCCTAAAATTTTCAATGCTCAGAACTTGCCATTTTCCTTACATCTTGTGTTTCCAAAATGTTTAGGTTTCCAAAATGTTCGTGTTTCCAAAATGTTCTGGTTTCCCAAAATGTCTAAGTTTCCAAAAATGTCTAAGTTTCCAAAAATGTTCATTTCCATTTCCATTTTTATTTTCATTTCCATTTCCATGCATTTCTAGGTTTCCAAAAGTTTCAAAAATTTATTCATAGTACTTGAAACTTGTCATTTTATACAATTAAACTGGAAATGCATAGGCCCTATTCAGGATGTTACAAGGGGACTATTGTGCAATATTGTGAAAATTTTAGAGTTCTACCATGATAACTATATTAGTTATTTGCTGAATTTTTATGGAATAAGTTGAGTCTTAGTTGTTAGATAAACAACTCTTGTGAAAAGTGTTGTCTTGGAAACACCTAATTTGGACCTTGATGAAAAGGTTACAAATATGTAGTAATTATGTGAAATGTTGAGTTTTGATGATAGCTATAAGAGTATTAAATGTTCACCTAGGCTTGTTGAAGGTAGAAATGTGATTAGAATTAACTTTCGAGCCTATTGGCAAAATGGTCATTTTGCCCAAGGTCTAGGGGAAAAATAGTAATTTTGTCTAAATATGATTTTTGAATTGCTTTTATTAATATAATGATTAAAATGAGCTAAATTGCTATTATAGAGCAAGAAGAACCAAGGACCCCCTTGATCGGGGAAAGGACAAAGTCTTGGACTAAACCGACAAGTTAGCTCATTTCAAAATCGAGGTAAGTTGTATGTGATTTAAACAACATTTTTATTAGCATGTTGAGAAATGCTTGTCATTTTGTTAATGAATGGGATGTTGAAGTCTCAATGGGCCATATTGATTAGAGAAATGACATCATTGAGATATTAAATAGATAAGGTCCCGTATAAGACCATGTCCGGGACATGGCCTCGGCACCGAGTTGAAATCTCGTATAAGACCATATCCGGGATATGGCAACGATTGTAACATCCTGAGTTTTTGGGCCTATGCGTTTAGTGTGTGTATATGTTTAAAGTGTTAATTTAACTGTTAAGGGTCTAAATTGGGCTCAGGCTTAGGTAGAGGCCTTGATTAAAATTTTCTGTTTGGGCATTATAGGACTTAAAAGGTAGGACCTGTGTTTAAAATATCAAAATGGGCTTGTGGCCCAGTGGTCAGTAGTGCCACTTGGGGAACAAAGAGGTGACGCCACACCAAGGAGTTAGGGGCCCAAATTTAAGTTTCAAGGAGCCCAATTCCTTGGATTCAAGTTAGCTAATTTTCAGAATTAGGGTTAGGTGGAGTGGACGGCTACAAGGCTCAAAAATAGTAGGATTTATGTGAGTGGGATAATGTAGATAATATAGTTGATAATATGGAAGATAAAGGAAGAAAAATTAGGAGCTATCTGCTGAGAGCAGAGTTGGCCGAAATTCCATCACCTAAAGGAGTAAAGAAATCGATTTCTAATAGCCATAGGGGGTGCCGAATATTCTATAAATAGGGGGAATAGCTCATCAATTTCGGCATTTGAACCCTACTTTTTCTTCTTTCTTTGTGTCGAAAATCTGAAGGCCATCTTAGTTGTTTTTCTTTTCTCATCTTTTCTCTTCCAAAAGCCGAAAATCACCACCTCCCTCACTCTTTTCTTTTTCTTTGAAACCTCCTTCTAGTCGAATCTTTGATCCCCATTGTTATTCTTCTCCCATTCACTAAAAGCTAAAACACTTTACTCAGACTTTCTAAAAGCCGAAAGAGCATCAGTTCATCTTTTTCGGAATTTTCTTAAAAGCCAAAATTCTTAGATCTCTAATCTTCTACGCTTCGATCTTCTGCTGTGATTGCCGAATCTTCCTGCAAGGAGTAGCCAAAACCATTTGTATAGGTAAGTGTCGATTCTTGAGATTTCAATCTTTTTCGGCTTTTAGAGATCTTAGCCGAATGGCTATATGGTTAACTAATCGGGTGTTTTCTCTCATTTGCAGCATTCTGGTATTTGAAGGGGGTCCAATCACTTAGATTTCTAAGTTAGAGTTCAGTAGCACTCGGATCGAATTACTTTCGGGATTTTAAGGTAAGGAGATCTGTTAATTTAAATGTATAAATCGGGTAAAGCATTAACCTTGGCTGAATATAGGAGAGGCCTTATCCTTGCGTTCTTTCGGCTTTTGAGAAAGGTTTTAGACTAAGGGTTGTAGATTCAGATAGTAAGGATATTGACTAATGGTGTAAAGCTACGCGATATCAGGTGTGTAACACTTCCACACCATTTAGATTGCCTGTTATAATATGGTTATAAATCTGTTAAATTCTATTAAATGCTGAAATCCCAGCATAACAGTTGAAACCCAAAGAGGGTAAAGGTGAATCACCAGGTTAGTGATCTCTGTCATTCTAAAGTGAATGGTTCTGTTGATTTGATGTGATAAACATGTATGCCAGTTTCTGTGATTGCACGGAGTTGGGTGATTAATGAAAGGGAAAGTGTTCTGTTGTAGTGCCTTTTGCCATGATCTGTTGTAGTGGCTATTGCCATGATTTGATGATGAGCAGCATGACTGCCATCAATGGCGTGTAGCGGTGTGGGTTGATTGTAGAAATCTCTAATGGTGTTGACTGGCAGGTAAGGGTGGCATGTAGCAGATGGAAACCTAGGATTTGGGTTGGGCTTTGCATATTTTCATATATAATATGTTCTGTTATTCTGTTCTGTGGGGCTAAGGCCCAAATCTGATGGTGCACGAGGGTTGCACATTGAGTCTCACGACTTAACCTACTATTTAATATTTTTTTCAGGTACCACCTAGTGCATCGGACCGGGCTGGAGAGGAGCGCAAGGTGGCCATGCAAAAGAACATTTGGATTCAGCAAAAGACTTTAGTTTATTATTTCATATCTTTATTTAATGGGTTTTAAATTTCAATGTAATAAGGCCACGGGTTGTTAGCTTTATATTTCGGTTCAATTTTAATTTTGGGCTTTTATTATTATTATCAGACATTTTAAGTTTACATTTTTTTTCTAAGGCATGTATTTAAGTTTCAGTTTTTAATTCATAAAAACATCTCATAGAATTTATAGCTTATCTAAATTAACAACCTATTAATTTTTCCCGAATAAAAGGTTAAACTCAAGGAAAATATTTTCCAAAAATGTAACATACCAGATCCAGTTGAAGTGTTTGGGCCGGGTTTGGGGTGTTACAACGATACATAAGAGGTAATCCCGTATAAGATCATATCTGGAATATGGCTTCGGTAATGAATACGAAAATCGTACAAGACCATATCTGAGATATGGCATCGATACAAGAGAAGCAATTCCATATAAGACCATATCCGGGATATGGCATTGGCACCTAAAGGTAATTCCATATAAGACCATGTCCGGGGTCATGGCATTGGCCTCTAGGGGAGACTCCATGTAAGACCACCTCGAGGATATGGCAATGGCTTTATACTTACAGTAGTGATGATAAACGAACGTATTTGGCTATCCCTTGTGAGTAGTGGGATAAGTAGATGAATTTAGAAGTGGAAATGTGAAGAATATTTAAGTCATGTGAATGAGTGAATACAAGTACTCGTGAATGAGTCACAAGGAGTCAGTTTCGATACATGGCACGGATTGTGTTGGATAAGAGCAACTAGAAGTGACTATTGTCAAGAAACCTTGACTTGTGTATGGTTAGCTAATACCGTGGATGGATTATTTTATGAGCATTATTATTGCTATTTATTTCCATTCAACTTACTAAGCTTTATGCTTACCGCTTTTTCATTACCCTTCTTTCTTATATTATTGTCAAGATAACTTGAGGATCGTGGACGCAGGAGTTCGAAAATCACGCTATCAACAACACTTTGGTATAACAATTTTAGACTTATTTTGAATATGGCATTTATAGGACTTAAGTATTTTGTTAAGTTGTAATTGTTGGTCAAAGTGTTGGCTATGTATGTTGTAAAAGTTATTTTGTAAATGGCATTATGAATTAGGAAAATACTTGGGAAATTCTTTTGTTTAATGAAGATGGAATTCATGAAGTGTTTATCTCTTTTAAATATTTTGTATGTTGGAATGAGTCCTTAGACTTGCTTATGGGATAGGAGTAGTAATGTTTTTGAATGGAAGTATGTATGTGTACATTCTAGGGTGGAAATGGCTTGGTATATAGCCTACCAATTGACCCCATAAGTAGACACATGGGCGTGGGTCTAGGCCGTGTGGGAGGCACGGCTAACCTATGGGCGTGCACTCAGGCCGTGTGAAGTCTCTGACGTTGCCCTTAAGATTTAAATCACCACATGGTTGGGGTACACGGGCGTGTGAATAGGCCGTGTGGAAAAGTCAGAATGCTAAGATTTTACACACGGCGTGCCATGGCCGTGTGAATTTAGTCAGTTTCTACCACGGGTGGAAGACATGAGCATGTCTCAGGGGTACATGGGCATGTCCCTAGACCTACACGGGCGTGTGGCCTCTGTTTTGTCTAAAAGATTTTTAATCTAGCGAAAGTTCCCAGAAAGATTTCGATACCTTTTGAAAATGTGTTTAGGGCCTCGTAGGCTCATATTAAGGACTTTATGATGAAGATTGAAAATTTTAGAATTTGAACGAAATTTCATAACTTGGAAATGTATGTTAGTATGTGTTTAAGTTATGTAACGCCTCGTGCCCTGTTCTGGCGCCAAAAATGGGTAAGGAGTGTTACATTTATTGGTCTCAGAGCTATAGTTTAGTCGATTCTAGGACTAACGTAGCGAAAGTACGAGTCTAGCTATACATGCGATATGTAAGAGTGTCTGAGTAATGATAGTGTGATGGCTCCTGACATACAAAATTGTGTTTTATGTAGTAGATGGATTCTGATCCAGACTGAACTGCAGCCAATGATGCCGCGAGTAACGCACCGGCTCCCGCTCAAGGGACCACGCCAGCTAATAGCAGACCCAAGACCTTGGGTCAGGGGGAAGAGGCTCGAGAAGCCTTTCTCCACATGATGAGCAACTAGTATACTGAATATACCCGAGCAAATCCCAATGCTCAGCCCCCTCCGCCCCCATCTATTCCAAAACCTGCTTCAGTAGCCCCTCAAGTAGTTGAGGTGGTAAGAAGAGAAAGGCCTCCGGTGGATAAGATCTAGAAGTAAGGAGCTGAGGAATTTTGGGCAAATAAAAACGATAACCCAGAGAAAGCAAAATTTTGGCTCGAGAATACCATCTGGGTATTCGATGAAAGCGAAATTTTGGCTCTAGAATACCATCTGGGTATTTGATGAGTTATCCTGCACGCTTGAGGAGTGCTTGCAGTATGCGGTGTCTCTCCTGAGAGATTTAGCCTACCGATGGTGGAACACCATGGTGTCAGTAGTACCAAGAGAGAGTTAATTGGGAATTCTTCCAAGAGGAATACAGAAGAAATATATCAGCCAGAGATTCATTGACCACAAGAGAAAGGAGTTCTTGAAGCTGAAGCAAGGTCGTATGTCTGTGACCGACTACGAACGGGAGTTCGAAAGGCTTAGCAAGTATGCACGAGAGTGCGTGTCTACCGAAGCCATCATGTGTAAGAGATTTGAGGACAGATTGAACGAGGATATCCGCCTCTATATGGGAGTTCTCGAATTAAGGGAGTTTGTGGTGTTAGTGGATAGAGCCTATAAGGTCGAGGAGTTGGCTAAAGAGAAGAGAAGAGCTGAGTACGAGTCTCATGACTCGAGGAAGAGACAACTGAACAAGTCTCACACATCCTCATCTAAGAAATCGAAGGATTTCACTACTCGATGAGTCACTTCATCGGGGTTTTCAAACCGATGTAAAGGCAAGCAGTTTTCGGGATCGAAAGGGCAAACCACATCAGTTGCTAGTGTCGGCAACGTTCGACCAAGTAGACCGGAATGCCCTTAGTGTAGCAGGCACCATTCTGGTGAGTGTCGGGCTACTGAGAAAGCTTGTTTTAGATGCGAGTCCTTAGACCACTTTATCAGAGATTGTCTCGAGGTGGACAGGAAAGAAAAGCCTCAGAATGCAAGATCGGGAAATTTCGCTAGGGGAAGACCATTGAGAAGCTCGTGGATTGAAATGGGAAGCAAGAATCCTTCTAAAGAACAAGCTGCTAGAGTCAAGGGAAAAACACCGACGAGGACATACGCCATTCGTGCTCGTGAAGAGGCATCTTCCCCCGACGTAATCACGGGTATCTTTTCTCTCCAAAATACTCGTGTTATAGCTTTAATTGATCTGGGATCTACTCATTCATACATATGTATGAAATTAGTCTCTAGCATGAGCATGCCTATAGAGTCTACTGAATTTATTATAAGAGTGTCAAATCCCCTAGGTAAGTGTGTGTAGGTGGATAGAGTTTTCAAAGGGTGTCCGTTGATGATTAAGGGTCATTATTTCCCGGTCGACCTCATGTTATTAGTGTTTGACAAATTTGACGTCATTCTTGGGATGGATTGGTTAGTTACCCATGGAGTAATTATGAATTGTGGGAAGAAGCAGATTGAGTTGAGAGATGAAAATGGTAATTTTGTTTGTGTTGAATCAGGTAAGCCGGATAGGTCACCAATAGTGATATCAACCATGTCGGCTAAGAAGTACCTTAGGAAGTGATATGAGGCTTATCTTGCCTTTGTGTTGAACACTAAAGAGAATGAATTGAAAATTGAGTCGGTACCCATAGTATGCGAATATCCAGATGTTTTCCCAGAAGAGTTGCCAGGACAACCTCCGGATATAGAGATTGAATTTGGGATTGAATTAGTTTCGGGTAGTACCCCTATTTCTATTGCTCCATATAGAATGGCTCTAACCGAGCTAAAAGAGGTAAAAGCATAGTTACAAGAGTTGATGGATAAGGGTTTTTGCAAGACTGAGTTTTTCTCCGTGGGGTACTCCCGTTCTATTCGTGAAGAAGAAAGATGGTTCCATAAGACTATGTATAGACTATCGGCAACTCAATAAGGTGGCAGTGAAGAATAAGTACCCGTTGTCAAGGATCGACGATCTATTTGATCAATTGAAGGGAGCTGCAGTATTTTGCAACATAGATCTAAGGTCAGGGTACTATCAGTTGAGAGTCAAGGACTCGGATATATCGAAAATCGTATTTAGAACTAGGTACGGCCACTATGAATTTTTGGTCATGCCTTTTGGTCTAACAAATGCCCCCCCCGCGATTTTCATGGATTTGATGAATCGCATTTTTCGACCGTACTTGGATAGGTTTGTTATAGTCTTCATCGATGACATACTGATCTACTCTTGAGATGAGAATGATCATGTAGAGCATTTGAGAATGGTTCTAAAAGTTTTGAGAGAAAAACAATTGTATGCCAAATTCAGTATGAGTGAATTTTAGCTCAAGGAAGTGGGATTTTTGGGGCATATTGTCTCGGAGATGGGATTAGAGTTGACCCGAGTAAAATTTTGGCAATTGTTGAAGGGAAACCACCGAGGAGCGTAACTAAAGTGAGGAGTTTTCTAGGCCTAGCAAGCTATTATAGGTGTTTTGTCAAGGAGGTTTCCATGATAGCTACACCGATGACGAGACTTATGCAGAAAGATGTAAAGTTTGTTTGGACTGAGAAATGTCTACAGAGTTTTGAGAAACTGAAGACATTGTTGACTGAGGCTCCTATTTTGGTACAACCTGAGCTAGGAAAAGAATTTTTGTTTTCAGTGACGCGTCTTTGAGCGGATTGGGTTGTGTACTTATGCAAGAGGGTAAAGTGATTGTATACGCCTCTAGACAGTTGAAGCCGTTCGAGAAGAACTACCTAACTCATGATTTAGAGTTGGCCGCAATCGTGTTTGCATTGAAAATTTGGAGGCATTATTTATATGGTAAAAGGTGTCGGATTTTCACTGACCATAAAAGCCTAAAATATTTGATGACCTAAAAAGAATTGAATTTGAGGCAACAAAGGTGGATAGAATTGATTAAGGATTATGAGTTAATAATTGACTACCATTCGGGAAAGGCTAATATAGTTACTGACGCGTTGAGTAGAAAATTATTATTCGCATTAAAAGCCATAAGTACTCAGATGACCTTGTTAGATGATGGATCCGTTTTAGCTGAGTTGAGGGCCAAACTGTTGTCCCTTCAAGAGATTCGTGAAGCTTAGAGAGATGATAACAGTTTGCAAGCCAAAAGAGTTTTGTGTGAGTCGAACATTGAGTCAGACTTTCGAGTAAATACTGATGGATGTCTGACATTTCGAAATAGGATTTGTGTGCCCAGAAATGATGAGCTTATCCGCAAAATCTTGCATGAAGCACATAGTGGATGTTTGAATGTACATCCAGGCAGCACGAAAATGTATAATAATCTGAAGAAATGGTATTGGTGGTTGGGTATGAAGAAAGATATTTTCGAGATTGTATCGAAATGCCTGATTTGTCAGTAAGTGAAGGCTGAACATCAAGTACCTTCAGGTTTACTTCAGCCCATTATGGTTCTGGAGTGGAAGTGGGACTGTATTATTATGGACTTCGTGATGGGCTTACCATTGACCCTCAAGAGGAAAGATACAAAATGGGTAGTGGTTGATAGACTCCCTAAGTCAACCCACTTTATACCAGTGCGAGTCAATTATTCACTCGATAAATTTGTAGACTTGTACAAGTCTGAGATTGTAAGACTTAATGGTGTACCGTTGTCAGTCATTTCAGATAGAGATCTGAAATTCACGTCACAGTTTTGGAAAAAGCTACAAGAATCTTTGGGCAAGAAATTGAGTTTCAGTACCACTTTCCATCCACAAACTGACGGGCAGTCAGAGAGAGTAATTCAGATACTTGAAGACTTGCTTCGATTTTGTGTTTTGGAATTCCACAGTAGCTGGGAGAAATACTTACCATTGGTGGAATTCGCCTACAACAACAGTTTTCAGTCAAGTTTGAATATGGCGCCTTATGAGGCATTGTATGGGAGTAAGTGTCGAACGCCCTTGTATTGGTCAGAACTCAGGGAGAAACAGATACACGGGTTGATTTGATTAGGGAAACCGAAGAGAAAGTAAAAGTGATACGTGACTATTTAAAAGTTGCCTCAGATAGACAAAAGTCCTATTCTGATTTAAAAAGAAAAGAGATTGAATTCAAAGTCGGTGATAAAGTGTTTTTGAAAGTATCACATTGGAGAAAAGTCCTTAGATTTGGCAGGAAGGGCAAATTGAGCCCGTGCTTTATCAGACCTTAGAAAGTTACCGAAAGGATAGGACCGGTAGCTTATCTGTTAGCTTTGCACCAGAGTTAGAAAAGATTCATGACGTCTTTCTTGTATCCATGTCACGCCGATACTGTTCAGACCCTTCACATGTCATAAAGCCGACAGAGGTAGAGATACAACCGGATTTGCCATATGGAGAAGAACTAGTTAGAATTTTGGCTCGTAAAGTCAAGCAATTAAGGAACAAAAGCATAGCCCTAGTGAAAGTTCTATGGCAAAGGCGCGGTATTGAAGAGGCTACAATGGAGCCCGAGGAAATGATGAGAAATCAATACCCCAATCTTTTCATTGGTAAGATTTTCGAGGACGAAAATCCTTAAGGGGGAGAATTGTAACAACCCGATTTAGGGGGCTAGTCAAAATAGTGATCTCGTGATCACTAATCCAAGAATTGAGAATTATTTTCATGTTATATTATGAGTTAAAACATGATAGCACATATGCACAAAAATTTTGGTGCTTTAATTTTCGCGATTTTGTGTTCAATCGTGAAAAAGGACTAAATAGCATAAAGTGTAAAAGTTCCATTTTTATTTCAAAAGGTTCCAAATAGCCATAAATCTTTAAATTGAGGTTTTTAAAAGGAAATTTAGCCCATGTCATGTGTTTGGCCGGCCATAGACTTAAAGGGAGACAAAGATGGACAAATTTGATAAAAGTTAGTAGAGTTGGTGGCAAAATTTGACTAGTTTAATATTAGAATAAGGAGAGAAAAAGTTATCATATTTTCTCCTATCATCTTCCACCGAAAATTAGCAGCAAATGAGGGGTAGAAAGCTTCAAAAATTTCAGCAAGCTCTCATCCATTCAAGTAAGTATCCTAGTGAACTTTTCTTGAAAATAAATGTACTTTTGAGACCCCCAAAGCTTAAGCTTTAAAATGAAGGGACTATTGTGCAATATTGTGAAAAGTTTAGAGTTCTACCATGATAACTATCTTAGTTATTTGACTGCATTTTTATGGAAGAAGTTGAGTCTTAGTTGTTAGATGAACAACTCTTGTTGTAACATCCTAGATTAGGGGTTATCCCATTTGTTTCAAGTGACAAATTATTTAAACTTATTTCATATTAAGTGGGCTTACTCTTTATAAAGCCCTAAATTCATAACATAGTAATTATAGTAGAAATAAAAATTAAATCACATAAATTTTTATTACATAAAATGAAACCCAAAATAATAAATTGTACAAGATTTTAAAATAAAATAAATATTCAAATTAAACCTGAACTTCAAGTCGATCATGGCCACCACAAGTTCCGTCCGGTCCATTACCGCTCATCACCAAACATATTCCCACAATGGGGTGAGTCGATAGACTCGGTGTGTAACCAACACTAAACATAATAGAAATAGGCATACCATAAAAATCATATGCATATAACAATTTCAAGGTAATGATGCAAACCAGAACCCAAACCTATATGCCATCCGCTACACTCCACCCGTACCAACTCAGACACAAGTGGGGACTACTAAGTCAACCCTCCTTCCGCTACACTCCATCGAAGGCGCGCCGCAATGACGTGCTCATCGCCTAATCGATAATATTGTCGATAGCCACCATCGTAATGTAATCAAGTCACCACTTAGTGAGACCAAGTCATCACATTCACTTAGTGAGACCAAGTCATCACATTCACTTAGTGAGACCAAGTCACACTTTCACTTATAACGTTGGTGAGACCGTAGTCAACACCTTCTTCCCTTTCACATAAATCTGAATGCCCCAAATTATAAATATCATGCATAACATATTTTTATTTCACTTTCACATCACTTTTCACTTGTATAACATTTATTTCAAATCCTAGTAGAAGTAGGAAAACGATACTAATACTTTGTACCATAATATGGCACTTTAGCCACTTTCTTTCACTTTCACATTAACATATATAACATATTTAAACCATAAAACTATTAAGAATAGTGTGGAATACACACGGTACCTTAGCCATATTCTTACACTTTCATATTAACACATATAATGAATTAAAGCCGTAAATCTATCAAGATTTAGTGTAGGGTACACACCTGATTTGCTTATCAATTCCTTGAAATCCCGAAAACCCGATCTATTGCTTTAGATCTCAATTCCTACATTTGATTAATCACTTACTACTTTAAAAAAAAACCATTTGACCATAAATCCAAATCCTAGTAGGATTAGTATTCTTAAAACTTACCTTGTTGCCGATTTCAATACTAATCAAATCCCGAAATCTATGCTATGCTCCTCCTTGTATTGACCAAGCACTAAATCTCATCGAGGATTAGTTTCGCTTTTAAACAAACAAGAATTAGATCTAATTATCAAAATAGGCCTTAGCCGAAAGCTATAGACACTTACCTTGTGGATTTTAAACTCAAACTCATAGAATAACTAGGGAACACGCGCCTATGGTGTACCTTCGGGAAAAGAACTTCTCCTTCCTTGTAGCCTACACTTAGTAAATCCCGAAAGATCTCTTCAAAGTTTCGGCAACCATGAACATTAATGGGATTAGCCTTAGATTTCGATAAGTCTAAAATATAAAAGAATGGAAACCAAACTTGGATCTTACCCTTATTTGAAGGAATCGATTGCACCTTCACTTCAACCTTCAGAGATTCGGCTTAGAGACTTGATGAACAATCGGCTATGATTCCCTTATGTATTCGGTTTCAAAGATGAAAGAAGAGAGGAATAATAGGCTTAGAAGAAATCGGCTAGAGGCTAAAAGAAAAGAAGAAAAGAATGGAGGCTCAAGAAGAATATTCGACAGAGGAGGAGAGAGAGGAGAATGAATAATGAATGGCCCTAGTCTCATCCTTTTATAGCCGAAATTACTAGGCCAAGAATCCTTAACTTGGCCACCACTCTTCCCTATTTTCCTAATTAAAGAATAATTCTTCATTTATCCACCTATTTAGTCAATTTTAAAGAGAGTGAAACTCCTCTTTGCAAGCCTTGTGCCGTCCACCTCTTGGGCTTCTAGAAGCAAAATAAAACTTATTTTATTTGCTTCTTATGCGACTCGAACTCAAGCCCAACACCCTTGCATGTGGGCCATTTCGAGGCCTTAAGTGGCATCTTCAGCCACTTTTCCAAGTCCGTTAATTGGTCAAATTTCACATACTTTATATTTTAGGTCACTCGCCCTAAGTTCCCTTTGAACTTTAAAATTCGACATTTCGGTCATTTTAAGTTTCAAAAATTTTCATGTGACTCTGTAGAACTTGACATTTCCTAGGTTTCCAAAATGTTTAGTTTCCTATTTTGGCTTAGTTTCCAAAATGTTTACTTTCCTCTTTTAGCTTAGGTTTCCAAAATGTTCACTTTCCTCTTTTAACTAACTGCTCCATACATTTCCTTACATTTCCATACATTTCCTTACATTTCCTTACATTTCCATATATTTCCATACATTTCATACATTTCCATACATTTCCTTACATTTCCATACATTTCCATACATTTCCATACATTTCCATACATTTCCATACATTTCCTTTCATTTCCTTTCATTTCTTTACATTTCCTTACATTTCCTTATATTTCCTTTTATTTCCTTACATTTTCTTATATTTCTTTACATTTCCTTACATTTCCAAGGTTCTAAAGATGCACATCACACATCCATATCACAATAAACATGCTATTTCATTAAAAATGCACACAATGGGATTGAACCTCTTCCTCAAAGTACTTCACTTGGATGCCATAACCCTTGCCTCTTAGGTGGCGCCCCTTGTCACTTTTCCACATCACTTGTTTTTAACTTAAAACCAATAATTGTCCAAAGCTTTCTCTTCCATCCTAGGATTTTAAAAACCCTTAATTTACTTCCAAACACTGCCAAAACCTACTACTCATGAATTATGCACAAACGCATAACCCCTAATCTAGGATGTTACACTTGTGAAAGGTGTTGTCTTGGAAACACCTAATTTGGACCTTGATGAAAAGGTTACAAATTTGTAGTAATTATGTGAAATGTTGAGGTTTTGATGATAGCTATAAGAGTATTAAATGTTCACCTAGGCTTGTTGAAGGTAGAAATGTGATTAGAATTAATTTTCGAGCCTAAGGGAAAAATGGTCATTTTGCCTAAGGCCTAGGGGCAAAATAGTAATTTTGCCTAAATATGATTTTTAAAATGATTTTATTAATATAATGATTAAAATGAGCTAAATTGCTATTATAGAGTAAGAAGAACCGAGGACCTGCCTTGATCGGGGAAAGAACAAAGTCCTAGACTAAACTGACGAGTTAGCTCATTTCGAAATCGAGGTAAGTTGTATGTGATTTAAACAACATTTTTATTAGCATGTTGAGAAATGCTTGTCATTTTGTTAATGAATGGGATGTTGAAGTCTTAATGGGCCATATTGATTAGAGACATGACATCATTGAGACATTAAATAGATAAGGTCCCGTATAAGACCATGTCCGGGACATGGCCTCGGCACTGAGTTGAAATCTCGTATAAGACCATATTTGGGATATGGCAATGATACATAAGAGGTAATCTCGTATAAGACCATATCTGGGATATGGCATCGATACAAGAGAAGTAATTCCATATAAGACCATATCCGGGATATGGCATTGGCACCTAGAGTTAATTCCATATAAGACAATGTCCAGGACATGGCATTGGCCTCTAGGGGAGACTCCATGTAAGACCACCTCGATGATGTGGCAATGGCTTTATACTTACAGTAGTGATGATAAACGCACGTATTTGGCTATCCCTTGTGAGTAGTGGGATAAGTAGATGAATTTAGATGTGGAAATGTGAAGGATATTTAAGTCATGTGAATGAGTGAATATAGGTACTCGTGAATGAGTCACGAGGATTCAGTTTCGATACATGGCATGGAATGTATTAGATAAGGGCAACTAGAAGTGACTATTGTCAAGAAACCTTGACTTGTGTACGGTTAGCTAATACCGTGGATGGATTATTTTATGAGCATTATTATTGCTATTTATTTCCATGCAACTTACTAAGCTTTATGCTTACCCCTTTTTCATTACCCTTCTTTCCTATATTATTGCCAAGATAACTCGAGGATCGTGGATGCAGGAGTTCGAAAATCACGCTATCAATAACACTTTGGTATAATAATTTATATGGTGAAAGGTGCCGAATTTTCACTGACCATAAAAGCCTAAAATATTTGATGACCCAAAAAGAATTGAATTTGAGGCAACGAAGGTGGGTAGAATTGATTAAGGATGATGAGTTAATAATTGACTACCATCTGGGAAAGGCTAATGTAGTCACTGACGCGTTGAGCAGAAAATCATTATTCGCATTAAAAGCCATGAGTACTCAGATGACCTTGTTAGATGATGGATCCGTTTTAGCCAAGTTGAGGGCCAAACCATTGTTCCTTCAAGAGATTCGTGAAGCTCAAAGAGATGATAATAGTTTGCAAGCCAAAAGAGTTTTGTGTGAGTCAAAGGTTGAGTCAGACTTTCGAGTAAATACTGATAGATGTCTGACATTTCGAGACAGGATTTGTGTACCCAGGAATGATGAGCTTATCCGTAAAATCTTGCATTAAGCACATAGTGGATGTTTGAATGTACATCCGGGCAGCACGAAAATGTATAATGATCTGAAGAAATGGTATTGGTGGTTGGGTATGAAGAAAGATATTTTCGAGATTGTATCAAAATGCCTGATTTCGGGTTTACTTCAGCCCATTATGGTTCCGGAGTGGAAGTGGGACTGTATTACTATGTGACGGGCTTACCGTTGACCCCTAAGAGGAAAGATGCAATATGGGTAGCAGTTGATAGACTCGTTAAGTCAACCCACTTTATACCAGTGTGAGTCGATTATTTACTTGATAAATTGGCAAACTTTACATGTCTGAGATTGTAAGACTTCATGGTGTACCGTTATCAATCATTTTAGATAGAGATCCGAGATTCACTTCATGGTTTTGGAAAAGTTGCAAGAATCTTTGGCCAAGAAATTGAGTTTCAGTACCGCTTTCCATCCACAAACTGACAGGCAGTCAGAGAGAGTAATTCAGATACTTGAAGACTTGCTTTGATGCTGTGTTCTGGAATTCCTACAACAACAGTTTTCAGTCAAGTTTGAAAATGGCGCCTTACGAGGCTTTGTATGGGCGTAAGCGTCAAACGCCCTTGTATTGGTCAGAACTCAGGGAGAAACAGATACACAGGGTTGATTTGATTAAGAAAACCGAAGAGAAAGTAAAAGTGATTTGTGACTGTTTGAAAGTTGCCTCAGATAGACAAAAGTCCTATTTTGATTTAAAAAGAAAAGAGATTGAATTCAAAGTCGATGATAAAGTGTTTTTGAAAGTATCACCTAGGAGAAAAGTCCTCAGATTTGGCATGAAGGGCAAATTGAGCCCGCGCTTTATCGGATCTTATGAAGTTACCAAAAGGATAGGACCGGTAGCTTATCTGTTAACTTTGCCACCGGAGTTAGAAAAGATTCATGATGTCTTTCTTGTATCCATGTCACGCCGATACTGTTCAGACCCTTCACATGTCATAAAGCCGACAGAGGTAGAGATACAACCGGATTTGACATATGGAGAAGAACCAGTTAGAATTTTGGCTCGTGAAGTCAAGCAGTTAAGGAACAAAAGCATAGCCCTAGTGAAAGTTCTATGGCAAAGGCGCGGTATTGAAGAGGCTACAAGGGAGCCCGAGGAAACGATGAGAAATCAGTACCCCAATCTTTTCATTGGTAAGATTTCGAGGATGAAAATCCTTAAGGAGGGAGAATTGTAGAAACCCGATTTAGGGGCTAGTCGAAATAGTGATCTCGGGATCACTAATCCAAGAATTGAGAATTATTTTCATGTTATATTATGAGTTAAAACATGATAGCACATATGCATAAAAATTTTGGTGCTTTAATTTTAGCGATTTTGTGCTCAATCGTGAAAAAGGACTAAATCGCATAAAGTGTAAAAGTTCCATTTTTATTTCAAAAGGTTCCAAATAGCCATAAATCTTTAAATTGAGGTTTTTAAAAGGAAATTTAGCCCATGTCATGTGTTTGGCCGGCCATAGACTTAAAGGGGGACAAAGATGGACAAATTTGGTAAAAGTTAGTAGAGTTGGTGGCAAAATTTGACTAGTTTAATATTAGAATAAGGAGAGAAAAAGTTATCATATTTTCTCCTATCATCTTCCACCAAAAATTAGCAGCAAATGAGGGGTAGAAAGCTTCAAAAATTTCAGCAAGCTCTCATCCATTCAAGTAAGTATCCTAATGAACTTTTCTTGAAAATAATTATACTTTTGAGACCCCCAAAGCTTAAGCTTTCAAATGAGGCGACTATTGTGCAATATTGTGAAAATTTTAGAGTTCTACCATGAGAACTATCTTAGTTATTTGCTGCATTTTTTTGGAACAAGTTGAGTCTTAGTTGTTAGATGAACAACTCTTGTGAAAGGTGTTATCTTGGAAACACCTAATTTGGACCTTGATGAAAAGGTTACAAATTTGTAGTAATTATGTGAAATGTTGAGTTTTGATGATAGCTATAAGAGTATTAAATGTTCACCTAGGCTTGTTGAAGGTAGAAATGTGATTAGAATTAATTTCTGAGCATAAGGGAAAAATGGCCATTTTGCCCAAGGTCTAGGGGCAAAATAGTAATTTTGCCTAAATATGATTTTTGAAATGCTTTTATTAATATAATGATTAAAATGAGCTAAATTGCTATTATAGAGCAAGAAGAACCGAGGATCCGCCTTGATCAGGCAAAGAACAAAGTCCTGGACTAAACCGACGAGTTAGCTCATTTCGAAATCGAGGTAAGTTGTATGTGATTTAAACTACATTTTTATTAGCATGTTGAGAAATGCTTGTCATTTTGTTAATGAATGGGATGTTGAAGTCTTAATAGGCAATATTGATTAGAGAAATGACATCATTGAGATATTAAATAGATAAGGTCCGTATAAGACCATGTTTGGGACATGGCCTTGGTACCGAGTTGAAATCTCATATAAGACCATATCTGGGATATGGCAACGATCATAAGAGGTAATCCCGTATAAGACCATATCTGAGATATGGCTTCGATAATGAATACAAAAATCGTATAAGACCATATCTAGGATATGGCATCGATACAAGAGAAGTAATTCCATATAAGACCATATCCGGGATATGGCATTGGCACCTAGAGGTAATTTCATATAAGACCATGTCTAGGACATGGCATTGGCCTCTAAGGGAGACTCCATGTAAGACCACCTCGAGGATGTGGCAATGGCTTTATACTTACAGTAGTGATGATAAACGTACGTATTTGGCTATCCCTTATGAGTAGTGGGATAAGTAGATGAATTTAGAAGTGGAAATGTGAAGGATATTTAAGTCATGTGAATAAAGGAATACAAGTACTCATGAATGAGTCACGAGGAGTCAATTTCGATACATGGCGCGGAATGTGTTAGATAAGAGCAACTAGAAGTGAGTATTGCCAAGAAGCCTTGACTTGTGTACGGTTAGATAATACCGTGGATGGATTATTTTATTAGTATTATTATTGTTATTTATTTCCATGCAACTTACTAAGCTTTATGCTTACTCTTTTTTCATTGCCCTTCTTTCTTATAGTATTACCGAGATAACTCAAGGATCATGGACGCAGGAGTTCAGAAATCACGCTATCAACAACACTTTGGTATAACAATTTTAAACTTATTTTGAATATGGCATGTATAGGACTTAAGTATTTTGTTAAGTTGTAATTGTTGGTCAAAGTGTTGGCTATGTAAGTTGTAAAAGTTATTTTGTAAATAGCCTTGTGAATTAGGCAAATACTTGGGAAATTCTTTTGTTTAATGAAGATGGAATTCATGAAGTGTTTATCTCTTTTAAATATTTTGTATGTTGGAATGAGTCCTTAGACTTGCTTATGGGATAGGAGTAGTAATGTTTTTGAATGGAAGTATGTATGTGTACATTCTAGGGTGGAAATGGCTTGGAATATAGCCTACCAATTGACCCCATAAGTAGACACACGGGTGTGGGTCTAGGCCGTATGGAAGGCACGGCTAACCCATGGGCGTGCACCTAGGCCGTGTGAAGTCTGCACCTTGCCCATAAGATTTAAATCACCACATGGTTGGGGTATATGGGCATGTGAATAGGCTATGTGGAGAAGTCATAATGCTAAGATTTTACACATGGGCCAGGGCCACGGGCGTGCCATGGTCGTGTGAATTTAGTCAGTGTCGACCACGGGTGGAAGACATGGGCATGTCTTAGGGGTACACGGGCGTGTCCCTAGACCTACACGGGCTTGTGGCTTCTATTTTGTCTAAAAGATTTTTGAACTCACGAAATTTTTCGAAAAGATTCTGATACCTTTCGGAGATGTGTTTAGGGCCTCGTAGGCTCATATTAAGGACTTTAAGATGAAGATTGAAAATTTTAGAATTTGATTGAAATTTCATAACTTGGAAATGTTTGTTAGTATTTAAATTAGGTAACGCCTCGTGCCCTGTTTTGGCACCAAACATGGGTAAGGGGTGTTACAGTCACCACACGGCTGTGTGATCGACGAGCCAAGTTGTGCGCAAGTGACACAACCATGTGATGGCTGGGCAAGGCCTGGTGCGACACACGGGCTCGACCAATTGGGCAGTGTAGGCTACACGGGTGGACCACACGGGCGTGTGGGATTCTGGGCCTAGCCGTGTGGGCCACACGGGCAGGAAACATGGGCGTGGGAGCCCATTTTTTAGAAAACTCTATAAGGTTGCACGGGTCACCCAAGTCGACTGTGGACCCACTGTAGGGTCGGTAAGTAATACTTTGACCCCTATATGAATGATCAGTCTGTCTAATTTCTGTACTAAGCATGTATACTGATCTGAATATATGAGTATTAATTGCATAATAGTATGTCTTTCTTGTGTGTTGCATTGTATTGGGGTGGGTTGATTATGATTGGAGGAAGTATCTAAAAGGCTCTTCAGCCTGTTATCTAGCAGCTCAACTGCAAATTTCTAAATATGTGCCAAATTCGGTACAATATGGTTTGTAAGGCTAGGTGGGTTTATTTTATCCCCACATGGTGTGAAGGGTTGGACGGAGTTGATGTGTAGAGGTTGGTGGGTAGGACTTTGTTTTCTGTATATTCTTTCTGAAATTGGTTAAGGCCCTATGATATGTCTGACTCTGTATCTGTGTAGGCTAAAGCCCACACCGCTCAGAATGGGCTGCACTCAACCGTCAATTATGTACGCTATCCGATATTTTGTGTGTATGTTATCTGTGGGGAGTACACACTGAGTTGCGAAAGCTCACCTTTTTCTGTTTAATCTGTTTAGGTAATCCCCAGCAGTAGACGATTCGGTGCAGCAGAGGACTCGGCGGTGACCACGTTTTGGATATTTTTTTATGGTTTATTTATAATTATGATTGGGTTATATTTGGGTAAATTTTATGTAATAAGGCCTTTACGGATTTTTGATTAAAATTTGGGATTTTTATTTTATAAACTGTTAGCAGTAGGATAAGACGCGAGTTTTCAAAATAAACAAATGTTTTATTAAAATACGTACGACTTTTCAAATCATTTTAAAAGCTTCATCAACGTACAAATGTTCTGAAAAGGGATCATGAATGAACAAACAACATGTTTTTGACGATAGCCTAGGGTATCTGAAAATGGTTTTAACGTAGTTACATTTTCTAAAGCACTATCATGTGACATCACCAGATTTGACCACAATGTCCAGGCCAAGTTTGGGGTGTTACATTTAGTGGTATCAAAGCCAGGTTGTAAAACTCGGCTGTGGATTTAGGTTTTTAAAATTAGTTTTTTTGAAATGATTTTTAAATATTTTTGAACTAAGTATGTGGTACACCGAGTCTCCGGCGCCGATCCTGTCAGTGTTCTGAATTCTGTTTAAATATATCTAAAATACTACTTGAATGCTTAAAACAGCCTTAGGTATTATACTGTATTGAAAACACTCTAGGTAGTGTAAACTGAAAACTATAGCGAAACTAAAAATCTTAGTAAACCTGCGATTCGCAATACCGAACTCTGAACTTCTGCTACTGATATGCATAAAACATTTGTTAATAACTATCAAAACTGAAACTAACGCATAAAATTGTTAATACAGATAAATTCCAAAATTACGATGAGTGCACGAGGCATCCGCGGATGGTGTACTAGAGGCCGTAGGGGAGCTTGAGCTAGGTCCTTCGCATCTGAGAATCTGTCCAATTTGGATACGAGCGAGATGCCAATCCCACCTGCTACAGAGGCTGGGTCTCATGATCGTGAGGCTAGGGATGACGCACTGTCCCAAGCCATGTTACAGATTTTAGAGAGGGTCGTTGGACCCAACACTGGATCTGGGGGTCGAGGGTCGGTTACGGAAGGACTCTAGTCCAATGGGGCTAAATTATTCAGGGTGTTAGTGGGGTCGCCCCTAACATGGCCGAGTACTGGATGGAGGCCACAGAAAGAATCATGGATGATTTGGACTTTATTCTTTAATGTAAGCTTAAGAAATTGTTTCCTCGCTTCATGACGAGGCTTACCAGTGGTGGCTAACTATTAAGGAGGGCACTCAGCCCGACCATCTGAATTGGGATGATTTTAACATGGCTTTCCAGAATAAGTATATGGAAGCCAGCTACATCGATGCTAAGAGGCGTGAGTTTCTGAATCTCCCCAAGGAGACCGTTCAGTGGCCGAGTATGAGGCTGAGTTCCTGAGGTTAAGTCGGTATGCCCGGGGCATGGTGGCAACTGAGTATGAGTGTTGTGTTCGGTTTGAGGATTGACTCAAGGACAACTTATGGGTTCTGATAGCTCTGTAGAGGGAACGTGATTTTTCTACTCTAGTGGAGAAAGCAAAGATCGCTGAGGAGGTTAAGCGCGCTGAGTGCCAAAACTGCGAGAAAGGAAAGAATAAGAGGGAATCGGAGCCATCAAATTCTATAATGAGGCCTAAGAAAAAGGCTAGGTCTGATGGGCCAGTGAGAGTTGGGCCTCCTATTGCATCTGTTGGGATGGCGCTTTGTGGGCACTGTGGTAGACTCCATCCAGGCGAGTGTTGGAGGACTACTGGGACTTGTTTAAGATGTGGGTTGACTGAGCATTGTGTTTGGGATTGTCCACTGAGAACCGATCAGATGCAAGCTGAGGGTACTGGTATTACACTACCACCGAGAGTAGCTCAGCAGCCGCCTAGGGGCCAAGGATAGGCCAGGGGTGGTAATGGCATGAGCCGAGGATAGAGAGCACCAGGCAGGGGTGCGGGACCGACTGAGGCGAGGCAGCTGTACTGGTTTATGTTGCACGTCGCCAAGAGGATGATGAGGCTCTGGACGTTACTATGGGTATGTTCTTAATTTTTAATGTACCCTACACTGCATTGATAGACATAGGCTCTACACACTTATATGTAGCTAATACTATGTCTGAAACTCTTGGGATTCCGGTTGAGAGTACTTCGAGTGAGATAACTATTGTGAGTCTGTTGGGGCAATCTATTCGGGTTAGTTAATTATATAGAGACGTGCCATTAGAGGTTCAAGGGACAGTATTTCTGGCTGATTTGATGGAGCTTCCATTTGGGGAGTTCGATTTGATTCTGGGAATGGATTGGCTGGTCAAGCACCAAGTATGTCTGAAATGTACGACAAAAAAGATGGTTTTAAGAATCGATGAGGACAATGAGGTAGTAGTGATTGGGGAACATTGAGACTACTTGACTAATGTGATTTTTGTATTGGTGGTAGAAAAGCTGGTACGGAAGGGATGTGAGGCATTCTTGGCCTACATCAGTATTTTAGATTCTGAGGACTCTACGGTTAGGGACATCAAAACCGTATGAGAATTTTAGGATATTTTTTCTGAGGAATTACTGGGTCTACCTCCGAGCCGAGAATTGGAATTTGGGATTGAGCTTTTTCCTGGTACAGTTCTGATGTCCATCACCCCTTATAGAATGGCACCAAAGGAGCTTGTGGAGCTTAAGGCTTAGATTCAAGAGTTACTGGATCATGGGTTCATCCGCCCTAGTATGTCTCCATAGGGAGCACCTGTACTGTTTGTGAAAAAGAAGGATGGATCCATGCGTATGTGTATTGACTATAGCCAATTAAATAAGAGACCATAAAGAACAAGTACCCACTATCGAGAATAGATGATTTATTTGACCAGTTTAGAGGGGCATCTGTGTTCTCCAAGATCGATCTGTGATCTGGATACCATCAACTAAAAGTTAAAGGGTTGATGTACATAAGACGGCATTTAGGACTCACTACGGCCATTAGAGTTCCTAGTAATGCCATTTGGACTGATGAATGCACCAGTAGCTTTTATGGATCTGATGAACCGAGTGTTTCAGCCCTATTTAGATCGGTTTGTGGTAGTCTTCATTGACGACATCCTAGTGTATTCAAAGATTGAGGACAAGCACGAGGAGCATCTCTAATTGGTATTACAGACTCTACCGAGAAATAGTTGTATGCAAAGTTCAATAAGTGTGAGTTCTGGCTCCGGGAAGTAACCTTTTTAGGGCATGTGGTTTCTACAGAGCGGATTCGTGTTGATCATCACAAGATTGAGGCTGTGTTGGATTGGAAATAGCCAAAGAATGTGTCTGAAATTCGCAGCTTTCTAGGGTTAGCGGGTTACTATCGACGTTTTGTAGAAAGGTTCTCTTTGATCGCAATACCATTGACCAAGCTTCTCGATAAGGGAGTTCCTTTGTCTGGACCGATAGCCAACAGGAGAGCTTCGAGAAGCTCAAATCTGTTTTGACACAGACTCCAGTTCTAATACAACCTAAATCTAGGAAAGGCTTCATGGTATACAGCGATGCTTCATATGTAGATCTGGGTTACGTACTGATGCAGGATGATAAGGTGGTAGCTTATGCGTCACATCAGCTCAAGACGCATAAGGCTAACTTTTTGATGCACGATTTGGAGTTGACAACAGTAGTCTTCACTCTGAAAATCTAGAGGCACTATCTGTACGGTGAGAAGTGCACTATCTACACTGATCACAAAAGCCTCAAGTACCTCATCAGCTAGAAGAAGTTAAATCTTAGGCAGCGTAGATGGGTTAAAATGCTTAACAATTATGACTGCACCATCGAATACCACCCTGGTAAGGCTAATGTGGTGGCAGATGCCTTAAGCCATAGGGCTATGACCGATCTAAGAGTAATGTTCGCTCGACTCAGTTTATTCGATGATGGGAGTCTGTTGGTAGAACTTCAGGTTAAGCCTTCATGGATTGATCAGATTAGAGGAAAACAGTTGGGGGATAAGTCTCTTGAGTTAAGATTCTGTCAGGTTGAGACTGATGATTCTACCAATTTGGGGATTAATAGTGATGGGGTACTTTGTTTCTACGGTCGAATCTGTGTGTCGAATGACGAGGATTTAAGACAGTCAATTCTGAGGGAAGCACATAGTAGCCCTTACGCTATGCATCTCAGCGAGAATAAAATGTACCGAGATCTGTGAGAGTTGTACTGATGGCCAGGATTGCAGCGTGAAGCCACAGATTTTGTTGCTCGCTATCTGACTTGTCAGCAGGTTAAGGCTGAGCATCAGTTGCCTTCGGGTTGCTGCAGCCAGTAAAAATACCGATGTGGAAATGGGAGCGAGTAACAATAGACTTCGTTAGTGGGTTACCTTTAACACCCACTAAGAAAGATTCTGTCTGGGTCATCATGGATCGATTGACCAAGTCTACTCATTTCATCCCGGTCAGGACAGACTTTTCTCTTTAGAAGCTGGCTAAGCTCTACGTATCTGAAATAGTGAGACTGCATGGGGTTCCTGTTTTGATCATATTTGATAGGGATCCTCGCTTCACGTCTTGGTTATGGAAGAAATTACATGAAGCTCTGGGTTCAAGGTTGGACTTCAGTACTGCTTTGCATCCTCAGACAGATGGTCAGTCGGAGAGGGTGATTCAAGTACTGGAGGATATGGTGAGGAGCTATGTTATAGATTTCTGAGGTAGTTGGGAGGAGTACTTGCCATTGGAAGAGTTCGCCTACAACAACAGCTATCAGTCTAGCATCCAGATGGCATTGTACGAGGCCTTGTATGGTCGTAAGTGTTGCACTTCCTTATGCTGGACTGAGTTGGGTAAGTGACGTGTTCTAGGTCCAAAATTGGTTTCTGAACTGAAGATAAGGTTCAATTAATCTGGGATCGACTAAAAGCAACATATGATAGGTAGAAGTCCTACATTGATCTAAAGAGAAAGGATATAGAGTATTCTATGGGGGACTTAGTCTTTCTCAAGGTCTCGCCATGGAAGAAAGTTTTGAGGTTCGGTCGCAAGGGTAAGCTGAGCCCTCGGTTTATTGGGACGTACCGTATTCAGAAACTAGTGGGGCCAGTCGCATATCAGTTGGAGTTTCCTTCGGAGTTAGATCGCATTCATGATGTGTTCCATGTCTCAATGTTAAGACATTACCGTTCTGATCCCACGCATGTTGTTCCTATTGTCGACATTGAGGTTAGACCAGACCTGACATTTGAGGAGAAGCTGTTCAGATACTTAAGCACGACATTAAGGTCCTACGGAAGAAGTCTATTCCTTTAGTGAAGGTGTTGTGGCAGAATCATAGCACTGAGGAGGCCACTTGCGAGCTGGAGGATTCGATGCGGTAGTAGTATCCTAACCTTTTCTAATCAGGTAAAATTTCAAGGACGAAATTTTCTTTTAAGGGGTAGAGTTGTAACGCCCCAATTTTTATTAATTTCTGCTTTTGTAAAACTGACACAATTGTGTATTTGCTTTAGTGGTTATGTGTTCTGGGTGTGTGTGGGAGGTCTCAAGTTCAAGTCTCAAATTGGGCAAAGTTTGATATTTTTATGAATAAAGCCCAAACTCTGGTTAATAGGCTTATAAATAAAAATTTGCAAGAACATGTCAGAATAGGCCTACTGGTCTGGTGGCTACGGTGTGTGTTGGTATCCTTGAGGTCCTATGTTAGATTCTTTGTGTTGGTAAAGGATAGTATTTTTGACTGAGATTTGGCTAGATTTGGACTATGGTTGGACTCTGAGTAGTGGGGTGTTGGATGGAGAAAAGTAAGGGAAGTTGGGATAGGGGGTTATTAGATTTTCTCTTTTGATTTCTTTTCTTTCTGTAATTTCATTTTCCTCCCTCACCTTCCCCAAATTTTTGACGTTGTTTTCTTCTCCCCTTCCTTTCGATTTTCCTTCTCCTCCTTTTGCTATTTCTTTTATTTTTGAGTTTCCCTATCATTGGCAAATTTTTGCAATTCCTTGATTTGTGCTTTTAGAGCATCAACGGTAAGTTGGTAAGTTTCGGCTTTTACTTCCTAAACGATGCTTGAATTCTTTTTAAAGAGGGGTTCCTTTTTGGTATTCAGGTATTAATCAAGGGACTGAATACCGTTCCCAATCGACAAGTTAAGCCCGTGGAATTCTCGATTCGATCGAAGGTAGGGTTTCGATAGTTAGGGATAAACGCCTCATTACAATTCCTTTTAAATCCCGGTTATGTTACTAAATTAGGGCTTTGATTTGTCGAATATAGGTTTTAAAGTGCTTGAAAATCATTCTAGCTTCAATCTAAACCAGGTGTGTACCCGAAAATGCAGAAAACGATGTTTCAGCGAAAGCCAAAAACCTTATTGTCAACACCACGTAGGCATGTGGTCGCCCGTGTGGTAGGCCGTATGCAAGACTGTTAGTCGCCACACGGCCATGTGATCGACGAGCCAGTCCGTGTGCGACATAAGGGCTCGACCAATTGGGTCGTGTAGGCCACACTGGTATGTGGGCCCACATGGGTGGACCACACGGGCGTTTGGGATTCTGGGCCAGGCCGTGTGGGCCACACGGGCATGTAAGCCCATTTTTTGAAAACTCTGTAAGGTTGCACGAGTCGCCCAAGTCGACTGTGGACTTACTGTAGGGTCGGTAAGCAATACTTAGACCCCTATATGAATGATCTGTCTGTCTGATTTCTGTACTAAGCATGTATACTGATCTGAATATATGAGTGTTAATTGCATAATAGCATGTCATTCTTGTGTGTTGCATTGCATTGGGGTGGGTTGATTATGATTGGAGGAAGTATCTGAAAGGCTCTTAAGCCTATTATCTGGCAGCTCAGCTGCAAATTTCTGATTATGTGCCGCATTCGGTACAACATGGTGTGTAGGGTTGGGTGGGTTGATTTTATCCCCACATGGTGTGTAGGGTTGGAAGGAGTTGGTGTGTAGAGGCTAGTGGGTAAGACTCTGTTTTCTGTATATTCTGTCTGAAATGGGTTAAGGCCTTATGATATGTCTGACTCTGTATTTGAGTGGGCTAAGGCCCACACCATTTCTGTAATGGGCTCAGACTCAAACTGTGGAATTATGTTTGCTATCTGATATTACTGTGTGTATTTTTTCTGTGGGGAGTACAAACTAAGTTGCGAAAACTCACCCTTTTCTGTTTAATCTATTCAGGTAATCCCCAACAGTAGACAGATCAGTGTGGCGGAGGACTCGGCGGTGACCACGGTTCTGGATACTTTGTTTTATGGTTTATTTCTAATTATGATTGGGTTATATTTGGGTAAATTTCATGTAATAAGGCCTTTACGGATTTTTTATTAAAATTTGGGGTTTTTATTTTATAAACTGTTAGCAGTAGGATAAGACGGGAGTTTTCAAAATAAACAAATGTTTTATTAAAATACGTACGACTTTGCAAATCATTTTACAAGCTTCCGCAACGTACAAATGTTCTGAAAAGGGATAATGAACGAACAAACATGTTTTTGACGATAGCCTAGGATATCTGAAAATGGTTTTAACGTAGTTATGTTTTCTAAAGCACTATCATGTGACATCGCCAGATTCGGCCATAACGTTCAGGCCGGGTTTGGGGTGTTACACGGTTGGTCTTCAGTGGTTGAGCAGTGGAAGAGTTACACTCCTACTGAGACTTTACCATTGAATTTGATTTTAGATTAAAAATTCCAAAAATAATATTATTTTAATAGTTTAATATTAAATTAAATTTAATACTTATCTTAATAGTATTTTATTAATTTAATATTAAAGTGATTATCTTAATATTAAATTTAATGCGTATAAATATTCTATTTTTAATTAGATTAAATTTAATATTAAAGTGATTATCTTAATATTAAATTTAATGTAGATAAATATTCTATTTTTAATTAGATTAAATTTAATATTAATGTGATTAAGTTTAATTATAGTTTAACTCTCTAAACTCTCTATATAAAGAGTGTATATTCTCAAACATTGCCCAAACACTTCAACCGAATTTGGTTTGCTACGGGGAAAAACCTTTTGAAATCTTTTAAAAAGTGGTTTGAGTTTTTGATAAAAGATAGCGTTTTGTTAAAAGCAGGTTGAGGTGTACAAATCTTATACTTGGATTTATTTTGAAAATATTTGTTAAGTCAAGTTATTAAGTATATTTATATAAAATTGATGGTACTTGAAAACCCTTTTTCGATTACTTTGGAAAAACATGTGGATTCATTCTTATAAACATAAAGTTTGAAACGAATATTCAAACATATCACAGTAATAAAATAATTTTTAGGAGGCCTTATTACAACCCAATTAAAATCAACCAAAATAAAGAAAATGTAAAGAACCAAATTTCAAAGTCTAATAAATTTAAAATTCCACTGCATGGCCACCTCAAGTCCCTCCGGCTCCATATCCGCGAACTATGTGTCACCTGAAAAAAAATAAAGGAGAAGGTGAGTCACCAAGACTCAGTATGTAACCCTTCCCCCGGGTAAATACCACATCATACACACTATATAACACATTAATCATGCATTAAGACATATACCCAACCTAGCCAACCAAACGCCTGCTCACCCCGTTGTGGTACCAAACCATTGGTGGTGCCAAACCACAGTGACGATAGTCACGAGATGTGATACCAAATCACCGGAGGTGCCAAACCTCCGGTGTCCGAAGACACAAATCGGTTGATGGGGCCAACCCATCGCGTGATACCAAATCACCGGGCGTCAATCCCATATCTCAAAGTGGGCCAACCCACGGTGGTGCTAAGCCTGTGGATTTAGACGCTATGAGGTGCCAAACCTCCGAGGTACCAAACCTCTCGGTGACCGTAGTCACGGTGTGTTACCAAAACACGGTGTCCGTCGACACGATATAAGCGCCCTCCACTCATCAACCCATATCAAGCAGTTATGAACGAGTTTAAGTCAACATACATTTATCTCATGTATCAAATAAGCCATGCTTCCCAAAAGCATATTTAACAATTTCATAATGACAGAGACTTATCGAGATCCTCGCTTGTACCATCAAGGCACTAATTCCATATCTACATAAAGCGATTTACACATAGCATGCATTTAATTAATTATTATAAGTGTGTATGTACACACTGCCACCACCGAATGCTCTAAATCCCGAAAAGAGGTGTTGATCACCACAGTTCTCTCTGCACCTATATTCGGCCAACATAGAATTAGTACTATGGCCCAATCGGCCAAACCAAATATTTAAAAGGGTTCTCCTTTTGAACCCGAATCCTTACCTCGAGTGCCTTTAAATAACTACCACCACACTCCAAGCGTTTCTGCTTCCCTAATAATCGGCAACCTTAGGTTAGTAGCCTTCGGCTTAAAACGAATATTAACTAAATTCATTGATCCTTACCAAAATTGCTTGACCGAGAATGGAACTTGAATCGTATACCTTGAGATCCCGGCACCTAAACATAATCAATTCCACCACTGATTAATCACTGGATTAATTTCGGCTTTTCCAACTAACCAAATCGATAGAGAAAAGGCTATGGGAGAGGAGTTTCGGCATACTTACCCCTTGCTTCAATATTCGGCCAAGACCTCACAAAGTATGGAGAAGGAAATTTGGCTATGGCTAAGGAGTAGGTTCGGCCTACTAAGAAAAAGAGAAGAAAAAGGTTGGGGATTCGGCCAATGAAGAGAGTAGAAAAGAGTTTTCGGTTCCAAGGGGAGAAAGAAAATAGCAATGGTGATTTCGGTATCCTAGAAAAGAAGAATAGAGAAAGAAGAGGTGTGAGATGAGAATGAGTAAGGAATTTCGGCCAAAATCTAAGAACAAAGAAAATAGTTTTCGGTTTTGAAAAAGAGAGAAAAGAAAAGATGAAGGCCAAATAAATTGTTAGTCGAAAATTCCAAGTAATTCTCTTAAGCACATTCGGCCTCCCCCTACACCTATGCTTGCCGTCCACTCTTCTTTGAAGAGTTTAAAATTCATTCAACTACCTTAATTTACTCTAGGCCACTTGTTTAATTTAATTCAAACTAATTTGAATTAATCCCCCCTTAATCAAATAATAATCCAACCAATATCTTCTTTATCTTCTATTAACTTATTATCTAAATAATTAATAAAAAGAAGAGTTTAAAGAGAGAAAGAACCCTCCCTTCCTATGCCGTCCAAAATAAGAAACAAAAAGGGAATTTCATGACTCGAACCAAGGCTCTCCTTGTTCCTTGATGGCGTCACTTGCAAAGACTTAAGTGGCCTCACTATTGCCACTTTTCCAAGGCTTATTCTATGTCAAATGTTCCTTCATTTATTCTTATAACCCCTATTTACTAAGGCTCCCTACCTTGAAAGCTTCCAAATAAAATTTTTCTACCAAACCGAACCTACTCAAGACCTCCAATTAAGCCTTATAATACCACAATCAATAACACAGCAATTCAATTTAAGAAAAATCATTTAATTACAAATAGCCCCAGTTTTAGGATGTTACAAAGAGAGCCTTGGGTTATTATTTTTTACACACTTGAATTCAAGATAATTATTTTTTCACACACTTGAATTCAAGAGAAAGTTGTAGAGAGAAAGTTCTCTGAATAGATTATTCCATAGAATTTTAGAGATATTTTTCTAATTTACAACTTAACCCAAAAATTTAGATAAATTACGAAATTACCCCACCAGTAATTTTTGTGAAAAATTTTCTGATTGAAGCGAGCCTACACTCGGCAAACGTGAGCTTGAGGATAGCAAAAAATATTACTCGGTCGTAACGCTCATCCTAGATGACTCGAAAAGGTACAATTTTGATTAAGTGTTTATTACTTCATATATCACAACTAAGATTTTGTTTTGGAAAAAATTTTAAAACTTTAATTTTTCCCTAGATTTATTTTCTACTACGTTTTCCAAACCCGTTTTTCCAACACGTTGCATTTGACTCGTAAATATTAAATAATAATATTTACAGAATCACTCATCGAAATTGTGGTCCGAAAACCACTGTTTCTGACAACACTGAAAAATAGGTTGTGACATTGATTTTTTAGATTAATTAAATGATTATATGTTATGTTTTGGCTTGGAATTGGTATGTTTTGAATAGGTTTAAATGATGTCAATTGCATTCTTATGACCTATTTGAAAGATTGGTTTGAGATAAGTACTAAATGGCCAAATTTGACCAAAAATATATTCCTCGTCCCAACGTCGGTCCTCCCTCATCGTAACGTCGGCCAACAGTTTGTGACGTTTCGATGTCAAGTGGTCTGAAGTTGTGATGTGACATACTATTTGGCAATGTCACGACATGGAGAAATCTCATCACGACCTCGGCCCTGCACTTTTTAAACTTTGCAATTTGGTCCTTATTCGATGTCGAGTTAACTTTAGAGCTTACCTAAGCTCGTATTAAACTCGAGAAAGGTTTAAATTTGTTTTGAATAACTTATATAATGGTATATGATTATTTTCAACTTGAATTATTCGTTAAAGGTCTATAATTGTTCCATTTTGTACTGTAGCATTTTGTAGCTCAGTCCAAGTGATCGGGACGGGCTAAGGGTGTTACAAAAACAGTATGTGACGTCGCGACGAGAAATTTCCTATAATGTTACGGCGAGACAAAGAACTCCATTGTCTCGACAAGCACAAAATAGTAAGTGACGTCGCGTTGTCGAGTAGCCTGACATCGTGACATGACAAACTGTTTGGCAACACCATGATGTGGAAGCGATGATGTCACACATCAACTTTGAATTTTGAATTCTTTACAATGCGGTCCTATTCTATCTCGGATTAATTTTAGAGCTTCCATATGCTCGTACAGGACCTGTAGACTGTAGAATATTGTTTTGTATGCATATTTGAGTTAAAAAAACTTTATCAGTTAATAGTATGAATTGACCATGTTTGATCGTTGTTATTCCAGTAATGAATGTGGCACCTTGTAACTCGGACTCGGCGATTGGGTTGGGTATAGAGTGTTACATTTTACCTTAACATTAAAAAGTATATTTATTTTCTTTAATGTATTTATTGTTGTATGTGACATGAATCTTTAATTGCTTTCAAATGTAAAGGTTGTAAATAAGGATTAATATGAAATGAACTGTTGACATTATAAGTAATAAATATATTCACTATTTATTATTATACTAATTAATTGGTTTAGTTGTAAATTGTGTTAGTAGTAAATCACAACTCATTATCAAATACGAAAAAGTGTATTGAGTATTATGATTAACATTGCAAATATGAATAAATGTATTGAGTGTTGTAAATCCATTGATAAATGAATGTCCATATAACTCCCAAAACTCTCAAAGTCATTATATTGTAACTCTTCTAATTCTTATAACCCCTAGAGAATTTATAGAGTAACTTAATTCTCTTTTTTTAACCATGATGATTGAGGCCCGATAAATATAGGGCATGTATAAGCTTTTGGTATCCAGTGAAAGTTGAACCATCCTTTCATTTTTCTCTATTGTTCGTTCTATAATTCTCTGAGATTATACTACATTATCAACATGAGCTTACTAAGGTATGAGAATAAGTAATCTAGCCGTGCAACATCCTTATCCATTTGTACCTAGTTGGTCTTTAATTTTTTTTGGAACTAATTAATTCCTGAACTTGTATTTTGTCAACTAGGTTGGTACTTATAAAATTTTATAAAAATGTGTTTTTTTTATAAACGTTCAGACTATATATTTTTACGTAAGTCATTATAGTTTAATATTTTATAAAAATATGTATTTATAATTTTTATAATATATTTATAATTTTATAATATAATTTCATAAATTATAATATAAATTTTAATAATATATGTCTTATGTAAGCCATGATAATACAATTTTTATAATATATTTTTAATATATATTTATAAATTTTGTAATATATATTTTTATAAATTTATATTTTATGTATTTTTAAAATAGTAATAACCTAAAATTGATATTTTATAAAAAAATAAAAAAATAAAGTTACCAAAAAACACATACATATGTATTTGAACAACCACTTGCTTAGCTTCATTATTGATGTGAAAAAATTATACTTTTTAAATTATTTTATATATATTCATATATTTTTAATATTTTAAATTGATGTTTACCACATGGAGTACTGAGAGATTGCCACGTGGCACCATGAGATTAGCTAGCAATGTCACGTCAGCACAAACTAACGGTGTTAGTGCAGAGGTACCAACTTGGTTGACGTGATACAAGTTTATGGACTAACTAGGTCCAAAAAAAATTAGGGACCGAATAGATACAAATGGACAAGTTTAGAGGCCAAAATATATATTAACTTTATCTAAAACTTGATTTTAAAAACGAGACCTACTTTAGATATAACTAAAAAAGGAACTACTTTGGAACTCAAAAAATTTACTTACTTTGGAACTACTTTGGAACACAAGCTGTCAGGTATCTGCAACGTATGCCGGTAAACCCAGCCACTGGTAGGACGTACAAGACCAACACCCAGGACACATAAATCACATAATCACATGGGTTCCTGGTGACATGTCACTTGTATCCTAATCTATTCCTAAGGTTCAACCGAGATTTTCTCGCTTGTCGAAACTTTGTCGAATATACTTGTAGAATTAATCATATAGTTCATGCAATATCAAAAACATTAAAATACAAATATAACATTGCATTATTAACATACGAACTTACCTCGGTACAACAATAGTGAAAATGGACCTAATCGTCAAACACTTTATTTTTCCCCCAGTCTAGGTCCGAACTTCATTTTTCTTGATCTATAATAGCAAATTTAACTCATTTAATACTCACATTATTCAATCCAGTCCAAAAATCATATTATGGAAAAATTACATTTTTGCCCCTAATTTTTCATTATTTTACACTTTACCCTAGGCTCGTAAATTGAAATATAGTCAATTTCTTCAAAAACCAAGCCTAGTCGAATCTTTTTCATGCTCATAGCAGCCCAAATTTTTCATTTATTCACATTTCTACTACATATTTTACAACTTTTACAAATAGGTCCTTTTAGGCATTTTCATAAAAAATCACTTGGTAAATGTTGTTTTTCTAACATCAAACATACATTTTCTACCATCAAACATCAAAATACACAAAAATCTAACATGGGTAAAATTTTAGACTTTGACCTCTCTTCGAATTGGTCCCTAGAATAGCTAGATTAAGTTACAAGGATCTCAAAAACATAAAAATCATTAAAAATGGGGCTAGATCGAACTTACAATCGAGCTTGGAAGTGGCCAAAACACTAGTTATGCCATCCTTGAGAATTTCGGCTATAGGGGGACTAATTTGAGAAGATAAAGACTTTTAGTTTAGTTATTTTATCTTTATTTACTAGATTACCAAAATGCCTTTCAACTAAACTTTGAAATTTTTCACTAACCATGTTCATTTTTGTCCATACTACAATATAATGGTCCAATTATCATCTAAGGACCTCCAACTTGAAATCTTATAGTAATTACACACCTCTAGCTTCTAGAACACACATTTTGCACCTTTTTCAATTTAATCCTTTTAACTAAATTGAGTGCCCAAACGTCAAAATTTTCGAACGAAATTTTCATGAAATCATTCCAAAAAACTATAGACCATAAAAATATGATAAAAATAGATTTTACTGTGTCGAATTTGTGGGCTCAAAACCACTGTTTCGACTAGACCCAAAATCGGTTGTTATAACTCTCCCCCCTTATGGATTTTTGTCCCCGAAAATCTTATCGAAAAAGAGGTTTGGGTACTATTTTCTCATAGCTTCCTCGAGTTCCCACATAGCCTCTTCGACCCCATGTCGTTGCCACAAAACTTTAACTAGGGCTATACTTTTATTCCTCAACTGTTTGACTTTTCGAACCAAAATCTTGATCAGTTCTTCACCATAAGTCATACCGGGTCAAATCTTAACCTCTGCCTGAGAAATCAAATGCAAAGGGTCTAACCGATAACGTCGCAACATCGACACATGAAATACATTGTGAATCCTTTCCAACGTCATCGGCAAAGCTAACCAATATGCCACTGGCCCTATTCTTTCAATAACCTCATACGGCCTGATGGAACGCGGACTCAACTTGCCTTTGTGACCAAATCTCAAAATTTTCTTCCACAAAGATACTTTCAGAAACACTTTATCACGAACTTGAAACTCAATCTCTTTTCTTTTCAAATCCGCGCACAATTTCTGTCTATCCGAAGCTGCTTTCAAACAATCATGAATTACTTTCATTTTTTCTTTGATTTCTCTAACCAAATCGACCCCGTGAATCTATTTCTCATTGAGCTCGGTCCAGTATAATGGAGTTCGACACTTGCGGCCATACAATGCCTCATACGATGCCATCTTAATACTCGACTGAAAATTGTTGTTATAACCAAATTCGACTAAAGGTAGATATTTTTCCCAACTACCTTTGAATTCTAAAACACAAAATCGGAGCATATCTACGAGAATCTTAATTGTTCTTTTAGATTGACTGTCAGTTTGCAGATGAAATGCGGTACTAAAGTTTAACTTTGTACCCAAAGTTTCTTGCAACTTCTTCCAAAATCTCGACGTAAACCTCGGATCTTTATCCGAAATAATAGAAATAGGCACCCCGTACAATCTAACAATCTCAACAACATACAATTTAGTTAGCTTATCAAGTGAATAGTCAGTACGTATCAGTATAAAATGAGCCGATTTCATCAATCTATCAACAACGACCCAAACGACATCTTTCTTTTTTGAGTCAGAGGTAATCTAGTTATGAAATCCATCGTAATTCTGTCCCATTTCCATTCAAGTGCCATCATTGGCTAAAGTAAACCCGAAGGTATTTAGTGTTCGGCTTTTACTTGATGACAAATCAAACATCTAGAAACAAACTCTAAAATATCTCGTTTTATACCTGACCACCAATACAATATCTTCAAATCATTATACATTTTTGTACTACCCGGATGAACAGAAAACAACCATTATGTGCCTCATGAAGAATTTTCTGAATAAGCTCGGTATCTTTCGGTACACAAATCCTACCTTGAAACATCAAACAATCATCGGTCCGAATTTGATAGTCTGAATCACTAGTCAATTCGAATTGAACTCTTTTAGCTTGAAGCTCTTTGTCACTCCTCTGAGCTTCGCAAATTTGCTAAAGAAACACTGGTCTAGCTCTCAACTTAGCTAGAATCGAATCTGTAACACCCCATACCCGAAACCCTTGCCGGAATCGAGTACATGGCATTACTAGACTTGACTATTAACTCGGGGTGTAAGATTTTAAAGCTGTCCAACTGTGTCATACTGACCAAATCGACCATAACTTGAGTTACAAAACTCGAAATTTAGATCCGTAAATTTTCCTTGAAACTAGACTCATATAAATTTTCACCATAATTTTTCCACAATTTTTCATGTGACCAATTAGTACAGTTTATTCATCAAAGTTACCCTTATTACACTGCTTGACAATTCTGACCTGTCTCTACAAAATACAGTTATCTCATTGCACAAATTTCCTATAATGTTCTTGTTTATACCAATGAAAATATACTCATTAAGGGTTCTACAAATATAAACCATGATTCTTAATGATTTTTTACAATTTTGACAATTTTTCCAAAACAGAGCAGTGACTCATGAATTCATTTAGAGCAGGTCTCACTAAAACTTAATTATCTCATAATATATAAATCTTTTGCCTACTCTGTTTCTCTTATGTAAAAATAGACACAATAAGGTTTAATTTCATATCTCATTCACCTTCTAATTCAATATACCCTATTTTTGGTGATTTTCTAACTCACATCACTGCTGCTACTACAAGCTGTTTTGTTGCATTTATGAAAGACTAGCTTCTAACCGAACCTACCTACATCCCTAATTCAAGGATTCATTTCAGTATACAAACATTTCCTTAACAAAACTATTAAACTTTAATTACGAATGCATAAACATTGCCATCATAAACTAACATACATATCAAGACACAACAGCAGATTTAACTAAAAATTTAGCCATATTCGCATGGCTATTATATACATGAACCTTAAGATTTCATCAAACAAAGACCAAGTCTTTCCTATATATGCCTTCGTTTAAAAATCAAAATGAAAGAGTACCCAAAATGTAGATTGATAGTGTGAGTGACTTTCCGAACGATCCCGAAGAGCTTGTAGCTTGCACCTAAACTATAAAACAAAGGAAACATTTCACATGATAAGCTTGCTAGCTTAGTAAGTCCTAATTTCATAAAAATAACATTTGAATTTTAACAATTAAATTACTATAATTCAACTTGTGGACTTGTGCTCATACTTATCTTCAAACTTTAATTTTCATACCCATATTAACAAGTATGAATTCATAGAAACGATATCTCTCTACCCACATGCTTATGATCAAAATACTTGTTTATAAACCAACCTTTCAAACCCAAAATGTCATCATATAATCATAGGTACATGCATTTATATACTTAAATGTCAATTACTATAACATGGCATCAATTACACAACCACTCATGTGGCGAATATGCTTGGTCATGTATCCTCATATTAGAAGACCAAGATACAACAATCATATCATTCATTAGTAAAGCCGAGAACACATATTATAACCATATATATATATATATATATATATATATTCCACACTGTAATACATGCCATTTGTAATAAATTCCGACTTTTCCTTGTCTCATATAAGTAAGAAATTCATTCCTACTTCACATACTCACCGAGCCGTTAACTCGATAAGTTTGCTTTAATTAGCCTTGAACATAAATTTGGTTTCTATTTTGTAAAATACATCACCAAGATAAAGCACGCTAGGCATTTAAAGCCGAAATAAATCAAGCACTAAGCACGCTAGGCACTAAGCACGATATATCAAACACGAAGCTCGCTAGGCACTAAGCTGAATGTATCACCGCACGAAGCCGCTAGGCACTAAGCCGAATGTATCACCAAGACGAGGCACGCTAGGCACTAAGCCCGAATGTATCACGCAAGACGAGGCACGCTAGGCACTAAGCCGAATGTATCAGCTGCACGAAGCACGCTAGGCACTAAGCCCGAATATATAACACAATCAACATCCCCATGCACATTACTTAATGCTACAATCACATCCATCTCATATGCTTTATTTTACAATATCATGCTAAACCGATCGTAGTATCCACATCACATTCAATCAACAAATTCAATACCATTTCATGCCCCACATTCGCCTATATACATTTTATGCCTTAGTATACTAAATTTTATCATATACTACTTTGGTAATTAAATTCTCAATTTAAATTTGCTTAGGACTTACCTCGGTTGTCAATAGGTAGTGCAAATCGGCTTATTCGAGAACCTTCGTCTTTCCCAGATCTAAATCTGTTTTTCTTTGCTCTTGATCTAAAACACATTAAAATTCAGCTCATTCAAGTGCAATTCATCTTAATTTAGTCCCTAAGCACATAAATGGGTAAATTACTATTTTACCCCTAGCATTTCACAACTTTGCAATTTAGTCCTATTTGCTTAACACACAAAATACACCAAATTAGCCAAAACTATGCAAGGGCCGAATGTTCCTAGGGACCTTACAAGTCCTCACATTTCATTTGTTTTGCAAATAGGCCCTCTAAAATTTATTTTACAATTTAACCCTAAAACTCAATTTCATCAAAACTTCCAACACAAAACATATTAATCCTTTACATATCTTTCATCTAAAACCATCAAATATCAAAATCCACATGAATACAACAATGGCGAACATCAAGCATGCTTAGATTCAAAATTACAACATGGGTGGATTCACGGTTCAAGCAACGATCTCAAAACGTAAAATTTACAAAAACCGACTAAGAATTTACCTTGAATTTGGCTTGGATATTGCCAAATTTCAAAGAACTTAGCTCCCTTGTGTTTCTCAATATTCGCCAAAAGATGAATGAAAATATCCATTATTTCTTTTATGTTTTATTTAACATATAAAATGGTTTTTAATTTATTTACTATTTTAACCTTAATTCATAAAATTATATAATATAAAACTTAAGGTTAATTTAGTCATATACCAACCCACTAACTTAAAAATGGGTTATTTACTCATTTAACACTTCATATTAAAAAGCCAAGCTCAAACTAGCACATTATACTTTAGTATGCCACTTTTACCTATTACGCGATTAAGTCCTTTTTATCAAATTAAGCACTTAAGCGATAAAATTTTTCTCTGAAACTTTCACACATTAATTCACATATAATAAACTCAAAATATAATATTAAATTATTTCTCGGTCTCGGATCCGTGGTCCCAAACCACCGTTCGATTAGGGTCGAATTGATTCATTACAACTCTCCCCTTAAGGATTTTCGTCCCCGAAAATCTTACCGTTAAACAAGGTCGGATATTGTTGCCTCATTGAATCCTCAGGCTCCCACGTAGCCTCTTCAACTCCGTGACGATTCCATAAAACTTTCACTAACGAAATTCTTTTATTTCTCAACTCTTTTATTTCCCGAGCTAAAATACGGATCGGTTCTTCATTATATGTCAAATCGAGTTGGAGTTCAATCTCGTGAGTGATCACATGAGACGGATCGATCTGTACTTACGAAGCATCGAAACGTGAAATATGTCGTGTATCTTTTCTAACTCAGAGGGCAATCTCAATCTATAAGCAACAGGCCCAATACGTTCAATGATTTCATACGGTCCGATAAATCTCGGACTCAACTTGCCTTCCGACCAAATCGTAGTACTTTCTTCCACGGGAAACTTTTAAGAATACACGATCTCCTACCGAAATTCAATGTCTTTACGTTTCAAATCAGCATAGGACTTTTGTCGATCCGATGCGACTTTCAAATTATCTTTGATTATGGCTACTTTGCTCGGTCTCTTTAATCAAATCAACCCCTGTATCTTATTCTCATTGAGCTCATCAAAGATAATGGTGTTCGACATTTTGCTCAGATAAGGCTTCATAAGGTGCCATTTTGATACTTGATTGAAAGCTATTATTATAAGCAAATTCAATCAAAGGTAGGTATCGTTCCCACGCACCTTCAAACTCGAGAACGCAACATCTCAACATGTCCTCAAGTATTTGAATAGTTCGCCGGATGGCCGCCGTCATCTGCGGATGGAAGGTCAGTACTAAAATGTAGTTTAGTACCTAAAGCATCTTGCAACATCTTCCAAAATCGTGACGTAAATCTCGGTCTCTGTCGACACAATGGAACTCGGTACACCATGCAATCTTATAATCATGATACATACAATTCAACAAGTTTATCGAGTGAAAAGTCTGTACGAATCGGCACAAAATGAGCTGATTTAGTCAGTCTATCAACTATCACCCATACGGCATCTTTCTTACTCGGTGTCATAGGAAGACCGGATACAAAATCCATTGTAATTTTATCCCATTTCCACTCAGGTATCATGATCGGCTGAAGCAACCCAGAAGGCACTTGATGCTCGGCTTTTACTTGCTGACAAATTAGGCACTTTGAAACAAATTTAGATATATCTCGTTTCATACCAGGCCACCAATAGAACTATTTCAAGTCGTTATACATTTTCGTGCTACCCGGATGTATCGATAGTTGGCCACTATGAGCCTCACTCAAAATCATCTGTATCAAATCTGAGTTCTTTGGAACACACATTCGGCTTTTAAAATTCAAACAGTCATTTGCATCAATCTGAAAATCTGACTCTGCACCTTTTTCACACTGAATTCGTTTAGCAATCATATTCTTGTCAACTTTCTGTGCATCACAAATTTGTTGGATAAACATCGGTCTTGCTCGTAACTCGGCTATGATCGAACCATCACTAGACATAGCCATCTGTGCATTCATTGCCCGAAGAGCAAATAAAGATTTCTGACTTAACGCATCCGCAACAACGTTAGCTTTTCCCGGGTGATAGTCAATCACCAATTCATAGTCTTTCAATAGTTCTAGCCACCTACGTTGTCTCAAATTCAGATCTTTCTGAGTCATTAGATACTTCAGACTTTTATGATCTGAGTAAACATGACATTTCTCGCCAAATAAGTAATGACGCCAAATCTTCAGTGCGAACACAATGGCTGCAAGCTCTAAATCATGCGTCGGGTAATTCCTTTCATGCGGCTTCAATTGTCTTGAAGTGTAGGCTACAACTTTGCCTTCCTGCATCAAAACGCAGCCCAAACCATTTAAAGAAGCATCAGAATAAACAACGAATTCTTTACCCGATTCATTTGAACTAATCTTGGAGCTTACATCAAAAGGCTTTCAACCGATCAAAACTTTTCGACATTTTTCCGACCACTCGAACCGGACATCTTTCTGCAAGAACCTTGTCAACGGGTAGCTATCATAGAAAAATCTTTCACAAATCATCGATAGTAACCCGAAGTCCCGAAAACTTGAATCTCTAAACATTTTTGGTGGCTTCCAATCAAGTATAGCCGAGATTTTGTTCAGATCAACTCGAATGCACGATGTGAAACCACATGTCCTAAAAAGTGACCTCTTTCATCCGAACTCACACTTACTAAACTTCGCATCGGTGATGATCTCAAAGTTTGTAGCACTAACCTCAAATGTTCAGTGTTCAATTTCATCTTTGGAGTAGATCAATATGTCATCAATAAACACCACCACAAATCGATCCAAAACTGTCTAAAACCCGATTCATCAAATCCATAAAAAAAGAGTGCATTAGTAAGCCCAAAAGGCATTACCAAAAACTCAAAATGTCCGTACCTCGTCCAAATGCGCCTTTGGCACATCTGTATCTATGACTCAGAATCGATAATAACCCGATCTCAAATCTATCTTCAAAATCTGAAGCCCTTTCAACCGATCAAACAAATCATCAATCCGAGGTAACGGTACTTATTCTTTATAGTTACTTTATTGATTCTTGCCGATAATCAATACACATTCGCATCGTTCCATCTTTCTTTCTCACAAAAAGAATGGTGCACCCAAGGAGAGAAACTTGGTCGCGCAAAGCCCTATCTGTTAACTCTTGCAACTGTGCTTTCAACTCTTTTAGCTCGATCGGTGCCATCCGATATGGAGCTATTGAGATCGGAGTCGTTCTTGAGCTAGTTCAATGCCAAACTCAATCTCTCTCATTGGGGTAAACGGGTAGTTCTTGAGGAACACATCCGGTATTCACATACAATCAGACGGATTCAATCATTTCTCGACAATTTATTATCCGATTACATAAGCCAAATAAGCTTCGCACCCTTTTCTCACATACTTAGGGCTAACATCGATGATATAAGCTGTAGGAAACCCACCAATCATCGGATTCAATTCTAATGATCTCACCGCTCGTGTCTCAAATCAATAAGCTTTCTTTTGCAATTCACCACCGCATCATGCGAAGTTAACGATCCATTCCCAAAATTATATCAAACTCATCGAAGACAACGAGATTAAATCAATCTGGGAAGCAAAAATCCGAATCATCAATGGGCAACTTTTACACACTTTATTAACAAACACACATCTACCCAAAGGGTTGGATACGCGAATCACAAACTCGGTGAGACTCAATGGCGAGTCTTCATGAATACCGAGTTTCACATACATATGAATGGGTCGAACCGGGATCAATCAATGCAATCACAAGTAGTATCATAAAGGGTGAAAGTACCGGTAATGACATCCGGAGAAGCAAGATCTCTCTAGCTCGAGTAACATAAGCTCTTGCTGGAGCTCTAGCCTCTGATCGATCTGTTGTGTTCTTTGTCCCTCTCTGACTACCACCTACATTGCCAGAATGTCTGGGTGGTCTGCCCCGTACTGATGCACTACTCGGTCTAGAGTTCTGTGCTGTATTCGGCTCAGCTAACATCGGGCACTCTCGAATAAAATGGTCTGAGGATCCACATTTAAAGCAAGACCGGTCACGAACTCTACAACTCCTAGGATGCCATTTTCCACAATGTTTGCATTCAACTCGATTCTGTGGGACGTTACCAACACTGGCCATCGAGGTAGCTCGGGAGCCCACTGGAGGTCGATCACGTCTAAATGAATCTGAAGTAGCTTTGTGTCGACTGAAGTCATCTATAAACTTCTTAGATGTGGAATGGAAATTTTTACCCGACGATCTTTTATGGGTGTCTCTAGCTTCTGTCTCAGCCTTTCTTTTCTCTTTCCCAAGCTCTTCAGCTTTGCAAGCTCGCTCGACTAGTGTCACAAATTCTTTGATCTCAAGAATGCCAACTAGCAACTTCAAATCTTCATTCAAACCGTCTTCAAACCTTTTGCACATAATGGCTTCAGGTTGATACACACTCCGAGCATATCGGCTCAATCGACAAATTTTCGCTCATATTGATCCACGGTCATTTGCCCCTTTTAGTTCAAGAAATTCTTTACGTTTCGGTCGATGAACCTCTGGTGATATATTTCTTGCGAATTCATTCGAAGAAATCCCAAGTCACTTTTCTTTTGGAACCACTGATACTAGTGTATTCCACCAGTGATAGGCAGTGTCCCGAAGCAAAGATATAGCACATTTTAAACATTCATCTGGAGTGCAAGATAGCTCATCAAGTACCCGAATAGTGTTATCAAGCCACATTTCAGCTCGCTCTGCATCATCATCATCATTAGCCTTGAATTCTTCGACCCCAAATTTCCTAATTTTATCAACAGAGGCCTACTAGATCTCATTGGATCTATCATCGAAGTCTTTGAAGGTACCGGAGTTGGATTATTCGGGGGTGGAGGTTGTTGTATCGTTGGATTATTCTGAATAAACTGGGTAAACCATTCATTCATCATTTGGTAGAAGGCTTGTTTAGCCTCTCCCTCGTGGTTACCCGTGAATCGGTTGAGAGTCTAGTGGCACTGATCCATGTGCGAGACCAAAGCGACACTCTCCACATCATCATTCTACGGCTCTATCAGGATCAGAATCCATTTACTATATAAAATACAATTGAAATTGTCAGGAGTCACCACACTATCATATATACAATTTAAAGGCATGTATAGCTAGACTCTTTCATACTACGGTAGTCCTAGAATCGACTAAACCGTAGCTCTGATACCAATAAAATGTAACACCCCATACCCGAAACCCTTGCCGGAATCGAGTACATGGCATTACTAGACTTGACTATTAACTCGGGGTGTAAGATTTTAAAGCTGTCCAACTGTGTCATACTGACCAAATCGACCATAACTTGAGTTACAAAACTCGAAATTTAGATCCGTAAATTTTCCTTGAAACTAGACTCATATAAATTTTCACCATAATTTTTCCACAATTTTTCATGTAACCAATTAGTACAGTTTATTCATCAAAGTTACCCTTATTACACTGCTTGACAATTCTGACCTGTCTCTACAAAAATACAGTTATCTCATTGCACAAATTTCCTATAATGTTCTTGTTTATACCAATGAAAAATATACTCATTAAGGGTTCTACAAATATAAACCATGATTCTTAATGATTTTTTTACAATTTTTGACAATTTTTCCAAAACAGAGCAGTGACTCATGAATTCATTTAGAGCAGGTCTCACTAAAACTTAATTATCTCATAATATATAAATCTTTTGCCTACTCTGTTTCTCTTATGTAAAAATAGACACAATAAGGTTTAATTTCATATCTCATTCACCTTCTAATTCAATATACCCTATTTTTGGTGATTTTTCTAACTCACATCACTGCTGCTACTACAAGCTGTTTTGTTGCATTTTATGAAAGACTAGCTTCTAACCGAACCTACCTACATCCCTAATTCAAGGATTCATTTCGTATACAAACATTTCCTTAACAAAACGATTAAACTTTAATTAAGAATGCATAAACATTGCCATCATAAACTAACATACATATCAAGACACAACAACAGTACTTAACTTAAAATTTAGCCATATTCGCATGGCTATTATATACATGAACCTTAAGATTTCATCAAACAAAGACCAAGTCTTTCCTATACATGCCTTCGTTTAAAAATCAAAATGAAAGAGTACCCAAAATGTAGATTGATAGTGTGAGTGACTTTCCGAACGATCCCGAAGAGCTTGTAGCTTGCACCTAAACTATAAAGCAGGAGGAAACATTTCACATGATAAGCTTGCTAGCTTAGTAAGTCCTAATTTCATAAAAATAACATTTGAATTTTAACAATTAAATTACTATAATTCAACTTGTGGACTTGTGCTCATACTTATTTTCAAACTTTAATTTTCATACCCATATTAACAAGTATGAATTCATAGAAACGATATCTCTCTACCCACATGCTTATGATCAAAATACTTGTTTATAAACCAACCTTTCGAAACCCAAAATGTCATCCTATAATCATAGGTACATGCATTTATATACTTAAATGTCAATTACTATAACATGGCATCAATTACACAACCACTCATGTGGCCGAATATGCTTGGTCATGTATCCTCATATTAGAAGACCAAGATACAACAATCATATCATTCATTAGTAAAGCCGAGAACACATTATAACCATATATATATATATGTATATATTCCACACTCGTAACACATGCCATTTGTAATAAATTACTGACTTTTCCTTGTCTCATATAAGTAAGAAATTCATTCCTACTTCACATACTCACCTGAGCCGTTAACTCGATAAGTTTGCTTTAATTCGCCTTGAACATAAATTTCGATTTCTATTTTGTAAAATACATCATAGGCATAAAGCACGCTAGGCATTTAAAGCCGAAATAAATCATAGGCACTAAGCACGCTAGGCACTAAGCTCGATATATCACCCAAGACGAAGCACGCTGAGGCACTAAGCTTCGAATGTATCAAAGACGAGGCTCGCTAGGCACTAAGCCGAATGTATCACCAAGACGAGGCACGCTAGGCACTAAGCCCGAATGTATCACCAAGACGAAGCACGCTAGGCACTAAGCCGAATATATAACACAATCAACATTCCCATGCACATTACTTAATGCTACAATCACATCCATCTCATATGCTTTATTTTACAATATCATGCTAAACCGAACGTAAGTATCCACATCACATTCAATCAACAAATTCAATACCATTTCATGCCCCACATTCGCCTATATACATTTTATGCCTTAGTATACTAAATTTTATCATATACTACTTTGGTAATTAAATTCTCAATTTAAATTTGTTAGGACTTACCTCGGTTGTCAATAGGTAGTGCAAATCGGCTATTCGAGAACCTTCGTCTTTCCCGATCTAAATCTGTTTTTCTTTGCTCTTGATCTAAAACACATTAAAATTCAGCTGATTCAAGTGCAATTCATCTTAATTTAGTCCCTAAGCACATAAATGGGCAAATTACTATTTTACCCTACCATTTCACAACTTTGCAATTTAGTCCTATTTGCTTAACACACAAAATACACCAAATTAGCCAAAACTATGCAAGGGCCGAATGTTCCTAGGGACCTTACAAGTCCTCACATTTCATTTGTTTTGCAAATAGGCCCTCTAAAATTTATTTTTACAATTTAACCCTAAAAACTCAATTTCATCAAAACTTCCAACACAAAACATATTAATCCTTTACATATCTTTCATCTAAAACCATCAAATATCAAAATCCACATGAATACAACAATGGCCGAACATCAAGCATGCTTAGATTCAAAAATTACAACATGGGTGGTTACGGTTCGAAGCAACGATCTCAAAAACGTAAAAATTTACAAAAATCGACTAAGAATTTACCTTGAATTTGGCTTGGATATTGCCGAAATTTCAAAGAACTTAGCTCCCCTTGTGTTTCTCAATATTTGGCCAAAAAGATGAATGAAAATATCCATTATTTCTTTTATGTTTTATTTAACATATAAAATGGTTTTTAATTTATTTACTATTTTAACCTTAATTCATAAAATTATATAATATAAAACTTAAGGTTAATTTAGTCAAATACCAACCCACTAACTTAAAAATGGGTTATTTACTCATTTAACACTTCATATTAAAAAGCCAAGCTCAAACTAGCACATTATACTTTAGTATGCCACTTTTACCTATTACGCGATTAAGTCCTTTTTATCAAATTAAGCACTTAAGCGATAAAATTTTTCTCTGAAACTTTCACACATTAATTCACATATAATAAACTCAAAATATAATATTAAATTATTTCTCGGTCTCGGATTCGTGGTCCCGAAACCACCGTTCCGATTAGGGTCGAATTCGGTCTGTTACAGAATCATTCTTAGATAAAGTCAACCTCGTATTGATAGCTCTCAAGGCAAACAAGGACTTTCTGCTCAAAGCATCTGCGACTACATTCGCCTTTCCAGGATGGTAGTCAATTACAAACTCATAATCTTTTAGCAACTCGAGCCATCTTCGTTGTCGTAAATTCAAATCCTTTTGAGTCATCAAGTACTTTAAACTCTTATGATCGGTAAAGATACGACACTTCTCATCATACAAATGATATCTCCAAATCTTCAAAGTAAACACTATGGCAGCCAATTCTAGATCATGCATCGGATAATTCTTCTCATGCGATTTCAACTGTCTCGAGGCATAGGCTATCACTTTGCCCTCTTGCATCAATACACATCCTAATCCATTCAGTGACGCATCGCTATAAATCACAAATTCTTTTCCCGATTCAGGTTACACTAAAACTGGTGCCTTAGTCAATAATGCCTTCAACTTCTCGAAACTTTACTGACATTTTTCGGACCATTAAAACTTAACATATTTTTTAGTCATATGAGTAGCAATCATCGAAAAACCCTTTACAAATCGCCGATAATAGCTGGCTAAGCCCAAAAAGCTTTTAACCTCTAATACATTTCTCGGTGACTTCTAATCAACAATTGCCAAAATCTTACTCGGATCAACCCGAATACCATCTCCTAAAATAATATGTCCCAAAAATATGACTTCTCGGAGCCAAAACTCACTTTGACTGAATTTAGCAAATAATTTCTTATCTCTCAAAGTATGCAATACAGTTCTTAAGTGCTCGGTATGCTTAGTCTCATCTCAAGAATAAATCAGAATATCATCAATAAACACGACACGAATTTGTCTAGATATGGTCGAAAGATTCGGTTCATCAAGTTCATAAAAAAAGTAGGAGCATTAGTTAGTCCAAAAGGCATAACAAGAAATTCATAATGCCCATACCTTGTCCTGAAAGTAGTTTTCGGCACATCCGACTCTTTAACACTCAGTTGATAGTAGCTAGATCTCAAATCAATGTTCGAGAATACCGTTGCTCTTTTCAACTGATCAAACAGGTCATCAATTCTTGACAAAGGATACTTGTTCTTTATAGTCACCTTGTTGAGATGTCGGTAATTGATACAAAGTCTCATAGATCCGTCTTTTTTCTTTACAAATAACACTGGAGCACCACAGGGAGAAAAACTCAGTCTCGTAAAACCCTTATCTATCATCTCTTGCAACTAAGCTTTCAATTCTTTCAATTTAGTCGGAGTCATCCTATACGGAGCAATCGATATCGGTGAAGTCCCAGGTACTAAATCAATAGTAAACTCCACTTCTCTGACCGGTGGTAACCCTGGTAACTCTTCCGGGAACACATCCGAATATTTACAAACTATCGACACTAATTCAATTTTCAATTCAAACATCTTTTGTAACATCCCGAAACTGGGCCTAGTACGATTGGGCCCAATGGGCCTTAGGCATAGTAGCATTTAAAATTTTTGGGAATGGCATTAATGCAAGTTAGACTTATTAGGTAAGTGATTATGGAAGGTTAGAGGGCTTCTATGAAGTCCCGGGATCAAACTTTGGCTTTGGGGAAATTTTGGTTTTAGGTGAAAAAAAACCCTAGAAGTTGGCAGGTAGGCCTTAAGAATAAAATGTGGAGGAAAATGACACAAGTAGAGTGTGTGGTGTAGTGGCAAAGTGACGCCACATAAGAGACAAGGGGGTGACGCCACAAGGAAGGAATGAGGTCCAAGGTTTAAGTCTTGGCTTTTGCATTTTGGTTTTCTTTTTACTTGGACCTTAGAATTTGGCTATAGATTTATATTTAGTTAGCATGGTTAAGACACAAGAGGAGCTTGTGGCCAAGTGGTTAGCGGCGTGGATTATGTTGCAAGGAGCCTAGGTTGAATCTCATGACAAGCAATAGAGTATTTATTTTATGGATTGACTGACAAGAGTTTCATTGAATTTAAACTCTACTAACGGAGGATCCCACATCGGAAAGATACAAAGAAGGAAGGTGAAGAGCTAGCTATATAAAGAGCATTTCAGGAGGAGAGTTAACACACCTTGGTGGGCGTTTGGGCGCAGGAGTGGTCACAGCGCGGTTTAACACTAGACTCCTATCAGGTGTGTAACTCTCTCTTTACTCTAGCTGTAGAGCGACAAATGCCAAAGTGCCGATCACGAAAATAGTAGCCACACGAGCGTGCGAGCGCACGTGTGGGGCTTCGACACGATAGTTGAGGCCATCAGTAGTATTCTTGTGGGTTGGGGCTGCTTGGGTCGGATGGGCTGAAGTGGGCCCAATTGAATAAATTGCATGATATAGTATATACACTAGATTAGGTGGAACTTATATACATGGCTAGATGTATGTTAGGTGGGCCACACGAGCGTATGGGTCCGAATGGGCCGGAATCTGGTTTTAGGCCCAATAGACCAGTACGACCAGAAATGGTAGCTGAGTCGCTCTGGGCGACATTAGGCCTTCGAAAAGGCCATTGCAGATGCGAAATTACCAAAATACCTCTAGTTTATGAAATTACCAAAATAATACGGTTTTTAAATTACCAAAATACCTCGGTTTATGAAATTACCAAAATAGCCCAGTTTACTTAAATTACCAAAATGCCCTCGATTTACAAAATTACCAAAATACCCCTGATTTGTAAAATTGCTGAAATACCCCCGATTTGTTAAATTACCAAAAGACCCTCGATTTGTAAATTTATCGAAATACCCCTAGGTTGTAAAATTGCTGAAATACCCTCGATTTGTAAAATTATTGAAATACCCCTAGTTTGTAAAATTACTAAAATACCCCTAAGCGATAAAATAATCATTGTACTCTCGTGGTAGTACTAGCGTTGTATATGTTAATCGTATGATTGATTATGGTTGAGATGCATTGCTTACATGGATTGGTAACGAGTAGAATTATTGAACTACCCCTGTAGGGTGGAATTACAAAAATGCCTTTGGTAAGTAAAATTACGGTTATACCCTTAGAGGTTGATTAGTTTAATTATGTCGTATTTGTTATTCTGATTATGATGGTAATTCGTTTCATACGTTATCTTTGATATATAATTTGCAAACATGTCATAACGCATACACAATTATTATGGTGATGAACATGGCATGAAAATGGGTATGATGAGAGGAGGGAAAGGATCATTTAGACTGTCACCAGTAGTTTTGACCACACAGTGGGTTGGCCCCGCTTTCCTTATTATTTGTGACTAGTCTTGGTGGTTTTGACCACTAGTGGTTTTGACCACACGGATATTATTTGTGACTACGGTCACTAGTGGTTTTGACCACACATGGATTATTGTGACTCGTCCCAGTGGTTTGGTACCACAGTGAGTTGGCCTCACATGTTGATTACGGGATTGTCATCAGTGGTTTTGACCACACGATGGGTTGGCCCCACCATATGATTTGTGACTACGGTCACCAATGGTTTTGACCACACTTATATGATTTGTGACTACGGTTACCAATGGTTTTGACCACGGTGGTTTTGACCACAGGGGTGAACACGGGAGTTGGTTGGTTAGGTTGGGTTTGCATGATTTGCATATTGACATATCAAATGTGTAAGTGCCTTGTTATTATCGGGATGGGGATTTACACATCGAGTCTCTTGACTCACCCTTTCCCTTACATTTGCAGATGAGGCATAGATCGCGGATGTGGAGTCGGGGTGGACTCGATGTGGCCATGCACTATGTTTTCGGGTTTTATTTCAATTACTATTTTGGGTTAATTTACTTTTAAATTTGGTTTTATTATGTAATAAGGAATTGGGTATTTTATTTGGTTTCAGCTTTCAATTTGGTTACTGCTTATTATTAAATGATATGGGATTTTCCTAAAATGATAATAAACCGTTTCTTATTCAAAATTACTTAAACTCGATTTCTCACAACAACTATAAAGAATACGAGCTTTTTAACGAACGCACAGTTTTTAGACATTCCTTTCATGTGACATACCAGATCCGATTGTAACGTTTAGGCCGGGTTTGGGGTATTACAATTTTGGTATCAGAGCCAAGTTCAAAAACTCGACTGTGGAATGGGTTCAAAATGTTTTTCAAATTTTGGTTGAAATATGGTTTAGAAAATATATATATCACTTTTCCGGAAGTATGACACCGAGTCTTCGCACCAATCCGAATCTGTAAGTTTCGTGGTACTTTTCTTTGTTATATCTTTGTATTTTGGGTATCTATTCTATGTGTTTGGTTTGGATGTGATGGTCGGCATAGAGTTTGGTGCGTATGAAATATTAAATGCATTATAATGGCTAGGTGTTTTGATTATGTGTAGGAGTTTTAAATTCTAGTTAAAAGTATATTAGTTTTATTAAGATCGAGTCTTGTGAAGAGCGTAGTGTGGTAGGTTAGGATGTGTATTTGTTAGTTAGTTGGATATTTTGAGGACGAAATTTCTTTAAGGAGGGTAGATTTGTAACATCCTGAAATTGGGCCTAGTAGGATTGGGCCCAATGGGCCTTAGGCGTAGTAGCGTTTAAAATTTTTGGGAACGGAATTAATGCAAGATAGACTTATTAGGTAAGTGATTCTGGAAGGTTAGAGGGCTTCTATGAAGTCCCAGGATCGAACTTTGGCTTTGGGAAAATTTTAGTTTTAGGTGAAAAAAAACCTGGAAGTTGGCAGGTAGGCCTTAAGAATAAAATGTGGAGGAAAATGACACAAGTAGAGTGTGTGGTGTAGTGGCAAAGTGATGCCACATAAGAGACAAGGGGGTGATGCCACAAGGAAGGAAGGAGGTCCAAGGTTCAAGTCTTGGCTTTTGCATTTTGGTTTTCTTTTTACTTGGACCTTAGAATTTGGCTATAGATTTATATTTAGTTGTGCATGGTTAAGACACAAAAGGAGCTTGTGGCCAAGTGGTTAGGCGTGGATTATGTTGCAAGGGAGCCTGGGTTTGAATCTCATGACAAGCAATAGAGTATTTATTTTGCGGATCGGACGGCAAGAGTTTCAGTTGAATTTAAACTCTACTGACGGAGGGATCCCACATCGGAAAGATACAAAGAAGGAAGGTGAAGAGCTAGCTATATAAAGAGCATTTCAGGAGGAGAGTTAACATACCTTGGTAGGCGTTTGGGCGCAGTAGTGGTCGCAGCACGGTTTAACACTAGACTCCTATCAGGTGTGTAACTCTATCTTTACTCTAGCTGTAGAGCGCCAAATGCCAAAGTGCCGATCACGGCAATAGTAGCCACACGAGCATGCGAGCACACGTGTGGGGCTTCGACGCGATAGTTGAGGCCATCAGTATTATTCCTGTGGGTTGGGGCTGCTTAGGTCGCGATGGGCTGAAGTAGGCCTAATGGGCCCGTGGGCCCAATTGAATAAATTGCATGATGATATAGTATATAGTGAACTAGATTAGGTGGAACTTATATACGTGGTTAGATGTAGGTTAGGTGGGCCACACAAGCGTGTGGGTCCGAATGGGCTAGAATTTGGTTTTAGGCCCAATAGTCCGGTACGACCAGAAATGGTAGCTGAGTCGCTCTGGGCGACATTAGGCCTTCGAAAAGGCCATTCGGTCTTGAAATTACCAAAATACCTCTAGTTTATGAAATTACCAAAATAGCCCTGGTTTGCAAAATTACCAAAATACCCCTGGTTTACGAAATTACCAAAATAGCCCTGGTTTACGAAATTACCAAAATACCCTCGATTTACAAAATTACCAAAATACCCCCGATTTGCAAAATTACTGAAATACCCCTGATTTGTTAAATTACTAAAATACCCTTAGTTTGTAAATTTATCGAAATACCCTTGGGTTGCAAAATTACTGAAATACCCTCGAGTTGTAAAATTACCAAAATACCCCTAGTTTGTAAAATTACCAAAATACCCGTAAGCAATAAAATAATCGTTGTACTCTCGTGGTAGTATTAGCATTGTATGTGTTAATCGTATGATTGATTATGGTTGAGATCGTTGCTTACATGGATTGGTAACGAGTAAAATTAGAACTACCCGTAGGGTGGAATTACAAAATGCCTTTGGTAGGTAAAATTATGGTTATACCCTTAGAGGTTGATTAGTTTGATTATGTCGTATTTGTTATTCTGATTATGATGGTAATTCATTTCATATGTTATCTTTGATATATAATTTGCATACATGTCATCTGCATACACGAATTATTATGGTGATGAACATGGCATGAAAATGGGTATGATGAGAAGAGGGAAGGATGATTTAGGTGTCACCGATAGTTTTGACCACACGTTGGGTTGGCCCGCTTTCCTTATTATTTGTGACTAGTCTTAGTGGTTTTGACCACCGATGGTTTTGACCACACGGATATTATTGTGACTACGGTCACCATGGTTTTGACCACATGGATTATTGTGACTCGTCCGGTGGTTTGGTACCACGATGGGTTGGCCCCACATGTTGATTACGGGATTGTCATCGATGGTTTTGACCACACGGTGGGTTGGCCCCACCATATGATTTGTGACTACGGTCACCGTGGTTTTGACCACACTTATATGATTTGTAACTACGGTCACCAATGGTTTTGACCACCAGTGGTTTTGACCATACGGGGTAGACATAGGAGTTCGGTTGGTTAGGTTGGGTTTGCATGATTTGCATATTGACATATCAAATGTGTAAGTGCCTTATTATTATCGGGATGGGGATTTACATCTCGAGTCTGGTGACTCACCCCTTTCCTTACATTTGCAGATGAGGCATAGATTGCGGATGTGGAGCCGGGGTGGACTCGAGGTGGCCATGCACTATGTTTTCGAGTTTTATTTCAATTACTATTTTGGGTTAATTTACTTTTAAATCTGGTTTTGTTATGTAATAAGGCATTGGGTATTTTATTTGGTTTCAGCTTTCAATTTGGTTACTGTTTATTATTAAATGATCAATATGGGATTTTCCTAAAATGATAATAAACCGTTTCTTATTCAAAATTACTTAAACTCGATTTCTCACAACAACTATAAAGAATACGAGCTTTTTAACGAATGCATAGTTTTTAGAAATTCCTTTCATGTGACATGTCAAATCCGGTCGTAACGTTTAGGCCGGGTTTGGGGTGTTGCATCTTTGTATTCAACACATAAGCAAGGTAAGCTTTACAACCTTTCCTTACATAACTCTGAGCAAATATAGATGAAATTACAATAGGCAATTCACTTGATTCATCGGTTTCAACCCAAAGAACCTCACCATTTTCACATTTCAATTCAATAGTTTTCTGTCTAAAATTTACTATGGCATCATGTAGTGTCAACTAGTCCATACCCAAAATAACATCGAATTCATCAAATGGCAACAACATTAAATCGACCGGAAAACAGTGACCTTGAATCATCAAAGGATAATTCTTGCTAACTTTATCAACTAGCACATATTTACCTAAGGGGTTAGACACTTTAATCACAAATTCAGTAGACTCAACAGGCAAACTCTTACTAGATACCAAATTCACAAAAACATAAGAATGAGTTGATCCAGGATCAATCAATGCAATAACATTAGTATCATAAAGAAAAAATGTACCAGTAATCACATAGGGAGATTACGTACCTTCACGAACACGAATGGCATAAACTCTAGCAAGTGCCCGGACTCAGATCTCACGGCTGTATCTTTCGTCACACATTTACTGCTAGTTCCATTCCCGATATTTTTCGGTGGCCTACCCCTATTGGTAGTATTACTCGACCTTGCACTCTGAAATTGTTCTTTCCCAGCCATCTCAGGGCAATCATGAATAAAATTCTCTTGAGAACCACACTTGAAACAAGCTCGGTCATTCATCCTACACTCACCGGATGTCTTCTTCCACAATGCTGACATTCGGGTCTATTAGACCTAACATTACCCAAACTTTCCATTGAAGTAGCTTGAGATTTAAAACTCTAATATTGCTTCCCGCGATCTCTGTGTGAATACTCAGCTGATACATTCGAACGAGAATTCATTTCTCTAGAATTCTTTGACTGAGATTGAAATGACTTACTCATCGGCCTTTTTCTTGCATCTTTAGCCTCACTCTCGGCCTTTCTTTTCTCTTTGCTTAGCTATTCGGCTTTACAAGCTCGTTCAACCAATACAACAAATTCTTTTAGTTCCAAGATTCCAACTAATAGTCGGATGTCCTCATTCAGCCCATCTTCGAACCTTTTACACATAATAGCCTCGGAGGAAACACTTTTTCGGGCATACTTACTAAGCCTGACAAATTCTTACTCATGCTTTGTCACTGACATTCGGCCCTGTTTAAACTCAAGAAATTTTTTATGTTTCTGATCGATGAACCGCTGACTGATATATTTCTTTCGGAATTCCTCTTGAAAGAATTCTCATGTAACCCTCTCTCGGTACCACAGATACTAGTGTCTTCCACTAGTGATATGTTGTGTCCCTCAATAATGATATAGCATTCTTCAGGTGTACATGATAACTCATCAAATACCCTGATAGTATTCTCAAGCTAGAACTCGGCTCTCTCGGGGTCATCATCTATATTAGCTCTGAAATTTTTAGCCCCATGCTTTCGGGATCTTATCAACCGGAGGCTTACCCAATCTTACAAATTTCATACCTTGTGGAGCTACGAGAATCGACTGACGAATAGGTCGGGGTGGAGGGGGTTGAGTAGTCGAATTTGTTCAAAAAAACTTCGTATACCACTCGTTCATCATATAGAGGAAGGCTTTCCTATCCCCTTCTCCTTGACCAACCGTCACTAGTCTACTTTCAGATGGCACGGTCCCTTAAGCGAGAGTCGACGCATTACTTTCTACGTCATCAGCTTTAGCTCGATTAGGATCCATTTACTATATAAAACACAATTTAAAGTTGTCATGAGTCATCACACTATCATGGTTCATTTATGGCATGTATAGCTAGACTCTTACACACGCTACGTTAGTTTGAGAATCGACTAAACCGTAGCTCTGATACCACTAAACGTAACACCCCTTACCTGTATTCAATGCCGAAATAAGGTACGAGGCATTACCGGACTTATATCACAAGCAAACATACAATTCTGAATTATAAATTTGCGTCCAAATTAAAACCATTCATATTCAATCATAAAGTCCCTAATACGAGCCTAAGAGGCCCAAAACATGCGTTGGAAATGGTTCGAGACTAAACCGAGAACTTTAGAAAATTTTATAAAACTTAGAAAATTTTTCATGTTACAGGGGTCACATGCTCGTGTGGATATGAGACACCCGTGTGGGAAGGCTGTGTGGTTACACATGCCCATGTCCTGACCCCGTGTAACTCTCTATTTGTAACTCATGAACAAATTAAAGTCACACGGCCAAGTCACACACCCATGTACTAAGCCGTGTGGTTGATTTAATTTTCATGATTTTTCATAAAATAGATGCAAACTTCACACGCCCAGGACACACACCCGTGCCTGAGGTAGTGTCCCTCACACGGCCGAGACACACGCCCGTGTCTCTGTCTGTGTGCTCAATTATGAGCATTATGTTTCTCAAATTTAAAGTGCAAGGGACACACGACCAATACACACGCCTGTGGGGTAAGCCGTGTGTCACAGACGGCCTAGACACACGCCCGTGTGTCTAACCGTGTGGACAAAATAAAGGCTATTTACCAAGCCATTTGCCACCCATATTCACACGTACACTCACACCAATTCAAAAGCGCAAAACATAACATACTTAGGCAACCAAAACATCCACACATCATTCACACGCTACATCTATCATACATAAACATCGAATATTTATCAATTCAAATCATGCAAGTTTCCACATTCATGAAAGGCATCATCATATGAATATACTTATACCGATATTAGCCAATTTCAAATGGCCTTATACAAAATGAACTTTCAACCAATATAAGCCAACATATTTGGCCAAATCAATTATGCACATAACAAAATGACCAAGTCCCTATACATTTCATAACTCAAAATATTAACATTTCAATGATACCCAAAATAATGGTTGATAGTGTGAATGGATCTTCGACGATCTTCAATCCCCAAGCTAGCTTGGTGACACTATAAGATAAGGGAAAGAAAGGGGGAGTAAGCTATATAGCTTAATAAGTTCATATGCAAATAATAAACAACATAATTATACATTTGACATATGAATAACATAACATGTGCTAACATAAATGCCATTAAAACTTCATAAGCATAACTTATTCAATCACATCCTTACCACTAGTTCATCATATACCGAATCCATTTTCTTTGAGTTTTTTGTACATACCTGTACCAACTCGTAAATAATCACATACTTTCTCATCTTGGACATCCCATTGAACCACTTAGAATACTATCAGATACACGAAAAGATTTGCATGTAAGTGCCACATATGTAGCCAATGCTACCACAATTCTTATAATACATATAGGCTCACTCTCGAGCTATCCACGGGCCTGCTCACACAAGCTATTAGTCAAGAAGTAGCTACTCGATGCTGCTCACACAAGCTATCAGGTATCTGCAACATATACCGGTATCCCAGCCACCGGTAGGACGTACAAGACCAGCACCCCGGACACATAAATCACATAATCACATGGGTTCCTAGTGACATGTCACTTGTATCCTAATCTATTCCTAAGGTTCAACCGGGATTTTCTCGCTTGTCGAAACTTTTTGAATATACTCGTAGAATTAATCATACAGTTCATGCAATATCAAAAAATATTAAAATACAAATATAACATTGCATAATTAACATACGAATTTACCTCGATACAAAAATAGTGAAAATGGACCTAATCATCAAACACTTTGTTTTTCCCTCGATCTAGGCCTGAACTTCATTTTTCTTGATCTATAATAGCAAATTTAACTCATTTAATACTCACATTATTCAATCCAGTCCAAAAATCATATTATAGAAAAATTACATTTTTGCCCCTAACTTTTCATTATTTTACACTTTACGCTAGGCTCGTAAAATGGAATATAGTCAATTTCTTCAAAACCCAAGCCTAGCCGAATCTTTTTCATGCATAGAAGCCCACATTTTTCATTTATTCACATTTTTACTACATATTTTACAACTTTTTACATATAGGTCCTTTTAGGCATTTTCATCAAAAATCACTTGGTAAATATTGTTTATCTAACATCAAACATACATTTTCTACCATCAAACATCAAAATACACAAATATCTAACATGGGTACAATTTTAGACTTTGACATCTTGTAACACCCGTCACCCGCATTCACTGTCAGAATAGGATTACGAGTTATTACCGATTAATACACATCATTTAACATCCAATACTCATACATTCATGTATTCATACTTAAATACCATTCAACACAATCACATTGTCCCTTATAAGAGCCTTTGAGGCCTTAAGCATGCTTTAGAAGTGATTCGATACTAAACCGATAACATACAAATTTTTTTGAGAACTTAGAAATTTTTCATTCATTCAGGGGTCATACGCTTGTGTGAATAAGCCGTGTGCCTCAAACATCTTCAGACACGCCCGTGTCACAGACCATGTGGAAACAAGGCATACATACTGACTTGGGTCACACGGCTGACCAGGCGTCCGTGTGTCAAGCCCGTGTGCCCTTCGAAGTGGCCACACACGCCCATGTGCTAGGCCGTGTACTAAGCCATGCCAAACCTGTAAGGTATATTGACTTATGCAACGCGGCCAAGTCACACACCCGTGTGCTAGGCCGTGTGCCATTTAGGGGGTATACTGACTTGTGCCACACGGCCAATCACACGCCCCTGTGTGAGGCCGTGTGGAGTATACTGACTTTATTTAATATCAACAGCAGAGGACACACTGTCATGTATTTAACCATGTGTCATACAAGGCTGAGACACAAGCCCGTGTGGAAAAAATAGGCCATTTTCAAGGCCAATTTGCCACCCATTAAGCACATACCTATTCAAGCTCAAATGGCACCATTTCAAGACACTAATAGGCATCCAAATACCAACAATACCAATTACAAATATACTATAGTTTTCCATCAAATTTTCATACCTAAATTCACATATACAATTCAATCAACTAATCATTCCACACTTATATTAATTAAATAGAATTTCACTAGTACATAACTCTCAAATTATCAATTTCCATCACACAATATAAGTCAATTACCAAGCTCCAAATATAACCATTTTTAGCAACTAAAAACCATAACCACATTCATGCCAAATCAGACCAAAATAAGCCATCACTCATGGCTATATATATAATCCAAAACATATTCATTTACAAGCCAAATCTCATGGCTATCATCACAACCAAAATACAAAAAGTAACCTATACATGCCATATACCATATATACACAACTCAAAAGTACCAAATAGATGTTCGATAGTGTGATGATGTTCTCAAGATTCCCGGATCCTGTATAGCCTTGATTCACTATAAAACATAGAAAAATACACAAAGTAAGCTTCATAGCTTAGTAAGTATGTGAATAACTTAATTTATCAAATAAATACAAATCAACCAATTATACAGAACATCAACATATACACATTAACTACAAACCTTTCTCATGTCTTAAAACATGATCAAATACCATCTCATCAAACTTTCCCTATTTAATACTCAGATAGGTTCTATACATACCTGTAATGCCTCGTACTAACCTCTTTCTCAACCACATCATTCGTTTACCCGTTGAACCATTTGGAATAGAATTCAGATACTCAAAGATCTCACTCGATAAGTACCTATACCATGGCTCGAAGCCAAATCAAGGTAACTTATCCCAGAGTACATATACCATGGCCCGTAGCCAAATCAAGGTAACTCCTCTCCAAAATACCTATACCATTGCCCGTAGCCAAATCAAGGTATCACTCGCACCCAAAGTGCCGATATCGTGGCTCGAAGCCAACACGTTCGATATGCATGGCTCAAAGCCAAATCGGTATATCATCTTTTAACATATCATCAGTATCCAAAATTTATTCCTAAGGTTCAACCAGGAATTTACACTTGTCCATTTCATCGTCGAATATATCTGTAGAGTCGTATTCACGATTCAAACATTATTCATATCTCATAATTACAGTTTATGCGATATCAAAGCATTTATCATATATTTATAATGAAATTAACACATACGAACTTACCTTGTATTCAGAATTGACGAATCGGATTGACTACTCAATAACCTTGCTTTTCCCCAAATCTAAATCCAGATTCCTCTTTTCTTGATCTAAATATATTCAAAATTAACTTATTCAATCTCATATTCATTCAATTTATTCCAAATCACACTTTAAATTACTTTCACACTTTTACCCCTAAATTTTCACATTTTCACAATTTAGTCATTATTTCACAATTACACAAAATTCACATAATTCAACAAGACCCATGCTTGGACAAATTACCATAATGCCCCTAGCGGCCCAAAACTTTCATTTATATCACATTTCAACCACTCAATTTGCATATTTCACAATTTAATCCCTATTATGCATTTTTATCAAAAATCACTTTACAAAACATGTAAAACTATCATCAAGCCTTCATAAACTATTATCAAACTTCAAAGAAAACATAGATTCAATAATGGAAACTCTCAAAATCTTTTAACACTTTTGAAATCTAAGGTATGGGCTAGCTAGAATATGAAGCAACGATCTCAAAAACGTGAAAAACATTAAAAACGGATCAAAAACGAACTTACATGTAGCCAAAAATTTAAGCTTCAAATATGGTGTTTCTTTTTTTGATTTTCAGTGGATGATGATAATTAGGAAGACAACCATTTGTTTTTCATTATTTTAGTTAGGTTATTTAATAATTTACCAAATTATTCTTGATTTAAAACATTAATACATCACATAAACCATAGACATAAATGTCCACTAACCTTAACAATGGTCTAATTTCAATATAAGGACTCCCATAATTTAATTTCATAGCTATTAAGCACTTTAAACAAAAAGTATGCAACTTTTGTATTTTACGCGATTAAGTCCTTTTTCTAAAATTGAGCAATTAAACGATAAAATTACTTCACGAAAATTTCACACATTCATACTTTCATGCTGTAAACACATAAAATAATATTAAAATAATTTTTTGACATCGGGTTTGTGGTTCCAAAACCACTGTTCCGATTTAGCTAAAACCAGGCTGTTACACATCTCTTCAAATTGGTCCATAGAATAGCTAGATTAAGTTACAAGGATCTCAAAAACATAAAAATCATTAAAAATGGGGCTAGAACAGACTTACAATCGAGCTTGGAAGTGGCCAAAACCCTAGCTATGCCTTCCTTGAGAATTTCAGCTATGAGGGTCTAATTTGAGAAGATGAAGACTTTTATTTTAGTTATTTTGGCTTTATTTACTATATTACCAAAATGCCCTTCACTTAAACTTTGAAAATTTTCACTAACCATGTCCATTTTTGTCTATACAAAAGCATTATGGTCTAATTATCATCAAAGGACCTCCAATTTGAAATCTCATAGCAATTAGACACCTCTAGCTTCTAGAACACACATTTTGCACATTTTTCAATTTAGTCCTTTTAACTAAATCAAGTGCCCAAACGTCAAAATTTTTGAACAAAATTTTCACGAAATCATTCCATAAAATTGTAGACCATAAAAATATAATAAAAATAAATTTTACTGCACCAAATTTGTGGTCTTGAAACCACTATTTTGACTAGAACCAAAATCGGGCTGTTACATATAGTGTGGCATACCTAATCCTAAGTGGATGGCAGACTATGTATGGTGGGTCGTACATTTTGATGTAAGTAAAAGCTTGAGTTCAAATAGATAAGGAATCGAAAGTTGGTACGTTAGGTGTACTACTTTTGTAGTATGTAGCATCATTCACAATAGTAGAATCCATAGCCCAAAAAAAGGGTAAACGATATCCTCTCATTGGCATTACATGGTTGATGAAAATGTGGTCATAGGTCGTCAGTCTTTGTGATGGATGACTTGATCGTTATTTGATAGTGATTGACTTTTCATGAAGGAAGATGTATTGGTTACCATAAAATAAAATAGGATCATATTTGGAGAACGGATATTATCCCAAAGAGATCAAGGATATCCTACGAGGGTAACATACTTATGACAAGGTCATTGGACGAACACTAAGTGGTTACTTTCATAATGGTATGTCATTGGGGAGAGCTCAGTCACAATATTATAGTGGAATGACTTGGTGACTAAATGAGTTTATAATTAATAGGAAAAACCCCAAAACTTAATTATAAATTATTTGAGCCTCAACTACATATGTCCAATCAGTCCTTCAATTACACAAGTTAGCTAGGTATCACTTTTAAGTTGCATGTTAGGTAGTTCTCGTACGAGTTTGTTTTACCGCTATGTGACTTAACTGCCTGATTTAGTCCAATAATCGTCTTTTCTTTTGCATGTTTGGTGTTTTTGCTTGAGGACAAACAAAGAGTTAAGTGTGAAGAATTTGATCTGCCATAATTTGATATGGCAAATTAGGCTTTCTCGGCATACTAAAAGAACTTATTCTCAAGAAAATTAGTTTTTTTTTTTTTAGTTTTTTCATAATTTTTAGATTTTAAGATAATAAGTGTAAATGTCTCATTTTTACTCATTTTGTGACCCAATTTGACCAATAGTTCCACTAGGGAACCTAACGAGTGGTTGAGTGGTATATAGACATGCTGGATTTTGAAAATGAGTGAAAACAACACCAAAGGAAAAGGTATTGCGATGTCAAACCTTGGAAACGCGATATCTCCAACAGAATTGAATATTGGAGACACCCTTCAGTGGCATCGCTATATCCAATTTGGGTATCACAATATCCACCCTCAAAAAGACGCCCAAGTTTGAAACTAACATAGGTATCGCGATATTGAAATTGTGAGGGGGCAAAGTTAGACAAAAAGGGTAATCTTTGTCCAACAAACGCAACAATCACACAAGGTCCGTGTATGGGTAACTTTGGCAACAAAATTTCATCAGCCATCAACCTAAAGCAACCAATTTTGGCTGAGGAGAGAGGAGATAAACTTTAGTTTAGCTGTTAGCTTTAGTTTCTCTATGTTTTCTCTTAGTTTTTCTGTAACATTTCTAGGGTTTTTATTTTCTCTTCTCCTTTCTTAGTTTATGTCTTATTTTTCTGCACTTACTTCTTATTCTTAGTGTTCTTAGTGTTAGTTTAATTAGTTATCACTGTAGATTAGGTTTATTTGCACTTTCAGTCATTGTACCTTGGTTGTAAGACATTTGTAGTTTTAGTTTAATGTATTTCAATTTCTTTTACTTTAAACCTGCTAAAGTTTGTTCCTTTTAAGTTTATTACTTTAGATTTTCTTATTGAATGTTTTTAGTTTCATATTCTTTAAGTTTTCTTGCATAAAAATCCAAAATTTTATATTTTTCTCAAGCTTTACTTTAATGGCTTTTTTGCTTTTCATTTTCATGACCATTAGCTTTATTTTCAGCATGAGTAGTTAAACCTCAAAGAGGGTTGGTTGATGGATATGTGTGTAAGTTGATTTTTTAGACAAGAAACTAAATCAAATGGACCTAAAAACTTAGGAATTAATCCCCTTAAGGGAATATCTAAACAAGTGAGACTGAGAGGTAATTTTATTGTGCACTAATTCATTCGTCTACGATTAACCGGTGAGATCGAGAGATAAACCCGATTAATTTGTCTAAGTTGGTAAAATTGAGATCGAGAAATAAAATTGAGTCAATTAGTAATTTAAGCAATTTAAGTCCCTCATTCGAAGACTGGCAAACTGCATCGAAATCAACCTATGTAACAGCCCGTTTTCAGTGAAATCAGAACAGTGGTTTCGGGACAACAAATTTGAGTCAGAAAGAAAATTTATTTTAATAATATTGCATGGTCTGCATTATGATAGGAAAGACGTATGAAAATTTCGATAAGAAAATTTACCGATTACATGTTTAATTACAGAAAAGACCAAATTGCATAAAATGCAAAAGTTGAATTCTAGTAGCTATAAGTATCAAATAGCTATGGAATTCAAAATTTGAGGTCTTTATATGGTAATTAGACCTTAAGAAAAGTTAGTAGATATTTTTTATGATTCATCCATGGAAAATTAGAAGAAAAAAAGGATTAAATTGGAATTTGGAATAAATAAAGATGATAATGGCCTAATATCATCTTATTTCATCATCTTCCCAAAATTTTCTATGGAAATCCTAGGAAAGAGAAATAAAATCAAGCAAGCTTAATTAGGTAAGTAATCATGTCCCGATTTTAGTAATTTTTATATTTTTATATTGAAATAACCTAATCTAGCTATTTTGGGGATTAATTTGTAAAAATATTAAAGTATTGAAATTTTTCCATGGATGAATATGCTGAAAATCTGAAATTTATGGTAGAAAATGAAAGGTTGTTGAGAGATAAACAACTTTTGTAAAGTGAATTTTCATGAAATTGTGATTTAGGGACTAAATTATAAATATGCAAAATTCATAGAAAATTTCTAATTTTTATGAAATATATGTGCTATAAATATTATATGTAAAAATCGGTTAGGCTTGGAATAAGGATTAAATTGCATGAATTTCATTTTCCGTGCCTAAGGACGAAATTGTCATTTATGAAAAGTATAGGGGCAAAAATGGTAATTTTGCCTAGGATGTGAATTGAATTAAATTGAGTATGAAATGGATTAAATTGATGTTAAATTCATTTATATAGATCCGGAAAGACCTAATGCTGAGTTGGATCGAGGAAAACAAAAAGTATTAGATTAGTAGATCATTGTATACGAAAGTTTATCGAGGTAAGTTCGTGTAACTAAATTGTATATATTTTCATGTTTGAATTGAATGTTGTATACGTAAATTATGAATTTGTTATGTATATGAAATTGATTATATATCTGACATGCCCGAGAATTGTTAAGTCCCATTTGAATAGATGAAATTTGATGGATATAAGCTTTTCCTGAATTGGTTGTGGCCTGGCGTATGTTGTCGACGCACCACAGCTCGAAAGAGCATCCCGTTATTAGCCCTCTTGAGCTTCCTGTTATATGGTTCTTGCGAACTTCTCGTTATAGCTCTTTGGAGTGTCTTGATAGGTTTTGATCCTACATGTGTTGTGGACATACCTTAGCTCTTATAAGCATCCCGATATATGGCTCTTCATGAGCTTCCCGTTAAATTGGCTCTTTGTGAGCTTCCCGACAATGCTCGCTTGAACTTCCCAATATATGGTTATCAGAAGCTTCCCGTTTCATGGCTCTTATTGAATTTCCCGATAGGCTCTTCGTGAGCTTCCCGATATGGTTCTTTTTTAACTTCCCGATTATGGCTCTTATGAGCTTCCCGTTATATAGCCCGGATAAGCTTTCCAATAGGCTCTTTGTGGGCTTTCTGAAATGGCTCTGTGTGAGCTTCCCATTACAAGGCTCGAGAGTGTACTTCCCGATTATGTGCTCTAAAGAGCACTCCTGTATATGAATGGACAGATCAATGATAAGTAGATCTTGTGTGTAACACCCCTAACCCGTATCCGTCGTCGGATTAGGGTAAAGAGGCATTACCAAACCAAACTCAGATCATCACAATCATATATAACCATACATACATTTATCAAACCAAAAATACATATTTAATTATCAATAATACAAATTTTGAATCAAAGTCATAGATCAAAACCAAATTAAACCCTATTGATGCTTTTATTTTCCAAACCATTGCATCTTCAAATATATGCCTTTCAAATATTTAATACATATTCAAGTAAATACCTTTCACTTTATTCACATGTATTAAATATAACTACATTTATTACCTTCTTCACATGTCATCTTATCATTTCATATATTATTATCTACTTTACTATCGATACATGTGACCAAACTCAATAATCATTTGTAAAACATATTAAACCCAAAGCACATAGAATCATCTTAACGCAAACATACCCTCTATATAACATACATCGACCTAGATATGCATATGACAGGCCAAGGATAAAGTTTCTAAGAACCAAGCACATCAAGCATTCAATCATTCACACATATATCCAAACTTAACTTTAAAATCCAACCATTATGTTGATGAGCATAAAAACTAAAGTTAACCAAAGAGAATAAGCTTTTTTCGCAAGGCTAGGCTATACTTATATACAAGACCAAAGTTCATTGATTTACAACTTAGTCTAACCTATACATTCCTTTGATTCAAAAACCAAGTGTATAAGTACCAAAAAGGGGTTGATAGTGTGGTTGATTCCTCTGACGATCCTCGGAGCTCGTAGCTTGAACCAAATCTATAAAACAAACAATGTGCACACACAAAGTAAGCTCACTAGCTTAGTAAGTCTTAAGCAATCACAATATAACATTCTATTACACAAGCATTTAAATAATCATTTCTTGACATTAAACATTCATGAATTAACATATAATTTACTATAGCCAAATATCCCATCTCACTTAATATATCAACTTTCATTTCTTTGCCACAGTACATCATTTACCGAATAAATAACCACACACTTATGCATATAGTTATACCTGTACGAATATTTTACTTCTTTCAGGCTTTTCTATAACCAATTTCCTCATGGTATAGATTATATACAAATTCCATCTATCATATGTATATCACTTTCTTTCATCGTTTCATTTACTTATCATCATAGCATATAAGCATAACATTAAAGTATGATTAATACATACCTTATAGCCGAACCCACAAATTCACTTTCATAAACTTAAGCTTTCTTGGTTTGTTTCATAACTTTACTATTTCAATATCGAAGTTCGGGAATTGAAAACTCACCAGCATACAACAAGCTATGCATTAGTCCAAATCACTTGCACCGGCACTTGGCCTACTAGACTCAAAGTCCGAGATTTTAAACACGGCATTTAGCCTGCTAGGCATTAAGCCCGATATATTCACCAGCACGAGGCCTGATAGGCATTAAGCCCGAAATAGATCACTGACACAAGGCCTGCTAGGCTTGAAGCCCTAAATATCAACACAATTAATCATTCCATACACATTACATAATGCCACTACCACATGTATCACTTGTTTTTCACAATTCAATCACATATCGATTTCAAGTAAGCTTATTCACATTATACAAATAAACTAAGTCAACATTGTATAATTCACATTCGGCAACTATGTATATATATTCCCCACGTTTCAATTTTTAATATTTATTAGAGTACGTAGGTAATTTCGACATATAATTGCTTAAAGACTTACCTCGACTATCGACGGACAACGTAGACCGACTATTCGATAACCTTCGCCTTTCCCCAATCCAAATCTGTTTTTCTTTGTTCTTGATCTAAACACATCAAAATTTAGCTCATTCAAGCACATTTCATCTCAATTTAGTCCCAAAACACATAAATGGGAAAATTACCATTTTACCCCTGATGTTTTACATTTTTTTACAATTTAGTCCTATTTACATAAAACACAAAATACACAAAATTTCACTATACCACACAAGGGCCGAATGTTCGTAGGGACCATACTAGTCCATTTATTTCATTTATTTTGCATTTTGGTCCCATCAAAAATTCATTTTTGCAATTTAGCCCAAATACTCAAATTTACCAAAAATCCAAAGACAAAACATATTAATCTAACATATATCTTTCATAATTCATCAACTATCATCATAAAACTCATAAACTCATCAATGGTACATTTCAAAATATTCACCAAAATCAAAAATTCAAGCATGAGTCTTGAAGTATTCGAAGCAATGATCACAAGAACATAAAAATTATCGAAAACCGAAATCAAACTAACCTTTGATTTGAGCTTACAAGTGCCGAATTTTGAAGCTTGAAAACCTATTTTTCTTCTTTAGCACATTCGGCTTTCATGAATTAAAAAGATGATATGGCTTTTTCTTTTGTTTTATTATCATATATTATGTTATTTAATTAATTACTTATTTAACCTTATATTATAAAATTTTATAACATATAACTTTAGGTTAATCTTGTCATATTCCACCCACTAACTTTAAAATGGGCTATTTTCCTTTTAATACCTCCTATTAAAAGCCATTATCATTCTAGCACTTTTCACTATAGTTTGCAACTTTTACATTTTACACGATTAAGTCCTTTTTCTAAATTAAACACACAAACAATTAAATTTTTCTACGAAACTTTCACACACATTAATTAACATATAATAAGCAAAAATATAATATTTAAATATTTCTCAGACTCGAATTCGTGGTCTCAAAACCACCATTCCGATTTGGGTCAAATTCGATTTGTTACATTGTGTGTACTACCCGAGTCTCCATCGATATTTCAAAGATTTAATGGGAAAAACTCCTGATATGAGAAAATATGAGAATTAAATGAATTATATCTTGAATATCCCTGATATACCTGGAAATGGTTGCTTGATAAGCTCATCTCTGTTTTCTTGATAATCATATAAAATTTTATGACTAACTTGTTTGGTGAAAGCATGTGTCTAGGCAATTGGCCACATAGTTTTGAATGCATGTTTGTATGCTTACTTTAAATGAATATGATTGGTAAGTTAATTTTCTGTTATATGAACTTACTAAGCATTTGAAATGCTTACTTTTTTTCTTTTTTTATTTTATAGTGCTCGAAAGCTCGTAAAGGTTGGAATCGGTCGGAGCATCATCACACTATCCTTCAGCTCATTTTGGTATAATAACAAACTTATTTTGGTATAATGGCATGTATAGGATAACTTGGCCAATGTTGGCATGTAAATGGTTGTTTGTAATCTAGCCATTGGAATGGCTAGTGATGATATTTTTGGTGAAAATATATATGAGGTTAAAGTGTGGTTAATACATGTATGTTTGGTATGGTTAGATTGAAGAATCATAAACATATATGTCTTTAAAAGGTAAGTTTGAATACATGTGATGATAGATCATTTATAATGTTAATGTTGCCTTGGATTTAATGCCTTGAATTGATTGGTATATGTATTCAAGTATTAATGTAGGTTGAAGATAATTTGGGTGAGAAAAGTGGCCATGAAAATGGCTTATTTTTATCCACACGGATAGACTCACGGGTGTGTGTCTCAACCGTGTGTGATACACGACCATACGCACGGGTGTATGGTTTGGCCGTGTGCCCCATGCATATTTAAAATTTAGAAACAGAACACTCAGAATTGGCCACACAGGCGTGTCATCTAGTCATGTGAGCCACACGCCTACCCACACTGGCGTGTGTCCCCTGTATTTAAGAAAAACTTTGAAATTTTGAGAAATGAGATTTCAGTTTAGTCCCAATTTGATTCTAACGTGTATTTTAGGCCTTAAGGACCTAATTAAGGGACAATATGATTGATTTTGAATATGAATAATAAATGACATAAATTTTCTGTAATTGATTTGTAAACTCCGGTAATGCTCCGTGGCCCTGTTCTGGCGACGGATAGGGGTTAGGGGTGTTATAACCTACCACCGTTATTTATTTATTGGTTAATTTCATAGTTTTGTACTATTTATAATTTGATCCATAGATTAACATATTTAATTTTCTTGCAAAACTTTCTTGTTATGATTTGTCGTACTATTAAATAATACAAGTAGTCTCTTAAACTCTATAGTATATGCTATTTATCAGTCAATCACTATCTCTTTTGGGTTTGACCCCTTGGAATACTTCTTGTTCCATTGGAACTATAAATATTACACTAACTTATACGCTTGCAGTAAAACCGCACTTTAAATTTGCTTTATAAAATCGTTTGTTTATTGCGCACGCATGCTCGTAGTCACAAATAACAGTAACAAAGAATATTTCAAATGGTTGTTCCTCATATTAAACCAAAATTAATCCTCAAATTACCAGTAAACCATTCAACCAAAAAAGCATGAAGAAGAACTATTAAGTCCATTGGATCCCAATAAACTTCTCCAAAGTCTAGTGATCGCATGACACTCTCTCAAAACATGTAAAACTGGTTCCTTCATTACTCTACAGATTGAACACGTTGGATCCTCTACCATACCTTCTCTACATCCGTTTGACATTCGTTAACAATCTATTTTTCATTGCTTGCCATAAGATGTAAAGCTTAATTGTGCTAAAAGGGGTGAATTGGTGATTAAAAACTTTGCAAGAAAGATGAATAAAAATTAACACAATGATATATAGTGGTTTAACCCCAATTGATTGCATTCATTACCTTAGCTCTTCACAATTAAGGGTTTCCCAAATCCATGAAACCTTTTAAGGATAAGGTTTAACATTTATAACACTATCTTTTGAATAAACGAGACAGACCCATTTCCCATTAAAGTTTCTACCCACAACCTTAAGTGACCTCTCACAAATTTTAGAAATGAATAGTTAAAAAGAAATACTTATCAAAGGCTTATATACAATAATCAAGCTCACTTAAATGAATTACTAACACTTGAAAATAATGAAAGAAAATAAAACCCCAAGTGTGAACAAAAGAAATATGAAAATTACAAGTGAAAGATTGGATTTTTACACAATAAGCTTTATGAACTTGTTTCTTGTTTTGTGTTCTTAAGTTATATTTATACCTTTCATTGATTTCTAGTCGTTTAGAGTAATTAAAGGAAAATTGAGTCGTTGAAGACATTTACTTGAACATTAAATGCAGTTGCAAGGGCTTATGTTTTGATACTTGGACTTTAGGTTCTGATACCCTGCTTAAATGAAGTAATCGTTAAAGCTATAGGTACCAGACTCTAAGGTTGTGTTCAAATACCTCTTGCTTTGGGGTTCGGCTCCTCTTTATTTGGGGTTCAATACCCCTAAATGTTCAAATTTTGATTTGGCACCCCAAGTTCCAGAGCATACAGACTTTTGTCCAATTCATAGTAATATATATAGACACTTATGCCCAAGGGGTTCGATACCCTTAAAGTCAGTAAATTGTGTTATGATATCCTTAATAACAGTATTGGACCATGGCCCAAGTTATGCCAAAAATAAGTTTTAAAAGTACTTTTAGGAGCTTCTAATCTTCATAATTTTTTTTCTAGATGTTTAAACAATTTTGAAAATTACTTGAAACTAATTTTTTAAGGTTTAACATAAGATCTTATAAAATTTAATTAAGGAAATATTCTGTTATATCAAAATATTTGAAAATAAAAACTAACATAAGAAAACCCAAATACGTTGAGGTATAGAGCATTCCCAAACAATCTTCCATTACATTCTTTTTCACCCCAAAGATCTTCCATCAAACTATTATAAGCATCTCTAAGTGAAACGATGTTGTGGATCCAACAAATCTTTGATTAACAATACATACAAATTTTGAGTTGAAAGTTGACTTGAAATTTCTAAGTCAAATTTATTGATAATTTTGAAAGAAAAGTTACAATATCTGGATTTCTTTACAAAGAAAACGTCTTTGATTCTTCTCTTCAATTTAGCTGTAATCCAAAGTTGTCTAGACTTGGCCTTGGATGGATGTGATTGCTTCAAGGGTCATGTTGACTTGCTCTTGAAATAGGTTTGGACCTTCTTTCTTTAGTTGGATTTGGATCGAAAGACAACCTTTTTTAGAAACGACTTTTGTCTTCTTCTCCACATATGAACTGGATTGGAAGGTAGGTTTTCTTCAGAATGGGTATGGTGTTCGTCAAAATTTCTTCAAGTTCTTCAAATAATTTTGATGAGATCTTTTGGGCTTCTTAAACTTGTGAATTTGCAGAATGGCTTGGGGCCACATCTTCTTATAGTACTAATTACTTGAATAAAAGAAATTTCTACAAGTAATTAAAGTCTTTTATTTATTATTTTTCTCTTATTAATTGATTAAAGATGAAATAATAATTTAATTTTATCATTTAATTATTTTGTTTTTAATTAGTGATAAATTTATCTATTAATTAACTTAAACTAATTAGAGAAAAATAATTATGATGTCATCAAATTTTCACCATGATAAATTTGGCTTGACTTACCGTAACTTCGGATTGATACGTAACGCTTTGTAATTGGTCCGAAAATTTTCCTCATCTATACAAAAATTCATCAATAATCACATTATCATCACATGAATATCTAAGAAGACCTAATTATTGTATTCAACTGTCAGACCAAAATCGCATCTCAGTGTCATCCTAATGACCACATCAAATTAACTTTAAGAAAATCTAGATTTTTTATAAGTGATCTCTATGGAGCATAACAATTAGCTCTTTCTATTGAATTCAAAGAATCTCATCAACTCGATAAAAAAAATTTAATTGAGAGTAATTTATGCTTTGACAGTTATTTGTGACTCATGTAACTCAACCAACTATATCAAAACTTAAAATTTTCATTTTTACTTGTGTTTTTATGATATATATGATTCAAAAAAAAAATTAAAAAGTTTATAAAAAATCGGTTTTAGTTAGGTTCGCTAATCAATAGATTTTTTTACTTTTTATTAGACTTGTACCTTGACTGATTGGTCCTATTCAAAAAATATTGACGAAACCCAATGTTATTAGAACTGGATTGTACCAGTCAATTGAATTGAGAACTTGTCCATATATCAGTCCAAACAAGGGGAATAAATGGATCTCCAAGTGTAAGATTAAATCGAAAATCAATGGCATGACGAGATTCTATACCTATTTGACTTTTATAACATTGACTAAACGTTGGTGGGTAACCGAGTGAGCCCAATAAGCCTACTCACGCCAAGATCCCAAAGGAAAAACGGTGAAGTGCCGGAGGGGAAAAGTTAAGAAACAGAGGGCAAAGCCAAAACAAAGAAGAGAAAGAGGAGAATAGAAAAGAAAAGGAAAGTCCCTATTCACTTTCTCTTTCTTCTTCTCTTCAACTAATATACTACTACTACTACACCTTTCTCTTCCCTGCAATTTTAATCCCCCACCCCACAAAATTCTTTCGCCATTTCAGACACTTCCTCTCTGTAATTTCACCTTTCACTACTAATTCAATCCAATGCCTGCTTCTTCTTCAGGCAATCTCTCGTCCCTCTTTTTTCTTTTAATTATTTTCTCATTTTCCGGATCCAATGATAATAAAATTTAAGTTACCCTAATTACGTTTTTCATTTTACCTAGAATTATTTTTTAAATTTTTTTTTGGGATAGATGGTCGAGGTAGATGGAAGCGGCGGAAGCGAGAGCGAAGATTGAAGCACCAGCTGGAAGAAAAGGATGTGGTTCCGGAGGAAGACGATGAAGAAGAGAACAACGATGACCTTGACAACTCCGGGGACGATGCCGCCGGTGTCGCCACGGATCCATCCTTACCGGGCTCCAGCGAGAGTGAGGTCCTGGCCGGCGGTGGATTTCGCATCTCGGAGTTCCCTCCCGTGGTGAAGAGAACCGTGAACCGTCCTCACGGTTCCGTAATGGCGATCGTGGCATCTGAACGGGCGGGTTTGATTGGGGATAGTAAGGGGCATCAGCAGGTTGAGCTGGCGGTTTTGGAGAATGTTTCGTACGGGCAGACACAGTCGGTTTCTACGGAAGCTCCCGTTGTTTATCCGGAGAAGTATGTGATCACCCTCCTCCTATAATGGAGGGTCGTGGTTTTGTTAAGAGGTTTGGAAGTAGGGTTCATGTCCTGCCAATGCATTCAGGTTCGGTTCCGCTGTCTCTTTAATATCTTCATGCTTTAAACTTTTGCCTGGTTTCAATTTTGAGTCTGACTTTGGCTAGCCGAAAGAATAATCTGGAAACAAGTTTAGGGGGTTTCAACGAATTTCCTATAAATCAAGGGTATAAATAGATGGAGCTTATTTATATTAATTGACTGTAAGTGGTATTAAGATAGGATTGAAGAGTTTCAAAGGTTTGACTTTCGTCTGTTTCTCGTAGTGAACGCACGCTGCTAATATTTGGTGAATGTTCTTTCTTTGTACCTTTCAAGAAAAAAAGTTCTTTCTTTGTCAGCTTGAATTTAAGATGCACTGTTGGAAAAGTCTTTTGAGAAAGCATATAATTTAAGTTCCTTTTTGTATTTGACTGGGGAACTTTATAATCGTTTTTTTATGTGAGTTGATTAGTACCTAGAGTAGACCTTCTTTGGATTGGACTCTAAGAAATGTCTTGAATCTTGATCTAGCTCAGACAAGAGATGTAATCTAAATTAAAACAGAAGTTAAGCAATTTAAACTTGGGTTGGTTTTATTTACATGATATGTTTGTCGTGTCATGTCATGTCATGTCATGTCTAGCATTAGTAGAAGAAACACGCGTTATAAACTCCAAGCTTATGTGGCACCCTCTCTCTTTGTGCACTAGAATCTTCTTCTTCGTGTATTAATATTTGGTTGTGTTTGTGGGTTTCCTTGCAAGCAGGGTGGTTTTCACCAGCCACAGTGCATCGTCTAGAAAGACAAGTTGTGCCACTTTTCTTCTCTGGGAAATCACCTGAACACACGCCAGAAAGATATATTGAATGTAGAAACCAAATAGTTGTCAAATACATGGATAATCCTGGGAAGAGAATTACAGTTTCTGATTGTCAGGCGTTGGTAAATGGTATCAATAATGAGGATTTAACTCGGATTTTCGGTTTCTTGATCACTGGGGAATCATCAATTATTGTGCAGCTGCACCAAGTCATGAGCCATGGAAAGTTGGATCCTACTTAAGGGAGGAATCAATTGGTGAGGTTCATGTGCCATCAGCTGCTTTAAAGTCTATTGATAGTTTGATCAAATTTGACAAGCCGAAATGTAGGCTTAAGGCAGCGGATGTTTATTCCCCATTGTCATGTCATGATAATGATGTCTCTGACTTGGACAACAGAATACGAGAGCGCTTATCTGATAACTATTGTAGTTCTTGTTCTCAGCCTATTCCCACCTCTTATTATCAGTCACAAAAGGAGGTATGTGACTTCATGGCCATCTTAATATTTATATTTTTCATGGTAAGTCTTGATAGTTCTTTCTGATGTTCATCTGACCAATTCCTTGCTCCATATGTACAAATTTTACCTTGAAAATTTAATGAACTGCATAACATGTATGAAGGGATGGTTTGTGCAATATTTATTAATAGTTTTTCCCTTTGTTTTTTGGGGAAGAATAATACTATTCTTGAAATTGTTAGAGAAATTCCATTTCGCTTAGGATTTTGGCAGCTTTCACTATATCAGCAGAGTCACTCCTAGGTCATGCCACCTTTGAGTTTGGAGCTCAAACACTTTTATCTGATCATTCATCTGGCAGTTCCATAATGTTAGGAACACTAGGACCTGGTGTACTTTTCCAAAATGTTTGTCATCTATGATATTTATTACCGTTTCTTTAATCTATACAAAATGGAAGTCACTGGAAGCCTATGTTAGGTAATTTCTATTTGGTTTTGGTGGTCAAGAAATGAACTACTATAGATTTCTATCTTTACTTGTAGACAATGAAGTTTCTTGCTAGACGTAAGCACTTGTTTATGGTAACTAATTCTTGTTCACCATAGGATGTGGTTTACAAAGATGAGTTTTAGTGTTTGGTTTGACTTGATTTGATTTGGTTTCTGATCATATATACTCTTTCGGTGAGTAGCTTAGGTTACTTCTCGGTTTATTTTTGGATTTAATAATTTATGGTGGCTACAAGGCATAAAAAATTAAGCCAGACAAATCATACAAATTAGTTCGAATGATTACTTGCTTAAAAGTATTCTGAGAATTGAATCATGAGGTGAACATTGGTCTGGTTCCAGAGTGAAAGGACTAAACTTTGATAAGTGCATCATAGTGGAGCTAAGTTTAAAGTGCTGTTGCTTAATCTGAAATGTTAAGGTTCACATGAAGCACTTTGGGAATTCATAAACTGTCTTTTAAGATGTTGATTTACTGAAATCTTTATGTTAATAATGCTCATTTGTTGCTATTTGACAGGTTGATACGCTACTTTGTTCTGATTGCTTCCATGATGGGAGATTTTTTCTGGTCATTCAAGCATAGATTTTGTTAGGGTAGAGTCAACAAAAGATTATGGTGACCCAGATGGAGAAAGTTGGAGTGATCAGGAAACGCTAATGCTGCTTGAGGCATTGGAAATTTACAATGACAACTGGAATGAAATAGCTGAGCATGTTGGTACTAAGTCAAAAGCACAATGCATACTTCATTTTTACGTCTACCCATGGAGGAGGGTCTATTGGAAGATATGGAAGTCCCAAGCATGCCCAAATCAATGATCATTTCAAATGGAGATGGCCGTGGAAGATTGCACTCAACTATGAATGGGAGTCTACCAGGTTTGTTATTTACTTAGTGTCTTTAGTACTTATCCTCTATGGAAATGAAAATATTAAGTCCTTATTTTTACCCCTAAATTTTGCATGCTTTTTAGGACCCAGCCTTCAAGATGCAGATTCTGAAAGCAGGCTTCCTTTTGCAAATTCTGGGAATCCAGTAATGGCTATGGTATGCTGCTAGCTTATTCCGGCACCAAATTACTCTTTCAGTATTATTCGTAACTTTGGGATTTTTATTTAATGAAAATATTACTGTGGAGACTGAGCATAGAATCAGTTATTGTTTTTTTTTCTCTAATAATGGCCTCAATAAAACTATATTAATTAATGACACTCAATCTATTCTGCTGGTATCCTGGATAACCATCTTTTGGCACAAGAGAAAAAGGGAAGATGCAAAAGCTGCTAATATTGGAATTATCTTTTTGGTCAGACAAATAAGAATCATGATTAGTATTAGGACAGCTTTTGGTGTCGTAATAAGTTGTGTTGAAAGCTTATTTCCTTACTGCAACAGGTAGATGGGATGAGAAAAGCTGTAAACAGATTAAAAGAATGAAAGAAGCTGACGAGGGTTGAATTGCTTAACAAATATCCCAATTAGGCATTTCTTATTTTGGAGAATCTCATTTCATCATTTAATAATTTCCATGCAAAAGAATTTTTGCCCCAAGAGATAGTGATGAAATTTTAAACAATGATGGATCTAATTGTGTTGGTAGCTTTTTCTTGCATGGCTCTAAGTCTAACTAGTGGAAATATTCTAGGTTGCTTTTCTGGCCTCTGCTGTTGGACCCAGAGTTGCTGCAGCTTGTGCCCATGCATCATTGGCAGCTTTGTCTGAAGGTGAGAACTCAGCAACAAATGGATCTGTTGGTCAAAACGAGGCGGAGGTTCATCCACTACCTCCAGAAAAAGCTAAAGCTGCTGCCAAAGCTGGTCTTGCTGCAGCAGCTATGAAGGCGAAACTATTTGCAGATCATGAGGAACGAGAAATTCAAAGACTGTCAGCTAATATCATAAACCATCAGGTTTTCTTTTGTTTTTTCACATGCATCTTCTTTCCACATATATTCCTGGAAATATGCTGAACAATTGTTACTGAAAAATGATTTGACCATCTTTTGAATGAGGACTTATTGTGTTATGTAATTGCATGATGTTATTCACTGAAAAACTGGAACAAAGGAAAACCCAAAGTGGCATGCCTCTTTCTCTGAAACTATGAACTTGTATATGCCTTAAATTGAAAGATTCATTGAGAAGTTCGACATCTGTATTCTGCTGCTTGGCCAGCAAATCTGTCTTTGGCTTCTGCTTCTAAGTTGAAATTTACTTTAGCTCTTGGTTCGCATATCTGTTACACCCGTGTATATACTAGGTTTCCGTGGTGGGAGATTTGATAGATTTGGTGTTATATATCGAAGCTCTATATTGGGATGTCAGCGTCTCTTTAGCTTCCCCAACTAGGACCTTTTATAATTAATATAAGATTATGTGATTGTGATGTATGTTGGAAAATGCACCTACTAGATATTTGGGGCTTCCACCAAAAATTGATACCCCTAGGACATCCTAAACATTCTATTATTTTCATACCTTAGATTTGTATTGTAGATAAACTTATTTTCAAGCTGCTTTGCAGTTGAAGAGAATGGAGCTGAAGCTGAAGCAGTTTGCAGAAGTAGAAACCTTACTCATGAAAGAATGTGACCAAGTGGAGAAAACAAGGCAAAGGTTTGCTGCAGAGAGGGCCCGCATTGTATCAACTAGATTCAGTCCTGTTGGTGTCACATCACAAATGAGTCTTCCTGGTGTTGCTTCTTCCATGGCTAACAATAACAACAGGCAACAGGTAATGTCAACCTCGCCTTCACAGCCACAACCAAGTGTTTCTGTATATGGCGGCAACCAGCCAGTAAATCCCCATGTGCCATTCATGCAACGTCAACCAATGTTTCCGATGGGCCCAAGGTTGCCCCTTACAGCCTTGCAGGCATCCACTTCGGGATCTCCAAATGTCATGTTCAACTCCCCAGGGAATACACAACCCACTATTAACCATCCATTAATGAGGTCAGCGTCCGGGACTAGCTCTGGTTAAGGTTGAAATGGAAGATGGGAGTGTAAATTTGGATTTTAAGGGTTGATTTCCATTGGCATTGTTGCTGGGTTTCCGCACTTAGAAGAGAACAGGTAGCATGGGTAAACAGTGGAAGCCTCATGCAGCTTCTTGTATGCATAGAAGTTACCTGAACTAATGTTTAGGGCTTGTGTAACATCATATGAGTTAAGGTAGCATTCGGATTTTAATTATGAATTTCTTGAGATTAATTACCGCAAATCCTGCCACAGTCGTATACTTAACATGCTTTGATAGTCCAGCTAAGATCGAAACTAAAAGCCCTTAATAAAAAGAAAGTATACACATACATAATTACTGAAATTTAAATGAAAGGACTAAAGGGTTTTACAGTTTTTAATTATCTGGGTAAAACATTATTTATTTACAAATGTTTGGGTAAAATTTTCATCTATGTTTTCGGTTTATACAAGTATAATAACCCAACCCAGCCATTTAAGAGCAGTGAAATTTATAATAGGAATGGAATAGTTCCAGATTCCACAAACTAATTACATGGAGAAGAGGCATACATATGGTCATTATTTCCTTCGCTACTATCTAGTCCAAGAAAAAGAAAACAAAGATTAGGCACACCATACAGATTTACAGTACTCCAAAGCACATAATTACACCACACAAATTTACAATACACCGCATCGGCGCTTGGCTAACCCCCATGGTCCGACCAACTTGGTTCCACGCCCTGGCATTTCATTCAGCCAATGACAATCCTCAAATGCACATTCGCCCTTCCTCGGCCATTCCATGTCAACTGGATTGATGTACAATGGAGCCCACGTAGGGGTCCCATCTTCATAAGAATTGTGGGTCAGCCTCTTCAAATCAGAACCGTCCAATTTCATTGTGAATATCTCACCATATGGTTGGTAGTGATGTGGGTTTGAGATTGGCTCTGCTGATATTCCACCGTAATCCGTAGTGAATACCAATAACTTCCCATCCGGACGAAATGACGGGTGGTTGACCCGTCCGGATGAACCGCTCCTAAGCAACCTTCTTAACCCGGTACCGTTCGGGTGAATCATATATAACTCGAAACTGCCTGACCCTGGATTATGTCGATCCGAAGAAAATGCAATCCAATCACCATCTGGTGACCAATTACACATTGTGTCCGTCCACGGACCTTCTGTTAGTCTTTCAATCCAACTTGTCTCCCCTTCGATTGCATCCATTATATATAAGTTCTTGTGACCTGACCGACCCGACCTAAATACGATCCGTTTCCCGTCGGGTGATGGCGAGGGAAATGCATTGTTCTTACCATCTATGGTCAACCTTTTATAATTTGATTGCTCAACATCATCAACGTTGATGGATACAATATCAACTGCAGTACTCACACTTGAAAACTCCGGTCCAGCACTTGTGTATACAATTCCCTTTCGGACCGGGTCCCAAGCGCTTCCAAAAGCATTCAAGTGGAAAACCTGGCGCAGGTTCGAACCGTCCCGGTTCACTACATAAACACCGGGGAAATCCACGTAGGCTATTTGGTCACCCGCTGGTGAGAAAGAAGGGAATGAACCGTACATTCTGAAAAGAGAGAGATTCGGCACTGGGCTTTTAACATTTTCAAGCAATAATTGAGTAGCTTTTGCTCCGTTACTTTCTCCCCTACACTTATGGTACCCAACTCGGGCTGAGTCGGGTGATATGAACGGGTTTAAGTGATGGGTTGTAGGAGAAACATGCCGAGTTAGCTCAATAAACTCGTTTTTAACAGTGTCAAACAGTTCTATGTGGCGAAAACTTGAATTGGGTCTTCTTGTAGCTACTGCTATGAACTTATGGTTACCCGGGGATGTAGCTGGGGTGAAAGCGTGGAGACCCGGTGGTGTGACTCGCTGAATAGTCACCGACTCGGTAGAAACGGGTTTGTCTTTAGGGAAAGTTGCTTTGTAAACGCTTATCCACTGGTCTTCACTTCTCCTATGGAAGTACAGAGTTGAGTCATCAACCCAACACGGCCACCCACCGTGTTCTACAACCTTGACTCGGTGAGTCCCATCACGAGTCAAGAAAACATAAATATCAGTACTCAGTTCTTCCACTTCCCCAGCCCACCCTTCTTTCCCATACGAAGACACAGCTGTCCAAACCCCAGACGGAGACACGGCGGGGCTAAAGTCGGCGATTCCGGAAGGAGTGAGTCGTCGAGTCAACCCGGTTCCTAAATGAGTGGAGTACACAGCAGCCCAACTTGTCCTGGGTTCACCTGGGTCCTCATGAGTTGACACGTAAATCAAATTCTCTCCACTCAAACTCGGCCTATCTTTCATTGAAACCCGATTCTTGCTTTCTTCTAAACCCAACAACGAAGCCTGAAGTCGGACGGGGACTTCAAGTGCCGATCTCGATCTAGTACTTCCCGGCGCACCGTAATAAAGCGCGTCGTAGTAAATATTCGACATCCCGTTGCGTTCCGTCACGTAGACGAGCTGTAGGGGCGGCGGAGCTTGTGAACCTGGGGTTTGAATTTGGCTTCGGTTATGTAGCAGAGAGAGAACAGAGGACGGTGAGGTCGACGGGAACTGGCCGTTGAAGTTGACAGATTCGCCGTCGGTAACCCGGAGTTCATTGGAAGGACTTGGTGGGTCGGAAGTTGGAAGAGTATAGATGTCCCAAGCGTAATTTGATCGGCCAAGTGTAGTGAAAACGATGGTTCCGCCGGTGCTCGGAGCTTCATGCTCCGACGCCGCCGTGCATAGCAAAGCGAAGAAATGGAGAAGAAAAAAGATGCAAAGCGATTGGGGTTTCATAGCTTAGCTTTACTCAGACACTGCACTGGCTTTTTTGAGTGGGAAGCTGTAGGGATTTATTGGATGAGATGTTTAATTTTAGGTTTAATTCTGCTTATACTCTATGTATTTTCAAAATTTTAAAATTTAGTCTCTTTATTTTTATTTTTTTATTTTTTTGCCAGAACTCTTTGTTTTCAGTTTGGATAAACTATAAAAATATCACTTATGTATGGTTTAAATTATGTTTTGGCCACTAACCTTTAATTTTTTTACGTTTTGGTCACTAGCATTTTCAATTTATAACATTTTAGTTATCCAATGTTCAAAATTTCAAAAGTTCCTTTTTCTTCAAAATTTCAGAAGTTTAAAGAGTAGGAGGATGGAAAGTAAAATTAGACCTTAACTTTAAGGTTTGATTTTTTTCATTCGTTTCCTTTTATGAGGTAAGGGATGACGTTGTTTGAAAAATTTGTGGATCCCACATTCTAATGAATATATCCCCGCGAGGTAGAAGAAGAGTCGTTGGATCAGATATGTGGTTATGATGTGTGATTTTGATTTTGGGGTCTACTGTCAATGGGGCGGATGTTGTCAATTTTTATCCACAATAGTCGAGAAGATGCTATTGGCGTTTAAAACTAGTTTTTTTTTTTTTGAACGTGGATTAATGTGATTTGTTAATTGTTATTAATTTCAAACCCTTGGAGAAGTTGATATGTTTTTCAATCACTGCGAAATACAGATGAAGAATAGGGGATATATACTGTTCCATTTTTCAATGTTTGTAGTAGAGGTGTACATGGGTCGGATCGGGTCGGGTTCGGGTCGGGCCCAACTAAAAATCCAGGTTAATTTTTTAGGCTCGGCCCGGCCCGGCCTGAAATATGGGCCTAAAAAATTGTTCAAGCCCGCCCGACATGGAATTGGTAAACTCGAGCCCGATCCGGCTCGGCCCGTATTATTTTTTTATTTTATTAAATGAAAAATAATAAATTAAGTCTTGATATTCTTTTTTTTTATTCAAAGGAAATGGAAATAACAACTTTTTATATTCTCTACTATAACCAACTGTATTAATCCTTACAATGTTTTGCCATGAAAGCTTATTTAAAGACAACATAGTGTCTGATTAGACTAACCAGAGAAGGGCATTCCTCAATGCATTATTTATGACTACTTTCTGCATTACTTTAATTCCTTTCTTTTAAGGAACCCAAATTGAAACTGTTAAAAATTTCCCTCCAACCCAAACGCCAAATCCAGATCAAACCCACCTCTTTTAAGTCTTGATATTCAATCAATATATTATAGGATCTCAAAGATCATATCGAAATAATATTAAAAATAACAACAGAACAGTAAAAAGTAATTATATTAAAATTGAAACAAGTTGTTTGAACTAGAATAATAACCAAATTAATAATAAAACAAAAGTTCTACAATATCGAAATAATATTAAATACGAAAATAGGACAATAAAATACCATAAAAGAACAATAAAACAACATCAAAACAGCCCTAAAACAACATCAAACGGCATCAAAATTTAAAAACAAAGATCAAAAAAGATCAAACAAGATCAAACAAAGAACAAACAAGAACTAACAAAGAACAAAACAAAGGCTAAAAAACAAAAAAAAATATCACTAAACAGCAGAAAAACAACATCACCAACAATCCCAAAACAACACCAAAAACCTGCAAAATATAATCAACCAACCAAAATATCTATACATTAACCAATTAACATATTTAATTTTATAATAAACTATAAATTGTAAGCTAAATTAAATTATCAATAGTTAGAAAAGAAGGTAACCTAAAAAGCAATCGAAGAAATATCGTCCTCATCGTCCTCATCGTCCTCATCGTCATTCTTGTCACCAATTTCTAACATGAAATAAGAATAAATAATTAGATTATCAAATTGATAAAAAATAATATAAAATTACAACAATAAAACGAGAATAATAATTACCCGTTGAAAATCCCTTAGCTCGCATCCAATCATCAAGGCATACAACGGCTTGAACCATTTTTGGCTTAAGTGAACTCCTCAAAGGTGTGATAACTTTTTTACCCATGCTAAAAGCCGATTCGGAAGCTACAGTCGATATTGGAATGGCCAAAAGATCACGAGCGAATAATGAAAGCTCATTATATCGAACTGAACTTTTGCTCCAATAATCCAAAACATCTATTTGACTATTCAAATCAAGCTCTGGTTCTTCCAAATAAATGTCCAACTGTGACTTTTCACTCTTAGTGCTAGATTCATTTAAATACCGTTTATAATCATCACTCTCATCAAAATCTCCCCCAAAATCAACACTATGATGCAAACTAGAATCAACGGGATCTTTATCTGAGACATAAGAATTCTCAGCCAAAGAGGAAGATATGGATTTGGATTTCTTAGCATACTCGTCAAGTAAGAGTCTAAGATTGCTAAGAATGGTTTCAACAAAATCAGAAGCATGAATACCATAGATTGTAGTAAAGCAATACTGCACATAATTCAACTTGTAACGAGGATCTAAAATTGTAGCACATGACAATACCAACGAATACTCAGCCCAATATTTATTAAATTTTTCTTGCATTTGCTTAACCATTGGAGTTAAAAAAGAATGAGGACCTTTAACTGTATCAAGCAAGACCTTGTGAACCTTCCAAACCCCTCTGAAATAAAGATTAGCCGTCGGATAATTAGAACCAGAAAAAATACAAGTCACATCATAAAAGACTTTCAAAAATTTGCAAAGAATAACAACATTTCTCCAGTCCTCGTCCGAAAGTGCAAATATTTGATAGTCTTTATCCTGCTTAACCCAATAATCTAGCACATCTCTATAGTAGATGAAGATTCAAGCATCAAATAAGTAGAATTCCATCTCACACACACATCTTGACGCAACTTTTTGGTCACATTCAAATGAAAACTTTTGTCGGCCACATCATAAAATTTTTTCCTATGAATTCTCGACTTTTTATGTACTTAATTCCATTTCGAATCTTACCAACAACATCATCAAGAAGTTCCAAACCAGCTTTAACTATAAGATTCTAAATATGTGCACAACATCTAACTTGAAAAAAAGCACCATCACACAAAATAACTCGGTTCGCACGAAAACTATTTTTAAGACAAGAAACCAACACATCATTATAAGAAGCATTATCCAAAGTGATGCTAAAAATTTTCTTGTCTATACCCCATTGAGATAAACATAAAACAAGTTCATCCGCTATGCTCAAACCATCATACGGAGGAAATAAAGCTCTAAACCTTATGATTCTCTTTTGTAGCTTCCAATCTTTGTCAATCCAATGAGCAGTAATGCAAATATATTCATCATTAGTATGCTCTGAGTTCCAATTATCGGAAGTTAGACAAATTAAACCAGGTGCTTTAGCCAACTCTTCTTTAACATGATCTCTCTCTTTTGCATAATACATTAGGACATCCCGAGCAGCTGTTACTCTACTTATATTCTTAAAATTAGGGTGGCAACTCTCATCATGTATCTAAATCCGGTTCTTCAACTGTCCTAAATGAATGCTTGCCACACACAAGAAAAGTAGAAACAATGACTCAACGACACTCATCGACATCAAACTTATAGGTTTTATAGATGAACCACCTCCTAATGATGGTTGATTGGCTATGGTGTATTGAGTGATGTCCTTATTAATTTTTTCAAACATTGATTTAGATGACATCTTAAATGAGAGGTTCCACTAGAAGATTTAGCGAGAAGATACTCTTACGGTGATTACATTGTGCCTTCAATTCATTTTTGTCCTCGCATTCAAGCTTTTTCATTTCATCCCACACCTTTGAAGTGGTAGACTTTTGACGTTTGGCAGCACTTTCATACTCATTAAACCCATCGTCCATAGGTATAGGAGTGTTCGAACTAGCCATATTCATCAAAACTGAAGTCCTGAAATTCAAATAAACCAAACTAGCCCAAATTATTCATAGTCATAAAAACAACCAATGGATGTAAACATTTCAAAGTTGACCTAAGGCAGCATATTTTCTTGAATTTAAACCATAATTTCTTGAACTTAAAGCCCACTAGATAATACTTTACCAAAAACATCTGAAACCAATTTAAAACTTCCAATTAAAACCTCCAGGCACCATAATTTTCGCAACATTTAACACAACCAATTTACTCTTTCAGACATCTCTAAACTAAACCTTTAAGCGGCATTAAAATACCATTCAGACACCATTAATTCCAGTCTTAAGAAAGTTTCCAACACCATAAATTCGTAACATTTAAAACAACCAAATTAATACTTTTCAGACATCATTTTAATTAACTTTTAAGTAGCCTTAAACAAACATTCTACTACTGCCATTAACCATCTATTAACAAAGAAATATAGACATCATAAATACCATCTAAGGCAACCAAATTAACTAAAAATTAAAACTTAATTGCACCCAATTTATTCTCAAATTGTTGGAACTATTTTACATTTAATTTTTTTAGACCAAAAGATTAAAAATAACACCACAAGAATTAACTATTCATAGAGTCATGTACAAAAAAAGTTATTCATAAAGTCAATAAGCCAAAATACCGGGTTTCGAAGGAACGTTGCTCGATGGTGCTGAGTGCTGACCTTCCTGCAAAAATCAACAATTCACTTTTAACGTATTGTGGGGATTATAGGTTTAAAACTACCAGGGAAAAAGGAGAAATAGTGAAAAAAATTGAATAAAAAATCCAAGAAAAATACAGTGCATCCAATATCTGCAGGTTTAAAATCCTTGAAATAAAATTACCGAAATTTCACAATCGCTAATGGCATAACAACGGGAATCAAACGAAAACCAAAAATTACATTAAATGAAATAAATTATTATCTTTACATATCATGACAAACATTGATTTATTCAAATAAAAAAAAAGATCAGAGAAAACTCCGAAACGAAGACAAAATCATGAAAATAAATATTAGATGTGTTATAGTATAGACAAACAAATCTGTTATTAAAAAAAAAAAAAACAGATGTGCATGTAGTCCTAAAATAACAAACCCATAAATTATTATACCAAAATAACAGACACCCATAACTCATAACATGAATTACCTTTAAAATCATCTACTTTTCAATTAATTGAAAAGAATAACAAACCTTTTGAACTGTTTGGTTCCAGAGAAACAGTAAGAAACGAGAAGGAAAATCAAAATTCTTCAAAACGAGATGCACGTGCAATAGAGCTGAATAAAAAAAGAACCGAACGTGAGACAGAGATGAAGAGGAAGGTGGAGAGTGGAGATTAGGGATTTTGATTTCAGAAATGGAAAAAATGGGAGAAAGAGTGGAAGTCTGGAAGAGAAAGGCACGTGAAAATGTATTTCTAAAGTTAAAATTTTATTAATAAAAAAACAATAATAATAAAATATTCTGGGCTGGGGTCGGGCCGGGCCGGGTAAAAAAAATCATACCCGAAGTCATTTTTTTCCCAAGCCCATTTTTCGGGCCTATATTTTTACCCAAACCCTCCCATTTTTTGGGTGGGCCTTCGGGCCGGGCCGGGTAGCCCAGCCTATGTATAGCTCTAGTTTGTAGTGTTTAGCTCAGTTTTTTTTAACATTTAGAGTAAGAAAATTTAAATATACTCACTTTTGTAATTACAATATATTCTCATAAATAATGATCATTTCTTGAATAGATTAAGTGTTCTCTCAATCAACACAATCTCTTAATTAAATAGATATTTTAAGATTTACTAAAATAATAAAGATTTAAATCAGTCACTCTTAAACAATATTTAAACTAATTGAATACAATATAATAATAACAAATAAGGTAAATAAGGATTGTTAGCAATTAAGTCTTCAACATTCCAATCCGATCCAACTTTCTTGATTCAAGGGATTAGATAATATGATGTGGTCCAATTCTTCAAATTTGTTTCTCAAAGTGATATGATTTTCATTGATTGGTTAGATACAATCTACAATATCAACACAACTCAAAAATCCAGTTCAATAAATTGCCAATCACCTAAATATGAAAATAGGCACTTCATTGAGTACATATGTTATTCCATATTTTCCTACAAATTGTTTATTATAATATATAATTTCAAAAGTTAACTTTTTTCATTTTTTTGGGGGGATTATTATGACATGATTGTCGAGTTTAGGATAACATTAAATCATCATAAGAGTGCGCACTTTGTATGGCAAAAGCAAAAGAATTGCAAAATAAAATCAACAAAATCTCAACCCTTATGGGTGTTTGATCTGCCATAATTCAGTGTAGCAAATTAAATTATTTTTGCACTTTAGGAGATTTAATACAAGCTGTTAAGTTTTACTTAAAGTTTTTGTAATATTAAACTCAACAAAGAGAGTAATTTGAGTCTTTTATTGACCTTAGGGGCAAATGAGGCCTAAAGGTGAGCTAATATACTTTGTGAGTGTGTAATAAGGTATGCTTAATCAATACTGGTCATTGTGTTACAACACGGAGAGCTAGATGTCACAACATAAGGAGAAAAATAAAAGAATTCTAAGACTGCCTTCAGTGTCGCAACATAGTCTAAGGATGTCGTGACACACCCTTGAAGACACCTTAAAGATGAAGCATGCTACCCTCGATGTAACGCCCTGAATTTTGGGGCTAGAAGTCTTAGGATTTGTGGTTAGGGGCAATGAGGAGGTTAGGCTATTGTGTTTGTTTGTGTGTATAAGTGACAGAATGGGCATGCTGGTTTGGTGGTGTAGTGAGTGTTAGCAAACCTTTGGGTTCCTGGTTTGATTCCTAATGTGAACTTTTTGGAGGAATATTTTTGTTTTGTGTTGTGTGTGTTAGTTTAATATATGAATGTTTAATTATATATTTATTTTTAATTGGTATTTTATATTATTTTATTTATATTTTTTCAAACTTTTTTTCCACGTTTTATTTCCTCTATTCTTTTTTGCTTTTGTTTTTTTTTTCTCTTCTTGAATCGGTGGTGTGGCGGTTTAAATAGAACTTCGTTGTTCATTGTCATCGAGTCGGCATTGGGACATTTTCGATTATCAAAATAGGTGTGGGTTCGAAACTCTTCAACTTTGATTGTGAATTGTTTAGTTTTGTGTCGACATGCAGTGGAATTGGGGAGTTCGTGTGTTTGGGTTTCAATAATAATGTAAATGTATCATTGTTTTGATATTAAATTGCTTCAAATTCGGGTTACTATGGTATGGATGAGATTTATTGAAGGTTAAGGAGTGATTGGGGGTTGAAAATCACGATTTGCAAGCTGTTTTAGGATGGTTTTGTGGCAATTGGGGTTCCCACACGGGCGTGTGCCAGTTCACACGGTCGTGTGCTTTTGGGAATTAGGGTTTTCGGGCCAATTTTGGTGTCATACGACCGTGTGGCCAACTTAGGAATTTTATCATTTCTCACACAGTCGTGTGAGTTTGGGGATTAGAAATTCTACACGGGTGTGTGTTTTGGGACACACAGTCGTGTCTGGTGGGCACACGAGCGTGTGAGACCCTAACACAATCGTGTCAACCTTATACGCGAATTTAATGTACATAGATAGAGAGTTACACGACCTGTTCCCACGACCATGTCCCCAGTCCACACAGGCATGTGCTTCCGTCACACGGCCGTGTGCTTCCCTTCACACGGACGTGTGCCACAGTCACACGGTCACATGCCCCTTTCAACGGGCATTTGACATCCCACACGGCCAGTGCACACGGGCGTGTGGTTTTAAGACACTTATACTGGTTCGGTGTGCCTTTTTGATCTGAAAATGTGTTGTGCATTTCAACCTTTGGCTAAGCTTAAACAATGGTAGTTAAGAATTTTGATCTGGGCTTTGGCCTAAGTGTATCTGTTTGACTGTCATGTGAAGTGTTTGAATCTGAATCTATTCTGTTGGGTGTGTGTTGATCTGTCTGACTGTCTGATATTGTGACTCTGTTCTATGGGATTGTATGCATACATACATCTACATAAAATATTTTGGGATAGGATTGTAAAGATAAGGAAGACTGATTCTGATCTGATCTGGCAGTTAACGCTGCAATTTACCAGTATAGCGGTTTACTGCAACGCATTGTACTGTATGTACGTTAGCTATGCTATGTACCCTTAATTGATCTGACAGTTTAACTACAATTCACTGGTATAGCGGTTTATCGCATTGTACCGTACCGCATGTACGTTAGCTATGTTACGTATATATATATATGATCTGACAGTTCAAACTGTAATTTGTCTGTAGTACAGATTTGTGTACTGCATTGTACAGCATATACGTCAGCCTAGCTGCGTAAATTTATCTAATCTGGCAGCTCAACTGCATTCTGATAAGTCATTGTTATCGGGCAACCCGGGATAACTCTATATAGTGTGTAGGGTTGGATGGGCCTACTTGGTCTTAAGTGGTGTGTTTGGTTGGATGAACTTTAACAGCTCTTTTGGGGTGTAATCGGGGGATGGAGAGATGTGTTTGCTAGATAGGTGAGTTTTTTTTAGACTGCATATATCCGAATCTGTTTGTGAGTTTTGACTTAATGACTAGTTGTTTGTGATCTGTTTGTCAGATTAGCATTTGTGCTAAGACTTCTATGTAAACCTAATGTGCTCTGATTGGGCACCAATTCCTGTGTGACTTTTGATTCTGTGTGTGTTTAAAATTCTATTACGCTTCTGATGTGAATTCCCTATTTCTGTCTCTTGTTTGGAATTATGTATCTCTATTTTAGACTTGTTCGGACTCACACTGAGCTCATGAAGCTCACCCCCTCTTAGTGTTTTCTTTTCAAGTACTCTTTTGAATTCTGAAGCTGTGCTCGGTATGCTGAGGTCTCAGATAGTCTCGGAGAAAATTTAGTAAATGTTATAAGTTCATTTTCTATTCTATCATTCAGGGTTTAAAATGTAAGGTTTTATAATACCGTGGTACATATTTTGATATAAGTTATTTTAATTCTGCTTATAATACACTAAACTTAACGTATTTTAACTTTCTATATTTTAAATAATTAAATGTTTTTGATTTGTCGTTAGAAATCACTTGTAAAAAAAAATTTACCTACGATCACTTCGGTAATCAACATGACATCTGGGATTCTGTTTAAACTTTTAGGTTGAGTTTGGGGTGTTACATTTAGTGATATCAAAGCTAGGTTCACAAAATCTCGGCCTGTGCTTCTACGTTTCCGTATGCGCATGTGAGTGTTTTAAAAAGGAATTTTTGATAAACTTTACCATGGTAAGTTAAAATGATTTGTGTTATGGAAATGTGTTACGAAAATGAACTGTTTGAGACTCCGATGCCGATCCAAGTAGAAATTTGAAACTATAAGATTAGAAAAATAGATTTATGTGTTTAACCTGTGTTTGTTTTCTAGAAGTGTAGATATCTTAAGTTAACCACAGGACTGATATGGATTCTGAAGGTAAGCAAGACCATTAGAAGTTGTCTACTTCTCCAGAGCGTGTGTCTGTTTAGGAGTCGGAGGACAGTGTAATTTTGCCAATTACGGGTAGCGATAACCCTGAGCTTGGTACGGAGAGTAGTGAGAGAGGTACTAGAGAAAGTGTTTGAGGCTAAAATAAGGGAGGCTAGTGACACGCTTCAAGATAAGTGTGTGGATTGTGGAAAAAAAAAGAGATCGCAGTCCTTCAAGGTTGGAGCCTCGTTTTGCGAAGCGTGTTAGAACACATATGAGTGGCAATAGTGGTTTTACAGAGAGTGTTGGTAGTGGTGCGAGCGCTCCATTTTGTGACCACTATAAGAAATGTCATTCAAGTAAGTGTTGGAAAAAAGTGGGTGTGTGTTCTCGTTGTAAGTCTATAGAACATCGAATTAGGGAGTGTCCGCTACGACATTAAGATATGTATGGTGGTGAATGTTGCAACTTTTAGATGAAAGTAATGAAATTGTGTGTGATAGGACAACTGTCTATCTGCTTTAGTGGTTAAGTGTTCGGGGTGTGTGTAAGAGGTCTTAGGTTTGATTTGGTTCTACACGGGCTAGAGTGCGCAGCGGGAGCGTGGTGGTGTATTTTGTGATTTACCACTGTTTTGTTAGTTGGAAATTTCAGGGACGAAATTTCTTTAAGTAGGGGTGAGTTGTAATGCCTCGAATTTTGGGGCTAGAAGTTTTGGGGTTTTGTGGTTAGAGGCAGTGAGGAGGTTAGGCTATTGTGTTTGGTTGTGTGTGTAAGTGACAGAATGGGCCTGCTGGTCTAGTGGTGTAGTGAGTGTTAGCGAGCCTTTGGGTTCCGGGTTCAATTCCTAATGTGAACTTTTTGGAGGAATATTTTTGTTGTGTTTTGTGTGTTAGTTTAATGTATGACTGTTTAATTATATATTTATTTTTAATTGGTAGTTTATATTATTTTATTTGGATTATTTTTTTGGACTTTTCTTTCCACGTTTTATTTCCTCTCTTCTTCTTTGCTTTTGTTTTTTTTTTTATCTTCTTGAATCAGTGGTGTGGCGGTTTTGACAGAACTTTGTAGTTCTTTGTCATCGAGTCGGCATCAGGACGTTTTTGATTACCAAAATAGGTATGGGTTCAAAACTCTTCAACTTTGATTGTGAATTATTTAGTTTTGTGTCGACATGCGGTGGAATTGTGGAGTTTGTGTGTGTGGGTTTTGATAATAATGTAAATGTATCGTTGTTTTTATATTAAATTGCTTCAAATTCGGGTGACTATGGTATGGATGAGATTTATTGAAGATTAAGGAGTGATTGGGGGTTGAAAATCACGATTTGCAAGCTATTTTAGGGTGGTTTCGTGGCCACTAGGGTTCCCACACGGGTGTGTGCCAGTTCACACGGTCGTGTGCTTTTGGGAATTAGAGTTTTAGGGCCAATTTTGGTGCCAAAAGGCCGTGTAGCCGACTTGGGGATTTTGTTTCTCACACGGCCGTGTCCCTCTAGTACACGAGCATGTGAGTTTGGAGATTAGGGTTTGAGTGATTTGGTGTCATACGGCCTGGCCACACGACTGTGTTTCTAATTTAGGATTTAAGGATTCCACACGGGCGTGTGTTTTAGGACACACGGCCTGTCTGGTGGGCACACAGGCATGTGAGACCATCACACGGCCGTGTCAGCCCTGTACACGAATTTACTGTAAATGGACAGATAGTTACACAACCTATTCCCACGGCCATGCCCCCAATCAACACGGGCGTGTGCTTCCGTCACACGGGCTTGTGCCTCCCTTCACACGGGTGTGTGCCTTAGTCACATGGTTGTGCCCCTTTCAAATAGGCATTTGACCTTCCACACGGCTTAGGCATTTTCACATGGCCAGAGCACACAGGCGTGTGGTTTTAAGACACTTATACTGGTTCAATGTGCCTTTCTAATTTGAAAATGTGTTGTACGCTTCAACCATTGGCTAAGCTTAAACAAGGGTAGTTAAGAATTTTGATCTGGGCTTTGGCCTGAGTGTATCTGTGTGACTGTCATGGGAAGTGTTTGGATCTGAATCTATTCTGTTGGGTATGTGTTGATCTGTCTGACTGTCTGATATTGTGACTTTGTTCTATGGGATTGTATGCATACATACATTTGCATAAAATATTTTGGGATAGGATTGTGAAGAGAAAGTAGATTGATCTGATCTGATCTGGCAGTTAAGCTGCAATTTACCGGTATAGCGATTTACCGCATCGTACTGTATCGTATGTACGTTAGCTATGCTACATACCCTTATTTGATCTGGCAGTTTAACTGCAATTCACCGGTATAGTGGTTTACCGCATTGCACTATACTACATGTACGTTAGCTACGCTACATATATATATCTGATATGGCAGTTCAAACTGCAATTTGTCTATAGCACGGATTTTCGTACTACATTGTACAACACATACGTCAGCCTTGCTGCGTAAATTTATCTGATCTAGCAGTTCAATTGCATTCTGATAAGTCATTGTTGCCGGGCAACCCGGGATGACTCTATATGGTGTGTAGGGTTAGATGGGCCTACTTGGTCCAAAGTAGTGTGTTTGGTTGGATGATGATCGCTAAAATCAGAGCTTTAAAATTTATAAATAGAATGATCAAACCTGGAAACTAACTCTAACAATGACTTAAAGGCAAGTGTACCTATCGAACAGTAGTATAGCTTAGGCAAGACCGGATTATCGAACCCAAAGGAACTAAAAGTACTAATACTCACTTTCTTTTTATTATTTAGCCTAAAATATGGAGTGATTGGTTGCTTTAACTAATTTATGACTACTAAGCGAAAGACACAAAGACAAAAAAAACGAATTGGGAAATAACTTGAAGAAACTTAATTGATTATGATGATACCCTCAGGAAGAATCCACCAAGACTTCACTTGTTACTTATTACTGAATCATATGATTTCCTTACTTAGCTTGATCTGTAGGACTCCCTAACCTATATTAAACCCTCTCTCGAGGTGACTAACGTCTAACCCTAGGTTAACTAGTGGAACTCTCGTTCACTTATAATAACCCCCTAGAATAGCAGTCAATCGATCAATAGATTTCCATATTAGGTTTCACCCTAATCTGGCAAAATCTCGTAACCCTATCTCTAGGTGTTCGATCAACTCCGCTTAATTATGCTAGATCTACTCTTAAGCAGGGTCTATTCCTCCTCCACCTAAGCACATCAGATTTGGATTAAGCAACATAATTAAGAACAAACTAAGTATTTATCATATAATTCAGAAAATAATAACAAAATTCATCTAGGTTTCATCCCCTTCAGGTATCTGAAGGAATTAGTTCATAATGAATAAAGAAAACATCTCAAAAGAAAAAATAAAACTAAACATAAGAAATCCTTAAAACCCCCTAGAGGAATTGAAGGAGAAATCCGCCGTCTTGAGTAGAACTCCGGCTTCTTGAGATGGATCCACTGGCTATCTTCAAAATGATTCCCACAAATGTGATCTTTCTGGCTCGGCTCCTTGGCCTAGCTAACCGCCCCCTTTTAGGATACACTTAGGGTGTTTATTTAGGCTCTTGGAATGCTTTACTTGGCCTCTAAGTGTCTTAATTTAAATCTGCTTCTTACTCAGTATTTGAATAAGCTTTGGAAAATGTTTCTTTGGCTCTAAGTATCCAAATCGAGTGAAATTGCTTTCTCCCGTAACAGGGGCACGGCCATAGCACACGCCCGTGTAAATCGTGGTTGAGCCGTGTCTCAATTCTGTCGATTGGGGCATGGCCGTGTAAATCGTAGCATGGCCGTGTCTTAGTTAATTGTCGAGGCACGGCCGTGTGGCTTGAAATCCAGGCCGTGTCGATTTCTTCTTTGGCCCAAATTGGCCCGTTTTAAGCCCGTTTCTTGTTCTTTTTCGTCCTCGAGTGCTTTCTTGAGTATAAATATGAAAAGAAAAGATTAAAAGCACCTTTTTACATAAATCAGGGCTAAATCATCCTAAAAGCATACTAAATATGGGGTTAAAATATGTTACTTTTACGATTTATCAAATACCCCCACACATAAGCTTTTGCTTGTCCTCAAGCAAAATTCTCAATTTACAATTAAAACGAACTTTCCGTAATTCACAATTCCTATCAACATTGCTTCATCATAATCCACAGACAATTTATTCATGGATCATTTAACTCAAAGAGTCTTAAAGATTCAAACAATATAAGTCATGAATTTTGTAGTACAAAAACATAGGTGTCTCCCCTTATCTAAATGATTACCTTTAATTCGAAATCGACAAGGATTGTCGTCCTCACTAAGGATTCACTCAAAGCACTCGAAGTGTTTAAGTTTCAAGAAAAAGCACTCATAAGTCGAACCTGAAAAGTTAATCCCATAGGCTTGCCTAAAAATCAAATCTCCACCACTGTAATATGAGATGATACACAAATCAAAAGGTCTTTGACAGGGTTGTAACGAGGCTTGGATTAAAGGTGCGGATAAAGGCTAAATTAGAAGGTTTGAGAATCGATATTGACTTGACTAATTACCTGACTAACAATAACGAACCTAAAAATAAATGATTACATCAAATGAAACTATTAATAATACTTTTTTTATACGAGCTTTTTCAACAATTTGGAATTTAAATACATAAGCTCCTTTAATCATATACTAATACTTGAATATACTATTTTTTTCTTTTTTTTTAGAATAAACTAGAAACATAATAGAGAGAACTTTAATAATTGAAATAAACTAATTCGGCAACTGATCAAATTAATTCTCGATAGAAGGGTAGTCAAAAGAATGGTGATAACAATTACAAAGGGTTTTAGGTTAATAATAAGCCGGTAATTCAATAAAAAGGGATTAGGATCAAAGGGGTTCACTAAATGTTAATTATGTAGGTAAGCTTTTTAGTGGAGTGAATGGGTTAAAACCTAGGTGCCTTTATCATCTCAGTATATCAAATCATTAATGTGGTCTCGACATGTGTAATCAATGCAAGTTCTAGAATAACAATTCAGTGTTGACACACTCACAATTAATAAAGTGAGCATGAAAAAGAATATATGCTCTATAAGGCTCAAATCTCACAAAAAATTATGGGTATTTGACATCAATCCTGTAAATTGCAAACTTCAAGGTAATATTCAAATTCAGTTCAATAACCTAGGAAATTTTTTTGATTCTTGAAAAATAGACTTATCATGCTTAATTCTCTAGTATTCTTTAAGTATAAATCATCAATGCACAATTATCAATGACTTACTCAAAAACATGTCAACAACAATCATAAATCATTAGAAATTTCACCCTAATTAATAATATGAGAAGATTTCTTATGGACAAGACTAAAATTCAGGGTTTGAGAATAATGGAAAAAGTTAGGTACTTTTACCCCCCCACACTTAAGTTGTACATTGTCCTCAATGTACAAAGACAGATATACAATTATGTGATAAAATGATCAAAAGAGAAGGGGAGAAGTAACACTTCCTGAATTTTGGATGATTCCTAGAGTTGGCAGTGGTCGTGGTGGCGAATAACTTGGAAGGCTCTTAGTTGTGTGTTTGTGTATGTGGAGTGTGTAATTTATTCTGCAAAGTTGCTTGGTTAATATTCTTGTAATAAATATGTGAATACGGAATCGTGAATGGTTAGATAGCCAATTTTTAAGGGTTGCAATAATAGAAGGACAAAAATAACACCATAAAAAATAAAATAAATATAAATATAAAATTAAAAAGAAAATAAAAGAAAATAGACATAAATAGCTTAAGATGACTCAAAGGTCCTCATCATTGGTCGGGTCCGGTAGTGGTGCTTGTGATGAAATATGAAGATGTTGGCATATTTGTTGAAGAGTCTCCTCTAGTCTATCAAAGCGCCAAGTGTTTTCAGCGAAATACAACTCGAACTAGTCAAGTCATGCAGAGATGTCCGATAATGATGGTGAGGCTTGTTGCTTATGCTGGTTCGAATTTTGTGCCTCCTCTAAGTGTGGTGGGTCCTCATCAGGGATGTCCTCATCCTCCCCTTCGTTTGTAGGTGTCTTTAGTTAGTACTAAGGGGGTCGGTTCCTCGACGTTGTTTGATCATCCTCATGTGTAGCATCGTCTGGATGCCTTGAGGTGCCATGTTACCTATTAGTGTGAGGGAGGTGATTTGATCGTCGGTGTTGAGGAGATTGTGTATCGAGCCAGCCTCGTAATGTATAGCCCCATTGATAAGATCCCCTTCCTATGTGGTTCAATCTGATGTTGAATCGCGCATGCGATAAAATATGCCAAGTCGAAAACATGTCCTTCAAGCATGCATGCTAGGAAGCAAATGTCTTGTTTGTTTACAACGCCGGTGCTTTCTCTACGACTTGTGATGGTGTGTGCGAGAATGGCATGAATATACCTTAGAGCTAGTGGAAGTGCCTTCGCTTTAGAGCGGCTGGGGTCGTATGTACTTGTAGTGGAGTAGAGGTTACGCCAGCATTCACGCGGAGTGTAGTGGAGTTCACGGTTTAGTTCGGATAGTGGGTTTTCTTCTATGAATTTCGGCGTATAAAGTCTGAGAGCTGCTTCAAATTATGGTACACTCACTCGATGCACTGAGCCCCCTAAATGGAATTGGATAGCACCTGGGTCGTGGTACTGAGGTGTCACTGTTTGTAGTGTGAAGGTGGTGCAGAATTCTAATGTAAGCTCCAAGTATGTGGGCTCATTAATTGAGAAGAAGTGTTCCCATGGTTAGGTTGAGAGAAGGGCTCGGATATCGGTTGTGAGCCCAACTTGCTATACTGCGTTCCAATCAATGCGCCTACCGGTGCCTAGTGGTCTGTCCCGGATTGCTTTGTACCGTTCTTCCTAAGTTGCTTTGTACCGGTGCCTAGTCGATAGAGGGACTTGCGCAGGATGATCCGGGCCCCTTCCTTTTCTTGCTGGGGGCTGGTCGTTTAGTTCGGGATGTTGACATGGTCCCTGCAAAATAATCAAGTATAAAGTAAGTTTCTCAACAATAATATAGCCAAAATTAAATCTATCATAATCTGAGAAGTTAAAATATTAATCTACAAGAATTATTTAACAATAGTGAGCAAAGAAATGCATCAAACTTATTAGTTCTAAAATGCAAGAATTTATTCTTACTATTAAAATGAATCATGAACAATCAACCAACAAATATTCATGAAATTTGAACTTTTGAGGAAATTTTCCTAAATAAAATCATGCTTCCATACTAAAACTAAACAAGATATGAAAATAAAGTAGAGTGGCATAATTTTTATCAAATTATAGGTTAAGAAAAAAGAACCAGGGGCAGTGTAAAAGGTTCGAGCACAGGCGGAGCATGGCGGTGTTGCGAGTCACAGCACGAACACGGCGGTGGCGCGCGTGGCACGGTTGTGGTGTGGGCGTTGTAGGATGAGCACAGCAGAAGCAGGGGCATGGGATTTGTAATATCCGGATTTATGGCTTATGCATTATTGCTTAAATTGTATGAAGTAGCATGCCTATGTGTGCGTGAATGTGTTATATGAAATTTGAGAACTTTAGAGTGTAGATGAATGCCTTAGAAATATTGTATTTTAAGCCTTAAAGGGGGAGCTAGGCAAATAAGGCCTTAAGAACAAATGTAAGGAACATGTGACAAACAAATGGGCTTGTTAAAGTGGAAAGGAGGCGCCACTTAAAGCCCTAGGAAGGGACGCCACAAGCTGTGTAATAGGGCCTAGGTTCGAGCAGCAAGGGAAGCAAATAAAAGAGTTTCATTTTCTTTGCAAGGATGAGCAATAGTGGACGGCATGTGGACTCTAGAAGGAGGAGGTATAGATGGGGTTGGAGTGTTGAGGATTTGCCAAGGAGGAGGGATCAAGGATAAGGTAGAGAGGAAGAGAGGTGGTGAATGTAGGACTCTAGGGGTGGCATTTTCGGTTTTGAAGTATAGTGTAGTGTGTGCCAAAATTCATAGCTATTAGTTTTGTTTTTTCCTCTTTTCTTCAAGTTTGGTCATTTGGTGCATTAGGTGAGTTTGTCAAATTCTTCTCTTCTCCTATTCTTCTTTTCTTTCCTTCTACCCCAAATCCATACCTATTCCCTAGTAGTCAGAATATTTCTTTGTCCTCAAGAGCCATAGCCGAATCTCATGGTGCCTCATTCTCTTCTTTTGTCCCAAGTCTTAAAAGTCGAAAGTGGAAGATAGTTCTTTTCTTTCAATTAGGTGTTATCACCTTTTTCCGAAACCATTCTTTTTCTATTAATTTCAAAAGTCGAATCTCTAAAGGAGGGTCGTCGACTACTCTTTAGTTTTCACAAGCAACGGTAGTGGTAAGTAATTCTTTCCTTAGCAATCGGTTTTCCCTTCTCTTCCTTTTGGTGTCAAATCAAGGGTTGGCCTTGATTTCTAAGGATGGCCGAATGTTCAATAAGCCATAATCTCGTGTTTCATTTGTATGTAGCCAACGGAAGGAACAAGAATGAGTCTCTTGGATTCGACTACTCAAGGTAAGGAGCTAGTTTTCGCCAAGGGTTATTCCATAAGTGTTTATATGTCAAAACCAAACTAACACCGAGTGTATAGGGATTTCGACAACTTCGGAGTAAGTAGCAGGTTTGGATTTAGAATCGCAAGGTAAGTACACATGATATTCGCCAAGGCCATATTTGGTGTTTCAGATCTATTTCAGATTTATTCAAAAAGCCGTAAACTAACTAGTTAAGTGATTTAGTGTCTAGCCGATTGCAAGAGGGAACATCACAAAGTTTCGGATTTATTAGTAATCAAATCCAAAGAAGGTAAGGATTTAAGTTGTGATAATCCTTGGATTTGATTAGTAGGAACTAAGGATCTAGAGTATTAGATCGGGATTTTTGGGATTTCGGTGAAAGCGTTAATACCAAAAAAATTTACACTAACTCTTAATAGATATCTGCATCAATTTAATATATGTGTTTATAATGGTGTGAAATGTGGCCAAAGGTATTCGTGCACGTAACCTTAACATTATGTCAATAAATGATATGAATATTTGGAATATGGCACATATGTGAATATTGATAAGAATGTGAAATAAGGCAAAAGGCATGATATTGCATGATTTGTATGACATAGGGCATATGGGTGATATGAAAAGGAGAAGTGATCTGGTGGTTTATACCACAATATCTGAATGTGGTGACTCATGTCACGAAATCTGAATGAGGTGACTTACGTCACAAAATATTATCTGGTGGCTATGCCACAATATATATATATAAGGGCGATGAGCATGTCGTCTGCAGCGACTACCTTCGATGATGTGTAGCGGATGGAGGGTCGACTTAGTAGTCCCCACGGTGTGATGGTTGGTACGGGTGATGTGTAGTGGATGGTATCTAGGTTTGGGTTTGGGTTTGCATCATTATATTTATAATTGTTATATGTATATGTATGATCCGATATGCCTGAATTGTTGGGACTTAGTGTTGGTTGTTACACACTGAGTCTGTTTGACTCACCCCGTTGTGGGATATTTTTCAGGTGACACTCAGTAAATGGACCGGGTCAGCAGGAGCTTAATGGTGGCCATGTTTAGCTTGGCATTTATTTTATTTTGAATTTTTTATATTTAAGTATCTTGGATTTATTTTGGGTTATAAGTTGATGTAATAAGGCCATTATACTTAATTGTTTTATGCGTTTTTAATTTTCCCGATATGATACAAATAACATCAAATGTTTTGAAACTCAATTACCTACGGTTTTTCAAGTTACAATAATAATGAAATTCTAAAATTTGGTATTCTTTTCAATTTGTGGTTTTTTTTAAAAAACTTATCGATTTAGCACAAAATTAAACACAACTCGAATCAACATTTCTACAAACCACCACGATTTTCAAAACGTTATTCGAAACTTAACTATGTTTTTACTCGAGAAGCATGCCAGATCCAATCAGGGCTTGTGGGCCGGGTTTGGGGTGTTTTAGTTTGGTATCAGAGTCCAATTTTAACTCTCAGCCTTGGGTTTTAAAGCCCATAATGTTTTCAAAATCAAGCCCAAATGAATTTTGTGAAAATTTTTGTGAAATGAGCAGGTTTTCTGGCATGGCACCTAAGTCTCCGGCCCGAAGTCTACCAAGTAAGTACTCCTAACTCTTTTGTGATTTGTATGTGGGACTTATAGGGACGTAGATTAGTAAATTAGGAATTAAACCCTAGGATTAGCCTATTTCAACACCAAGTTACATAAAACTTAAAGTCTAACCAAACAAACCTGTGTCTGCGTCGCCGAGTTAAGGGTGTGGTAACCGTTGTGCGCATGTCTAGGATTGGATTTAGTGGGAGCTTGGTATTTAAGCAGTCCTAGTGACTCACCTCCTCAACGCCTAAATTCTACCTAGTGCGTAGTGACGATTCACCCTAATCAAGAGGACTCATCATGCAGTTAAACTCAATAACTAAAACCCGAAAGGGACCCGTCACCTTGTTTTGTGAAATTCTAAAGACAAATCGTGATTTTAAAATTCCAAAAGTACCCTCGTTTTTTTTTAAAAAATGATGACCAAAATACCCTTGATTTGCAAATTGACCAAATTACCCCTAACCCGTACAAATGACCAAAATACCCTCAGTGTGGAAAGTTACCAAAGTATCCTCAAAATTAAAATTACAAAAATACACTCAGTTTATAAAATTACCATTTTAATTTTCTTACCAAGTATTTCAATTTTGAAAAAAAATGTATATACCAAAAATCTCTACTTTGTTAAATTTTCAAATACCCTAATTTGAAAAATTACCAAAATACCCCTATAGGATAAAAATTACGGAAATACCCTTGGGTAGTGGAAAACAACAACAATGGCAACTACAACACTTTTCTGTAATGAACGCAAGTTCATGAATGAGATGATTTAATGAATGAATTTAAGACTGTGTGTGTATGAACTCGAAAGAACTACTCCTTAGAACTATTAAACATAAGATTGTTTGTAATAAATCAGTGGAACAAAAACTAATTCATAAAATTCTTTAATTAGATAAACGCGATTCAGAAGCATGAATTCTAGGAGACATGATCGTAACGTGCGTGGCCGTGGTAGAGGCCGAATGACCGTGTCGGAGCCCGTTAGGTCCGGACAAGGGTCCGAAAATGAAATGCCACCACTACCAGTCGCTGATGTGGAACATCAAGATCAGACGGGGGATGATGCAGTATCACAGGCGATGCTGCAAGTCCTGGAAAAGGTGGCTGGAGCGGGTGGAGGCATGGGAGCTTGAAAGTCGGTACTCGAGCGACTCGAGCCAATAGAGCTGAGTTTTTTCGTGGTATATCTAGAGTGGCGCCCAATACGGCTAAGTATTGGTTAGAGGCGACGGAGCGGATTATGGATGATTTGGACCTGACTATCGAGGAGAAATTGAAAGGGGTAGTGTCGCTACTCCAGGATGAGTCATACCAATGGTGGCTCACAGTTCGAGATGGGGCTGCCGCAGATGATCTTACTTGAGAGTACTTTAAGGCGGCATATCAGAAGAAGTACGTTGGGACCAGTTATGTGGATGCGCAGAGGAAGGCGTTTTTTAGGTTGGTCCAAGGAAATAAGTCCATAGCGGAGTACGAGATAGAATTCTTAAGGTTGAGCCGTTATGCTCACGGTATAGTGGCTACGGAGCATGAACAGTGTGTCCGATTTGAGGACAGACTGAGGGATGATCTGAGGTTGTTAATAGTGCCACAGCAGGAGCGAGGATTTACCATGTTGGTAGAGAAGGCTAAGGTAGCCGAAGGGATTAAAGAATCTGTGAGACAGAATACAAATAGGAACAGGCAAAAGAGAGGTTTTGAATCAGCAGGGTCATCTGGGAATGTGCAAAAGAGGCCTAGAGTTGATGGGCCACGAGGGCAGTAGGTTGCTATAGGAGGGTAGTATCGTACTTGTGCTCAGTGTGGAAAAATGCATCTAGGAGAGTGTTAGAAGAAGACAGGAGGATGTTTCAAGTGTGGATCCAAGGATCATATGATTAGGGATTGTCCCATAAAAACAGAAGGGAGCCGACCAATAAGTCAGGGTCCTAATCAGTGAAGAAGAGGAGAAGCAGACCACCACGAGGTCGTGGTTTGGCTGGCAGAGGTAATGGTTACAGTAGAGGACGAAGAACAAGGCGAGAGGTGTTGGTAATCAGAGGCGAGACAATGGTCGGTGTATCTGATTCGCTAGAAGGAGGATGGAGACGCACCGGACGTCATAACCAGTACATTTCTTATATTTGGCAAACCTTACATTGCTTTGATAGATGTTGGCTCTACCCACTCTTATGTTGCATATAGAGTAGTTGAAACACTAGGCATAGCCTCTGAATTGTCTAATAGGGAGATGACTGTAGTGAGCCCATTAGGACAAACTGTAGTGGTGAATGAGATATTTTGGAGTATACCTCTAGAGCTTCAAGGAGTGGTATTTCCTGCCGATTTGATGGAGCTACCCTTCGAAGAATTTGATCTCATCCTTGGCATGGACTGGCTAGTAGAACATCGGGCTATATTGGATTGTGCAGCTAAGTGAATGGAGTTAAGGACATCGGAGGATAAGGCGATAGTTATGATAGGGGAAAGAAGAAACTACTTGTCTAACGTAGTTTCTGCTTTAAAGGTTAAAAAGATGGTTCGAAAAGGGTGCGAGGCATTTTTGATCTTTGTTAGTGCGTTGGATGCAAAGGAAGGGAGAGTTAGTAGAGTTAGAACCGTAAGAGAATTTATGGATGTCTTTTCGGAGAAATTACCTGAAATACCCCCGGATAGGGAGGTGGAGTTCAGAATTAATTTGCTGCCAGGAACAGCTCCTGTGTTAATTGCCCCATACAGAATGGCACCGAAGAAGTTGGTTGAGCTCAAAGCTCAAATCCAGGAGTTGCTTGATCGTGGGTTCATTCGACCTAGTGTGTCTCCTTGGGGAGCACCAGTCTTGTTTGTGAAGAAGAAGGACAAAACTATGTGCATGTGCATAGACTATCGTCAGTTGAATAAGCTGACCATCAAGAACAAGTACCCGTTGCCAAGGATTGATGACTTGTTCGATCAGCTTAAGGGGGCGGCTGTATTTCCAAGATAGATCTAAGGTCTGGATATCATCAGCTTAAGGTGAAGGAGGTAGATATCCATAAGATGACTTTCCGAACAAGATACGGGTATTATGAGTTCTTAGTAATGCCTTTTGGATTGACGAACGCCCCAGCCACGTTCATGGATATGATGAACAGGGTTTTTCAACCTTACTTGGATAGGTTCATCGTTGTGTTCATCGATGACATTCTGGTGTACTCTAAGTCTGAAAAGAAACACGATGAGCATCTCCGGATAATGTTGTAAGTGTTAAGGGAGAAGAAGCTTTATGCCAAATTCAGCAAGTGTGAATTTTGGCTTAAGGAAGTCGCGTTATTAGGACATGTGGTGTCAGCAGAAGGAATAAGGGTGGATCCTAGGAAGATTAAAGCGGTGTTGGATTGGAAACCACCTAGGTCTGTGGCTGAGATTTGTAGCTTCTTGGGATTGGCAAGCTACTACAGAAGGTTTGTAGAAGGGTTCTCATCAATAGCCGCACATTTGACTAAGTTTTTGAGAAAGAAAGTACCTTTCATATGGTTAGATAAGCAACAGGAGAGCTTTGAGAAGCTTAAGAGGGTTTTGACTGAAGCTCGGTTTTGATTCAGCCTGAGGCAGGGAAAGAATTCATGGTGTATTGTGACATTTCTCACACAGGTTTGGGATGCGTATTGATGCAAGACGGGAAGGTAGTTGCTTATGCGTCTCGACAATTAAGGCCATACGAGGTTAACTACCCGACGCACGATTTGGAGTTGGCTGCAGTGGTCTTTGCTCTTAAGGTATGGAGGCATTATCTTTATGGAGAGAAGTCAGTGATCTACACAGACCACAAAAGCCTTAAGTATCTGCTGACTCAGAAAGAGTTGAACCTGAGACAGCAAAGGTGGGTGGAATTATTGAAGGACTACGATTGTTCCATAGAGTATCACCCGGGCAAGGCGAATGTTGTGGCAGATGCCCTAAGTTGAAAAGTAGTGTCGGATCTCGAGGCGATGTTTGCACATCTTAGCTTGTATGTGACCAAGCTTATTGGCGAGTGCAAGTTGTCGACATGGTGAATGAGGTGAAAGAGGGTCGGTTGGTGATGATGATTTAAGTGCTAAGTTACGGTAAGTGCAGAATGGAGAGTTAGAAGATTATGGCATTAATGACAAGGGAGTATTGTGTTTCAAGGGAAAGGTTTGTATGCCTAAGAATAAGGAGCTAAGGCGAAAATTCTTCAGAATCGCATTGTAGTCCTTGTGCTATGCATCCCGGAGGCGATAAGGCGATATAGAGATCTAAGGAGCAGCTTTGGTGGCACGGTCTTAGCGTGAAGTTACCGAATTTGTAGGGAAGTACTTAACGTGTCGACAAGTTAAGGTGAACACCAAGTTCCGTTAGGGTTGCTTCAGTCGATTAAGATTCCACAGTGGAAATGGGAGAGAATTACCATGGACTTCATTAGTGGGCTTCCCTCACGCCTACTAAGAAGGACTCGGTATGGGTGATCGTGGACCGATTGACAAAGTCCCGCATTTCATTCCGTCTTGGGTTGGCTATTCCTACAAAAATTGGCAAGGTTATATGTAGTGAGATTGTGAGGTTGCACGGAGTCTTGATTATCGATTATCTCGGATAGGGATTCGAGGTTCACATCTTGATTTTGGAAGGCGCTACATCAAGCTTTAGGCACCAGATTGGACTTTAGTACGGCTTTTCATCCACAGTCAGACGGGCAGTCTGAACGAGCGATCCAAGTGTTGGAGGATATGTTGAAGGGCTGTGTGATAGACTTCAGAGGAAGTTGGGAAGAATATTTACCTTTAGCGAATTTGTGTACAACAAATGCTATCGTGCAAGTATTCAGATGGCACCGCGTCTAAACACCGTGATGGACTAAGTGTCGCGACTCTCACATGTTGGACGGAATTGGGAGAACGCCGATTTTGGTCCGAAAATTGTGGCGTAATCGGAGGAAAAGGTTAGGGTAATTCAGACACGGTTGAAGGAGGCATCTGACCGGCAGAAGTCGTATGCAGATCTCAAACGGAAGGACATAGAATTTGCTGTGGGAGATCAAGTGTTTCTCAAAGTTTCACATTGGAAAAAGGTAATGAGATTTGGTCACAAAGAGAAGTTAAGCCCAAGGTTTATAGGACCTTATCGGGTATTAAAGCGGGTTGGACCAGTGGCATACTAGTTAGAGTTGCCACCAAAGTTGAAGTAGATGCACGACGTGTTCCATGTTTTGATACTATGTCGCTACCGATCGGATCCAACTCATATAATACCGGTTGAGGAGGTGGAGCTGAGACCAGATCTGTCCTATGAGGAAGAGCCAATTCAGATTCTGGAACGAGATGTGAAGGTAATTCGGAGAAAATCAGTTCCTCTGGTCAAAGTGTTGTGGCGTAACCATGGATTGGAAGAAGCTTCTTGGGAGCCAGAAGAAGCAATACGACAGCAATACGCCCACCTATTCTAGCCAGGTAATTTCGAGGTCAAAATTATTTTAAGGGGGTAAAACTGTAATATCTAGATTTATGGCTTATGCATTATTGCTTAAATTGTATGAAGTAGCATGCCTATGTGTACGGTGAATGTGTTATATGAAATTTGAAAACTTTAGAGTGTAGATGAATGCCTTAGAAATATTGTATTTTAAGCCTTAAAGGGGGAGCTAGGCAAATAAGGCCTTAAGAACAAATGTAAGGAACATGTGAAAAACAAATGGGCTTGTTAAAGTGGCAAGGAGGTGCCACTTAAAGCCCTAGGAAGGGATGCCACAAGCTGTGTAATAGGGCCTAGGTTCGAGCAGCAAGGGAAGCAAATAAAATAGTTTTATTTTGCTGCAAGGATGAGTAGTAGTGGACGGCATGTGAACTCTAGAAGGAAGAGGTATAGATGGGGTTGGAGTGTTGAGGATTCGGCTAAGGAGGAGGGGATCAAGGGATAAGGTAGAGAGGGAAGAGAGGTGGCCGAATATAGGACTCTAGGGGTGGCATTTTGATTTTGAAGTATAGTGTAGTGTGTGCCGAAATTCATAGCTATTAGTTTTGTTTTTTTTCCTCTTTTTCTTTAAGTTTTGGTCATTTGGTGCATTAGGTGAGTTGTCAAAATTCTTCTCTTCTCCTATTCTTCTTTTTCTTTCCTTCTACCCCAAATCCATACCTATTCCCTAGTAGCCGAATATTTCTTTGTCCTTAAGAGCCATAGCCGAATCTCAAGGTGCCCTCATTCTCTCTTCTTTGTCCCAAGTCTTAAAAGCCAAAAGTGGAAGATAGTTTTTTCTTTCAATTCGTGTTATCACTTTTTTCCTAAAACCATTCTTTTTCTATTAATTTCAAAAGCCGAATCTCTAAAGGAGGGGCTGTCGACTACTCTTTTAGTTTTCACAAGCAATGTGTAGTGGTAAGTAATTCTTTCCTTAGCAATCAATTTTCCCTTCTCTTCCTTTTGGTGTGCCGAAATCAAGGGTTGGCCTTGATTTCTAAGGATGGCCAAATGTTCAATAAGCCATAATGTCGTGTTTCATTTGTATGTAGCCAACGTGAAGGAACAGTAAAGGAGTCTCTTGGATTCGACTACTCAAGGTAAGGAGCTAGTTTTCGGCCAAGGGTTATTCCATAAGTGTTTATATGTCAAAACCGAAACTAACACTGAGTGTATAGGGATTTCGACAACTTCAGGAGTAAGTGACAGTTTCGTGATTTAGAATCGCAAGGTAAGTACACATGATATTCGGCCAAGGCCATATTTGGTGTTTCAGATCTATTTCGTATTTATTCAAAAAGCCGAAACTAACTAGTTAAGTGATTTAGTGTCTAGTCGATTGCAAGAGGGAACATCACAAAGTTTCGGGATTTGATTAGTAATCAAATCGGCATCAAGGTAAGGATTTAAGTTGTGATAATCCTTCGGGATTTGATTATCTAACCGGATGGCTTTTTGTTAAATACTAAGTGTTGGCCGAATGTAGGAACTAAGGATCTAGAGTATTAGATCAGGATTTTCGGGATTTCAGTGAAAGCGTTAATACCAGGTGTGTACCCCACACTAACTCTTAATAGATATACAACATCAATTTAATATATGTGTTTATAATGGTGTGAAATGTGGCCAAAGGTACCATGCAATGGTACAAAGTACTCAGGTACGTAACCTTAACATTATGTCAATAAATGATATGAATATTTGGAATATGGCACATATGTGAATATTGATAAGAATGTGAAATAAGGCAAAAGGCATGATATTACATGATTTGTATGACATGGGGCATATGGGTGATATGAAAAGGGAAAGTGATTTGGTGGTTTATACCACAATATCTGAATGTGGTGACTCATGTCACGAAATCTGAATGAGGTGACTTACGTCACAAAATATTATCTGGTGGCTATGCCACAATATATATAAGGCGATGAGCATGTAAATGCAATGATCGCCTTCGATGATGTGTAGCGGATGGAGGTCAACTTAGTAGTCCCCATGGTGTGATGGTTGGTACGGTGATGTGTAGTGGATGGTATCTAGGTTTGGGTTCGGGTTTGCATCATTATATTTATAATTGTTATATGTATATGTATGATCCGATATGCCTGAATCGTTGGGATTTAGTGTTGGTTGTTACACACTAAGTCTGTTTGACTCACCCCGTTGTGGGATATTTTTCAGGTGACACTCAGTAAATGGACCGGGTCGGTAGGAGCTTAATGGTGGCCATGTTCAGCTCGGCATTTATTTTATTTTGAATTTTTTATATTTAAGTATCTTGGATTTATTTTGGGTTATAAGTTGATGTAATAAGGCCATTATACTTAATTGTTTTATGCGTTTTTAATTTTCCCGATATGATACAAACAACATCAAATGTTTTGAAACTCAATTACCTATGATTTTTCAAGTTACAATAATAATGAAATTCTAAAATTTGGTATTCTTTTCAACTTGTGGTTTTTTTTTAAAAACTTATCGATTTAGCACAAAATTAAACCCAACTCGAATCAACTTTTCTACAAACCACCACGATTTTCAAAACGTTATTCAAAACTTAACTATGTTTTTACTCGAGAAGCATGCCAGATTTGGTCAGGGCTTGTGGGCCGGGTTTGGGGTGTTTCAGGGTTTATGTCACACGACGATGTTTCGGGCGTGTGGGGGGTTTTTGTTCGATTTTGGATGGAAAAAATGGTGGTTTAGGTGAGAGTGTGGCTGGAATTTTTGAAGAGGGCTAAAATTATTTTAGGGTTAAATGGAGAGGATTTGGTTAATTTGTTTAAATAGCGGCGAGGGCACGCAGGCGGTGCCACAGCGGTTATATTTTTAATTGCCCGTGTAATTCGGGATTTTAAATTTTTAGGTGCGATTGGTTTTTTAGCACGGGCGTGCATTTCCCGTGTGCGATATGTCAGTATGTCCCCATGGCCATGATGCACGGTCGTGCGTGGCCCGTGCTTTAGAAGTTAGTATTTTAGCATGGTTACTTAGCACGGGCATGTGTTACCCGTGTTCAATATGTCAGTATGTTCCCATGGTCATGACGCATGGTCGTGGGTGGCCCGTGCTTTGGAGGTCAGTATTCAAGCACGGTTACTTAACATGGGCATGTCTTGTTCGTGTTTGATAAAATAATTTTCTCTATTTGCGCACGACTATTGGCATGCCTGTGGCTCGTCCCATGGTTCTCACACGGTCATAGGCACACCTGTGTGTAGAGCCGTGTTACCTCAACCTATAATTTTTTGTGGGTTAGTAACAAAGTAGAAAGTGTCAATAAGTTAGCAGTCGGATTGCGTCCCGAGAAGCACTCGTTTATAGTCTTAAGCTAGACTTTCCCTATTTTCATTAAACGAAGGTTCACGAAGTTGAAGCTCCTCTCTAATGTCCCTAAAATTTGCACCATTATAAACTTTTAGTCGGTGGCCATTTACCTTGAATGTGCCCTTGGTAGGGTGAGTTACCTCGATTGTACCATATGGAAAAATTGTTTTGATTATAAATGGTCCTAACCATCTTGATTTCAGCTTCCCAGGGAATAATTTGAGCCTTGAGTTGTACAATAGAACCAAGTCCCCTACCTAGAATTGTTTTGACCTCTTCAGACGAGAGTCGTGGCGTCACTTTGTTGCCTCTTTGTATAGTTTCGAGTTCTCGTAGGCCTTAGCTCTCCACTCTTCCAGTTCATTCATCTGCATCATTCTTTTCTTTCTTGCAGTTCTGATATCAAAATTTAAGAACTTTATGGCCCAAAAAGCTTTGTAATCTAACTCAAATGGTAGATGAAAGCTTTTTCCGTATACGAGTTTGTATAGGGATGTCCCTAGAGGTGTTTTAAAAGCTGTTCTATATGCCCATAGGGCATCATCTACTTTTAATGCCCAATCTTTTCTATTCGATTCAGTCGTTTTTTCTAATATGCGCTTAAGTTCTCGGTTTGTGACTTCAACTTGCCCACTGGTTTGAGGATGATATGGGGTGGCTATCCTGTGGTGTACTCTATATTTCTTTAGAACTTTTTCAAATTGAGTATTACAAAAATGTGTACCCCTATCACTATCTAGGTGTCCCGAATCTAGAAAACAGTTTCTTGAGAAATTTAACTACTACCCTAGCATCATTGGTTGGTAAAGCTTCCGCTTCTACCCATTTAGACATGTAATCAACTGCCACTAGGATGTATTTATTTCCAAATGAGCTAGGGAATGGTCCCATAAAATCAGTACCCCATACATCAAATAGTTCACATGATAACATATATGTTTGAAGCATTTCATCACGTTTAGAAATATTACCTGTCTTTGGCATTTATCACACGAGGTAACATACCTGTTGGCATCTTTAAATAAAGTGGGCCAATAAAAACCTGATTCGAGTATTTTGTGTGCTATCTTAATGCCACTGTAGTGTCCTCCCGAGAGTCTTGAATGGCAATGTTCGAATTTTGCTTTATACGCTTTTGTAACGCATCTTAGATGACTGATCGCGCATATCACGAAAAAGAAAAGGATTTTCCCAAAAATAGTTTTTCACATCAGCAAAGAATCGTTTCTTTTGGTGATGTGTTAGTCTTTTCGATAAGATGTTAGCTGCTAAATAATTCGTAATATTTGCAAACCATGGTACCTCAGAATGTTTTATGGAAAAAAGTTGTTCTTGGGGAAATGAATCGTTTATCTCATTTTTATCAAGCTCTCTAATATGTGGATTCTCAAGTCTGGAGAGATGATCTGCTGCAAGATTCTCAGCTCCCTTCTTATCTTGTATTTCTAAGTCAAATTCCGTAAAAGTAAAATCCATCATATGAGTCAAAGTTTTGCATCGAGGTTTGTTTAAGAGATAGCGAAGAGTGAATGATCATGTAAACGACAACTTTAGACAATATTAAATCTCGCCTAAATTTGTCAAAAGCAAAAACTACTGCCTAGCAATTCTTTCTCTATGGTGGTGTAATTTTCTTGTGCAGGTGTTAATGTTCTGCTAGCGTAGTAAATTGGTGAAAATGCTTGTCCTTCGTTGTCCCAAACCGCACCTCATCGCAAAATCACTTCCATCGCACATTAGTTCAAAGGGTAAGTTCCAATCAAGTGCAATCATAATCGGTGCATTTATTAATTTATCCTTAAGTACATTAAAAGCATCTAAACATTTCTGATTGAGATTGAAAGGAACATCTTTTTCTAGTAATTTTGTCAAAGGCTTAGCTATTTTAGAAAAATCTTTAATAAATCTTCTATAGAACCCTGCATGTCCTAAAAAACTTCTAATAGCCTTAACTGAACTAAGGGGAGGTAATTTTTCTATGGTTTCAACCTTTGCTTTATCTAACTCAATCCCTTTACTAGAAATCTTATGTCCTAACACAATTCCCTCTCTAACCATAAGGTGACATTTTTCCCAATTCAAAAAAAGGTTGGTTTCCTCACATTTCATCAGAACTCGTTTTAAATTTTTAAGGCAAAGATTGAAAGAATTACCTAATACCGAGAAGTCATCCATGAATACCTCCATGATATCTTCCACGAGTTCGTCAAAAATTGCCAACATGCAACGTTGAAAAGTAGCAGGAGCATTACATAATCCAAAAGGCATTCTACGATAAGCAAACGTATCGTATGGACATGTAAATATGGTCTTCTCTTGATCTTCAGGAGTTATGGGAATTTGGAAGTATCCAGAGAGTCCGTCCAAAAAACAGTAGTACATATGCCCGGATAGTCTTTCTAACATTTGACCTATGAAGGGTAGAGGGAAGTGATCTTTTCTGGTGGTGTCATTGAGTTTTCTATAGTCTATACAGACTCTTCATCCTGTGACTGTTCTTGTGGGGATTAATTCATTCTTCTCATTGGGCACCACCGTCATACCTCCTTTCTTTGGGACTACCTACACAGGACTTACCCAAGTGCTGTCAGAAATAGGATAAATTATTTCTGCATCTAGAAGTTTAATTACCTCGGCTTTGACTAGTTTTTTCATGTTCAGATTTAGCCGTCTCTGGGGTTGCACACACGGCTTGTATTCTTCTTCCATTAAAATTTTGTGGGTGCAGAACGAGGGGCTTATACCCTTTATATCAGATATTTTCCAAGCTATGGCTTTTTTATGTTCTCTTAGTACCTTTATCAACTCCTCTTTTTCCTTAGGTTCTAGTTCTGAAGAGATAATTATTGGTAGCGTAGAATTGTCTTCGAGGAATGCATATTTTAAATGTTTTGGTAATTGTTTTAATTCCAAACTGGGTCGCTCATCAATGGAGGATTTCTGTTTTATTTCGTCATTGTTTTCAATGCTTTCTTCTTTCACTCGCCTGAATGATGATGTATTCAAATTCATCTCATCGCCTTCATCTTCTTCCCCCTCTTCTTGAGTCAGGGAAAGTTCCATTGTGTTGTCATGTATAATTTTCTGCAATGAATTTTGAATGATATGATCAGTAGTATCAATAAAATAACAGGAATCATCTTGCTCTTTGGAATATTGCATGGCATTATAAATTTGAAACATAATTTCTTCATTGCTTATCCTTAATGCAAGTTTACCATCACCTACATCAATAACGGCCCTAGCGGTGGCTAAAAAAGAACGTCTTAGAATTAAAAGAACATTAATATCTTCTTCAATGTCTAACACAATAAAATCAACAGGGAAAATAAATTTATCAATTTTTAATAAAATATATTCGATAATTCCTCTAGGATATTTAATAGATCTATCAGCCAATTGAATACTCATCCTAGTGGGTTTTGGTTCCCCAAGATCTAATTGTTTAAACATTTTGTAAGGCAATAGATTAATACTGGCACCTAGATCAGCTAATGCTTTCTTAATATTTAGGCTACCAATCAAGCAAGGAATAGTAAAGCTTCCTGGGTCTTTTAATTTGGTTGGTAACTTGTTCTGGAGGATGGCTGAACATTCTTCATTAAGTTCCACCATCGATACTTCTTCAAGCTTCCTTTTATTTGTCAGGAGTTCCTTTAAGAATTTTTCATATTTCGGCATCTGTGAAATAGCTTCAACAAAAGGTAAGTTAATATGTATTTGTTTAAAAAGTTCAAGGAACTTACCGTATCGGGCATCTACCCGTTCCTTCTTTAGCCTTACTGGATATGGGATTGGTGGTTTACTTTCTTTGCGTACTGGATTTATATTCTCCACTCCCTCATCTCTTGCTTTGTTATCTTCGTGTGGGATTTGTTTCTTTGGTTCCACTAATTCCTTTCCACTTCTTAGTGTAACTGCTTTTACCTATTCTGTTTCTTTAGAAAAAATTTCTGCCCGTATTTCACAGATCATCCTAGTAAGCGGTCCAATCGACTTAGTGAGCTTCTCGAATGAATCAGTAAGTTTTTCAACTGATACTTGTTGATCTTTAAATGTTCTCTCCGTATCTTGGAAGCGTTTTTCGTGTCTACTGAAAATTTTGCTAGCACCTCCTCGAGGGTTGGTTTCTCTTGTGGATAAGGCTGATTTTGGAAGTTTTGAGGAGGTTGTTGTCTTTGATTTCCTTGATTTCCTTGACCTCTCCATGAAAAATTTGGGTGGTTCCTCCAACCTGGATTGTAAGTATTACTATAAGGGTTATTATTGGATCTGAAATTATTACCTATATAGTTTGTCTATTCGTTCTTTACTCCTGGTTGGTAGGGTGGGTACTCAGGATTTGCCACAGTTCCACTTGTGTCGCACTACATGACTGGGTGTACCTGCAAAGAACATAAACTGTCAAGCTTTTTATTCATCGTCTCTACCGATTTGATAGCATGGTTACTGCATCAATGCTGTAGACTCCGGCTGATTTTTTTGGTTTCGTCCTTGTAATCTGCCACTAATAATTATTCAACGATATCTCTTCAATAAATTCATATGCTGCTTCAGGAGTTTTATTATTCAATGTTCCACTCGTGGGTGAATCAATTAGTTGTCTCGTTGAGGGATTTACACCATTGTACAAGGTTTGGACTTGAAGCCATAATGGTTGTCCGTGGTGTGGACATCTCCTCAAGAGATCTTTGTATCTCTCCCATGCATCATATAATGTCTCTAAATCCATCTACACAAAAGAAGAAATATCATTCCATAATTTAGCTGTTTTGGCCAGTGGAAAATATTTTAATAAAAATTTTTCAGTCATTTGTTCCCATATAGTGATTGACCCTCGTGGTAACGAGTTCAACCACTGCTTGGCTTTATTCCTAAATGAAAAGAAAAATAATCAAGATGAATGGCATCATCAGAAACGCCATTTATTTTGAAAATATCACAGAACTCTAAAAAATTTGCTATATGAGTGTTGGTCTTAAATCCGCAAACAATCAAATTGAACAAATTTTGAATTATTTGTATTGTATTAGGCTTTAATTCAAAATTATTAGCACTATAGCGAGCCTAACAATACTAGATTACGCTCTGTCAAATTGGGTTTAGCATAATCATACATAGTGCGGAGCATCCGCCACATCTCGTGGTGGGTTATTCTCGTCCATCCCTTCAGTAGGATTGGATCTGTCTTCTCGGTCTTCTTCTGTGTAATTTAGAACTCGCCTAATTTCTTTGCAATTTCTCCGAGCGGTAGCTTCAATTTCACTATCGTATACTAGAGGTCCTGCCGGGTTCCTTTTAGTCATAAACTAAAGGTACCTGCTAGGAAAAAGAAAGAAAAATAAAATCTAGAAAAAATAATGGAATAAAATAAATTGCGAAATAAATAAAGGCTAAAGTAATAAAAATAGAGTTTCCTTAATATTTTAGTTCCCCGGCAACGGCGCCAAAAACTTGATCGCTAAAATCAGAGCTTTAAAATTTATAAATAGAATGATCAAACCTGGAAACTAACTCTGACAACGACTTAAAGGAAAGTGTACCTATCAAACAGTAGTATAGCTTAGGCAAAATCAGATTATCGAACCCAAAGGAACTAAAAGTACTAATACTCAATTTCTTTTTATTATTTAGCCTAAAATATGGAGTGATTGGTTGCTTTAACTAATTTACGACTACTAAGCGAAAGACATAAAGACAAAAAGAACGAATTGGGAAATAACTTGAAGAAACTCAATTGATTACGATGATACCCGCAGGAAGAATCCACCTAGACTTCACTTGTTACTTATTACTGAATCATATGATTTCCTTACTTAGCTTGATCTGTAGGACTCCCTAACCTATATTAAACCCTCTCTCGAGGCGAATAACGTCTAACCCTAGGTTAATTAGTGGAATTCTCATTCGCTAATAATAACCCCCTAAAATAGCAGTAAATCGATCAATGGATTCCCATATTAGGTTTCACCCTAATTCGGCAAAATCTCATAACCTTATCTCTAGACGTTCGATCAACTCCACTTAATTATGCTAGATCTACTCTTAAGCAGGGTCTATTCCTCCTCCACCTAAGCACATCAGATTTGGATTAAGCAACATAATTAAGAACAAACTAAGTATTTATCACATAATTCAAAAAATAATAACAAAATTCAGCTAGGTTTCATCCCCTTCAGGTATATGAAGGAATTAGTTCATAATGAATAAAGAAAACATCTCAAAAGAAAAGATAAAACAAAACATAAGAAATCCCTAAAACCCCCTAGAGGAATTGAAGGAGAAATCATAGTCTTGAGTAGAACTCCGCTTCTTAAGATGGATCCTTGGCTATCTTCGAATGATTCCTACAAATGTGATCTTTCTGGCTCGGCTCCTTGGCCTAGCTAACCGCCCCCTTTCAGGATACACTTAGGGTGTTTATATAGGCTCTTGGAATGCTTTACTTGGCCTCTAAGTGTCTTAATTTAAGTCTGCTTCTTACTCGGTATTTGAATAAGCTTTGGAAATTGTTTCTTTGGCTCTAAGTATCCAAATCCGAATGAAATTGCTCTCTCCCGTAATAGGGGCATGGCCATGGCACACGCCCGTGTAAATCGTGGTTGGGTTGTGTCTCGATTCTGTCAATTGGGGCACGGCCGTGTAAATTGTGGCATGGTCGTGTCTTAGTTAATTATCGAGGCATAGTCGTGTGGCTTGAAGTCCAGGCCATGTTGATTTCTTTTTTGGCCCAAATTGGCCCGTTTTAAGCCCGTTTCTTGTTCTTTTTCGTCCTCAGGTGCTTTCCTGAGTATAAATATGAAAAAAAGGATTAAAAGTACCTTTTTAGATAAATCAGGGCTAAATCATCCTAAAAGCATACTAAATATGGGGTTAAAATATGTTACTTTTACGGTTTATTAGATGAGCTTTAACAGCTCTTTCGGGGTGTGATCGGGGGACGGAGAGGTGTGTTGGCTGGATAGGTGGGTTTCATACATTCGCATCTATTTGTGAGTTCTGACTAAATGAATAGTTGTCTGTGATCTGTTTGTCAGATTAGCATTTGTGCTGAGACTTCTATGTAAACCTAATGTACTCTGATTGTTAAGCTCTGATTGGGCACCAATTTCGGTGTGACTTCTAATTCCGTGTGTGTTTGAAATTCTAATGCGCTTCTGATGTGGATACCCTATTTCTATCTCTTGTTTGGAATTCTGTATCTCTGTTTTTGACTTGTTCGAACTCACACTAAGCTCGGTAAAGCTCACCCCCTCTTAGTGTTTTCTTTTCAGGTACTCTTTTGAATTCTGACGTTGGGCTCGGTATGCGGAGGTTTCGGATAATCTCGAAGAAAATTTAGTAAACGTTATAAGCTTAGTTTCTATTCTATCATTTAGAGTTTTAAATGTAAGGTTTTATAATACCATGGTACAGATTTCGAGATATTAATTTCGCTTATAATACATTAAACTTAACGTATTTTAACTTTCTATATTTTAAATAAATAAATGTTTTTGATTCGTCGTTATAAATCACTTATAAAAATAAAATTTACCTACGATCACTTCGTTGATCAACGTGACATCAGATATTCGGTCTAAACTTCTAAACCGGGTTTAGGGTGTTACACTCAATGTCGCAACACACCCCTGAAGGCATTCTAAAGATGAAGCATAATGCCCTCATTGTCGCGACATAGGACCTGGTATATCACGACATCACCTCTATATAGGAAATAATTATGATTAAGGGGTGTTTTGGTCTGCACAATCAAACATTAAGCACGAGTATGATAGTTGACCTTGAATTAAGGATGACAGCCACTCTAAAGTCTATAATTAGGCTCATTTAACACATGTTAAGGACAACTTTCATATTGTATAATTTTCTTCCTAGTTCTAGTATTTAGTTTTTCTCTTTTCTTAGGCTTTAGGTTTATTTCAGTTTTCGCTCCTTGCTTTGTGGAAGAAATCATATTTATGAAATGTGATCAAACTTTGTGAGGATTCAACATTCTATTCTAATACAAATCAGGCTTCTTTTAAACCTTATATTCTTGAATTATTATTCATGCCCATTCTTTTTATCAAGTTTATATTTTTTATAAGATCCATAAGGAACTAATCCTCCTGTGGGGGATTAATGAGAGAATGTATGATTAATTAATTGTTTTGTAGGGTTCTCTTAAGCAGATCAACTGTTTAGGAAATGAAGAACTTAAAACTTAGGCCTGACAACCCTAGGATGTCATTAAGGTGTGAATTAATCCAAAATTGGTATGACTTATCCGTGAACACCTTAACCCTGAATTATTTTGGACTGTGAGGTCGAGAGAATAAGTAGTTCTTACCAACTCGTTATTCTAGTGGAAGATTGGAAGATATTGCTGAGATATTGACTAGTTGATTGAACAAGTATGTAACGACCCGAAATTTACGGTTATCGAAAAGTGTATTTTCGGGTCTTTGTTTTCGAAAAACGAATTCGTAAATAATTATTAAAAATATTTACGAAGTTATTTGTGTGGTTAATTAAGTTTTGGCTAGGTGAAGCAGCTTGAATTAAGGTTAATTAGGTATAAAGATTAGATTGAATATAGTGTAAAAGTTTAATTATAAATTAGAGAAAATTTAAGGACTAAACTAGAAATTAAACCATAAGTGCCAAGTGTGTAGTAATAATAAAATAAATTGGAAAAATAAAATACATAAATTAGTAATAATTACTTATTTACTTATTATATAAGTAAATATTATTTTATTATTAAAATATTATTATATTACATTAATAAAATAAAACATAAAATAAAATAAACCATAAGGGATAATAAATGCCAAATATATATGGAAAATATTATTCCATGCGTATGTATAATATACATATATTTATACTTAATACTTAAGTATATAATTTATAATAATATAATAATATAATAATATAATATAATAAAACATAAAGTAAAATAAATAAAACAAAGACAAAAGAAGAAGAAAGAAACGAAACAGGGGAGAAAGAAAGAAAAGAAAGAAAGAAAGGGGAATTAGGGATTTTAAGGTTTCAAGCTTAAGTGATAAGTTAATTTAGTTCATTTTCTTGTAATTTTGATGTTTTTGGAATCCTAGAACAAAATACTAGTTGATTTATGTTGAAATTTTGAAAGTTTGTTGATTTTTAGATGTAGTTTATGTTGAATTAAGTGAAGAATTAGGGGTTAAATTGATAGAATTTCAAGTTAGAAGCGAAATAGGGATTGAATTGTAAAATAAATCATAAGTTTTGAATAGTAGGGACTAAATTGAAATAATTTTGAAATTTGGGTTTTATGGTGAAATTAAAGAGTTGAAATTAGTCTAAAGTGGGAATTGAATGAAAATATGAGATTTGTTTTGGAAAAATAAAGTTATTCTAAATTTAGGGATTAAATTGAAATTTGAGTTAAAGTTGAATATGAATTGAAATATTCAATGTGAAATTGTGTGTATTGATGAATTTTAATTGTTTTAAATTTTCGTAGCTAATGTTGTGCCAGAGACCTCCGCTAAGAAAGGAAAAAAGAAAATCGACGAGGAGTGATTCAGAAATTACGGTTTGTATTTCTATAATCTGAATTTAATAATTAATTATTAAATTATTAATTAATATGTATGGTAAGTGCATTGAGGTGAGTATTGATATTGATTTTGTGATATTGAATTGAACTGATTTCATGTACATATGTGAATATTTGAATTGGAATGAATATTGGTTGAAATTAAAAAGTGAATTTAATTATTAATTGTTGTATTTTGATTAAATATTATGGTAAGTAATTAAGGTGAGAATTATTTGTATTGTGTTTTACAATTGAAATGGGTTGATTGGGAATGTGATGAAATAGATATAAATATGTGATTTGTAACGCCCCGAATTTTTGGCCTAAAAGTTTGGAGCTTTGAGCATACGGATAGTGGGGAGATTGCATATATGTGTCTAATTGTACAATTTAACGATAAGAATGGGCCTGTTGGTTTGGTGGATAAGTGGAGTGCTAGGGGGATGGAGGTCTTGTGATCGAATCCTTGCGTCAGCTAGGGAGATATTTTGTGGACTTTTTATTTATGTCATTTAGTTATTATTTTACTGTAATAATTATTTGATATTTCTTTTTTTATAAGTAAAATTATTTTTTTTTTACTTTTAATTTTCGATTGGACGTTTCTTCTCCCTTCTCCTCTTTGTTTTCTTTCTTTTGCTTTCTCCTATTTCTCTAACATTTTTAACTGTGGTTTCGGGATTTCTACTCCTTTTTCGCCTCTTCCATCGTCAAATTAAGGTGTGGGATTCGAATCTTGTCTACTCTTTCCTTATTAATTGTTATTTTGTTTTGTGAATCCTTTTTCCTTCAGGTTTTCGTAGCTATGTGTTACCCCCTCGTTTTTGAGTTTTTAGACGATAGAAGTGAAGGAAAATCGTTGAATTCTAATATACTTTGATAGGGTAAAGGTTAGGGACGATTTTGGTGGCCAAAATGGTGTTTTCGGGGCTGAGTTGGGGTGGTTTCATAGCCTCCCCGACGGCCACACGGAGCACATGGTCGTGTGGATTTGTGAATTTGGGTTTTCGGCCGATTTTGGGCGCCACAAGGCTTGGCCACACGGGCGTGTGGCTGATTTTGGGAATTTTTTGATTTTCACATGACCGTGTCCTTAGGGCACATGGCGTGTGGATTTGGGAATTAGGGATTCTAAGTTTTGGGGTCACACGGCCTGGCCACACGGCCGTGTGACTGGTTTGGGGAAATTAGGGCTTGTACATAAGCGTGTGTTTCGGGATGCAAGGCCATGTGACTGATTTGGGGCCTAAGAATTCCACACGAGCGAGTGTTATGAGACACACGACCGTGTCTGATGGCCACACGGGCATGTGACACCTTCACACGGTCATGTCGGCCCTGCACCTTAAGTTAGTGAAATTAGACAGTGAGTTACACGGCCTGTTTGCACGGCCGTGTCTCTGCGTCACACGGGCGTGTGCCTCTGTCACACGGGAGTGTGCCTCTGTCACACGGCCGTGTGCCACTCATCACACGGGCTTTTAGATCCCCACACGGCCTGGATTGCTCCACACGGCCGAAGAACACGGGCGTGTGGCCCTAACTCACCAAATTTTGATGTTTGGGCAAATCGAATGCCGTCGTGACCTTGTGTGTTTCAACCCTTAGCTAAGCTTTAGCAAGGGTAGTCATGACTCTGCTCTAAATTCGATTTATTTGTGTTAATTGTGGTTGGTTGTATGATAAGCTCGATACCGAACTTGAGTTGTGAATGTGCACATATCTGATTCTGTAGCTAACTGATTGGAGGTGAGTGTCTGCTTTTGATTAACTATCTATAACTGTTGTTCTGATTGTGTTCATTTGACTGCATACATACATATACATAAAATTATTTTAGGTGGGATGTTGAAGAGAAGGGAGATTTACGATTTGGCAGTTTATCTGCATTCTAATAGTCCCAATACCCTGAGGGTCGTGTACAACGCGGATGATCATTATTGCCGGGCAACCCGGGATGACATCATAAAGGTATAATAGATTACCGCATTGCACTATACCGCATGTACATTAGCTACGCTACGTACCACTATCTAATCTGGCGCCATCGCAACTCATCCAACATAGCGGATTATCGTACAGACCAGATCGTATGTACGTTAGCTATGCTACGTACCATTATCTGATCTGGCAGTTCCTACTGCATGTCTGTACCACGGATTACCGTATTGCACAGTACAGCTTATACGCTAGCTTTCCTACATAATTTACGATTTGGCAGTTTATCTGCATTCTGATAGCCCAATTCTTAGAGGGTCGACGGCGGTCCCAATTCCTTGAGGGTCGAGGACAATACTGATGATCATCGTTGCCGGGCAATCCGGGATGACATCCTATGGGGTATAAGGTTGAATGGACTTTTGGAGGTCCTATTCGGAGTGTAGGGATGGGTGGGTTGATTAAATCCCCACAGTAAGTGTAGGGTTGGACAAAGATGATGTGTTAACTGGATGGGTGGGCTATTTTATAATCATTTGCACTCATATGCATCTGGTTGACACTATGACTGAATGTGATACTGTGACTGCAATATCTGATTGACTGTTTGACTGAGATATTTGATTGTCTAATTGATTGAAATGTCTGATTGTATTATTCGACTGAAAGACGTTCGTGCCTAAGGGAACCGTGTGTGATGGGCTAAGGCCCAAATTGAAATTGATTCTGATTCTCGAAAGGGCTTAGGCCAAGTTTGTAACTATTGAAAGTTTTCGCTACTGTGTCTGATTGGGCCTGATAACATGATTATTTTGCATGGTTTCTTGTGTTTAATTTAGTTTATTTCTGAATCAATCCCTGCTAAATTAGTATTTTTATGATTTAATTCTTCTCAGGGATGCAATTGATCAAAAGCAAGCTGAAAAGGGCCAAATTGAAAGAAAATCATGAAAATGGGGCCAAATCAAAAAGATGGAGGAAGCCAAGGACACATCAAATAATTTGACTTTGTAAAAAGCCAAAAATAGAAAATCCTATTTTAGTTTATTTTATATTTATTTTTTTAATTATTTTAAATTTTATATTAAATTAATTTAGGCTATTTTTAGTAAACACCATGTATATAAATAGGGGCTTTTTGTTCGTAGAAAATCATCAATCAAATAGTTCTTTTCTTATTTCTATTTGGAATTGAATTATCTTTTTTGTCTTTTTCTACTTCAATTTGGAATGGAATTATTCTTTTTTTCTTTTCAAGTTGGCGTCAAGCATTCTGCCAATTTCAATTGCAATTGTTTGTTTTTCCAAAATTGGTTCAATTGCCTTCCAAGCCCCTTTTCCTTTCTAAATTTCATCATCCTTTACACAAAGCCAAATCACATTCACAACCTCCAAGCATGATTAAATTCATGCCATACTAAAACCCCTTTCAGCTTTAATCCGGTGTTAACCCCGTTAAAAACCCGTGAGTTACGAACCCGAGCTATTTAACCCCTATTTTCCAATATTTATTATTTCTCTGGATAAAGAGTATGACTTCGTCAACTCACAAAGTTGAATCAACACTAAGTCAAAAAGGACTTCGTTTGAGTTAGTGTGATTAGACTTACAGTTGGGATTCCGAAAGGATCTATAGTCTAATCGATTTTCCATAAACACATTGGCATGCCAAGTGGGGATTATTGTTTGGTTCCGTCAAGGAAAGTAGTAACTGAATTTAAATGTCCCACTCGCTTGAGGGCATTGGTTCGAGCTAGGCTATTCTAGAACGCAAAGCTGTCGAAGTTCTAAATCACGACATTTCGTAGGTTGTTCGATTGGTAAGGGTTAGTTATAGGACGTTCCATAACTAATTTACACAAGGAAGAGTTGGTGCCCGAGGCATCCTTGGTAGCTATAACTAGCTTATTGGAAAATAGGAGTTCATCTAATTTTGAGGATCGGTTCAAGGACGGAAGAACCCGTGCTTAAAGTTGAGCTAAATTTAATTGATTTTCCGAATTTAATTTTCAATTTGATTTTCAATTTATTTAATTATCTATTTATGCTGTTTTAATTATTTAGTTTCTAAGTATTTTTAAACCCCCTGATTTATTTTTCAGCAGGTACGATAAGAGTCGTGGGCACGACCTTTGCCACAACCCTTTGACATGACATTCTGTTTACAAGATAAACATAGAAATTGATCATAAACGTCTGATCCCTGTGGAATTGACCTTATTACCACTCTACAACTATTTAGAGTTATTATAGGAATTATTTTTGGTAGTTTTGACGACCATCAAATTTTGGCACCGTTGCCAGGGATTGGATATATTTTTCTAATTTTTGTTTGTTTACCTTATGACCAGATCTTCATCAGATCTCGAATACGACCCAGAGATTGAGAAATCAGCATGAGAACGACGAAAAGAGATGGAAGTTCTTAAACGTGCAAGTAAAGAAAAAGTTGAGCTAGGACAAGGGATCCTAGAATTCGACATTGAAAAGTTGAGTGAAGTAATTCGTGTAGAGGCAATTCGACGTGGGAAACAAGTCGAAGTGGTTGAACCTGAGATCGAACCACTTTTTGAAAAAAAAAGTGAAAGGAAACCTCGGTGAACAAGAAAGGATGGCAAACTGAACCATTCGTCAACTAGCCGTTGCTTCCCAACGAGCAAACACTGTTATGTATCAACTATCCAACCGCAGGAACCCCGTTTGAGGTGAAATCAGGCTTGATTCACCTTTTGGCCACTTTTCGAGGCTTGAAGAACAAAAATCCACACACTCACTTGAGAGAATTCCACATGGTCTGCTCAAGTATGAAACCTCAGGGAGTAGCCGAAGATGAAATCAAACTTCGGGACTTTCCTTTTTCTTTAGTTGATACAGCAAGAGAATGGTTATTTTACTTACCTCCTGGTTCTATCACAACGTGGGATGACTTATATCGTGTATTTCTTGACAGATTCTTTCTAGCATCACGAGCAGCTGAACTTAGGAGGGACATAGTGGGAATTCTCCAAATGGAGAGTGAATCGCTCTATGACTATTGGGAGCGGTACAAAAAACTGTGTGCAAGTTGTCCTCAACACGGTTGACCTAATAATCACTTTTTCAATATTTCTACAAGGGTTTGCTCCTTATGGAAATGAAGATGATTGATGCTGCTAGTGGAGGGGCGCTTGTCAATATGACTCCTCAAAGGGCAAGAGAACTGATATCCACCATGGCGGCAAATTCTCAATAGTATCGGCCGAATTCAAAACCCACAAGACGGGTTAATGGGCTAAACGTTTCATCCTTAGAAGATAAATTGGATAAGCTTACTAATATTGTTCAATCTTTGCTTACAGAAAAGAAGAATCTGACCCAACTGTGTGAAATTTGTACTACATCTGAACATCCGACAGATTTGTGCCCAATCCTTAACAACAATTTAACGGCACACGTTGATGCTGTCGGAGGTTTTCCGGGACCTCCGCAAAGACACTATGATCCTTTCTCTAACACTACAATCCCAGGTGGAAGGATCATCCCAACTTGAATTACGGAGCTAATCCCCGATATAACCCATCATACCAACCGAGACCTCTGCAACCTCCACAACAACAACCCAAGCCGAGCACATCTCTAGAAGCTGTTGTAGAAAGACTTGCCACCGATGCTGCAAAATATCAACAGAGGACAGACGCATCAATACAAGAGTACTAATCAAGTTAGTAAACTCTCGATGGCAGTTAATCATTTGGAGTCCCAAGGTAAGCTACCGTCCCAAATTGAGCATAATCCTCGACACAATGTAAGTGCTATGACGTTAAGGAGTAGAAAGGTTTTGGAGCCCGTACCTGGCATGAGTCGTGCCCGCGGCATTGGTCAAGATGAGAAGAAACTTGACAAAAAGACTCCTGTGCAGTCAATACCACAAAAATCATTTGCAGTACCACCTCCATTTCTTGGAAGACTAGTCCAATACAAGAAGGAGCGAGAAGAGAAGGAGATCCTCAACACCTTTCAAAAGGTAGAAATCAACATACCTCTTATTGATGCGATTAAACAAATTCCACGGTATGCAAAATTCTTAAAAGAATTATGCATAAGTAAGAGGAAACTCTTGGGCAATGAAAAGGTAAGTGTCGGAGAAAATGTTTCCGCTGTTTTATAAAGGAAAATGCCACCTAAGTGTAAGGACCAAGGTATGTTTTCCATATCTTGCAAAATAAGTAGTGTCAGTATTAAAAAAGCCATGTGTGATTTAAGTGCTTCAATTAATGTTATGCCTTTGTCAATTTATAAACTACTTAATGCCGGTCTTTTAAAGGAAACAAGTGTAATTATTCAGTTTGCAGATAGATCCATAGTGCATCAGGGAGAAGTGCTAGAAGACGTTCTTATTAAGGTAAACGAGCTGATATTTCCGCAGACTTTTACATTATCGACATAGAGGATGACAACTCGGCCAATTCGTCTGAGATACTTCTTGGGAGACCATTCTTGAGTGCCGCGTGAATGAAAATTGACGTTTGGAGTGGAACACTCACCATGGAATTTGATGGTGAAGTGGTTAGGTTTAATATTTATGAGGATATGGGACATCCCAGTGATAAGTTACAAACTGTGCCTTGCAGGAATGTTAATCTTGATGTTAAGAAAGAGGAATTATCGATAATTCAAAAACCAATGCGTGAAGCTGTCATGAAAGCCTCAAAATTAGAGCTAAAATCATTTCTAGAACATACAAGTATTTCGACAGAGAAAAATGCAAACTTGAACGAATAAGCTCCAAGACTCCTCAATCCACTAATGAAAGAGGAACCAGGAAGGGTTTCAAGGATAGTGGAAAAAGGTCGAAACCTTTCTGCAAGGACATCCAAGTGCACAAGATGGAGAAATTAATTCTCAGTAAGCCAAATGGATAACATTTAAGGTCGTCGAGCTAACGACATTAAACAAAAGAGCTTTTTGGGAGGCAACCCAAATTTCTTTTCATTTATTTAATTTTAAGTTTTAGTAAGATCTAGGGTGTAAATAAATAATTTTTTTATTTATTTAAATAATTTGATGTTTTCAGGAACATAATGGAGATCATGAATTATTTTGAAAATCAGATAATAGTGGTGGCGCGGCCACTACATGCTAATTTGGTAACAAATATTTACCTAAAACCCCAAACTACTTAACCTTCATAAAACACCAAAATCCAAACCTAATAACCACTAACCCATTTAACCCACCTACACCTTCCCAAATACCAACACAACAAAATTAACCCAATAATTTAGCCCATTTTACCCGTCCACCATTCAACCTACCTACACTCAACCAAAAAAAAAAAACACCCATAAAACATAACCCATACCCAAAAACCAACCCAACAACACAAACCCAATAAACCCAACCAAAAATCAACCCAATAAACCCAACACCCACTAAGCCCAACACCAAAGCCCAACCGAAAATCCAAAAAAAAGAAAAAAAGAAAAAAACAAATTAACACCCAAATCCCTAAATCCCCTAAAAAAAACTTTTCTATCTTCATCTTCCTCAAAACAAACCCTCTCCCCACAACAAACCCACGTCGCCGTCACCATTTTTGTCACCGTCGTAGCACCCATCGCCGTCACTATCGCACAACACTCACCTTCGACGTTGCACTCCACCTCACCATCGCCGTCACCCTCTCCCTTCTTTGCTAACGCCGAACGTCTCCCTCAACCCCTCCTTCTATTTTTTTCCTCCACCTCTTACAACCACCATTCGTCGGCCTCTTCCACCGTCGCTCCACTCTCTGTTGAAGCTTTACACTCTTCCACCACTGCAAGTTAGCCGATCGGAGCCTACACCCCCAACCACCACCTCTTTCTAATTCTTTTTCTTTCTTTTCTATCCACCACCAAACCACCCTCTCAACCACCTTAACCAAGGCCAAAATCAAAACCCCCACCATCACCCTTAAAAAATCGACCAAAAATCACGCTGTCGCCACTCATCGCTGCCGACGGTTGTGCGCCACTAGTGTATCGCCGTCATCTTCGTCGCAACAGAACTAAATCTTTGTGACATTAGCACGGAAGTGATGGTCCAAACTCGAAACCAAACGGCCGACAATGTTCTGGTTTCACTCAACAAAAATTGGTACCCTTTTTTAGCGCCTCCCGTCGTCGATTTAGCCGACAATGACTCTCATCCACCTCCTCTAAGTCAAAACACCGCCCCAACGAGAGCCCGACATCGAGAGTCTGACCCAAGTTGAAACAGATACTTCGGGTAGTCCAAAAGAGGTTGGGACATCTAACGACCATGTCAAAACTTTCCCCACCGTCAATGAAAGTTTCTCTCAACGCGAAACTCGAAGCCGTCGACAATCGACACGTGAGCCACCCACACCCCGAACAGTAGTACTGACATTGTTGAATATGGAAGCTCACCTGACTTGCCTAATGAACGTGTTCAACCATCCCAAGACAGTCAACGTAACAGACATAATCGTGCAAACACTATTCCTACCGAAAGTCGTCTGCAAGGATTTCTAGACTTTTCGACATCGGAGCATTGAACATGATACGATGCCATCCAACAACGCTCTCTCCTGGTTTGTAAGCAAATCGATTTCACCACTCTTGATCTTTTAAATATTCATGATGCTATGCTTCATTATTTTAATGCTATTGGTTGGAATTTATTTGCTAATATTTCCTGTACTGCATATTATGAATAGTATATGAATTCTACACCACATTTAGCTTCGATATAAATGCATTGTGAACTGTTGAAACACAAAATATTGTATGTTTTCGTTTTCTTGGGAGGGACTTTCGGATGTCAATTTCAGAATTTAACAATACCATGGGTTTCATCGACCCTGGCAATATTTAATTTGATTCCTATCATTTTGCTCTGTTAGACATTCCGAGCAACTTTGATACTCAAGAAGTTTACCGTGTTTTAAATCATTCTAATCATCTTTATAATCCGAAGACCACAAAAGACTTATTGGTGCATGAACCTACTTTGAGATATATACACTGATTTTTGGCATTTAGTTTTTCAAGTAGAAATGACTCATCATCTATTCTGACTAAGACTGAACTATTCTTTTTGTGGTGTATGCATTTGGGTTTTAAAATAAATTTAGGATATTGGTTTACATGTAATTTTCATGCCGTTTTGCGTTACAATCATCCACTAATACTTGGGTCATATATTTCGAATTTAACCTCTCGACTTTTATAATCTGAAATTGATTTCTCAACCTTCACATGTGCATATAGTATGGACAGCCTAGATAAATATTGTTTGGATTCTATGGGATTGCTTGTTGGCACCCCTACTTCGTGTTATTTTGTTCCTTCAGGTACGCGGACTACTCGCGAAAATATGGTTTTTCGTCAACGCCCACACATCAACACTGGAGAGCAAGAGGACAACATCTATCTGTGGAGGCACGTTTAGGCCGAATCGAGGCGAGACTTGGAACAATGGAAAATCAAGTCTCCACAATCCTTGATATCCTGTAGAGTCGTTACCCCCAACACCGACAAAAATATTGAAGACACATGGGGAGTACTCTGAACTTTTCATTTAATTTGTTATTTGAGCTGCTATTTTTTCTTTTCTATAATATGACACATGCTTGAGGACAAGCGTAGATTAAGTGGGGGGATAACAATGGTAGTATGTGTTAGAATTAAGTGACCCGAATCCTTATTTAAATAAAATACAATGGTAAAATAAAATAAAAGAAGAATCCCTATAGAACTACACTTCTTTTATTTATTTTAAATAAGGTTTTTTTAAACCTTATTAAACTCCATCTATTTGATATTGATTAGAATAAGGAGTTTCAATCTTACTACACTCATATTAGAATATAGCTTTACAAGTCTATAAATAGACATAGTCTATTCCTCTTGTAATTGATTCGAATTCAACATAGTGAATTTTCTTCTCCTCTGCCCGTGATTTTTTCCCGAAAGGGTTTCCACGTAAAATCTGTGTGTTCTTTATTTTTATTTTTTTTTTTGCGATATATTTTTCAATACCGACGTTATATTTTTCACAAATTGGTATCAGAGCTTCTAGGTTTTTCATCTCGATCACGATAATGGCATTTTTGAAGTATGAAATTCGCTGTTGAATCATAATACCAGATTCGTGTTGTGGCAGATAAAGATGTAGGCAGTTCTTACACAAATGAATTTAGAGGAAGCCCTACTAGGGTTAGATAAGACGCCTTCGACATTGACGGAGGAAGAGAAGAAGCGCAAGGATCAAAAGGTGTTAACACAGTTACATCTGCATTTGTCTAACGAAATTTTACAGGATGTGATGAAGGAGAAGACTGCCGCTGCATTATGGAAGAGGTTAGAAAAAATATGTATGTCGAAAACTCTAACTAGCAAGTTGCATATGAAGTAACATCTTTATGCTCATCGTTTGAAGGAAGGTGCGTCTGTGCACGAACACTTAACAGTGTTTAAAAAAATTCTCTCAAACTTGGAGGCCATGGAGGTTCAGTGTGATAAGAAAGATCTAAGGTTGATTCTACTTTGTTCGTTGCCCCCGTCTTATTCAGCCTTTAGAGACACGATTTTATATAGCCGCGAGTCTCTCACAGTTGATGAGGTTTATGATTCTTTAACCTCGTATGATAGATGAAGCATCTTGTGGTTAAAACTGACTCTCAGGGAGAGGGTCTCATTGTTCGTGGGGAGACAAGATCGGAATGCTGATGATGATCATGGAAAGACACAGGATCAAAATCCTCGCGGTAAATCTAAGGGTAGATCGAAGCCTTCAAATAGAAGTAAAACTTGTAACTTCTATAAGAAGAAAGGGCCCATTAAATCTGAGTGTTATAAGCTATAGAACAAGATTAAAAGGGAGGCTGCGAATCAAAAGGGAAAACAATCAGAAAATTTTGGTGAAGCTGATGTTGTAAAAGACTACAGCGATGGTGAACTTCTAGTCGCTTCTGTCAATAATTTTAAAGTGAGCGAGGAGTGGATACTTGATTCGGGTTGCACCTTCCACATGTGTCCCGGTCGAGATTGGTTTACAAATTACGAAACAGTGTCTGAAGGTGTTGTTTTGATGGGAAATAATGCTTCGTGTAAAACCAGGTGTTGGAACAATTAAAGTTAAGATGTTTGATGGAGTTGTCAGAATACTTAGTGACGTATGACATGTTCTAGAATTGAAGAGAAATTTAATTTCATTGAGTACTCTTAATTCAAGAGGGTACAAATACACAGCTGAAAGTGGGATTTGAATATTTCCAAAGGTTCCTTCGTTGTGATGCAAGGGCAGAGAAAGACTGTTAAGTTATATGTTTTACAGGGTTCTACTGTTATTGGTGATGCAGCTGTCGCTTCCTTTTCCTTATCAGATGATGATATTACTAAACTTTGGCATATGCGCCTAGGGCATATGAGTGAGAAAGGCATGGCAGAATTGAGCAAAAGATGACTTCTTGATGGGCAAGAAATTCGCAAACTGAAGTTCTATGAGCACTGCGTTTTTGGGAAGCAAAAGAGAGTTCGATTCACCAGAGGAATCCATAACACGAAGGGAACATTGGAGTATATTCATTCTGATCTGTGGGGGGCATTAAGAGTGCCTTCGAGAGGTAGAGCTAATTATATGCTAACTTTTATTGATGATTTTTCAAAAAGTTTGGGCATTTTTCCTGAAGCAGAAAAGAGATGTGTTTTCGCATTTAAGTCTTGGAAAAATATTATTGAAAAACAGATGAAAAAATAAATAAAATACCTTCGAACAGACAATAGCTTAGAGTTTTGTTCTGATGAGTTCAATAAACTATGCAAGTCAGAAAGGATCGTGAGACACTTGACAGTTCGTCATACTCCACAGCAAAACGGCATTGCAGAACAAATGAGCATAATGATCATGGAGAAGGTTCGATGTATGTTGTCAAATGCCAACTTACCAAAGTCGTTTTGGGCTGAAGCAGCCTCTATTGTATGTTTTTTGATCAACCGATCTCCATCCATTTCCATTGAGAAAAAGACTCCACAAGAGTTATGGTCTGGTAATCCTGCTAATTATTCTGATTTAAAGATCTTTGGATGTCCTGCGTATGCTCATGTTGATAATGGAAAATTAGAACCGAGATCCATTAAATGTGTTTTTCTAGGTTATAAAGCTGGTGTAAAAGGGTATAAGTTATTGTGTCCTGAAAATAGAAAAGTTGTGATTAGCAGAGATGTTGTTTTTGATGAAACTGGTATGCTACCTAACTTATCTCTTAAAGGCTCTTCCAATAAAGAAAATCAAAAGCAGGTGGAGCATCAGATTAATACAGAGTCGACTCCTCAAGCCAATACAAAAATTGAGAATAGAGTTGCTTTTTCACCACAATGCTCTAATGCCAAAAACAGAACTAGAAGAGAAATTAAACCTCCAAAGAAGTATGCCGAGGCTGATCTAGTTACTTATGCTTTAAATGTGGCTGAAGATATAGATGCAAACCAAGAGCCGTCTAATTATTCTAAGGCGGTTAGCTGTGAAGACTCAGAAAAGTGGATGTTTGCTATGCAAGAGGAGATGGAATCACTCCATAAAAATAGAACATGGGATCTTGTGAAACTTCCTAAAGGTAAAAAGGTTGTTCACTGTAAATGGGTGTTTAAAAAGAAAGAAGGGACTCCAAGAGTTGAAAAACCCAGATATAAAGCAAGGCTTATTGCAAAGGGTTACAGTCAAATTCCAGGAGTGGACTTCACAGATGTGTTCTCCGTAGTTGTGAAGCATAGTTCGATTCGAGCTTTGCTTGGTATTGTAGCCATGCATGATTTGGAGCGTGAGCAGTTAGATGTAAAAACTGCATTTTTACATGGAAAACTTGAGGAAGATATTTACATGCAACAACCAGAGGGTTTTACAGTCTCAGAAAAGGAGGACTATGTTTGCTTGCTAAAAAAGTCCCTTTACGGTTTGAAATAGTCACCAAGACAGTGATACAAGAGGTTTGATTCTTTTATGACTTCTCATAATTTTAAAAGAAGTAGTTTGGACAGCTGTATTTACTTTAAGAAAAATAGTGATGGTTCTTTTGTGTATCTACTTCTTTATGTTTATGACATGTTGATAGAAGCAAAAGATAAATAAGACATAAGAAAGATCAAAGCCCAACTAAGTGAAGAATTTGATATAAAAGATTTGGGACCAGTAAAGAAGATACTTGGTATGGAGATTCTCAGAGATAGAAAAGCGAGTAAATTGTACCTAAGTCAGAAGGGGTACATTGAAAAAGTTCTTTGCAAGTTCAATATGTAGAGTACTAAGCCTTAGTACTCCTTTAGCAGCCCATTTTAGACTTTCATCGGCTTTATCTCCACAATCAGATGATGAGATTGAGTATATGTCACATGTTCCATACTCTAGTACAGTGGGATCTCTCATGTATGTTATAGTTTATTCACGTCCAGATTTATCATATGTAGCCATGCAGTTAGCAGATACATGGCGAATCCCGATAAAGAACATTGGAAAGCATTCAGTGGATTTTAAGATACTTACAAGGTACTACTGATGTTTGCTTACAGTTTGAAAGAACTAGAGATGGAGTCATTGGGTATGTTGATGCTGATTTTGCTGGAGACCTTGATAGAAGAAGATCTCTCACTGGTTATGTCTTTACAATCGGAGGTTGTGCAACCAGTTAGAAAGTTACTTTGCAAACTATAGTCGCTTTGTCTACCACTGAAGCTGAGTACATGGCGATTACTGATGCTTGTAAAGAAGATATTTGGTTGAAGGTACTCTTTAGTGAGCTCAATGAAGACCTTCAAATCAGCACTGTATTTTGTGACAGTCAGAGCGCCATCTTCCTTACAAAAGATCAAATGTTTCATGAGAGAACAAAACACATTGATGTTCGGTATCAATTTGTTCATGATATTATTGCTCATGTTGATATTGTTGTGAGCAAAATTAGTACTCATGAAAATCCTGCAGATAGGATGACTAAGTCACTTCCTATAACCAAGTTTGAGCATTGCTTAGACTTGGTTGGTGTTCATTGTTGAAGTTAAACCCTTAAGGGGTTTTATGGAAGAGGTAAAGAACTTGTTCGTTGAGAGTTCGCGATGAAGAACTTGTTTATTGAGAATTCGTGTCAAAGTGGAGATTGTTAGAATTAAGTGACCCGAATAATTATTTAAATAAAATACAATGGTAAAATAAAATAAAAGAAGAATCCCTATAGAACTACACTTCTTTTATTTATTTTAAATAAGGTTTTTTTAAACCTTATTAAACTCCATCTATTTGATATTGATTAGAATAAGGAGTTTCAATCTTACTACACTCCTATTAGAATATGGCTTTACAAGCCTATAAATAGACATAGTCTATTCCTCTTATAATTAATTCGAATTCGACATAGTGAATTTTCTTCTCCTCTGCCCGTGGTTTTTTCCTGAAAGGGTTTCCACGTAAAATCTGTGTGTTCTTTATTTTTATTTTCTTTGTGATATATTTGTCATTACCGACGTTATATTTTTTCATAGTATGCATGGATGGTTGATTTTGGCTTAGTATACATAGATGGTTGATTGATTTTGGCTGCATGTTTCTCTTTTGCATGTGTTCAGTCTTACGTTGAATTCATTCGATAGTTTATTTAACATTGAGCCTTTAATCTCATACTTAGTCAATTTGGACAATTGGGCAATTTTTTTAATTTAAATGTTCAAGTATATAGATTAGACGACATTTGTGTTTTAAGGTTGATATATGTAGCTAGATCTTTTAATTGATTGTTTGAAAAAACTATATTAGCTTGTGCATGAAAATAAAGGAAGAAAAATAAATAAATAAATAAATAAAGGCTCAAGTTATGAGTGAAAGTTTCGAAAACATGACCGGATTGAGTAATCGGGGTGAGGTGCTTGGGTTGTCATCTCATCTCACGTAAAAAGGTTCAAGTAACAAGTCGATAACTTAATAACATTCTACTAACAGAGCCTAATAATAATAATAAAGACTGTTTTAACTGAGTAACCGGGATAGGGTGCTTGGGTTGTCATCCTAGTTCACGTAAAAAGGTTTGACCATGCCTAAAATTTTTCTAAGCATAGTTAATTGATAATGCCTTGCAAATTATTGGACTCAAACTCAATTTAATTATCTAGTTCGTATTTTTCAAATTTTATGACACTTGTTGATTAAACTATATGTTCTGAGCATTTATTTATTATTTTTGCTTATGTTGTTTACATTGAGTTTGGATGTAGAAAAGAGGCTCGATTTTTAATAAATTGTAGAATCAATTCTAATGTTTGAAAGAACAACATGCTTGAGGGCAAGCATGAGCTAAGTAGGGGGATTTGATAACATGATTATTTTGTATGGTTTCTTGTGTTTAATTCAATTTATTTCTGAATCAATCCCTGCTAAATTAGTATTTTTATGATTTAATTCTTCTCAGGGATGCAATTGATCAAAAGCAAGCTTGAAAGGGCCAAATTAAAAGAAAATAATGGAAATGAGGCCAAATAAAAAAGATGGAGGAAGCCAAGGCACATCAAATAATTTGACTTTGTAAAAAGCCAAAAATAGAAAATCCTATTTTAGTTTATTTTATATTTATTTTTTAATTATTTTAGATTTTATATTAAATTAATTTAGGCTATTTTTAGTAAACCCCATGTATATAAATAGGGGCTTTTTGTTCTTAGAAAATCATCAATCAAATAGTTCTTGTCTTATTTCTATTTGGAGTTGAATTATCTTCTTTGTCTTTTTCTACTTCAATTTGGAGTAGAATTATTCTTTTTTTTCTTTTCAAGTTGGCGTCAAGCATTCTGCCAATTTCAATTGCAATTGTTTGTTTTTCCAAAATTGGTTCAATTGCCTTCCAAGCCCCTTTTCCTTTCTAAATTTCATCATCCTTTACACAAAGCCAAATCACATTCACAACCTCCAAGCATGATTAAATTCATGCCACACTAAAACCCCTTTCAACTTTAAGCCGGTGTTAACCCCGTCAAAAACCCATGAGTTACAAACTCGAGCTATTTAACCCCTATTTTCCAATATTTATTATTTCTCTGGATAAAGAGTATGACTTCGTCAACTCACAAAGTCGAATCAACACTAAGTCAAAAAGGACGCCGCTTGAGTTAGTGTGATTAGACGTACAGTTGGGATTCCGAAAGGATCGATTGTCTAATTGATTTTCCGTGAACACATTGGCATGCCAAGTGGGGATTGCTGTTTGGTTCCGTCAAGGGAAGTAGTAACCGGATTTAAATGTCCCACTCGCTTAAGGGCATTGGTTCGAGCTAGGCTCTTCTACAACGCAAAGCTGCCGGAGTTCTAAATCACTAACGTTTCGTAGGTTGTTCGATCGATAAGGGTTAGTTATAAGATGTTCCATAACTAATTTACACAAGGAAGAGTTGGTGTCCGAGGCGTCCTTGGTAGCTATAACTAGCTTATTGGAAAAGATGAGTTCATCTAATTTCGAGGATCGGTTCAAAGACAGAAGAACCCGTGCTTAAAGCTGAGCTAAATTTAATTGATTTTCGGAATTTAATTTTCAATTTGATTTCCAATTTATTTAATTATCTATTTATGCTGTTTTAATTATTTAGTTTCTAAGTATTTTTAAACCCCCCCGATTTATTTTTCAGCAGGTACGATAGGAGTCGTGGGCACGACCTTTGCCACGACCCTTTGACACGACATTCTGTTCACAAGATAACCATAGAAATTGACCATAAACGTCCGGTCCCTGTGGAATCGACCTTATTACCACTCTACTACTATTTAGATTTATTTATAGGAATTATTTTTGGTGGTTTCGACGCCCATCAAGGCCATATGACTGTAAAGTTACATATGGGTTGTGTTGATTATTGGCAATATGCTCAACTGTCATCTGACGGTATGGTTTGCTTTGGATATATATATCAACTGGTTTTTTTAGTTCGGTAGGTTGGTTCTGCTTCGCTACTGAACTTGAACTGCTTCTAAGCCTTTTTATTTCTGTTCTATTTTCGTTTCCGTAGCTTTACTGGTCTTGATCTCACACTGAGCTCGAGTAGCTCACTCCCTCTTCTTTTTCCCCTTTCAGGTACCACTCCGTTTTTTGATGCTGGACTCGGTATGCGAAGGTCTTGAACAGTCTTGGTGGTTAAACTATGAGTTTTTTATTTATTTATTTTGGTTCTATTTGTTATTCGGATAAATTTTAAACTGTAAGGATTTATAATGTTGTGGTACAGTTTTCGATTTATGTTTTATTCACATATATTAATTTTAAGGCCCTTAAATTTTCAAAAACTTAGAAAAAGTAAAAAAATATAATATTTAAAATAATTAAAAATATATATCTAAAGTTAAAATTATTTAAAATAATTTTAAAATTTTAAAAATATATTATAAACATTTTAAATATATATTACAAATTTTTAAAATTAATAATATAAATTAATTAAACAAAATAAAATAAGAAAATAATATAAAAGTAAAAAAAAAAGAAAAAAAGTTTCAGGAGGGTGGTGGCGCCATTTCAAATGGCACCACCAAAAAAGGGAAAATTACTTTTTAGGCCCTCAACTCTTTAAATACCTGAAAAAGTAAAAAAAAAAAGACAAAATTTAAAAAAAAAGTCTGTAGAGGTGGTGGAGCCATTTCAAATGGCACCACCAAAAAATAGAAAATTATTTTAAAGGCCCCCAATTTTTCAGATATTACAATATTTTCCTTGTATTTTATACAGGTGGAGCTATTCAAAATGGCTCCACCAAAAAATTATTTTTAATCCCCTATGCTGACGTGGCAACTTGGTGGAGCCATTTAATTTGGCTCCACCTAAATTTACTGTAGCTTTTGGGTCATTTTAGTATTTAATTAAAAAGGTGGGTTATTTTGATAATTAATTATTTTTTAGGTTATTTTAATAAAAAGGCCCCTTTTCACGTTTATCGAGTAATATTTTTCCATTTCTTTTAGTTTATCCTTTATATCTCGTTTCTTCTGTTTGACTTAGTCCTCTTTACTTTTTATGTTCTTGTTTTGCATGGTTTTTTCTTGATTATTTGCGGGGCCGGTGGCGGGTCCCATGGGGGCTGGGTTTTCGAATTATTTTACGTTCATGCATGCAGTAGGGTTTCTGGGGCTTTACATGGTTTCTTTATTTTTAGATGCTTGTGGTTCGTCTTTTTGGTAACTCCGCGATTAGGTTCTCCCTAATTTGAGTTTCGTTCTCTTGTTTTATTTGTTTATATTATTTTTTCTTTTGCTTCCCCTTCATCTTAGTTTTTCTCCTCGGCCGGTTGTCGACTTTCGTTTTGTTTCTTTGACGTTTTTGGTTTTAAATTGTCTTTGTTTGTTTTGTTTCCCTTTCTTTTGTCTTTTTTTCTGTGGTTCTTTACTGTTTCGTTTTTTCGCCGTTCGTCTCTGTTATCCTGCTTTTGGGTAAGTTTGGTTGGATTGTTTTCGAATTTCTTTAGTTTTCTTTGCGTTTCTGTTTGGTTCTTTTTTTTGGTTGTAGGTTCTTTTGGTGTTCTGGATGGTCAGCTGTGATGGAAGCCCGTACGAATAATGAGTAAGGGGCAGTGGATAAAAGGTCGCACAGAGTCGTGCATGATGGAATGGGGCGTTTTAAGTGTAAAAGGAAAAGAGTGAAGGGCCCGAGCGGGGAAAGCTCCGATGAGAGTCCAGCAAAACTTACTAAGAGAAGAATGTTAGAGTTTGTTTCACGAAGCAAGGCGGTGGCTGGCAACCAGCCCCGCCAGGATCCATGAAAATCTTGTGTTGAAACTGTCGTGAGTTGGGGAACCCTGCAACAGTTCGCGAGCTGAAGCAACTCATCGTTGCTAACATCCCTGACATTGTTTTTTTAAGCGAAACTAAGATTAAAGCTAATAATATCACTCGTGTTAGCTCCATGTGTAGGATGAATGGCTGCCTGGCGGTGGACGCAGATGGAAAAAGTGGAGGTTTGGCAATGTTATGGAAGGACGGTGTTAAAGTGACGATTCAAAGCTATTCAAAAAACCATATCGATGCTTTGGTGGATATGAATGAGGATATGAATATTAGGTTTATAGGGTTTTATGGTCACTCTGATTCGATGGAGAAAAAATGTGCTTGGGATTTGTTGAGAAGAATAAAAAATACGGTTAGAGAGGGATGGACGGTAGGAGGAGATTTCAATGATATTATTAATGCTAATGAAAAGGAAGGGGGGAGGAGGAAGCCCAAGGTGGCTATGGACGAGTTTAATGATCTGTTGGAGGAGCTTGACTTGATTGATATTAAGACTAGAGGGTTGGTTTACTTGGTGTAATAATAGGGAAGGATCGGGCCTTGTTAGGGAGAGGCTCTATCATTTCTTGTTTCGGATGATATTGTGAACAATATGCCCTTCATGGAAACCATGGTGGTGCACCAGTCCAAGTCAGATCATGATGCCATCCTGATGGACATCGTTGGGAGCAAACCAAGGGAGCAAGGTGGGGACCATAAACATTGGTTTCACTATGATACATGCTGGTCAAAGGAGAAAGAAGCCGAGGATATAATAAACTCTATTTGGCCTAGAAGAGATGGGAACTTCATTGAAAAGATTGAGGAGGTTCGGGAGAGTCTAGGACCTTGGCAGTACAATCATTACAAAGCTATGAGGAGAAAGATCAATACCCTCGATAGGGATATTAGTACCCTTATGGACAGGCCGAGTAATGAGAACACGGTGAGGCTCCTAAAGTCTACAAGGGGCAAGCTGGGCCAGCTTTATGATATTGAGGAGAAATACTAGGCGCAAAGATCTCACATCCAGTGGCTGAAGGAAGGAGATCGGAACACTCGTTACTTTACACTCGTGCTACGAGCCGGAAGAGGAAAAATCATATTGATAAGATTAAGGATTCTAATGAAATATGGCATGAAGATAGTCTTATGATCTGTAACGTTGCCTGAAACTACTTTAATGAGCTGTTTAAGTGTTCGATGGACCATATCGAAGAGCTCGACCTACATTTCATCCCTTGCTGTATCACGGATGACATCAACGAGATGCTTAACAGAGAGTTCACCAACGATAAGATTTTGACGGCTTTCAACCAAATGGATCCTAGAAAGGCTCCCGGCATTGATGGACTCCCAAGAAGTTTCTTCAAAGACCATTGGCAAACCGTTGGAAAAGATGTTCTCAATTTTTGTCAAGAAGCCTTGTGAAATATGGACAAAATTCAAACTATTAACGAAACTCTACTTGTTTTAATTCCAAAGGTTAACAATCCTTGCGACATGACTAATTTTTGTCCCATTAGCTTATGCAGGGTTATTTACAAAATTATTTTGAAGGTGTTGGCAAATCAACTCAAGAACATTCTCCCAAATGCATTAGTAAGAACCAAAGCGCACTTGTTCCCGGTCGTATGATTCACAACAATATTCTAATTGCTCACGAGCTCATCCACTACCTCCGAAGCTCTAAAAATGGTCTGAACAAAGGTTGCGTCATCAAACTTGATATGAGCAAGGCCTATGATTGGGTAGAATGGCGTTTTCTCAAAAAAGTCATGCTAAAGTTTAGCTTCTCTAAGGATTGGGTCAACAAAATCATGTGCTACGTTCGTACGGTTACTTATAAAGTCAAGTGTAACTCAAAGCTATCCAAAGTTATCACCCTGGAGAGGGGAATTCACCAAGGAGACCCCTTATCCCCTTATTTGTTTCTATTTTATATGGAAGCCCTGTTTCGCATGCTCGTGAATGCTCAGGAAACTCATAATATAAAAGGCATTCGGGCAAGCAGGAATGGGCCTTGTATTAACCATCTCTTTTTTGCTGACGATGCCCTTCTCTTTTTTAGGAACAATCGTAGGGAGGTTGATGATTGCAGATAGATCCTGAACAAGTTCGAAAGAATGTCGGGCCAAAGAAATAATATGGACAAATCCATGATTTATTTCAGCCCAAAGACTCCTATGGTGGAAAGGGGCCTTGCGAATGGGATCCTCAGTATGAAGGTTGTTGATAACATTGAGAGCTATTTGGGTCTCCCGACCATGGTGGGCAAAAAGAAGACTGCTGCCTTTAGAAACATTGTGAACCGAATGGCTAGCAAGATAAATAATTGGTCTAAAAGGTTGCTATCTAGTGCGGGTAAGGAGATCTTTATTAAGACTATCATTCAGGCAATTCCCACGTATGCTTTTTCCATTTTTCTTGCCCCGAAAGTGGTGATCGAGGAGATCCAATCGATGATCAGGTGCATCTAGTGGGGCGGTGGCGATGGGAACAGAGGGTGGAGAATGCTGGCTTGGGACCGCATGTGTTACCCCAAAGGAATGAGGGTTTAGGCTTTTGGGACATCCATCTTTTTAACCTTGCTCTGTTAGGTAGGAAAGTTTGGCGTCTTATTAGTTGTAAGGACACGCTTTGCTACAAAGTTCTAAGTGCCAAGTATTTTCTAGAGGGAGATATCTTCCATCCCAAGAGAATTGACAAACTTTCTTTCACCTAGAAGAGTATCTCTAAAGTAGCAGAGTTATTGAGTGATGGTTTCGGGTGGAGAGTGGGAGACGGCCGTAACATCGACATTTGGAAAGATAATTGGGGCGTTAAGGGGCTGAAGGGTTCGTCGATTAAATTGGACAGAAGACAAGTGCTGGAGAATAAAGTCTCTGATCTGATGGACGTGAATAGGGAGGGTTGGAATGAAGACAGACTAATGGATCTCTTTGGAGAGGGTTTGAAGGACCAAATTTGCAATATTCCCATTTCCCATGCAAACTATGCTGACCAGCGCATATGATTTCATAATCCTTATGGTTTCTACTCGACTAAAACAGCCTACTCATGGATGATGTTGAAAAGAGTGGGGTTCGGCCCGCATCGTTTCTTTTGGAGAATGACTTGGAAGTTGAATACCATCCCCAAAGTTCAGATTTTTTGCTGGAAAATGGGCCATGAAATTCTACCGACTTATAATAAAATTGCCAGCATAAGACGTGGTTTTGATAGTTTATGCCCGTGATGTGGGAAAGATCAAGAAACTCTCATACATGCCTTGAAAGATTGTCCCAAGGCTAGAGCAGTTCTAGAGATTGGGGGGCTCAATAATAGATTGATTGAAGAGAACTTCACCCGTTGTATTCACTAGATCGAAGAAGCCATGAGAACTATGGATAAGAAAGCTATGGCTGATTTCATTATTGTGCTGTGGAATATTTGGAACAGTCGCAACAACAGGATATTTTGAGGTGTTGAGGAGAATGCAAAGGTCATTTGGGAGAGAGCGTCGAGTCTGAGCAATGACTTTCAGATTTTCAACATGGTTGAGAAACCTTTGATGTCGATTTCCAGGGAGGAAAGAGGTTGGAAAAAACCTGAAACAGACGTGATTAAGATTAATTTCGACGCTACCTTCCAAAATAATCAAGCTTGCTTTGGTTTAGTCACGAGAGAGAACGACGATTTCGTTTTGGCGACGCAGAGGCCTTTTGACCACGGCTAAGACCGTTGAGTGGGCTGAGCTGAAAGCGTTTGAAGAGAGCATCACTTTCGTGCGTCGAAAAGGGTGGAAAAAGGTGGGTTTTGAAACAGACTGTGCAAGCATTGTTAATAAGTTTAAAAATAGAAACATTGATTTGACTTTTTTTGGCCATTTTATGCGGCATATGTTCACTATTGCTGATGCTTTCTAATTTTTTACTTTTAAGTGGGTTCCTAGGTCCTGTAACAAGGCCGCGGATAAGCTTTGTAATTTAGCTATTAATAAGCTTTGTACTATGGATTTCTACGAAGATTACCAGCTGGAAATTCATGATATCATTTTAAAAGATGCAAGAAACCGAGTTTGACCGTTTTGGTTGTCTTTTATCAAAAAAATTAAAAATTTTAAATTATTTTAAAGAATAAAATAAGCTTAGGTGATTCAAGCATGCTATGCCCGTGAAAACTTTTTTAAATTAGAATCAACCATTCTTTTAGATTTTATTTAAACATTGGAAAGCAATTAGAAATGTAAACTCTCATATTGTGATAATTTAAACTTTATTATTGAAACCTAATCTTTACCACAACCTCTTTCAAGGAAATATATAAATACTAATATTTTATATGGTTTTACCATTCTTGATTTAATTATTTATCTAACTGGTTTACTATTAAAATTAAAAAAGAAAAAAGAAAAAAGAAAAACTAGGAAAAAATAAATACACATTTAAATAACAATAATATTCATCAGACCTATTGAGGTTGAAGATGAATTATGCAACGAACACAAACGAAAATTGAAATAATCGTCAAACAAATATTTACGTGAAAAAAGGCCCTCCGAAATGGATAAAAAATCACGGACAAATAAAACTTCACTAAAACGAAAAAAAACTAAAAGAGAAGTACAAGATGTAGAAACAAACAAAACTCCAAACCTAAAATACAAGGTTTTTCCGAAATTCACACGAACTCTCTCTTAATTTTGATGTTGTTATTCTAAACTATCTAGGGTTGCTAAGAGGCCTATTTATAGGCTGAATTTCGTGTACAAATATGACTAAAACATCTCTAGAATAATCAGAGTTAGATTAGGAAAAGATAACAGAGTTTAACTAGGAGATGTGTGGAGTTATGCCTCGTATTTTTGACTTTTCTTCGTCCATTTGAACTTTACTTTTAGTTTATCACTTAAACTCTAATTAGTGTAGGTTATTTTAATATTAGTTTTCCACTTAAATTCTGATAAGTGTTATTTTAATATTATTTAACCTACAAATTGAGCCTATAAATAGACCCTTTTTCCATCAAAGAAAAATAACCCATTACACATTTAGGTATTAGCTTTTACAAGCTTTCAGAGAATTTTGTGTTTATGTTTTGAAAGTTCTTATTTCAAGTTTCGGGGTTTAGTTTTATCTCCATCTTTTGTACTTTTAGTGTTTTGTCGTTTTAGTGAAATTATCTTTTGCTCGTGGTTTTTATCCTCTTCGGATGGGATTTTCCACGTAAAATATTTGTGTTCAATATTTTCAATTTCTTTGTTATTTTACTTGTTCGTTGCTTAAACGGGTATATCCCCAACAAACTAGTATCAGAGCTAGTTTGATTTTCGCAATTAACTCATTCAGATATGGCAACAATAAGGTTTGATATTGATAAGTTTAATGGCATCACAAATTTTAATTTGTAACAATTCGGATTACGACAATTTTGATTCAGCGCGATCTTGAGAAGATCCTTACAGAAAAAAAGCTTGCAAACATGGATAAATCAGAATGAGATAGGTTAGATAAAAAAGGCTTTATCCATGATTAATTACGTCGAACAAATATGTTACAAGAGGTTTTTATGGAGAAAACAACATTCACCTTATGGAAAAGGTTGGAAACCCTTTTTGGGACAAAGTCTCTGGCTAATTGATTAGTGTTGAAACAACGGTTGTACATGTTTTGCATGAACAAAGGTGAGCACCTTAGAGATCACATCAGTCAATTTATTACTCTTTTGAATGATTTAAAGAATGTTGAGGTTCAAATTAACGATGAAAATTAGGTTATATTATTATTGTACTCTTTACCCCATTTATACAAGTCTTTGAAGAAAATCTTGATTTATGGTAGAGATAATCTCTCATTCGAGGATGTAAATGGTCATTTGTTGAGTAAAGATAAACACGACAATGAGTTTGGTTCAAATAGCAAGTTAGATATGCAAGCCTCGATTTTTGTAGCATCAAGGAAGCGAGACAAAAGATGTATTGTAAGAAGTTAGGTCACACCAAGGTAGATTGTTACAAACTGTGAAATAAAAGGGCTACTGAGAGCAACAAGGAAGATTTAGCTGGTGCTAATTTGGCTAATGACATGGTGATGATTTCTTGTTGGTGTCAACAAGTGAAAACTCCGAGTTTACGTCCGAGTGGATCTTGGATTTGGGGTATTCTTTCCATATGTGTCCCAATAGAGATGATTCTCTACATATAGTTTAGTTGAAGGTGGAGTTGTGCGCATGGGGAATGATTCACTCAGTAAGGTAACCGGTATTGGTACTATTCAGATTAGATGCACGATGGGACAATTAGGACACTGTCAAATGTTAGACATGTGCCTGACTTAAAGAAAAATCTCATCTCCTTGGGAATTTTGGACTCGAAGGGTTGTAGAATTAACATCGAGTCAAACAACATTAATGTATCCCGTGGGGCTCTCATTTGATGAAAGGTAAAAAGATTGGCAGTCTTTATGTTCTGGAAGGATCAACGATTACTGGTGAAACAAGACGTCCCTCGTTTGTTAAAGAGTCGAAGTCGACTCGTTTGAAGTAGAGACAACTTGATCAAAGGAGGGGAAAATGTATGATCGTTTCGTATAAAAGAGTCTCTCTTTTGGATGCAGGTTATGAAAAGATAAGACATTGCGTTCATGGAAATCAGACCTGGGTCAGTTTTGATTTGGCAGTGCACAAGTCGAAGGCTAGAAGACTTCCAGCCTCTAAACACAACTTTGACTCAGTTAATATCCTACATAGTTCGAGATAAGCTTGTGGTGGGCTCTGGCAAAGAAGGCGTTGTGAAAATACGAGTCAAGGTGAAGATTTGTAGAGTTATGCCTTGTACTTTTCGACTTTTCTTCTCCAAGTTAAACTCTATTTTTAGTTTCCCATTTAAACTCTGATTAGTCTAGGTTATTTTAATATTATTTGACCTACAAAATTAGCCTATAAATAGACACCTTTTCACCCTAGAAAAATAACCCATTACAATTTAGGTATTAGCTTTTACAAGCTTTCAGAGAACTTTGTGTTTACGTTTTGAGTGTTCTTTTCGAGTTTCGAGGTTTAGTTTTATCTCCATCTTTTTTACTCTCAATTTTTATCGTTTTAGTGAGATTATCTTTTGCCCGTAGTTTTTTATCCTCTTCAGAGGGTTTTTTCCACGTAAAATATATGTGTTCTATCTTTTCAATTTTTTCGTCCGGGTTTATCCCCAATAAAATGAAACTCGATTAAGTGGGGAACATGTTGCTACATTATGATGTCGCGTTTGGCTCGTCGGGACGATGGATTTTTCTCGTCGAGACGTAGTGTGTCGTGTCGTCGGCTCTTCCTCATCACGACATCAGCTTTGTTTCATTCTAAATGTGGGGTACACTTTACAAGGCCAAAGTTAAGACTTGGGATGACAGCCAGCGGCAATAAAAGTTGAGGCTTGGGTTGAGAGAAAAGCCGAAGAGAACACTACAACAAATGCAACACAAACCATAGCAACAACAAAGGCGAAAGAAAGAGTAAAGCTTTTGTTTCGGTTTAGGGGTATATTGACTGACACTAGGGCTACATCTACCTTCAATTATTCTTTAACTTTATATTTTTCATTTGTTTTATTTTAGGATGAGTTGGGTTTAGTGTATATATATATATATATATATACAAGTTTGAAATTTGTTTTAATTGATGAAAATATTTTTTATCATTTTATTAAATTGACTTCAAAAATAATTATAATTTGATATTGCGATAATTACAAATAGCATGTGCCATAAGTTGATGTGATAATTACTAAAAGCAGTTGTAATACTTACAAATTGTATTCACATTTAAGTATTATTATAATTTAATTTATATCTATTAATTGACATTTAAATTTAATTTAAATTTATTGATTAAGTTTTTAATTCGATTAGTATGGATATTGTCTCTAATGCAAGAGGCGTGAGTTCAAGTATAATTATTTTATTAAAATAGATATTAATGAGTGTTATTTTAAATAGAGTTCTAAGTATGAAATAGAAAAAATTATTTATTAATCATCTCTATAGTGTATTGATTGTTTATATTGATGAAAAGGTGTGATTTATCCAACATCAACATAAACATGCATTTGAAATAACAAGATATGTTTATGTTTTATAGAAAATTATATTTACCCAAATATGTAGGAAAAGACCTGTCTATATCTATCTAACTCCAAAACAGAACTGCATGCTTTTTATGCATATATGGAATTCCTCAATTTTTGATGCATTTTGTTAAGAGGTCAATAGTTAAACTGAATGTATACAGGGGTGAAATCAGAAAAATTTTTTAAGGGGGTCGGATGAAATTTTAATTTTTTATAATTTATATTTTTATAATTTATAAAAGATTAAATCAATTTTATTATTTTAAGAAGGTCAAAGTATAATTTTACATTTACTAATTTAAAATTTTTAAAAAATTATAAAAAACTAAATAATAATTTTTTATTTTAGGAGGATCAAGATCCATGCCAGTATTTGCATAATCATTGGTTTTTTAATTATGCAGGTGACTTTGATTCACCTTGTGGATAGGGTCTTAGATGCTATATTAATTAAAAATCAACACGTAAAATCACTATTTTCAAGGTTTTTTTTAAATCTTAATAAATTTAAATAATAAAACAAAGTTTACATTTAATATGAACACCTACACCTCTAATTTTACTTGGGTGCTCAAAACTTGACCAATCAAAGTCAAAACTCTACAAAAGCCGAAACGTGAAGTTTGACCAGCGCCAGCCAAGATTGATAATTCTCTGCTGAAAACCAAAGCCTTTATACGATCAAAAATAACTCCAAAATGTCCCCCAAAGCCGCCATTGATTTACACCGTCATATACAACAAAACTCACCATGGGAAACTACCTTTTCTTCTTCTTCTTCTTCTTCATCTTCATCTTCATCATCCCCCTTTTCTCCACCACTTCCGCCATTGATTCAAATGATTCTTCATGCCCCATCGATCTAAGTTACGTCGAAACCTTCCCATGGAACCAAACCACATGTCTCGACCCTCAAGGCAACCAGTGCTGCCAAACGCTCATCAGTCTCTTCGGCATGGGGATGGCCCAATATCTTAAAGAGACCTCCGTTTTTCAGCTGCCGAATCCCACGGTTGCTTCTTCTTGTCTCTCTGGTTTTCAGACCCAGGTTGCCGCCAGGTCCGTCCACCCATCTCTGGTCACTTCTTGCTTTAAGAACTCCACCCAATTCGTCAGCAATGTTTCAAACTGCGCTGGGATTATAACAGTCCAAGACTGGGTTCAAAAAGTTGGTCCAGTCACTGCATTAGATACTGCTTGTAAAGGTGATGTGACTGGTTTGAATTGCAGACCCTGTATTGAAGCTGGTTACAATGTTTTCTCAAAGTTATTTAGTCTTGATCCAAATTCCACAAAGTGTTTTGATTTCACTGTTTTGTATGCCATTGGTGTAATCAATGAATTTGGTCCAAAAGATCCAGGGGCAGCTGGTTGCATACTTGGCTTGCCATTGGATAGCTCTGTTAATGAGAAATCAAAGAGAAAATTAAGCAATGAAACCGTGTTAAAATTGGTATTTGGTTTCTTGGGTGCTTTTGTTGGTGTTTTGGTTGCTTTTGCACTGATAATTTTGTATAGGAAATGGGATAAGAAGAACAAGAGAAATGCTTCACATAGAAGATTTATGAGCAGTTTCAGGGCGAGTGTGTTGCCGAATTCGGGTGTCAAATGGTTTCATTTATCAGAGCTCGAACGAGCCACCGATGGATTTTCTCAGAGGAATTTGATAGGCCGAGGTGCATATGGAGTTGTATACAAAGGAACACTTGCAGATGGTACTTTGGTTGCTGTGAAACAGATCCTCGATTTGGATTTGGAAGGCGACGAAGATTTCTCGAATGAAGTCGAGATCATAAGCAAAATCAGACACCGGAACCTTCTTTCGCTCCGAGGTTGTTGTGTTACGAGTGACATAATGAAAGGCAGAAGAAGATATCTGGTCTATGATTTCATGTCAAATGGCAGCCTTGGTGACCATCTATTCAATGATTTCACTAGGCAAAAACTGAGTTGGCCTCAACGGAAGAACATAATTCTTGATGTAGCCCAGGGTCTAGCTTACTTACACTATGGAATCAAACCATCGATTTATCATCGAGACATAAAAGCCACCAACATATTATTAGACTCGGAAATGAAAGCGAAGGTTGCGGATTTCGGATTGGCAAAGCAGAGTTTGGAAGGGCAGTCTCATCTTACCACCAGAGTTGCAGGCACACATGGTTATTTAGCACCAGAATATGCACTCTACGGACAATTAACAGAGAAAAGTGATGTTTACAGCTTTGGAATTGTGATCCTTGAGATCATGAGTGGGAGAAAAGTGATTGACACATCAAATTCATCCTATCTAATGATCACAGATTGGGCTTGGAAGCTTGCGAAATCAGGCAATGTGCAGGAAATTTTCGATGAATCGATAAGAGAGGAAGGACCGAAAGGTGTGATGGAAAGGTTTGTTCGAGTTGGGATTCTCTGTGCACATGTAATGGTAGCTTTCAGGCCAAAAATTGCAGAGGCTCTCAAGATGTTAGAAGGTGATATTGACATTCCCAAGTTACCAGATAGGCCATTGCCACTCAGTCACGAGTCCTTCAAATCATCCTTGGGAAGAATTGCATCAACAAGTAATACATCAAAATATAACTCAAATATGTCTATAGTATAGATTGATTCTATTCTTGGGGCTAGGCTTAGGAAAAAAACCAAAAATTGATTCATTCAGGGTTAAATTTAGACCCTAGTTAGTTCATGTAGTTATTCTTCAAAAAGTAAAGTAATATAGTTTCCTTATGTAGAAAAACGATATGGTAACTAGTCAAATTGATTAACTAATAGTGTGAACAACATTTTTGCTGCTGTACATTGTATTGTTCATAAATTTCCAATCAAACAAGTCACTTGTGATTCTTCAATTCAAACTTTCAAAGATAATTTTTTGTTTGTGTTTCTAGTTGCCTTGGTTTCAATTCACCATGAGGTCAAAGGAGTCCAGTTATTCTTAAAAATATTAGACATTTTCTAGAGTAATTAAAAGTACTTAATTACATGTGTTTTTTGTGCAATATATGATCATTTTTATGTTATGCACCTTGGCATAGGATTTAGTAATGGGTCTAGATGAGGAAGAATTCTTACTTTGACTTATGGTTACTCAAAGAGGCAAATTCGTCATTGACTAAACCTTCTCCGAAAATAACATTGCTTTTTTATAGAATAATTGTTTACCTCTCTATTCCATATTGACAACCTTTTATAAACGGTTAATAACAAAAGAAAGAGTCCTAATTGACATAAAATAAAATTCCTAACTTAGAGTTTATGAAGGAAAAAAAAAAACCTAACATAATAGAGAAAATAAGTAAAACTAAAACTCTTAATAAAATCTGATATAATAAAGAAAATAAATAAAACTAAAACTCTTAATGCAATAAAAGCATCCACATCAGTACTCCCCCTCTCGGAGTTGAGCTTGTCCTCAAGCTCAAATTTAGAATAAGCTTTAGAACTTATCCAAAATCATCTACCTCATCGTCATCTTGCTTGCCTTCAACATCTGGTACTTCTATCCAAAATAACCTTTTACATTTGTGTCTCATGGAATAAGACTCGTCACAATTATAACACAGCCCCTTAGCCCTTCTTTCTGCCATTTTATCCCATGTCAATCTTTTAATAAATGGTGCAGAAGAACCTATTTTGTTGTTGTTCCCTATTGGTTCTGTTGTTTGTCCCCCTCCTTTTGCAATGATCTTAGTTGTTGGAATGTTTGAATTGCTACCAGTGTTTTGGGAAGTTGGCTAGTTCAGGATGGCTCGAGATGACAGTTTGGAAGAGACTTTTTGTTTACATTCCAATGTGCGAGCTATATTCATTACAACTCTAAGGTTTTTCGGTTGTTGCATCTCAATATCAATTCTAAGTTCTTATGTTAACCCAACAGTAAAAATGTTTACTTGTTGTCGAGGTTTAAGATCAGCAATCCTGGCCAATAGTGATTTAAATTGGCGTTGATATTCCTCTATAGTTGATCGTTGTTTTGTCGAATTTTTTAAAATTTATAAAGAGAATGATCGAACTTGGAAACTAACTCTGACAACGATTTAAGGCAAGTGCACCTATCGAACAGTAGTATAGTTTAGGCAAGACCGGATTGTCGAACCCAAAGGAACTAAAAGTACTAATACTAACCTTCTTTCTATTATTTAGCCTAAATATTAAGTGTTTGGTTGTTTAATCTAAAACTAACTAACTACTAAGCTAAAGAGGCAAAGACAAAAAAGAATGAATTGAGGAAATACTGTTGGGAAAACTTAGTTGATTAAGACGATACCCTTAGGAAGAATCCACCTAGACTTCACTCTCTATCTAACACTGAACCAGACAATTTATTCACTTGACTTGATCCGTAGGATTCCCTAATTTATATTAAACCCTCTCTCAAGGCGAATAACGTCTAACCCTAGGTTGATTAATTGAAATCTCTTTCTAATTAAAACCACTAGAATCGCATTAACTCGACCTATGGACTCCCATATTAGGTTTCACCCTAATCCAGCAAAATCTCATCACCCTATCTCTAGGCGCGCGATCAACTCCGCTTAATTATGCTAGATCTACTCTTAAGCAGGGACTTTTGCTCCACCACCTAAGCACATTCAACTTGAATCAATATCCCGGAAATATTAACACAAGAATTAAGCTCAAATAATTAAGAACAAATCAAGTATTTATCATATAGTTTAGAAAACAATAACAAAATCCGTCTTAGGTTTCATCCTCTTCAGGTATCTGAAGGGTTTAGTTCATAACAATAAAAGAAAAAATCTCGGAAGAAAAGATAAAATAAAACATAAGAAATCCCTAAAACCCCCTGAAGGAATTGAATGAGAAATCCGCCGTCTTGAGTAGAATTTCGGCTTCTTGAGATGGATCAACTGGCTATCTTCGAGTGATTCCCACAAATCTGACCTTTCTGGCTCGGCTCCTTGGCCTAGCTTACTGCCCGTCAAAAGCCCTGGCAGAAGGCTTCTGCCGAACTCCCCGCTTAAGTTTCCCCCTAGGGTGTTTATATAGACTTTGAGATGCTTTACTTGGCCCCTACATATCCTAATTCAAGTAGAATTCCTACTAGGGTGTTTGAATAGGTTTTGGAATGTGTTTTTTTGCCTCCAAGTACCCTATTCCGAATGAAATTGTTCTTGGTCGCGGCAAGGACACATCCATGGCACATGTCTGTGTGAATCAATTTCAGGCGTGGTCGAGTCTGCTGAAGAGACACGCTTGTGTGTTTCGGGGTCCAGGCCGTGTCGATTTCGTGAGTTGGCCCAATTTGGTCCGTTTTAAGCCCGTTTCTCGTTCTTTTCATCCCTAGGTACTTTCTTAAGTATAAAACATGAAAAGAAAGGATTAAGAGCACCTTTTTACACAATTTAGGGAATAAGTCATCCAAAAGTATGCTAAATGTGGGATTAAAATATGTTACTTTTACGGTTTATCAAATACCCCCACACTTAAGCTTATTCTCAACTTACAATTAAAACGAAATTTCCACAATTCATAATTCTTATCAACAATGTCTCATCATAATTCATAAACAATTCATACATGGATAATTTAACTTAAAGACTCCTAAAGATTCGAACAATTCTAAGTCATATTTTTGTAGCTCGAAAATATATATGTCTCCCCTTATCTAAATGATTACCTTTAATTCAAAACCGACAAGGATTGACATCCTCACTAAAGATTCACTCAAAGCACTCGAAGTGTTTAAGGTTTAGGAAAACGCACTCATAAGTCAAACCTGAAAAGTTAATCTCATAGGCTTGCCTGAAAATCAAATCTCCACCACTGTAATATGAGATGATACACAAATCAAAAGGACTTTAACAGGGTTGTAACGGGGATAGGGTTAAAGGTGTGGATAAAGGCTGAAATAGAAGGTTAGAATCGAGATTGTGTTGACAAATTACTTAACTTTAGAAAAAGAATTGAATAATAATTTGAATAATTATATCGCATGAAAATTTAAAATACTAATAATACAAGCTTCGTCTTCAAGATGTTAAATTTAAACGTATAAGCTCTTAGAACATAGAACTAATAATGAATATACTTCGATTTTTTTAAGAACAAATAAAAAATTTAATAAGAAGGAACTTTAACAACGGAAATAAAGAACATAGTTAGGCAACTGCTCAAATCAAATCTCGACAAAAAGGTAGTCAAATGGAATGGTGGTAACAAATACGAGCTGGGTTTTGAGTTAATATTAGCGGGTGAATCAAATAAAAGGGCTGTTAGGATCAACGGGGTTCACTAAGGGTTACTTATGAAGGTAGGCTTTTTAGTGGAGTGAGTGGATTAAAACCTAGGTGCCTTTATTATCTCAGTATATCAAATAAAAAATGTGGTCTCAACATGTATAATCAGGGCAAGTTCTAGAATAACAATTCAATGTTGACACACTCATAATCAAAAAGTGAGCACGAAAAAGGATGTATGCTCTGTAAGGCTCAAAATCTCACAAAAATTATGGGTGTTTTTGACATCAATCCCTGTAAATTTCAAACTTCAAAGTAATGTTCAAATTCAGGTAGACAACCTAGAAAAAAAATTTTATTCTGAAAAATAGACTTATCATGCTTGATTCTCTAGTATCTTAAAATTTAAATCATCAATGCACAATTAACTATGACTTACTCAAAAACATATCAATGAGAATCATAAATCATCAGAAATTTCATCTTAATTAGTAATATGAGAAAATTACTTAAGAACAAAATTTAATTCAGGAATTTGAGAATAATGCAAAAAGTTAGGCACTTTTACCCCCCACACTTAAGATATACATTGCCCTCAATGTACAAAGATAGATAAATAATCATGTGATACTGAAATCAAAAGAGAAGGGGAGAAGTGACACTTCCTGAATTTTTTGTGGGATCACTATTCCCAACCGATTTGGAGGAGGAGGCGGTGGTGCTGTAGTGGATGAAACACCCCAAACTCGGCCCACAAGCCCTGACCGGATCTGGCATGCTTCTAAGGAAAATCCGTTCGAAACTTGTTTGAAACTTTGCTAAAAACTTGTATATTTTTGAAAACACTTGATTTGGGTTGGGTTTGAAAGTCTAATTCCGTTTGATTAGGTGTCAAAACATTTGATATTTATACTTAAGAAAATTTTTACTTTTAACTTTAATATGACAATAATTATATCATACTAAGTACTTTAATAGCATGCATAAACAATTTAGTACTGATGGCCTTATTACATCAAATGAAAACCCGAAATAATTCAAAACTTGGAAATTTAAAAAAAAAAAAAAAATATAGCAATCGGCGAATTGAGCATGGCCACCACTGATCTTCTCCCGACCCGGTCCATTACTGATCATCACCTGAAAAATAGTCCCACAACGGGGTGAGTCAAACAGACTCAATGTGTACAATCAACACTAAGTCTCAATAGATATGGCATATCAAATCATATATATTCACATAACATTTAAAAATGATGCAATCCCGAACCCAAACCTAAATGCCATCCGCTACACATCACCCGTACCAACCATCACACCGTGGGGACTACTAAGTCAACCCTCCATCCGCTACACACCATCGAAGGCAGTCGCTGCAGTCGACGTGCTCATCGCCCTTATGATTTCGTGGCATAGCCACCATATATAAATCCGTGACATAAGTCACCACATTCTTATATTGTGACAAAAGTCACCACATTATTATATTGTGACATAAGTCACCACATTCTTACATTGGGGTATAAAACCACCAATTCACTTCCCCTTTACATATCACCCATAAGCCCCATGTCATACAATTATGCATTAACCATATCATAATTCCTTATTCACATTCTTATAATTTCATGCATGTGCCATAGCAAAACTTATCATACTCATAGTAGGAGTAGGAAAACATACCTGAGTACTTCGTACCATTACATGGTACCTTAGCCATAATCTTACACTTGTTATATTAACACATTTAATAAATTAAAGTCGTAAATCTATCAAGATTTAGTGTGGGGTACACACCTGATATTCTTAGCAAATTCACTCCAAATCCCAAAAATCCAATCTACTGCTTTAGATCTTTATTGCCTATATTCGGACAACCCCAATCTTATTAGTAAAAAGCCATTCGACTATAAATCCAAATCCTAATAGGATTATTGTAATCAAATTCTTACCTTGGTGCCCATTTCACTACTAATCAAATCCCGAATCGTTGAAATCCTTCTACCTTGTATTCGGCCAACATTAAATCACTTAAGGGGTTAGTTTTCGGCTTTTGAATAATTAAGAAATAGATCTATATCATTGTTTATAGCCTTGGCCGAATGTACCTAAGTGTTTACCTTATGATTTGAAATCCCGAAAACTTGTCACTTGTCTTGAGGAGATGTCGAGATACCTATAGGCATTGGTTAGATTTAATTCTAACTTTAAATCACATAAAAGTAGCCTATGGCTGAATGCCTTACCTTAGATCTTAGAAATCCCGAAACTTCGTTGTGCTTCTCTTTGTAGTCGACAACTACTAAATCCCGAAATCTCTCCTTAAGATTTCGGTCAAAGAATAGTAATAGGAATTAGTCTTTAAATTTCGACAAGTCCTAAAAGAAAAGAATAGAAATCAAACTTGATCTCACCTCTGCTGAAAAAATATCGACAGAACCTATCTTTGTCACCACAAGGATATTCGGCTATGGCCTAAATGCTGTCCACTTGATTTCGACTTTTGATGAACACTATAGGATTTTGGCTTTAACAAGGAAAGAAAGGAAAAGGTGTAGGACTTAGGGAAAAATTGGCAAGACTAGAGGGTCCTATATTCGGGTTTTAGAGAATAAAAAAAAGAAAAGAGAAAGAGTTGCAGAGAGAATTCGGCAGAGACTCAAAGGGAAGGAAAAGAATGAAGAAAAGCCTTAATCTCCTTCCTTGGCCGAAATTACTACCAAGAGAGTCCCTTGGTCGGCCACCTCTTCCTCTCATTATCAAATTCCTTAATTCACTCTTCCTTACCCTTTTTCCTACCTTAGCCGAAATTTCTAAAAGAATTAGACTTCATCTCAAACTCTTCTCATAGACTCCTTTTGCTGTCCACCTCTCTTCTCCTTGTAGCAAAATAAAATTCTTTTATTTGCTTCCTAGCGACTTCGAACCTTGGCCCATTTACCTGCTAGTGGCATCATTCCAGAGGTTTTAAGTGGTGTCTCAGCCACTTTTCCAAGCCCAATTATATGTCATATTTCCTTATTTATTTTCTTAAGGCCACCTTGCTTGATTCCTCTTTTAGACTTAAAACTCGATATTTTTCTAAGGCATTTTCCTTATGTTTCAAGATTCTAAAATTCACGTAACACATTCATAACACATAAGACATGCTATTTCATATAATTTAGCAATAGTGCATAAGCCCTAATCCGGGATATTACAGTGGATACCAACAGTCACTGAGCTAGATGAAAAAATTGGGAAACTCGTGACGGATTAGTCAAGAATTATTAAGACACATTTAAAATAAACTAATTATGTATTTAAGGAAAAGAAAACTAAAGGGAAAGAAAACAGAAAGTAAGATAAAATTAACATAAAAGATGAATGGACTGAGTCCTTATTGTTGGATGGTTTACGAGGTGGGTGTGATTCCTAAGGCTATGTTGAGTCGGTGGTCGTGGTTCGATGATGATTCCCTAGTAGCCTTAAGAACCTAAAACCAAGGAACTAGAATAAAATAAACTAAATTAAGCATAAGAGAGTCAAAGAGAAGGAAATTGAAGTAAAAGAGAAAAGTAGAATAAAAGTTAAATGGTCTCAAAGACCCTTGGCTTGTAGAGTAGCTGAAACGGCCGGCATGAACTTATGTAGATCGATCTCCCTCTGGGAGATTATGCTTGGCTTTTTTTCGCTTTTTTGACATGGTTTTGGTGTAGGCTCAAGAGTTTAGAGATTTGATAGGGAGGGGAGAAATCTTAGAAAGTGAAGGAAGAAAAGAAAAGATGGGGAGTTGGTCAGAAGAAGGGGAAATGGAGGTTGGGTTTAAATAGAGTTTTGGGATTTAACCTCCCCTGGCCCGTGGACCATGGGCGTGTCGATTCACACGGCCGTCTCGCACGGCTGTATGTCTAGGCGTGTTGGTTCACCCATGCCCGTTTTATAGATTGCCATGCCGTTGGTGGTAAATAATGTCGCCACGCACCGCATCGCACGGCCGTGGTATTTTTTTGGTGCCCGTGGGGTGGTGGTTGGAGTCCGTGACTCGAAGATTTGATTATTTCTGACTCGTACCTCTTCTACCATTGTTAGTACGGAGATTCTGTACTTCCATACGGCCACGACCACGGCCATGTGATTTGGAAATCTGTACTTTTGGTTAGTTTAAAACTAGGTGTTTAAGATGAAGAGAAGAAAAGAAACTAAAATGAAAACAAATGTGTAAATAAATAGGGTTAGTGCTCGGGTTGCCTCTCGAGAAATGCTCATTTAAAGTCTTAAGCTAGACTTTCCTCGTTTTCGCAAAAATTAGGGTGGTTTAAAAGTTTGAATATCTTCCCTCTTGCTACCAGTTCTATTTTCTTGATAAAGTTTAAGTCGAGAAACGTTTATCTTAAAAGTGCCGAATATAGGATTGTTTACCTCTACTGTTCCGTATGGGAAGATATTACATACCTCAAGCAGGATTTCTTTGTTTATATTTAGGTTTGACGTGGTAACTCGTTGATCTTCCTTTTTAACAGTATCTGATCTCCTATTTTGAAGTGGTTTGACGTTCCTATGATCTTTTCCGGGGGCTCCTTTGTTTTTATTTTGTGAGGTTCCAGTTCCTTTTTAAAGTGTGTCTTCCATGCTTCTAATTCGTCGACCTTAAGGCTTCGTTCCTTATATAGTTCTTCTTTATTTGCACGAGGTATATGATCCAGCTCATGTCTGCGGCTTTGTAGTGGATCCTGTGGTGAAAGGTGAACAAATTGGTTATCAACTGAATTTACTTTTTCACTTTCATTAATTGATGTCCTGGTCAAGTCAAGAGCTTATAGATTGATCGATTCATCACTTACATGAAGAATGAGTTTTCTGAACTGTTCCTCTGTATCATCTCTCTTCAACGCTTTGGGATAAGGTATGCGAGGTTGGTACTCTTTAATTATCGGTTTTGGCTTTTCTTGGGTTACCTCAACTTTACCTTCTTCTACCTCACTTTCTTATATTGAATTGGGTTCATCTAACCCTACATTTTCTTGAGCTGTTATGGCTTGGATTTGCTCCTTTGGATTAATCTCAGTGTTGCTTGGTAGACGCCCTTGCGGTCGTTCAGAAATTAACTTTGCAAGTTGTCCAACTGACATAGTAACTTCCCCAATTGACTTAGTAAGTTCCCCAACTTGGTTTTTGAGTCCTTCAATTGATGTCTGTTGGTTTTTAAGTGTTGTCTCAGTGTCTTGGAAACGATTTTCTATTGCTGCCATGAATTTTGTCAACATCTCTTCAAGGTTCGGCTTCTGTTCTTGTGGCTAGGGCTGATTTTGGAAATTTAGAGAAGGTTGTTGTCTCTAATTTCCTTGATTTCCTTGACCTCCCCACGAAAAATTTGGGTGGTTCCTCTAACCTGGATTATAAGTATTACTATAAGGGTTATTATTAGATCTGAAATTATTACCTATATAGTTCATCTGTTCACTTTCTGTGCCTGGTTGGTAGGGTGGGTACTCAGGATTCATCACAATTCCACTTGCGTCGCACTGCATTACTGGATGTACCTGCGAAGAACACAAACTATCAAGCTTTTTATTCATCATCTCTACCTGCGTTGATAGCATGGTTACTGCGTCGAGGTTGAAAACTCGTAGGCTGCTTCAGGAGTTCTGTTGTTCAGGGTTCCACCGGTGATTGAATCAATTAGTTGCCTCGTTGAGGGGTTTACACCGTTATAGAAAGTTTGGACTTGGAGCCACAAGGGTAAACCAAGGTGCGGACACCTTCTCAAGAGATCCTTGTATCTCTCCCATGCGTCGTATAATGTCTCTAAATCCATCTGCATGAAAGAAAAGATATCATTCCGTAATTTGGCCATTTTGCTGGTGGAAAATATTTTAATAAAAATTTTTCGATCATTTGGTCCCATGTAGTGATTGACCCTCGTGATAACGAGTTTAACCACTATTTGGCTTTATTCCTTAATGAAAAGGGAAATAACCGAAGACGTATGGCATAACCAAAATGCCATTTATTTTGAAGGTATCATAAAACTCTAAGAAATTAGCTATATGGGTATTCGGGTCTTCGTCCTGCAAATCATCAAATTGAAAAAATTGATGAATCATTTGTATAGTGTTAGGCTTTAATTCAAAATTATTAGCAGCTATAGCAGGCCTAACAATACTCGATCCCGCTCCTGTTAAATGAGGTTTAGCATAATTATACATAGTACGCGGAGCATTATTTTCGCCACATCTTGTGGTGGTGGGTTATTCTCGTCCATCCCTTTAGTTGGATTGGATCCGCCTTGTTGTTCTTCTTCTCTGTAATTTAGGGTTCGCATAATTTCTCTGCGATTCCTGCGAGCGGTAGCTTCAATATCACTGTCGTATACTAGTGGTCCTTTCGGGTTCCTTCTAGTAATAAACTAGAGGTAACTGTGTTGGAAAAGAAAGAAAGAAAATTAGCAAGGTTAAAACTAAACTAAAATAAAAATAAAAATAATTTGCAGAAAAATAAAAATAATGGCTAAAGTAATAAATATAAGGCTTTCGTAATATTTTAGTTCCCCGGCAACGGCGCCAAAAACTTGATCATTATTTTGTCGAGTTTTAAAATTTATAAAGAGAATGATCGAACCTGGAAACTAACTCTAACAATGATTTAAGTCAATTGCACCTATCGAATAGTAGTATAGTTTAGGCAAGACCGGATTGTTGAACCCAAAAGAACTAAAAGTACTAATACTAACCTTCTTTCTATTATTTAGCCTAAATATTAAGTGATTGGTTGTTTAATCTAAAACTAACTAACTACTAAGCTAATGACGCAAAGACAAAAAAGAATGAATTGGGGAAATACTGTTGGGAAAACTTAGTTGATTAAGACGATACCCTTAGGAAGAATCCGCCTAGACTTCATTCGCTATCTAACACTGAACCAGACGATTTATTCACTTGACTTGATCCGTAGGATTCCTTAATTTATATTAAACCCTCTCTCGAGGTGAATAACGTCTAACCCTAGGTTGATTACTTGAAATCTCTTTCTAATTAAAACCCCTAGAATCGCATTAACTCAATCTATGGACTCCCATATTAGGTTTCACCCTAATCCGGCAAAATCTCATCACCCTATATCTAGGCGCGCGATCAACTCTGCTTAATTATGCTAGATCTACTCTTAAGTAGGGACTTTTGCTCCACCACCTAAGCACATTCAACTTGAATCAATATCCCGAAAATATTAACACAAGAATTAAGCTCACGTAATTAAGAACAAATCAAGTATTTATCATATAGTTCAGAAAATAATAACAAGATCCCTATTAGGTTTCATCCCCTTCAGGTATCTGAAGGGTTTAGTTTATAACAATAAAAGAAAACATCTCATAAGAAAAGATAAAACAAAACATAAGAAATCCCTAAAACCCCCTGAAGGAATTGAAGGAGAAATCCGCCGTCTTGAGTAGAATTTCGGCTTCTTGAGATGGATTAACTGGCTATCTTCGAGTGATTCCCACAAATCTGACCTTTCTAGCTCGGCTCCTGGGCTAGCTTACTGCCCATCAAAAGCCCTGGCAGAAGGCTTCTGCCGAACTCCCCGCTTAAGTTTCCCCCTAGGGTGTTTATATAGACTTTGAGATGCCTTACTTGGCCCCTACATATCCTAATTCAAGTAGAATTCCTACTAGGGTGTTTGAATAGGTTTTGGAATGTGTTTCTTTTCCTCCAAGTACCATATTTCGAATGAAATTGTTCTTGGCCGCGGCAAGGACACGCCTATGGTACACGTCTGTGTGAATCGATTTCAGGCCGTGGTCGAGTCTACTGAAGAGACAAGCCCGTGTGTTTCGGGGTCCAGGTTGTGTTCTAGTAATTTAATGAGGCACAGTCCTGTGGTCTTGGGCCCAGGCCGTGTCAATTTCGTGAGTTGGCCTAATTTGGTCTGTTTTAGGCCCGCTTCTCGTTCTTTTCATCCCTAGGTGCTTTCCTGAGTATAAAACATGAAAAGAAAGGATTAAGAGCACCTTTTTACACAATTTAGGGAATAAATCATCCAAAAGTATGCTAAATGTGAGATTAAAATATGTTACTTTTACGGTTTATTAATAGTCCTAGTTTGTCTCAGGTTGGCAAGTTCCCCCAAAGGGTTATTACTCATAGGTAGCCCAAACCTCACATGACAACACTCTTTGAAGTGCCTCCAATCAAAATTTGTCTTCTCTTCTTCCATTTGATCAAACCACAATTGTACCTCTCCTAAGATATGGAATGAAGCTAAGTCTACTTTGTCTTCTTCGTTAGTCCATTGATTACCAAAAAAAAAAATTCACATCTTTTAAGCCACCTTTAAAGGATCCCCAACATCATCATAAGTGGGAAATTCCATCTTAGAGTATCGTGGCACCATGCACCCACCTTGTTGTGAGTCTGAATTTGTAACGCCCCGTAAGTAAGGGATGTCAGGAATTATACTTCCGGGACCCTGCCTTAGCAAATTAGGCTCAAAAATATTATTATTATATTTTGAGAGTTACTTTAAAATGAATTAAATGTTAATTATTAAAAGGGCTAAATTAAATAAGAGACAAAAGTAGGAATTACTACTAGATTTTAAAATAGAACTTATAAAAGGGACTTATTAAGTAAATAAGCCATGTTAGTATACATATATATATATATATATATTAGATAGTGGATGGTTTCAATCTACTTTATTAGTATTATATGATTATAATATATTAGAAAAGAAATAAAGTTAAAGAAAATAATAATAATAATAATAATAATAATAATAGATAAAAGATATAGTAGGTGAAAAGGAGATAAGGGAGAGAGAGTAAAAATCATTGTTTTTCTTGGCTGTTGAAAAATTGAAGAAGCATGGGGGGAGGGAGAGCCATTCGGCCATGGAGACAAATGCATGAGTAAATTTGTGAGTGAAATTTGATGATTTTTGCATGAAATTTATGTTTTTGAAAATATAATGCTATGAATGAGTTTACCCATGTTGAAATTTTGAGAGTTGCCATGGATGAGAAATTCAAAAGGTTTGATGTTATTTTGTTGAATACTAAATGTTTTTAATATGATGATTTGAGTATAAATTTTATAGATTAAATTGGTCATATTGAGTGGTGGTGTTATTGATAATATTTCCTAAGGACTAAAAGGTTATAAATTTGAAATAACATAGCTTAAATAGTTAATTTGGTGAAGTATAGGGACTGTTTTAGTGAACTATTCCATGCTAGAAAATTTGGGACTTATTTACTAAGTTCATTAAGTATATATAGATTATTTTGTGATATGAAATTGATTAGCAATAACTAGAAATTAGTTAAATGCTATAAATAAATTTAGCAAAGTATGATGTTATTAAATTTAGGATTTTAGGGTTTGATAATGAAATTATGCACTTTGGTTAAGGAACGAATCAACCAGACGTGAATCATTTTTCTAGCTAGCGGTCTCACCATTACGACTATTTTGTTAAGGTAAATTCGTAGACTTGAACTTGATTTTACTTCTAATTACTATTTAAATTAAGTAATGTTAAATTTGTTCACTATATAAAATGTATCTGTATTATTGAATATTGTAAGGAAAATAAATGAGGAAAAATGTAGAAGTAAGCAATTGTATAATCGTCGATATGTTTCGACTAGCGCTGAGCGCAATATTTGTCAACTTGTCTGACTAGTGCTGGGCATACAACCGTCGATTAATCCGACTAGCGCTGGGCGCAATTCACCGTTGGTTTATCCAACTAGAGCTGGGCTCACAATTATTATTGTCGGTTAATCTGACTAGCACTGGGTGCAAATATTGTTGGTTTATCCAACTAGAGCTAGGCTCACATTCATTACCATCGGTTAATTCGAATAGCGCAACCTCTTCTGCGGATTACCACTAGGCACCGGGTGCCACATCATTAACTGATATTACGATAATGTTATTTAAATTATTGAGAGATTAGAATTCTTATTTAGCTAAGTTAGAAATTTATATTAATGGAGATTGGAATGGTGTTTAGCTAATAAATGGAACCTATTAATGATAAATTGATTTACATGTTGCAGGTTAGATAAATAGTAGAATTGGGCTCAGCATCCTACAGGAATCCCATACTCAATGTTAGTGACATTTTTTTGTGTGTTTTAGCATGTACCTAGGATGCAAATTCAATGATAGTGTCCGTTTTGTTTAGTGAGCTCTAGGGTGCTAGTTTTTGTAAATGTATATAAGTGTAAACACCTTTTGACATCTTACACTATATTGAAAGTAATGTTTGTCTAAATGAATTGGTCATTTTAGTGATCTATCTAGATTGTCTGTTTGATAGCATATTTGATGAATGTATATATGAGACTTGGCAATTGCTTGATATATGTGTATACTTGAACTTGTTGAATTGGTACATTAAGTATAAATATATTTAAGCAAGTATGTTATAAAATAAGGAAGTTGAGTGTTTGAATAAATGTCATGACATATTATGCATAAAACTTGGTTTTGGCATTGATTTGAGAGTTAAAAATTGGCTTGTATATGTGCTTGGATGTTATGTAGGTGAAAGACCAATTGGGTGAGAAAAGTGGCCTAAAAATGGCCTATTTTTTGTCTACACGGGCAGAGACACAGGCATGTGTCTCAGCCGTGTGTCACACACGGGTGTGTGGTTTGGCTATGTGTCCCCTGCACCTAAAATTCAAAAATTAAATTGTCCACACAGCCTAATACACAGGCGTGTGGCTGGCCGTGTAACCCAAGCTAGAGAGTTACACGGGTAAGGATACAGGCTGGGACACATCTGTGTGCCTCATTTCAAACGCCCACATGGCCTGGGACACAGGCGTGTCATTTGGCCGTGTACAACACATGGCCTGGCCACACGGCGTGTGTCCCTTGTTGCTTTGAAAAATTTATATGTTTTCCAAAAATTCCTTGAGTACCCAGTTTAGCCTTGAAGTAATTTTAATGATTATTTTAGTCCTTGAGGGCTTGTATTTGAGACCATATGAATGTTTATTAATAGTTTTTGAATTGAATGAGAAATGTACATGAAATGTTTGATTGATTGAGTTATAAGTCCGCTAATGCTTCGTAACCCTGTTTTGATGATGGATACGGGTTTAGGGTATTACAGAATTCCTTTTTCTGGCTTCACTGCTGCCTTGTTCCTCACTATTTTTATCTGAATAACCTTTCGTTGTCTTTTGGACCAAAAGAGATAACACTATCATCTGCTCCTCTAATGCTTACTGCCTTGTAGCCATTAGTGCCATGAAAGCCTCCAGTTTGGTTGCCAAAGTCTCTTCATCACCCATAATAGAAGGCTCTGATACCAAGTTGTTATGCACCTTAGCATAGGATCTAGTTACGGGTTTAGATGAGGAAGAATTTTTACTTCGACCTATGGTTACTTAAAGAGGTAGATTTATCCTTGACTAAATCCCTCCGAAATAACGCTTCTTTTTTATATAGAATAATTGCTTACCTATTTATTTCATATTGACAACCTGTTATAGACTGTTAATAACAAAGAAAAGAGTCCTAATTGACATAAAATAGAATTCCTAACTTAGAGTAAAATTAAAACTCTTAATAAAACATGATATAATAAAGAAAATAAATAAAACTAAAACTCTTATTGCAATAAAAGCATCCACATCATTTTATTAATGAAATAATACCTTTCTTGTATTGACAATTAATGGTACATTGATAATCTTCGCTAACATACCTGTATCTAACATTCACTCACTCTGAAATCACAGTAATATAGCTTACATGCATCATTTTATAGTTCATCAACCTATGTTCACATCGCTATTGACGATGCGATACCTGTATGAACAAGCACATAATTGATTGCATAAATTACTACAGTAAGCACAAATGGAAAAATGGAAAAAAAAATGGACAACAAAATAATAAAAATTCTCAAAGTTCTTCATTCAACTTAGAGCTAAAACATGTGACTAATAGTAAAATCAACAAGACAATTTCAAAGTTCAATCACTAATGATTGTTGAATACATCTAGGCCTTACAACATGAAAAGGTAACATTCTAATCAAATAACAGTTATGGATAAAAGGAATATTGTTTCACCTCGGTGCCTCTTTGTTTTTGGTTCACTTTTAGAAAGTATCACTCTTAAAATCTTGTTGACCTTATAAAGTAATCCAATTGAGAACAAGAAACTATTTTGAATAAAAACGATTTAAGAGCATTTATTAGTATCTAAATTATCTATGATATCCAGATTCTTTATTTAAAAAATAATTCAACATGTTTGGATATAAGAATAGGAATGATCCTTCAAATATATTAAAATAAAAACTTAGAAAGGAAAAAATTAAGTATATCTATTTTGGATAAACATATTCATATTTGACACTCAACTCTATATTACTCAAAACTCTAATAAGTTCAAGTGATTGATAAGGGTATATGTCCATTATGGATATGCTTAAATTTTTATAAGTTATATTCTCATAGTCATGTCTGGATAAGTGTTTGACATCAGTACTTTAAGAAAAATGAATGTTAGAACAACATAACTCACCAGAGTCCAGATAACTAGTAAAATTTATTTTCACAAACTAAATTCTTTCGACCAAGGGAGCTCTAATTGTTGTCCTAAAAACCAAGTCTAAGGTTTAAAATCATCAGCCTAGCTCCATTACGAGTCTATAAGAGACATTTAGCAACAAATACCAACTTCTCTCTGTCTTGGACATCAAGTTGATTCACAATCATAAATGAACTTGCTCAAACATGTTTGTTTCAACATGGTTAATCTTACCAAACCATGTTGTCAATGAATTGAACTTTTTCTCATGAAGCATACAGTAAAAAGCAAATTATGAGTCAAGCATCTTAGCATTAACATGTTGTGATACAAACTCGATGAACGGTACTAGCAGTAATCTGTACAACCACCTCTGCTAATATAACTGCCAAAAGGAAAATAAGTAGAGCAAATATATGTTAAACATGAGTGCGGAAGTTGGATTAATTTACTAAAAAATGTCAAAAAATTTAAAAATTACTACAATAGGTCAATTTCTAGAAAAATTACGAGAATAGGCCATTTTTATGAATATGCTTCCAGCTGTAAGCGTTTTCAGCGCGTTGTTAGGAAAACACTCCCAACTGGACGTGTTTTCTGCCAAGTCACCTAAAAACACTTCAAACTGGAAGTGTTTTCCCCTTAGTTTTTTTGTTAGGGTTTTATTTTTTAGGATTAAAGTTTACGGGTTTATAAAGTAGGGGTTTTCAAATTTAGGGTTTTGGGTTTTGTTATATTTTGATTTAAATTGTTAAAGTTTATTATATATTATTTATTTTTGTATAGTTTTTGAAAATGTTAAATAATAATTATTAGATTTGAAATTTAAAAACATCATATTTACACCAATGGTATATTCGAATTGCATTTTGCAATTTGATTCATAATTGAAACTTGAAGTGCTCGGTTGGGATGAAATATTAGTTATTAAGTTTTTTTCTCTTTTTTAATCTTAGTTTGATCCAATTTTTCAAAAATTATTTATCCAATGCAGTAATTTCAACGGGATGGGTTCAAAAAATATAACTCGAGAATCCTGGGATATATGATGGGCTTTTTAGAAAAAGGCTGAGGTTAGAAATTTCAATACTTTTACTAACAGTGTGTCCTGTTTAGAGTGTTTTCTCTCTACAAATTTCAACCCCCCACTAGGCTGGTAAAATTTTCAGAATGAACTATGAGTCACCCCCTGGTCTATAAATGCGACCTATTTTAGTATCGAGTAACATAAGCTATTTACGAGCAAAGAAAATTGTAAAAAGATCAGAAGAAGAAAAGTTCGCACACAAGACATAAGTTGGAGCAACCACCCTATTTGTATAAAGTAAGTATTGATCTTTGTTGTTCATATTTAGTTACAGAATTATTTTTCTGCATGATGTTTTTGTTTCGAACATGTGGAACAAGTTATTTTGTTGAAAATGAGTAAACGAATTAATGCTATTTTTTATTATGATAGTGAAGGGCGTGACACCGAGAACGGGGTGGTTTTTTATCAGAGAAATCAACGCGGTTGACTTTTAACCAGAACATACAATTGCCAGAACTTCGGACAAGACATACAATTACCAGAACTTCGGACAAGAATTAGGCAGAAAATCATCAAATCCAACCAAATGAGAGTATCATCCCTTAAATATCAAATTTGTGCTTCGGTCAACCCCTTTAAATATGACACTTTCGATATCAAAGGTGCGAAGGGGTTGGAGGCAATGGTGTAGACGCATATTGACAATGGATCACCGTTTCTCGAGTTATATGTGGAGTTTTCAAGGACAGATAAAGGCTCTCGGACATCGACATATATTCCTGTTCGAGAGGTCAAAATGGAAGAATGTGTGGAGAAACGTATTCCCACCGGTCTTAGATGAATATAGGTGGTCGCTTGTATCGAGCGCTCCATTTAAGTTGTTACCTGATAGATCATTGAGTCGCAAACCAGAAAGTCGACCGATGTTAACTCAAATACGTGACAACATGGATATTCAGGAGAAGTCAAAACAACCGAGATTATGCGGGTGGTGTAGGAACCTGAGCCATACAATACCATCATGTCTACATTGAAGGGATGATACAGGTATAACACATCATTAACATCAATTTTGTTGAAATCTTAAACACGCGTTTTTGTCATACAATACAAATCAATAAATTATATAACTTTCTTCCATTGTTCACGTACAGTCTTGATTTAATATTATGAAATGATAATAAAGACCAACTTTGATGAAAAAATGATATTGATTTAAAAACATAATGATGCACAAAACGATACAATAAAAAAGTTTGATATTTATTTCAATGTTAACATAAGAAGTACAATAATAAAGTAAATCAATCCAATCTCCGGTTAGAATGTGTGTTACATTGGGGTAGCCGATGGTTGCGAGCTGGATTACTTCTTGGTTCGACCTCTGGTACAGGTTATGATCTTGGCCTCTCGTCTTCTTGACCTTCGTCTGTGGTTGATTGCGACTGGTTTCTCCTCGGTTACCCGTGCTGTAACAGCCTATTTATTAGTGAAATCGGAATAGTGGTTTTGGGACCACAAATTTGACCCAAAAGTATAATTTATTTTTATTTTATTATATGGGACGTATTATGATAGATATGACATGTGAAAATTTTGGTACGAAAATTTTATTGATTTAATTCTTAATTACGAGAAGGACTAAATCGTATAAAATGTAAAAGTTAAATTCTAGTAGCTATAAGGATCAAATAGCTATGTAATTCAAAAATAGAGGTCTTTATATAGTAATTAGACCATTAAAAAAAGTATGTAGATTTTTCTTGGTGACTCATCCATGGAAATATAGAAAAAGGGCAATGACTAAATTGGAAATAGCAAATACTTAATTAATTAAAAGATGAAAAGAAAATATATCATCTTATTTTCATCATCTTCAACCCAAAACACATGGAAACCCTAAGTGAGAGAAAAGAAACTTTCAAGGCTTAATTGGGTAAGTTTTCTTGTCCCGTTTTTAGTAATTTTGATATTTTTGGAATCGAGTTAGCTTAATCTCTCTATTTGGGGAATTAATTTGAAAAGTTATCAAGGTATGAAAAATGGGTCATGGATGTATATGCTGGAAATTAGAAATTTATGGTAGAAAATGAAAGATTATTGATAGATAAACAACTTTTACAAAGTGATTTTTGATGAAAACATGATTTAGGGACTAACATGTAAACTTGTGAAATTGAAGGAAAAATTTTGAAGTTTTATGAATATATATGCTGTAAATTTTGTAAAGGGGCTTTGGTTAGGCTTGGAATAGGGAGTAATTTGCACAAGTTTCATTTTCTGGGCCTAGGGAAGAAATTGGAATTTATGGAAAAGTTAAGGGCAAAATAGTAATTTTCCCTAAGGCGTAAACTGAGTCCATTTAAATATGAAATGTGTGAAATTGATGGTTAAATTCATTCATATAGGTCTGAAAAACACAAACTCTAGGCTAGATCGAGGAAAAAAATTTCGGGTTAGTAGATTATTTACGCGAACAAGTGTCGGGGTAAGTTCAAGGAACTTAATCAAGCATTTAATTATGTTAATTAAATTTTGTGTTTGTGTGTAATATGATTCATATTGATGTGTTTTACTTGTATGCTATGATGGAAAATTTGATACATGCTTGAAATGGTGAAAAAGGGTTAAGTCCTAATTTAACGTTGAATTCTGATGAGTAGATGTGCTTTCTTGAAATGGATGAGGTCCTGCATTTGTTGCGGACGGGATTTAGCCTGAACGGGTAATCCTGAAATAATACCTCTTGAGTATGCGTTATGATTAAGATTTAGCCTTGTAACACCCCAAACCCGGCCTAAATGTTATGGCCGAATCCGAAGGTGTCACATGAAATGGGTTGGAAAACTGTTGTCGTTAAGTTCAAATCTTTCCAGTTCATTTAGCCTTTATCGCTTTTATTAATTTCAAAACTCTCTTTCATTTGGTCACTTAGAGATAAAACGTGTTTTTAGCGGAAGCTTATAAAATCGTTAAGTTTAGGAAAAATTGTTCGATATTTTTTTTAGAAAACATCTTTTTAGATAAAAACCGTCATAGTGAAAAGTAAGTTAAATCCAAAAACCCCAAAACCAAAGCCTAACAGTTTAAAACAGTCCAGAGAGTCCTAGAAAATACAAACTCTCAAATCTTAACTCCAAACTAAAATAAAAATTAAAAATAAGTGAAATAGTTTTGGCGAGTGGTTACCGTCGAGTCCTTTGCTTCACCAATCCGCTTAAGATTATGGGTTACCTGTATAGACAAATAGAAAAGGGTAAGTTTACGTAAACTCAGTGTGTAACCCAACAGAATTGAGTATGTACACACGCAGAATATCACAGACAGATTCATATTCGGGCCTAAGCCCACGTCAGATACAATACAGATTCGGACCGAGCCCATTTCAAATACAGATACAGATATGCAAATCAGATAACAAAATCCTACCCCCATCCTCTGCACATCATCTCCGACCACCCCACGCATCATGTGGGGTTTAAAACACCCACCCAACCTTACACACCACGCTGTACCGATGCGACACATATCAGATATAATGCAGTTGTGCTGCCAGATACTAGGCATAATCTGCCTTTCATAACACTTCCTCCAACATATATCATCCCACCCCAATCACAGTAATAGAACATGCATACAGAATTAACAAATAAATCATGCTTAACATGCTTTCATAAACAAATAATAGATAAACAAACGTAGGCATGCTCATAACAGTACATCATTTTAATAGAACACATAGTTTTAAGGTTAGTAAGCCTTTATCGACCCCACGATAAGACCACAGTCGATTAGGACAACCCGTACAACCCTACGAAAAATTTTAGTACAATGGCCCACATGCTCATGTGGGTTACCCATGTGGGTCCACATGCCCAGATTGACCTAGCTTGTGTGGATCACATGGCCTGACCCAGTTATCACATGCCCGTGTGGCCCACACGCCCAGTCTGGTTTAACCCGTGTAGCCACACGACCACACTCCAGCCATCACACGGTCATGTCTTGTGTACCTGACCTTCATCGATCACACGGCCGTGTCGTTGCACACGGCCTACCACACAATCGTGTGGTGTCAACAGTAAGGTTTTTGGCTTTTACCGAAAACTTGTTTTCTTGCATTTCGGGCACACACCTGATAGCAATTCGATGCAAAAACGTTTCTGAACCTCCAAAAGCCTAAATATTGACCAATAACACCGTGTTAGCCATCAAGAACGACAGTAACCCAAACTTCAACGAATTAAGCAACTCCAAATACTACCAAAAACCTTACATTCAAACTAGGAGCGAAGCTTATGTTCAATAAGAATATCGATCAGCACCCTCTAGCCCCTTGAGCGACACCTAACAAGGAAACAACACATTAATAACCCGACATCGATTCTCATAAATCCAGAGCTTCAAGAGGACTTACCTATAGAATCCAACTGCGATGATTCGCAAGACAAAATAGCGAGCAAAACCAAAAGAATGACGATGAAAAGTGAAAGATTGAAGAAGAAATGTAAAAGCCCAATTTTGGCCCTAATCAGAACGGTGGTTTCGGGACCACGAATCCGAGTTAGAAAAATATTTTTATATTATATTTGATATCTATAATATATGCTTGAGCATGTGCTAAAATATCGTGGATTAATTTGTCTCTGTGTGTGTTTAATTTAAAGAAAAGGACTAAATCGTATAAGTGGTAAAAGTAGCCTTATTGCTTGATTGAGTGGTTAAATTAATGTTTCTTTATATAGGGGAGGACTAATGTTGATAATTTTCCATTTTTAATGGATAGTGGACAGCAACTTTCAACTTTTTATAATAAAATTATATGTTTGTATTATATGTTATGTTAAAATATATTATATTATATTAAAAACATATTATAATAAAAACATAATAGAGAAAGTGCATGTTCATCTTTTATTTCCTCTTGTTATCACCGAAACTAAAGAGAAAAGAAAAGAGAAAAACCTTCAAGGGTTTCGGCACTGCTCAATCTAGATTAAGGAATGATTCGATTTTAGTTTTTGATAATTTTTACATTTTTGAGATCGTTGCTTAGTGTTTTAGTAAGCCCATGATTAAATTTTGGAATTTGATATGCATTTTGTGAGTTTCCATTGAAGGGAGTTGGTTGTTTTTGTTGTTTAATGATGATATATAAATTATATGTGTTGGATTATCAAGTTTAATCTTTGAATATTTGATGAAATGGAGTAATTTGAGTTAAATTTTAAAAATAAATTGTTGGAAGGACTAAATTGCAAAATAAATGGCTTGTATGGACTTATATAGGCATGAGGAGTATTCGACCCGAAAGGGATAAATTCAAATTATGTGTATTTTATGTTTTGTGCAATAAAGGCTAAATTGTAAAAGTTGTAAATGTCAGGGGTAAAATGGTAATTTGCATTTAAATTGAATGAAAATATATTTGAATGAGTTTAATTTGGAAATTATTTAGATCAAGAACAAAAAGAAACGGGATTGGATCGGGGAACGGCCAAGTTAAACGGATAGTCGGGAAACCCTAATCCGTCGATTTCTGACGTAAGGTTTTAAGCGATCGGATTAAATTGATTTTATTCTGTATTAAAATGTACATGCTTAAGTGAATTGATTGACTTAATTTTAAATTGCTGAATGTGGCATGAGAGATATCATGATTTAACCGAATGTAATGTTGGTTGGAAGTTGGATTTAATTGAGTAAAATGTTTTGTTATATGTTAATGATGTAAATGGATATGGGAGATATTAGATTAGGAAATGAATATAGCCAAAGAAAGTGTTAGTCATATAATAATGCTTTGGCTGAATGTGACATAGATTTGGGTATGAAATAATAAAGTTATATAGATTTGGGTATGAAATAATAAAGTTATACCTATATGTATGTGCTTGTAAGTGAAGTTGTGGATTAAACTATATATATATATATAAGTGTCTATTCGAATGAATAATAGGTTTACAAAAGAAACTAAGTGTGTGAAATCGATCACATGGCACTAAGTGTGCGAACTGTTAAAGTAACGGCACTAAGTGTGCGATACGTTCAGAAACTTGGCACTAAGTGTGTGGAACGTCGAAGTAATGACACTAAGTATGCGGTACGTTACATGAGTTGCACTGTGTGCATGGATTTTCAGACCTTTCAAGGACATAAACTAGTGACTGGAAATAACCAAGAAGTGATACGTAGGTAAGCAATGCATGATAAATGAATAGCTTAGTACCATTAAGGTAAGTTGTTTTAGTATATGAAATTATATTAATGTGAAGTAATTTTTTATTTTTGAGCTTGTTTCGAAATGGAAAAATGGCCTGTGAACATTCGGTTTTGAGACCTATTAAAAATGGTGATTGTTGATTGGGGTGAAATTATGCATATTTGTATCTATGAATTAGTTAATGATCATGTTGGATTGATTAAATAGCATATTGATTAGTTTTATATTTTTACCATTGCTTAAAACTTACAAAGCTATGATAGCTTACTATATGTGTTTATTTAACTATTTCATAGATCTTGAAGTCGAAGCTCGAGCTCAGGAATCATCTTCAAAGTCAATCACACTATCATCTATCTTTGGTACCTTTTTGTTAAATCGAACTTTTGGAAACTATGGCATGTATAGGCTATTCTCTCTTTGGAGTTACTTTGTACATAATGTATATAAATGCCATGCGAATATGGCTTCACTTCTATGCTTGCGTTGATTTGTTTATGCTTGAGGTGATGTATATGTTTGTGCATTTTCGATCTTTATATGTATGCTCCTTGAAGTTCTAAAAGGGTATTTAATCTATACATTTCGAATGAATGTCTTATGAATGAAGTAGATGTAAATTGATGATAATTTATTTAATTGAATATGGCTTAGTCATACTTGATTCTAGTTTATTATTGGGTATATTCGATACATTATAATCTTAACTTGGAAGTTATATCAAGTTATGTTATGTATGTGATAATTGAGATTATAAGCTTGGTTTGAATAAGGTATATGGTACCCTTTGGATAATGAATATTCTTTTGCTTAAATTTATATGTACTTACAATACATATCATGAAAAGATTAGGTCATATTTTGTGTATGTGACTAATGAATGTATTATAGTAATGAATAAGTTGAAGTATGTACATTTGCAAATATTCGGCCATAGTATTGTTTTGATTTGGTGTTCATATTATTCATGGGAGGTTTATAAGCATACGATTATAAGGTTTAAAATGGGTAAGTATTGTTGTGAACAACTAGATATGGTGTGCATGTGATTAAATTAGTATAAGTATAGTTATTTGATTAATATAAGATGAATAAGGCTAATATACTTACTCGGCTATATGATGCAAAATGACCAAATGAATAGTGATTTGCTAATTGAATGTAATTAGTTTTAGTTGATGTTAATGATATTTTTTGTGATATGTTAGTTAATGTTTTGATATTAGATGGAATATACATGTTATTCGTGATAGTATGAATTGGTACACATTTATCAAAGTAATAGTTTTTATAAAGTGTATTGACTTGTGTTGGTTAAGTAATGCCCGTAACTCTAATTCAGCGACGGATACAGGTTAGGAGTGTTACATTCGATTGGTATCAGAGCTACAATTTAGTCAGTTCCCGGACTAACGTAGCGCGTGTGAGTCTAGCTATACATGCCATATTTTATTATATGATAGTGTGACGACTGCTAATAGTGAAATGTGTTTACTTCTTTCGTATAATAAATGGATCTTGATCCCGAGCAAGCTATAGTGACGATGTCGAGAGTGTGGCGCCTGCTCCAGCGCAAGAGACCACGCCGGATGAATCTCGACCAGCTGCGAGTAATCCTGATGAGGGGGTTAAACAAGCCTTCTATAGCATGATGAATGATTGGTTCAGTCAATATATTCAGGCCAATCGGCTATTCAACAACCCCTGAATCCAAATACTCCACCTACAGTACCGGTGGTGCCCCCCGAGTTAATCCTGGGAGAGCAAGCAAGCCTTCAGTTGACCGAATTAGAAAACACGGGCTCAAGAGTTCAGAGCTAAAGATAATGATGATGCTGAGCGATCTAAATTTTGGCTCGATAATACCATTCGTGTTTTTGATGAGCTATCATGCACACCTGATGAGTGCTTGAAGTGCGCCATATCTCTATTACAGGATTCTGCCTACTATTGGTGGAACACTCTCGTATCGGTTGTTCCAAAGGAACGAGTTACCTTGGACTTCTTTTAGACGGAGTTTTGTAAGAAATACATCAGCCATCGATTTATAGATTCGAAGCGCAAGAAATTTCTTAAGCTTAAACAGGGTCGTATGACCGTATCTAAGTACGAGTGCAAGTTTGTGAGACTTAGTCGCTATGCCCGTGAGTGTGTTTCGTCTGAGGCTGCTATGTGCTAGAGATTGAAGAAGGGTTAAATGAGGATATAAAACTACTAGTTGGCATACTTGAAATAAATGAGTTCGTGGTACTTGTTGAGCGAGCCTGTAAAGCCGAAGAGCTGGGAAAAAAAAATGAAAAGCCAAGTTTGAAGCTAGAGACTTCCGTAAGAGATCAACAGGTAAATTTCCTCAAACTTCATCAAAGAGTTCAAGAATGATAGTAGCTGATCCAAAGCTAATATAGGGATCTCTATACGAGAACAACTACCAGTGAGTTCATGGGCTACCTCAATTGCTAGTGTTGGCAATACTCGACCGAATAAGCCCGAGTGTCAACAGTGTGGCAGACGGCATTTTAGTGAATGTTGGGGTAAATCTAATAATCGCACTTACTACAAGTGTGGTTCTCAGGATCATTTTATTCGGGATTACCTAGAGACAGCTGAAAAGGATAATGCTCAGAGTGCGAGACCGAGCAGCACTGCAGCTAGAGGTAGACCATCTCGTAATGTGGGAGGTATGAGCGGCATTCAGAGAGGGACTTCAGATGTGGCTATTCGATCAGAGGCTCGTGTGCCAGCTAGAGCCTATGTTATTTGTGCCAGAGAGGAGGCTTCATCTCCAGATGTCATTACTGGTATATTCACTCTCTTTGATACTAGTGTAATTGCTCTGATTGATCCTGATTCAACTCATTCTTATGTGTGTGAAACATTAGTATCCAGCAAGACTCTACCTATGAGCCTACTAAGTTTGTGATTTGGGTTTCAAACCCCCTGGGCCGGTGTGTGTTAGTTGATAGAGTGTGCAAGAATTGCCCTTTAATGATTCGAGACTCATGTTTTCCAACCAATTTGATGTTGCTATCATTTGATGAGTTTGATATTGTCCTCGGTATGCATTGGCTAACCATGCATGATGCGGTAGTGAATTACAGACGAAAGACTATTGACCTGCGAAGTCAGAATAATGAGATAATTCGAATTGAATCTGCGGATTTGAATGGGTTACCAGTAGTGATATCCTCGATGTTGGCTTCGCAGTATTTGAGAAAGGGTTGCGAAGCTTATTTTGCATTTTGATTGACAGCAAAGTAACCGAAAAGAATATTGAATCTGTACGGGTTGTTTGTGAGTATCCGGATGTATTCCCGGAGGAATTGTCGGGATTGCCACCTGTTTGGGAGGTAGAGTTTGGTATTGAATTAGTGTCAGGGATGACTCCGATTTTGATAGCTCCGTATAGAATGGCACCAATGAATTAAAGGAATTAAAAGCTTAGTTGCAAGAATTGGCAGATAGAGGTTTTGCTCGACCAAGTTTTTCCCGGGGTGCACCAGCCCTATTTGTGAAAAAGAAAGATGGAACTTTTAGAATGTGCTTCGATTACCGAAAACTTAATAAAGTGACCATAAAGAATAAATATCCGTTGCCACGTATCGATGATTTATTTGATCAACTTAATGGAGCTTCAGTATTTTTAAAAATCGATCTAAGGTCAAGTTATTATCAGCTGCGAGTTAGAGACTCAGATGTACCAAAGACTATTTTTGCACGAGATATGGCCATTATGAGTTTTTAGTGATGCCGTTCGGACTCACTAATGCCCCCACTGTTTTCATGGATCTGATGCATCGGGTATTCAAACCGTATCTAGATCGGTTTGTAGTTGTATTCATAGATGACATTTTGATCTATTCGCATAGCGAAACCAAGCATGCCGAACACTTGAGACTTGTGTTACAGATTTTGAGTGATAAGCAGTTGTACGCGAAATTCAGCAAGTGTGAGTTTTGGTTAAATGAAGTTAGTTTTCTGGGGCATGTTGTTTCAGCATCGGTCATTCGGGTTGACCCGAGTAAAGTTTCGGCTATACTTGATTGGAGACCTCCGCGGAATGTTTTTGAAGTTCGTAGTTTTCTGGGACTTTCCAGGTACTATAGACTCTTTGTGAAAGGGTTTTCTATGATTGCAGCTCCGTTGACAAAGTTGTTGCAGAAAGACATTAAATTCGAGTGGTCAGAAAGGTTCCAGAAGAGTTTTGATCAGCTAAAAACATTGTTAACAGAAGCTTTAGTGCTTGTTCAGCTAGAGTCGGGTAAAGAGTTTGTTATCTTTAGCGATACATCTTTAAATGGTTTGGGATGTGTTTTGATGCAGGAGGGTAAAGTTGTAGCTTATGCCTCGAGACAGTTAAAGCCGTCGGAAAAAAACTATCTGACGCATAACCTCGAGTTAGTTGCCATAGTTTTCACTCTGAAAATATGGCGTCACTATCTATTCAGTGAAAAATATTATGTTTATTCTGATCACAAGAGTCTAAAATATTTAATGACTGAGAAGGATCTGAATTTGCACAGCGACGATGGTTATAACTATTAAAATACTATGAGTTAGTGATTGATTATGGAAAGCTAATGTGGTTGCGGATGCACTTAGTCGAAAGTCATTATTTGCTCTACGTGCAATGAATGCAAATATAGCTATGACTGATGATGGTGCGATTATTACAGAGTTGAAAGCTAGACCGTTATTCGTTCAACAGATTTGTAAAGCTCAAAAGGTTGATAATGATTTATTAGCAAAAAGGAATCATTGTGGTTCGAGTACTAATTCAGAGTTTCAAATTGATGCTGAGGGATGTCTACGGTTCAGAAACCGAATATGTGTGCCTAAGAATCCTGAGTTGATTCGAATGATTTGTGATGAAGTTCATAATGGTAGATTGTCAATTCACCCGGGTAGTATGAAGATGTATAACGACTTGAGACAGCATTTTTGGTGGCACGGTATGAAAAGAGATATTTCAGAATATGTGTCGAAGTGTTTAATATGTCAAAAATGAAAGCCGAGCATTAGGTACCATCGAGATTACTTCAGCCAATTATGATACGTGAATGGAAATGGGATCGAGTTACGATGGATTTCGTATCTGGGTTGTCGTTGACGCCGAGCAAGAAAGACTCAATCTGGGTTATTGTTGATAGATTGACGAAAGCAGACCATTTTATTCCGGTACGTACGGATTTCTCGCTTGATAAGTTAGCTGAGTTGTACATATCTCAGATTGTACGATTGCACGGAGTACCTATTTCTATTATTTCAGATAGAGATCCGAGGTTTACATTGCGATTTTGGAAGAAATTACAAGATGCTTTAGGTACCAAATTGCACTTCAGTACTGCTTTTCACCCTCAGTCGGATGGTCAATCCGAACGTGTTATTCAAATACTCAAGGACATGTTGAGATGCTGCGTTCTTGAGTTTGAGGGTACGTGGGAACGATACTTACCTCTGATTGAATTTGCATACAATAACAACTTTCAATCGAGTATTAAAATGGCACCTTATGAAGCTTTGTACGGTCGTAAATGTCGCACACCTCTATATTGGGCCGAATTAAGTGAAAGCAAGATACACGAGGTTGATTTAATTAAAGAGACTGAACATAAAGTAAAAGTGATTCGAGAAAGTTTGAAAGCTGCGTCAGATCGTTAGAAATCATATGCGAACTTGAAACATAAAGATATAGAGTTTCAAGTGGGTGATCGAGTATTTTGAAGGTCTCACCGTAGAAGAAGATACTTAGATTTGGTCGTAAAAAAAGTTAAGTCCGAGGTTTATTGGGCCGTACGAGGTTATTGAACGTATCGGGCCAGTTGCGTACAGACTGATGTTGCCACCTGAGTTAGACAGGATTCATAATGTCTTTCATGTATCGATGCTTTGACGATAAAAATCCAATCCTTCTCATGTAATTAGCCCGTCAGAGATTGAGATTTAGCCTGACTTGACTTATAAGGAAGAGCCGATTCGCATCTTAGCTCGTGAAGTGAAAGAGTTACGAAATAAGAAAATCTCATTGGTTAAAGTTATGTGGCATAAGCATGGGGTTGAGGAAGCAACCAGGGAACTCGAGGATTCAATGAAAGAATGCTACCCACATTTATTCATCGGTAAGATTTTCGGGGACGAAAATCCCTTAAGGGAGAGAGTTGTAACAGCCCGATTTTGACCCTAATCGAGACGGTGGTTTCGGGACCACGAATCCAAGTTAGAAAAATATTTTTATATTATATTTGATATCTATAATATATGCTTGAGCATGTGCTAAAATATCGTGGATTAATTTGTCTCTGTGTGTGTTTAATTTAAAGAAAATGACTAAATCACATAAGTGGTAAAAGTAGCCTTATTGCTTAATTGAGTGGTTAAATTAATGTGTCTTTATATAGGGGAGGACTAATGTTGATAATTTTCCATTTTTAATGGATAGTGGACAGCAACATGCAACTTTTTATAATAAAATTATATGTTTATATTATATGTTATGTTAAAATATATTATATTATATTAAAAACATATTATAATAAAAACACAATAGAGAAAGTGCATGTTCATCTTTAATTTTCTCTTGTTATCACCGAAACTAAAGAGAAAAGAAAAGAGAAAAACCTTTAAAGGTTTCAGTACTTCACAAGCTAGATTAAGGTATGATTCGGTTTTAGTTTTTGATAATTTTTATATTTTTGAGATCGTTGCTTAGTGTTTTAGTAAGCCCATGATTAAATTTTGGAATTTGATGTGCATTTCATGAGTTGCCATTGAAGGGAGTTGGTTGTTTTTGTTGTTTAATGATGATATATTAATTATATGTGTTAGATTATCAAGTTTAATCTTTGAATATTTGATGAAATGGAGTAATTTGAGTTAAATTGTAAAAATAAATTGTTAGGAGGAGTAAATTGCAAAATAAATGGCTTGTATGGACTTATATAGGCATGAGGAGCATTCGGCCCTAAAGGGATAAACTCAAATTATGTGCATTTTGTGTTTTGTGCAATAAGGTCTAAATTGTAAAAGTTGTAAATGTCAAGGGTAAAATGGTAATTTGCATAATTATGTGTTTTTGGATTAAATTGAATGAAAATATATTTGAATGAGTTTAATTTGGAAATTATTTAGATCAAGAACAAAAAGAAACGGGATTGGATCGGGGAAAGGCGAAGTTGAACGAATAGCCGGGAAACCCTAATCCGTCGATTTCCGAGGTAAGTTTTTAAGCAATAGGATTAAATTGAATTTATTCTATATTAAAATGTACATGCTTAAGTGAAGTGATAGACTTAATTTTAAATTACCGAATGTGGTATGGGAGATATCATGATTTAGCCGAATGTAATGTTGGTTGGAAGTTGGATTTAATTGAGTAAAATGTTTTGTTATATGTTAATGATGTAAATGGATATGGGAGATATTAGATTAGGAAATGAATATAGCCAAAGAAAGTGTTAGTCATATGATGATGCTTTGGCCGAATGTGACATAGATTTGGGTATGAAATAATAAAGTTATACCTATATGTATGTGATTGTAAGTGAAGTTGTGGATTAAACTATATTTATATATATATATATATATATATATATATATATATATAAGTGTATATTCAAATGAATAACAGGTTTAAGAAAGGCACTAAGTGTGCGAACTTATAACCAAGCATTAAGTGTGCGAAATCGGTCACATGGCACTAAATGTGCGAACTGTTAAAGTAACGGAACTAAGTGTGCGATACGTTACAGAAACTTGGCACTAAGTGTGCGGAACGTCGAAGTAACGACAATAAGTGTGCGATACATTACATGAGTTGCACTGTGTGCGCAGATTTTCTGATCTTTCAAGGACATAAACTAGTGACTGGAAATAACCAAGAAGTGATACGTAGGTAAGCGATGCATGATAAATGAATAGCTTAGTATCATTGAGGTAAGTTATTTTAGTATATGAAATTATATTAATGTGAAGTAATTATTTATTTTTGAGCTTGTTTTGAAATGGAAAAATGACCTGTGAACATTCGATTTTGAGACCTATTAAAAATGGTGATTGTTGATTGGGGTCAAATTATGCATATTTGTGTTTATGAATTAGTTAATGATCATGTTGGATTGATTAAATAGCATTTTGACTAGTTGTATATTTTTACCATTGCTTAAAACTTACAAAGCTATGATAGCTTACTGTATGTGTTTATTTAACTATTTTATAGATCTTGAAGTCGAAGCTCGAGCTCATGAATCATCGTCAAAGTCAATCACACTATCATCTATCTTTGGTACCTTTTTATTAAATCGAACTTTTGGAAACTATGGCATGTATAGGCTATTCTCTCTTTGGAGTTACTTTGTACATAATGTATATAAATGCCATGCGAATATGGCTTCACTTCTATGCTTGCGTTGATTTGTTTATGCTTGAGGTGATGTATATGTTTGTGCATTTTCGATCTTTATAAAAGCATGTTTTGGTATGTATGCTCCGTGAAGTTCTAAAAGGGTATTTAATCTATACATTTCGAATGAATGTCTTATGAATGAAGTAGATGTAAATTGATGATAATTTATTTAATTGAATATGGCTTAGTCATGCTTGATTTTGGTTTATTATTAGGTATATTCAGATACATTATAATCTTAACTTGGAAGTTATATCAAGTTATGTTATGTATGTGATAATTGAGATTATAAGCTTGGTTTGAATAAGGTATATGGTACCCTTTGGATAATGAATATACTTTTGCTTAAATTTATATGTACTTACAATACACATCATGAAAAGATTAGGTCATATTTTGTGTATGTGACTAATGAATGTATTATAGTAATGAATAAGCTAAAGTAAGTAAATTTGAAAATATTCGGCCATAGTATTGTTTTGATTTGGTGTTCATATTATTCATGGGAGGTTTATAAGCATATGGTTATGGGGTTTAAAATGGGTAAGTATTGTTGTGAACAAGTAGATATGCTTGCATGTGATTAAATTAGTATAAGTATAGTTATTTGATTAATATAAGATAAATAAGGCTAATATACTCACTCGGCTATATGATGCAAAATGACCAAATGAATAGTGATTTGCTAATTGAATGTAATTAGTTTTAGTTGATGTTAATTATATTATTTGTGATATGTTAGTTAATGTTTTGATATTAGATGGAATATACATGTTATTCGTGATAGTATGAATTGGTACACATTTATCAAAGTAATAGTTTTTATAAAGTGTATTGACTTGTGTTGGTTAAGTAATGCCCGTAACCCTAATCCGGTGATGGATACGGGTTAGGGGTGTTACAAGAAAGTTAGGGAAAATGTAAGAAACTTGCACAGAAAAATTCGACAGAAGGAAATAGAAATAAAAAAGTAAAACTAATCAGATATTCCCAAAATCCCCTAATTCACTCCACTACCCCATTACTTATAACTTCATCAGAATTTTAACCCAACTGAAACTCTATCAGTTAACAGAGCAAAAATATAACACCATTGGTAATGCAGGGATTCGAACACAGGACCTCCAACACACTAACACTCTTACCACTTAAACCAGCAGGCTCATTCTGATATGGTTTTATAAGCCCACTGAGCAAGAATAGGGCTTAAGTCAGAAAAATATCAAAATTTTCCAAATGCAAGGCTTGAACTTGGGACCTCACACAAACGCCCAGAACACTTAACCACTGAAGCAGATAGATATTTGTACCAAGATTTCACAGAAATAAAAATAGAAATTTTGGGGCGTTACAAGCTTGGACTGGTAATCCTAATCGAGCTCTTTTAAGCATACACTATATAAAAGATTTAGCCTAGACTGGTAATCCCGTTATACGATATGTGTCTCGAGAGCGTATTTCTTGGCTAAGTGCCCTAAAAGGTATTCTTGAATAAGAAATTGACGGATTATCGAATCGTTCACCACGATTGTACTACTTGAGCTTTCATCAAAATTTCAATGATTCAACGGACGTATAACTCTTGACATGGCATGAGAACTTTGAGATGAAATGACAATGACTTGAAAGAATAATGCATGATAAACTCATCTACCCTTACTTAATTTATATGTAAACTTTGTGACTTAACATGTTTGATTGGATTTATGTGTTTAGGCAAATTAGCCAAATGGATGGAAAACTTGTTATTGTTTGCTTAGATTTAATAAACGGGATTGGTAAGCTTAGTTTCTATTATATGAACTTACTAAGCATGTAATGCTTACTTCGTTTTATTTTCTACTGTTTTATAGTGCTCGAAAACTCGTGAAGGTTGGAGATCATTAGAGTATCGTTACATTATCAACTAGTCATTTTGGGTATACATAGTAAAATCATTTTGGTATAATGGCATGTATAGGACAACTTAGCCATAGGTGGCTTGAAAATGATGTTTTGTAACCTAGCCATTAGAATGCCTAGTAATAGTTCATTTTGGTATGACTAAGTAAGTTATTATGATGATATATATACACAAGTGTTATGTTAAGTATATATGATCAAATGTTGTTATTGCATAAGTTAAACCAAGGTAAGTTTATAAACACTTGTGCTTGAAATAATATGTCATGTTGAATGATGGAATTGCTTATTTTGAATGCTTGAATTTGTTGGTATTGGATGTGTGTTTTAAGTGCAGGTCTTGGGTGTGATTTTGGGTGAAAAATGAAGCTAGCAATGGCTTTATTTTGTCCACACGGGTAGACATACAGGTGTGTGTCCAGACCGTGTGTGACACACGGCCGAGTACATGGGCATGTAGCCAGGTCGTGTGTCCCTTACACCTAAATTTTTGAGAAACAGAATGCTCAGAATTGAGCACACAGGTAGAAACATGGGTGTGTGTCTCAGCAGTGTGTGCTACACAGGCGTGTGTCTTGGCCATATGAAACCTACACCTAATTTCGAATTGAATTAATTAACCACACGGCCAAGCACATGGGCGTGTGGCATGCTCGTATGTGCAAGTCAGAGAGTTACACGGGGTCGAACACGACCTCTAGAACAGACTTGTCCCAGGGTCACACAAGCGTGTGAGCCCTGCACCTTGGAATATTTTTGTAATTTCGCAAAAAATTCTTAGAGGTTCCAATTAAGTCCCGACTTGTTTCTAATGCTCGTATTGGGCCTCGAGGGTCCATTTAAGGACTTTAAGAATGATTTCGGAATGTGAATATTAACTTGCATGATTTATCTGTAAATGTTTTTGAATGTTTCGGTAATACTCCGTAACCCTGTTCTGACGACGGATACGGGTTAAGGGTGTTACACGTGCATCCTCCGTTTAGGAATATGTGGTTGGGAAAATGATCCACCTTGGTAGAACAATGATCCTGGAGGTGTTTGCAGCACCATCGGCATAGGGGTATAACTATATTGTGTCCCATACACCGATGACATAACAATTAGACTCTCGGTTGGTGCACGAATCATAGATGGCCTATACGTTATCATCAGCATCATCATTGTCAAAAATGTCGATGGCATCGGCATGTAATACACCAGGGATGAAGGTCCGAAAACAAAACCTAGCATCGAAGGAAAAGTAGAAAAATGTGGAGGAATATATAATGCTTGTGTGAAAATGACAAGGTTAGTACACGCACCAAAATAAGACGAGACAAACTGATTTGGGGGTGGTGCGGCTATCGGTGTTGGTTCTTGCGTGATGCTGACGACAGACCTACCTCGCTAGACCCTAGATGTATAGGCGCCTGTCGTGGCCTCCTCGTATGCGGTTGTCGACCCATTGCCTCTTCCCCTAACAAGTATGACTTGCCATAAACCCTAAACCATTTTATGTACTTTGGATCGTAGGCTAACTCCGGAGCGACAATGACCTCGCTAGTAGGTAAAAACTCGTACATATTGTTCCATATGTTGATATATTGGGCGTGGAATATCAACCTATTCTCATCTATCCTCCCTTGCAAGTCGATAGGATGTAGATCATTGAGGTCTTGAGGTGCCATTGAAATTGGTTGCCTGAACTCGAATTGCCGCAACACTCTATCCAACTCGTGCATCTCCAGAATAGTGTTCACTACCAATGATACCTTCATGTGCCAGATGTTGGATTCACCAAGAATTTTGATGGGATGCATTCTTAAATTGTCAGATTCTCGTATGACATCCATTCAAACCGTGTTAAAATTTTAGTTATATATATATTACTAATTAAATAACCGTTAAAGAAAGTAGCCGTTAAAAGTTACTGTTGGAAAAAATACTTTCAACTGGAGGCGTTTTCGGGTAACTTGACTGAAAACGCATTCAATTGAAAATGTTTTACTCAGAATAAGCTAGAAAATGCTTTCACATGTTGTAAGCGTTTTCCTACAAAACATAGATTGTGATAAATGCTTTAGATTGAGCAGAATGGTATGCATATGCTAACATGTTTAAATATGCATTAAACTTCTCATGCGGTCATGTCTATTACTCAATTTGCATATTTCTTAAACATATTGTGTTCGTGTTTTTATATTGTGATCTGTCGCATCTTTCTTCATCCTCCTAACCTTTCTGAATAAAATCTCATCATAAATAATTAAAAAGGAAAAAAACGAAAGTAGCTAGGTATACTCACCAGCTCCCCAGCCAGTTCTCATCCCAAATGCTTACTGGAAATTCCCAATGAACTGAAATAAAAGGGAAAAAGATCTTATCATGCTAAATCATGTTATATAAGTCTCAAACTCGAATAACGTCAGATTTTCAGACTTCTGTTGGAGCTTACAACAATGGCAAATGCATCGTATAAAACAGTGGATTGCGAATCCAGGCGATGAATTTATAAGAAAAAGGATCCAATTCGGGGCTTCTAGGACTCACTGTTAGTGACACGAGAAACAAGAATGAGCTGATGAATCCACCTAGAATGGTGAACAGTTCTGAGGACGCTAATTTTCCTCGATACATCAATTGGAGTGAAAGAATGACGGTAAATAGAAGAAACGAATAAAGCATTGAATTTCTTGATCCTGCCATGCTCTTTAAACCCTCAATGGGCCGCCGTACGCCTCCGGTCCCTCTCCGTTGCGATATCGATGCGTCAAATTTCAGAGAAAGACGTATTCAGAGAAAACGAACTGCTGGTAACGGAGAGTGATTTTGGTATTATTTGGAAACTGTAAGGGTAAAGATGTCAGAAGATAGGTTTTGGTCAAAGTGAAACGACGTGTTTTTTGGGAGGGTACAGAGTTTTAAGAAGACGAAACTTCTTTCTTTTTTCTCTGCCCGGCGGTGATGGAGTCGCAGGACTTACCGGAATGTCCGGTCTGTTTGCAACCGTACGACGGCGCGTGCACGATCCCGCGTGTTCTTGCGTGTGGCCACACGGTGTGCGAGTCATGCCTATTAAACCTCCCTAAGAAACTCCCGGGAGCAATCCGATGCCCCGCGTGTACGGTGCTCGTCAAGTACCCACCGGAGGGCCCCACGACTCTCCCCAAAAACATCGACCTCCTTAGACTAATCCCCGGCGGCTCTGAAAATCCCCGAAAACCCGTCAACAAATCCAAAATTGTTTCCAATCTCCCTTTCCTCCCTCGTTCTTGGTCCGACGAGTTTTATTCCAACTGGAAAAGCTACCTTCTCCGTGACGATACCATTGAGAGAGACCAAGTGAGCCTTTTGCCTGTTGGGTCTTTTTCAAGTGGCGGGGAGGATGGTTCTTTGTTTAAGGCTGGATATCTCGTGAGAGTTATGGATTGTTTGCGTGAAATGAAAGAAGAGGAAAGAGAGGAATTGGGTTTAGTTTTAAGAGCTTTTACTAAGCAAAATTGTAGAATTTGTAGAGTTTTGGGTCTGTGGGGTGATCTTGAGGATGGGGTTTTGTATTTAGTGAGTGAGAAGCAAAAATGGGGGAACTTTTTGGATAAGAACTTGGGGTGTTTTGAGAAAGAAGGGGTTTTTAATTTTGCACTGATGGGTATGGAAATGTGTGAGGCAGTCATTTCTTTACATAAAGAAGGGTTGATTGCTGGTTGCTTGAGCTTTTCTTGCTTTCAGTTGGATGATTTTGGGCATATATATCTTGATTTGAGTGAGGTGTTATTGACTGGAAGGGGAATTCAAGATGTTGTTGCAAATGTTGGATTTAGTGGGAAAAAGATTGGTGATGGAGAAATCGGTATGTTGTTTAAAGATTTGTTGAAAAGGGATGTGTTTGTTAGCCCTGAGGTGTTGCTTAAGCTGTTAGAGAAAGAGGGTATTGGGGTAGAGTGTTGTAGCTTGAAATATCCAATAAGATATAGCTCGGATGCTTGGTTGTTAAGTTGTATTCTTCTTAGGATTGTCAATGGGGATGTCTTTAGTGATGAGTGGGTTGAATATATGTGCCATATTATTGTGAAAGGAAGTGAAAATAGTGAAATAGATTGTTCAAGTGTCTATACAAGTTTGATGGAGAAAGTGAGTTCTTTATTGGGAACTGAATTTGGTGCCGAATGTGTGTCTTTGCAGCAGATTCTATGTAAATGCTTGGATCTTGATCCCGAGAATCGTTCACTTGCGGGAGATGTGTGGAAATGTATTAGGGAGCTAGTTATTAAACCTCAGTTTGATAAAATGGTGAAATTGGATGGTGCAAGTTATGATGAGAATGGAGGTCGATGTATGGTTGTTGGGAAATTGTGTCTGTTGTCCAGGGAAAGAACCGAAACACAGGAAAAATATGAGTTACAAGGAAAAGAAGCAAATGGTGCAATAGACATGGTTAATGGTCTTACAGAGGGCAGAATTAAATGGAAAGATTTGCAAGGCCATCTTGATTGTGTTACCGGATTAGCTGTAGGAGGTATAGTTTCTTTTCTATCTTTAACATATGCTGTTTCAATTTTGATACTGCTGACTGCTAATTTTGTTATAGAAGAAACTGCAAGGTATTGCTGAAACTTACAGTTTAATGCATAGCTATCTTTATTAATTCTCAAACATCATGACCTAATTGTTTCAATACCAAGTAATCAATAAATGGGAATTCCCTTTCTACCAATGAAATTTAAAGGAATCTCTCCTGGCCAAATGGTGGAAAGGGTTCTTAGTAGTTGATACCTTGTTATGGCTTTTGTATTTAGGAACTTTACAAGCATAAGGCCTGTGAATATTTGGTAGTTTGCTGCCACTTCTATAAAATGCAATAAAAAATTTTAACTTAGCATTCGCTGTTGCATGGTGCTAGTCCTAGTATAGTCATTATCCACGTTACAAGGATTCCTTTTGTTAATAAGGTGGGTGTTTTGAGGCCTGGGTGGAAGGGCTTTGGTTATTTGCATTTCGATCATTGAAACAGAGTTTCTTCCATTACACAATTGCGTGTCACATGATACTGGACCATGACTCTTCGAATCTTAAGCTGCATCATATCCGGTTAAACAATGTTGTTTTATCCTTCTCTTTTCCTTTCGATGTTAATCGTATGCTGGATCTTCTTCTTGACATATATGGTTTTAAATGATTTCATGAATCTTAGGTAAATTTAGGAGATGTATTCAGATTTTCTTTTTGCTGTTCTAGGGGGTTATCTGTTTAGCTCCTCCTTCGATAAATCAGTCAAAGTATGGTCCCTGCAGGTATGCTCTCCTAAATTATCATTTATTCAAGTGGGTGCATTATGATTTAAATTCAATCATACTCTGCAAGCGTAACTGTTCTGTGAGTAATTTAGTTTGGAATATTGGCTCATTTTGAATCAGTTTCTTCCCGCATCTATTTACAGGATTACTCTCATGTGCATACGTTCAGAGGTCATGAGCATAAGGTAATGGCTGTTGTCTGTGTGGATGAAGAACAGCCATTATGCATTAGTGGCGATAGTGGAGGTGGCATATTTTTATGGAGCATTAATATCCCTTTCGGACAAGATCCGTTAAAGAAATGGTACGAGGAAAAGGATTGGCGCTATAGCGGAATCCATGCTTTGGCAGTTTCAGAAAATGGCTATTTATACACTGGAAGTGGAGATAAATTGATTAAAGAATGGTCATTGCGGGTATAATTATTTGATTTATCATTTCATGTGTGCTGCTTATTTCTTAACCTTTTGAAATGCTAGATGATAATAATTTGGAACCATGCTTTCCTTTTCTCTTCCAGGATGGCACCCTGTCAGGCACTATGACTGGCCATAAATCGGTAGTTTCTGCCATATCAGTGAATAATGGAGTTCTTTACAGCGGGAGTTGGGATGGAACTGTTCGATTATGGAGTCTAAGTGATCATAGTCTTTTGACTGTTTTAGGGGAAGACATGCCGAGAGCTGTGTCCACTGTCTTGTCTCTTGCAGCTGACCAGCATACACTTATTGCTACTTATGAAAATGGCTCTGTGAAGGTTCTTTGTTCTTCAAACTGCTGTCAAATTTGTCTTTTATTCTCGTATTCTCACATGTGCATTTACTTGTTTCCTGGAAATGAATTTATGCCACAGTACTCAAATGAATTTTGCTATTTAGCTTCTCCTGTCCATTTGAAAAAGGCCAGATGCGGATGTGCTGTTCTTGCCAACCCATCTTCCTTTCCTTTTTCTTTCATTCTCTCGAGTTTGATAATAAAATTATTTCTGTCTTTCATGCTTCTTTCCAGATCTGGAGGCATGATGTGCTTAGGAAATCGATGCAAATACACAATGGTGCCATTTTCACTGTTAGCTTGGATGGGAAATGGCTTTTTACAGGAAGTTGGGACAGAACCATCAAGGCACAGGTTTGAACACTGGCTTGACTAATTAATCTTTGTTTGCCTGAGAAGAAGGCTGCTAAGATGAGAAAACCTTCGTCCACTTTATTCTATAATTCTATTCACCTGTAGGAGCATTTTATCCATGTTTTGGATTTACAAATGACATTGATATAGTGATTTGCAGGAACTAGCAGGAGATGATGTTGAAATAGATGTTCGACATATTGGATCGATTCCTTGTGATTCTGTTATAACAGCTTTATCATACTCAGAAGGGAAGCTTTTTGTTGGTTTTGGTGATCGGACCGTTAAGGTATGTTCCATAGTTTTTCATGAGAATTTGCTCCTTTTATGTCATTTCTCATGAGGTAACAATCCAATATGTATTTTACACAAATAATCACTTTATTCTTTGTTTGCCTGGCATTTGTTATAGTTGACATCACATACATTTTTTCATTTGATAACTTTTTTATTGTATTTTATTTTATTTCAATTCTTTCAATTCGACAGAGAATTCCTGTGTTTCCCTTGCTAGGCTTTAAGATCTCGGCATGTTGATGATAACCAACAATGAAAACAAGATTTGCTATTCTTTATCTGTTTGTTTTTCGTTTTACGTTTTCAGTTTCCTACCAACCATGGATGAACTGCTCAATCAGTTAACACTGATCTCAACTTGTAGGTATACTATCATGGGGAGTGATCAAAGCCTCATTGGCTTGCATTTCTAGGACCCTCAAGGTTTTGATGGAGTGGTATACGACAGGCAACGGGTTGGTGACCTTTGTACAGAAAATATAGCAATACATGTATACAGGGGGTGAGTAGTGTGAAGTGTCTATACGCTATCAACTCATGTTCAAGTTCTTCTCAAGCTAAGTATAATGACAGTAAATATAGACTATGTTACCCGGCTTCAGGATTCAAAAGTGAATATCAGATATGGGTGATTTTATGTCAAACACATTCCAAATGCGAATGTTTTAAGGAAAATAAAGGCTTCAGGTAATGTATATAATGCAAAATATTAGAATTTTGGTTCCACTGCGTTGAAATGAGAGGCATACTTGTTGGTTTTGTAACATTAGCCCTAGTAACGCCTTCACTGTATGTTGCTTTGGGCTTAGAAGCCCGCCTACCAGCCCATGTCAACCCAGCAGCCATGCAAGAAAAAGCAAAAAAGAAAACTTAAATATTATATTTTAAAACATTACACAAAATATATTTAATAAAACGGTACTTATTTGGTATAGAGGTAAGCGGGGTTGAGATCTACAACATATTTTACTTATTTTTTTAAAATTTTTAAATACAATTTAAGAATACATGGCAAAATTTTAACATTGATTATGAAGTTAAAACTTTTCATTATTAGTATATTAAATAATTTATACATAAATTTTGTTTCATGTGCAATTTAATATATGAAATTTGATTTGTTATAATTATATACATGAAACTTAAATTGTGGTTCATATATATATATATATATATATATAAAGTTTTGATTTTGATTCAGTTGTACATATTTAAGAAATAAATACATAGATTTACTTTCATATTGAGTTAATATGATTATGTATGCAATATATTAACGTAAAGTGGTGTTAATTCGATAATATTATTTGTGATTTGTAAAAATTGAATCAAATAAAAATCATTGTATAAAATTATACAAAAGTAAAATTTATTTTAACATTATACATTAAATCAAAGTTAATGTATAATTTTGATATTTACCCTTAAATAAAATAATTTGTTTTTAAAGTTTATTATTAATCATTATGTTTTCACTCTAACCCTCTAACCCTCTAATTAATAAATTAATTGTATTATTATCATTATCACTATTAATCAATATATATATATATATATATTGTGTGTGTCTAAAAGATAGAGCATGAAGCAACTAAATGGATTGTTTATTGAGACTGGACGTTTGATTATTATTTGTATTATTTGTAGGGTTAAGTATTTGATAGAGTTAAATTGAGTGGAAATTTTGAGTTATTTGAGTTGATTGTATGTAAGATATTTATGTAAGTAATATCATAAAATTAATATTTTATTATAGTTTCTAACACTTCAAAATAAAAATAAAAGGGATGAAGTAGAGGTGAAAATAATTCTTACAACATAAATTTTATATAGATCCAAGATTTTACCGTCATTGGTTTTTAAGCAATGTAGGATTTGGATTTTTATATAAAATCATAATCCCTTTCATTTTGTTCCTAAGATGTGAGATTCATTCTCTTACTACAAAGTACTTAGTTCCTAAAGATTACTCATAAAAGTTAAAACTTTTTACAACATAAACACTAACAAAATATATTTTCCAATAAGCTGGTGTTGATATTCAACACTCCCCCTCAACACCAACTTTCACCATGCCAAACCGATGACAGAAGCTTTTGATCTTTTGCCACACAAGCCTTTTTTTTTTTTAACAGGTTTGCAACTTAGTCTTCTGTCTTAACTTATTCTAACACCACATGTTGGTTCTCACGACAACCATTATCGCTTTGCTAGATGGAACGCTACCTCTTGGTCCCATCTTTGTTGATGTCTCCATGGCTTGACTTGTGGCACTCCATAGCCACTTGCATTGTCTCGATCGAGTCCTCTCAATACAATTGAATAGCACCCAGCCTCTGTGGCTTCTCATAGTGCTCACCCTTGACATCTGATTTCTCATAGGACTTTACGATAGTTGACAACCTTGCCCTTAGTGTGACCTATCACACAATAACTTGTTCAAGGATATTTACTTGCCCTTTCTTGTAGTTGTTCCAATCTTGCCCTTCTTTTGTATGGCTTCTCACTCAAGGAACCCTTACCTTAGGATTCTTTCAATGCTCCCCCACTCAATCTTGAGATTTGACACTCTGGGGACTCAAACTGATCCTCTTTGAGTTTTACTAAGGACTCGACCAATGCCATTACTCGTGTCATGTCTTGGACTCCTCGACATTGCAACTCAAGCATTGCTTGCGGCTTGGTTGGCTTGTAGTTGATGCCTATAGCTTAGTCATGCTACTCCATGCCCCTCAAGAAATTGTCTAGGTCATTGGTGTCTCTAGAACCCTTGAACTCTTTGAGCTCCAAAATGCTTCAATACGCCTCCCATGGTTTTAAGCCTTGTGAGCTCCCCCTTAAGCTCCACGATCTCATTATGCTTGGCCTCCACTAAGGTTACAAAGGCTTTTTTCTTACGAGTCAAATCACCTATTGTTTTATTAAAAGCCCTTTGGAGCTCTCTCTTTAGCTCCCCCATAGACTTTCCATAAAAATTTCTTCCTCACTATTGGAAGTAACAACATTAATTTTCATAGGTTTTTTCTTCGACCAACTAGCTTTTACCATGTGGCATTTTGATCTGTCGTAATTTGATATGCCAAATTAGGTTTTCTAGAACACTTAATTAGTTTGTTCTCAAGAAATTTACAAGGTTTTTTCTATACTTTCTGTGGTTTTTAGTTTCAGTATTAGTAATCGTTTTTATTTGGTTTTACCTCTTTTTAAACCCAAATTGGCAAAATGGTGCCATTAGGAATCTAATGGTGTGTTTGAATTGGTGTAGGGAGACAAGGATGGCCAAACCTTAAGGAAAACTACATTTGATGTAGGTCTCACGACATTGAGACTAGGTATCACGAAATTGAGCCTCTTCGACCTCGATGGTGCAAGACTTCAACAAGAAATCAATCTAGAACATACTATCGAGAGTGTTGCGACATTAAGCCCATAGTCGCAATGCCAAGCTTTCAAGGTCATGATAACACTGAAGGTGGTTGAAGTGAAGGAGTCATGGCAACACTGAAGCTTGGATGTCGTAACACCGCTGCTTGACGAAGTGAAAATACTACCGAGGTGACTTTTTGTCCAACACCAACCCAAGTTAACATATATACTTCAAGGGCAATTTTGTCAATGTTAGGGTTGAAATTTTGTTTGTATAAAAGATGTTTTGGTTGTCAACTTAAAAGAAAAACCTTTTCTATCATCTTTTTAGCTTAAATGTTAACTTCTTCTCCATTTTTTAGGTTTAGGATCTTTATTTTTTTTCGAGTTTAGTGGTTGTAGTTGTTAGTTTTATTGATTTTTACTATAGTTTTTCTTCTTTTTGCGATTAGATACTCAAATTTTATTTTGTATTTTGATTTCTCTTCAAGTCTATGGAACTCACACCAAAGAACCAATTAGAGAAATCAAAGTCAAAGATCAAAGAGAACCCCATAGACAACACCAAAAAAGGGTAAAAAGAATTGGAGAGAACCCGATAAAAATTACATACAAGTCCTTAACTATTATAAAAAAGATCGATTTGATCAGGTCACATATGATTTTGACCAAAATTATGCACAAGAAATAAGGTTGAATTATAGTTAATAATTTTAATTATTTGAGTTATTCAAATAATTTGAATTGTTACATTTCTAATCTAGAACTTATCTATAGGTCGCTCACCCAATACAAGCTTGATGAAGGAGTTATTTTTTTTACATCAAACCAGACCAACCCAGATTCAACTTAAATAATAAATGCTTTTTAACTTAAACTTAATTATAAAACATCAAAATCAAAAAGAAAAATATTTTGTACACTACTAATGGAATTTAAAATTTTCACAAACCGAGTTGGATTGATAACAAGTATATTTAGGGTATTTTAAAAAATTAAAAAATATAAAATAAATGGGACACGTGACAAATTTATAACTCTACTTATGAAGTTAAAAAGCTGTACAACTAATTTACCAAATATTCATCCATATAAAAATACAATTAACATTTTATTAATATATGAATAAAGAAATGAATTGTCGGGTCAAATTGAGTTCAAGCTTGAGTTTGGAAAATTTTTAAAATCAAACTATAATCCAACCTATGGACATATCTGTCAAAATTTAAGTTAAGCTATTTAAATCGAGTCCAAAATTTAAATAACTTTAACTATATAATTTAAAATTAAAAATTTAACCGATTACTTTTCCAAATCTAAATTGATTTTGCTCTCAATATTATTTGGTTAAAACAATAATTAATTTGGAATTTAAAATTATTTTATATAATCGAATTGACTAAATATTAACAACTAATTTAAGAAATATTTCATAAAATATTTTATCTACTTATTCATTCTTATATTTTGATTTAGGGTTTTGGATACATATATAATTGAATGCGACATGATATATATTTTTTAAAGATGTTACAATTATAATTACAAATAATGTATGGGATATAAATAAAATCTAGTGAAATTTTACATAAAATTATGAAATGGTAGATTTCAAAATTTTGTCATTTATGTTGTTTTTATAGTACATAAAAATTAATTTTTTTCAGATTTATTGTTGTCTTATCTTTAAAGATTTAAACTTAAATTTTATCGGATAAATTACTAATGATAAAATGTTAGGAAAGTGATTGCTTATTTACTTATATTTATATTTATATTTATATACATTGTAGAAGAAAAGCCAAAAGAAACAAGACATAAATAATGTGCGAAAAATATTAATTGACTTAATTATTGTTATGGAATAATAATTGATACATAGTCGATGTATAAGTTTCATATATTATTAATGAATAATAATATGACACATCATCATTAAATTGAATAAAAGTATGGAGGATTTGTAAATAAATACTAATAATTTTATTTAAGCATAATTAAACATTAATCGTAACTATTATAAACATGTTATAAATATTTTATTCAGTGGATGTCCAACAAAATTTAGATAAGTTTGATATACTTTAAATTCTAATAGTCATTAGAAGTAGAGTTATATTTTTTATATTTTTATGTCTATAAATATAGACTTTGGAAAAGCATTATAAATATTCGATTGATCAATAAAATACGCTCTCTCTTTGTTCTTTACTCTCTATCTATATATTTTATAACAAAATAAATATTAATAACTCTCTAATTTAAAATTTTGAACTTTAAGGTTTGGAGTTTCAAATTTATGGTATTGATTTAAAATTTGAACTTTTATTTATAATTAATTATTATTTAATTAGCTAACAAGTAGTTTTGTGTCTTAATAATTATCTAAATTAGCTAAGGATAATATAAAATCGTGAATTGGGCGTATATATTATAGACCAGACTCTAACAGTACGTTTGGTTCACTGTAATGAAATAGGGCTGTAATTGAATAGAGCTATAATGGAATAGAGCTGTAACCAGTAAATCAACTGTTTAGTTGAATGGGATGGAATAGAACTGTAATAATATTCTTGTGTTTGGTTGAATGAAATGATGTTGTAATAGCATAAGAAAAAAATTAAAATGACCAGAATACCCTAAGCAGATTTTTTTTAGGTAGATGATTATTGTTATTGTTATTAAATTTTAATAAAATTATTATTGAAAATAATTTAATAAAAATAATAAATAATTTAACCATATTTTAACATAATTATTATTAAATATAATTTAATAAAAATATAAATTAATAACATTCTTAATATAATTATTATTATATGAATTTAAAGATCAAAATATATAATACTATAAAAAATAAATAATCTACTTTATTATTTTTAAAGCGCAATACATATTTAATGTGCTAAAATATCATTAGTGAAACAAATAATTTAATTATTCTACAATAAAAATAAAATATTAGAAGTAATAAATAACTTGATATTTCATATCCAAGCATAATGTTCATATATTAACAAAAGTTACATGATTTCATTAGTTTATATGTCATAATCCATATGTTTTAAAATTTTGCAACATCAAAAAGTTACAACATTGTAATGACATTCTATCATGTCATTATACCATCCAAATATTACAAACACAATAAGTTACCAAAATATCATCAACACAATCATGATTTTTAATGGTCAGCAAGAAATCTTCTGACCCATTCCAATTGCACAGTAGAAGGTAAATTAAAGAAAATGAGCATTTGTGTTGGATGATCTGAAATTTTGCTCAACGCTCGAAAGCGCTCATCCTTAGTTAAACCTTCTACTTCACATAATGTTGGATATACTTTCAGAGCACTTTCTTGAATGGCCGTTTCTGACTTTTGTTGAATTAACACTTTAGAGGCAATACTTTTATTGATTTCAAGGCCAACAGTCCGTATATTTTCCGCCAATAAAGTGGCAGTATCATTAAATGAAGTAAAAGAATCACTTGCATCAGAAATCTTTTTTTTTTTCTTTGAAAATGCGAAATCACCTTGGTTTCTACCTGGCTGCGGTTGTGTAGCTGAAAGATCCATATCATCCAAAGAAACATCAGCTTCGCATCCATGGAAATCGTTTTTTTCTTCATGAGTATTTGTAGTAGCCACATCCTTAACATCTATTTTTTCAATAATATTAGCGGCTGTTTGAGCATCTTTCTCAGTGACTCGATCTTTTGCGTAGATGGCAGTAAGTTGGTCATAATAAGGGAAACTCCGATGTTTGAATTGAGCGGCTTCTCTATGACTCTATAAAAAATGAAAAATTCATATAAGATATAAGTTTGGTCAAAATAAGATAATAAAGATTTGAAATAATTCTTACTTTTATATGTGAGTTCCACACCGCATCTTCAGCAACAAGAAGCTGCCTATGCTCATCCCAACCAAAGCTGCTATTTTTTTTTTCCACTAAGCATGTCATAAACGATTGACCAATCCCTTTTCAATGTCCTAATCCTCAATTCAAGATTAAGTTTAGCCTTCAACATGGCATGGGATAAAACTTTTTCTAACATTTTTTCCAACTCATTTAAATACCCGGCTTTGAATCCCGTATCTGCATTAAAAGTTCCAACATTGTGCAAGTCGACCATACAAGCAACCAACGTAGCATCTTCTTCTGGAACCCATTTCCTTTTGGTTCCTCAAGAATTTTGGGAAGAAACATTTGATTGTGAAAAACCTGACATGATTATCTTAAGAAAAAAAGTGCAAATTAAAATGTCCAATATTATGCATCAAAAGATCAACACTTTATAAAATTATAACACATGATGAATCAAAAGAAAATAAATTATCATTCAACAAGTCTAGTACAATACAAAAAAATAATTCAAACACCACCAAATTTTCATAAACTAGATACATGAAATAACATAAACAACGTAACGTTTACTATTTTTACCCTAAACCTAACTAATTTCTAGATGTTTGCCAATCATCAAACATTTGATTGGCTAGTTCCATCCTCCAAGTAGCCCATGCATCCGATGGATGAATATTTACGATATTCGGTTCATCATCTATCACATTACTAGGTAATCCTTCTTCCAACTCCGCTTCAATAAGATCAAAACTCATATAGGTTCGAATAAAATAATGGAGCAAACAACATGCAATAATGATTCTATTGTGCACCCTCACAGAATAGAATGATGGACTCCTAAGTATTCCCCATCTAAGTTTTAATAGTCCAAAATATCTTTCAATAACATTACATGCTGAAGCATATTTCATATTGAAAAATTCTTCAGGAGTACTTGGCTGGTAACCCTGGCGCCACTTATTCAAATGATATCTTTGTCCTCTAAAAGGCGCAAGAAATCCCTCACAATTTGTGTATCCAGCATCATCTAGATAATAACAACTTATAAAAAGAAACTTTTGTCATGGTTAATTTCCCAAAAAAGTATGATCTTAAAAATTAATTCAAATTCCTATAAATTTTCACTTTACCATGAGAAACTTTTAGTCCATGTCTCCTACTAATAGCATCTCAAAGAACTCGTCCATCAGCAACAAAACCTTCCCAACCAGGAAGAACATAAACAAAATGCATATCAGGTGTACAAATACCTAACATATTTGTTGCTATGTCACCTTTTCGTGTTCGATATCTAGATTTATCAACTGTTGGAACCTTAATCTTTATGTGGGTTCCATCTAAAGCACCTAAGCAATTCTACATCACATGTATAAAACCTCGAGTTAGGATACTATATTTAAATCTAAATGGACTAAATTATGTACGAGCTATATATAGTATTCACTCTAATACCTTGAATCATTTCCACCTTGGGTATGTAGAATTAGATGTAATTGGCTCTGCCTTTTTAAATAACACATCTTGTAATCGTATGACAGCATTTAAAACATTGTGAAATGATCTACTAACGGTTTACCCAGACCTATTAAAGTGATGCTTGATAACTTTATTTTTAAAGTGATGAGAAATGATATGTAAAAACATTGTCACTTGCTCATCAACAAGTATGTTCCTTGACGACTTCAATCCCCCTAAAGTTTGTAACATCTCACATAGTTTAAAAAATGTAATTCTATTCATCCTAACTTGTTCAATACAGGTCTCGTCTCTAGCATATACAAGTCTTTTCACATAATCTCGTTGTGCATAAAAATCTAAAATATAAGATCTAATCCTTGGTCTATAAGTATGTAGACTATGGATGACACCCAATGCAACTAAGAACCAACTCGCAACAGTACACATTTGCAACCATATTGTAATAGCAAGACCAATTCTTTTACGTCTCTTACTTTGTACAATTAAAGGCAGACGAGCCATTATTGCAAGATATTAAAGTGCTACATATCTTCAAATCATAGTAAAAGGGTCACATTTCTTCAATACTAATTTCAATAACAGTAAAACAAAATCAAAGAATTTAAATTGTAAAGAACTTACAGTGGTTTAGTGAATACAAGAAGCTCAACTGTGGGTGGAAGAAGCAATCAAGCAAATCAAAGAAGAAAAAGAAGCAATAACACACTGTCAAAGAAAAATGAACAATACATATTTATCATGTCGTAACCATTTTTTTGGAAAACAACAAGGGTTCGACTTTGGTTTTGAAAATAGGAATAAAACAGGAGTCGCCACCGACCTTTAGTTGGTGTGATCGGATCACCTTTATTTTAATAAAACATTTTGTTTTACTAAAGCAGTGTTTTTAGTCTGCAAGTTTTGAAAATTGGGTTCGAGAGTTGATTCACATACGAGGAGGGTTAGCACCCTCGATCGCCCAAAATTGGTACCAAAATGATTAATTAGTGTCTTAATGTCGGAAGTTTGAAAGGGTTTAAAATACGAGTCTTTTAAAAGGTATTAGGATTTTTGAGATATCTTTGTTAGAGAGGGTACGAACATCACATCCGAAGACGTTAGGACATGACATTCTAAACCTTCGTAATCAAAACTATCTCATGATTTTATGAAGTTTACCAAAAGGATGTTTAGTTATTTAGTCAAACGGAAAATCGCAACCCAGACGTTAGGGCACTATTCCCAATTCTTAAACACCCAAACATTACGATTTGAAAACTTTTGGATGGAATAAGGTGGTTTTGTAAATGCACTTTGATTTTATAGTGTTCGAGCTAAAAATAAATATAGGTATTCGCCAAGGAAAATCGAGATTTCTTTACTCCAAAAAGATCTGAACATCACATCCAGTACGTTAGGACACGATGTTTTAATCTCTTGAAGTCAAGGTCGTCTCATATTTCATGAAATAGGATAGAAGGATGTGTGATTATTTAGTGAAACAGAGAATCGCAACCCAGCACGTTAGGGCACTATTCCACGAATCTCTAAATACGAAACATTACCTTATTTTTTTAAAAAAATTAAAGGAAATATGATAATTTTCAAAATGTATTTTGTTTAATAATATAGCACAAGGCTAAGAAAACGAATATGGACGTAAACACAGTAAATATAAAAATACTACTACTACTAACGATAACAATGACAATAATAATAGATAAACTAATAATATTAATAATAGTAATAATAGTGGGAAAAAAATGATAACACATACAATTATAATAATAGATGGTAGTAATAGCCAACAACCAAAAAAGAAAAGAAAAAATAGTGAAAATAATGAAAATAACGAATAATAATAATAATAATAATATAGTAATAAATAATAATAAAACGATAACGGTAAAAAATGACATACGAATAATGATATAATAATATAATAATAATAATAGTAACATGGCAAAAATGATAGAGAATAAAAATAATATTAGAACAATGACAATGAAAATATAAATAATACTAATAATAATATATAATGTATAAATAATAATGTAAAATAAAGCGAAAGAAAAAAAAAATAACAATAGTAATAGTCATTAATAAATAATGTAATATATGCAAAAGAATAAGCAAATATAATATAATATAATAGTAATAGTAGAAATAATAAAAATAAAAATAATAATGATGATAATAGCATGGTAACAAAACAATAATAGAAATAATAATAATAATAATATAATGATACAAATACTAAATAATAATAATAATAGTAATAATTATAGTAGTGATAAAATGAAATAATAGTAAAAAATATAAATAAATACATGTTAATAGAAATAAAAATGATACTAGTAGTGAAATAAAATAATAAAATAATAATAGTAATGAAGTGACTAAAAATGAACAAAACGGAATACTTGGGGAAAATTTGAAATAAAATAAAGAGGGGAGGACTAAATCGCATGCGAAAACAACCAAGAGGGACTAAAATGGTCAATATCCCCTAGATTCCCCACGCGCATATCCAGTTGGCAGTTTCAGGGACCAAATCAAAAACAAAATAAAACACGAGGGCCAAATTTAAAAGAATCAAAAGGCACAACATAGGGCTAAATATTTGATGCGTGAAAGAGAGGGTTCATTTGCAAATATCCCTTTCAAAGGTCATCGCAGATATCTCGCGCACCAAGACACCGTTTTGTGCGATATTAAAAAACCTCTTTATTTTTTTTAAAAATCAGATTTCAAACCCTAAAACTTCCTTAACTCAGCAGCCAACATCCTCTTTTTCTCTCCTCTCTTCCTCCCTTTTCAGCCCGACGATTGGGCTTCTTCCATCACCGTCGCCCGTCGCCCTTGTAATCGGTGGCCAATCGGCACGCGAAGAGGGGGTTTTAGCCCCGTTCGTAGCTGACCCTTGAACTACTGTGGGCACCAAGGCCGAAGGCCCTCAACCCCCCTTTTTCGAGTCTAATCCCGACGACGGTGCGAGACCTCCGGCTACACGTTCGGACGGATTCAGGTAAGGTCCTTTCCTCTTTCTTTTTAGACTTTGTTTTCAAAGATTGAAGTAATAAAATAAAATAAAATCGAAAATAAATGATAATAGGAATAAAGAGAAAGCGAAAACCTTGATCTTTTGTTCGCTTTTTTATTTGCTTTGTATTCTTGAAATTTAAATCAAATCAACCCCTTTTTTTTACATTCGATTAGGATGGGTTCGTATCCTTCGTTGTGATGATATTTTGTTCTCTTTTCTTTTTTTTTTTGAAAATCCCTTACATCATTTGTTTTTCATGGCTTTATAGTAGAAAGAAAATTACATTGTTTATTATGCCTCTGTTTGCTTTTGTTGTTTCATTCTTGTTGTTGGCGTGGTTCTTGTCCTTGCTTACATCTTGTTTGCGGTGCTAGTGGAGCAAGTAGCCGGTGTCGTCGAGGCGGGGGAAGTCGATGGAGCGGTATGGCGTAGAAGGCGATGGCCTAAGTCTGGCCTTGAGAGGGCAAGTGGCCCTAGGGTTTTTCGATTTTGGTGTTTTGGGCTTTCTTGTTTCTTTGGGTTTGTTTTTTTTGTTATTTTTTTAGGCCGGTGAAATGGGTGCAGACATTGCCCTCTTTGCTCATTGTCGTATATGACAATAGAGCAAAGACATAAAAAGACCCATTTTGCCGGTCTCGGTGGGCCTTAACTTCTTTAGTGCTCTTTTCTCCGGTAGCCCCATTCAGGTCCAATCAGTATCAGTCGTTTCGATCCTATTCCCTCGTTGTTTTGGTGAGATAGGACTTGTAGCTCCAATTTATTCTATTGCGCCTTATATCTTCGACCTGCTCCTGCAATCCGCTCCTGTAACATCAGGTTTGCTAGACTTGTTATCTTCGATCTGCTCTTGCAGATTCAGGAATGTCAAAACTACTATCTTCAATCTGATCCTTGCAAACTCAAGGACCACCAGACTGATCTCTTTGATTTACTTCTTACTCCACGAGAACTTCGAGGAAATAAGAATTCAGGGAGAAGAGATTCGTAGTCTCCATCTTCTCTACTGAAACTTCAAAGAAATAAGGACTTATCCTCATTGTTAACTCAGGGAGACGGGATTTGCAATCTCAACCTACTCTATGGGAACTTCGAGGAAATAAGAATTGGGAGAAGAGATTTGTAATCTCCATCTTCTTCTTTGAAACTTGGAAGAATAATGATTGATCCTCATTGTTAACTTTCGAGGAGGCGGATTTGTAATCTCAACCTACTCCATGGGAACTTCGAGGAAATAAGAATTCAGGGAGAAGAGATTTGTAATCTCCATCTTCTCTACTGAAACTTCAGAGGAATAATGATTGATCCTCATTGTTAACTCAGGGAGACGGGATTTGTAATCTCAACCTACTCCACGGGAACCTCGAGGAAATGAGAATTCAGGGAGAAGAGATTCGTAATCTTCATCTTCTCTTACTGAAACTTCAAAGGAATAATGACTTATCCTCATTGTTAACTCAGGGAGACGGGATTTGCAATCTCAACCTACTCCACGGAAACTTCGAGGAAATAAGAATTTCAGGGAGAAGAGATTTGTAATCTCCATCTTCTCTACTGAAACTTCAGAGGAATAATGATTGATCCTCATTGTTAACTTAGGGAGACAGGATTTGTAATCTCAACCTACTCCACGGGAACTTCGAGGAAATGAGAATTCAGGGAGAAGAGATTCGTAATCTCTATCTTCTCTTACTGAAACTTCAAAGGAATAATGATTGATCCTCATTGTTAACTCAGGGAGACGGGATTTGTAATCTCAACCTACTCCACTGAAACATCGAGGAAATAAGAATTCAGAACTTTTTAATTTGCTTCCTTACTATTTTCAGGAAGACTTCAATCTTCAATCTGCTCCCTTACCATCTCGAAGGAGAAAATCTGAACTTTTCAATTTGCTTCCTTACTATCTTCAGGAAGACTTCAATTTTCGATCGCCCACTAACATCTTGAGGGAACGAAATCTGAACTTTTCAATGTGCTTCCTTACTATCTTGGAAGACTTCATTCTTGATCGCCCCACTAACATCTTGAGGGCGAAATCTGAACTTTTCAATGTGTTTCCTTACTATCTTCAGGAAGACTTCATTCTTCAGTCTGCCCCACTAACATCTCGAGGGAATGAAATCTGAACTTTGATATTGCTACACTGTTCTTTGAGGAACCTGTCCCATAGAATTAATTTTATGTACTTATGCTTATGCAAATGGTGAGGATGCTATGATCAGAATGACTCAAAGCCTCCTAACTACATGTGTTATGAATGACACTTTCATGAATGCAAGATGTCATGAGAATGGTCTTTTTACAATGATTAGGATGCAATGAGTCGAATGCTCCTAACTAAACGTGCTTTTAAATGATGTATGAATGCAAAATGAAATGATCCCTTTTTAAATGCTTGGGGTCGTCATTGCTCGTAATTCATCAAGGTTCTATCACTGATGCGTTATCATGCTTTCTCGTTCAGCTAGTATCTTTGATAGAAAGCCCAAAAACAATGATCATATTCTGCTCAACAAGCTTGCCCCGCTGTAATTTCGGGGTCCCTTCCACTGTACCTTCTGAGACATAAAGTTTGCATCTCTCACTGCAACTCTAGGAGAATAACATTTGGTTTTTCCATCCATCCTGCTTGTAACTCGAGGTATAGGATCAATTTGATCTGTTACACTATTCAGGTGTAATGACCGGATGTGTAGGCACGATATGTGCATGAATCTGAGTATCATTTCTCTTTTCTCGAGAATGATCCTTTGCCTTCTTTGGGTTGACATTGCTCGTTATCTGTCAAGGTAGTATCACCGGCAAAATGTATTGTCTTTTTTGTTCAACCAATAAAAGGTCCAAAGAGATAATCATCTTTCTCCAATATTTCCAAACCTTAAGCTGAGTGAGTTCTAAACAATAGTCCTGTTTCAGGTCCTTATACTATTTAGAAGCTTCCAGAGTAATATGCAAAACTCCTTTTATGAAAGTATTATTAGTCCACTAATCGTTATTTCAATGCAAAATGCTTGAAAAAGATTGTAACAATGGACCAAAAAGAAATAGATTGGGAGCATAGCTCGAAACAAACAAGTTAATCAAAGCTAGCAAATGCAATTAAGAAGGGAATTTATCAGTGGTTTTTTGAAAGAAATAAAATAACCACAAGTAAAAAAAATAGGTAAAATGGAAACTAAGTGCCCCAGATATCGCAGCTTGAGCTTCTCTGTTCCAACTTCTTGAGGACCATTTTGAGCTTAATATGTGTTTAGAGGATCCAGAGTACTTTGTCGATGACCCAAGGCGTAACATACTTCTACGAGCGTAGCTAGACTACCATATGCCCTACTTTGAATCAAAATTTTGAGCTGCCCTTCTTGGGTTTTCAACTCAAATACCCTTTGGTCTCAAAGCGCCCTTTTGGGTTTTCGCCTTGGCCTCTCCTTTTTCTTTTTCTTTTTTCCTTTTTCCTTTTTCTTGTTTTTTTTTTTATTTTTTTGTTTTTTTTGTGTTTTTTTGTGTTTTTTTGTTTTTTTTTTGGAAAACTTTTTTATTGAATCTGAACTCACCGGATTGGGTATGTTCTTGTCATCCATCTTGGTTAGTATCCATATTTCCCCAGAACAAGCCTTATTTGCTGCATAAGGCATTGACTTTCCTTTTGGAGTCCTTTTGAATAAGAAGAATCCTTCTTAATGCCAGGTCTCTCTTCTGAAATTCTCTTGAGCGAACATTTTTTTTGTTATAAGCCCATATCATCCATTTTTGGTACATTGGACCATGAGTACTTTCAATCAAGCTTACTGTAGACATTCTGCTTCATCCAATCAAATCAAAGCTTGGGAAAAGGAATCTTATCTTCCAATAATTTTTCCTTTTAAATAAACCAATGGAAAGGATGCCCCGGTGACAGCCCTGGCCAATGTTCAAGAAACCTAGAGGGTAAATGGTGACTTCTCTATGCCAACCTTTACAAGTCTCAGCCATTTTTTCAAAAAAAAAATCTTCTTCTTCTTCTTCTTCTTTTTTTTTTTTGAATTTGAATTTGATGACTGCCGACTTTGTAATTCTGGCATATGAAGCGACCTTCACCCTCTCAGTGAGATAACCAACGAAAAAGCTTTTGAGGAGACTGGCTTATTAACATCCATGCTTCATATAGGAAAAATGGAGAAAGCACAGTCTTCCTCGATAACAGGTGTTATTTTCCTTTCTTGGTGAACCAATAGCCCGAGCCTCTTGATTAGCTAGGCTGTTGTAAAACATGGGTTCTTTAAACCCCAACCTTAACAGCATACCCATGTTTTAATAGTTTGGCATGCCTCGATATAATCGTGCGAAAACATCTTGAATTCTTGAAAATAGCTCAACGATGCCTTGCCTTATTCCTACTAGGAGCTACGCTTCCATCTTCATCTCCTTCGTTAGTTCATAGCGTCTGCTGACACTTCATAAGGTAGGATTTACCATTGGGGAAGTAAGTCGCAATCTTTGTCATCTTCGAAGCCCTTAGATCCTCTAGATACATATCTCACTAAAAAGGGAGTCAGCAAGCAGCGTCGCTCATGTCATTGATATCCTGGGGCCCATTATGGGCGAAAATCCAAAGAATAAATGATCTTAAGGATGATTATTCGTATGATATGGTCATGAGTGAAAGAATATTCGAATGAAATGTAAAGAATGAGAATATTTACTTAAAAAGATGCATTTTATTGAAATAAAATTCGGACACAAGCCTACTTCTCAAAAGAAAACTTATTGCTTCCGGGCTTGAAGCAACAAGTGTGTTTTACACATTACTCTAGATTAGCTTTAAAATACATGTTTCTTCAGTCTCATTGTTCAAAACACTCCTAAGTACAGAAAGACAGATGCACGGAAAACTTTTATTCCTCGGTTCTCTTCGGGTATACTATTGCTCCATCATCGAACTTTACAATACCCATGTTGATGAGATTTTCCACTAATTTCTTGAAAGTAAGGCAATTTTCTATCGAATGGCCCGTGATCCCCGCGTGGTACTCACACTGAGTGTTTGGGTCATACCATTTTGGGTACGGAGGTTACATCGATTTTGGATATTGGGGACACAACGTGTGCATCAAATGAACTTTGATACAACTCCTTATCGTCATAGGGATTGACGTAAATTGGAGTTTTTCAATGTTTTTCCTTGTGCGAGATTCTTTCCTTGATGAACCTTGATGCTTAGTAGTCACCATTTTTGGCTGATTAACGGTAATTAACTTTGGGTCCCCCATGTTTGTATTATTCACCTCGTCATCCCTTTTTCTAGGAGCGAGCCTTCTAGTGGTTTCCCCGCTTCAATCCTGCCGCATCTAATTGCATGTTCGATCATCTCCCGACATCACGATGTCCGAGAAGCTTTCGATGGCGCTTCCCAAACATATGATTGATGAAAGGAGCTTTCAACGTGTTATAAAGAGCATGGTTGTCTCCTTTTCCAAAAGTGACGGTGAACTTGTCTGCTACCTCTCTCCATCATTTGGCGTCTTGTCTAAAACTTTCGCGGCTTTTCTCTATATTTTGGGCGTGATTCTATCGGGAGCAATATCAGCTACATGGCCATAATGTTTCATGAAGGCCTGTGCCAGGTCCTTCCACGTCTTGACTTGGGCACGACTAAGCTGGTTATACCATTTGGCGGCGGACCCGACCAAACTATCTTGAAAACAGTGAATCAGTAACTGGTCATTATTAAGGTGCCCCGCCATCCGCCGGCAGAACATCGTGATGTGCGCCTCAGGACAACTGGTCCCATTGTACTTCTCAAATTCTGGCATCTTAAACTTATGAGGAAGCACTAAATCTGGAACCAGACTCAAGTCTTTTGCGTCAAAACCATGGTGGTGATCAGTATTTTCCAAGGTCTTGAACTTTTCCTCCAACCATTTACAACGATCCTCTAATTGCTTCGAGGATACAACTATTGCCCCGTCCCTCTCTGCTATATTCAAATCGAGATTGGCTGGGTTATCTCCTGGATTGGATCCTGAGCCAACGCGGGAGTTCGTTGGTGGTCTAATATCATTTTGCCCTTGTTGAGGCCTAATCGCGATAGATGGCCTTTGAGGACACACCTCCGGTGGCACTTGGGTATTAGGCGGGGTAAAATCCAGAGGATATGAGCGGTCTTCATTATCATTTCCCAAACTAGTAGCAACGCCTTTCCTTTCTCACGTTCATTGGCCAACAAGCTGCGCTAACCGATTCATCATGCTACTCGAGAGATTCTGCACACATTCTATCATGTCTTGTTGTATCTTGATTAATCGTTCTTGCATACGCTCCTGTATTTCCTTTTGCATTTGTTCTAGCCTTTCCATTCTTTGATCCATGTCTTCTAGGTTCTTGAAATAATTTTACCTAATTAGGGTCTTTCTACAAATCTTAATGCATGTGATATGATGCAAGGCAAATGCATGAAATGCAATGCAAATGCATGCATAAAGAAAGAGGCGTTGATTATGAATTCAACTTCATTAGAAGAACTTTCTAGAAAATGCATTTCTTTACATAAAGCGGATTGCATATGCGGCTTTGTCCTCGTAGTCCGGTGAAATCCTCTTCTTCGTATCCGGATGTTATGGTCGTGTCCGTAAACTTCCCCAATAGATGCCTCCTCTAGCTCCTTGTTCCTCGGTCCGGTAGTGCCTCTTCACTCGCTTATCCTCGCGATGTTTATAAGCTTCTTTTAGAAAATGGAGACACGATGGCTCTTCAATAATCCTTATCGGTTTGAATCCTCGAGCAAAGTCTTGTATTCTTACGTGGGTTATCGGTCCTCTCTAAATCGTTTACGGACTATGTTGAACGATCGTATTATAATCCACTTTATCAAGTAACACATTTCCTTATGATAAACTCTTCTATTTAGCAATCGAATATGAATCAACACCTTCTTTCTAAGATGATGCGGTGTGATGCAATGCAATGCAATCACAAACAAAATAAAACACGTTAGCATAGGAGAAATAAACAAAATAGAGTACCTATCCAGGTGACCACTAGCGGTTTAACATAGTTCTACCTAAGGTGGGCTCCTAGGGTTTACTACATGTGGTTTGGCTCTAAGGTAAGGGTACCTAAACTAGCAGATTCCTCGATCCTCACCCATTATAGGCTCATTTAGGCCGAGTTTAGTTCAGGGGAATACGTTTCCCTATGGTGCACCGGAGATGAAAATCTCACGAAGACATAGGTACGGATGTATCCGAAAGTGATCCACTATCACTTGCGGAGGTGAAGACCTCACGAAGGAGTAGCTTCTCACTCTCACTTAAAGGTGCGACCCCAACGGTCATGCAATGCAATGCCAAGATTAAAACAACATGTAACAAAAGGATCGTAATTTTCAAATCGAACTTTCAAACTTCCGACAAAAGATAGAAAATAATCAATTTATGGCTTGACTCTCTAATCTCCCCAGTGGAGTCGCCAAGCTGTCGTAACCATTTTTTGGAAAACAACAAGGGTTCGACTTTGGTTTTGAAAATAGGAATAAAGCAGAGTCGCCACCGACCTTTAGTTGGTGTGATCGGATCACCTTTATTTAAATAAAACATTTTGTTTTACTAAAAGCAGTGTTTTTGGTGCGCAAGTTTTAAAATTGGGTTCGGAGTTGAGTTACATACGAGGAAGGGTTAGCACCTCGTCGCCCAAAATTGGTACCAAAATGATTAATTAGTGTCTTAATGTCGGAAGTTTGAAAGGGTTTAAAATACTGAGTCTTTTAAAAGGTATTAGGATTTTGAGATATCTTTATTCAGAGAATACGAACATCACATCCAAGACGTTAGGACATGACATTCTAAACCTTCGTAATCAAAACTATCTCATGATTTACTGAAGTTTACCAAAAGGATGTTTAGTTATTTAGTCAAACGGAAAATCGTAACCCAGCACGTTAGGGCACTATTCCCCGAATTCTTAAACACCCAAACATTACCTGATTTGAAAACTTTTGGATGGAATAAGGTGGTTTTGTAAATGCACTTTGATTTTATAGTGTTCGAGCTAAAAATAAATATAGGTATTCGGGCCAAGGAAAATCGAGATTTCTTTACTCCAAAAAGATCTGAACATCACATCCAGTACGTTAGGACACGATGTTTTAATCTCTTGAAGTCAAGGTCGTCTCATATTTCATGAAATAGGATAGAAGGATGTGTGATTATTTAGTGAAACAGAGAATCGCAACCCAGCACGTTAGGGCACTATTCCACGAATCTCTAAATACGAAACATTACCTTATTTTTTTTTAAAAAAAATTAAAGGAAATATGATAATTTTCAAAATGTATTTTGTTTAATAATATAGCACAAGGCTAAGAAAACGAATATGGACGTAAACACGTAAATATAAAATACTACTACTACTAACGATAACAATGACAATAATAATAATAGATAAACTAATAATATTAATAATAGTAATAATAGTGGGAAAAAAATGATAACACATACAATTATAATAATAGATGGTAGTAATAGCCAACAACAAAAAAAGAAAAGAAAAATAGTGAAAATAATGAAAATAACGAATAATAATAATAATAATAATAATAATAATAATAATAATAATAATAATAATAATAATAATAATAATATAGTAATAAATAATAATAAAACGATAACGGTAAAAAAATGACATACGAATAATGATATAATAATATAATAATAATAGTAACATGGCAAAAATGATAGAGAATAAAATAATATTAGAACAATGACAATGAAAATATAAATAATACTAATAATAATATATAATGTATAAATAATAATGTAAAATAAAGCGAAAGAAAAAAAAATAACAATAGTAATAGTCATTAATAAATAATGTAATATATGCAAAAGAATAAGCAAATATAATATAATATAATAGTAATAGTAGAAATAATAAAATAAAATAATAATGATGATAATAGCATGGTAACAAAACAATAATAGAAATAATAATAATAATATAATGATACAAATACTAAATAATAATAATAATAGTAATAATTATAGTAGTGATAAAATGAAATAATAGTAAAAAATATAAATAAATACATGTTAATAGAAATAAAAATGATACTAGTAGTGAAATAAAATAATAAAATAATAATAGTAATGAAGTGACTAAAAATGAACAAAGCGGAATACTTGGGAAAATTTGAAATAAAATAAAGAGGGAGGACTAAATCGCATGCGAAAACAACCAAGAGGGACTAAAATGGTCAATATCCCTAGATTCCCCACGCATATCCGGTTAAGCGGTTTAGGGACCAAATCAAAAACAAAATAAAACACGAGGCCAAATTTAAAAGAATCAAAAGGCACAACATAGGGCTAAATCGCGCTGGTCTGTGAAAGAGAGGGTTCATTTGCGCAAATATCCCTTTCAAAGGTCATGCGCAGTATCTCCTGCACCAAACGGCACCATTTTGTCTGATATTAAAAAAAACCTCTTTATTTTTTTTAAAAATCAGATTTCAAACCCTAAAACTTCCTTAACTCAGCAGCCAACATCCTCTTTTTCTCTCCTCTCTTCCTCCCTTTTCAGCCCGACGATTGGGCTTCTTCCATCACCGTCGCCCGTCGCCCTTGTAATCGGTGGCCAATCGGCACGCGAAGAGGGGGTTTTAGCCCGTTCAGTAATGACCCTTGAACTACTGTGGGCACCAAGGCCGAAGGCCCTCAACCCCCCTTTTTCGAGTCTAATCCCGACGACGGTGCGAGACCTCCGGCTACATGTTCGGATGGATTCAGGTAAGGTCCTTTCCTCTTTCTTTTTAGATTTTGTTTTCAAAGATTCGAAGTAATAAAAATAAAATAAAATCGAAAATAAATGATAATAGGGAATAAAGAGAAAACGAAAACCTTGATCTTTTTGTTCAGTTTTTTTTTATTTGCTTTGTATTGCTGAAATTTAAATAAATCGACCCTTTTTTTACATTCGATTCCGGATGGGTTCGTATCCTTTCGTTGTGATGATATTTTGTTCTCTTTTCTTCTTTTTTTTTTTGAAAAATCCCCCCTACATCATTTGTTTTTCATGGCTTTATAGCCGAAAGAAAATTACATTGTTTATTATGCCTCTGTTTGCTTTTGTTGTTTCATTACTATTGTTGGCGTGGTTCTTGTCCTTGCTTCTGTCTTGTTTGCAGGTGCTAGTGGAGCAAGTAGCTGGTGTCGTCAGAGGCAGGTGGGGGTCGGTGGGCGGTATGGCGCCAAGGCGATGGCCTAAGGTCATGCCTTGAAGAACAAGTGGCCCTAGGGTTTTTTTTTTTCTGATTTTGGTGTTTTGGGCTTTCTTGTTTCTTTGAGTTTGTTTTTTTTTTATTTTTTGTGCCGGGTGAAATGGGTGCATACATATCAAATTTCATTCAACAAAATCGACTCTTGGCTTAGCAAATAATAATATCTTGAAAAACATATATAATAAATGAATTGAAAAACATATATGATAACACTATCTCCTTACGATTGTAGAGTTGAACTTAAATTTTAAAATTTAAAAGGTAAAACAACTAGATTGCTAAAAATAAAAATATAAAGATTAAATTCTATATTTACTTAAGACTAAGGTTATATTTGATAAACTGAAATATTAATGATTAAATTTAAGTTATAACTTTTGTTTAGTAAATTATTTTAAATGAAATATTTAATATAATTAGATTATTTAATAAAATAATATAATATTAAATAAAATAAAATAAAAACAATTGAATTTATTATTTATAGTTTACTATAAATATAGTTCGATTCCACCATTTCCAATTTTAAATGCCAAACTTATTTTATTGTACCAAATTTATATAAATTTGCATTAATACCGATTGCTCATATAGTTTACTACTCAATCGGGGTTCTAGTTCCCACCATTTTTAATTTTAAATGCCAAACTTATTTTATTGTATGGAATTAAAAAAGAAAATTGTGAGTAAAAGAAATTAAATAAATACATCATATTAAAATAATAACCATACTTCAATTGTTTATCATTTTTTGTAACATGTTAAAAAGTTATCATGTTAAAATAATAACATGTTTATCAATACCAAATTGGTTTTGCGATACCAACTCAATCAAACCAACTCAATCAATGGCATTAGAAAATATTTTATGTAAAAATTAATTTTAATTAATAATTATTATTGGTGTAGTGGTAAAATACTTATAAATTCACTAAACATGTATTTAGATCTTTTATTTAAAATTAAAATAAATTATTTTTTTTTTCAATTAAAATAAATCCCTTACTAGTTACATCAAATAATGGTTATTATTTGGGCATTGAAGAATGGGGTAGAGAAATGATGACATTCCATTTACTTTTTCTATTTTTCTTTGATTTGGATTTAGACATCTTTCCATCCCTTTTATATTCATATTTTTTAGTTTTTAAAAAAATGGAATTCTAACTTAAAAAGTTAGCAAATATATGCTCATATAGCAAATTTTGGAATTCTAACTTAAAAAGCCAGTAAATATTCATATTTTTTTAGGTTTAAAAATTTTGACTTACGAGGGGGACGTGGCTATATGGTTATATATGCATCTAAGTTTACATGTACCGGACCCTACTCAAGTGCCCTTGGTACACATCTAACTACGAGAATATTAATGGCATTCCCATTGTCCAAGGATTTTACATTAGCTGGAATATTGATATTTCAATTCAAACAAGGATTGAACAGATAACTAAGCGAATGTCGCTCCTTTATTTTGAAATTTCTCAGCACCATCTATGCCAATTTTGTGAAGTATGGATGGACAACGATTTTCTTTCTTAAGAAATATATCTGAATTATCTGCCCTTTGTCAGGTCAAAAGATAGACATTATGCAGAAAGCTTCCACAATTTGAGCAAGCCAGGGTACTAAAGAGCTACCTTTTTCATGTCTCATGACATTTAAATACGCACATAAATAATTCAAAAATGAGCTATCGTGATTGTCGTAACCATTTTTTTGGAAAACAAAAGCGGGTTCGACGTTGGGTTTGAAAATAGGAATAAAGCAGTCGTGCATACCGAGCCGTTATTTGGTGTGATCGGATCACCTTTATTTTAATAAAACATTTTGCTTTACTAAAACAATGTTTTTGGTCCGCGAAGTTTTAAAAATCGGGTCCGGGAGTCGGTTACGCACGAGGAAGGGTTAGCACCCTCGATAAGCCCAAAATTGGTACCAAAATGATTAATTAGTGTCTTAATGTCGGAAGTTTTAAAAGGTTTTAAGATATAGATCCTCCAAAAAATGTTTGGATAATTAGGGCCAAAATTTTGAGATTTCTTTGCTCCGAGAGGATACGAACATCACATCCAGCACGTTAGGACATGATGCTCTAAACCTTCGTAATCAAAGCTATCTCATGGTTTCTGAAGTTTATCGAAGGGTGTTTAGTTACTTAGTCAAGCGGAAAATCGCAACCCAAACACGTTAGGGCACTATTTCCCAATTCCTAAATACAAAACATTGCCTTTATTTAAAATCTTTGAGCGAGTGTAGCGACTTTTCAAAATGCATCGTATGGGATTGAATTTAAGAAAAGGCTTGAGTCAAAATTCGAAATTTCTTTGTCCGAAAAGATATAAACATCACATCCGAGACGTTAGGACACAATGTTTTAATCTCTCGTAATCAAAGCCATCTCGTGATTTGCAAAACTTTGTAAAAGGATGTTAAGTTATTTAGTCAAGCGAAAAATCGCAACCCGAGACGTTAGGGCACTATTTCTCGAGTTTCTAAATACCAAAACATTGCCTCATTTGAAAAATTTTTTAGATGAAATTCAATAATCTTAGAATGATGTTTAGTTTGATAACATAATACAAAATGAAGATAACAAACGAGATATGAATGTGGTAAATAAAGAAATGCAAATAATAATATTAATAGTATTAATAATAATAATAATAATAACATGATAATGACAAAGTGGTAATGGAAATAAATAATAATAATGAAAAAAAATAAAATAAATAGCGAATAAATAAGGCGAGAAATGATAATAACAAAAGATGATGATGGTATATAAAAATGAAATAATGATGATGATACGTAAAAAAATAATTATTGTCATTAATACATGAAATATATATATGGAATAAAATATATACATGCCAAAAAATAAAATGATATAATGATAGTAATAATATAGACAAAATATTGGTAAAATAGATAGCCATGATAATGAAAATAATAAAGGATAATAGATGGAACAATCATCTCAACCCTAATAATAGTAAATAACAAATAATAATAATAATATAAATAAAGAATAGTGAAAATAAAATCAAAATAATAAATAATATATGCTATAGTAAGTGATAATAATAAAACAAATAATAGTCAAAAGGAATAACTAAAAAATAGTGATGAATTACAACAATGTATTATCAAAAGGCTAAAATAATTTACAAAATAATGAAATAGGGTTAAATTGTATTTAAAATAAAATTTTAGGGTTAATTGAAATAAAATAAAGAATATGGGGCTATTTATATGCTTGAGCAGATTGGAGGGACCAAAGCGACAATTAATCTCTTTTGTCAAAACGCATAGCAGCAAATAGGGACCTAATCGCAAATCTGGGAAAATTATTGAGCTAAATTTAAATTACAAAGACTTGATTGCAAAATTATAAAAATGCGGAGGGACCGTGACGCGCAAATAGACCATCTTTTCGGCAAAACACGCGGATCCTAGGCGGGTCGGATCGGGTCGGGTTGCTCAGGTGAAACGACGTCGTTTGGGGCTTTTGGCCTGGCCAAAAGCGACGTCGTTTGATTCTACTATAAAAGCAATTTTTTACAAAATTTCATTTCTCAATTCCTTAAAAAAAAACTGATTTTTGTTCTCTTTTTCCTCTGCAGTGAGGAATTCCGTGAGGGGACCGCCATTGTCAGGTCTTGTGCTGAGTTCGAGCCACCACCCACGGTGGGGAAAAAGGTAAAAACTCGATTTTTATTTTTTTATTTTTTATGTATACTTTTATAATAAATTTATGTAGATTTTAAAAACAATCTTTCAAAAAAAAAAAAAGTCACCTTTTGCTTCTGTTTTGTTTTGCTTTTGACGAATCTCTGTTTTTTTGTTTTGGATCTGCTTCTCCCTTTTTTATGCCTTGAAATTCTTCTCTTTTTTAGTCTATTTCGAAAGAGAAGAAAAGAAAAATATAAAGAAACTTTTGCTTCAATCTTTCTGCCCTTTTTTTTGATTTCCAGAGAAAAGAAAAATCATCCCTTTACAAAGTTGTTTTCGGCCTCTTTATAGTAAAACATGTATTCTCTTGCTTCTTTGCCTGTGTGTTGTCTTTTCTTTGCAGGCGTGGGGAGCGGATGGAGCGGTGGCGGCGGCGGTGTCGAGGTAGGTAGGCGGTGGGTGATGTCGAGTGAAGGGTCGGTGGGGTTGGTGGTTAGGGTTGCGGGCTAGGGTTCTCGAAACCTAACTTTCTTTGAAAAGAGGAAAGTGGGCTGTTGGGCCCCGTAGGTTTGGGCTTGGTTTATTTATTTTGGGTTTGGGTATGGGTTCTGGTTTGTAATTTATATATATTTATTTTTTTCTGTAATTGGGTTTATTTTAGTAATTGGGCCGGGTAATAATTGGGCTTTGTACAGCTGCCCCTCTTTGCTCATTTTCGTGTAACAAGAATAGAGCAAAGACTTAAAAAGCCAATGTTGCCGGCCCACCGAGTCCTCGCCTCTCAAGTGCTTTTCTTCAAGTTCGTTATACCCCCGCATCTCGTTGCTTGATCTACTTCACCATTATGTGGCTTCGATCTGCTCTTCTTCGCGACTTCAACTTGTTTATTTTTCGATCTGCTCTTGCAAATTTAGGAATGTCTAAACTGCTATCTTCAATCTGATCCTTACAAACTCAAGGGTTACCAGAGTGAATCTTTGATCTGCTTCCTGCAACTTCAAGAACGTCAAATCTGCTTTTTTCGATCTGCTTCTTGCAACTTCAAGAAGGTCAAATCTGCTATCTTTGATCTGATCCCTGCAAACTCAAGGGTCACCAGATGAATCTTTGATCATTTCCGCAACTTCGAGAACGTCAAATCTACTTCTTTCAATCGATCCTTGCAAACTCAAGGATCACGATGAATCTTCGATCCGCTTCGCAACTTCAGAACATCAAATCTGCTATCTTAGATCTGCTTCTTGCAACTTCAAGAAGGTCAAATCCGCTATCTTTCAATCGATCCTTGCAAACTCAAGGATCACCAGATCAATCTTTGATCCGCTTCCGCAACTTCGTGAATGTCAAATCATTATCTTAGATCGCTTCTTGCAACTTCAAGAAGGTCAAATCGCTATCTTCGATCGATCCCCGCAAACTCAAGGATCACCGGTGAGTCTCGATCTTTTCCCGCAACTTCAGGCGTCGGATCGATCTCTTTGATCCGCTCCACTTGCATACTCAGGGAGACGAGATCTGGCTCAACCGTCTTGTCCTTCTTGAGGACGTAACCTGTAGAATGAATACATACTTATGCCTAATGATTAGGATGCCATGAGTATGATGAGTCAGAATGTTATGAGTATGATTCCTATTTAAGGTGTTATCACTCATTTGTCTGTCAAGGTTTTATCTTCGTTTCCCTCTCAGTGACCGTTTTCGCATGAATGGCTTGCCCCTGTGGAACTTCCGGAGCCTATTTTAGGCCTTAGAACACAGGTCTGCCTTGACTTCTAGCCGCCTTCCCTGGGAGTCACAACTCCTTCTTGACGAATGTTTGACTTGGTTTGTTCGACTCTCAACCATTTAGGGTTTTTCCTTATCGAAAATTGGCCTGTCTTACTTTTTTTTTTAAAAAAAGTGACCAAGCAACATTATTTACCCTTGCCACAATTAATGAATCAAGAGAAACTTCATAGAAATGGTCTTTATTGAGACCCTTTTCTCCAATGATCATCTTGTGTTCATGGAAGTTCTAAACAAGCTGATACTTTTGGCTTCTGTTTTATCTAGAGATTTCCAAAGTGATCGTGGAACTTTCTTTGTGAAATCATTAGTTCATCAATTTGTTTTTAATGCATCATGTTAATGATGGATAACGATGAACCGATTTCAAAGAGAATCAAAATGAATTTATCTATGAAACAAAGAAAATTGATTGGAGACATATTCCCTCCTTTTTTGGGGAAAAGGACTCAAAAATGGTAAAATAACAACATGGATCAGACGCCCTAGACATCGCCAATTGGGCTTCTATATACAAGCTTCAAGAAGACTGCTCTGAGCCTGTCATGTATTTAGAAGACTCGAAGTATTTTGTCGATGCCCCGATATGCAGCGTACTTCTTTTTCTGTTGATTATGGCGCCACGAGATCGCGACGTGTCCATTCAAAATTTGAGCCGCCCTTTTCGGGTTTTCAACTCAAAAGCCCTTTGGTCTCAAGGTGCCCTTTGCGGGTTTTCACCTTGGCCTCTCCGCTTTTTTTTTTGAAGTCTCAAAGTGCCCTTTGCGGGTTTTCACCTTGGCTTCTTCTATCTTAAGCAAAGTATTTTTTAACTGAATCTGAGTTCACGGGATTGGGCAAGTTTTTTCCGTCCATCTCTGCGAATCGGTGCTCCCTCGAAAGCTTTCTTTACCACATACGGTCCTTCCGATTCGGCATCCATTTCCTCTGTGGTCCTTTTGTATGGGAGGATCTTTTTCAAGACGAGGTCCCTTCGTGGAACTCCTTAGGCGAACTTTTTGTTGTAAGCTCGCATCATTCGCTTTTGGTACATCGACCGTGACGGATAGCTCTCAATCTCTTTTCTTCAATTAAGTTCAAGCGGTCATATCGAGCTGAATCCATTCACTTCATCCGATTTCACTTCGATAATACTCGGAGAAGGTATTTCTACTTCAATAGGTAGGACGCCTCCATCCCATAGACCAATGAAAAAGGCGTTGCCCGGTAGAGGTTGGACGGATGTTCGATAAGCATAAGTCTGACGGTAACTTCTCATGCCGATCTCTATAAGTCTCATCATCTTTCCACTATCTTTTGATGTTTTTGTTGGTCGCTTCCTTTGCCCATTCATTTTCAGGCGTCGGTGATGAATTGTGGTGTTTGATGTTGAATTGGCTACAAACCCCTCGCTATCGTGCTATTGTTTAAGTTCGTAGCGTTATGCGATATGATCCTTTCGGGCATTCCATATCGACAAATGATTTCCTTCTTCAAGAACCGACTAACCGCCGATTTAGTGACATTAGCATATGAGGCACTCTACCCATTTCGTGAAGTAGTCGATGACCACAAAATGAATCGGTGCCCATTCGATGCCTTCGGAGATATTGGCCCAATGACGTCCATGCCCACATGGAAAATGGCCATGGAGAAGTCATAACATGTAAAGGTGACGGGTACATGAATTTTGTCTCCATAAATCGCACTTATGACATTTTTGGCATAGTTGATCTGATCTCCTTCCATGGTGGACCAATAATACGAACCTCATTATTTGTCCGCCATTGTGAAACCATTAGCATGAGTTCCACAGACACCTTCATGGACTTCTTCTAGGATTAGCTTAGCTTGGTGCGCCCACACACCTCAAAGAAGACTTGATCCTTCCTTTTCTTGTATAAGACTTCTCCATCCAAGACGTAATCACAAGCTAATCTCCTCGGCGTCTTTTTTCATTCTCGGTGGCTTGATCGTGGTACTCACGATTCTTTAAATACCGCAATATATCATGGTACCACGGTGGGCGCTTTTTCCTTCTTCCTCGACATTGTAGCAATGGGTCGGGTCTTGATGAATGCTCATTTGTATTGGCTTCATATCTTCGCTTTCATTTATTCGGACCATGGAAGCCAAGGTGGCGAGGCATCGCCATCGATTCTCGTCCTCAGGCGTGTAATTGAAAGTGATGTCATCGAACTCTTTGATAAGTTCTTGGGCCAATCTTTTATAGATAACCAATTTTGGATCCTGGTTTCCATTCTCCTTTGAGTTGATAGATTACGGGCGAGTCTCCATAGACTTCTAACACCCGATTTTGTATTTGATAGCAGCGGAGCCCCATGATGCAAGCTTCATACTCAGCCATATTATTAGTGCAATCAAATCCGGTTTACAAGTGAATGGATAATGGTCTCCTTTTGGGGATATCAGATCGCCCCAATTCCATTGCCTGACATTTGATGCCCGTCAAAATTTAATTTCAAGGATGGTCTTGAGATACCTTCTTCAATGTCGCCACGTACATCAAGTCTTCATTAGGAAATCAAAATCCAAGGGCTCATAGTCTTCAAGGGCTCTCTTGGCTAGAAAGTGCGCTATCGCGCTCCCTTTTACCGCCTTTTGGTTTACATAAGCGATGTCAAATTCGAAGCGATGTCGCCACCGCCATCCTTCCATTCAAGGCGGTAGATTCCATCATATACTTAAGGGATCTAGCTTTGAGATGAGCCATGTCGTGTGATCTGACATGTATTGCCTCAACCTTGAGTTGTCCAAATCAAGGCACAACATAATTTCTCGATTGGCGGGTACCTCATTTCACATGCGGTGAATTTCTTACTAAGGTAGTATATCGCTTTTTCTTTCTTCCCTGATTCATCATGTTGACCCAGCACACATCCCATCGAATTATCAAGTACCGTTAGATAAAGGATGAGGGGCTTGTCTGGTTGAGGCGGCATTAATACCGGGGCCTGAGACAAGTATTGTTTCATCTTTTCGAAGGTCTTTTGGCACTCTTCATCCCACATGCCTGGGTTGTGTTTCTTGAGGAGACGGAATATGGGGTCACATCTCTCGGTCAGTTGTGAAATGAACCGAGCGATGTAATTCAGCCTTCCTAAGAAACCTCTAACTTCTTTTTGGGTACGTGGTGGAGGTAACTCTTGTATGGCTCTGACTTTATCTGGGTCAACCTCAATCCCCTTTTCACTGACTATGAACCCAAGCAACTTTTGAGACCGAGACTCAGAAGGTGCACTTTGCCAAGTTAAGCTTCAATGGAATTTTCGACCTCAAGAGCAATTTTCTCAAGACCGCACATGCTCTTCTTCAATTCGGGATTTGGCGATCATATCGTCGGCGTAAACCTCAATTTCCACATGCATCATGTCATGGAATAAGGTTACCATAGCTCTACGATATGTCGCTTTGCATTTTTAGCCCAAATGGCATTACCTTGTAGCAAAATGTTCCCACATGGTTATAAACATTGTCTTGTCCATGTCCTTAGGATGCATTTTATTTGGTTATACCGAAAAACCATCCATGAAGGAGAATAACGAATACCTCTTTGTATTGTCTACTAAAGTGTCGATGTGAGGCAAAAAAATTATCCTCCGGCTGGCCTTGTTCAGTCTCTGTAGTCCACGCACATTCGTACCTTCCGTCTTTCTTGGGGACGGGGACAACGTTAGCCACCAATCCGAGTACTTGACCACTTGTAAGAACCCGGCATTAAATTATTTTTCGACTTCTTCTTTTATCTTTAACATGACGTCTGGTCGCATTCTTACGAGCTTCGTTGGATTGGTTTGCATTCTTCCTTTATGGGCGATCGATTGTCTTTGCAATATCGATTTTCGGTCCGGGCATATCTTGGTGCGACCATGCGAACACATCCTTGAATTCATGGAGTAGTTCGATGAGGTCCCTTTGGTTTCTGCGATGATACAAGTTCCAATATTCACCTCTTGCCCTCTCCTAGGCTCACCGTTTCTATGGACTCTTTATGGGGTAGGATCTTTTTCTCCTTGCTCTACCATTCTCAACAAATCCAGGAAGCAAGCCGTTCTGTGTCATTTCCAAAGTCTTGAGATTCCTCTGAACACATGTCTTGCTCAAAGCGGACTCTCGAATCAGTAGTATCATTACTCATATCATTGATGTCTAGTGACTGTAATGGGTATCGAAGGGTGTATAAAGAAATAAATGAATTTGAGGGCAATTATTCACATGATATGAATGAGAACAAAGAATAAATGATAAAATGTAAAATAAGAGAATATTTAGTAGAATTGAAGATGCATTTTATTAAAACAAAATGTACGAACATGAGCCTATTTCACAAAAGAAATCTCATTGTTTCTAGGCTTAAAACAACAAGAGTGTTAGAATATTACTGTAAAATCTCTAAACACTACAGAAATTCCTCTGCAGTCAATTGTCTAATGTGCTTCGAGTTCATATGGGCGGATGCAGACAAGCTTCTTTGACCAATCTCCTCATCGTGTATGGCATTGATGTGAGGACATTCCCTCTAGGAGACTCTTTTAAGGGTAAATCATTCCTCCCGATCTGAAGGTGCGAGATATGTGGGAAATGTCATCGGTTCCACTTAACATCTTCTCCATTCACTGGCATTTCTCCTTTCTTGTTTCTTCTCCATCTCCTTCTTCATTTGTTTAGCATCGGTTTGAAACCTAAACCAAAGCGATCCCTTTTTTCTTTCAAAGATCGGGGCCTGGACATTCCCTTGGAGATATTTACCCAATCCTTTTCAGGGTAGGGCTCCTTTTCCCACTGTCATTTGTAACCCCATCCTGGTAGTCTTGGATAGTTTAGGTGACGGGACTTTATTCCCTTCTGAAATGAAAGTCGCATTCACGAACTCTAGGGATCGAAATGAACATTCAATGGCTTCCTCATTCGTCTCTAGGTATGGTGCTTCGTTGGTAACAATTGCTATGATATCATCTTCGGCGTTTATAGTTACCAGTCGATTTTCTGTTACCAATTTCAATTTCTGGTGCAGTGATGAAGGTACACCTCATTGAATGAATCCGAGGCCTTCCTAGTAGCAGATTGTAAGAAGGCTTGATATCCATGACCAGAAAGTCTACTTCATAGGTATTAGGCCCGATCAATAATGGTATGTCTATTCTTCCCATCACTCTTCTTTCGGTGCCATCGAATGCTCTCACTATGTTTTGGCAGGATTTCATATGAGAACTATCTATCGGCAACCTCTTGAGTGTGGCTAGTGGTAAGACATTTAATGCTGACCCATTATCTATTAGCACACTTGGCAAGGTGTATCCCTTGCAACGGGTAGTTATGTGTAATGCCTTTGCTGACCCCATACCTCCCGGTGGGATTTCGTCATCATCAAGTAGATGAAATTATCGCTTATGTTACTAACGAACGATCCAACTTGTTGACGGATATATCTTTAGTAACATAGGTCTCATTCGAGACTTTCATTAATGCTTGCGATGCACTTGAGCTTAGAAGCGGTGCTAACATAGAGAATCGAAATTTGGTTATGCATGCGGTTATTCCACCACAATTGTATTATTGTGTTTCAAGAATTTTAAGAACTCTTTAGCCTCTTCCTCTTTACGGGCTCATTGACAACGGCCGGGTTCTTTTTCCTGATAATCGACGATCTTGATTTCGCCTCCGCTCTCCTATTTTCGTGGTCATAACGCTTTCCACTTGGCGTGTAGGAACCTTCGTTCTTGACTTCCTCCAAATACTAGTAGAACCTTGCGCTCTGGTATTGTCACGTTGCAATCATAATTCCAAGGTACCTTTTACTATCTTGGTAGGAAAAAAGCGGGTTTCGAATTGTGATTTTGGTCTTCCCCAGACTCGCCCTCGTGTTCCGTGAAATAATGATTCTCGGGTAATTACCTCGGGCTTTGTCAATTCTTCCTCGATCGCGATATTTCCTCTTCCTCCACTCCTTCTTCATAAAACTCCAGCTCTTTGTTGTCCATGAGGCCTTGTACCAAAATTTTAAACTCGGCACATTCTTGGATCTCGTGCCCCCTCGTCTTATGGAATTCGCAATAATTCTTTATATGTGTTTTGCTTCTTGTATAATCTGACTCTATCAATCCTCTTTTTACCATTTCCTTCCAGACTTTTCGCAATGGGGTTTTCACTTGGCGACGTCTCTCTTGATCTTTCTCACAATCTCTTCACCGATTCGTTCACCCTTTTTCCTCATGATTAGGCAATGGGTTCCCTTTCTTACCAAGTCATCAAGCTTATAACACCCATTTTGATTAGCCTCTCGACTACCTTTTTGAAGGCGAGGCAATTCTCTATCGAATGCCCTCATCCTGCGTGATAATCGCATTGAGCGTTTGGGTCGTACCACTTAGGGTATGAAATTGCAAGGGTTGTAAATAAAGCGGGACACGATGTGCTCATTGAATAAAATCTGGTATAACTCTTTGTGCGTTATCGAATTGGCGTAAATTGGATCCTTTCAAATTATTTGGTCTAGTTCCCGATTCTGTCTTCTTGCCTCGTTGTTGCCCATTTATGCGCCTTTGGGCGATTAATCTGCGATCGCCTTGGTATCCTCTATTATATGTACTCACATTATTTACCTCATTGTCTTTCTTCTTAGGAGCGACTCTCCGGTGCTTTCTCTGTCTCGATTTTGCCACCCTTATAGCATGCTCGATCATCTCCCCGCCATTACTATATCAGAAAGCTCTTAGTTGTACTCCTATCATATGGGTTATGAAAGGGCCTTGTGGTATTAATAAAAAGCATGGCGTCTCTTTTTCCAAAAGCGGTGCATTTGAACTTGTGTGGCTACTTCCTCCATCACCGGGCATATTGCTCGAAACTTTCGTTGGCTTCTTCTCCATGTTTTGGGCGTGATTCGATCAGCGCTATATCGACTATGTGCTCGATTGTTTGAGGAAGGCTGTGCTAGGTCCTTCCATGACTTGATCTCGGTATGCTAATTTGTTGATTGTACCATTTGGCGCGGACCCCCGCCGGTGTCTTGAAAATAGTGAATCGATAGTTGATCGTTGTTAACATGCCCCGCCATCCGTCGATGAACATTGTGATGTGCGTTTCAGAACAACCGGTCCCGTTGTATTTTTCGAAGTCTGGGGTCTTGAATTTTGGAGGAAGTATGAGATCTGGGACTAGGCTCAAGTCTTTAGCGTCCACCCCGTAGCGATGGTCAGCAGTCTCTATTTCCCTAAACTTTTCTTCTAACCATTTGCAACGATCTTCAAGTTGTTTGGGAAGGTTTGCTTTTGCCTTATCCATTTCAGCCATTTCATCAAAATCGGGGACTATAGGGTTAGCCGGACCTTCTCCGGGATTAGTGCCTGAACCAGTCGGGAAGTGCGCTGGCATTGCGGTCTCAACTTGGCACTGTGGCCTGATAACAACAGGCGTCCTTTGGGGGCATATTTCTGGTGGTGCTTGGGTATTTGGCGGGGTAAATCCAGGAGGGTAAGCAGGGTCGTCATTATTCCCTGAGCTAGCAGCGGCGCCCTTTCCTCGTTCATTGGCCAACAGATTATTCGCGGTGACTTATCATGTTGTTTTGGGATTCTTGCATCCGTTCTATCATATCTTGCTGCATTTTGGTTAATCGTTCTTGCATCTGATCTTGTATTTCCCTTTGCATTTGCTCTAGTCTTTCTATCCTTTGATCCATAATTTTAGTTTTACCTCGCGTATTGTAGCGATGTTCGTGGAATGCTTGTCACAATTTAAGGTTCTTATGTAAGATTTAATGCACATGATGTAATGTAATGCTAATGCATGAAATGTATGCAAAAAGGCATTAATTTCGATTCAATTTCCATTAGAATAACTTCTAGAAAACAAGTTTCTTTACATAGAATGGATTACATATAAGGCCTCGCCCTAATGCTTAAGGCCTTGGCTTCCTCAAGAAGCCTAGCTAACTCTTGTCCTTGTTCTGATTTTGATTCATAAAATAAACTTAGTACATCAGCTTGGACTCCTAAGGTTTGCAAATGCTCCGCGACCTCTCGCACTTGTGCCACGGCTTCCCCCATGATGTAATCCCGATCCCTGACTTGATTTTGGGAGTGATGAAGTTGTTGCTTCCAACGCTCCTCGTTGACTTCCAGCAGTTCCACCCGTAGCTCACAACCATGTAAAGCGGACTCTAGCTCTTCGATTCTCCCTTTCATTTCTTCAATTTTACTCAGGCTAGCTTTTAATTCAACTGCAGAGTTGCGGCTACGATATTGATATAGGGTTCTTTCCAATTCTGCCACCCGAGCCTTTAACTCCTCTTTCTCGCTTTGGGTTTTTGCCAGACTTCTTTTCAAAGTATCTTCTCGAGCTTGAGTATCTCGGAGTTCTCGTTCCCATTGGCTAGCTCTATTTTTTTCCTCTCCGAGTTCTTGACCCCATTGCTCGATGTTTTCCTAATCCGGCAAGCTTCATTGACCTTCGACTTCTTATAGTACATCTTCAAAGCTGTCCAAATCTTCCTCGACTTTATTTTCCCTTTTCTCAATTTTTGACCTCTAGCTTCGAATGTCAGCGTCCAAACCCAATTGCATCTTCTCTTCTTCTAACCGTTCTATCCTTTTCCCCAGTTCCGCATTCCTTTTCTCAAAATCTTGTTTAATGATTTCGAGCTCTGATGGGATTACCTGTAGGTGTTCCTCCATTGATCGAGCGTCTTCCTGGCCTGGTGTGGGAATGTTGTCGTTGATTCTCTGGCTCCTCCATCGGTCGTATTCAGGAGTTGTCATCGGGTTTGTGGCAAACCTTTTCATTCTATGAGTCTGACTCCAAGCGCTTGCTATTTCACGGACTCTTTTCTTACAATTATCCCCTTTGTATTCAAATTCACACTGGATTAGACCTTGTGTTATGGTATAAAGCGTCTCGATCGGTATTGTCTCAACACAAGGAGAGGAGCATATCCGACGGCTCCCCATACTCCAAGTAGAGGAACCCAGTCAAAATCTCCACATCGGTATAGGATCTCATCGGGGATCATCAACGGAGCTTTCCATTCCACGTCTTCCTCTTGCAGGTTTTGCGAATTGTCATCCATTTTTCTTAGTAAGATCGTCTCGCCTTGGTGTGGTGCTAATTCCTTTAGCGGAGAATAGTCCTCGGAGAAGATTCGACTGGTGCCTTTCCACTTTCCAAAATGATTGTTGAACCATACTAGCAAGAGTCGTACAACCGGTGAATCTTCCTTCGCCGCTTTCTTGACGCAGCGTTTAGAGACACGAAAGTTTCGGAGTGCGAGGGCAGGCGTGACTCTTCTATCCAACCCGTCGAATAGATCCGAGACCGCCTCATCTACATGCCCTAGAGCTTTGGGAAGATGATCAATCCATAAATGCTTAAGGCAAAGATGTCAACCCTTTTCTTCACATCCGGTGTGCTATGATCAAGTCCTTAAATTTCTCCAAGGGATACACTTACAATCTCCTTTTGTTTTATCCGTGTACGCAACCACCGCTTCACTCATTCCGTAATATTCATCAACTTTTTAAGAAGGTGGGAGCGTTAATGTGTCTTGTATAAACTTTATCGACTTGAATTTTTAGGCAACGAAGTAATCTTGTGTATTCTTCTATAGTAGGCACTAGATCCACTTTCCGAAAAGTAAAACAACTATAGCGGGATTCAAAATTGGGCCATAGCTCGAAATAGGTCTTTGGTCTACCTTGATGTCGGCAGATATGGCGGATCTCCGTAATGATGATAGAATAATTACTTGATCTCATGATCCCCTCGACCCCATATCTCTTTCATCTCTTGAAGATTGTTTTGGGTGACAACGTCAGCGTGAAGTCCCATAATTACGACACGTGCCCTTATGCAAGACTATCACCTTTTTCTTGCTGCATAGTCTCGGCCCATATCCGGACAGCCGCATTGTCCTCCACTCTATCAAGAAACCCCCTTTCCATGACAAAGCTATCTATTTGGGCAATTGAACGTGAATCAACACCTTTTTGATGAATATGCCATGCAAAAAATAAAAATAAAGCAAATCAGTATTTCATACATAATAGGCAAAGAATAAAAGGTACCTAATTTGTTAACCACTAGGGTTTGGCATGGCTCTACCTAGGGTGGGTTCTTTAGGCTTACTATATGAGGTTTGGTTCTAGGAGGGTACTGAACCAGTGATTCCTCGATCTTCACCCATTATAGGCTCATATAGACCGAGTTCAGTTCGGGGATACATTTCCTATGGTCGCACGGAGATGAAAATCTCACGAGACATAGGTGCGGATGTATCCGGCGATCCACTATCACTGCACGGAGGTGAAAACCTCACGAAGGAGTAGTTTCTCACTCTCACCTAAAGGTGTGACCACAACAGTCATGCAATGCAATGCAGAAATTGAAACAACACGTAATAAAAGGATGGTAATTTTAAAATCGAGCTTTCAAACTTCCGATAAAAGAGAAAATAATCAATTTATGGCTTGACTCTCTAAATATTCCCCAGTGGAGTCGCCAAGCTGTCGTAACCATTTTTTGGAAAATAAAAGCGGGGTTCGACGTTGGGTTTGAAAATAGGAATAAAGCGGAGTCGCAACCAAGCCGTTATTTGGTGTGATCGGATCACCTTTATTTTAATAAAACATTTTGCTTTACTAAAACAATGTTTTTGGTCGCGAAGTTTTAAAAATCGTCAAGAATCGATTCACATACGAGGAAGGGTTAGCACCCTCGTCGCCCAAAATTGGTACCAAAATGATTAATTAGTGTCTTAATGTCGGAAGTTTTAAAAGGTTTTAAGATATAGATCCTCCAAAAATGTTTGGATAATTAGGGCCAAAATTTTGAGATTTCTTTGCTCAGGAGGATCTGAACATCACATCCAAAGACGTTAGGACATGATGCTCTAAACCTTAGTAATCAAAGCTATCTCATGGTTTCTGAAGTTTATCGAAAGGGTGTTTAGTTACTTAGTCAAGCGGAAAATCGCAACTCAAAGACGTTAGGGCACTATTTCCAATTCCTAAATACAAAACATTGCCTTTATTTAAAAATCTTTGAGCAGTGTAGCGACTTTTCAAAATGCATCGTATGGGATTGAATTTAAGAAAAGGCTTGAGTCAAAATTCGAAATTTCTTTGTCCCGAAAAGATATAAACATCACATCCAGTACGTTAGGACACAATGTTTTAATCTCTCGTAATCAAAGCCATCTCGTGATTTGCAAAACTTTGTAAAAAGGATGTTAAGTTATTTAGTCAAACGAAAAATCGCAACCCAGCACGTTAGGGCACTATTTCTCGAGTTTCTAAATACCAAAACATTGCCTCATTTGAAAAATTTTTTAGATGAAATTCAATAATCTTAGAATGATGTTTCGTTTGATAACATAATACAAAATGAAGATAACAAACGTGATATGAATGTGGTAAATAAAGAAATGCAAATAATAATATTAATAGTATTAATAATAATAATAATAACATGATAATGACAAAGTGGTAATGGAAATAAATAATAATAATGAAAAAAATAAAAATAAATAGCGAATAAATAAGGCGAGAAATGATAATAACAAAAAGATGATGATGCTATATAAAAATGAAATAATGATGATGATACGTAAAAAAATAATTATTGTCATTAATACATGAAATATATATATGGAATAAAAATATATACATGCCAAAAAATAAAATGATATAATGATAGTAATAATATAGACAAAATATTGGTAAAATAGATAGCCATGATAATGAAAATAATAAAGGATAATAGATGGAACAATCATCTCAACCCTAATAATAGTAAATAACAAATAATAATAATAATATAAATAAAGAATAGTGAAAATAAAATCAAAATAATAAATAATATATGCTATAGTAAGTGATAATAATAAAAACAAATAATAGTCAAAAGGAATAACTAAAAAAATAGTGATGAATTACAACAATGTATTATCAAAAGGCTAAAAAAATTTACAAAATAACTGAAATAGGGTTAAATTGTATTTAAAATAAAATTTTAGGGGTTAATTCGAAATAAAATAAAGAATATGGGGCTATTTATATGCTTGTGAGCAGTTGGAGGACCAAAGCAATTAATCTCTTTTGTCAAAACGCATAGCAGCAAATAGGGACCTAATCGCAAATCTGGGAAAATTATTGAGCTAAATTTAAATTACAAAGACTTGATTGCAAAATTATAAAAATGCGGAGGACCATGACGCAAATAGACCATCTTTTCGGCAAAACACGCGGATCCTAGGCGGGTCGGATCGGGTCAGGTTGCTCAGTGGTGAAACGACGTCGTTTTGGGGCTTTTGACGCTGGCCAAAGCAGCGTCGTTTGATTCGCTATAAAAGCAATTTTTTACAAAATTTCATTTCTCAATTCCTTAAAAAAACTGATTTTGTTCTCTTTTCCTCTGCGGTGAGGAATTCCGTGAGGGGGCCATTGTCAGTCTCTAAGCTGAGTTCTACCACCACCCAGTGGTAGGAAAAAGGTAAAAACTCGATTTTTATTTTTTTATTTTTTATGTATACTTTTATAATAAATTTATGTGTAGATTTTAAAAACAATCTTTCAAAAAAAAAAGTCACCTTTTGCGCATTTTGTTTTGCTTTTGTGAATCTCTGTTTTTTGTTTTGGATCTGCTTCTCCCTTTTTATGCCTTGAAATTCTTCTCTTTTTAGTCTATTTGAAAGAGAAGAAAAGAAAATATAAAAAACTTTTGCTTTAATCTTTTCTCGCCTTTTTTTGATTTCGAGAGAAAAGAAAAATCATCCCTTTACAAAGTTGTTTCGGCCTCTTTATAGCAAAACATGTATTTCTCTTTGCTTTGCCTCATGTGTTGTCTTTTCTTTGCAGGCGTGGGAGCGGATGGAGCAGGTGGCGGAGGCGAGTGTCGGAGGTAGGTTCGGCGGTGGGTGATGTCGGTCAAGGGTCGATGGGGTTGGTGGCTAGGGTTGCAGGCGCTAGGGTTCTCGAAACCCTAGCTTTCTTGAAAAGAGAAAGTGGGCTGTTGGGCCCCGTAGGTTTGGGCTTGGTTTATTTATTTTGGGTTTGGGTATGGGTTCTGGTTTGTAATTTATATATATTTATTTTTTTTCTGTAATTGGGTTTATTTTAGTAATTGGGCCGGGTAATAATTGGGCTTTGTACAGTGATCACTAGAGATAATGAAACCATACCTCATCTTTTAGTTCACCTATCAAGTCAGAAAACTTTACGATGTTGGAAACTCGTGGATCATTTGTCCAGAGAGCACTAAACTATATGAGCAAGATTAATAATTTATGTTATATCAAAAGATCATGATGCTTGCTTCTTGCAAATTAAGATTCTTTAAGAAAAATCTTAACTCAATCTATCAGCAATCATCGATCACATGGTCACCTATTGCATTTAAGACACAATTATTACTACAAATAGAATATTAACTAACTTCAAAGAGTGCCATAATAAGGCCACTCTTTAGCAAAACCCATAAACCTAAAGTAATTGTATCATTTCCTCTAATTCATTCACAGGGAAAATTATGTAAGCTGCAAAGTTCTTAACAATTCATTAACATGAGAATTTACCTAATTTATAAGTAGTTATATCCATGGTGCGTTTTTTAATAAATTAAAAGAGATTGTCTTTCTGCTAATTCGTCAATGGGGAGACAATTTACTCGTAATATAACATTCAAAACAACTAGCAGAAAGCAATTTAGGTACATATGCACAAATGTGTGAGAGATGAACTTCAGAAAGATCATGACAAATAATTTACTCGTAAGATAACATTCAAAACAAGTAGCAGAAAGCAACAATGTCCACAAAATTCGTACATCCATATAAATATATTTGAAAAGGTGAACAACGAAACTCCGAAGAGTGAAAAAGCCAATTACTAAAGAGTAAAATAACAAAGTTTCATGCAATATCGAAATTTAGCATGAACTAGAATTACCAAAAGATGGTTAAACTTCACAAATTTAACCAAAACAAACCCAGATTTGGAGTAATCTATAGGTTACCTGAAAATTTAGAAGTATGATAAATGCGCCAGACCAAATATCCTTTAGGATCTAACAAAAAAAATTAAGTAAGACAACCCCAAATAGTCTTTTGGAAAAAAAAACAATGAAAGATGAGTTCTTCCCAATGACAAGTACATGTAACACCAAATGAATATATATATATATATATATATATGTATATATTACAGAAGAGGAAGTGTTGAGCGGAATCCTTACTGGGTTTTGCAACTGATCAAAAACCCAAAAGAAAGCACATAAAAATTCCCAAGATTGGAATCTGTAATTCAAGCGAAGTGTGAAGAAAGAGCTTTTCTTTTCTGGGTTTTAAATGGAGTCAAAAGAGGGTTCAAAGGCAGACTCCAAATACTTCTTTAAGGCAGGGGGGAGAAAAGAAAGGAGAATGGTATTAGCTAAGCGATGGGGGCGTTGCTCATCTCATGGCAAGGTTGTCGACAATGCGTGAAGAAAAGCTTTGTCCTTTTATGATTTGTTGTCGTTCCCTCTTTAGTGGAATATGGAATTTTCTTAGTAAAGCCTTTATCTTTTTCTCAACATTTGTCTTTACTTTTCCTCAAGTTCCCTCTTCAATTAAATCAAAAAACTTAAACCAAACTCAATTTTTAAATTGAACAGAAAAAAGTAAAGAAGATTGAACAGAAAAAGTCTCAATCGAAGGATTGAAAGGGGAAAAGAAAAGTTGAAAGAGGTGAAAAGGAATCAAGAAAAAAAAAGAAGAAAAAGAAAACATACCGTTACAATCTTTGGGGAGATGAAGATGAAGGGCTTGGAGAGGAAGAAATCTGAAGAGAATGGGAAGGAGGCAGGCTATTCTGGTCCAAAAGGGTAAACGGCGTGGTGTTGAATGGGTATTTAAACCCTCAACCCCTAAATGGGTAAGCAGTGAGATAAGGAAATAGGGTGTAATAGCTCTTCCGTGGAATCACCTAAATGGTGAACCAAACAGATGTTCTACTATATCGGGCAAAATTAAGGGGGAATGGAATTACTATTCCATCCAAGCAAACATCACGTCATAGTTAGTATATTACTTAGCAAGGTGAGTAATTACTGTCCAAGGCCCAATTGAATTCTATCCGCACATTGCCTAAAATAATTCTATTGACCAGTATGTAATTTAAAGAAGTTTATGTTATGTTATCGTTCTCTCTTTTTTAATAATTTTATATTATTTAGTATTTTTATCTTAAATTTTTGTATTTTATTTTAAAATAAATAAATTTAAATTCAAATTTTAAAATTCATAAAATTCACCGATATGACATAGAACTATTAGAAAGAAATAATATTTTTATTTTATACAATCCTTTCTCGTTACTTAAATTAAGTAATAACAATAAATCAAATAATTAATATAGTTTTTAATCTTAGTCATATTCATCATATTTTAATTAACTAATCCATTGTCTACAAAGTCATCAACCCACCTATTCAATTAATTCATAACGAAAATAATGCAAATAAAAGAAATAACAATGAGTTATAAGTCATAAAAATTAAACTAAATTAATTAAAAAACATTTTCTTTAAATAAGAAGATATAAAATTAAATAAACTTGATTATTAAATATACAAAGTGGAAAACATAGACAAGAAAACCAAATCTATGTACAGACTCCCTAGACCCTTTTCTTAGCCAGCCAGCACCATGTGATAGAAGAAAGACTTTTCTTTAATTTTAAGCTATGAAAAAAAAAGAAAGAAAGAAAGAACTAAGGCACATAAATTTAAATTTATTACCAATTTATGCTAACTGGTGCCGGAAGAGTGATTCTAAGACTAATTGAATTATTATTTAAATTTTTCACCAAAAAAATTATTATTTAATTTAAGGTAAATTATATCATTAATCACTAAATTATGGATAAGTTTTTATTTTGGGTCACTTAATTATTTAAAAGTTTTTATTTAAAATTATTTGGTTGTTAAAATCGATGCTATATGACTTTTTTTATTCGTGCGTGCACTAATCAAAAGCTCTATTTCCTCTTCTCTTTTACAATTCAATTTTTTTTCGTGAAACAGCTTTGGATGTCACGAATCTACAAACTAAAATTGAAATAGTTTTTTTTCTTTAATCTTTGATATTGACCATCATATCGACTTGGATCTAAGTATGTTCTTCTACTTGCCGATGGGTACTGATTCACAGTTCCGATAATCGAATTGTCGATTAGGGCTCGTTGGTGAAACTTTTTTCTTTTCTTTCTTTCTTTTTTTAAATAGCTTAACAGCCCATGACTTAAATAAAAACTTTTCAATAATTTAGTGACTTAAATGAAAATTTACCCATAATTTAGTGAGTAATAATGTAATTTATCATTTATTTAATAATACCACGTATATTTATTACGATTTTTTTACGAATGGGTGTGTTACAAGAGCGATTTGAAGATTAATTAAATTATTATTTTAATTTATAATAATATTTTCCTATTAAATGCATTAATTTACAATTTATTTTATGATTTTTAAAGCATCAAACTTTATAATTTATCTCAAAACATTATTCACATACTTGTTAAAAAAAACACTTGAAAGATGTCGTAACCATTTTTTTTGGGAAGCAGTAAGCAACGCGGTCGACTCGATTTTGAAAGCGAAAAGGAAAGGAGTCGCCACCGATCTTTATTTGGTGTGATCGGATCACCTTTGTTTTAATAAAACATTTAATTTACTAAAAGCAGTGTTTTTGGTCCACGAACTTTGAGAAAGCGGGTTCGGAGGTCGATTACGTGCGAGGAAGGATTAGCACCCTCGACACGCCCAAAATTGGTACCAAACTGATTGATCGATGTCCTATTTGTTGAAAACTTTAAAGGGATTCGAAAATACAATGCTTTTTATTTTTAAAATTGGAAGGGACGTTAAGACTTTCTTATCTTCGAAAAGGTAAAACATCATGTCCAGTAAGTTAGGGCACAATGCTTTAAACTCCCGAAACTAAGCTCGCCTTTGAAACTTGGTTTTTATTTGAAGAGGATCTTCCATTTATTCGTCAAATGGGAAATCAGAATCCAGTAAGTTAGGGCTCGATTTCCGAGATTTCAAATACGGAAGATTGCCTCTATTTTAGGAAAAGAAACTTATCTCAAGTATCTAGATGTCGAGTCCGATAAGTTAAGAACACGACATTTCAAATTTCGAGATCAAGCTTTTGTTTAGAAATGTATTTGTTTAAAAGGGCATTCAGTCATCTAGATTAAGCGAGAAAATCGCGACTTAAAAGGAGATATCCCGTTGTTTAACATAAACGAGAAAAACCGGAACCCAGTAAGTTAGGGCTCGATCTTCCCGAATTTTCAAACACCGAACATCATCTTTATTTTTGGAAATTTGATTGATTAATATTAAACGAAGTAATGATACTAACCAATTAAACGAATATATGAATAAATCTAATTCTTATTAACGAATGAGCTAATAAATAATGAAGTGATAATAAAATCGTAGAAAGCAGATAGGATGACGATAATAATAACAACAATAAATAAAAATAAAAAATGATAAATAATGAAGTGCTTTAAAGTATTAAAAGGTAAAGAGCAACAAACGAATAAATAATAAGTAAAAAAATGACGAATAAATAAATAAGATAACAAATAAATAGATAATGAATAAAATAATATAAAACAAAATTAAGTAAATGGTGAAGATATCAATAAAATAATATAATAATAGGAGTACATTAATAATGAAAATAATAACATATTGATAAATGAACAATAATAAAATAAATAGGGTTAATAACAATATAATAAAATAATAATACCAATAATAAAGTAATAGTAATAGCAAATAATAATTATAATTAATAATAGAGGAATAAAATAATATTAATAATAATAATAATAATAATAATAATAATAATAGTAAAAATGTGTTAATAAGGATAATAATAGTAGTGAAAATTAAATCATAATATGTAAATAATATACTAGTAATAACAATAGCAATGATAAAATAAAAGTAATGATGATTATGATAACATGGTAATGAAACAATAATAAGAGTAATAATAATCATATAATGATACAAATACTAAATAATAATAATGGCAATAACTATAGTAGTGATAAAATGAAATAATAGTAAAAAGATGTAAATAAATACATGTTGATAAAAATGATACTAATAGTGAAATACAATAATACAGTAATAATAGCAGTGATAATATAATAATAATAATGGTAAAGTAATAATAATAATAATACAGTATAGTAATAATGATGTATTAATTTAGTAATAACAATAATAAATGTGCAAAAAATCATGAATTAACTTAAAAAGGATTGAATTGAAATTAAAGTGGAGTTTTAGGGTTAAATTTGAAAATAAAAGAATGGATGAGGACCGATCTGCAACGCGCGCAGACTTGCGGGGACTAAACGGGCAAATAACCCAACCCCCTGATTACGTGACGTTTCAAATGGCCAGGTATGGATTAAATTGAAAAACGCAACAAGATGATGGGGCAAAATTGAAAAAGAAAGGAAAATAAAAAGGGGTTCAATTGAGCGGTATAAAGGGAGGGACTCTTCTTGAAAATAACCCACTAAAGGGATTTGACCGGTTCCCAATTCCCCAATCGACGTGACTTTAATTGCCCCCACCCACCTTTTATCTCTTTATTTTCCCAAATCAAAAGAATGAAAAAAAAAGCTTAAGGCCCCCTTTTGTTTCAAAGCGGAACCAGAGGAAAAGTCTCCTCTCCCGTGGGCCGGGCTTCCTCGACCTCCATCGCACCACCACGTGTCGGTGGCCGACGGTCATGTAAAGTGAGCCTTTAGCCTGTTTGGAAGCCCTGTTGCCACGAAGAGAACGAAGGCAAAAATCGATCCGGGGTCTTCTTCTAAACTCCGATCGCGACGGAGAAGACTAAGATCGACGGCATAACCCCGATTGTGAGTCCCTTGTCCCCCTTTTTATTTTTCTTTTTTTTTATTCGATTCCCTTTCTAAAAGAGAAACAGAGAAACCCACCCATCTTTCTTCCTCTGCTAGGGCTCCTCCGTTCGGGCAGCGCCACTAAGTCCGGCGGCCGACGGAGTGCGCAAGGATGGGGCCTTTAAGGCTTCGTTCGAAGAACCCGAAAGCCCCAATTTTAGTGTCTCCGGGGACGAAAAGAGAAGGCCTTCGACGCCCCTCCTAAGGCCAAACCCCGACGACGGAACGAGAGCACTCTGACGCCGCGACGTGGGGGACCCCGGTAAGGCTCTTACCTTCCTTTTTATTCCGTTTATAAAAAGTTTATATATAAAATATAAAGAAAATATATAAAAGAGCGATGAAGCGATAAAAGAAAATCGATCGGAATCAACCTTAATACTTCTATATCGTGTTTTTGATTGCTGAAGGTTTGTAAAATCGGAAAACCCCCCCATTACAATGCTTTTGTCTCGATTTTTATAGCCGAGTTTACATATTCGTCTTTGTTTGTTTTTGCTTTGTTTTCTATTGCTTTTTGTCGTTTTCTTCTTCGTTTCTTTGTGTTGTTGCGTCTGTTTGCTCCTGTCGTTTGCAGATGGTGCAGTGTCGAGGCGTGTGAAGATGTCACCGAGGCGCGAGGAAGTCTTGGTGGACAGTGCTCGTCGCTGGGGTGATGGGCGGTGTGGAGGTAGCGGCGCTTGGAAGCTCAAGAATCCCTAGGGTTCTGAATTGGTTTTAGTGTTTGGGCCTATTGGGCCAATAGGAATCGGAGCTAGTTTAAGGAGGATTGGGCTTATTGGACTGGTTTGTATATTGGGTTTGTTTTGGGGCAAAATGGGTTTGTCTGTTGCCCTCTTTGCTCATTGTCGTAACTGAAATAGAGCAAAGACATAAGAAAGACCCATTTTGCGGTCCAGTGGGCCTTAACTTCTTTGGTGTTTTTCTTGGTAGCCTCATTCCGATCTACCGCATCTTGTTACTTCAATCTACTCCACCGCTATGTGGCTTCAATTTGCTCTTCTGCGACTCCAATGGGATGTGATTTGTTGTATTCTAGATTGCTCCCTGCATCTTCGAGAGATGAGGTCTTTGGTCTTCACCTATCCCACTTCTAGTTAAGGCAATAGGACTAAAGCTTAACCATGCTCCCTCTTGGTTAGGGACAAGAATTACAATTTTGACCTATTTCTTTGTTGGTCGATGGCAATAGGAGGGTGGCCAAAATCATGTTCTCTCTTGGTTAAAGAGCCAAGATTTGCCTTGATCTTGCCCACTCTGGTTATGGCGACAAGATCTACAATTTTGACTGTTCCATTCTTGGTCGGTGGTAATAGGACGATGGCCTAAATCGTGTTCCCCTTGGTTGGGGAGCCAAGATTCGCCGATCTTGCCCCACTCTTCGTCGGTGGCAATAGGATGGTGGCCTAAATCATGTTCCCTCTTGGTTGGGAGCCACGATTTGCCTTCGATCTTGCCCCACTCACGGTTATGGTGACAAGATCTACAATTTTGACCTATTCCTTCTTTGGTCGGTGGTAATAGGATGGTGGCCTAAATCATGTTCCTTCTTGGTTAGGGAGCCACGATTTGCCTTCGATCTTGCCCACTCTGGTTATGGTGACAAGATCTACAATTTTGACCTATTCCTTCTTGAGTTTACATATTCGTCTTTGTTTGTTTTTGCTTTGTTTTCTATTGCTTTTTGTCGTTTTCTTCTTCGTTTCTTTGTGTTGTTGCGTCTGTTTGCTCCCTGTTCTTGCAGATGGTACGGTGTCGAGGCGTGTGAAGATGTCGACCGAGAAGCGCGAGGAGAAGTCTTGGTGGATGAGCTCATGCGCTGGGGTGATGGGCGGTGTGGAGGTAGCGGCGCTTGGAAGCTCAAGAATCCCTAGGGTTCTGAATTGGTTTTAGTGTTTGGGCCTATTGGGCCAATAGGAATCGGGCTAGTTTAAGGGAGGATTGGGCTTATTGGATTGGTTTGTATATTGGGTTTGTTTTGGGGCAAAATGGGTTTGTACAAAAGAAAAACTCTGAAATGACAAATTTGAGTCTTATATCTGAAATCACGAATTTGAATTTTATTCTATAAATTATATGATTTTTTATCTAAATTATTCTATTTAAATTTTATCATTTGTGGATAATGTGTAGATTTATTTTATCTAAATTTGAATTTATTTTGTTTATTATTGATGCATTATAACGATTGATTATTATTGTAATTACACAAGATATATTAATTATAATTATAATTCTATTTATGCATTGTATTATTAAGTGATTTTAATGGTAATTAAATTAATATATTGATTTTAATTATAATTATAGTAACCTAAAAATAGCATTATTCACATAAATTAATCTATAACAATATATATATTGTTATTATGATTCAATTATTAATTTGTGTCGTGTTTTATCTTTTTAGGGTGTAAGATATTAATAATTCATTTTATATAAATTTGGGCATGCTAATAAATTTTTGTCTGCTCATTTTAATTTTATGACATGACATATTTTAATATTTTTAATAATTTTGTGTAACGTTCAAATTAACGTAATTTGCATAGTTTCATCATATTAGTTCAATTTTATTCATTTATTTAAGAATCAAATAATTAAATATTAAATATACATATTATGTTTAATTAAAATTTAATTTGATTTTACAAAGCTTAGCGTATGGACATATTCTAGTTAATAAATTAAATTTAGCACTAACCCTTATTGATGTAATTAGTTAATACTGTCACTCACGAGGAGTTTTAATGTACGTTGGGGCAGAAAAGGAATTATATCAATACTAAATTTTTAGGTTAATTTTTGCTATTAGCTTTTGTATTTTGTATAAATTGTAGATTTAGTATCTATACTTTAATTTGATCAATTTTAAGCTCTTTTATTTTTCAAAACTTCAAATTTTAGTCCCGATCTAATGGTACTAATTAAATTTATTTGGTTAAATTATGTCGCTAGTATTGTATTATATATAAAGTTATAGATTTAGTCCATCTTCACCAATTGGATAATTTTTAGTGGTTATATTTTTTTAATTTCAAAATTTTAGTCTTAATGCAAACAATAGTCGTTAAATCTATTAACTGATTTTTTGTTGTGAGTAATATGTGAAAATAACAAACAAACATAGCATTACACATTGGATAATATGTTTGACGTATCAAATTTTAAAAATAACAAAACTTATCATTTGATTAGGGCTAAAATTTTCAAAATCTAAAATTATAAAGACGGAAAATAATCAAATTAAAATACATAATTAAATCCGCAAAATATAATATCTAATAATGAAATTTAACTAAATTTTTAACCTTTACCAAAATTTGTGTATTGTAGAATTTTCATGCAATTCACACTTCAATCCAAAGACAATGTCCTGGGGGAATGAATTTAAAGTATGGCTGCCTCAAATTAAGTACCAATAGTCATGCACTGTATTATGATAAATTCTTACACTTATTAAAAAATCTGTCACTTTTTCCACTTGTACTTTGCACGCCTTTAATATTTATTTTGAATCACTTATGCTCCTCACCTTTAATTTATACGTAGACTCAACCTAAATCAACTTTTCATTTTAAATGAGAGCATATTTGAGTACAATACAAGTATTGAGACTTTTTTCAGCAGTTTAATCTTTTTAGCAGCTAGTTAAAGAGAAGTTGGTTCTTTTATCATAGTGTTTTTCTTTGACTTTTCTTTTTTTCCCATTCATTACATTACAATTATTAGCTTAATTAAAACACTATTTAAATGTTACTACACAGGAAGTGTAAAGATCAGAATCAATCAAATCCATGTTCCTAACTCTTTAAGACGGTTATTTCATTTTAATATAAAAATTATTATTAACTAATTTTATTTTTGTTGAGTAATTTTATCTCGTATCTTATTAATGATAACATTAGGGTATTTATACATACTATTATTGTTCACGACATAATTTCAATGTTCATGACTTGACCCCACTATTCCTATGACTGACATCCTGAGTGGACTTCAAGTATCTTGGACACGTGTTTCACTCTGGCTTGCATGCCAGACTATGCAGTCTCCCTTTTGCAAGTTCCTTGGGTAAATGCGAATTGAGACTGCGACCTTCTCTTAGTTCGTGCGAGCTCTCCTTGCTAGCTAGATCCGCGAGCTCCCCTTGCTATCCTCTCACAGTTCACATCACACTCAATCATCTGGTGGGGCCTATACGGGTCGCAGGTAGGCGACTTGGATCCTACCTAGTGGTCATTGATGTATAACAATCTAGTCCCCCTATTGGGCCTAAGGAGTGTTATAAAGTGGTGCTCCTTAGGTTTATCATTTCATATTTATTGCAACTTGTGGAATACGCATCGATTGCTAGAATCTGATATGTACTTCGCCACGTGTACTGGTGGATCATGTTCGCATGCATCTGACTGTTGAAATTTCTCGGTTATTCGAACCGTGAAAATGCTGGGAAAATTTTTTTTAAAAAATGGGGTTTTCCGGAGCCCTAAGATTTAAACTTAATACTTTTGAAACCAGAATCAACTGAAGATCTTTCTTAAGGTAAAAATTTTCTCCCTGCCTTTTTCATTTCATTTCTTCATCAAACATGCCGAGAATGAGAAGAGTCGGTGGCCGGTTACTCTCTCGTTTCCCACCGTGGGAACGTGCTTCCAGGGCCTCTGTCGAAGCTAAACTTGTCCCCTGCACTACAAAACATGAAGAAATGAGATGAAGCTTGTGTGTGCAGGGGATTCAAATTCCTCACTTCGCGTATGAGTTTTCCATTCCTGAGGGAGAGCATAGGCTTAACGACATAAGCAATGGTAGTTTCCTGCCCCCTCCATGCTTTAGAGGTTGGGTTTCACCTACCCCTTCATCTGTTCTTCTGTAATCTCTTGCGTGAGTATCAGATTGCTCTTGGATAACTTTGTGGGTTCTCTGGGTGGATAGTGGTGTCATATTTTATTGACTGTCATCATCAAAATGAAATACCAGAGCTCGCAGTTTTCTAGAGTCTATATTTATTGAAGGCTCAGAACTGAGGGGATTGGCCGGGTTTCTATTATTTTTCTCCTCACAAAAAATACGAAACAATAATCATGAACCGATGCACTAAAATTTGGTTAAAATGGAAAAATTACATTAGGGTAAGATGCAAGGTCGCAGACGGGTTCGGTTTTCCTACAGAGTAGTCTACACCAAGCCAGGATATGTGTTTTTTTAAACGGACCATAATAACAAATTGTGGGAAAGCTCAACTGGAAAGATTCTGCGTTAGGAGTCCCTTGATCAATGAAGACCTTATTACTATGAGGAACGTATTCTGATACTACCTGGAGGGTCGCAGTCTTAATAGATATAGGCCAAGTGGTAGTAGAGAAGTAGGCGAAGCACTGTGAACAGTTGCTAAGAATTGGCCATGGCCATATGAAGTTTATAGCAATAATAACGAAGACTTGGGCTGGATTCTGACCAGTTTTAAGGAGGAGCCTGAGAATTATTTCTATAGTTATTATGGGATAAAGCCTCGTCTGTGGATGGTGGCCTCCTTACGAGTAGAGAGGGCTGTCTTATTAATCTGTTAACTACTCCCACTACTATTAAGGTTATTGGTGGTGCAGGTATAGCTCGCGCTTCAGGAAGTGACTCCGAGGAAGCATTTAGCACTTTTGAAAAGATGAAATATGTTTTGGGCCTGTGAACTGGACCAGTGGTAGCACGTAAGAAGTGTAGGACTGGGTGGGGGGTTGTTAACGTGGTTATCAATAGCGAAGAAGAGGCTGATAGCGGGAGGCTGGAGAATCATCGAAAAAGGAGAACAAATCCTACTGGGACTTTTGCTATGGTGATGGCCATTGTTGCCTCTCCTGAGAACTTTGCTCATCGAGTGAGTTCTCTCATTACCATTGCTGATAACCCCCTTTTCCAACTTTACCCTGTGCTCCCCCTCTTACATCTCCTACATAAGAATTGCCTGTTGAAGATAACAGCGAGCTCTTCCCAGCTTGCAAATATCTAACTAAGAGGGAGCTGCAAGGGGTGGTCGAAGATTTTGAGGTTTCAGTTTCTAAAACTGTTAAAGACCGAATGCGCGATGCTAGATCATCAAGTTGCCACAAAATGCCTCTTCTTACCCAGCTTACCTCTATTTTGCACAATCTACTCACTAAGGCTACTACAATCAGTTTGGGCTTTAATGAGAATGCTGGAGGGCTGAGGCTCGCTACAAAGAGCTCACAACCTTATATGTGAGGGGCCGCAAGTAGTTTTTGAATGAGGAAGGAGAACGAAGTGTTGTATAATCAAAACCAAGAGCCTTCTAGGAACTTGAGAGCATCTCAATTAAGAATTGATAAACTGTTTGTCGAGGTTGCAGCTGAAAAGGTTAAAACTAGGGCCCTAGAGGCTGAGCTGAGGAGAGTTGGTGAGGAATACAGGGCAACCAAAGATCACTTCATTGTCAAACATAGAGCTTCAATGGTGAGCTCTAAGTAGAAACACACTGAGGCTTCAGAGGAACTTAAGAAAAACTTCATGGAAACTATGTTGAGCCTTTTTGTTAAAGTTAAGTCCAACATCCTTCTTCACATCTAGGCCGCAGTTGGCCCTTTTGATGTCCTCAAAATTGACTTTGATGCCCTTTTTGATATGGAAATAGATAAATTGAGAGGAGTTTGCAACAAAATGGAAGGGTTCAATGCACTTTTACCTCCAAAAATGTCCTAATGAGACAAGTACTGCACCCACCGGTGATATCAACTACACTATGGCTGAGCTTTTTGTTGAGAATCTTGAAGTTGCTAGGGGGAAATGAAGGAAAATAAAGTTTGCGATGATCTGGGTGATAGAGCTGAAGTCTGATTCTTTTGTAATTTTGTAATTTTTGTATTTCCATTTTTAGAAAATGAAAATTTTTTGAGTTTGATTGTTAATATCATGATGTTCTATCTCTTTATGAACTTAAGCAAATTCTTGGCTTAAGCAAATTTTAAAACTAAATTAAACTTTCAAACTCAAGCAACATTTTAGACATAAGAAAAACTTTGAAATCATACAAGTTTAGGGGGCTTAGGCTATTTTTGAGCCACTTTTAAAGTTAAGCTACGATCCTTAACTCTGCGAGCTATTGTAAATTTACTAACTATTTTGGAGGTTGCGGTTATAATTTGGCAAACCTTAAGATTATAGTTGAGAGTTTAAGCTCACGCTAACTATTTGGGGGCTGCGGTATCGAACCTACAAGCCTTAGAACGATAGCTGGGAGCTTTTAACTCTTGCTAACTATTTGAAGGCTGTGGTATTAAACCTGTGAGCCTTAGAATGACAGCTGAGAGCTTTTAACTCTCGCTAACTATTTAGAGGCTGCAGTATTAAACATGCGAGCCTTAGAATGAAAGTTGGGAGCTTTTAACTCTCACTAATTGTTTGGAGGCTGCGGTATTAAATCTGCGAACCTTAGAATGACAATTGGGAGCTTTTAACTCTCGCTAACTTTATGGAAGCTGTGGTATTAAACCTGCAAGCCTTAGAATGACAGCTGGGAGCTTGTAACTCTTGCTAACTATTTAGAGGTTGCGGTATTAAACCTGCGAGCCTTAGAATTAAAGTGGGAGCTTTTAACTCTCGCTAATTATTTGAGGTCGCGATATTAAACCTGTAAGTCTTAGAATTAAAGTGGGAGCTTTTAACTCTTACTAACTGTATGGAAGCCATGGTATTAAACCTGCAAGCCTTAGAATGACAGCTAGGATCTTTTAACTCTCGGTAACTGTTTAGAGGCCACGATATTAAACCTGCAAGCCTTAGAATGACAGTTGGGAGCTTTTAACTCTTGCTAACTGTTTGGAAGCTGTAGTGTTGAACCTTCAAGCCTTAGTTTTAATAAATACAAGTGTTATTTAGGAAATATTTTTTATTCAAAGGGTAAAAAGTTACACGTAATAATTTTTGAGGTGTTGGACATTCCATGTTCGCGGTATAACCGTGCCCTCCATCCTCACTAGCTTGTATGCTCCATAATCATTTTTTTCTATGAATTTATATGGTCCCTCCCAATTTGGAGCCATTTTTCCCTTCTGCGAAGCTGGTAAACTAGCCAATGTACTTCTTAAGATAAGATCGAGCACTTGGAACTATTTGTTTTTAACATTGGAATTGTAGTAGTGAACCACTTGCTGAGCGCGTGCTGCGTTTCTGAATTCAATTGTTTCCCCGAGCTTATCAATTGGATTAAGGTTAAACCTAATAGCCTCTTGATTAGCTTCTTTATTAAAGTTTTGTATTTTGTGTGAGCTTATGCCAATCTTTTTAGGGATCATAACTTCTACACCATAAACAAGAGAGAAAGTTATTTTTCCTATTGCAGTGTGGGGTGTAGTTCACAAAACCCATAAAATTCTAGGTAGTTCCTCTAACCAAGCACCTTTGGCTTCTTCCACCTTCTTCTTTAAAGTTGTTAAAATATTCTTATTCATAGCTTTAACTTGTCCGTTAGTTTGGGGTTTTTTACAGAATTTTGAGCTAAAGCTATCTAGAAGTCAGTATAGAATTTTTTGAACTTTCCTTGAAACTCTGTACCATTGTTGGTAATAACCATGCGATGTATCTCAAACTTGCAAACAATCAATTTCCAGAAGAAAGGCTCCATCTGCTTTTTCGTGATAGTTGCCAAAGCTTCAACTTCGATCTATTTGGTGAAATAACCCACAACCACTACTATAAACCTTTTTTGTGTCGTGGCTATTAGGAACGGACAATGATATTAATCCCCTAGGTTGCGAACAGCCAATGACCTAACATAACCTGGAGAGGCTCTACTAGTTTTCGTTGGATGTTGGCATTTCTCTGGTAATAATCACACGTGCGAACCAAATGATCCATATCCTTCTGGTTTGTAGGCTGGTAGTACCCTTGCCTAATGATTTTTTGAGTGAGCAATCATCTACCCAAGTGTTTACCACAAATGTCTTCATGTATCTCTCGCATCACATACTCAGCCCCCGATGGCGTTAGACATCGTAGTAGTGGTTGTGAGAATCCTTTTTTATATAATACATCCTCTAAAAGGGGTTTACCTAGAATTTGTAAAACAAAAATAAATCATTTTAAATTGTTATGCAGTCAAGTAGTTTGATGGATAATCATTCGTTATTTTGTTATCTAGTTCATGAACTGAAATTATTGAGATATGTGTGACATGAAACACATATATATACCTGGCAGCTTTATGTTGCAATTTTGCAAACTCTTTTTTATCTGGGCAGTCACTTATTCCTTGCAATGCACGAACTATAGGAATTATCCATGTGTATTCTTGATCTATAATATATACTAGGAGTACATCATAACTTGGAGATTCCCTGTGGTCCAATAGAATCTTTCCCCTTTGCTCGATGACAATGGATGATGCCGGCTTGGATAGAGCATCTGCTCATGTGTTATCGCTCATTAGGACTTGTGTGACTTGTATTTTATCAAACCCTACTAGCAACTGGGTTACAATTCCGTGGTACTTCTTCAACCTTAACTCCTTAACCTCATACTCATCGTTCAAATCTGTGGTAACCAATTGAGAATCTATATGAGCTATAAGTTGTCTCGCTCCAAGCTAGTGAGCTAATTGTAACCCTGATACCAACGCATATACTCTGTAGCATTATTAAATGTCTAAAATCATGCGCCTGATCTAGTCTTTGCCATAGATCTATCAATATAAACCAACCAATCTTTTGATTTCTTGGTGGTAATAATTTCCTCCTGTAGCGAACAAACTACTATCTTGCATGCAACCAATGGAAAACAAATTTTAGTAAAAATTGGAAATTTGTCGTAAGCTATTATAGAGGTGACATAGTAGACCAATGATTGGCATTAATATTTGTATTGGATTATAGTTTAAATATATTATTTTTCCTTACGTAATATAAAGTTTACCATTTATGAATCGGTTTACCTGAGGAATTGGCAGGTGGCTCGAACAAACATTCGACCATGAAATCAACTAGCACTTACCCTTTTATCGTTGTTCACAGAGCGAACTCTACTCCAAATTCAGCTAGCTCAATACCCCATTTTGTTACCCTTCTGGAGGTGTCTGCCTTGGACAATACTTCCTTCATATGCTGATTAGTCATGACAAATATTGGGTGGGCTTGGAAGTATGGCCGTAACTTGCGAGCTGCAATAATCAAAGCAAAAATACACTTATCTATTTTCAAGTACCTCAGCTTGCCATTCTTGGGTACTTTGCTAATGTAATACACTAGAAATTGGTGAATACCCTCTAATCTGATTAACATTGTTGCAATTGTCTCTTATTAGGTAACCAAATATAGATAGAGAGTTTCTTCTACTCGAGGTGACTTTAAAAGCGGATGGAGGTAAGATACAACTTCAATTCTTCAAACACTGTCTGATACTCTTTAGACCACAAAAAAAGAAGTTCTTAAAGCGTTAAAGAAAGGGAGGCACTTGTCCGCCATCTTGGAAATGAACCTATTGAGTGCCACCACTCTACTTGTGAAGCACTGTATGCCTTTTATTGTTCGCGAGGGAGGTATTTCCATGATCGCATAGATCTTCTCTGAGTTTACTTTTATCCCTCTTTTTGAAGTCATTAAGCCCAAAAATCTACCAGCTCGCACACCGAATACACACTTTTCAAGGTTCAATTTCATGTTGTGAGCCCTTAAGACTGCAAATGTCTTGGATAAGCTTCTCACATACTCCTCCATTGACCCACTTTTTACCAACATGTCATCTACATAGACCTCAAGTCTGCGACTATCTGGTTTTTGAAAATTTTGTTCACTAATCTCTAGTAGGTTACTCCTGCATTCTTAAAGCCAAAAGGCATAACCCGATAGCAGAAAAGCTCTTCTTATGTGATGAAAGTTATCTTTTCTTGGTCACCTTAATCCAATAGAATCTGATTATAGCTTGAGAAATCATCTATGAAGTTCAGGAATCTGTGACCTATAGAGGCATCAACTAAACAGTCAATTAAAAGTAGAGGAAAACTGTCTTGAGGGCATGTTTTTTGAGGTTAGTGAAATCAATAAACATTTTCCATTTTCTTTCTTTACCATAAACACATTCAAGACCCAATCTGAATACTCCACCTCCCTGATGCAAACCTATTGAAAACAATTTAGCTACTTCTTGCCTTACTGCTTCCACTACCTGCGGTACAAATTTCCTCTTCTTCTATTTTATTGGCTTTGTTTTTGGGAGCACGTTCAACTTATGGACAATTACTTGAGAATTAACTCCCGGAATATCTGTTGCTAACCATGAAAAAACGTTTGAATTCTCCTTCAAACATCGGACCAACATGGTTTTTTCTTCTACCACTAACGCTGACGAGATTTTAACAGTTTTTTCTCCATTGTCACAAAATAGCTGCAAAATTTTGGTATGCTTCACGGCCTCAGGTTTTTCGTTTCTCTCCTCGTCCCTTACATCCAAACTGTCTAAATCCAAAATCTGGCCTACCAACTCTGCTCCTTGTGAACTCTACCCTTCAACCACATGCTTTCGTGCTTGCTTAACAGACAAAATATGGCACTGCCTCGTAGTTTTCTGATTTGGTTGCAATAAACTAACCCCAATTCTCATCCGGAACTTGATCTTCATGTAGAACGTTACAATTATAAATTTTTCCATCCTCATTATTGATCGCCCGAATATAACATTGTACGTAATTGGGTGATCTAAAATGAAGAATTGAATATACTTTGTAGTCATGTGCTCGCCATTCCCTAAAGTGGCTGGCAAAGTGATCAAGCCCTTTACCTCAACGGGGTTGTTTTCAAAACCATACAACGGACTAGCCCTAAACAACACTTGTGCTTTAACCCCATCTTCTAGTATGTATTCCAAAACAACACCTTAACTGCACTTCCATTGTCTACAAGTATCCTTTTAACCTTAAAACTTGTAATTTTTTCCAAGAAAACTATCGAATCATTATCCTATTCATCACCGACCAATTCCTCATCATCATTTCTGAATTCAACAGTCCATCTTCCCTGCGAACGTGACTTTTTAGGGTCACTGACTGACATTACACTTCTCATGTGTGCCTTCCTCTTTGTACTGGAACCAACCCACTCTTTATCCCTACCCACAATCAGATGGATTATACCTTTAACTTTTTGTTTACTCTTAAGATCACTATGCAAGCCTTGACCCTGTTGGGAACCATTCTGGTTCACAAACTCTGCGACCTCACCATTTCGCACTGTCTCATCTATAGCATTCTTCAGTGTGAAACAATCATCGATTTTTTGTCCCATGTCATCGTGGAAGGCACATCTGTCCCTTAAATTCAACTTTCTTACAGTGCTTCTAATCGGGGATGGCTTGGGTAGGATGCCAAGGCTCTTGACTTGGTTGAGAGTGTAGGCACGGGTGATATTCAAAAGGGTGTAAGCCTTAAACCTGCCTTGGGAAACATATCTCCTGGTGTGCTTTGGCTGAGACCTTTGGGGAGCTCTAAGCAAATCGCCTTTAGCTTGATTTCTCTACGGCCTATCACTTCTTATTTGAAACGACTGATGGGGAGGGCTTTGCCTATTGCGAGGTCCTTCTTTATTCTTAAATTGTCTATCCCCCCTCTGAAAGGTGCCACACGACGCTCTTTTAATCTCCTCCGTCTCTACGAACTTGTGGGCTCACTCGTACAAGTCACCCAAATTGTGGCCTATTATCGATAAAGGAGTACTGTATATGATCATTCTGTACCCCCATTATAAAGGCATCTATGGCCCACTAGTCCTCCAAATTCTTTGTATTGAGGGTTGCTGCATGGAACCTCTTCACATTATCTTGAAAGGACTCGCCCTTTCTTTGCTTCACTGACATCAACCCCATAGGTGTACTCATGATTACTTTATGGGCCCTGAATATTCCTAAAAACATCTTTTCTAATTGCGAGAAACTTCGAACTAAACCTTGGGAAAGGGATAGGTACCAGTCCTTGGCACTTCCCTTAAGGGTCGTGGAAAATGCCTTACACTTTGCTGCATCTGATGCCCCAGTACATTTATGTAGTCGTTGTATTGCATCAAATGGGCCTGCGAGTCCCTTTTCCCCGAACATATCCTTTGGGACCTTGAAGTCACGTGACAAATTCACTTTTGCAATTCACTCTGGGTTGCCTGCCAGACCACGCGGTCTCCCTTCTACGAGCTCCTTGGGTATATGCAAACTAAGACCGTGGCCTTCCCTTGGTTTGTGCGAGCTCTTCTTGCGAGCTAGATCCATGAGCTCCCCTTGCTGTCCTCTCATGGTTCGCATCACACTCAATCGTCTGGTGAGACCTATCCGGGTCATGGGTAGGCGACCGGATCCTACCTGTGATCACTGATGTATAACAATTTTCATACGAATATTCCTTGATACTTAAAAGGCATAATGATAATTTAGCTCTCAACATTTACATTTTCTATTAATTTGATTCTTATTCCTTTTTAGAGCTAAATTTGACCCTTAGCTTTTCAAAAACCAATAGTCAAGTCATTTTTTTAACGGAAATGTGACTAAAATATTAATTTTTAACATTGTTAACATGGTAATTCATGTGTACATTATGGTAATATAACACTATTTGTCTTATATATCAAATTAAAAATTTGACTCTTTTAAAAATCGAGAGCAAATTTAATTCAAAAAATAAAGACCAAATTAAAAATATATATAACTATTAAAAACTAAATATTACATTATACCTACTTAAAACCCTTTCAACCTATAAAAGTTAGTATAAAAAAGTTTAAAACGGAAACTTTGTTAAACTCTTTTTTCCCCAAAATTCTTAATAATCCCAAATTAGAAAAAAATCCAAAAGAATTAACTAAGTAATATAAAATATGGGAATAAATTAATAATGAACTTAGTTTATTGATTAATTTCCTTGTCAATGCCAGAGAACATATCAACTTATGTAATGAACAAAAAAAAAAAAAAACAATGGAAATTTCAAAAGGACCGGAGATTTCTTCTTTTAGTAATAAGTACCAGTTGACACTGATATTAATTAATCATGCATAATTAGTTTTTTTAATTGCAAACTAATTTGTTGACAATTGACAACAAACCCATATTCTATCAATACTTAATTAACAAAATTAATAATGAATTGAAGTCATGGTCATCATTTACAAATTAGTTAGATTAGAACGACATTAAATATATTTTAATTAATAGTTGAAAATTTCTACTTTCAATGTTTCTAAAAACTATTGCAACAATCTCCATGATTTGTTGTTAATATTTGTATGGGGGTATTTAATTAAAATAGTTAGAATTCTAACTTTAATTACTCTTTAATTCGATATATTCAAGAATAGTAAGTTATTCCATTTGAATAATTTGAATATATCGTAATCCAATTAAGATTGTTATTTCATAAATAAAAAAATTATTAATCGTTCACTGAATATTATTTGAATAATAATTTAAACTTTTTAAAATAATTCAAATGGTACAAATTGTTAATATTTTGCTTAACCTAGTAAAGCTAATTAGATGTGAGGCATGGTGGTGCAATAATTGTGTGGCATGTAAACATCCAAAACATTGCCTATTATGCATGTAATGCTTTGGGAGTGTAAGATATTCGAATATTAATGGCAAATTAATGCTTTGATGCATGAATTAAATTAATTAATTAATTTTGTGATGCTAGCTAGTTTCTTCAACGCTGCACCCTAACATTCAGACGTTTTCTGGAATAATGATCGCATTTAATGGTCAAAGAGGCTTCAATTACAGTTCATTTCCCCTAAACTACCAAAATAAAATTGCACCAGTAATTTCAGTTTAACTCTATATATTAATGTATTATGTTTTCATTTATTGGATTTTAGTGTTTGCAATAACCTTGGTTATCCATTAATTAAATTGGACATTAGTGTTAATTGAAAATTTACACAAAATTATTGTCACTTCATTTGAGGTTAAGTGTTAAAATAAAATTAATTTTGGTAAGCCTTACACAACTTAAGAAAGTGAATGATATAATAGTTTTTGGTAAAGAATGTTATAATTAATTAGGGGTGAGTAAAATTGATTCAATTAAAAAATTGAAAAGATTGAATTTCAAGTTATTTAATTTTTAATTTTTTTGAGTCAATTCGAATAAGTAATTTGAGTTTTGAGTTAAATAGTATAATTCAAATAACCCGAATAATTTGAATAATAGGTTGGTGTAAAAATTCAAATCGAGTTAGGTTGATAAAATATGATCCGTTAACTAGATTAACTCAAAATTTTTTACTTAATTCGACTCGATTTAATCGAACACCACCCCTTAATAAACTTTCAAAATAGAAAGAGTTGATTATTAAATTACATATATCCCCAATCCTCCCCTTTTAAACTTTTTTTTTTTTTTTGGTAAAAGATGTTTATGTAGAAAGATAATATTTGATTGCATTTGAATTCTATCCCCGATGAATATTACTTTTAAAAGTAATTGCATGAATAAATTAAATTAAATTTTATGTTTAAAGATTTTTTTATGTTTTAATATGAGAGATTATATGTGCCGAAATTTGAATACTAAATTTTCAAAATTTATCTCTTAAATTTATTTCTATAAATAAAATAAAATAAAGTCTTGAATTGAAAAGCATGATTGATTATATTAGTAAATGGAGTTGACAATGTGGATATTATAAATTAATGATAGCTTGGTATTGTTTAAAATATATGCTTTGCTTAGCCTTTAAACAATGGGTTAACATGTTCATGTGGGATGAGTGAAAACATTATAGACATTAAGGCATATGGGGTGAGAGTCGGCAAAGATTTAAAACTACACAAATAAATAAGTTTTATTTTAAAGATAGAATTTATGATATTTTCAGCAAGAAAAATAGATAATATAGTGCACATGATTGACACTTAGATCATGCCACCTTGATTTAATTCTATATTTTTACAATTTCTTTTGGAATATTTCAACTTTGAAATTTGGTATTGTTTAAATTTAATTATTAAATTTTTATATTATAATTCACATTGTATAAGTTTTGATTTGTCAAATTATGTATTTTTATTTTATTTTATTTTATTAATATAATTATATTATTTGAATAATTTTAGATAAAAGTTAAATATAATGATTCGAATAATTTATTTTCATAAAAACTTAATGACCTTTAATAAAAATAAAAAGAAAAATCATTTGAGCGTTAAAAAAAGTATACTCTATTGAGTCTTTCATGACAAAAAAGAAATCATTTAGATATTTTTATTAACGAAAATCATTAATTAACTGGGCAAAATTAGGCTTAAAAGCCAATTTTTTTTTTAATTAGCCCTTTAGGCTTTTTTTAGTTAGCGAAATAGGTCGTTTTTAAGCAAGAGAAAGGGAAAGTTTTCCCTCAACAGTAACAAAGCAACGACTTTTTGAATGTTGCCGCGCCAACTGTAAAAAATAATAAAAATTTTAAAAAATAATAAAAATTTTCTAACGGTAACTTTTTTTTACCTCCCAAAATTTATTTTTTCATTCACATCCTTCTCTCAACTTTCTTAACTCTCTCATTTTAAATTTTTTGATATTTTTATTTAAAAATATTTTTTTAATTATCTCGTGTTTTATTCGTTCAAATCAATTTCTCACGAATGATCGCCTCTCTAATGGGCTTCAACAACAAGCATATTTCCGCCACCCAAATAGTAATGGTAAGACGAAATTTTAAATTTTGTTATTTTAAATTATGTTAAATTTAATTAATTTTTAATTTGAAATTATTTTATTGTGTAAATAGGAGGATGATTGTGTTCTGGAGGGCTTCGTTCATAATATGGGAAAGTCTATGATCCTTGAAATTTGTGGCCACTTGCAAAAGGTTGGATTATTGTATGTGTCTCGCATGACCAGGGGCTGCAAACTCGATCCTACACTAATTAGTGTGTTGGTGGAAAGATAGAGGCTCGAAACACACACTTTTCACCTTCCATGCGGCGAGTACAATCACACTCTAGGATGTAGCGGTACCACTCAATCTGTTGGTGAATGGGCTAGTCATCACGGGATCAGCGGTCGTTCCGAGTAAAGTGGACATTTGTAGAGCACTGCTGGCAAACCTAAAGACGAAGGCCATGGGGCATTGGTAGGTGGGAGTCCCAATAACAATGGCGCTGAGGAGGAAGTCTACAGGCCCGCACCTCTAGATGTACATCTGGTTGCACCTTTGGCTGTACGCAAAAATCCTCTACGCAATTGTCGTCCACTGCCTTGTGACATTCATTCTTTTCGATAACATGATTGATGTTTTTTTTTTTTCTTCTAAATTTTGCAATGTAAATATATCCAAAAGTAAATAAATAAATAAACTAAGGCTTTTCATTCAAACATTACATTTTTTCATTTTATGTAACATGAGTTATGCGTAAGTTAATAATACATAACAAATTTGGATCGCCTGAATAATGGAAGCACTGCATCCAAAATATTATTTGGAAGAAAAAAATCTTATTGACGTTAATGCCCCAATGGATCTCTGTATAGAGAACATGTTGTCTTCGTATGCCTTGGGTTTTTACAGTACTTGCATAATCTCTGTTGACTGTCCCTCTTTCGAATATCCATGTTATTCCTTATTCTTGTAGAATTCGGATGACCTTTTGGGACATGACATAGCTCATTGTTTGGTGCCAACTCGTACGATGCTAGACACCGACAACCACATAATTTCATTTAGGACGGTTAGGAATTCAGGACTCCACACACTATGAATCTATTCTAGTCAATAGACGTCGTTGATGTAAGGCCATACTCAATTAGTACGTTCCCACATGCGATAATTGCATGTGGGTATAGGAATCGAAGTGCTTGGAATCTCCCACAATTGCAAGTCCCTACTGTAAGGTTCACACGATAGGATGTCGCCGACATGTCCTAGTTAGGCCTAGTGTACTCCGTGGCTCGAAAATCAAGGTTTCAACACGAGTGGCCCACTACATACATAGTGTTCGCCCTCACTATGTTTCGTCAGATTTCCTTCATGACGTCATTGTACCTAGTACCACTGCCCGCTATCTGTCCAGGATATGCCGTCACCCTGTTCAGAAACAAGGTGGCTAGGTAGAAGTATGTTTCTTTAACAATCAAGGTCACAGGCAAATAACGTGTCCCCTCTAGTACAGAATTGACACACTCAGCTAAGTTTGACGTCATGTGCCTATATTGTAGGCCCTCTTCGTATGATTGCATGTACTATTTGAACGGTATATTTGTTAGGTACATTGCACCATAGGCGTTGATAGTGCTCATGTTGTTCAGCATTTCATAGAATCGACGTTGGACGAGCTCGTAACATGTTGATAAACGCCTACCCGTTAATGCAAGGAACAAACACCTGAATAGTGGAAGTACTGGAATGCATATATTAAATAGTTGGAACTACAAACCCATGTCATTGACTAGGTCTCTTTTAGTTTCTGAAGGATATTTTTAGTGGTAGTTTGACCCCACATGTCGTAATTAGTACCAATGATAAGTGCAACCCTAGGGGCTACCATGACGCTCAATCACGAACAAAATTTGGGTCCTCTGTCCAATATGACACATATGTTGGGATGCGAGCAAACACGAAGGTGCAATAGGCTCAGGAAGAAATTTCAGTCATCTTTCGCTTCTCTAGGAGTTATTGCAAACGCTATCAGTAGAATCCTTCGATTACCGTAATGAGAAATGACAATCAACAAATGATTTTGAAACTTTTCGTATAGATAGGTACTGTCAATCTGAACCAAGAGCTTGCAGTGCCGGAAAGTCACTCTGCATTGCTCAAAGGTCTAAAAGATTCGATGAAACACTCTTTTCCCAGGTATCAATTGATCACCAAAGTACGCTTAGTGCTTTTCCAGATCGGTTATGGAACCTGGTACGTATCGATCTAATACCTAACAACATTTCCATAGATAGTTGTACGAACTGTCCCACCCGTGATGAAACTTATCCATGGCCTTTTGTTTCACAACCCACGCTTTGTAGTACGTTGGAGTGTACTCGTATTGGGAGAAGATGTTCGTAATCAACACTGGGATCGGAATCCTGGGACTCATCTTTACCATTGATAGAATTATCTTAGAAATAATGTCCGAGTATAGCCTCGAATGGTCTTGACTTGCACCTACCACAACACAGATATGTGGACCAAAATACTTCTTTATCGTCCACAACCCAATTTTCTTAAAGAGGTGCCATTATTTTTCGCTTCACTTTCTGTCTCGTATTGCACACTTCCCTTCAAATTTCTTGGAGCGGGACTTCATGACAAAGTAGTTCATGCCGTTCTTGAAGATGTACCACTTTAGTGCAGCAAGGAAAAATATTTGGTCGGGTATTTCATTCCAACTTATAACACTCGTACATCACGAGATGTGCTTGCAAGACTAGGTGTTCTATGTGGTAGCCGCGGAAACTTTAAACCACTCTAAGTCGATAGGTCGATGTTCTTTATATGGAGCAAAGGTTTATATGTCTTAAATTGCAGATCTGGATCTAGAAAATTGTCTAAGGAGTTATTGTCGGACCTGCAAGGTTCCAACTTCGTTGGAATCAAGTTCGGTTTGAAAAATAGTGTTAGTTTTGAACCATTCAGACTGCACTGCTGAATTGGCTCAAGGTCTGACTTCTCCTTATCAACTGCATCGCTACCTTTCTTCCTAACCTACATGTTCTTTCTCAACAACATATTTTTCCTTATATGTGCTTTCACTGTCACCTTCAAGTAGGAGGTTGGATGTACCCTTGCTGATCCCCGTCAAAAGGAGTAGGCCATCGGTTCTCTTGTAACTTATGTGCCTGCTAAAAAATGAACCAGTTTAATGACCAGTGTACATCGATGATCTCATTGTATAGCTGTTTATGCCTTATGAAGTTGACCTAGTGACGAATTTAAAATCGAACGCACTGATTGAATGTCGAGCCTGAGTGTCCAGATTTGGGTTATGCTTAAACCTCGACAAGTATTGACCACTGAAGTTTAGATTTGTGCCAAAGATCGATGAGTGTCTTTCCAACGATGTTTTGGGAACAACGTAGTTGCCACTTTGTAACAGACAAATGAACCTATTGCATAACCGTGTAGTAAGACTTTTTGCTTCGGCTTTGGTTCCGTTCACCGCAATGGTGGTCGAAGATGGGCCAAATCCATCAGCCTCGTTAAACTCGATGTATAACTCAATTACAACATTTTCACTTGAGCAATGAGATGATATGATCGTCTCAAGATGGACCTCACGAGTCAGTTGAATAGCTCATACCTATAGGGGTCAATAGAAGCAAGATATCTGCATTAGAACTTCGAAATCCTTCCTCAAGTCAATCCCCCCGACTTTCCTCTTGATTTTGGTCCTGTAACTTACACAATTGAATGGTAGTACTGAATGCCATTTCCACAGACATCGCTCTTACAAATACCACCCTGACCTTTGTATTACAGATTTGACCGTCGAAGTAAATAGCTGATTTCACTCGTCAACTAATTTCAATTTTGGTCACGAATTGGATGAAAAAATGAAAAAAATAAGTAGAGGATTGTCCAAAGAAGTACACACAACTCTCACAACACAATTATTCGATGTTTGTTAGTTGTTTGATGTGTGTTGAAGTTATGGAAATCTCGTCTCATTTATAGGAAAATTGTATATAGAGAAAGAGAATATGTGCTTTGAAATTCATTTACGAATGCACGCATTTGTTGCATTTGTTATGATGCAATCCATATTCAAAGTACGTTTAGAATTCGTATAATTTCATCGCACCTGGTGCTCCAATTATTCTGCATCTCATAATGTGCTCCTCGGGTATCCTGAAAAGTTACTTGTACCCTCAATAGGAAAGAAATTTTGTTATAGAAAGTATGCCTAGTAGGGTGAGCCTTCCTACTGACCTGGCAAGAAAGCGCGCCTAATTGGGTGTGCTTTCTTTAACAAAATTTCTTCTTCCCATAGTTAAAAGTTTGATGCTTCTTATTTTTCAGACGCTTTAACCACATTTTGAATATGTTCATCACTCCTAAAATGTGTTTTCAATGAAAGAAACTTTTTTTCTACAAATAGACCCTTCCCTGTGCCTATAAAAGGGGTCACACACACCAAGCTTCATTACCCCTCTACCATTTTCTTCCACACACTCTCCACCCTTACTCGATAAATCATTTTTAGGTGCTAACAATTCTGGTCGCTAAAAATATTTCTTTAATGTTCGAGGTATTCTTGAGTCGTCGGTGATACAATATCACTTCAAGCCACACACATTTCATATATCATGCCGATTAGGGACCATTACCTCCGAAGCCTATCCTAGGGAAGTCAAGTTTCAGTGTGGTTTTGCTTTCTACGATCAAGGGTGGAAGTCTACGTGGAAGTCTCTATCGACCACCGTTATGCAATAATAGATCAGGGTATAACGAGGGAGATAGTTGATGGTCGTTACGTGGCCACAAGCTCAATATTTTCAGGGCAGCTATTACAATGCATTAAAGGTGATGTTCATTTCGGAGCAACGATGGGTTTCGTTATTAAACAAACCATTATTAACTACAACCGCTACCGTGTCAACCCGAGTTTGACCTCTCCTGTGCTGGAACATCAGCTCTCCACCTAAGAGCCCTCTTGTGTCCACGTCGGTGTCAACCTTCAAATAAAAATGAAATATCAAAGATACTGTCTCCTTGGAAATAGAGAAAAAAGGTATGTTGATTACATTGGAAGTCCCCAAAGTTATTTCGTTTGGTTATGACCTCAATCCTATGTATGGTATATATAGGACATCGTTTGCATGTATCTAAAAAGCTTGAACTCCTGACCGCGTAACGATCGGCACTTGGCCCCCGGATTATACTCGAACCCGTGATTGCATCATGACTACCGATGGAACCTCCACCTAGACTTCGACCCCTGATCGTATCAAGCATTATTACCCTAAAACTAGATTTCCCCACGATGGGTTTATGAGGTGATGGTCCTATCTTGCCATGGCATATGAAATGTATGTGTTTTGAGGCGCATTATCACATCCCCAACCCCTCAAATCTACTTATGAACTTTTTTGGTTTCACTCTAAACCCTAAAAAATACACCAAGCCTTAAACCTTAACCCTAAAAATATTAAAAAAATTAGGATTTTTAGGAGAGAGAAAGGGAAAGTGTGCCCAGTTGGGCATGCTTTCCTGCCACCTGTACAGAAAGCGTGCCTAGCTGGATGCGCTTCCTGTTCTCTCTCTCTCTCCTAAAAATGATCTATTTCACTAAATAATAAAAAATGGCCTAAAGGCATAATTAAAAAAAAAAATCAAATTTTAAGTCTAATTTAGCCAATTAACTGATTTAATCGTTAATAATGCTGATGTGACTGACAACATTCATAAAAAAATGACATGTGGCATGCCACATGTAAAGATGTTGATGTACCATTCTAGGTCAGTAACATTAAAAAAATATATTTTTATGAGTTTTGAATATTTTACCCAATTAAAACAAGAATTACTAACTACGGTAGCCATAGCAAAAAAGGAAATTTACTTAATCTATACTATTATATATAAAAGGAACATGAGACTTGTCCTATAATTGTTTTTTTTACATGAGAAATTAATGGTCAAAAAATATCAATTTTAATCCCTTTATTTTTTACATAACATATGTGCAATGTTAATTGTTTTTTCCATGAGAATTTAATTGCCCAATCAATTCTAATCTCTCTATTTTTTTTTGATGAATTACAATAATAGCGCAATACCTAAACAACAAACACAACTAGTGCGACTCGAACTTAGACCACACCTGGGGCGGTGAATACTATTAACCATCAGGCCATCATATGGTGTTCAATCCCTCTACTTTTTATATTATATAAGAATAGTTAAATTCGATATTTAATTCCTATTTTCAATTCTAATTTCTTTGTTTTTACATGACACTAATCCAATGTTAGTTGTTTTTCTTTTTCTTACATGAGAAGCTAATGTTCAAATATCAATTCTAATCCCTCTAATTTTTTTTGAGATTATACAAGAATGGTTAAATTTCATATCTATTTTCTATTTTTAACCCTCTACTTTTTACATGATACTTGTCCAATGTTAATTGTTTTCTTTAATATGAGAAGCTAATGGCCAAATATCAATTCTAATCCTCTACTTTTTGAGATTATAAAGAATGGTTAAATTCCATATTTAATGCCTATTTTTGTTCAAATTTGAAATTTAATCTTTATACTTTAATTTTGACATAATTTGGTATCTCAACTTTTATAATGTTATTAGATAGTCTAAATTGGACTTTTAAAAATTATTAACACTGTTAAAAATTTCAATCAAATTCTAGTCCATTATAATGCCATTTTTTGTTTCATGTATATTAAGTGAGTTTTTTTTTTAAATTTAAAGGGTAAATTACACCAACAGTCACCCAACTTTGGGGTAGCTGACAAAATAGTTACTCAGGTTTCAATTCAGTCACTCAACTTTCAAAAAAATAAGAAAACAGTTACCACTAACCATTTTTCGTTACGTCTGTAATGGAACTATCGTTTTCTGTTATTGACTTAACAGAAATACCATTTTCTTTCCCCCTCTCTCTTCCCCACTATCCCTCCCCCTATCACAATCCCCTTTACTTTTTTTGCAGACCTCTCCACCATTGCCTTCTCCCCTTCTTCCCCCTATTCCTTCTTCACCATCATTCCTCTCACCCTCAGCAAAGGTACCATGTCCAAAGTATATTCCGGACGGTGCCTTAATATTTCTTACTCTTTAATGTATACCAGAACATGGTATGGAAGTGGAGTTGAAATGTTTTGTCTCTAGAAAAGTTTCACCATTGTCACCATCTTTGTCATTTTATTTCACCTGAATTGTTAACGAGCTTTTCAAGGATGGGATTGATTTATATGCAGTTTGCAGCCAGTGAGGAAGACTCCCGAGAAACAAATACAACTTTATAAGGAACTGATTCTGGATTACTGCAGAACTCAGAAGATATTCAAAATTAGGCTTGAGGAAGAATTTCCTCTGTTCTCAAATTTTGTGATAGAATGTAAGAACCGTTTCTCTTAAGTTTTGGTTAAGCCATCTAATTAGAGTTCTCAAACTGTATGGTGTATTTGTTTTTGGTCATGAGTAGTACATAAATATGAAGACAACTTTTTTGCTCTTTTGCAGGCACGCTCAGTCACGAAGCTAGGAAAGCATTCCTCTTGGCGTTGGTTGTAGAAGGTCTTTACCGGTTCTTCTGGTTAACTAATACAAGTGTATAAGCTTCAGCATCCTTAATTCATTGGAAGCTATGCTGAGGGTGAGAGGAATGATGGTGAAGAAGGAATAGGGGGAAGAGGGGGAGAGGGTAATGGTGGAGAGGTCTGCAAAAAAGTAAAGGGGCTTGTGATAGAAGGAGAGATGGTGGGGAAGAGGGAAGGGGATGGAAAATGGCATTTTTGTTAAGCCAATAACGAGAAAACAATAGCTCCATTACAGATGTAACGGAAAATGGTTAGTGGTGACTGTTTTGTTATTTTTTAAAAGTTGAGTTACTGAATTGAAATCTGAATGACTGTTTTATTAGCTACCCTAAAGTTGAGTGACTGTTAGTATAATTTACCCAATTTTAAATGTCACACCAAAAAAATTAATAGAAGAATTTCAACCGTATTAAGGAATGTACCTAAACTTTTAGACTTGAAAAATAAAACTAAATACTTAAAAATGAAAATATAAAAATAAATTCTAAATATACGAATTCGACATATTACAACTTTTAAAATTTTACGAAAAAGAACTAATTACCCAAGGCTAAGCGTATTTATGATTAAGAGTTGAATATGATGATTCAGAACTTTGATTACGTCATACATGACATTCATATTTGAATATGAAATTTACAATATTTAATCACTTTAAATGACGATAACTTATATTAGCAAATGATTAATCCCCAGGTAAAATATGCTTTTATCGTGCATTAATTTTCCGTAAACATCTCAAAGCATTGACCTTGCTTTTGTTAATAATTGTGTCACCGTCCGCCGGCTACACCTCACCCCAACACCATTAATGGTTGCTTCGAGAAACAATAACAATAGTTATTTGTCAAATCCAACATAGCGGGAGGAAGAATCCCCTTGCTTTTGCTTTGCTATAAATTGGGCCACAACCCCTTTTTCCATTGCTAATTCAACCACCATAAAACTGGTGCAAACTTTGCTAAGTAAGCTTTTCCACTCTTTTTCTTTTCAATGGCGATTCCGGTGATTGATTTTTCTAAGCTCAATGGCAACGAGAGGGCGAAGACATTGGCTGAGATTGCAAATGCATGCGAGGAATGGGGTTTCTTTCAGGTACCTTTTTCTTATCTTTAACCTACATCGTGCTGCAAATTGGGTTTGATCTATGTGTGTGTAAATATGTGTATTTGTTGTAGTTGGTGAACAATGGGATTGCAGAGGAGCTGCTGGAGAGGGTGAAGATGGTTTCATCAGAGTTCTATAAGGTCGAAAGGGAAGAGAATTTCAAGAACTCAAAGGTGGTGAATTTGTTGAATGAAAGTGGCGATGAAAAGTTGGAGAATGTGGATTGGGAAGATGTTATAACTTTGACGGATGATAATGTCAATGAATGGTCATATCAAACATCGGGATTTCAGTAAGCAAGATTAATCAGTTCTTAACAAGCTAAAATATTCATTAAATTGCTTTGGTTTATGATTATATATATATATGTGTGTGTGTTCTTGTTGATGACAGGAAAACCATGAAGGAATTCAGATATGAGTTGAAAATATTGGCTGAAAAAATCATGGAAGTAATGGATGAAAACTTGGGGTTACCAAAGGGGTACATGAAGAAAGCTTTCAATGGGGAAGGAGGTGAAAACAATGCATTCTTCGGCACCAAGTTGTGCCACTATCCGCCATGCCCGAACCCTGAGAAGGTCACTGGTCTTCGAGCCCACACCGATGCCGGTGGCGTCATCTTACTCTTCCAAGATGACGAAGTGGGCGGCCTTCAAGTACTTAAAGATGGGGAATGGATCGATGTTCAGCCATTGAAGAACGCGATTGTCATCAACACTGGTGACCAAATCGAAGTCCTCAGCAATGGGCGATATAAGAGTGCTTGGCACCGTGTTTTGAGCACCATTGATGGCAACAGGCTATCCATTGCTTCGTTTTATAATCCTTCACTTAAAGCCACCATTGCTCCTGCACCACAACTGGTGAAGGAAACGAGTGAAGAAATGGATCAAACTTATCCCAAGTTTGTGTTTGGTGATTATATGTCTGTCTATGTTCAGCAAAAATTTCTCCCTAAAGAACCAAGGTTCCAAGCTGTAAGGGCCGTGTAATACGAAGAAGATAATAAGCTGTAAAACATGAAATTATATATGATCTTTTTATTTAAAGGAAAAAAAGTTACATACATATATGTGTATATGATCTTCTCTTGGATATTCAAAGACCTTCCATAATTCTTTCCACTGCATTTTTGGTGGGGTGTTTGAGACAAAAACAGTAAAACTTCAACTTTTCTAAAAAAATATCATGTATGTCGTATCTCAATGTCACAACTAATCTTCTAACACAGACTAGAATTAGGTAGTATAGCAAGTAGATTGAAAGAGAGTAAAGCAAAACAATTGACACACAAGATTTATTAACATAATTCATATAACAATTCTACTATGTGGAGCCTTATTCATTGAATTACTTTATTCAACAATGGATCATGAATTCTATTAATTAAAACCCAATCAACTCTTACACTGTGAGATAATTGCGTCCTCAACAAAGAACCCCAGTCACAATCACTCACCCCAAATATTCACTTACAAACAGCTTGTACTCTTCAAAGAATACATGAACACAATAGTGCAACACTTCACAACAAATAGAAATAGAATTTATAAAACAAACTCTTCCACAAGCACCCCAAAGGATGTCCCAAAAAGCAACGAAATGATAAATTTATAGGTTGGATTTCATCTACATTTCCACCAAATAAAACACAATTTAAATTCAATCATTTATCCATAATTTGAATTTTGGAGGCTAACTTATATCCCTAAGCACATTTAAAACAGTTCCAGCACCAGGAACCCTTTTACATTCGAAAATAAATTCTATAGCAAAAATAACATTAATTTTAGCTTGAACTTGAGATCATTTGGTAATATGAATCCAAGATAAAAATAAGTCAAAAATGCCAACAAATCTAACATCGCTTTAATTGTTCAAACTTGTTGTCCCAAGTGATGTTAAAAAAAGTCATGCACCAATTAAACCAAAGGCAGTTAAAATCCCAACAATCTCCCATTTAGCATCTAGACAAAACTATTCAACAAATTATTAGAAAGCAACTATCATCAAGAAAATAGGTCTCCCCCTTACACATATCATCCTGTCAAAATTCCCCCTTTTGATGTGCATTAGATTATAAGAAAATATTCTAAAGAGATACAAATAAGAGACATATTCCGAAATAAGAACTTGCATCTATAAAAAAGATCTTCAACAAAGTATCAACAGAAGCAACGAAATTTCAAAATAGGCACATCACTAATGCAACAAAATGCTCAACAATGAGAATTGCAAATCAATCATCAGTTCATCAACATTCAACATCATCTAATACTCCTTTTTGTCAAAATGTACAAAGGGCTCCCACCTACAGTGGTGTTTTCTCAATGTTGCAAATAAGTTTAGCCAACCTCACCTTTCTTATAACCATCCTCTACATTTTGACTGTAGAAGAGTCCAACTCACCTTAAGAAAAACAAAACTCCAATAATTGCTCCTTTTGAGCAACCATAACTAATGAATATGTTTTTTCATCTATCACAACATTCGGTGGACCATTGGATCAGGTTGAAAGTAGCTACCCTCATTTGAGTTTGTCCTCTTTACAATAGCAACTGCAAATCTATTCCACTTTCTATTTGAAAAAGAGTTGGACCACTATATTTTGATTCCTTTTCAATAGCATGTTCTTCTTTAGATGGATCAAACTTGATTTATTTGAACCATGAGTGTAACACCCCTCAGTCATTTCTGTCGCCGAAATCGAGTTATGAGATGTCACAACGAATAAAAAATAGTTAAATGAAATTTTAAATTAAGAATTCATTTAAACATTTAATAAATCTCATACATCCACACAGTTCATGCTTTGTAAACTGTTATAATAAACGTCGATAATGATAGTAGAATGGTCGCAAAGCAATAAGAAAAGAAAATAAGAACACACAAATTTTACATGGAAACCCTTTCGGAAAAAAACCACGGGCAAAGGAGAAGAAATTCACTAATGTTGAAAAACGAATGATACAAGAGGAGTAGTTCTGTACAAACTCAACTTGTGCGGTCTTTGGCCTATCGCCCCCATAGATCCCCTTATTTTGCCACTACATTTATTTTTTCAACAAGTGACAAGATTCAGGTCACATAAACTCTAACAATCTCCAAGTTTACATGAATTCTTAACGAACAAGTTCTTGAACTCTTCCACAAAACCCCTAAAGGGGTATTCCTTAACAATGAAAACCAACCAAGTCCAAGCAATGCTCAAACTTGGTTATAGGAAATGACTTAGTCATCATATCCGTAGGATTCTCATGAGTACTAACTTTGCTCAGAACAACATCACCACGAGCAATAATATCACACAAAATGATACCAAACATTAATATGCTTCGTTCTCTCATGAAACATTTGATCCTTCGTAAGGAAGATGACACTATAACTATCACAAAACACTATACTGATCTGAAGGTCATTATTGAGTTCACCAAAAGCCCTTTTAACCAAATAGCTTCTTTACAGCCTCAGTAATCGCCAAGTACTCAAATTTAGTAGTAGACAAAGCAGCTGTACTCTGCAAAGTGGCTTTCCAGCTGATGGCGTAACCCCTAATAGTAAAGACATATCCTGTGAGTGACCTTCTTTTATCAAGGTCTCCAGCAAAATCAGAATCAACATACCCAATGACTCAATCTCTAGTTCTTCCAAATTGTAAACAAACATTAGTAGTACTGACCGCCTCTGGACGTACCAACGTCCAGAGTAGAAATCATGCACAAAAGACGTGAAAAAGCGGTATTCGCAAGTATACGGGTCAGGTTGTAATATAGTTACAACAGAGTAGGCAAGTACTCTGAAGATCGTACCCAAGGAAGGCGAGTACTGAATTAATCCTAATCTAAACAGAAATAGATCTAATTAATACTCTAATCAAATTATAGTATGAAAAATTAAAAGGAGGGTTTTTAAATAAATTATAAAATAATAAGAAAGTAAATAAATGAAAGAAATATATCAAATAATCAAATATATATATATATATATATATATCAAATTTTTGCATGGGTGATTAGCTCACTTTGGTAGTCATAATCAACTATCATTTCAGGTTTTCTTGTTCAATCAATTAGTCAACACCCCGGCAAGATCTTCTGATACGTCAACTGAAATATTGAGTCGGCAAGAACTACTTATCTTCCGACCTCACAATCCAGACCAGTTCAGGATTAAGGTGTTCACGGATAGACAATACTAAATTTGGGTTAATTCTCACCTTGATGACTTCCTAGGGTTGTTAGGCCAAGGGTTTAGATTTTTCCTTTCCTGAACAATTGATCCGTTAAGAAATCCCTACAAAATAGTTAATGTAACACTCCGAAACCGGCCCAAACACCACGACCAGATCTGGCATGTCACTAAGAAGATTTAATAAAACATGTCGCATTTTTGGAAAAACATTTTGGTAAAGTTTAACCTTTTATTCGGGAAAAATTTATAATTTATAGTTTTAAATAAAATATGCCTTTATGAATTAAAAACCCAAACTTAAATACATGCCTTAGTTCAATTAAAAATAAAAATTTAAATAACTAAAAGTAATAAAAGCCCGTAATAAAACAAAATATAAACTGGTGGCCCATGGCCTTATTACAACGAGATTTAAAATCCATTAAATAAGAATATAAAATAATAACTAGAGTCTTTTGTGGATCCAAATGTTCTTTTGCATGGCCACCTTGCGCTCCTCTCCAGCCTGGTCCGATACATTAAATGCTACCTGAAATGTTAATTAATTGGTTGAGTCGCGAGACTCAGTGTGCAACCCTCATGCACTATTAGATTTGGGTTTTAGCCCCATAAAACTAAAATAATCAGAATTAATATACATAATAAAAATAATATGCAAGCCCAACCCAAATCCTAGGTTTCCATCTGCTACACGCCCCCGTACCAGCCTGAAACACCCCAAACCCGGCCCACGAGCCTTGACCGGATCTGGTATGTTCCCCGGTGTAAACCGTTTCAAATTCTTTTGTTACTTATGAAAAACTTGTGGGTTTTTAAAGAAAGATTGTTCTGGGTTGGGCTTGAGTTGAAAACAAGTTTATTTCTTTTAAAGAAAACCTTTACTTTAGGTGACAAAACGTTTGGGCTTTGTTTTAAAAATAGATTTACTTAATCTTTTAATAAATAAAAGTTTGTAAGCTTAATAAATAAAAACAGAATAAAATAGTTCTACTAAGGCTTATTACATCAAATAATTCCCAAAATTTAAATTCAAAATACTTAAAGTAAAATAGTTCAAATAAAAGAAATCTGAACTTCACATGGCCTCCACTAAGCATCTGTAAGCCGGTCCATCACCGATCGTCACCGAAAAATAATCCCTAACGGGTGAGTCAACAGACTCAATGTGTAATCAACACTAAAATTTAATATTTCAGGCATACAATATCATACAGGTTCATAAAGCATTTAAACAATATGATGCAACCCGAACCCAAACCTATATGCCATCCGCTACACACCACCCGTACCATCCTACACACTGTGGGGACTACTAAGTCAACCCTCCATCCGCTACACACCATTGAAGGCAATCGCTGCAGTCGACGTGCTCATCGCCCTTATAAAAATTCGTGGTCTTAGGTCACCACATTTAGAATTCGTGGTCTTAGGTCACCACATTCAGTTATCGTGGTCTTAGGTCACCACATTCAGATATCGTGGTCTTAGGTCACCACGTCGTGGTCTTAGGTCACCACATTTACTTCCCCTTTTCATAAATCCCATATGCCCCAAATTATACATAACATGCATTAAGATGCCAATTTCTTATTTCACATTCTTATCACTTTCACATGTTAAAAATAACACATATTCATATTCCTAGTAGGAGTAGGAAACGTACCTTAGTACTTTGTACCATTGTATGGTACCTTAGCCATGCTTTTCACATTCTTAATATCACATTTAATTTAAAACATAGCCATGAACATATTAAAACTTAGGGTAGGGTACACACTTGATTCGCTTAATGATTTATCTTGAAATCCCGAATTTTCGATCTTAGATCTTTTAACTCCCTACATTCGGCCCATATTAAATATTTAATGAAAAACTTATTCGGCCATAAAACCAAATCCTAGTAGGATTTGTACACTAAAACTTACCTTGTGGATTTTTAAATCCCAAAATTCACCGAATAACTAGGGAACACGCGGCCTATGGTGTTCCTTCAGGAAAAGAACTTCTCCTTCTTGTAGTTGACTTAAACAAATCCCGAAAGATCTCTTCAAAGTTTCGGCAACAAGATATTAATGGGGTTAGTCCTAGATTTCGGCAAATCTTAAAAGAAAAAGGATGAAAATCGAATAATAACTAGTTCTTACCCTCAATACAGAAGTCGACAACCCCTTGTTTGAAGTCTCAAAACTATTCGGCTATGGCCTTGATTTTAGCAAACTTTCGGCTTTTGGAAGATTATGAAAGAAGAAGAGAAAAGAGTTTAAGCAATTTGGTAATGAAGTTTCGGCTACACAAGGTGTATTTTCGGCTTGGCAAAACGATGAAGAAATAAGATATTTGCTAGAGAGAATTCGGCAGAGAGAGAGTTAAGAAAGAATGAATGGTCCTCTTTTCTTTTTATAGCCGAATTTACTAACTTAGAATTCCTTACTTGGCCATCACTCTTCTATTTTGATAGCTTTATCTCTTTAATTAAAAATTAAAGAATAATCCCTCAATTATCTCTTCTAAAATAAATCATCATTTATCTACCTATTTAGCCGAGTTTTAAGGAGAATTAAACTCTTCCCTTAAGATTCCTTATTACCGTCCATTGCTTCCTCTTTAAGTAATTAAATAGAACTCACTTAAAGTCTTAGCTAGATGCCGTCCACCCCCTTCCCTTGATGAGCCAAATTTAAACTTATTCTGTTGGACTCCTTGTGGCCATACGAGGCCCAAATTATCCATCTAAGTGGCGCCTCCCTATGGTTAGTTTAGCTTTAATAATGAATTGGGCCTCAAGCCCAATTCAGACGCAAAAACACTCTCAGAAATGCTCTCCTTGCTGCTCGAACCTAAGCTTGCACACATGCTGGTGGCGTCATTTACTGGGCTTTAAGTGGTGCCTCCTAGCCACTTTTCCAAGCCCTGTTCTTATGTCAAATTCTTCCTATTAATTTTCTTAAGGCCACCTTGCCTTAAAACTTATCATTTCTAAGACATTTCCTTACATTTCCAAGTTTCCAAAAACGTTCGTTTCCCTCCTTTAAACTTATAATTTCTAAAGCATTTCCTTACATTTCCAGGACATTTCCCTACATTTCCATACATTTCCTTACATTTCCATACATTTCCATACATTTCCTTACATTTCCATACATTTCCTTACATTTCCATACATTTCCATACATTTCCATACATTTCCTTACATTTCCATACATTTCCTTACATTTCCATACATTTCCATACATTTCCTTACATTTCCATACATTTCATACATTTCCTTACATGTCCATACATTTCCATACATTTCCATACATTTCCTTACATTTTCATACATTTCCTTACATTTCCAAGGTTCTAAAAATGCACACAATGGGATTCGAACCTCTTCCCTCAAAGTACTTCACTTGATGCCATAACCCTTGCACCTTAGGTGGCGTCCCTTGCCACTTTTCCACATCACTTCTTGTTTTTAACTTGAAAACCAATAATTGTCCAAAGCTTTCTCTTCCATCCTAGGATTTTAAAAACCCTTAATTCACTTCCAAACACTGCCAAAACTTACTACTCATGAATTATGCACAAATGCATAACCCCTAATCTAGGATGTTATACAACCATTCATACTATTGGGGATTTCTACAACCAACCCACACCGCTACTGCGCCTTGATGGCGATCGTCTTCGCTCATCATCGATCATGGTCAGTAGCCACTACAAAGATCACGTCAAAAGCCGCTACAATAGATCACGGTAAAAATCGCTACAACAAATCATGGTAAAAACTGCTACAACAGATCACGGTAAAAACCGCTACAACAGATCACGGTGAAAATCGCTACAAAGATATAACTTCCTCCTTTCATCAAACCCAACCCATGCAATCACATAAAATCAATATACTTATATTGTTTAATCGAACATTCACTAACACGATGATTTGTTTTTACCCTCTTTGGGTTTCCTCTATTATGCCCGGATTTCGGCATTTATCAAAACATATAAGACTTATAATCATATATATTAATCAAACAGATCTAGATGGTGGGAAAGTGTTACACACCTGATATCGCGAAATCCAATATTCTTAGTCGATATCCTTGTTATCCCGATCTACAACTTTGCTCAAAAAGTCGGAAAGATGTGAAAATAGGACCTCTTCTTGAAATCCTAAAAATAACACGACTTGAGTGTTACTGATCTTTGACTTAGAGATCTAAGCGTTGGACTTCTCAATTGTTTTCTTTAGATTCGGCACAAGTAGACTTTACTGAAGAAAATTCGGTAACTTCAGGAGGTGTGATCTAAGAATTTTAGTTTTTAGAAGATTTAAGAATTGAAGAGATCGCTAAGAGAGATTTGGCCAATGAATATTAAGGAGAAGAATAGAATAATAGAGATGTGATTTTGGCTTTTAGGGATTAGAAGAAAATAACAATAGAGGTTAAAAGATTCGGCCAACCAGAAAATTTTAGAGAGGAAGAAAGGGTGAAGAAAATGGTGGTTTTCGGCTTTTGAGAGGAAGAAGATGAGAAAATAAAATAAAAGAAAGGCTTCCAAAATTTGACACACCCCTCTTTATATAGAAAACCGATTCCTCCCTTTAGCGTAGATTGATTTTCACCAACATTGTCACACATGATAGCTCCTATCCCATTTCCTTATCTTAATATATTATCTCCTCAAAAATAGTCTTTATCGCTTATTATCCTTAAAGACTAAATCCTAAATAATAGCCTTTTCTCGCTTATTATCCACATAAAATAAATATAATAAAATTCCCCAAAAAATATCCTTGTCAGTCCACTTCCTAATCCCTAATGCCAAATTTAACTAACTTAAATTAGAAGATTTGGGCTCCTTAAAACTTAAAATTTGGGCCCCTAACACTTAAATTAACTCATTCCACATATTCACCCATTAAACGCATAGGCCCAAAAAGTTAGGATGTTACAATTCTACCCTCCTTAAAGAAATTTCGTCCTTGAAATTTCCAACTAACTAGAAATCATACTACCTAAGTCTCACCACTATGCTTTCGCTGCGCACTCTAATTCTAAGCCAAAATAAATACTTAGTATACTACGGTAGAGTAGGCACCATTATTCGTATCTGAAGCATCTTCGTCCCCTTGTACTCATTCTTTCGATCAACGTTTATCTGATTAAGAATTTTATGAATAATTAATTCTTCCTACTTATTAATCGTGAACAATCTTATGTAAAATCATTTCGACAGTAGTTCTTTCGAATTCAAATTCTATCTACGAGTTTAGTTCTCAAGTCGATACTTCCTAGTCCTAGAGTTCACCTTCAGTCATCATTCAGCACACATCAATCATAAAAACAACCTTATAAACTTACATTCACCACCTAGGGGTATTTTCGTCATTTTACTACCCAAGGATATTTTCGTAATTTTATCCTACAGGGGTATTTTTGTAATTTTTTTCCAAAATAAGGTTCCGGGTGATTTGGCAAAATAAGGGTATTTTGGTAATTTTCCAACTCGGGGGTATTTCGATAATTTTGAAATCTGGGGGTATTTCGGTAATTTTGCAAATTCGGGGTATTTCGATAATTTATAAATCTGGGGTATTTCGATAATTTTGAAATCTAGGGGTATTTCGATAATTTTGAAATTCGGGGGTATTTCGGTAATTTTAAAATCTGGGGTATTTCAGTAATTTTGAAATCTGGGAATATTTCAGTAATTTTGCCAATCAGGGGTATTTTGGTCATTTACAAATCAAGGGTAATTTGGTAATTTTACAAATCAGGGATATTTTGATATTGTTGTTGTTGTTGTTGTTTTTGTTTTCTATAGAAAAATTCTATTGACTTTGTAAATCGGGGTATATTTGCAAATCATGGGTATATATTTTTTTTTCAAAATAAGGATATTTTAGCAATTTTGTGAGAAAAACAAGTGGTAGGTCCCTTTCGGGTTTTAATTATAAGTTTTGGCCTGTCAATACGTCCTCATGGTTAGGGTGAAGCAGTCACTACGCACTGGTAGGATTCGGTGAAGAGGAGGTGAGTCACTAGGATTGCTTAAATACCAAGCTCTCCTCAGTATCCACTCCTAGACATGCGTATGCTGTTGCCACACCTTAACTCGGCGACTAGTTCACAGGATTTGTTTCGGTAAATTAAGTCTTATGGAATTTGAGAAGTTGTTTAAGCTAAGCCTATAGTCCATCAAAGTCTAATTAAACTAGCCTATGTCCCATAAAGCCCATAAAGCCCACATATATATATCACACAATGGTTTAGAGTACTTACAGCGGACTTGGTAGGAGACGCAGTGCCATCTTGAGCTAACAAACTGTTATCATTTCAAAAAAACAACATGCAAGTTTCAAAAGCCCACCTTTAGAAAGCGTTTTGAGCCCAAAAACCCCAAAGCCGAAGTTTTGAACTGGCTCGATACCAATTTGTAACACCTCAAACCCGGCCCAAACACCACGACTGGATCTGGCATGTCACTAAGAAGATTTAATAAAACATGTCGCATTTTTGGAAAAATATTTTGGTAAAGTTTAAACTTTTATTCGGGTAAAATTTAAAATTTATAGTTTTAAATAAAATATGCCTTTATAAATTAAAAATCCAAACTTAAATACATGCCTTAGTTCAATTAAAAATAAAAATTTAAATAATTAAAAGTAATAAAAGCCCGTAATAAAACAAAATATAAACTGGTGGCCCATGGCCTTATTACAACGAGATTTAAAATCCATTAAATAAGAATATAAAATAATAACTAGAGTCTTTTTGCTGGATCCAAATGTTCTTTTGCATGGCCACCTTGCGCTCCTCTCCAGCCTGGTCGGATGCATTAAATGCTACCTAAAATGTTAATTAATTGGTTGAGTCACGAGACTCAGTGTGCAACCCTCATGCACCATTAGATTTGGGCCTTAACCCCATAAAACTAAAATAATCAGAATTAATATACATAATAAAAATAATATGCAAGCCCAACCCAAATCCTAAGTTTCCATCCGCTACACGCCCCCGTACCAGCCATTCACACCATTGGGGATTTCTATAATCAACCCACACCGCTACACGCCTTGATGGCAGTCGTGCTGCTCATCATCAGATTATGGCCGTAGCCATTACAACAGATCATGGCAAAAGTCGCTACAACATATCACGGTAAAAACCGCTACAACAGATCACGGTAAAAACCGCTACAACAGATCACGGTGAAAATCGCTACAATGTATAACTTCCTCCTTTCATCAAACCCAACCGATGCAATCACCTAAAATCAATATACTTATATTGTTTAATCAGAACATTCACAAACCTGATGATTTGTTTTTGCCCTCTTTGAGTTTCCTCTATTATGCCCGGATTTTGGCATTTATCAAAACATATAAGACTTATAATCATATATATTAATTAAACAGATCTAGATGGTGGGAAAGTGTTACACACCTAATATCGCGAAATCCAATATTCTTAGTCGATATCCTTGTTATCCCGATCTACAACTTTGCTCAAAAAGCTGGAAAGATGTGAAAATGGGGCCTTTCCTTGAAATCCCGAAAATAACACAACTTGAGTGTTACTGATCTTTGACTTAGAGATCTAAGCGTTGGACTCCTCTATTGTTTTCTTCAGATTCAGCACAAGCAAACTTTACTGAAGAAAATTCGGCAACTTCAGGAGGTGAGATCTAAGAATTTTGGTTTTTAGAAGATTTAAGAATTGAAGAGATGGCTAAGAGAGATTTGGCCAATGAATATTAAGGAGAAGAATAGAATAATAGAGATGTGATTTCAACTTTTAGGGATTAGAAGAAAAATAACAATAGAGGTTAAAAGATTCGGCCAACCAGGAAATATTAGAGAGGAAGAAAGGGTGAAGAAAATGGTGGTTTTCGGCTTTTGAGAGGAATAAGATGAGAAAAGAAAATAAAAGAAAGGCTTCCAAAATTTCGGCACACCCCCCTCTTTATATAGAAAACCGATTCCTCCCTTTAGCAGAGATTGATTTTCAGCCAACACTGCCACACATGATAGCTCCTATCCCATTTCCTTATCTTAATCTATTATCTCCTCAAAATAGTCTTTATCGCTTATTATCCTTAAAGACTAAATCCTAAATAATAGCCTTTATCGCTTATTATCCACATAGAATAAATATAATAAAATTCCCAAAAAATAGCCTTGTGCCGTCCACTTCCCTAATCCCTAATGCCAAATTTAACTAACTTAAATTAGAAGATTTGGGCTCTTAAAACTTAAAATTTGGGCCCCTAACACTTAAATTAACTCATTCCACATATTCACCCATTAAACACATAGGCCCAAAAATTTAGGATGTTACAGTTAATTATTCATACCTCCACTCATTAATCTCCCATAGGAGGATTAGTTACTCATGGATCTAGTAAACAATATAAACTTGAATGAAAGAATGAATATGAAGAATAATTCAAGAATAGAGTTTAAAAGAAGCCTGATTTGTATTAAGCGCAGAATCCTCAAAGAGTTTGACAGTAATTCCAAAATCTGATTTCTTCATAAAAGTAAATAACAAGAATAGAAATATAAAACTTAAGAAAAGAGAAAATCTAAAGACTAAATCTAAAGAGAAAATTATACAATAGCTAAGCTCCCCCTAATGTATGATAAATGAGCCTATTTATAGACTTAAGGGTGGTCGTCATCGTCAACCCTAGGTCAGCTATCATCCTTGTGTTGTTTGATTGTGTAGACCAAAACACCCCTGGTTCATAATTATTTCTCGTATAGAGGCGATGTCGCGACACACCAAGTCCTCTGTCGCGACATTGAGGGTAGTCTTGGATTTTTCTTATTCTATTCCTTATATTGAGACATCGCATGCTCTGTGTTGCAACCTAGCTACCAATATCGAGTTAGTACGCCTTCTAACGGTCTCCTGCACACTCACAAAGTATAATAGCTCACTCTTTGGCCTTATTCGACCCCTAAGGTCAATAAATGACTCAAATTGCACATTTTATTAACTTAAATAATACTTATAGAAAATGTAATTAAACTTAACTAAAATGCTCATGTTCAAGCTCCTAAAGTGAAAAAAACTAGTTTAATCTGCTACACCGAATTACAGAAGATCAAGTATCTCGTAAGTATATAAAAATCCACTAAAATTCTTTTTAGTGTTCTTTATCAGGATTCGCCATGTATCTACTAACTGCACTAACTACATATGATAAATTTGGTTGTGAGGAAATCGTAGCATACATGAGAAATCCCACTACACTAGAATATGAAACATGTGACATATAGTCAATCTCATCATCTGATTGTGGAGACAAAGTCAATGAAAGTTTGAAGTGGGCTGCTGATGGAGTACTAACAGGCTTGGCACTTTTCATATTGAACCGCAAGGAAATTTCTCAATGTAACATTTCTGACTTAGATGCAATTTACATGCTTTTCAATCTCTGAGAATCTCCATTCTGAGTATCTTAGTTGCTGCTCCCAAATCTTTCATCTTAAATTCTTTACTAAGCTGGGCTTTGACCTTTCTTATCTCTTTTTTTATCTTTGGCTGCTATCAATATGTCATTAACATAAAGAAGTAGATATACAAATGAACCATCACAATTTTCTTAAAATAAACACAACTACCAAAACTTATTCTTTTGAAATCATGAGTAGTCATAAATGAATCAAACCTTTTGTACCACTACTTAGGTGATTGTTTCAGGCCATAAAGAAACTTTTTCAGCAAGCAAACATAGTCCTCCTTTTCTGAGACTACAAAGCCCTATGGTCATTGCATGCAAATATCTTCCTCAATTTCTCCATGCAAGAATGTTATTTTCACATCTAATTGTTCAAGCTCCAAATCATACATGGCCATAATACCAAGTAAGGCTCGAATCGAACTATGTTTAACAATTGGAGAAAACACATCAGTGAAGTCTACACTTGGAACTTGACTGTAACCTTTTGCAACCAGCCTTGCTTTATACTTGAGTTGTTTAACTCTTGGAGTCCCTTTTTTCTTCTTGAACACCCATTTACAACGAACAAAATTTTTACCTTAGAAAGCTTTAATAGGTCCCATGTTCTATTCTTATGGAGTGATTCCGTCTCTGCTTGCATGGCAATCATCCACTTTCCTAAATCTTCACAGCTAACTGCCTTGGAATAAGTAGATCGCTTTTGAGTTGTATCTATATCTTTAGCTACATTCAAAGCATAAGCAACTATATCAGCCTCAGCAATCACTTTGGAGGTTTAATTTCTCTTCTAGGTTTAGTCTTGGCAATAGAATATTGTGATGCTGACTGTGGTGAAGAAGCAACTCTACTTTGAGTTTCTGTACTAACCTGAGTAGTAGACTTTGTTGTAGATCTTGGATCAATTTGAAGCTCCACCTGCTTCACATGTGTGTTTGATTTCTACTGGTCTTTATCATAAGAGTTTTTAAGAGGTAAGTTAGGTAGTATAGCAGTTTCATCAAAACTAACATCTCTGCTAATCACAACTTTTATATTTTCAAGAAACCATAGCTTCTACACTTTAACACTAGCCTTATATCCAATAAAAACACTTAATAGATCTAGGTTCCAGTTTACCACTATCAACAAGAGCATACCCAGGACACCCAAAAATCTTCAAATCAGAATAATTAGCAAGAGCACCAGACCATACCTCTTGTGGAGTCTTTTTCTCAATGGCAACGGACAAAGACCCGTTAATCAGAAAACATGCAGTAGAGGCCGCTCCAGCCCAAAAAGACTTTCGTAAATAAGCATTCGACAACATACATCAAACCTTTTCCATGATTGTTCTATTCATTCTTCTACAATACTATTTTGCAATGGAGTATGGTGAACTGTCAAGTGTCTCATAATCCCTTCTGATTTGCACAATTAATTAAACTCGTCAAAACATAATTCTAAATCTTTTTTATTTGGAGGTGTTTTATCTATCTTCCTATATGCTTTTCGATCATAGTATTCCAATTCTTAAACGTGGGCAACACATCACTTTTCTGCTTTAGGAAGAATGCCCAAACTTTTTTAGAAAAAGCGTCAATAATCGTCAACATATAATTAGCGCCACTCCTTGAAGGCACTCTAGATAGTCCTTAGAGATCAGAATGAATATATTATAGTGTTCTCTTCATGTTATGGATTCCTCTGGTGAATAGAACTCTCATTTGCTTCTAAAAAATGCAGTGCTCACAAAAATTCAGTTTGCTAATTCCTTGTCCACTAATAAGTCCTTTTACGCATATACCAAAGCCTAGTAATATCATTATCTAACAAGGAAGAGGAAGCGGAAGGTGCATCACTAGTAATGATTGAACCCTACAAATATATAACTTGGCAGTATTTCTTTACCCTTTCATCACTACGAGAGAACCCTTGCTAATATTTAGGACCCCACTTTCAGATGTGTACTTGTACCATTTTGAATCAAGAGTACTCAATGAAATCAAATTTTTTCAATTCTAGAACATGTTGTATGGCACTAAGTGTTCTAATGACTCCATCGAACATCTTAATTTTGATCATGCCAATACCTGCTGTAACAACCCAAACCCGGCCTAGAGGTTAAGGTCAGATTATGGAGGTTACAATGCCCGTAAAAACATTGTCGATTAACTTATGCAAAAACTTAGTTTTAATTTCAGAGTAGTAAAGTTATTTAATTTATCGAAAACAAAAGTTTTCAAAGAACACGTACAAGCACATAGACAAAAATATTATTTTATAAATTTTATAAAAATAATTTCGAATGTTTAACTAATTAAGTTGTAAAAAGTCGTAATTAATTTCAAAACCTTGTATCAGAAAAACACTTTTAAAATTCTTATCTCTTAAAATCATAAGATCCATTAGTTATGTTGTCTTGATTGTGTTTACGAGTTTTAAATAAAATGTCCGCGAAAACAAATACCAAAACTAAGTATTTAATGTTCCAAAAAAAAAATTAAAAATCCAAAAGTCCGTAAAGTCTGAAATTAAAAACCAAATCAACTTATACCTAGTTGTGTGAACCGAACTCCGGAGTCACCACCAAAGTCATAAGTCAGAAGTACACCTAAAACGAATTAAACAAACAAATGAGCTAGAAGTTCAGTGTGTGTCTCAACCCATAAGCATAGTTTTATTTAATAAGCACATACATAAATGTGATCACAAAATTTTATTTTAATGCACCGATAACATATCTGTAAAGCCCCGATTTTTCTATAATTTCAAATTTTGTAAAACTTTCACACAATGCCTATCCGCTTTAGTGGTTATGTGTTCTGGGTGTGTGTGTGTAACATCCCGGAATAGGGCTTACGCACTATGGCTAAAATTACATGAAATAGTATGCCTTATGTGTTGTGAATGTGTTGTGTGCATTTTTGGAAACTTGGAAATGTTAAGTTTAAAAGAGGAAAGTGAACATTTTTGGAAACTTGGAAATGTAAGGAAATGTCCTGGAAATGTAAGGAAATGTCTTAGAAATGTTAAGTTTAAAAGAGAAAACTAAGGCAAGGTGGTCTTAAGAAAATTAATAGAAGAAATTTGACACAAGAACGGGCTTGGAGAAGTAACTAGGAGGCACCACTTAAAGCCCAGTAAGTGACGCCACAATCAAGGGGGAAGGAGCCTAGGTTCGAGTCACATGGGAAGCAAATAAAAGAGTTTTATTTTGCTGCAAGGAGCAAGAGAGTTGGACGGCACCAAGGCACTTGGGGAAGAGTTTAGTTCTCTTTAAAATTTGGCTAAATAGGTGGATTAATGATGGACTATTATTATTATTATTTTTATTAAGAGATAAGAGATAAATATTGGATTGAGTTTTATTAAATTGAATGGGTGATAATTAAAGTGATAAAGTTATCAAAATAGGAGTGATGGCCAAGTAAAGGATTTTAAGTTAGTAATTTGCTACTAGAGGAAAAGAGAGCCATTCATCATATCTTCTTTCAACTCTTCTCTCGCCAAATTTCCTAGAGCATCTCTTCTTATTCTTTTGTTAGCCAAAGCGAAAACTAAAGTAAGCCTAGTCAATTCTTCATAGCTTTTGTGATCTCCATTAAAATCGAATCCATAAACTCCTCAAGATACCATCATTAGCCGATTTCTTTATACCAATCAAAAGTCAAATCAAGATCCTTCTAGCCTACATAGTGAATATTGCTAAAGGTTCAAGCAAGGATTGCCGATCTCTAAAGTAAGGGTAAGACCTCATTCGGTTTCATCCTTTTTCTTTTAAGATTTGTCGAAATCAAGGACTAACCCCATTAATATCTTGTTGCCAAAACTTTGAAGAGATCTTTTGGGATTTACTAAGTGTCAACTACAAGGAAGGAGAAATTCTTTTCCCGAAGGTACACCATAGGCCGCGTGTTCCCTAGTTATTCGGTGAGTTTCGAGATTTAAAATCCACAAGTATCTATAGCATTCGGCCAAGGCCATGTTGAGTAAATAGATGTGTTTCATTAATATTTAAAAGCCGAAACTAATCTATTCAAGTAATCTAGTGATTGCCAATTTCAAGAAAGAAGGATACAAAGTTTTGAGATTTGATTAGACATCAATCGGCAAAGAAGGTAAGGATTTAAGTGTACTAATCCTACTGGGGTTTGATTTTATGGCCGAATGGCTCTTTACTAAGTATTAAGTGATTGATCAAATATAGAGATTTAAGATCTAAGGCATTAGATCAAGCTTTTCGAGATTTAGAGTGAACTTGCTAAAGCAAATCAGGTGTGTACCCCACACTACTTTTTAATAAGATTTATGGCAATAATTAATACGTGCATGTTTATAAGAATGTGAATATGGCTAAGATACCATGCTATGGTACAAAAGTACTCAGGTACGTTTCCTACTCCTGCTAGGATTATGAATATATGTTATTTTTAACATGTGAAAAGTGATGAGAATGTGAATTAAAGTATGATATGCATGATATGTATGGTATGGGGCATATGGGTTATATGAAAAGGGGAAGTGAATGTGGTGACCTAAGACCACGATAACTGAATGTGGTGACCTAAGACCACGATATCTGAATGTGGTGACCTAAGACCATGAATTTTATAAGGCGATAAGCACGCCGACCGCAAAGAATCGCCTTCGATGGTGTGTAGCGGATGGAGGGTTGACTTAGTAGTCCCCACGGTGTACAGGTTGGTACGGGTGATGTGGAGCGGATGGCATATAGGTTTGGGTTCGGGTTGCATCATTATTTCCTATTTGTTATATGAATATGCATGTAATATGTGAACATATGCCTAAATTGGTAAATTTTAGTGTTGGTTACACATTGAGTCTGTTTGACTCACCCCTTGTGGGATTACTTTTCAGGTGACGATCAGTGATGGGTCGGGTCGGCAGGAGCTTAGTGGAGGCCATGTGAAGTTCAGATTTTCTTTTTTTTGGACTCTTTTTTATATTAAGTACTTGAATTTATTTTTGGGGATCATTTGATGTAATAAGGCCTTAGTTGAATTATTTTACTTTACATTCATTTATCATGCTATGAAATATATTTTTTTAAAAGACTAAGTAAATTTATCTTAAACTAAACTCTAAATGTTTTGTCACCTAAAGTAAAGGATTTTACAAAATGAAATAAACTTGTTTTCAACTCAAGCCCAACCCAAAACAATCTTTCTTTCAAAACACATAAGTTTTTCCTAAGTAACAAAAGAATTTGAAACGGTTTACACCGGGGAACATACCAGATTCGGTCAAGGCTCGTGGGCCGAGTTTGGGGTATTTCAATTTGGTATCAGAGCCTAGTTTTAAACTCTCGGCCTTGGGTTTAAGGCCCAAAACATTTTCAAAGTTAAGCCCAAAAAGAATTTTTGTGAATTAAGCAGGATTTTCTAGCATGGCTCACTAAGTCTCCGACCCGAAGTCCACCAGGTAAGTACCCTATCTCTTGTGTGATTTATATTATGATTTGTAGAAGGGTAGAAATGGAACATAGAATAGAGATTAAGTACTTGAACCCTAGGACTAATATACCCCAACAAAAACATAAGACTTAAATGCCTAACTAAACAAACCTGTGGTTAAGTCGCTGAGTTAGGGTGTGGTAACCATGGTGCGCCATGTCTAGGATTGGTTTCGGTGGAAGCTTGGTATTTAAGCAGTCCGCGTGACTCACCTCCTCTCCACTCAAATCCTACCTGGTGCGTAGCTACGGTTCACCCTAACCAAGAGGACTTAGCTACAGGCTAAACCCCTAACTAAAACCCGAAAGGGACTAGCCGTATTTTTATGGAAACCCTAGTTTTAAAATTTCTAAATTACCCTCTTAATTTGAAAAGATTATTTTATAAATTTTCCTGAAATATTTCTGATTTACAAATTTACTAAAATACCCCTAGTGGTAAAATTACAAAAATGCCCTTGGTTTATGAAATTTCCAAATACCCATAGTTCTTATCAAAATTTCACTACTTTGCTTAAAGGAACCCTAAATTTACAAAATATCAAAATACCTTGATTATGGAAAAAAAAATTATTTACGAAATTACTCCTACCCTGCAAATTATCGAAATACCCCCGAGTTACAAAATTACCGAATAACCCCGATCTTCAAAAATTTTCGCAACAACACCGATTTGAAAAACAAATTCTCGTAAACAACCTTCAAGTTTTGTAAATTTCAAAATATCCTTGATTTATTAAGATTTATAAATTTACCTAGTTTATTCTTGAAATACCCTGTAATTTCAAAATTTCGAAATACCCCGGATTTTAAAATTACCAAAATACCCTTATTGACAAAATCACCAAGGAACCTTATTTTGACAAATTATGAAAATACCCTTGTAGGCAAATTACAAAATACCCTCGGATAGTGGAAAAACAACAAAGAATGAAAACTACAACATTTCCGAATGAACGAAAGTTCATAATTGATTGATGGATGTATGAATGTAAAGGCTGTGTGCATGTATGAATACGAAAGAACCACTCCTAAAATTCTTTTCATAAAACTTCTTCGCGGTTAATCGGTGGAATAAAAGGCTAATTCATAAAATTTCTTAATCGATTAAAGCGTCGTTAGATATGAGTTCTAGAGGACGCAGTCGTCATGGATGCGGTAGAGGAAGAATGATCGTGTCGTAACCCGTTAGATCGGGTCAAGGGTCCGATAATGAGTTACCACCGCCACCACCACCCCAATTTGTTGGTGTCGAGCAAAGAGCTTAGACGGGGATGATGTTGTATCGCAGTCAGGCCGTGAGTTCTTGAAATGGTGGTCGGTGTTGGAGGGAAAATGGGAGCTCAAAATCAGATTGAGCGACTCGAGCCAACGAGTGAAGTGTTTCGTGGAGTATCCGTGTGGCACCCAATCAATTGAATCTTGGTTGGAAGCAACCGAAAGCGAATTATGGATGAGCTCGATCTGACCCCTGAGGAGAAGTTGAAAGGGATGGTGGCACTGCTACGTGATGAAGCGTATCAATGGTGGTTAACAGCTCTGGATGGTGCCACTGCTGAGGATCTAACCTTGGAGTATGTTAAGGTGGCATATCAAAAGAAGTATGTCAGCACACGTTATACTAATGAACAGAGGAAGGCATTTCTAGGACTGGTTCAAGGGAACAAGTCCATAGCAGAGTACGAAGCTAAATTTCTGAGGTTAAGCCGGTATGTTCGAGGAGTGGTGGCAACAGAGCATGAGCGGTGTGTCCGATTTGAGGACGGACTAAGGGATAACCTGAGGTTATTGATAGCTCCACATCAGGAGCGGGAGTTTTTCGCGTTGGTAGAAAAGGCTAAAGTAGCCGAGGGAATCAAGGACTCAGTTAAGCAGAGCTCTGATAGGAATGGACCCAATAGGGGTTATGGGTCGTCAGGATCGTCGGGAAATGTGCAGAAAAGGCCCAGAGCTGATGGGCCGCGGGGTTAGCAAGTTGGTAAAGGAGGGCAGTATCGTCCTTGTGATCAGTGTGGGAAGAAACACTTAGGCGAATGCTGGAAGAAGACAGGTGGGTGTTTCAGATGTGGGTCAAAAGACCCATATGATCAAGGACTGTCCGATGAAACCATATGGGGATCAACCAGTAGCTCAGAATGTTAATCAGGCTGGTAGAGGTGGACAGCAGCCTCAGCGGGGTCGTGGTCCGAACCATGGAGGAAATGGTTCCGGCCGTGGTCGTGGAGCACCAAGCGGAGGTGCTGAAGGTTCAGATGTGAGGCAACCAAGGTTGGTTTATGCAGTCGACCATCGCGAGGAGAGTGATGTGCCAGATGTGACAACGGGTAAGTTCTTATTTTTGGAATACACTTCATTGCCTTGTTTGTTATAGAGTTAGTTCGTTCTTGTAATGCTAGTGAAGTGTATGAAACCTTGGATGTGAATTTTTGTAGGAAATGTGTTAGTTTTAAGATTAGAGTGCGCAGCAGTAGTGTAGTGTGGTGAGTTAGGATGTACGATTTTTGTTAGTAAGTAATTTCGAGGACGAAATTATTTTAAGGGGGGTAGACTATAACATCCCGGAATAGGGCTTATGCACTATGGCTAAAATTGCATGAAATAGTATGCCTTATGTGTTGTGAATGTGTTGTGTGCATTTTTGGAAACTTGGAAATGTTAAGTTTAAAAGAGGAAAGTGAACATTTTTGGAAACTTGGAAATGTAAGGAAATGTCCCGGAAATGTAAGGAAATGTCTTAGAAATGTTAAGTTTAAAAGAGGAAACTAAGGCAAGGTGGTCTTAAGAAAATTAATAGAAGAAATTTGACACAAGAACGGGCTTGGAGAAGTGGCTAGGAGGCACCACTTAAAGCCCAGTAAGTGACTCCACAATCAAAGGTGAAGGAGCCTAGGTTCGAGTCACGTGGGAAGTAAATAAAAGAGTTTCATTTTCTTTGCAAGGAGCAAGGAGTTGAACAGCACCAAGGCACTTGGGAAGAGTTTAATTCTCTTTAAAATTTGGCTAAATAGGTGGATTAATGATGGACTATTATTATTATTATTTTATTAAGAGATAAAAGATAAATATTGGATTAAGTTTATTAAATTGAATGGGTGATAATTAAAGTGATAAAGTTATCAAAATAGGAGTGATGGCCAAGTAAAGGATTTTAAGTTAGTAATTTCGGCTACTAGAGGAAAAGAGAGCCATTCATCATATCTTCTTTCAACTCTTCTCTCTCGCCAAATTTCCTAGAGCATCTCTTCTTTTTCTTTTGTTAGCCAAAGCCAAAACTAAAGTAAGCCTAGTCAATTCTTCATAGCTTTTGTGATCTCCATTAAAACTGAATCCATAAACTCCTAAAGATACCATCATTAGCCAATTTCTTTATACCAATCAAAAGTCGAAATCAAGATCTTTCTAGCCTACATAGCCGAATATTGCTAAAGGTTCAAGCAAGGATTGCCGATCTCTAAAGTAAGGGTAAGACCTCATTCAGTTTCATCCTTTTTCTTTTAAGATTTGTCGAAATCAAGGACTAACCCCATTAATATCTTGTTGCTGAAACTTTGAAGAGATCTTTCGGGATTTACTAAGTGTCGACTACAAGGAAGGAGAAATTCTTTTCCGAAGGTACACCATAGGCAGCGTGTTCACTAGTTATTCTATGAGTTTTGGATTTAAAATCCACAAGGTAAGTATCTATAGCATTTGGCCAAGGCCATGTTGAGTAAATAGATGTGTTTCATTAATATTTAAAAGTCAAACTAATCTATTCAAGTAATCTAGTGATTGCCAATTTCAAGAAAGAAGGATACAAAGTTTCGGCATTTGATTAGACATCAATCGGCAAAGAAGGTAAGGATTTAAGTGTACTAATCCTCATCGATTTGATTTTATGGCGAATGGCTCTTTACTAAGTATTAAGTGATTGATCAAATGTACAGATTTAAGATCTAAGGCATTAGATCAAGCTTTTCGGGATTTAGAGTGAACTTGCTAAAGCAAATTAGGTGTGTACCCCACACTACTTTTTAATAAGATTTATGGCAATAATTAATACGTGCATGTTTATAAGAATGTGAATATGGCTAAGATACCATGCTATGGTACAAAAGTACTCAGGTACGTTTCTTACTCCTACTAGGATTATGAATATATGTTATTTTTAACATGTGAAAAGTGATGAGAATGTGAATTAAAGCATGATATGCATGATATGTATGATATGGGGCATATGGGTTATATGAAAAGGGGAAGTGAATGTGGTGACCTAAGACCACGATAACTGAATGTGGTGACCTAAGGCCACGATATCTGAATGTGGTGACCTAAGACCACGATATCTGAATGTGGTGACCTAAGACCACGAATTTTATAGAGGCGATGAGCACGCCGACCGCAATGACGCCTTCGATGGTATGTAGCGGATGGAGGGTTGACTTAGTAGTCCCCACGGTGTATAGGTTGGTACGGGTGATGTGTAGCGGATGGCATATAGGTTTGGGTTCGGGTTGCATCATTATTTCCTATCTCGTTATATGAATATGCATGTAATATGTGAACATATGCCTAAATTGTTAAATTTTAGTGTTGGTTACACATTGAGTCTGCTTGACTCACCCTTGTGGGATTACTTTTAGGTGACGATCGGTGAGGGGTGGCCGGCGGGAGCTTAGTGGAGGCCATGTGAAGTTCGATTTTCTTTATTTTGGACTCTTTTTTTTATATTAAGTACTTGAATTTATTTTTGGGGATCATTTGATGTAATAAGGCCTTAGTTGAATTATTTTACTTTACATTCATTTATCATGCTACGAAATATATTTTTTTAAAAGACTAAGTAAATTTATCTTAAACTAAACTCTAAATGTTTTGTCACCTAAAGTAAAGGATTTTACAAAATGAAATAAACTTTTTTTCAACTCAAGCCCAACCCAAAACAATCTTTCTTGCAAAACACACAAGTTTTTCCTAAGTAACAAAAGAATTTGAAACGGTTTACACCGGGGAACATACCAGATCCGGTCAAGGCTCGTGGGCTGAGTTTGGGGTGTTTCAGTATGGGAGGTCCTAAGTTCAAGCCTCAACTTGGGTAAATTTTGGTATTTTTATGAATAAAGCCCTATTTCTGGTTAGTGGGCTTATAAGTAAAAGTGTGTAAATAACTAACAGAATGGGCATGCTGGTTTGGTGGTTAAGTGGATTGTTGGTTATGATTGAGGTCCTGAGTTCGAATCCCTGTGCAAACAAGGGATTTTTTGCTGCCTGTGCCGTGTAAAAGGTTGAGATGGACTAAAATTCTATTAGTGGGAGGTTGATGGAGATAATTAAGGAGACTTGGATAGGGGAGTTATTAGAATTTTTTCTAATCTAATTACTTTTCTTTTTTTTGGTTTTATCACATTTGTTTCCCAAAATTTTGGCTCTCCTCCTTTCTCAAAATTCTCTACCGTTTTCTTCATTTGTTGCCCTTCTTGCCGACTTTTTGTGTCTTTTTCCTACTGTTTACTTATTTCTTCGTAAACTGAACACTTATTTCATTCGTCTCCTCATCATTTACGCGTTTGGTAAGTTTCAGCAAGTTTTGAGATGCGTTCTATGTTTAGGGTAAATAATTCGTTGGGTTAAGAGGAGTTTTGTTGGTTGTAGGAATTAACCAAGGGGCTGGAGATCAGCCATTAAAAGTTTAAGGTGCGGAGTTCTCGTTGTTCGATTGGAGGTAAGGATTTGATAACTATCGTTTCACTGACTCATTTTAGTTTCATTAAAATTTCATTAGAAATACTGAATTTGGGATTCGAATAATGGATTTGTGGATTCTGGTGATCTCGGGATTAGGTAGGCAGTGAAATCAAACTAGGTGTGTACCCGGAAACGCAGAAAATAAGGTTTTGGTGAAAGTTGAAGACCTTATTGTTGACGCCACACGGGTGTGTGGTCGCATGTGTGGTAGGCCGTGTGCGAGATTGTTAGTCACCACACGGCCGTGTGATTGACGAGCCAGGCTGTGCGCGAGTGACAAGGCCGTGTGATGACAGGGCAAGGCTGTGTGTGGCACATAGGCTCAACCAATTGGGCCGTGTGGGCCACACGGGCGTGTGAGATTATGGGCCAGGGCATGTGATCCACACAGCCAATGCCAATTTGGGTCGTGTGGGCCACACGGGCGGGTCACATGGGCGTGTGAGCCCATTTTTTTGAAAAACTCTGTAAGGTTGTACGGGTCACCCAAGCTGATTGTGGACCTACCGTAGGGTCGGTAAGCAATACTTAGACCCTATATGAATGATTTGTCCGTCTGATTTCTGTACTAAGCATGTATATTGATCTGAATATATGAGTTTAAATTGCATAGGAGCATGTCATTCTTGTATGTTGCATTGCATCGGGGTGGGTTGATTATGATTGGAGGAAGCATATGAAAGGCTCTTAAGCCTATTATCTGGCAGGTCAGCTAGAAATTTCTGATTATGTGTCGCATTCGGTACAACATGGTGTGTAGGGCTAGGTGGGTTGATTTTATCCCCACCTAATGTGTAGGGTTGGATGAAGTTGGTGTGTAGAGGCTGGTGGGTAAGACTTTGTTTTTTGCATATATTCTGTCTGAAATGGGCTAAGGCCCTATAATATGTCTGTTTCTGAATTTGAGTGGGCTATGGTCCACACCGTTTCTGTAATGGGCTCAGACCCTAACTGTGAGATTATGTCTATTATCTGATATCTCTGTGTGTATGTTTTCTGTGGGGATTACACACTGAGTTTGCGAAAACTCACCCTTTTCTGTTTAATCTGTTCAGGTAATCCCTAGTAGTAGACAGATCGGTGCAGCGGAGGACTCGGCGGTGACCATGATTCTGAATACTTATTTATGGGTTATTTTAATTCTACTTTGGTTATATTTGGGTAAATTTTATGTAATAAGGCCTTTCGGATTTTAGTTTAAAACTTGGGATTATTATTTTATAAACTGCTAGCAGTAAGACAAGACGTAGGTTTTTAAAATAAACAAAGGTTTTATCAAAATACGTACGACCTTGCAAATCGTTTTAAAAGCTTTCGCAACGTATAAAGTTTTGAAAATGGATAATGAATAAATAAACGACACGTTTTGACGATAGCCTAAGATACCTAAAAATGGTTTTAACGCAATGACATTTTCTAAAGCACTATCATGTGACGTTGCCAGATTCAGCCATAACGTCCATGCCGAGTTTAGGTGTTACAATATCAGAATGTTGTATTACCAGAAATATATATATATTTCAGATCATAATATCATATAACCGAAACATATTTTGATTCGAAAAATCTTAATTTCATATACATATATATCAGACTAGAATGTCATGTTTTCAGAAGCACATATGTCATACCAGACCAGAATAAATGTAGACACGGATCCTACCCCCATTCGCTACACACCAACTCCAACCAACCTATCACACCAATTAGGACTTCAAGAGTCCATCCATCCAATCACACCAGGTCATGGTGGTATGCCACTCATAATAGTGCAACTGAGTTGCCAAACATATATTGCGGTTTAACCGTCGAAAATGAAGTAATACTGCCAGAAAACATTTCCTCCAACAAAACAAAACCCACCCTAATGCATATGCAAAATCACGTTAACATACATCCATATCACACAGGTTGTATGCATGCATACATAAATTGATATTATACAGAATGTAACTTACAAACAATTTATACAAATCATAACATATCATATTACATGGTCGAATCAAATAACTTATTAGAACAGATAACAAAATATGTATAACACACCTAGTTTACAAAACAATCATGCTTAACTCACGTACGTACTTATAGTAGATCATATCGCGTTATTATACTTATCAGAACTTATCTAACATACTTCCTACACTTACCCATGTTTGTTTTACTAAAATTTACACTTTTCTGAGCCTACATAATACCCCTGGAGCCAAATTCAGAGTCCCTCAGTCAGCCCCTAATTGGGCCTCAAAATTGGCCCAAGTGGCCCACACGGCCCAAAAACTAGCCCGTGTGGTCCACATGGTCTGCATGATACCCGCATGGCCTACATGATTTTGCATTGCTGTGTGCCCTACATAGCCTACCCATACGGGCTACAAAGTCACACACGACCTACCACACGGCTGTTTGTCACTTGGTAGTTCAAAAAACATCATTGTTTTGCAAATTCTCTAAATTTTTGATGAGTTTTTTAGGTTAGATCAAACACCTAATTGTTGATTTGTTGACTACCCAACTGAGACTTACGAATCCTACAATTAGAATCAAAACACATTGATTACCTACCAAAAATAACCCCAAAATTTCTCATAAACATATCCTTTTCACAATGAAAAACAACCCCAAAAAACCACAGTTCAATCACTTATGACGAAATAATCACCAAAATCATTCTTAACTAGCTGGGGAATTGTCGAACACTGTACGATTCTTAACTAGGGGGTTAAATTCGAAAGATTTTTTTAGCAACATAATGTTTAACTTAATCCAACTTGAAACACTTGAACAATTATCGAGCCCTCTAACTTCACAATGAAGAATGAAAAATAAACCAAGCTACTAGCAGGATCACAATGAAAAGTAAAATTTCCCAAAATAAATTTAAAACAAAAGAAAAAAGAAAAATTGGTGAAGGAGGGAGAAAAGAACGTGAGAGGTGGGAAGTGGAAGAGATAATTTGGGATAATTTCATAACTCCCCATATCACACCAAATCCTATTAATTAACCACCCACAAGATTCCCTCATAATTCAAAACAAAAATAGTTTCCACTTTGTACACACGGGGACTTGATTTTTGTTATAACCCATTGACAGAATGAAAATAAATTTCCTCATAATTCACAACTGCCTCAACCCGCTGAGGCCTAACTATTTTGACCCGTTTCGTAGATCACAGATTCAAGTCAACAGGAACAAAACTCCTCTTATTCTGTACTTATTACTTCCCTTTTCCTTGTTCTCTAAGTGATTAATCTCTTTCGCTAACTTGATTTCATTCAACCAAAGTCGCTTAGTTACAGACCCTCGACTCACAGATACAGATTGAGCCGCAACAACCCTTCGCAATTCTCTTTTCGACTCTTGGGACACAAAATCATCACTAGAATCCAGATTACCACCAATAGAAAGGAGCATCTTTACACACTCACAAATTTCCAGATTGAGCACATTACCCCGAGAAAAGGATTTGATGTGAGCCACTTGGCAATGTCCACCACGTCCTCGCGTACCGTGTCCACAGGTACTACGTAAATTCATTTTTCTTGATGATAGTTTAAAATTCTAGAGTGTAGCTTAAATTGTCTTTAGACCTTAAGTCTAAAGTTTAATAGAATTGACTAATTTGAAGAAGAGATTGTTTAATTTCAATAGACTCTAAAGTTTACCAATTAGCTAGGTTTTAAAGTAAGTATAACTGAAGTAACTAAAGCAAAGAGTTTCTTACTTGGGTCGACGCCGAAGACTCGAATTCACATTTCATAACCAAATATCAAAATTTTTATTGAAATTCCAAATTTTGAATCAAAACAATTTTCATAAAAGAAAAGTTGGAAACCAAAAATCACATCTCGAATTTTGTAACTTGGCTCTAATACCACTAAGTGTAACACTCCATAATCCAACCTTAACGTCTAGGCTGAGTTTGGGGTGTTACACCTGCAATTCTACATGAAGTATTATTTCCCATCAAAACAACACCTTTAAACATTGTTTCATATGTTGTAAACCAATATCAATTAGGAATTATATGGAAGGTGCAACTAGAATAGAGGATCCAATCGCCACTTACTTTAGAGTTGTCAATAGAAACAACTAGGAGTTCACCATCGCTGTAGTATTCTACTACATCAGTTTCACTGGGTTATTCTGGTTGTTTTCCCTTTTGATTCACAGCCTCCCTTTTGATCTTATTCTGTATCTTATATCACTCAAACTTAATGTTCCCTTTCTTCTTGAAGAAGTTATAGATTTTACCTCTGTTTAAAGATCTCGATCTACCCTTAGATTTACATTCAGGATTTTGCTCTTGTTTCCTTCCACAATTATCACTAGTATTCCGTTCTTATCTCCCACAAACAATGGGATCCTCTCCTTGAGAGTCAGATCCAGCTACAAGATGCTTCATCTTGTTATACGAGGATAAGAATCACAGGCTTTATTAATTGTGAGAGATTGACAACTATAAAAAATTCGTATCTCTGAAGGTTGAATAAGACAGAGGCAATGAATAGAGTAGAATTAACCCTAAATCCTCTATATCATACTAAACCTTTATGGCTTCTAAGTTCCAGACGATTTCTTTAAACGCAGTTAAGTGTTTGACCAAAGACGTAGCTTTTTCCAAAGAATGATAATAAAGACGCTATTTCAGGTACAACTTGCTAGTTAGGGTTTTCGACATGCATAGCTGCTCCAGCTTTACCCATAATGCAGCGGAGGTTTTCTCCTTCAACACGTCCTATAGAACATCATTCAACATATGCAGATATAATTGCGTTAAAGCCTTTCGATCTTTACACTTCTTCTCTTTAGGCGTCAATGTTGAAGGTATCTTATCTAACCCTAGCAAGGCATCATCCAAATCTCTCTGCTCAAGAACTGCTTACATTTTTACCTGCCACAATGCAAATATGGTGTTGTGATCCAACAGTAGAATCTCATACTTCATTTTCACCATTACCGTGATCGAAGCAATCAACCTGAAAAGCTCTGAAGCCGGCTTGTTACAATAAACGTTGATAATGACAGTAGAACGATAGTAAAACAATAAGAAAAGAAAATAAGAACACACAGATTTTATGTGGAAACCCTTTCGAGAAAAACTATGGGCAAAACAGAAGAAATTCACTAATGTTGAAAAATGAATAGTACAAGAGGAGTTTCGAGTACATCTATTTAAGGGTTGAAAAACCCTGTTCTAATTAAAGTCAAATAGTAGAAGTGTAGTTCTATACAAACTAAACTTGTATGGTATGGTCCGTACTGCGGGGGCTACGACCCTCAGCCTCTCTCCCTCACAGATCCCCTTATTTTCCCACTATATTTATTTCTTCAACAAGTGACATGATTCGGGTCACAAAAACTCTATCACAATCAAATTCAAGTTTAAATCGAGCTTACGAAAGCTCTAAAATTGATCCAAAATAAATTAGGGTCCATTTTAAGACTTTTACAAAAAAAGATGGTGATAATACAAAACATGAGTTACACAACCATGTGATAGGCTGGGCCCATATGGTAATGGAGTCACACAACTATGTGCTTAAACCATGCAACTCGATGGTGTCGTTTGGATTGAAATGTAATAATTCAACAAAATGTTAGATGACCTTATGGCCGGACCATGTATCTAACTAACACCATGTTAAAAAAAAAATGACTTAATTGTAAAACACACACGGGCTTGTCGACAACCCGTGCGACCAGCTGTGACCATGTGAACAATAATTTCCCAATTATACAAAGAGAACATGACCGTGTCACCTGCCCATGCATGACACGCCGTCGTGTGTCAGCTTGTGTATAACAACATATGCGATCCTTTGCTTGGTACAATCCAATTTCCTATAAGTGACCTAAAATGCACCTTTTAACTAATGTAAACCTGTCTAAAACTTGTTCAATCCATGATAAAACATAACATAAGCACTTCCCTAAACATATAACCAATATGCCACAATTGGCACCAACACAAACATAAAACATAAGTCATTACCAATCATACCTTAACCCTTAACCATTTCATACCACATGCTAGATCATATACATATCATCATTTAAGCTTTGGAATTCAAATTAACATTTTAAATACCAAACTTTGCAACAAGCCATACATGTAACACCCCAAACCCGGCCCATGAGCCCTGACCGGATCTGGTATGTCACGGAGTAAAAACGTTTTGAAAGATTTTGATTTTCTGGTGAAAATTTGAAAATACTGTTAAGGTTATAAAACAGTGTTTGATAAAACTCAGGAGGGATTGTTTTTGAGTTGAAAACCTTTGGAAACATTTGGTCATTTAAAATTTTAAAGTCATCAGAGTTATTGTTAACTGGGTGAATTTTGCTACCCGATGGTAACATCTTTGAAAACTCGTAAAAGTTACTTAATTTGAAAATGTTGCTTTTAACCGATTCACTTAACATTTTATAATTTCATTTGTACTATAGTATAAGTAAAGTAAAAACAACTATGTAAACATCCAAAATAATAAACTAGCGGCCTTATTACAACCCAAATTAAAAATCTAGAAAATAAATAAACTTGAACTGAATCAAATAAAATTCCAAATCCAAAGAACAAGCATGGCTGCCTCGAGTCCTCTTCGGCTCCATCTCCGCGATCTACTCATCTGCAAAATAATATGGGAAGGGGTGAGTCACCAAGACTCAGTGTATAAATCCCCAACCCGAAGTGCAACTCATACACAAATTATTAATAGGCATGCAAACATGCAACCCAAACTAACCATCCGTACTCCTTTAACTACCCCGTGTGGTCAAAACCACTGGTGGTCAAAACCACTAGTGACTAGAGTCACAAATCAAGTGATGGGGCCAACCCATCGTGTGGTCAGAACCACTGATGACCATAGGTCACAATTTATCAATATGTGGTCAAAACCACTGGTGGTACCAAACCACTGGAGTCACAAATTATATCAACGGTGTGGTTAAAACCACTGGTGACCGAAGTCACAATCAAACTGATGGGGCCAACCCATCTTGTGGTCAAAACCACTAGTGACAGTCCATAGAGATCATCCCCCTCCTCTCATCAATCCCACCATCATCATGCTCACATAACAAATATCATAATCCCATATATCATGCATTTATGTATAGCATAGCATTCAATAGCATATGATGGCATACACAAACATACATCATAGATCACGTAATAGGGGACTTACCCGGAATCCAAGCTTATGCCCACAAGGCAAAGTTACAACACGAGAGGTTATACAGCAACATAACAAACAGTCTATGCTAATAAAGTGTGTAAGAGTTTACACACCTGTTTTACCGAAGATCTAAGGAGAAATCCCGAATCTATACAATATCACAAAATCCTAAAACATATTCCCGTATTGCTCCTACATTCGGCCACTATAGGTTAGTATCAAAAAGCCTTATTCGGCTAAACTAATAATCCTGAAGGACTAATGGCACCCATAATCAAAATATGGCCCTAGGCCGAATCTTTATTATCACTTACCAAAGCAAATTGAAATCTCGGAAAGCCACTCCTATCCTCTGAAACTGTCGAAATCCCTATATGTCACTTTGTTAAAATTGGCTATAAGCAAATCTATGGAAAGTGGCCTATGGCCGAATACTATATAGGCTTACCTTGTAGAATTAAAACCACGAAAGGCTCCCTCAATGCACCTTGCCGTTAGCTACAACAAAGAAATACCATCTTGTGATCCTATGAACATTCGGCCATCCCAAAAAAAAGAAGAAACAAACTGATTGCCTTAAAGAAGAAATACTTACCACTATGCCGCTTGGAGAAACTACAAGAGAAAAGTCGACAGCCCCTAAGAGATTCGGCTAACACCAACTGGAAGATAAAGTTTGAGTAGAATGGGGGTGATAAGTTCGGCCAAGAAGGAACAAAAGAAGAAAAGGGATTTGAAGAATTTTTGGCACTTGTGGACTAGAGAGAATTCGGCCAAGCAATCAATTGAAAAAAAAGAAGAACAAGCCAAATAAATTTTGGCACCTCCTTGCTATACTCAAAGCCGATTAAGGTGTCCTACATTCGGCCATCTTCCCCCCTTTTTGTGATAATTCTTTATTCATTAATTATCACCCACTTAAAATAAAAAACAACATTATCTCCCATCCTATCTCTTAGCCACCGTTTCAAATAAACAAAATAAACGTAAAATACCAATTATCCCATCCTTCTAGCCGAATAAAACAAGATTTATTGTTATCAAATTAAGAGCCCAAAAGTAGGCCATCAGGTTTCTCCTTTCATGCCAAAAATAAAAATAAAACCATCTATGCTGCTGCCCATGCTACTCGAACATGGGACCTCACCTTCTTGACCCTTCACAACGCCTCACCACTTTGCTCTCGACTCATTTCGTGACATAAACTTCCTACAACTCCTTTTAAGTGCTTCCTCCCTAGCTCCCCCTTGTCTTAACGCCAAAGGCAAAAATAAAACACCCTTTTCTTCCACCGTGACTCGAACTTGAGTCCATTCACCAAGACCCTTAAGTGGCGCCCCAAGCCACTCCACCAGACCAACTTTCATGCCCTTAAACTTTACCATTTAATTTTTAAGGCCTTTCCAGCCCAACTCCCATAATGCAAAAATAAAACTCCCAATGCGCAAACTCGGCAGCTCGAACCCTTGCTTTGCCGCACCCTTCCTAGCCCCTTAGGTAGCGTCCCATGCCACCCTACCACCTGTTTCCTTATGTCATGCTCCTTCAAAAATTTCTCTTAACCCCTATCTCACCTTGCTTCCTCCTCTAAAGCACTAAAAGAAATTTTCAGTCCTAAGTCCGACCTAACCCGGGGTTATGACTAGACCCTAGAATATGCCTAGCAATCATAGTATTCATTTATTTTCAAGCAAGCACATGAAAATAATAAAATTGCAAACAACCCCTAATTCAGGATGTTACAATACATCAATTAACAAATTACCATATATACTTATATACAAGGACAACCATGCCAAAACACATTCATTAACTTGCAAAAGTGTAACCATCCTATGTACATGCCACAAATAACCAAGCTTGAAACATTCAAAAGACTACTGAAATGAGAGACGGTAGGTGTGCTTCCCGCTGATCCAACTGACACATTCTAGATGTCTAAAATTTATAGAGAAAGTAGTAACACATGTAAGTATTATAAATACTTAGTAAGCTCATACAATATAAATGATTTGCTTACATTAATCATTTATCACATTCAGTACAATATGCAAAACAACTTTCCTATCATAGCATAACAAAGCAAACACAAAATAAGTGAGACTTTTGCTTTATAACAATAATTATAACCTCAAATGATACCATATCAATCTCAAGTCAATAAACATCACATATCTACTTTATATCCATCATTTCCCAATCTCAATATCATATTATCACATTTCTTTATCTTTAACTTACCCGATGAGAACTAATAAAAGAGCTTAGTACACAGGTGAAAAGAATATCAGGTGCTTAATAAATCAGTGTCAGGTTACTCATCCGGGCTAAACCTTTAATGACACACTAAATAGCCTGGCTAGGGCTTAATAGACATGTAAGGTTACCCATCCAGACTAAACTTATAAAACAACATCAGGTTACTCATCCGAGCTAAACTTGTGTCACATGTATCTTTGAGTCCACAAAAAATGCTAGAGCTCGGAATCATCGGGCATCAACCCATAACCTCATGTACGAGACTTTTACTAAGTTTATCTAGATTAATCTCAACATTTCCCCTTTTGTAACATTCTATTTCAATTAAGTTAAATCCTCAATTTGTGTACTACTCATAGCCAATTCAAACTTTCAATAGAGCACAAATACATATTTAAGCATAATACAACAGTAGCTTAAACTTGGTTATACTGCATGAACTTACCTAGCAAACAACAACGGTCTCAGTGCTAGGGACTATTCAATAGTTTTCCCTTTTCCTTATATATCCTTTGATTATTATAAATATTGATCTGAATCATAATTCAACTCAATTATCCCTTCGAATTATCATTTAATAGTATAATTTAGTTATATAATAGTCCAATTTCACCTATGGAATAATTCCTCAAGTTTTACATTTATTTCAATTTAGTCCCTAGAATAAAAAAAGCCATAACTCTTGAATTTGAGTTTCGATTTCGAAATTTATATCAATTCCATCCTTCTACAGTCCATTAAAACCCATATTTACAGAATTTTCATGCCAATTTAAAAGTTATTACATCTTAGTTCCTAACTTTGAAACTAGCAACGTTTACTTTAGAAACTAGTCCATTAACAATTCTAAGCTTCAAAGCTAACCAAATAACCACAAAAGCTTCAAGAAAACATCAATGGTAACTTTTATAAACTTTAAAAACTTCACAAAGTAGTCCTTTGGGATTTCAAAAACATAAAAATTACAAGAAATAGGCTTGAAATCACTTACAAATTGAAAAAATAAAGTTGAAATGAATGAAGCCTTAGATTTTACTCAACATTCGGCCAAAAGAAGCAAAAATGATGAAGATGAAGCCATTTTGGCTTTTATACTATCATTATCATTTAATTAATCCTAATTAGTTAAACTAATCTTGATTAGTTTTTGTTAAACATGATTAACAAGTCTTAGTGGAATGATACATCATTTTTCCACTATCCAACATTACTTAATGAACTAATTACTTAATTTGTCCTTGGAACTTTAGAAAAATCTATAGCAATTAACTTTTTGACTTTTACGATTTAATCTTTATAACTTAATTGATTATTTAATCACTAAAATTTCGGATTGAAATTCAATATAACCTTAACATAAACACATAAATATTAATTTATAAAGTTTACTAACTCGACCATCAGAATACATGGTTCTGAAACCACCATTTTTGGTACCACTAAAAACGGGTTGTTACAACAAGTCCTCTTCCGGGTCATCTTCCTCACCAAGATTTGCTCATTTAAAGGGACAAATATTTGTCTTTAATACCACTACTTTCTAAAGATAAGATTAGCTTATAATAGATATGTATTTATTATTTCAAATCACCACTTTCCAAATATAATATTAGCCTTTAATGAAAAGATAAATATGTATCTATTATTGCAAATTACCTCTTTATCCTTTTAATATCTCCTCTTTCCAAAGATAAGATTAGCCCATATATAATAAAAAAATATGACAATCTAGTAAAAAAAAAAATAAAAGGGATATATAAATACCAAATAAAGATAAGATGTATAAAGATAGGCACCGATATAGCAAATTTGTGTTCCCTTCCATACAAGCACAAGAGTTCATATTCAAAAAATACCGCGAGAAAGCATTAGAGTTTCAAACCTATTGGCATCAAGATTCTTTACGAAAATGTCTCCAAGATAATTTTCAGTAGAAAAATACTGAAGTACTATGATCGCTGTAAAACAGTCTAGTTTTGAAATTTATAAAGAATGATCGAACCTGTAGACTAACTATGACAATGATAGAGGCAAGTGCACCTATCGAACAGTAGTATAGTTAAGGCAAGAATATCTTATCGAACCCAAGGAACCTAAAAGTACTACTACTCACTTTCTTTCTATTATTTAGCCTGAAATATGGAGTGATTGGGTGATTTATCTAAAACTAATGAAATACTTTAAACTAAAATGCAAAAATAAATGAATAAATTGGTTGGAAAACTCAGTTGATAACGACGATACCCTCAGAAGAATCCACCTATGACTTCACTTATTATTTATTCCCTAAACCATATGATTTCTTTACTTAGCTTGATCCGTGAGACTCCCTAACCTATATTAAACCTTCTCTCGAAGCGAATAACGTCTAACCTTAGGTTAATTAGTGGAACTCTCATTCTCTTATAATAACCCCCTAAAGAAGCAGTAAATCGATCAAAGGATTCCCATATTAGGTTTCACCCTAATTTGGCAAAATCTCGTAACCCTATCTCTAGGCGCCCTATCAACTCTGCTTAATTATACTAGATCTACTCTCAGGCAGGGTCTATTCCTCCTCCACCTAAGCATATCAGATTAAATTAAGCAACATAATTAAGAACAAACTAAGTATTTATCATATAAATTTAGAAAACAATAACAAAATCCATCATAGGTTTCATCCCCTTCAGGTATCTGAAGGGTTTAGTTCATAACTAAATAAGAAAACATCTTAAGAGCAAAGATAAAACAAAACATTAGAAATCCCTAAAACCCCTTGAAGAAATTGAAGGAGAGATCCTCCGTCTTGAGTAGAATTCTGGCTATTCGAGATGGATCACTGGCTATCTTCAAGTAATTCCCTAAATGAGTAAAGCTCTGGCAGAAAACTCTGCTCAAAACTTGACGCCCTTGAATAGCCGCCTTCGGGTATTTATATATATGTTTGGGATGCTTTACTTGGCTCCTAAATACTCATAATTCAAGCATAATTCGTTCCTAGGTGTTTAAGTAGACTTAGGATTGCGTTTCTTGGGCTCTAAGCATCCTAATCCGAGTGAAATTGCTCTTTCGCGGCGAGGGCACGGTCATGGCACGCCCGTGTAAGTCATCTTCTAGCCCATGTCTCTATTACATTAAATTAGGCATGGGTGTGTACGCCGTAGTGCACGTCAAGGTACAGCCGTGCTTGAGTCTCATCAATTGGGGCATGGGTGTAAATCGTGGCATGGCCGTGTGAAGTGAATGGCAAGGCAGTAGTGTAGCTTGAAGTCCGGCCGTGTTGATTTCTTGGGTTGGCCCAATTTGGCCCGTTTAAGCCCGTTTTACGTTCTTTTTATCCTTAGGTGCTTTCCTGAGCATAAGACACGAAAAAAAGATTAAGAGCACCTTTTTACATAAATCAAGGATAAATTCTTCCAAAAGCATACTAAATGTGGGATTAAAATATGTTACTTTTACGATTTATCATACTACCTTTTTGGTCCCCACAAGTTCACAGATAAAAGGATGTCTGATGTTAATATGCTTTGTACGAAAGTACAATACATGATTTTAGAAATATTAATTGCACTTGTATTGTCACAATACACTGTCAGAACATCTACTAGAACTCCATAATCAAACATTTGATCCATCCAGAGTAATTGTGCACAACAACTTTTAGCTGCTATATATTATGCTTTAGCTGTAGAAAATGAAGTAGATTTTCGCTTCTTGGTATGCCATGAAACAAGATTGTTCCCCATATAAAAATAAGCACCAGACATGCTTTTCTAATCATCTATATTACTGACCCAATGCATCAAGTGCTAAATTAGTATATTTGGAAAATCATAGCCCAAAATCTAATATACCTTTCACATATTTGATAATCTATTTTTCTTCTTTGAGAAGAGAATTTTTTGCATTGGCTTGACTCGAACACTTTGAAAAATATTTGAATAACTAGCAGTTAAATAGAGTAGACTCTCAATTATACTTTTCTATGTTGAACTATCTATTTAAATAGCATCTCTGTCAAGACTCAGTTTTTTACTTGAGCTCATAAGACTTCAAACATCTTTAGCTTGCTTAAGACCAAATTTCTTAACCATGTTCAACACATATTTTTCTTGGTTAACAAAATTTTCATTTTCAAGCTATTTAACCTGCAAGCCAATAAAATAATTAAGCTCACCAACCATATTCATTTCATACTTCGAGTGCATAAGTTGAATAAACTCATCTTTGGATTTGTTGGTTGTAGATCCAAAAATGATGTCATCAGCATATATTTGTGTCGAAATCCAATTATAGTTGCAAAATAAAATCAAAACAAATATCAAAATAATGTAGCGAAAAAGAAAACATACAATGCATCGGATTTCACCAATGATCAGTTTGAATGGTTTTATCATGTCATCAAATACAAAATACAGTAAAAGAACAAAACTTTGAACAAGGGTGGTCACCATCTTTGTTCAATTATGTCTTCATTTTCGTATGAACATGGGGCTCAGTTATTAAAAACTTATAGGTGTCAAATGTTTGGCCTCTAATAGTAGTCCACACCAGGAATCTAGAAAACCTTTGTAAGGTTGAGACCCACTTTTCAAGATAGTGCTAGCTATCTGATAACATGGATCCGCACACTTTTTTTTTTATCTTAATCTCAATACCAAAAAGAAAACTAGAAGCAAAATTTCAAAAAATAATTTTTGTTTTATTTTTTTTTTGTTTCTCCATGAGAAAATGAGAGACCAATAAGAAAAACAACTACATGAGATGTCTAGCTAAGTTATACTATATAGGTTAGGTTTTTAATCAAATTTTGATTAATTGCACTTTAACTATTAGACTTTATTAAACTATTTAATTTAGTTCTTTTTTGTTTTAATTTCCAAATTTCCATTATTGTGTGTGACTCATTAGACTTCAAATTATGTTGGGAACAAATACAGTCTATTTTGATTAAGAAATAATTATTTTCATAAATCATTTGAGGGACCTAGAAACACAACATTACCTCCATTTGTTGGAAGAGTCAAAATATATTTTCGACAAAGCCTTTCACTGTTCATTATTTATGTGTAATTCAATCATTCCATCATATATCTCGGATGAACTTAAAGTCCTAGTGCAATATCAACTTTTGCTTATCCATGCTAGTCTTGCAACTCCTTATATTAACCTTGACTAGTTGCCTTGGCCCAGGACTTACAGTTAATACAAATTAAGATCATATAGGATATGTCCCTTCATATCACTTGGGGTGATGGATCCTATCTAGACCACTCTACTACCTTCGTATGCCTTATGTCATGCCCAAAATATCCTACCTTAAGCATTTGTCTATACAGACCCATTTTTGATGGATCAAAGTATAATACTCAACATACAAGTCGACTCATTATCACAAGTATAAGGATTATTTACATTACCTACTCATGGGAGTATTTCCATAGACACTTGAGTGAAATACCAAATGAAACTCTCATAGCGGGGCATGTTTAGTGTATTTGTTCTCATTACAAGTACCCACATGTTATCCTCAAGTATCCTACGCTTCAACTTATGAAATCAGTTGCATGCATCCTATGCATGAAGGCTTAACTCGTGCCGACCTTTGAGCATTACCAATGCACTATATCGATAATACTGTAACACCCTGAATTTGGGACTAGAATAAGTGGGTTCGTGTGTCGAGAGAATGGATTTTATCATTAAAAAAATTATTATTGCATGTTTAGTTTAATTTTTAGGAGGTTTAGGAAGGGTTGGTAGTGTTAGAAAAGTCCTAGGCTCGATCTAGGGCTTTAGCAAAAATGTTGTTTTTTTTAGGGAGGTTGGGGGTAGTCATAAGGCATTTAAAATATTGTTGGGTTAAAACATATCACAAAGAAGTAGGTTGTCTGGTGGCTTGGGGTGCTTGGAATAAGTTGGTGGTTAGAGGTTCAAGTCTGGACTTGGCAAAAAACTTTTATTAGCATAAGTGGTATGAAGGCCAGAGTTTAGGCCTTATAAATAGTTGGGACTATTTTATGACACAAGGAAACGCCTGGCCCAGTGGCAAAGGAGTTAGGAGTAGTAGGGGAGCATGGTTCTAGTCACGGCGTGCGCATGTTATGTTTTTTTTAAGTAAACCTGGAGTGCGACAAAAGGTTTATAATTAATTAGGTAGGAAATATGACACAAATAAAATACGCGGCGTAGTGGTAAGGGGCGTGGACCATCGTGAAGAGGTCGGAGGTTTGAATCTGGATGTTGGCTAATATTTTTAGATTCCTTTAGATGATTCGGTCGCTGGAAAATATGCTTTAAAAGAAGTCGAGAATGGAACATGTCACAAGCAAAGTTGTGGTGTAGTGGCAAGAAGCGTGTTGTGGCTCTTACAGGTCGCGGGTTCGAGTTGCCTTGTCCACATTAACTTATTGTTTTGCTACAGGCGTGTGTAAGTTGGTCGCTGGAAAGTATACCTTAAAATAAGTTGAGAATGGAATATATCACAAGAATGGTTCTGGTGTAGTGGCTGGTGGCGTGTGGTTATGCTTGGAGGTCTCGAGTTCGAGTTGCCTTGTCCACATTAACTTGTTATTTTGCTGTAGGCATGTGTAAGTTGGTTGCTGGAAAGTATACCTTAAAATAAGTTGAGAATGGAATATATCACAAGAACGGTTGTGGTATAGTGGCAGGGGGCGTGTGTTGGTGCTTAGAAGGCTTGGGTTCGAGTTGCCTTGTGCACATTAACTTGTTATTTTGCTGCTGGCGTGGGGAAGGAATTTGAATGTAATTCAAATTGAATTTTTGGCTAAATAAAGGAATTTAATTGGTGATAAGTTTGAGTCGATTAGGGAGTGTAGATTTATTTATTTATCTATTTATTTATTTATTTTAGTATAAATATGGGTGTCGAAATTCTCTTTAAATAGAGAGGGGATATCTCTTCAATTTCGGCATTTGAACCCCATTCTCTCAATCTTTTCTCTCCGTCTCTTCTACAAGCCAAAACCCTAGTTGCTTTCTGCAATTTTTTTTCTTTTGAATTCTTTAGAAGCCGAAACCTTTTTATTTCATTCTCTTCTTCATTCTTTTTCTCTTGTGCCGATTTCTCCATTAAGCCGAAAGATGGAATATAATCCAATTAGTATTGTTTGGCTGAAACTTTGAAGGGGGAATTCAGGATTTGGTTGTGTCGACTACAAGTAGGAGATCACTCGGGATTCCAAAATATAAGGTAAGCAAAGTATGGATTAGGCCGTAGGCCATTTATTCAAATGTTAGGATTGGATCTAACATAGTCTATGTAGGGATTTCGACAAAGACCAAGGACAAGTGATAATTCGGATTTAGATCCACAAGGTAAGTGTTAAGATATTCGCCAAGGCCTATTTAGTGACTTAGATCTATTTACTATTTATTCAAAAGCCGAAAACTAACCAAATCAAGTGATCTAGTGTTAGCCGATTCCAAGGGAGAAAGACTACGAAATTTGGGGATTTGATTAGTAGTGAAATCGGCAACAAGGTAAGATTTTGGTTGTGATAATCCTTGAGATTTAATTAATTAGCCGAATGGCTCTTTGCTAAAGTGCTTAAGTTTGCTGAATGTAGGAATTAAGGATCTAAACCATTAGATCGGGCTTTCGGGACTTCAGTGAAAGCGTTAAGTAAATTAGGTGTGTACCCCACACTATTTCTTAATAAGTTTTATGGCATGTTTAATATATATATATGTGTGATATTAAGAATGTGAAAAGTATGGCTAAGGTACCATACAATGGTACAAAGTACTAAGGTACATTTTCCTACTCCTACTATGAGTATGATATGGTTTGTTATGCCATGAATGTGAGTATGATAAGAATGTGAATTAAAGCATGATATTGCATAATGTGTATGATAGATGGGGGCATATGGGATATTATGAAAAGGGGAAGTGAATGTGGTGACTCATGTCACGATATAAGAATGTGGTGACTTCGGTCACATTATCTGAATGTGGTGACTTCGGTCACATTATCTGAATGTGGTGTCTCATGACACAAAATATTATCTGGTGGATATGCCACGAATTTATAAGGGTGATGAGCACGTCGACTCTGCCTTCGATGGTGTGTAGCAGATGGAGGGTTGACTTAGCAATCCCCACGGTGTGCAGGTTGGTACGGGTGATGTGTAGCGGTTGGTAACTAGGCTTGGGTTTGGGAATGCATCATTAATTGTATATTTTGATATGAACATGTATGACTTGATATGCCTGAATCTATTTGGACTTAGTGTTTGTGTACACATTGAGTCTGTTTGACTCACCCCGTTGTGGGATCATTTTTTAGGTGACGCACAGTAATGGACCGGGCTGGCAAGAGCTTAGTGGTGGCCATGCTCAGCAAGGAATTTTATGATTTGACATTTACTTTTATTTAAGTACTTTCAATTTATTTCGGTATATTTTGATGTAATAAGGCCATAGTATGAACTAATTATGCATGCATTTAAATTTACGATATTATGTTTCAAATGTTATCAAAATTAAAGTTAAGTAATATTTTTAAAATAAACTCGTAAATATTATGACATCTGAATACAAATGTTTTCAAAGGTAAAATCTTTAAAATTAAATCGGCATATCTTTTACTTAAAGTTTTGGGACTCAATAAAGAAATTTTACAAAAACTTATATTTCACAAAAACGAACTAGTTTCCAACTTAAGCCCAACCCAAATCGAGTTTTCTCCCAAAATCACTTAAAGATTTTCTAAGAACCCACGAATTTGAACCGTTTTTACTCGAGGAACATACCAGATCTGGTCGAGGCTCGTGGGTCGAGTTTGGGGTGTTTTAGTTTGGTATCAGAGCTCGGTTCAAAACTCGACCTTGAGGGCTTTTAGGGCCCAAAACATTTTCTTTTGGAAAATTGGGTTTTTCTAAGAAATAAGCAGGCTTTCTGGCATGGCACCTGAGTCTCCGGCCCGAAGTCCAGCAGGTAAGTACCATATCCGTTGTGTGAATTATTGTATGATTTGTAGAGGGGTAAACATGGAACGTAGCTTAGTATGATAAGTACTTGAACTAGGACTAGTTTACCCCAACAATTACATAAAACTTTAATGCACAATTAAACAAACCTGTGTCTAAGTCGCCGAGTTAAGGTGTGGCAACCATTGTGCGCATGTCTAGGATTGGTTTCAGTGGGAGCTTGGTATTTAAGCAGTCCTAGTGACTCACCTCCTCTCCACTCGAATCCTACCTGGTGCGTAGTGATGGTTCACCCTAACCAAGTGGACTCAGCCACAGGCTAAACCCAATAACTAAAACCCGAAAAGGACTAGCCATATTTTTTATAAAAACCCTAGTCTTAAAATCACCAAATTACCCCTTTGATGTGTAGGAAAACTATTTTGAAAATTTTCCAAAATATTCTCGATTTACTAAAATAACATAAATACCCCTGGTTGGAAAAATTACTAAAATGCCCTTGGTTCATAAAATTTCCATACTACCCACAGTTTTTACCAAGATTTTCTCACCTTATAAAAAAAAAATCCAAAAACTCTATTTTTGCAAAATGTTAAAGATACCCTGATTTACAAATTAACCGAATTACCCCTAATCTGTACAAATGACCAAAATACCCTTAGAGAGGAAAATTACCGAAGTACCCTCAAATTAAAAATCTTTAACAATACCCTTGTTTTAGAAATCGCCTGGAACCATATTTTGCAAAAATTATCGAAATGCCCTAACTCAAAAACTTACAAAAATACCCCTCAGTTTATAAAATTACCATTTAACCCTTGAAATTTTCTTATCAAGTATTGCAATTTTGAAAAAGAAATTATATACCAAAAATTTTTACTTTATGAAATTTTCAAATACCCTAATTTGAAAAATTACCAAAATACCCCTATAGGATAAAATTTCAGAAATACCCCTAGGTAGTGGAAAACAACAAACAATGTCAACTACAACATTTTCTGTAATGAACGCAAGTTCATGAATGTGATTGAATGATTGAATTGAGACTGTATGTGTATGAAATCGAAAGAACTACTTCTTAAAACTACTAATCATAAGACTGTTCGTGGATAATCAGTGGAAGAAAACCAATAATTCATAAAATTTTTAATCAGATAAACGCGAACCGATAGCATGAGTACAAGGGGACGAGGTCGCTCTAGATGTGAATACCGGTGCGTACTCTACCATAGTATACTAAGTGTTTATTTTGGGTTTAGAATTGGAGTGCGCAGCGAAAGCATGGTAGTGAGACTTAGGTAGTAAGATTACTAGTTAGTTGGAAATTTCGAGGACAAAATTTCTTTAAGGAGGGTAGAATTGTAACACCCTAAATTTGGGCCTAGAATAAGTGGGTTCGTGTGTCGAGAGAATGGATTTTGTCGTTAAAAAAATTATTATTGCATGTTTAGTTTAATTTTTAGAAGGTTTAGGAAGGGTTGGAAGTGTTGGAAAAGTCCTAGGCTCGATCTAGGGCTTTAGCAAAAATGTTATTTTTTTTTAGGGAGGTTGGGGGTAGTCATAAGGCATTTAAAATATTGTTGGGTTAAAACATATCACAAAGAAGTAGGTTGTCTGGTGGCTTGGGGTGCTTGGAATAAGCTGGTGGTTAGAGGTTCAAGTCCTGGACTTGGCAAAAAAACTTTTTATTGCGCATAAGTGGTATGAAGGCTAGAGTTTAGGCCTTATAAATAGTTGGGACTGTTTTATGACATAAGGAAATGCCTAGCCCAGTGGCAAAGGCATTAGGAGTAGTTGGGGGAGCATGGTTCTAGTCACGGTGTGCGCATGTTATGTTTTTTTAAGTAAACCTGGAGTGCGACAAAAGGTTTATAATTAATTAGGTAGGAAATATGACACAAATAAAATACGCGGCGTAGTGGTAAGGGGCGTGGACCATCGTGAAGAGGTCGGGGGTTCGAATCTGGATGTTGGCTAATATTTTTAGATTCCTTTAGATGATTTGATCGCTGGAAAATATGCTTTAAAAGAAGTCGAGAATGGAACATGTCACAAGCAAAGTTGTGGTGCAGTGGCAAGAAGCGTGTTGTGGCTCTTACAGGTCGCGGGTTCGAGTTGCCTTGTCCACATTAACTTGTTATTTTGCTGCAGGCATGTGTAAGTTGGTTGCTGGAAAGTATACCTTAAAATAAGTTGAGAATGGAATATATCACAAGAATGGTTCTGGTGTAGTGGCTGGTGGCGTGTGGTTGTGCTTGGAGGTCTCTAGTTCGAGTTGCCTTGTCCACATTAACTTGTTATTTTGCTGCAGGCGTGTGTAAGTTGGTCGCTGGAAAGTATACCTTAAAATAAGTTGAGAATGGAATATATCACAAGAACGGTTGTGGTATAGTGGCAAGTGGCGTGTGTTGGTGCTTAGAGGGCTTGGGTTCGAGTTGCCTTGTGCACATTAACTTGTTGTTTTGCTGCTGGCGTGGGGAAGGAATTTGAATGTAATTCAAATTGAATTTTTGGCTAAATAAAGGAATTTAATTGGTGATAAGTTTGAGTCGATTAGGGAGTTTAGATTTATTTGTTTATTTATCTATTTATTTATTTATTTTAGTATAAATATGGGTGCCGAAATTCTCTTTAAATAGAGAGGGGATATCTCTTCAATTTCGGCATTTGAACCCCATTCTCTCAATCTTTCTCTCCGTCTCTTCTACAAGCTAAAACCCTAGTTGCTTTCTGTAATTTTTTTTCTTTTGAATTCTTTAGAAGTCAAAACCTTTTTATTTCATTCTCTTCTTCATTCTTTTTCTCTTGTGCCGATTTCTCCATTAAGTCGAAAGATGGAATCTAATCCAATTAGTATTGTTTGGCCAAAACTTTGAAGGGGGAATTCGGGATTTGGTTGTGTCGACTACAAGTAGGAGATCACTCGGGATTCTAAAATCTAAGGTAAGCAAAGTATGGATTAGGCCGAAGGCCATTTATTCAAATGTTAGGATTGGATCTAACATAGTCTATGTAGGGATTTCGACAAAGACCAAGGACAAGTGATAATTCGGGATTTAGATCCACAAGGTAAGTGCTTAAGATATTCGGCCAAGGCCTATTTAGTGACTTAGATCTATTTACTCTTTATTCAAAAGCTGAAAACTAACCAAATCAAGTGATCTAGTGTTAGCCGATTCCAAGGGAGAAAGACTATGGAATTTGGGGATTTGATTAGTAGTGAAATCGGTAACAAGGTAAGATTTTGGTTGCGATAATCCTTCGGGATTTAATTAATTAGCCGAATGGCTTTTTGCTAAAGTGCTTAAGGTTGGCCGAATGTAGGAATTAAGGATCTAAACCATTAGATTCGGGTTTTCGGGATTTCAGTGAAAGCGTTAAGTAAATCAGGTGTGTACCCCACACTATTTTTTAATAAGTTTTATGGCATGTTTAATATATATATATGTGTGATATTAAGAATGTGAAAAGTATGGCTAAGGTACCATACAATGGTACAAAGTACTAAGGTATGTTTTCCTACTCCTCCTATGAGTATGATATGGTTTGTTATGCCATGAATGTGAGTATGATAAGAATGTGAATTAAAGCATGATATTGCATAATGTGTATGATAGATGGGGGCATATGGGATATTATGAAAAGGGGAAGTGAATGTGGTGACTCATGTCATGATATAAGAATGTGGTGACTTTGGTCACATTATCTGAATGTGGTGACTTCGGTCACATTATCTGAATGTGGTGTCTCATGACACAAAATATTATCTGGTGGCTATGCCACGAATTTATAAGGGTGATAAGCACGTCGACTGCAGCGACTGCCTTCGATGGTGTGTAGCGGATAGAGGGTTGACTTAGCAGTCCCCACGGTGTGCAGGTTGGTACGGGTGATGTCTAGAGGTTGGTAACTAGGCTTGGGCTTGGGAATGCATCATTAATTGTATATTTTGATATGAACATGTATGACTTGATATGCCTGAATCTATTTGGACTTAGTGTTTGTGTACACATTGAGTCTGTTTGACTCACCCCGTTGTGGGATCAATTTTCAGGTGACGCACAGTAATGGACCGGGCCGACAAGAGCTTAGTGGTGGCCATGCTTAGCAAGGAATTTTATGATTTGACATTTACTTTTATTTAAGTACTTTCAATTTATTTCGGTATATTTTGATGTAATAAGGCCATAGTATGAACTAATTATGCATGCATTTAAATTTACGATATTATGTTTCAAATGTTATCAAAATTAAAGTTAAGTAATATTTTTAAAATAAACTCGTAAATATTATGACATCTGAATACAGATTTTTTCAAAGGCAAAATCTTTAAAATTAAATCGGCATAACTTTTACTTAAAGTTTTGGGACTCATTAAAGAAATTTTACAAAAACTTATATTTCACAAAAACGAACTAGTTTCCAACTTGAGCCCAACCCAAATAGAGTTTTCTCCCAAAATCACTTAAAGATTTTCTAAGAACCCACGAATTTGAACCGTTTTTACTCGAGGAACATACCAGATCTGGTCGAGGCTCGTGGGCCGAGTTTGGGGTGTTTCAAATACAATGACCAAGAACAATTTAGGAATCACGAGTTTAATGCATAGAGATATTATAATTATAACTCCTTATAATTGCCTTGCATAACCTAATGTGTTCCACGGGATTTATCTACACAAGTGTTAATTATCATATACTTCACTAATGGATAAAGAAATATCTAAATTTATTATTATAAAACTATAATAATATTAATGCAATTAAATATTGTTTAATGCTTACAAGCGAATCATGATTGGCTTGTAAGGCTTACATTAACAATTTGGACAATAGTGATATTGCTCTTGGTCGTATTCAAGAATAGAGTTTTTTCCATACTGCCCTGAGTGTATCCCTCTTGCAACAAAAACTACGAAAAATGCTTATACCAAGCTCTAAAAGCCTACTTTAGTCCACACAAAACCTAAGACACTTTGTCAACATAGTTAGGGCAATGAGGCTCAACATAAACTTCCTCATTATGAAACTAATTTAAAAATGCACACTTAACATACATTTGGTAAAGTTTGATGTTAAGATGACATGTAATAATAAATAAAAGACGATTGGATTCTAACCTAGTTAATAGAGCGAAAGTTTTATCAAATTCAACACCTTTAACTTGCATATGACCTTATGCCTCCAATCGAGCTTTTTACGAGTGATATTTCCATGTTCATCACTTTTATTTTTGAAAATCCACTTGGTCTATACTGTAGCATCTCGTTTTTTAGTCGTGTCGAAAACAATGGTTTCAAGACCACAATTTTGATGCGTTAATCCGTAAATATTAATTAATATAATGTTTATAGAAATATGAGTTTAGGGATTTAAGTGGAAATTATACCATAAACATGGGTAGTGGCCGATTATGGACCTTTGTTTTGGTTGATTATTGAAGTTATAATAAGTGTAATCAGGTAAGTAAATAAATAATGAAACAATAACAAATGAAGAAAACATGTAATTATCATCATCTTTGAGTGTTTGTTGAAAGCAAAAGAAGAAAACATCCATATTTGAGCTTGAATAATCAGCCATTCAGAGGGCTTGCATGTAAGTAAATTTCAATTATGTTTTTGGTAAATTTTATGTTTTTGATATCGTTGCATCAATTCTTACTAACCCGAGTGATAATTCATTAAATTATTTAATGTTTTGGACTTGTGCCATTGTTGAATTTATGAGATTTTTGAAGTTTTATAATGGTTTTGTGAGTTTGATATTTGAAAAATATTAATTTGTGCAGTCGTTGTTGGTGATGTTGATGATTAGAGATTTAAATGCTAAATTTGTAAACGTTAATGGAATTTTGTGTAATTGTGAATATTATGAGTTGCTATAGAAATATAAGAATTTTGTTTAGATGGGAATTTGGCTTAAATGCTAATTGATTAAGTTTTGACATTAGGATTAGATTGTATAAAAGTTAGTTGTTGAAGGTAAATGTGTAAAATTTAATTAAAGGTGGAATGGTTTGAATTTAAGTATTGTATAGTGTTTTGATTGTGGCAAACAATTGAGTTTTAATATTTATAAAGAATGATCGAACCTGTAGACTGACTTCGACAACAATAGAGGCAAGTGCACCTATCGGATAGTAGTATAGCTCAGGCAAGAATATCTTATCGAACCCAAGGGAACCTAAAAGTACTACTACTCACTTTCTTTCTATTATTTAGCCTAAAATATGGAGTGATTGGATTATTAAACTAACGAAATACTTAAACTAAATGCAAAGACAAAAGAATGAATTGGAGGACTTTAAGAAAACTCAGTTGATAAAGACGATACCCTCAGGAATAATCCACCTATGACTTCACTTATTATTTATTCCCCAAACCATATGATTTCTTTACTTAGCTTGATCCGTGAAACTCCCTAACCTATATTAAACCCTCTCTCGAGGCGAATAACGTCTAACCTTAGGTTAATTAGTGGAACTCTCGTTCTCTTATAATAACCCCCTAAGGAAGCAGTAAATCGATCAATGGATTCCCATATTAGGTTTCACCCTAATCCGGAAAAATCTTATAACTCTATCTCTAGGCGCTCGATCAACTCCGCTCAATTATGCTAGATCTACTCTTAGGTAGGGTCTATTCCTCCTCCACCTAAGCATATCAGATTAAATTAAGCAACATAATTAAGAACAAACTAAGTACTTATCATATAATTTAGAAATCAAATAATAAAATTCATCATAGGTTTCATCCCCTTCAGGTATATGAGGGGTTTAGTTCATAACTAAATATGAAAACATCTCAAGAGTAAAGAATAAACAAAACATAAGAACTTCCTAAAACCCCCTGAAGGAATTGAAGAAGAGATCCTCCGTCTTGAATGGAGTTCCAACTTTTTGAGATGGATCAACTTGCTATCTTCAAGTGACTTCCTAAAAGATGAATGCTTCGGCAAAAAGCCTCTGCCCAAAAAGTCGTCCTGTTTCGGCTTCTGCCGAACTCCCCTTTTTAGTTGCTACCTTGGTGTTTATATAGGTTTTGAGATGCTTTACTTGGCTCCTAAGTATCCTAATTCAAGTAGAATTCCTCCTAGGATGTTTAAATAGACTTAGGAATGTGTTTCTTTGCCTCCAAGCATCCAAATTTGAGTGAAATTGCTCTTTCCCGCGACAGGGGCACGCCCATGGCACACGCCCGTGTAAGTTGTCTTCAGGCCGTGTCTCGATTCTGTCGATTGGGGCACGGCCGTGTAAATCATGGCATGGCCGTGTGAAGTAAATGGCAAGGCACGGTCGTGTGGCTTGAAGTCCAGGCCGTGTCGATTTCTTCGGTTGGCCCAATTTGGTCCATTTTAAGCCCGTTTTACATTCTTTTTATCCTTAGGTGCTTTCCTGAGCATAAGACATGAAAAGAAAGGATTAAGAGCACCTTTTTACATGAATCAGGGATAAATCATCCAAAAGCATACTAAATGTGGGATTAAAATATGTTACTTTTACGGTTTATCAAATACCACCACACTTAAGCTTTTGCTTGTCCTCAAGCAAAATTCTCAACTTACAATTAAAACGAACTTTCCATAATTCATAATTTCTATCGACAATGTCTCATCATAATTCATAGATAATTTATACATGGATAATTCAACTCAAAGAGTCCTAAAGATTCAATTACGATAAGTCATACATTTGTAGTACGAAAACATGGGTGTCTCCCCTTATCTAAGTAATTACCTTTAATTCAAAATCGACAAGGATTGACATCCTCACAAAAGATTCACTCAAATCACCCGAAGTGTTTAAGGTTCAAGAATAAGCACTCATAAGTCGAACCTGAAAAGTTAATCCCATAGGCTTGCCTGAAAATCAAATCTTCACCACTATATATGAGATATACAAATCAAAAGGACTTTAATCAGGGTTGCAACGGGGCTTGGGTTAAAAGGTGTGGATAAAGGCTGAATTAGAAGGTTAGAATCGAGACTGACTTGACAATTTACCTAACTAGAAACAATGAACTAAATATGAATATTTACATCGAATGAAAACTAATAATACTTACTATTGAAAATTACTCTATAATAAAGAGTATTTTCATCACTTGAAAATTGATAATACTTTAATCTGAGCTTTTTCTTCAACAATTGGAGTTTTAAATGCTCTAAGCTTCTTATTTTTTTTAAGAACAAACTAAGATATTACATCATAAATGATAAATGTAACTACTGAACTAATATAATTTGGTAACTTAATCAAATCAAACCTCGATTAAAGGGTAGTCAAAAGAAAGGGTGATAAGAAATACAAAGGGGTTTTGGGTTAATATTAGTGGGTAAGTCAATAAAAAGGTTGTTAGGATTCAACGGGGTTCACTAGGGGTTAATTTGTGAAGGTAAGCTTTTTATGGAGTAAGTGGGTTAAATCCTAGGTGCCTTTATCATCTCTGTATATCAAATCAAAAGTGTGGTCTCGACATGTATAAATGTAACACCCCTAACCCGTGTCCATCACCAGATTAGGGTTATAAGGCATTACCAAACCCGACTCAGGTCATCACAGTTATTTAACATAATTCACCCACTAATCAAAACAAAACACATATCTGATTCTTGATAACCAATTAAAAGTTCATATCATACCTATTCTTGTTACGTGCTAATCAATTTCATTATTACTCATGATTTGTACAAATTCCGGATCAAGGTCATTTATCAAAATCAAATTAAACATGATTAATGTTCCTATAGATCGAATCATCTAATCATAGAATTTATGTTGTTCAATCACTTAATACCCATTCAAGTATATACCATTCACTTCATACATATTAACATATCATTTCATATCTTATGAACATATGCATATTTAAACATATAAACCAAGAGTAATCTTTATGGAATGTCAATTCACAAGTAATGCATTATAAGCTAAATTAAGAAATTCCATACGATATAATGAGCATGATTATATCTATTCCATACCTAAGTAAGCATATCATTATAACCGCATACCATTTCATCTTAGTATAAAATTTATACCCATAACATTATGCAACCACTATGCTTCGCATATAGCATACTTAGTTAAGCTTACTAAAACCTTACTCATATCATGTAATCCATATGACCGACTTGTATAAATAATTTATATCTTGACCAAATTTAATCCTACCTAAGTACGTTGATTAAATCATAATTACCTTTTCTTTACTAACCAGAAACGCATAAATAAACATATATCATTTATTTTCCATGGATAATGTAGAATTATAAAGGTATTATCTTAACACATACAACCATTACTCACAACAAGTTTATACTTACTACATGAACCTATACCATAGCTGAATATAGGATAAGCAAATTCATACAATCACTTGCATCAAAACGACTGAATTATAAGCACATTCAATTATTAAAACCATAAGCCACTACATCAACTAATACAAAACATAAGCCATATTCGTATGACTTAAATACATAACAACAAAGTTTCCAACTCAAGCATGACCATTAATCATCCTATACATGCCTTTATCCAAAAATAAATCAAACCAAAAGAGTACCAAAAAGATTATAGTGTGGTTGACTTTGCCGACAAATTCTCGAGCCCGTAGCTTGACCAAATCTATAAAACAGAACATTAAACATAAACAGAGTAAGCTTACTAGCTTAGTAAGTCTTAAGCACTATTATAACTCTCAACCATCCAAGCATGATATAACTAATTCATAACATTAAACATATATTTCTTATTTACAAAATCCCCATAACAAATTATCATCACCTTACTTAACTTGGTAGTTTTAACTTCTTTACTAAATACATCAATTGCCGAATATACATAAATAATCACATAACTAGGTGTATAAATACACCAACATGAACATTTTAACCACACTCATGTTTCGCATTTCTAATAACCACATGACATAATATATTGTACACATATACAACTTCACAACCAAGTGTATAACTCATTTCTTTCATCATTCCATTTGCTCACTATCATAGCACATATATACATAGCATTAAAGCGTGAAAGTACATACCTTATTGCCGAATTAACAAATTCATTTTCAAAGCTTAAGCTTACTATATTTGCTTCATGACCTTGTTACTATGTAAACGAAGTTCGAACATGAAACTCACCGGTATAGAACCTGCTAGGCCTTAGCCCGAATCACACACACTGGCACTAGGCCTACTAGACTCGAGGTCCGAGATTAAACATCGACATTTAGCCTACTAGGCAATAAGCCTGAAATATTTCACCAAGACAAAGCACGCTAGGCTCAAGCTCGATATAAATCATCTAAGACAAGGCCGCCTAGGCTCAAAGCCTGATATAGATCACTGGCACAAGGCCTGCTAGGCTCAAAGCCCAAATTTCAACACATTTAATCATTCAATACACATTACGTAATGCTAAAGTCACAAACATCTCATATACTTTATATTACTTTCACATATCAACCAAACATACTTATTCACATTAAAATACATTCAATCCAATATCATACTTCCACATTCGGCTATCTCATGTTTTTATGCTTTAAATTTTCAAGTTTCATTATTTACTAAATTCATTAATAATTCTTTAACATATTCTTGCTTAAGGACTTACCTCGACAGTCGATGGACAACGTATTCCGACTATTCGACAATCTTCGACTTCCCCTGATCCAAATTTGTTTTTCTTTGTTCTTGATCTAAACACAATGAAATTTAGCTCATTCAAATACATTTCATTTCAATTTAGTCCCAAAACACATGAATGGAAAAATTACCATTTTACCCCTAATGTTTCACATTTTTACAATTTAGTCCTATTTGCATAAAACACAAAATACACAAAATTTCTCAACACCACTCAAGGGCCAAATACTCATAGGGACTATACAAGTCCATTTCATTCATTTATTTTGCAAATAAGCCCCTCTAAAAATTTACTTTTACAAATTAGCCCTAAATACTTAATTTCACCAAAACTTCCAATACAAAACATACTAATCTTTAACATATCTTTAATATAGAATCATAAAACATCAAAAACCACAAGAATATAACAATGGCAAAACATTAAGCTTGCTTAGATTTAAAAATTTTAACATGGGTCACTCATCGTTCAAGCAACGATCTCAAAAACGCAAAAATTATCAAGAAATCAAACTAACCTTGAATTTGTGATTATAGGTGCCAAAATTCAAAAGAAATCAACCCCTTTTTATTTTCTCAACATTCTTCCATGCAAAGCTAAAAGATGATAATGGCCATTTTTTTATGTTTTATTACATATATTATGTTATAAATAAATTACCAAACTAACCTTATAATATAAAATAAACATAACATATAATTAAGGGCATTGTTGGCATATACCATCCACTACCTTATAAAATGGGCTAATTGCCCATTTAATACCTCATATGAAAAAGCTATTATCATTCTAGCACTTTTTACTTTAGTATGTAACTTTTACGCTTTACGTGATTTAATCCTTTTTGTTAAATTAAACACTTAAACGATAAAATTTTTCTACGAAACTTTCACACACATTAATTCACGCATAATAAGCATAGAATATAATATTTAAAATCTCTCAAACTCAGATTCGTGGTCCCAAAACCACCGTTTCGATTAGGGTCAAATTCAGACTGTTACAATAAACGAGGCAAGTTCTAGAATAACAGTTCAAAGTTGACACACTCATAATCAATAAAGTGAGCACGAAAAAGAATATATGCTCTATAAGGCTCAAAATATCACAAAAATTATGGGTGTTTTTGACCTCAATCCCTGTAAATTTCAAACTTCAAAGTAATACTCAAATTCAGTTCAACGACCTATTAAATTTTAATTTTTAGAAAGTAGACTTATCATGCTCGATTCTCTAGTATCCTTGATTTAATCATCAATGCACAATTAACTCGACTTACTCTAAAATATATCAATAAAATCATACATCATAAGAAATTTCATCCTAATTAGTAATATGAGAAAAATACTTTCGAACAAGACTAAATTCAGATTTTGAGAATAATGCAAAAGTCAAGTACTTTTACCCCCACTTAAGATGTACATTGCCCTCAATGTACAAAGATAGATAAACAATTATGTAACAATAAAATCAAAGAGAAGGGAGAAGTAACACTTCTTGAATTTTGGATGAAGGCTATGAAAAGAAACCGGATAAGATTGGAGGTGAGCGTGGGAAGCATCTCGAACCGTTTGAAATTGAATCCTCGAAGTAGCCGGCTTGGTTTTATTGTATCCTAAGCTAAATCTAAATATCATAAAGAATAAGAAGAATAAAATAAAATAAAATAAAATAAAGTAAAGTAAAAAAAATAACGATGAAATAAAATAGAAACAAAAATAAATAATGGAAAATGAAAGACAACTAGAAAAATGGGGAATGAGGTTTAATAGAGATGTAGCCCGTGTTTTGGGATTTTGAATTTTGAATGCATTCAAGGTGTTCGGGCATGGCCGTGGGTGTCGTGGCACGCCCGTGTCTTTCTTCACACGGTCATTCAATACGGGCGTGCTCTTTCAGTGTTCGATAAGTTAGAATGTTGGCACGATTGGGAGGCACGGCCGTGTTTATCCCGTGCTTGATGAGTCAATAACCTTACACGGGGCGTCGGCATGGGCGTGGACTAGTATCACAGCCCGTGTTGGAGAAATAAGTTTATTCCCTATTCGTGCACGGCTAACGGCACGCCCATGGTTCAGCCCCTAGCTTCTACATGGCCACGGGCATGCCCGTGTGCAGGGCCGTGTGGCCTAGAAATCTGCTCTTTGGTTAGTTTATGTTTAAGTGCTAAAAAGAAAAAGAAAAGAAAAAATAAAAAATAAAATAAAAAAATGTAAAAATGGGGTTAGTACTCAAGTTGCCTCTCGAGAAGCGCTCGTTTATAGTCTTAGCTACATTTTACCTCTCATTCGTATGGTCATGGTGGTTTGAGGAGGTGGAAATCCTTTCTCATTCGATCAACTCGGTTATGGATATAAAGTTTAAGTCGAGGAATGTTTGCCTCAAAAGTGTTGAATTTAGGATTGCTTACCTCGATTGTGCCGTATAGGAAGACATTAAGTACCTCAAAAGTGATTTCTTCATTTGCCTTGAGTTCTGAATTGGTGATTCGAGGGTCTTCCTTATTCAACAATACCTGATCCTCTATTTTGATGTGATTTGTTATTCCTATCAGCTCGTCTAGGGTTTCCTTCGGTTTCACTTCGTGTGGTTCTGGTTCTTCATGTAATTCTTCATTATTAGTACGAGGTCTATGACTCGGCTCAGGTTTGTAGCTTTGTGGTGTTTCCTGCAATGAAGGTTGAACAAGTTGGTTATCAACTGAATTTACTTTCTCACCTTTACCACTTGATGTTCTGGCCGAGTCAAGAGCTTGAAGAGTGACCATCTCGTCGCCTACACGAAGTATGAGTTCTCCTGCATAGATATCAATTTTAGCTCTAGAAGTTGCTAAAAAGGGTCTTCCTAAAATTAAGGGGATCGTGTTGTCCTCATCCATGTCTAAAAAAACAAAGTCTACTGGGAATACAAATTTATCAATTTTGATTAGAACATTTTCTATTATACCCCTAGGAATTCTTATAGTTTTATCAGTTAATTGAATGCTCATCCTAGTTTGTTTGGGTTTCCTAGACCTAGTTGTTTAAACATTTTGTAAGGCATAACATTGATGCTTGCCCCTAAATCCCCTAACGCATTATTTATAGATAAATTACTAATTAAACATGGAATTGTAAAACTCCCTGGATCTTTTAATTTCCTTGGCAGTTTATTTTGTAGAATTACTAAGCACATTGCGTTTAGCTCCACGTGGTGCTCTTCGTCTAATTTGTGTTTGTTGGTCAAGAGCTGTCTTAAAAATTTCCTCGAGTGTGGTATCTAAAAAAGAGCTTCAAGGAGAGGGAAGTTAATATGTAATTTCTGTAAGAGTTTAAGAAACCTACCTTCGTCTTGTGTTACCTCTATCTTACCTTCGTCTACCTTGTTTTCTTGTATTGAGTTTGGTTCATCTAACCCCTTACTGTCTTAAGCTGAGATGGCTTGAATTTGCTCCTTTGGGTTAACCTCGGTGTTACTTGGTAGACGTCCTAGCGGTCGTATTAGCTTTGCGAGATGTCCCACTGACCTAGTAAGTTCTCCAACTTGATTCTCGATCCCTTTGATTGATTTTTGTTGTCATCAAGTGCTGCTTCAGTCTTTTGGAGATGAGAATCTGTGGCTGCTATGAAATTCGTTAGCATCTCTTCAAGATTCGACTCCTCTTCTTGTTGGTGAGGTGGTTGTTGAAAATCTAGAGGAAGATCCGATATTTGGCTATTTTGATAATTCCACGAGAAATTGGGATGGTACTTCCAACCTGCATTATAAGTGTCACTATAAAAATTATTTTGATATCTAGAATAGTTACCTGTATAGTGAGCTTGCTCGTTTTCCATGCCATATCCGTAGTGTGGGTACTCAGGATTCGCCACACCTCCTAGATTCAAATCATATTGTATTTCTGGATGTACCTGCGAGGGACTATACCAGTCATCAATCTTTTTATTCATCATCTCTAACTAATTAGATAACCTGGTGATCACGTCGAGGTCTAAAACACTGGTTGCTTTAGTAGGAATTGCCCCCATGCCTTGGCATTGATAATTATTCAGTGCCATCTTTTCCATAGACTAAAATTTTCTGTCAAAAACAAAATAGAGGAAAAAATTTAGCAAAGTAAAAAGAAATAATAATAAAGAATAATATAATAATAAATTGCAAATAAAAAAATTTTGGCTAAAGTAATAGAAATAGAGTTTTCTTAATATTTTAGTGTTCCTCGGCAACGGCACCAAAAACTTGATCGTGTCAAACAGTCAAGTTTTAATATTTATAAATAATGATTGAACCTGTAGACTGGCTGCGACAACAATAGAGGCAAGTGCACCTATCGAACAGTAGTATAGCTCAGACAAGAATATCTTATCGAACCCAAGGGAACCTAAAAGTACTACTACTCACTTTCTTTCTATTATTTTCTTTCTATTATTTAGCCTAAAATATGGAGTGATTGGATTATTAAACTAACGAAATACTTAAACTAAATGCAAAGACAAAAGAATGAATTGGAGAAAGACTTTAAGAAAACTCAGTTGATAAAGACGATACCCTCAGGAAGAATCCACCTATGACTTCACTTATTATTTATTCCCCAAACCATATGATTTCTTTACTTAGCTTGATCCGTGAGACTCTCTAACCTATATTAAACCCTATGAAATGGTAAGGCACAAATGAAAGATTCGCTAGGATTATTGAGAAAAGCAAATGAGAGTTTGAGGAAGAAGATGATATGGTTTGACACTAGTAATGGAGAAGTCAAAATAGAGAACCTGGGTTTAGAAGTAGTATGATTAAGCACAAGTATGACAAGAGAAAATGAATGAAAGTGTGAGAAGAAAAGATACCGATTCACCTTACACAAATGAAGAAAGAAGGATAGATGCAAGAGTGTATTTGCCACACACAAGCCAAGTGAACAAGACAATTTTGGCAACTAAAGAGACTTGGTATTTTGGTTCAAGAAGTGAAGAAAAGATGAGAGAATTCTTTAGAACTTGGCTTTGGTGTTTCCAAAATGAAAGAGTTTGGTTTGGTCTCCTAATGACCTAATATGCATCACATTCCAAAAGGAACATTCGCCTACTCACTCCCCACTTCCCAAAACCTACCATACACTCCCCATTTCCCCAACATTCGCCATATCCCCAAACACTCCACTCCACACATTTCAAATGTGTTTACCAAGTCTTACTCCTACAATCACTCTCCACCTTACTTTTGAACGGTTTGACTTAGTCCAAGGTAGAATTCCACTTGCCTTCTACCTCTTCCTCCATGCCGTCAAAATGGGTGACAAAATGGGAGCTCTACGACTTGAACTCTGGACCTCCCTCACTGTAGATGACGCCACACCAAGCTCCTCCCTTGCCACTCGCCACTCTTCACTTGTGCAATAAAACACCAAAAAACCCTTATACCCTAGCTCCAACAAATTCCCGACTTAACACCCAAAACCAAAATTTTCCCATTCACTCGTGCATACACCGAGGCTACAATTAAGCCCTATAACACCGAAATAGCAACACAAAGACACTAAACACATGCAATAACATGCAACAACAAAATAGCCCCTTAACCCGGATATTACGGTTCTACCCCTTTAAAATAATTTCGACCTCGAAATTACCCGATCAAAAGAGTTGCGGTATTGCTGCCTCATCATATCCTGGGTTCCCACGCCGCTTCTTCCATGCCATGATTCCGCCAAAGAACCTTAACCAACGGCACGGACTTCTTACGCAGAACCTTCATATCCCGATCTAAAATCAGCATGCTCTTCCTCCATGGACATATCCGGTTTACCTCGATCTTTCATCGCCATCACATGTGACGGATCGGAACGATATCGCCAAGCATCGAAACGTGAACACGCCGTGAATTTGACTTAGCTCACCGCTACTCGAAATGACACGCGAATCGTCCCACTCGCTTTAGTACCTATATGGCCCAATAAACCTCGGACTTAGCTTGCCTCTTCCCAACCAATACTCTTCCACGGAGACCTTCAGAAAACCCGATCTCCCACAAAGAAACTCAATATCTCTCTGCTTAATAACTAAGATAGACTTCGCCACGTAAGCTTCCTTCAATCGAGCTCAATCAACTTAACCTTGTCTTCGGTCTCAAGAACCAACTCGTCCCAATAACCGACGCTCACTTAACTCGTCCAACAAGTCGGTGAACGACACTTCCTACCGATAACGCCTCATAAGGTGCCATCTTGATACTTGCTTGGTACTGTTGTTAGGCGAATTCGCTAACGGTAGATACTCCTCCCGCCTACCTTGAAGTCCAAAACACACCAAGCATGTCCTCCAATATCTCAGATAACTTTTCCGATCGCCTCGTCATCATGGATGAAATGTCGCGGCTGAAATCAACTCGTACCCAGAGCTCGATGCAAAGCCTTCCGTAACCTTGACGTGAATTGGGATCCCTATCCGAGATGATCGATACGCACCGTGCGCCTCACAATCTCTCATACATACCTTCGCCAACCTCTCGAGTGAATAATCCACCTTCACCTAATAAAGTGAGCGATTTAGTCACCGATCCACAACTACCAAACTGAATCCTTCTTGCTCGGCAAGGGTAATCCACCCACGAAATCCATAGTGATCCTTTCCCACTTCCACTGTGGAATCTTCACCGGTCAAGCAACCCAGACGGCAATCGATGCTCGCCTTGACTACCGACAAGTCGACACTTACCCACAAACTCGGTCACCTCCTTTTCGGACTTTACCACCGTAATCGCTTCCCGAGATCCTTATACATTTTGCTACCTCCGGGATGCATAGCGTAGGGCTGCTATGAGCATCTGAAGAATCTTTGCCTCAATTCAGCATCTCTCGGCATACAAGCCCTCCCCGAAACACAGAACCCCATCACTAGACAAGTCAGAACCCTTCAAACCCTCATTACGCACTTGTGTCCTCAATGCGCTCAAAACCTCATCCAACAATTGCTTTTCTCGATCCGCTCAACCCAAGTAGGCTTAACCGCACCGCCGAATACTCCCGCCCTCATACAAACTCAAGTGGGCAAACAACGCCTTAGATCCGAAACAACCTTACGGCTCAATGCTTCGCCACAACATTAGCCTTGCCGGATGATACTCAATTGAGCAATCGTAGTCTTTTGACTCAATCCATCGGCTACATCTCGATTCAAGTCTTTCCGAGTCAAGGTACTTTGACTCTTATGGTCCGTGTAGACTATCGTTCTCTCCGTACAAGTAATGCCTCCATATCTTTAAGGCAAATACTACAGCTGCTAACTCCAGATCGTGCGTAGGGTAATTTACCTCATGTGGCCTCAGCTGTCGGGATGCGTAAGCCACAACCTTCCCTTCTTGCATCAGCACACAACCCAAGCCTGTATGTGATGCATCGCAGTACACTGTAAATTCCTTACCAGCCTCAGGTTGAATCAGAACCGGAGCTTCAGTCAAAATCTTCTTTAACTTATCGAAGCTCTCCTGTTGCTTCTCAGTCCAACTAAACGGAACTCCCTTTCTCAATAATTTGGTCATTGGCACTGCAATTAACGAGAAACCCTCTACAAACCTTCGGTAGTATCCTACCAACCCTAGAAAACTCGAATCTCCGCCATCGACTTAGGCGGCTTCCAATCTCTCGAGGCGAATAACCCGTCTTTCTTCTTTACAAAGAGTACCTGGCGCTCCCATGGCGTAAATACTTGGCCCGATAAAGCCTCGGTCCAATAACTCGGATTTTAGCCTTAAGCTCCACTAACTCTTTAGGTGCCATCTCAGACGGAGCAATGGATACGGTGCGCAATGATCTATCCGAACTCTACCTCCCGATCCGTGGCAAACCCGGAAGCTCCTCAGAAACACATCAACAAATTCTAACCGTCCGAACGGTCTCCACAAAGTAGCCTCCTTAGCCTCCAAGGCATACACATGCACCATATATGCTTCGCAACCCTTTCTAACCATTTTCTCGGCCAGAGCGAGATACCACATTGGACGAGATAGTTTCTCCTATTACCGATCGAACTACTTCATCACCCTCGGTGTGTTCCAGAACCATGCGCTTAGTCGCACAGTTCCAACTTCGCTCGATACTTACCCACCAGTCCATTCCGAGAATTAGATCGAACTCCCGAATGGCGCTCCATCGATCGACCTCAAACTACCCCTTGGAGTTCTAGAGGTACGCTCTCATACGCTTTATTCACTATCACAGTGACCAGAGGGCTTATTACGGTCATCCGCCCAGAAGATATCTCGTAATCTAAATCCATTGTCTCTACTATAATCGCAACATAAGAAAAGTAGACCCCATCAATTAAAGCGATAAGGAAAACAAAAATCAAAAACGCACGGTGATGACGTCCGCAAGGCCGCTTCTCCTCTCGGGCGTCAAAGAGATATACTCAATCAGCCGTTCGCTCGTAATTCTCGCACTCTCTCGCCTGTGCTCCACTACCACCAGAATCAAGTACTCTTCACATTACCTCGCCCTCTGCAAGGGTGGTCATTATTATCAGATGATTACGCCCTCGATTCTCGGACTGAATTCTAGCCACCGCGCGACAGCCCTCGCCACTGGTCCAACGAAAGCCACTCAAAACAACCTCTACCATCACCAACATCCTCCCCAAAGGAGTTTTCCAATAACTACGGCGGTCCCCGCTTAGCAAACAACAAACCTACCCGATCGATTCGCCCACTCGGTCTAGCCTCTTCTGCCGACACCGATGACCCGTAAGATCCAAAACTCCTTTTGTGACGGTTTCTCTCCATACCGCCTCACAGACTCTTTAATGCCCTCGGCAACCTTCGCTTTTCAACTAGAACCGCAAATTCACGCTCTGGCTGGCGCAATCAACAATCTTAACTCGTCTCGCAGCCATCCTCAAACGAACGCACCTTTCATGCTCGGGGCCACCATACCCGCATACCGACTCACCTCGAAACCGGCCTCGACCTCACACGATTTGCTCCCTCGACTAACTTCGTGAATGCTTTCCATTGCTCATTTATGTAGTTAGCTCTGACGTACTTCTTCCGATAAGCGGCGAAAATAGTCCCAAGTCGATCTTCCATTGCATTGTCATTATCACGGACCGTGAGCCACCACCGGTATGACTCATCTCGAGAAGTGATACGATCCTTTTAATTTTTCTTCTGCGGTCGAGTCTAGATCATCCATGATCCGCCTGTCGCTTCCAGCCAATACTCGGCAGGTCTTGGAGCAACACCGAGACACCTCGGAAGAATTCAAACCCCATTTGTTCAAGTCGCCAGCACGATTTCCTAGCTCCCACGCCTCCACCGCCCAGCCTACCCTCTCTAAAACCCGCAGATCGCTCTGTGACATCGTGCATCATCATCGGTCTCGCTTGAACTCACCACCTCCACTGGTGGCGGAATCGGTACCTCATTCTCCGAACCCCGCCTGAACCCTACGGCTGTAAGCAGTCATCCCACGCGACCACGCCCACGACCACGCCCACCGGGTACTCATGACTAAATCTCGTCTCAATTAGAGAATTTTATGTATCACTCATTATTCCACCGTGTTTAAAGCAAAGTCTTATGAATTTTAAAGAGGCTTTGTTTTCATGAGTCCACGAGTCCCATCAGGCCAGTCTCTAAAGTAATCTTACTATCACTAGCCATTCAATCATATCAATTAATATCACAACCAATAGTACGGGTACTTACAGGTGAACTCAGTGCGGTGACTCGGTGCCATGCCCTTCAAATCATATTTTTAAAATGTAATACTTGAAAATTATAGTTTTAAAACATTTTGGGCCTCCTGCCCACAAAACCAGTCTGTTGAACTCGGCTCGATACCACAAATGTAACACCCCAAACCCGGACAGACACCACGTCCAAATCGGTATGTTACGGGGAAACATGTTTGTGAGAGGTTAAATTTTCGCTAAAAGCCGAGTGAAAACACAAGTGTATTTTGAAGGCAATTTGAGTAGACTTGTTTGAAATCGGATGGAGTATGTGAAACCGGAGATTCTTGAAATCTTAACTGATGTGTGGCTAAATGAGTTTAAACCATTTAAACCTTAATAGTTTCTTAGTGTTACTTAAAACCTTATTAGACTTAGGAGTAATACAAGTTTGATTTGAAAATCACTTGAATTTGCTTACTATAAAGACATAGTGTGATACCCGATGGTATGGTTTAAAATCACATTGCGTTAAAATTTTGAAATCATTATCTTTCCAAGTTTTAGTAAAATTTATACCAACTTGTTTTGTTAAGGCATATTAAAATCTAATTAAAACATAAACATCACCAAAACATAAATTAAAGGCCTTTTACAAATCCAATATAAAACCCAAATAAAGTAAATAAGCTAAAGTACCCAAATTCAATAGTCCTTTATTAAAGCATGGCATGTGCACCCCGAGTCCATCCGGCCCATGTCCGCATCTACGAGTCACCGAAATGTCAAAGGAGAGGGTGAGTCGAGTGACTCGAAGTGTAAACCCGCCCCAAAAACAACATGCTAACACACATCATACAAAGCAACATAATTAATGCAACCCGATCCTAACCATCCATATCGCTTTTCTACCCGTGTGGTACCAAACCACTTTGGTGGTGCTAAACCACCGGTGACATATAGTCACAATGTGTTACCAAAACACTGGTGTCCCAAAGACACAATATCCGTCAATGTGGTACCAAACCCTTTGGTGTCCCAAAGACACAATTGTGCTACTAAAGCACCGTGACCAAGTCACAAATCCGATGATGGGGCCAACCCATCGTGTGATACCAAATCACTAGCGACGATCCCATATCTCATGTGGGGCCAACCCACGGTGGTTAAACCACAGGACAAGTCGCAATGAGGTGCCAAACCTCTGGTGACCCAAAGTCACAAAGTGTGCTACCAAAGCAACGGTGCTCACAAGACAAAATATCACCGCTCCCTCCACTCGTATCACCCATCAACATACCATACTCATGTAATCATGTATATCATATAATCATGCATATCATGCTATTATGTGTAACCTCATATCCCATGTCACATATAGCCACAACCATGGTATCACATAGATCATCAAGAAACTCATAATAATAATCTTGACTTACCCGCCCGTAATCATACCCATTAGGGTACCATATCAATCATCACTGTTTCCTAACCTTAGGTTAATTAGTGGAACTCTCATTCTTTTATAATAACCCCTAAGGAAGCGAGAATCGATCAATGGATTCCCATATTAGGTTTCACCCTAATCCGGCAAAATCTCGTAACCCTATCTCTAGGCGCCCGATCAAATCCAATCAATTATGCTAGATCTACTCTTAGGTAGGGTCTATTCCTCCTCCACCTAAGCACATCAGATTAAATTAAGTAACATAATTAAGAACAAACTAAGTACTTATCATATAATTTAGAAATCAAATAACAAAATCCATCATAGGTTTCATCCCCTTTAGGTATATGAGGGGTTTAGTTCATAACTAAATATGAAAACATCTCAAGAGTAAAGAATAAACAAAACATAAGAACTCCCTAAAACCCCCTGAAGGAATTGAAGAAGAGATCCTCCATCTTGAATGGAGTTCCGACTTCTTGAGATGGATCAACTGGCTATCTTCAAGTAACTTCCTAAAAGATGAATGCTTCAGTAAAAAGGCTCTGCCCAAAAAGCCATCCTGTTTCGGCTTCTGCTGAACTCCCCTTTTTAGTTGCTACCTTGGGTGTTTATATAGGCTTTGAGATGCTTTACTTGACTCCTAAGTATCCTAATTCAAGTAGAATTCCTCCTAGGATGTTTAAGTAGACTTAGGAGTGTGTTTCTTTGCCTCCAAGCATCCAAATCCGAGTGAAATTGCTCTTTCCCGTGATAGGGGCACGCCCATGGCACACGCCCGTGTAAGTCGTCTTTAGGCCGTGTCTCGATTCTATCGATTGGGGCACGGTTGTGTAAATCGTGGCATAGCCATGTGAAGTAAATGGCAAGGCACAACCATTTGGCTTGAAGTCCAGGCCGTGTTGATTTCTTCGGTTGGCCCAATTTAGTTCGTTTTAAGCCCGTTTTACGTTCTTTTTATCCTTAGGTGCTTTCCTGGGCATAAGACATGAAAAGAAAGTATTAAGAGCACCATTTTACATGAATTAGGGATAAATCATCCAAAAGCATACTAAATGTGGGATTAAAATATGTTACTTTTACGGTTTATCATGTTTGAATTAGTTAATTGAATTAATTTATTACGTTTAGATCAAGAAACGAGTGGATCGGTTATAAAATGTTGAAAAGAGAACGTCATGGAGTAGTCGTCTTCGGTTCTAGGTAAGTTTCTGTAACGGACTGAATTTGACCCTAGTCGGAATGGTGGTTTCGAGACCACGAATCCAAGTCTGAGAAATATTTTAATATTATATTTTGAGTCTATTAAATGTGAATTAATGTGTGTGAAAGTTTCGTAGAAAAATTTTATTGTTTAAGTGCTTAATTTGAAAACAAAGGACTTAATCGCGAAAAGCGTAAAAGTTGCATGCTAAGGTGTAATGTACTAGATTACTTGTGGCTTTTTAAGTGGGTGTCCCAAAAGGGCAATTAGCCCATTGACCATATTAATGGACGGCAATGGGCCAAGTTAGCTACCTATATATGTTAGTTTAATTATATAAAATTTTATTATAAGGTTATGTTATATATTATAATAATGTTAATGCATTTATATAAAATAAACATAAAAATAAAGCCATCATCTCTTTTATTCTCTCCTAGCCGAATGTTAGGATAGAAAACACCATTGTTAAAGCTTCAAGTTTGACAAGTTAGAAAGCTTGATTAAGGTATGGTCGGTTTTAGTTTTGATAATTTTTACGTTTTTGAGATCGTTGTTTCAGTATATTACCCGACCCATGTCTAAATTTTTGAAAATACTATGTATATAGGATTCGGCCATTAACATGCTTGGATAGTTTTGATGTTTGATGATTTTAGATTTAATATATGTTAAAGATTTATAAGTTTTGTGTTGAAGTTTTTGGAGATTTCAAGTAAATAGGGTTAACTTGAAAAAAATAAATTTGTGAAGGGTTAAAATGACAAATAAATGAAATGCATGGACACATATGGCTATGGGGAAGATTCGGCCAAGCTATGGTGTTGGTAAATTTTGCATATTTTGTGTTTTGTGTAAATAGGACCAATTTGTAAAAATGGGAAACATTAGGGGCAAAATGGTAATTTGCCCATTTTTGTGTTTTGGGACTAAATTGAGATGAAATGCGATTAAATGAGCTAAATTTTAATGTGTTTTAGATCAAGAGCAAAGAAAAACGGAATTAGACTTGGGAAAGACGAAGGTTCTCGAATAGCCGATTCGCACGGACTATCGACAACCGAGGTAAGTCCTTAAGCAAGTATAGGTTATCGAATTATTTATGAATGTGTTAAATGATGCTATTCAATAGAATTTTGTATAAAACCTTGTGTTAGCCGAATGTGAAAGTATTGGTATGGATTGGTTGGAATTTTATTTAAAGTGATGTGAATAAGTGTTTTGGTTTGTTATTCGATATAATACGTGAATTATAAGTGATAGTGAATTTGAAATGAAATGTTGTTATATCTCTAAACGAGTTGGTATGTTAAAGTGATTTGAATGATGTGTGATTTATGTTATTTTGGGCAGCATTATTGTAATGTTTATGAGATGATAATAATATTGTTTCGGGCTTTGAGCCTAGCAGGCTTCGTGCCGGTGATTTATTTCGGGCTATAATGCCTAGCAGGCTTCGTGCCGGTGATTCATTTCGGGCTATAATGCCTAGCAGGCTTTGTGCCGGTGATTTAATTCGGGCTTAAACGCCTAGCAGGCTTCGTGCCGGTGATATGCCATAAGTGGAGATTTTGAGGATCAAACAAGGTGAGATATATATGTGGTTATGTACTAAATGTTCGGGTAAGAATTTGCCTACTATATTAGTAAGGAAGAAAGTGAGTTAAGTTCTTTTTTGTTATGAATCAATTTGATGTGAATATACATAGCATATATGTGAAGTTGATAAAGCTTATGATCAGAGTGATATAGTGATGAAAATAGATACAAATGTGACCTTAGTATTTGGCTAGTGTATTTGATATATATATACATATATAGAGAAATTTATGTGCAATATTATTAGTTTGAAAAGTTAAGTGTTTAATTGTATGTTCATTGTAAGTATATGTGCTTAGGACTTACTAAGCCAGTGAGCTTACTCTGTTTATGTTGTGTTCTATTTTATAGATCAATATTTCAACTACGGGCTCAGGGGATCACCAAGATAGTCGACCACACTATCACTCTCTTTGGTATAGTTTTGTAAACTTTTGAATCAAAGGCATGTATAGGCTTTATTTTGATAAATAAGAATGATGTCGGTTTGTAAATATAAATATGGCCTTGCGAATAAGGCTGTTGCTTTTGAGTTTTTGGTTAAGTTTAGGTTTCATATATGATATGGTTGCTTGCATTAAAATGTCAATTGATAATGCTTAAAGATGTATGGCTTTGTGGTAAGTATTAGAGTAAAACTTTTATATTTGATAAGAGTACTTATGGTACACTCGATTATATGGAACCGTAGTTGTGTTTTGTTAATAAATCGATGATGTTAGGATATTATGTGAATGTTTTAGGTACAGGTTAATTTGTATAAATGATTAAAATGCATGGGCGTTATGAGTTGTATGTGGGTATGTTCGGTCATAAACTAGTTAATCATATTTTGAAATGAAATAGTTTTAGTTAGCAGCAGTGATGTGATTTTGAAAAATCACCAAAAATAGGATAAATTGAATTAGAAAGTGAATTAGATATAGAATTAAATCTTATTGTGTCTATTTTTACATGAAAGAAACAGAGTAGGCAAAGGAATTATATATTATGAGATATTTAAGTTTTAGTGAGACTTGTTCTGAATGAATTCGTGAGTCCCTGTTCTGTCTTGGAAAAATTGTTAAAATTGTACAAAAATAATTATGGATCATAGTTTATATGTTTAGAATCCTTAATGAGTATATTTTGATTGGAATAAACAAGGACATTATTGAAATTTTGTGCAATGAGATAACTGAGTTTTTGTAAAGATGGGTCAGAATTATCAAACAGTGAAATAGGGGTAACTTTGATGAATAAACTGTACTAATTGGCCACATGAAAAATTCTGGAAAAATTATGGTAAAAATTTATATGAGTCTAGTTTCAAGTAAAATTTACGGATCTAAATTTCAAGTTTTTTAACTCGAGTTATGGTCAATTTAGTCAGCATGATGCAGTTGGACAGCTTTAAATTTTTATGCCCCAAATTAGTAGTCAAGTCTAGTAATGCCACATACTCGATTCCGGCAAAGGTTTCGGGTAAGGGGTGTTACAGTTTCTACTGATGTCTTTGATTATAATTTGATATAAAATATGCTAATTATATCTAAATATATTTAGTTGACCATGTAGTAAAGAATTTGATTTATAAGAAATAGAAATGAAAATTTCTGGAATGATTTCGATGGATCGAGTAAAAGTTTCGTACATGAGATTTATGTCTAATATTTGTTTTGGAGCTTCTGCAAGTGTTGTGGACTTGGATTTACATGCGACTTGAATTTAGCTTGGACTGATAATCCATTTTCGTTTTACATGTATACCTAGCTCTAGCCAAGGTAATTTATCTGTGTTGTCATTGGTTTAGCCCGGACGGGTAACTTAACACAATTATTCTTTATCTAATTAGCTCTTAAGAACATTGTCTGTTCTAGACTTATTTAATGAGTACTTTTACAAAGATCAATTAGAATAATAAAATTTGATTGACACAGAAATTGTCTCGATAATTTATAGCAAGTTATGAATTTTGAGTAATCCGTATGTTTATACGTTACTAACTTTGAATTTTGGAATCGTGTTGTAACAAGGTTGAAGTTCAAATGATTATTTGCATTTAGCTACTTAACAGGCATAACAAGTAATAAAATTGATTTGTGGAAGCTTACTAAGTATTTATTGTACTCAATTATTATTTCTTTGTAGATTTTTAACTATTGGATCATGTTGTTTGGATCACTGGAGCGTACACCTACCTTTGTCTTTTTTCGGTAGTTTTCGAAGTCTCGATCTATGGTTAATCATGTCATGTAAATAGGGTGTTTGTTTTGTAAGAATATGGACCTGTTTTGCTACCTTGTGTTGTAATGGATCCTTATACAAGTTTAGTGCTAATAACTATACTGCAAGTTGATCTTTTGGTTATATATAGTATAACTCATATTGTTTTGGTATTTAATTATTAAATGGTTGAATTGATGAGTGAAATTCTGATAGATGGATGTGATTTTGTTTAGGAGTTTGAATTGTGGTGTCAGTGAGGGCACATTGGTTAGGCACTTAAGATGAATGTTTTGGCATGTTTTAGGCTTGTTAAATGTCTTTTTAGGATATGAAATTGGTTGGTTTTGATTTGGCATGGTACCGAAGCTTTGTATGAAAATGTGCATTATTTTGCAAACATTTTAAGGAACACACGGCTTGGGACACGCACTGTTACACGGTCGTGTGTCACAGACGAGTATTCAAATGACCATGTGCCTTATTTGTTTTCAATGCAGGTTGGTCGACATGGGCACTAAAATTTACACGGTTTGGTGACACAACCGTTGAGCTACACGGGCGAAGAGAGTTACTGTAATAGCCCGATTTTGGGGCTAGTCAGAACAGTGATTTCGGGACCACTAATCTGAGGTTGAAGAAAATTATTTTGATATTATCTTATATATTATAGCATGTTTATAGCGATGCATGGAAATTTTGGTGTTTTAATTTTAACGATTATATGCTTAATTGTGAAAAAGGACTAAATCGCATAAAGTGCAAAAGTTCATTTTACAAGCTAGGAGTGTCTAATAGCTATGGGATATTAAATTGGAGGTCTTTAAAGTGAAAATAAACCACTCTATGAGTGACGGCCGGCCAAGGGGGACAAAGAAATTAATTTGGTAAAACATTTGGTGAAATTAGGTGACCAAAAAATAAATAAAATAAGATAAATAAAAGAGATATCATCTTTCAATATTCATGATTCTTATCCACCAAAAATTAAAGGGAAATTAGAGGATTTTGGAGTTCAAACTTTCAACCAAGCCATTCTCTTGCAAGTAAGTGATTTTAGGGGTCTTTCTTGATAATTTTTGTACTCTTGGAACCCCCAAAGCTTAAGCTAGCTAATGAGGGGACTAATTTGTAAAATGGTTGAAAGTTTAGGGACTTTCCATGAGAGAGTTCATGTTGTTTGCTGAATTTTTATGGAAGAAAATGATTGTTAGTAGGTTGATGAATAACTTTTGTGAAAGGTGTTACCATGAAAACACCTAAATAGGACTTATTTGTAAAGGTTGTAAATGAGTAATAAATGCTTGAAATAATTGGTTTTATGAGTTGTTGTAAAGAAATAAATGTTCAGCTAGGCTTGTTTAATGAGAAAATGTGATGAAAAATGATTTACGAGCCTAGGGGCAAAATAGTAATTTTGCCACAGTATGAAGACAAAATGGTCATTTTTTCCTAAGTAGAAATTTTGATGTATTATGAATTATAAAGTGATTCAATGGATGAATTTTATTATTATAGATCAAGAAGAGCGTGGAAACAACCTTGACCGAGGAAAAGGCAAGGTTACGGACTAAACCATCGACTAGTACATTTTGCACCGAGGTAAGTTTATGTGTAAAATATACATCTTTAATACATATGTTGTTACTTACTGGTGCATTGTATGAATGAGATCAATTATGATTGAGATTGATTGAAATTGATAGATAGTAAGTGATTCTCGTATGAACCTCGGAATAGATGTGTAAATGCGAAAAAATATCCGTGATAATTATTTGGTGGGCTATGTGCGATACCACCGTAATTATCCTTTTTGGTGGGCTGTGTGCAATACCACCTTTCTATTTATTCATAATGGGCTGTGTGCGATACCATCGTTTATATTGATATTTGGTGGGCTATGTGCGAAACCACCGTAATTATCCTTTTTGGTGGGCTATGTGCGATACCATCGTAATATTAACTATTGGTAGGCTGTGTGCGTGATAAGCCATAAAAGTAACATATTTTAACCCCATATTTAGTATGCTTTTGGATGAAGTAGCCCTTGATTTATGTAAAAAGGTGCTTTTAATCCTTTTCTTTTCATGTTTGTACTCAGGAAAGCACCTGAGGATGAAAAGAACGAGAAACGGGCTTAAAATGGGCCAATTTGGGCCAATAAGGAAATCGACACGGCCTGGACTTCAAGCCACACGGTCGTGCCTCATCAAAATTACTTCACACGGCCATGCCACGATTTACTCAACCGTGCCCCAATCGACAGAATTGAGACACGGCCTGAAGTCGACTTACACGGGTGTGTGCCATGGCCATGCCCCTGCCACGGGAACGAGCAATTTCACTCAGATTTGGATGCTTGGAGGCAAAGAAACACATTCCTAAGTCTACTTTAATATCCTAGGAGAAATTCTACTTGAATTAGGATATTTAGGAGCCAAGTAAAGCATCTCAAAGCCTATATAAACACCCAAGGTAGCAACTAAAAAGGGGAGTTCGGCGAGAAGTGAAGCAGGCGAGTTTTACGCGGAGCTTTTACTCAGGGAATTACTTGAAGATAGCCAGTTGATCCATCTCAAGAAGCCAGAAGCTCTATTCAAAATGGAGGATCTCTCCTTCAATTTCTTTAGGGAGTTTTATGAATTTCTTATGTTTTGTTTTATCTTTTCTCTTGAGATGTTTTCTTACTTAGTTATGAACTAAACCCCTCTGATACCTGAAGGGATGAAACCTATGATGGATTTTGTTATTTGATTTCAAAATTTTATGAGAAGTACTTAGTTTATTTTTAATTATGTTGCTTAATTTAATCTGATGTGCTTAGGTGGAGGACGAATAGACCCTGCCTAAGAGTAGATCTAGCATAATTGAGCGGAGTTGATCGGGCGCCTAGAGATAGGGTTACGAGATTTTGTCGAATTAGGGTGAAACCTAATATGGGAATCCATTGATCGATTTACTACTTCCTTAGGGGGTTATTATAAGAACGAGAGTTCCACTAATTAACCTAAGGTTAGATGTTATTCACCTCGAGAGAGGGTTTAATATAGGTTAGGGAGTCTCACGGATCAAGCTAAGTAAAGAAATCATATGGTTTGGGGAATAAAAATAAGTGAAGTCATCGTCTTCATTACCTGAGTTTTCCTAAAGTTTTTCTCCAATTCATTCTTTTGTCTTTGCATTTAGTTTAAGTATTTCATTTAGTATTAGATAAATGAACCAATCACTCCATATTTCAGGCTAAATAATAGAAAGAAAGTGAGTAGTAGTACTTTTAGGTTCCCTTGGGTTCGATAAGATATTCTTGCCTAAACTATACTACTGTTCGATAGGTGCACTTGCCTCTATCATTGTCATAGTTAGTCAACAGGTTCGATCATTCTTTTTATAAATATTAAAACTCGACTGTTTGACACGATCAAGTTTTTGGCGTCATTGCCGGGAACACTAAAATATTAAGAAAACTTTATTTCTATTACTTTAGCCAAAATTTTTTATTATATTATTCTTTATTATTATTTATTTTTACTTTGCTAATTTTTTCCTCTATTTTGCTTTTAGCAGAAAATTTTAGTCTATGGAAAAGATGGCACTGAACAATTATCAGTGGCAAGGCATGGGGGCAATTCCTACTAAAACAGCCAGTGTCTTCAGCCTTGATGTGGTCACCAGGTTATCTAATCAGTTAGAGATGATGAATAAAAAATTGATGATTGGTATAGTCTCTCGCAGGTACATCCAGAAATACAAAATGATTTGAATCTAGGAGGCGTGGCGAATCCTGAGTACCCACCCTACGGATAAGGCATGGAAAACAAGCAAGCTCACTATATAGGTAACTATTCTAGATATCAAAATAATTTTTACAGTGACACTCATAATGTAGGTTGGAAGTACCATCCCAATTTCTCATGGGATGATCAAAATAGCCAAAGATGGAAACTTCCTCCAGATTTTCAACAACCACCTCACTAACAAGAAGAGGAGTCGAATCTTGAAGAGATGCTGACAAAATTCATGGCAGCCACAAATTCTCGTTTCTAAAAGACTGAAGCAGCACTTGATGAACAACAAAAATCGATCAAAGGGATCGAGAATCAAGTTGGAGAACTTACTAGGTCAGTGGGACATCTCGCAAAGCTAATGTCAGAATGACCGCTAGGACGTTTACCAAGTAACACCGAGGTTAACCTAAAGGAGCAAATTCAAGCCATCTCAGCTCAAGATAGTAAGGGGTTAGATGAACCAAACTCAATACAAGAAAACAAGGTAGACGAAGATAAGGTAGAGGTAACACAAGAAAAACCAAAACCAGTAATCAAGGAGTACCAACCTCGCATACCTTATCCCGAAGTAATGAAAAGTGATGATTCAGAGGAACTGTTCGGTAAGTTTCTTAAACTCTTAAAAAAATTACGTATTAACTTTCCTCTCCTTGAAGCTCTTTTTCAGATACCAGACTCGAGAAAATTTTTAAGACAGCTCTTGGCCAACAAACGCAAATTAGACGAAGAGCACCACGTGGAGCTAAATGCAATGTGCTTAGCAATTCTACAAAATAAACTACCATGAAAATTAAAAGATATAGGGAGTTTTACAATTCCATGTTTAATTGGTAGTTTATCTATTGATAACGTGTTAGCAGATTTAGGGGGAAGCATCAATGTTATGCCTTACAAAATGTTTAAACAACTAGGTCTAGGGAAGCCCAGACAAACTAGGATGAGCATTCAATTAACTGATAAAACTGTAAGAATTCCTAGGGGTATAATAGAAAATGTTCTAATCAAAATTGATAAATTCGTATTCCCAGTACACTTTGTCGTTTTAGACATGGATGAGGACAACACGATCCCCTTAATTTTAGGAAGACCCTTTCTAGCAACTGCCAGAGCTAAAATTGATATCTATGCAGGAGAACTTATACTTCATGTAGGCAATGAGATAGTCACTCTTCAAGCTCTTGACTCAGCTAGGACATCGAGTAATAAAGAGACAAACGTTATTTCCATTGATAACCATTTGGTTTAACCTTCTTTATAGGAAACATCACAAAATCACCTACCTGAGCTAGATCTTAGACCTCGTGCCAATAAAGAAGAATTATATGAGGAACAAAGCCTTAGGGTCGATAAACTAGAAGAGTGGAAAACACAATTTAAAGAAGAACCAGAACCACACAAAGTGAAACTGAAAGAAACCCCAGACGAGCTGATAGGAACAACAAATCACATTAAAATAGAAGATCAGGTATTGTTGAATAAGGAAGACCATCGAATCACCAATTCAGAACTCAAGGCAAAAGAAGAAATCACTTTTGAGGTACGTAATGTCTTCCTATACGGCACAGTCGAGGTCAGCAATCCTCAATTCGACACTTTTGAGGTAAACATTACTCGACTTAAACTATATATCCATAACCGAAGTGATCGCATGAGAAAGGATTTTCACCTCCTCAAACCACCATGACCATACGAATAAGAGGTAAAGTGTATCTAAGACTATAAACGAGTGCTCTCGGGAGGGAACTCGAGCACTAACCCCATTTTTACATTTTTATTTATTTTCTATTTTTTTCTTTTCTTTTTCTTTTTAGCACCTAACCATAAACTAACCAAAGATTAGATTTCTAGGCCACACGGCCCTACACACGGGCGTGCTCGTGGCCGTGTGGAAGCCAGGAGATGAACAATGGGCATGCCAGTAGTTGTGCATGACATAGAAAAATTTCTTTTCCCAACACAGGTGGTGATAATAGTCCACGCCCGTGCTGACACCCCGTGCGAGTTTACTAACTTGTCAAGCACGGGCTAAACATGGCCGTGCCTCCCAACCGTGCCAACATTCTGACTTATCGAACAAGGGAAGAGCACGCCCGTATTAAATGATCGTGTGAAGAAAGACACGGCGTGCCACGACACCCACAACAATGCCCAAACAACCTGAATGCATTCAAAATTCAAAATCCCAAAGCACGGGCTACATCTCTATTTAAACCTCATTCCCCATTTTTCTAGTTGTCTTTCATTTTCCATTATTTATTCTTGTTTTTATTTTATTTCATAATTATTTTTTACTTTATTTTATTTTATTTTCTTCTTCTTATTCTTTATGATATTTAGATTTAGCTTAGGATACAATAAAACCAAGCCGACTACTTCGAGGATTCAATTTCAAATGGTTCGAGATGCTTCCCCACTTTAACCTCCAATCTTATCCGATTTCTTTTCATAGACTTCATTCAAAAATTCAGGAAGTGTTACTTCTCCCCTTCTCTTTTAATTTTATTATTACATAATTGTTTATCAATCTTTGTGCATTGAGGGCAATGTACACCTTAAGTGTGGGGGGTAAAAGTACCTAACTTTTTGCATTATTCTCAAATATTGAATTTAGTCTTGTTTTCAAGTATTTTTTCTCATATTACTAATTAGGATGAAATTTATATTGATTTATGATTTGTATTGATATGTTTTAGAGTTAGTCATAGTTAATTGTGCATTGATGATTAAATTTGAAGGATACTAAAGAATCGAGCATGATAAGTCTACTTTTTAAAAATTAAAAATTGATGGGTCGTTGAACTAAATTTGAGTATTACATTGAAATTTGAAATTTATAAGGATTGATGTCCAAAACACCCATAATTTTTGTGAAATTTTGAGCCTTATAGAGCTTATATTCTTTTTTCATGCTCACTTTATTGATTATGAGTGTGTCAACTTTGAACTGTTATTCTAGAACTTGCCTTGTTTATACATGTCGAGACCACACTTTTGATTTGATATATAGAGATGATAAAGGCACCTAGGATTTAACCCACTTACACCATAAAATGCCTACCTTCACAAATTAACCCCTAGTAAACCCCGTTGAATCCTAACAACCTTTTTATTGACTCACCCACTAAAATTAACCCAAAATCCCTTTGAATTTGTTATCACCATTCTTTTGACTACCCTTTAATTGAGGTTTGATTTGATTAAGTTATCGAATTATATTAGTTCAGTAGTTACATTTATCATTTATGATATAATATTTTAGTTTTTTCTTAAAAAAAACTCAAGTATATTCAATATTAGTAGTATATAAAAGAGCTTAGAGCATTTAAACTCCAATTGTTGAAGAAAAAGCTCGAATTTGATGAAATTACTCTTTATTATAGAGTAATTATCAATAGTAGGTATTATTAGTTTTCATTCGATGTAAATATTTATATTCAGTTTTTTGTTTTTAGATTAGGTAATTAGTCAATTTGATCTCGATTCTAACCCTCTATTTCAGCCTGTATCTACACCCTTAACCTTAGCCCCGTTACAACCCTGATAAAGATCTTTTGATCTGTGTGTCATCTCATATACAGTGGTGGAGATTTGATTTTCAGGTAAGCCTATGGGATTAACTTTTCAGGTTCGACTTAGAGTGCTTATTCTTGAACCTTAAACACTTCGAGTGATTTGAGTGAATCTTTTGTGAGGATGTCAATCCTTGTCGGTTTTGAATTAAAGGTAATTACTTAAATAAAGGGAGACATCTATGTTTTCGAACTACAAAGGTGTGACTTATCTTGATTGAATCTTTAGGGTTCTTTGAGATAAATTATCCATGTATAAATTATCTATGAATTATGACAAGACATTGTCGATAGGAATTATGAATTATGGAATGTTCGTTTTAATTCTAAGTTGAGAATTTTGCTTGAGGACAAGCAAAAGCTTAAGTGTGGGGTATTTGATAAACCATAAAAGTAACATGTTTTAACCCCATATTTAGTATGATTTTGGATGATTTAGTCCTTGATTTATGTAAAAAGGTGCTTTTAATCCTTTCTTTTCATGTTTATACTTAGGAAAGCACCCAAGGATAAAAAGAACGAGAAACGGGTTTAAAACGGGCCAAAGAGGAAATCGACATGGCCTGGACTTCAAGCCACACGGCCGTGCCTCATCAAAATTACTTCACATGGCCATGCCACGATTTACATGGTCGTGCCCCAATCGACAGAATCGAGACATGGCCTGAAGTCGACTTACACGGGCGTATGCCATGGCCGTGCCCCTGCCATGGGAATGAGCAATTTCACTCGGATTTGGATGCTTGGAGGCAAAGAAACACATTCCTTAGTCTACTTAAACATCCTAGGAGAAATTCTACTTGAATTAGGATACTTAGGATCCAAGTAAAGCATCTTTAAGCCTATATAAACACCCAAGGTAGCAACTAAAAAGGGGAGTTCGACAGAAGCCAAAGCAAGCGAGTTTTACGCGAGCTTTACTCGTGGAATTACTCGAAGATAGCTAGTTGATCCATCTTAGAAAGCCAGGAGCTCTATTCAAAATGGAGGATCTCTCCTTCAATTCTTTTAGGGAGTTTTAGGAATTTCTTATGTTTTGTTTTATCTTTCCTCTTGAGATGTTTTCTTATTTAGTTATGAACTAAACCCCTCAGATACCTGAATGGGATGAAACCTATGATGGATTTTGTTATTTGATTTTTAAATTTTATGAGAAGTACTTAGTTTGTTCTTAATTATGTTGCTTAATTTAATCTGACGTGCTTAGGTGGAGGAGGAATAGACCCTGCCTAAGAGTAGATCTAGCATAATTGAGCGGAGTTGATCTGGCGCCTAGAGATAGGGTTACGAGATTTTGCCGAATTAGGGTGAAACCTAATATGGAAATTCATTGATCGATTTACTGCTTCCTTAGGGGGTTATTATAAGAGAACGAGAGTTCCACTAATTAACCTAAGGTTAGACGTTATTCGCCTCGAGAGAGGGTTTAATATAGGTTGGGGTGTCTCATGAATCAAGCTAAGTAAATAAATCATATGGTTTGGGAATAAATAATAAGTGAAGTCATAGGTGAATTCTTCCTGAGGGTATCGTCTTCATCAACTGAGTTTTCCTAAAGTCTTTCTCCAATTCATTCTTTTGTCTTTGCATTTAGTTTAAGTATTTCATTTAGTATTAGATAAATCAACCAATCACTCCATATTTCAGGCTAAATAATAGAAAGAAATTGAGTAGTAGTACTTTTAGGTTCCCTTGGGTTCGATAAGATATTCTTGCCTAAACTATACTACTATTCGATAGGTGCACTTGCCTCTATCATTGTCGTAGTTAGTCTACAAGTTCGATCATTCTTTTTATAAATATTAAAACTCGACTATTTGACACGATCAGTGTGGAACCACCGGTGCTTAGTATCATTTCGAGGGATTCATCGAGAAATTATTTAAGTAAATATATCATGTGGTTTGTGCTGATGAGTGCAGGGGATGTATGCAAGTAAATGTGAGCATTTTATTTGTGGTATGGATGGAATGTGGTAAGAGATAAGATGAGTAAGCATTATTATGAAAATGTGAATTGTTCTTACTTATTATGTAATGTTCTTGATTGATTGGTCTATGTTATGATGTTTATAGTTTACATGTAAACTTGCTAACCTTAAAGCTTACTCCATTTCCTTTCCCTTACTTTATAGTGTCAAAGAGCTAGCTCGAGATACGAAGATAATCGGAAGATCACCCACACTATCAGCTCATCTCGGTATATTTAGACTTATCATTTTGAGTATGGCATGTATAGGGGCTAGACTTATTGAAATGTTTTGTTGTTTTGGCCAAGTGTGTTGGCTCCTTTAAAGATTAATTCTTTTGTATATAACCATAGTTGATGGCTCATTAATACTAATTTATAAAAAGATGAGGTTATTCATGAAAGTGTATGTTGCATGATTGTGCTTGGTAAATGGTTGAATGGGATTTTTGTGGTGTTATTTAGGGTGATAAAAAGAGCTTGGCAAATAGCCTCGTTCTTGTCCAAACGGGTAGGCACACGGGTATGTGTCTAAGCCATGTGTGACACACGTCTGTCCCCTGGGCGTGTGATCAGTCCGTGTGTCCCCTGTATGTTAATGTTGCAAGTAAGTGCCAACCACGGGCTAGACTCACGGGTGTATGCCTAGGTCGTGTGCCCCTTATGAGGTTGCTAACGTCACAAACATAATACCCAAGTTTTCACACACAGGCGAGGAGGCCGTGTAAAGGACATGAGCCAAAGACACGGGTGTGTGTCCAACCATGTGAAAACCCCTGTAGGTTCAAAATGAAAAATAAATCCCACACGGGCTGGGGACATGGGCGTGTGAGGCCATACGGCCTTCCCAAACGGGCGTGTCCCATTTCACAGAAATTTTTTTCTAAGTATAAAAAGTTCCTGGTTTGATCCCGAGACCCTCAGTTCGTATGATTAAGGCCTCGTAGGCCTATAATAAGGATGTTATGATTGTAAACGAGAAGTTTTAAGTTGGAATGAAATTTGATAGCCCAAGGTTGTACGTTCAAACAAGATATGTCCGGTAATGCCTTGTACCCGGTTCTAATGTTGAAGACGGGTAAGGAGTGTTCAATTTAATGGTATCAGAGCTATGGTTTAGTCGGTTCTCGGACTACTGTAGCGTGTGTAAGAGTCTAGCTATACATGCCATAAATGTACATTGTTAGTGTGGTGACTTTTGACAATTCTAAAATTTGTTTTATATAGCAATGGGTCTCGGTAGAAGCATTGCGATGATTATTTGCTAATGTAGCGCTAGCCCTCGCGCAAGGGACCACGCCTGTAGAGAGCAAACCCAAAACTATAGGTCAAGGAGAAGAGGCTCGGGAAGCCTTTCTTCACATGATGAGTAACTGGTACACCGAGTTTGTACAAGCGAACCCTAATGCTCAACCTCCTCCACCCTCACCCCCACCTATACCCTAGCTAATCCCTGTGGCTCCTCAAGGTATAGATTTGGTAAGAATGACCGAACCCCCGGTTGATAAGATAGAGAAACAAGAGTAATACCCCCTAACCCGGCCCGGACATTATGGCCGAATCTGGTGATGCCACATCAAGGACAATTCCAAACAATTTTACTAAGTTAAAACTTAAGGCCTAAAAGGCCAAAACCCTTGACTGTTGTTAAGTCACGATAAAAGCCCATGGTTAAACTTAAGAAATTTATACAGGTTCAACAATTAAGTTGTAACATCCCTAACCTGAAAACCGTGATCGAAATAGGGTTAAGAGGCATTATCGAACAATAGGATCATTTCACATCACATTCACGACACAAAGTCAATCATCATCAATCTCATTTGAATTTAATAAAAGAGTCCCTTAAATGAGTTATCGAGACCCTAAGCATGCTTATAAATCGAGTCGGGACTAAATCGAAACACATAAGTAATTTCATAAAAATTTGAAACTTTTCTAAAATCTGAGGGACATACGGTAGTGGGGTAGGTAGTGCCTCACCCACGACTACTTGACACTCCTGTGTGTCCTCCCCGTGGTAGTATACTGCCAAAATCAACATGGTCACCAAGCACTCCCGTGTCCTAAGGCCGTGTGCTAATAGATTACATACTGCCATTTCTCACACGGCCACCAAGCATACTCGTGTCGAGGCCGTGTGCAATTTAAGCCACATTTTCCAATTTACCCACGGTCTTAGGCACGCCCGTGTGCCTCAACCGTGTGACATTATAGGCCATTTTACAAGGCCAATATGCCACCCACTTAGGGTCTTCCTACAAGCAATATATATATCAGCACATACCCTGCATATATGGCAACCAAAACATACCAAATTGACCATTCAATTTATACCCTCAATACCAATTCCAACCATGATGATTCTAAAGAAATAAACTCATATCATTACAAGCATAATTCATTCAATAGCTCACTCAAAACTTGGTCATTTCATAAGCTTCCACCTTACCAAGATATGCATCATATATCACATTCATTCAAGCATATTACCAAATTAAACTTGCCAAAACACATGGCTAAGTTCACTTCCAAAAACATATACACATATCTAGTCTATACATGCCATATTTAGCTATATACATTTCCAAAAGGGTACCAAAATAAGTTTTTGTAGTGTGATGATGATCCTTGATGGTCCCGAGCCTTCAGTAGCTTTGACGACCTATAAAACAGAGAAACATACACACAGAGTAAGCTTTCCAAAAGTTTAGTAAGTCATATACAAATAAACTTGGCTTAAAAAGCATATATGCAATTTGATACATTTGCACATCTCATTCACTTAACAATTTATCATGTATATGCTTGATTCATACTTATGACTACATTTGTCACATTTATCCATTCAAAACTCATTTGAAACACATAGCTCATTCATAATCTTTCTTGCATCTTATTCACATTATCCTATTCAAATGTACTTTTCTTCGAATCAAAGTCATATGCATACTTACCATTCATGCATACTTAATGCACATTCAACGCACCTGAACCGAATATTCATTCACTTAATTGATCATAGCTCAGATATACCATTCGTATTGCAGACTTGCCTTTTGAACCCTTAGGAACCTAGTAGGGTACTCAGAAAGCTCAGAATAGTAGTACAATGCCAACATCCCAGACGAGGTCTTACATGCACTCTTATATCGATGCCACTGTCCCAGACAGGGTCTTACACGTACAGATCATAACGATGCCAACGTTCCAGATGTGGTCTTACATGAGTCAATATGATGCCGATGTCCTAGACATGTTCTTACTCATAAAGTTCATATCGATGCCTACATCCCGACGAGGTATTCTACATAGAATTCATATCGATGCCTACGTCCCAGATGAGGTCTTACACAAATTTCAAATCAACGCCAACGTCCCGGACGTGGTCTTACATGATAAAACAGAACAGATACCTATGTCATGACATAGCTAATCTTATCTATTCCTAGGTTCGTACGGGACTTCTCGGCTTTATCACTATATCAAACTTATTTTAGAATTCATGCACTTAGCATATCATACTCATTCATTTTCATCGATAGACATATGAATACATATATTCAATTCAATATAGATAAGTTTATTTGCATAGTGACTTACCTCAAATTCGATATATCAGAATGAAAACAGCTACTCGTTAACTTTCGATTTCCCGCAATCTAAGTTTGTTTTCCTCAATTCTTGATCTTAAATTCAAGCTTACAATTGCCAAAACCTAGCTCAACTTCTTCTTTTTCCTTTCTTCAATATTCGGCACTCATAAAAAGATGATAGCTATCATCTTTCCTTTGTTTCTTTTATTATTATTGATATTAATACTAATTTACCATATTATCCTTATTATAAAATATTTATAACCTATATTCACAAGGCTATTAATGACTTTTAGTCATCCACTAACTAATTATTAGTTCATTTGCTTCTTAAGACCTCCCTTTTATAGAGCCACAACACATAAGCACTTTAGCAAATAGCAAGCAACTTTCATAATCAATGCAATTTAATCCTTTGCTCAAATTAAAAACTCAAACAGACTAATTAGCTTATGAAATTTAAACATGCTTAGTCACATATCAACGGCACAGAAAATAATATTAAAATATTATATAGACTCAAATTTGTGGTCCCGAAACCACTGTTCCAACTAGGGTATAAACCAGACTATTACAATTCTCCCCCTTAGGGATTTTCATCCCCGAAAATCTTACCATTAAATTGATTCAGATGTTGCTGTCTCATTGAATCTTCAGGCTCCCACGTAGCCTCTTTTAATCCGTGTCGAATCTACAATACTTTCACTAATGAAATTTTCTTGTTTCTTAACTCTTTTACTTCACGAGCTAAGATACGGATCGATTCCTCTTCATATGTCATATCAGATCGGATTTCAATTTTAGATGGGGAAATCACATGTGATGGATCAGACCGATATCTACAGAGCATCGAAACGTGAAATACATTGTGAATCTTTTCTAGTTCAGAGGGTAACTTCAATCTTATGCAACAGGCCCTACACGTTCAATGATCTCAAACAGGCCGATGAATCTCGGACTTAACTTGCCTTTACGTCTGAATCAGAGCACTTTCTTCCACGGAGATACTTTCAAAAATACTTTGTCACCGATCTCAAATTCTATATCTTTTCATTTTAAGTCTGCATAGGACTTCTGACGGTCAGATGCTGCTTTCAAACAATCTCGAATCAGTTTCACTTTCTATTCGGTATCTTTTATCAAATCGACCTCGTGTAACTTATTCTCACTGACTTCAATCCAATATAGAGGTGTACGACATTTACGTTCGTACAAAGCTTCATATGGTGCCATTTTGATGCTTGACTGAAAACTATTGTTATACGCAAATTCAATCAACGGCAGGTATTGTTCCCACGAACCTTTAAACTCAAGTACACAGCATCTTAACATATCTTCGAGAATCTGAATAATTCGCTCGGATTGACCATCCGTTTGCTGATGAAAAGCTGTATTGAAATGTAATTTCGTACCCAAAGCATCTTGCAATTTCTTCCAGAATCGCGATGTGAATCTCGAATCCCTATCTGACACAATATATAGTGGCACCTCGTGCAATCTCACAATCTCAGAAATATAAAGCTCAGCTAATCTTTCAAGTGAGTAGTCAATCTTATCGGAATAAAATGGGTTGATTTAGGTAATCGATCAACTACAACCCATATTACGTCTTTCTTTCTCAAAGTCAGAGGCAAACTAGAAACAAAGTCCATTGTTACTCTATCCCATTTCCATTCAAGAATCAGAATTGGCTGCAGCAATCCCGACGAAACTTGATGTTCGGCTTTCACTTGCTGACAAACTAAGCATTTTGAAACAAATTCAAAAATGTCCCGTTTCATACCAGACCACCAGTAGTGTCGTTTCAAATCATGATACATTTTAGTACTCCCCGGATGAACAGATAGGCAACTATTATGTGCTTCGCTTAATATCATTCGAATCAACTCTAGTTTCTTGGAACACAGATACGATCTCGAAATCTCAAACAACCATCCACAATTTGAAATCCAGATTCGGAATTCACTTCACACTGAGTTAGTTTCGCTAACAATTCATTATCGAATTTCTGAGCATCACATATCTGTTGTAAGAACAACAACTTTGCTTTTAATTCAGCTATCACATAACTATCGTCAGACAGATCTAACTGAGCTTTCAGAGCACTTAGTGCAAACAATGATTTTCTACTCAGAGCATCTGCAACAACATTTGCTTTCCCCGAATGATAATCTATCACTAGCTCATAATCTTTTAACAATTCAAGCCATCTTTTCTAATGCAGGTTCAAATCTTTCTGGGTCATTAGATATTTCAGACTTTTATGATCTGAAAACACATGACATTTCTCACCGTACAAATAATGACGCCAAATTTTAAGTGCAAACACAATCGCAGCGAGCTCAAGGTCGTGTGTCGAATAATTCTTTTCATGAGGCTTTAATTGTCTCGAAGCATAAGCTGCCACTTTGCCCTCTTGCATCAAACACATCCCAGACCGTTTAACGAAGCATCACTGTAAACAACAAATTCTTTACTCGATTTTGGCTGTGCTAACACTGAAGCTTCTGTTAACAGAGTTTTCAATTGGTCAAAACTTTTCTGACATTTATCCGACCATTCAAATCTAACATCTTTCTAAAATAATCTAGTCAACGGAGTAGCTATAGTCGAGAAGCCTTTAACAAATATGTGGTAATAACCAGCTAAACCTAGAAAACTACGAACTTTAGACACGTTCTTCGGAGGTTTCCAATTCATAATAACAGAAATCTTGCTCGGATCAACACGAATCCCAGAAGCTGACACAATATGCCCCAGAAAACTGACCTCATTCAACCAGAATTCACATTCGCTGAATTTTGCGTACAATTACTTTTCTCTCGAAGTTTGAAACAAAATTTTCAAATGTTCTGCATGCTCATTCTCATCATGTGAGTAAATCAAAATGTCGTCAATGAATACAACAACAAATTGATCCAGATACGGTCTGAAAATTTTGTTCATCAAGTCCATAAAAACAGCAGGAGCATTGGTTAGTCCGAATGGCATAACTAAAAACTCATAATGCCCGCACCTCATTCTAAAAGCAATTTTCAGAATATCTGAATCTTTAACTCTCAATTGGTAGTATCCCGATCTCAAATCAATCTTGGAAAACACAGTAGCTCCTTTTAACTAATCAAACAAATCATCAATTCTGGGCAATGGATATTTATTCTTTCTAGTCACCTTATTCAACTGACGGTAATCGATACACATTCTCATCGTGCCATCTTTCTTTTTCACAAACAGAACAGGAGCACCCCAAGGTGAAAAACTCGGTCTAGAAAACCATCTATCAGTCAATTCTTGTAGCTGTGACTTTAACTCTTTCAACTCTGTTGGTGCCATTTTATACAGAGCTATCGAAATAGGGGTCGTGCTAGGCAATAATTCAATACCAAGTTCAACTTCACGAATTGGAGGTAAACCCTGTAACTCTTTAGGGAACACCTCAGAAAAATCACAAACAATGGGTACTGATTCAACTTTCTTCTCGGATACTTTTGAATCAATCGCAGAAGCAAAATATTATTCATACCCCTTTTTCACATAACTCTGAGCTTTCAAAATGGATATCACAGCAGGCAATCCATTAAATTCATCAAACTCAATCCGTACAATCTCATCATTCAGACTTCTTAAATCAATAGATTTTCTTTTACAATTCACAACTGGCATCATGCATAAACAACCAATCCATTACCAAAATAATATCGAATTCATCAAATGGCAAAAGCATCAAATAAACAGGGAAACAGATATCTCGAAACATTAACAGACAGTTCTTGCATACTTTGTCAACAAGGACACTTTTACCTAAGGGGTTCGATACTTTTATAGCAAATTCAGTAGACTCTACAGGCAAAGTCTTACCATATTCAAAATTCATGCATATGTACGAATGCGTAGAACCAGGGTCTATTAAAGCTATCACAGAAGCATCATAAAGAGTAAAAGTACCCATTATAACATCAGGCGATGAAGCTTCTTCACGAGCTCGGATAGCGTACGCTCTGATAGGCACTCTGGCTTCGGATCTGACAACATTGTCTCTCATAGTTCTCTGACTACCACTAACATTCTTTACATTCTTTGACGTTTGACCTCTCACAGGTGCATTATCAGATCTTGGATTCTGAACAATCTCTAGTTCGACAGGCTCAGGGCAATCACGGATAAAATGATCAAGCGATCCACATCTGAAGCAAGCTCTGTCATTTAATCTACAGCTTCTCGGATGTCTTTTTCCACAATGTTTACATTCGGTTCACTCAGATCGAACATTATCAACACTAGCCACTAAAGTTGCTGGTTTTTGGAACTTATTTGCGATCTAGCTCTATTTCTATTCAAATGTCCCGCATTTTCTCTGGAAATACTTTGATTATCTCTATATCTCTTTGAAGCAGACTGAAATAATTTATTCTGAAATCTCTTTCTTGTATCTTGAGCTTCAGACTTAGCTCTTCTTTTATCCTTCTCGAGTGCTTCAGCTTTGCAAGCTCGATCAACGAGTGTAACGAACTCTTTTATTTCTAGGATCCCAACCAGCAAACGAATGTATTCATTAAGACCGTCTTCAAATCTTTTGCACATTATAGCTTCAGAAGATACACATTCTCGAGCATATTGAATCAATCTCACGAACTCTCGTTTATACTCAGAAATAGTCATTTGGCCCTATTTTAGTTCCAAAAATACCTTTTATTTTTGATCGACAAATCTCTCACTAATATACTTCTTCCAAAATTCACTCTGAAAGAAGTCCCACGTGACTCGCTCTTTCGGAACAACAGAAATTAAAGTTTTCCACCATTAATAAGCTGCATCTCAAAGTAACAATACAACACACTTTATGCATTCATCCGGGTCAGAGACATTTCATCGAAAACTCGAATAGTATTTTCAATCTAGAACTCAGCCTTTTCAGCATCATCATCCTTAGTAGTTCAGAATTCTTCTGCCTCATACTTACGAATCTTGTCAACCGGAGGCTTACTTAACAGATTCATATTTGCAATCGGAGGTATATTGGATATCTGAGGGGGATTAACTGGGGGCAGAGGTTGCAAAACAGTCGGGTTATTCTTTACAAACTGAGTGAACCACTCACTCATCATTTGGAAGAAAGCTTGTTTAGCTTCTCCCTCCTGACCGCTTATAGCCGGTCTCAGATTAGAAGGTTCTGTCCCTTGCACGGGAGCAGGCATGTTACTTTTTACGTCATCAGCTATGGCTCTTTCGGGATCCATTGCTATACATAAATCACATTTTACACGTCAGGATTCATCACACTATCACAGTTCAAATCTATGGCATGTATAGCTAGAGTCTGACACGCTACATTAGTCCTAGAATCGACTAAACCGTAGCTCTAATACCAATAAAAGGTAACACCCCTAAACCAAAAATCGTCACTGGAATAGGGTTAAGAGGCATTATCAAACAATAGGATCATTTCACATCACATTCATGGCACAAAGTCAATCATCATCAATCTCATTTGAATTCAATCAAAGAGTCCCTAAAATGAGTCATCGAGACCCTAAGCATGCTTATAAACCGAGTCGGGACTAAATCGAAACACATAAGTAATTTCATAAAAATTTGAAACTTTTCTAAAATACAGGGGACATACGGCCGTGGGGGTAGGCCGTGCCTCACCCACGGCTACTTGACACTCCTGTGTGTCCTTCCCGTGGTAGTATACTGCCAAAATCAACACGGTCACCAAGCACTCCCATGTCCTAAGGCCGTGTGCTAATAGATCACATACTGCCATTTCTCACACGGCCACCAACCACACCCGTGTCAAGGCCATGTGCAATTTAAGCCACATTCTGCCAATTTACCCACGGTCTTAGGCACGCCCGTGTGCATCAACCGTGTGACATTATAGGCCATTTTATAAGGCCAATATGCCACCCACTTAGGGTCTTCCTACAAGTAATATATATATCAACACATACGTTGCATATATGACAACCAAAACATACCAAATTGACAATTCAATTTATACACTCAATACCAATTCCAACCATGATGATTCCAAAGAAATAAATTCATATCATTACAAGCATAATTCATTTAATAGCTCACTCAAAACTTGGTCATTTCATAAGCTTCCACCTTACCAAGATATGCATAATATATCACATTCATTCAAGCATATTACCAAATTAAACTTGCCAAAACACATGGCTAAGTTCACTTCCAAAAACATATACACATATCTAGTTTATACATGCCACATTTAGCAATATACATTTCCAAAAGGGTACCAAAATAAGTTTTTGTAGTGTGATGATGATCCTTCATGGTCCCGAGCCTTTAGTAGCTTTGACGACCTATAAAACAGAGAAACATACACACAGAGTAAGCTTTCCAAAAGCTTAGTAAGTCATATACAAATAAACTTGGCTTAAAAAGCATATATGCAATTTGATACATTTGCACATCTCATTCACTTAACAATTTATCATGTATATGCTTGATTCATACTTATGACTACATTTGTCACATTTATCCATTCAAAACTCATTTGAAGCACATAGCTCATTCATAATCCTTCTTGCATCTCATTCACATTATCCTATTCAAACATACTTTTCTTCAAATCAAAGTAATATGCATACTTACCATTCATGCATACTTAATGCACATTCAACCCACCTAAACCGAATATTCATTCACTTAATTGATCATAGCTCGGATATACCATTCGTATTGCAGACTTGCCCGTTGAACCCTTAGGAACTTAGTAGGATACTCAGAAAGCTCGAAATAGTAGTACAATGCCAACGTCCCAGACGAGGTCTTACATGCACTTGTATATCGAAGCCACTATCCCAGACAGGGTCTTACACGTATAGATCATAACAATGCCAACATCCCAGACATGGTCTTACACGAGTCAATATGATGCCGATGTCCCAGATATGGTCTTACTCATAAAGTTCATATCGATGCCTACGTCCCAGATGAGGTCTTTTACAGAGAATTTATATCGATGCCTATGTCCCAGACGAGGTCTTACACAAATTTCAAATCAACGCCAACGTCCCGGACGTAGTCTTACATGATAAAACAGAATAGATACCTATGTCATGACATAACTAATCCTATCTATTCCTAGGTTTGTATGGGACTTCTCAGCTTTATCACTATATCAAACTTATTTCGGAATTCACGCACTTAGTATCTCATTCTCATTCATTTTCATCGATAGACATATGAATACATATATTCAATTCAATACAGAGAAGTTTATTTGCATAGTGACTTACCTCGGATTCAATATATTGGAATGAAAATGACTACTCGTTAGCTTTTGCTTTCCCGCAATCTAAGTCCGTTTTCCTTGGTTCTTGATCTCAAATTCAAGCTTACAATTGTCGAAACCTTGCTCAACTTCTTTTTCCTTTCTTCAATATTCGACACTCATAAAAAGATGATAACTATCATATTTCCTTTGTTTCTTTTATTATTATTGATATTAATACTAATTTACCATATTATCCTTATTATAAAATATTTATAACCTACATTTACAAGGCTATTAATGACTTTTAGTCATCCACTAACTAATTATTGGTTCATTTGCTTCTTAAGACCTCCCTTTTATAGAGCCAGAACACATAAGCACTTTAACAAATAGCAAGCAACTTTCATAATTAATGCAATTTAATCCTTTGCTCAAATTAAACACTCAAACGGACTAATTAGCTTACGAAATTTAAACACATGCTTAGTCACATATCAATGACATAGAAAATAATATTAAAATATTATACAGACTCGGTGTAACATCTTTAAATTGGGGTCCTTGCATTTTATCTGCTTGTATTAGATAGTATGGATATTATGCTAGTTCAGGCTATTTTTGGCTCTAGGATTGAGCCAGGGATAGCCGAGTTTTTTTGAAATTTGCGTTTTGGGCTTCTAGAGAGGGGGAGCTGAGTGGAGCTAGGTGTTAAGTGTGGTTGGGGGTAAGTTTTGACACAAGAAGGGCCTTGGTTAGGTGGCAAGGAGGCGCCATTTATGGCTTAAAGAAGTGACGCCTCAGGGGAGTGAGGGACCCTTGGTTCGAGCAGCAGAAATCCCTTTTCTGCTTGTTATTTTTGATGCCAGGACAAGGGAGATTTGCACTCAGGTGGGACTCTGGTGGATGATTGTTGAAAGAGTCAATAGATTCAAATGAGTGGAGGAGAGAAATCTGTGGAGTTTGAAACATTCAAACAGGTTTGAATGTGTGGTCAGGAGGAAATTGTGGAGGAATAAGTGGGATGGGCACTTGAGCTTAGAGTTGGCCAAATGTTAAACACTATGGGGGAGGGGAGCAATCAGTTTTAGGGGTAGCCTAGGTGGGTGGCCGATTGATGGAGTGTGCCTTGGGGGAGTGTTGAGAATTCGGCTAGTTAGGGAGCACCTAGAGGTTTTTGCTTCTCATTTCTTTTGTGCCGAAACTGAATCACTCCCACACTTTCATATTTTTGCATTCTTTCTTTCTTTCAAATACCAAAACCGAATGCTCTCCTAAGCTTCTTCTTCCCCTTTTCTATTTTTGTTATTTGGCTAAAGCTTGCATTGCTCCTTGTTCATTATTTTTGTTTATTTCATCTGCCAATAGCATCGAAGCCGAATCTTCCTTTCTTGTTTGGTTTTCTCTTTTCTCTCAATTGCTGCTCAAAATTGAAACTCCCTGACTCTCTCTTCTCCTCTTCAATTTTTTCCCATAGTCGAACCCTCTAGCCATCCTCATTGCGTTTTCTCAATCTCCTTAAGAGCCGAAACTTGATTCTCATTTTTTCTTCACTATTTGTGTACTCTCCAAAATCGAAACCTCAAACACTCTCTCTATATTTCATTCTTCTCTAAAAGTCAAAACCCCCAAACATTCTATTAAAGATTTTTATTTCTATTTTTGGTTTCTTATTGGATCCCCTCTTATTCTAGCTTTTGCCGAATCATCTCTAGGGTGTCGTGGTACCGAATCTTGTTAGTGGGTGATAGAATCTGTCAGGTTAAGGTAATGTAACATTCTTAAAATGGGGTCTCTGCATTTTACATGTGGTTGCATATGTTGGTAAGTATGCTGTGTTGGTTTGATATGTTTTGGGGTCTAGGCATGATCTTGGGTTAGTTCCGGGACATTGCTAAAAATTTTGTTTTAGCACTTAAGAAAAAGGAGCTAGAAGAATTACGGGTTAAAAGGAATTATTGGGAGTTTTAGACACAAGAAGTGCCTTGGTAAAGTGGCAAGGAGGTGCCACTTAAGTCACAAGGGAGGTGACGCCACAAGGGGCAAGGAGGACCTAGGTTCGAGCCGCAGAAATCCCTTTTCTGCTCATTCATTTTTTTCACGCCATAAGGTAGAGGTGGAGTGCTCAGGATGGACTCTCGGGGATAAGGATGAAAGGAGTCAAATGAATTTGAACTGGTGGAAGGGAGGAAATTTAGGAGTTTGAATTATTTCAAACTCATTTGGGAAGAGTTGGCGGAAGGGTGGACTTTGGGAAAGGGGTGCTATCGATTTTGGGGAGCCTTTGGTATGGCCGAATGTTAATAGGGGTTTAAGGTAGTGTTTCAGCTAGCTTAGAGGGGTCTTCTCCTTTGCGTTTTGTGCTTAGAACCGAAACACCCAAAGTGTTTTCCTTTATTTCTCTTAATTTCGGCAACTTGGGTGCTAGGCCGAACCAAGTCTTGCTTCTTTTGGAAAAGCTGAAACATAAGTAGCCATCTTCCTCTCTTTTCGGTTTTTCCATTCTCCCTTCTGCCGAATCCCTTCTCTTTCACTTCATTTTATCTCATCATCTCCAAACATCTACAAAAAGGCCAAAACTTTGATCTAGTTCTCTTCTTGGCCGAATGCTTTGTTCATAAATCCCTCTCCCTTGCGTTTCTCTCGTCACCATTCTAAGTGCCGAAACCCACCTCTATCTTGATTCTCAAAGCCGAATCTAATCCTTCCTTTTGGGGTTGTGGCTGAATCTCTTCGTAAGTATTATCTTTTTCTTTTCTTGACCGATTTGTGTAGTGACCAAAACTCACTTCTCTTCCATCCCTTTTTCCATTTTGGATCTAAGTATTAAAAACTCTGTTCTTGTTCTTTGAAGGGAGCCGAAACCTTTAACATCATTTAGGGGTGGCGAATATTGGTGTTTGATTAGCCGAATCTATCATTAAGGTAAGGGTGCGGCAACTCTTTCCTTCTTTCGGGATTTATGCCATAGCCGAATGGCCCTATGATTCATAATGATGTGTTAAGGCCGATTGTAGGGAAGTGCAGTCTAACGCAGTGGATTTTCGGGTTTCGATTTCTGATCTAGGTAAGGGTTCAACGTTTAGATCTATTCTTTATTCGTTCAAAAGTCGAAGGCTAATTGTTTGTGGGTATCAGTGTTGGCCGATTGAAGGTGCAGTGAGGGCATATGTTTCGGGATCTCGTGGTATCTCGTAGTTTTAGAATTTTGCGTTAGATCTACATCTAGTCAGGTGTGTAAACACTTACACACTTTATTAGTTTAATGATGCTTATTATGTTACTGTACAACCTTTGGTATTAGTGACTTTTCCTTGTGGGCATAAGCTTGGATTCCGGGTAAGTCCCTTGTTATGTGACTTTTAGTATACATCGTCATGATTTGTTGATGCTATGTTATATGTTATTTGCATGATCATTCGATACTATGGCATGTATGTTATGAACATGATGACGGGTTTGATGAGAGGAGGGGGATGATTTATTTTGGACTGTCACCAGTGGTTTTGACCACACGACGGGTTGGCCCTATCTTGATATTATAAATTGTGACTAAGTCCCAGTGGTTTTGACCACATATCGATTTGTGACTCGTCCCAGTGGTTTGGTACCACAGTAGGTTGACCCCACGAGATTATATACAGGATTGTCATCAGTGGTTTTGACCACACGATGGGTTGGCCCAATCACTTGATTAGTGACTTCGGTCATTAGTGGTTTTGACCACACCGATATATTTGTGACTACGGTCACCAGTGGTTTTGACCACCAGTGGTTTTGACCACACGGGGTAGTTAAAGGTGTTTGGATGGTTAGGTTATGGGTTGCATGATTTGCATGATTTGCATGTTTTTACTGATAGTTTGTGTAAGTGAATGCACTCCGGGTTGAGGATTTATACTTTGAGTCTTGGTGACTCACCCTTCCCTTATATTTCGCAGATAAATAGATTGCGGAGATGGAGCCGAGAGGACTCGGCTGGCCATGCATGTTCGTTGGATTTTGATTTCTTTTAGTACTATTTCAATTTTATTAATTTTCTTTAAATTTTGGTTTTGGGTTTTGTAATAAGGCCGCTAAGTTTTATTTTGGGTTTTATTAATTGCTATTATTTTGACTATGTTGGATATATGGTTTTGTTAATTAACTGATAAAACGCAATGTTTTCAAGACTATAACTCCTTCGCTTTTATTTAAAGCGTTGCCATCGGGTAACACCACTTAAAATATGATAACAAAGATAACTTGAATATCTTCTAAAACCTTGCAACAATAATTAGACTTTAAGCAAGGTTTTCTAAAAGGGTTTCTAAGAAAATTATCTGACCAACTTTTGTTTTTAAAAGGTTATCACTCCGTGACATGCCAGATCCGGTTGTGGTGTACTGACCAGGTTTGGGGCGTTACAATTTTGGTATCAGAGCCAAGTTCAAAAGCTCAGCTGTGGGCTCGAGGCCTAAAATGTTTTAAATTTGCCTTTGAAAAGTTTTGTGGAAAAGGTACATGGGTTGAACAGCATGGCGCCGAGTCTCCGGCACCGAGTCTCCGACACCAATCCACCCAGGTAAGTACTTCTGACTGTTGTGTGAATTATATGTGGGGAAATGGGTATTTCGGGATCGTAGATTAAGTAGAGTAGGAATTATTGAACCCTAGGAATAGCTTACTCCAACACAAGTTACATAAGACTTAATGATCCACTAAACAAACACTGTGAGTACGCATTGAGCCAAGGGTGTGGCAACCGCCAGCGCATGTCTAGGAGTGGATTAGGGAGAGCTTGGTATTTAAGCAGTCCTAGTGACTCACCTCCTCTTCACCCGAATCCTACCTGGTGTGTAGTGACGGTTCACCCTAGCTAAAACGACTTATTCACAGGCTAAACTTAATAACTAAAACCCGAAAGGGACCGACCATCTGTTTTGAGACACTCTAAAAATTAAACCTTGGTTTTGAAATTGCCACAGTAACCTTGATTTAAGAAATGACCAAAATACCCATGATTTGAAAAATGACCAAATTACCTCTGACTTATAAAATTACCAAAATACCCTCAGTATGGGAAAATTACCGAAGTATCCTCAAAGTGAAAATATTCAAAATACCCTTATTTTGAAACCATATTTCTTATAGGAAAAAAAATGATATTTCACGAAAATACCCCTGGATTATGGAAATTACGAAAATACCCCTGGTTTACGAAATCACCAAAACACCCCCGATTTCTGGAATTTTTGAAATATCTATGATTTGTAAAGGTCTATGAATTAACTCTGTTTTATTGCTAAAATACCCCGATAGGTTAAATTACGAAAATACTCTCGGGTAGTGAAAGGACGAGAACACCCTTACACGTGGAATGAGGGTAGGAGATTGAACTGAAAACTCTGTGATGATCGAAAAAACCACTACCAAAGTACTTCACATAAAACTTATTCGTGGGTAATAAGTGGAACAGAAGCTAATTCATAAATTTCTTTAACCAGATAAATCGTAGTTTAGATATAAGTACTAGCGGACGTGGTCGGAATGTGCGAGGACGCGGTAGAGGTAGAATGACCTTATCAGAATCGGTTAGGTCTGGACAAGGGTCAGAAAATGAGATACCACCACCACCAGCTGCTGGCGTTGAGTACCAAATCAGACGGGGGATGATGCAGTGTCGTAGGCGATACTGCGAGTACTAGAAAGAGTGGATTTGGAGGCGGTGGGTGCGGAGCTCGAAAATTGTATCCGGCGACTCGAGCCAACGAATTTGAGGTGTTTACGGTGTGGCACCCAATACGGTGAGTATTGGTTAGAGGCAACAGAACGAATCATGGATGACTTGGATCTAGCACGAGGAAAAATTGAAAGAGATAGTGTCGCTTCTCCGGGATGAGTCATACCGATGGTGGCTCACGGTTCGGGATAGTGCAGCGATGGATGATCTCACTTGGGACTATTTTAAGGTAGCTTATTAGAAGAAATATGTTGGGTCTAGCTACATTGATGCATAAAGGAAGGCGTTCTAAAAATTTGGTTCAGGGAATAAATCAGATCGAGTCTGAGGCAAAATTTTTAAGGCTGAGCCGATATGCTTGGGGCATTATAGCTACGGAGCATGAGCGGTGTGTTAGATTCGAGGACACATTAAGGGATGATTTGAGGCTACTGATTACTCCACAGTAGGAGAGAGAGTTTGCAGTCTTAATGGAAAAGGCCAAAGTTACTGAGGAGGTGAAACAGTTGGTGAGACGGAATCAGGACCGGGATAGAATAAAAAGAATCTTTGGATCATCTGGGTCTAGCAGAATCGTGAAACGGGTAGATATAGTGGGCGAATCAAGGTTGTTAGGCCGACTACTGGTAATACTCAGTGGCCGCCACGATGTACTTGGTGTGGGAAGTTTCACACGGGAGAATGCTAAACTGGAAACAGAAGATGTTTTGAGTATGGGTCGATGGAGCACCGAGTGAGGGATTGTCCACAGCGGTCAGCTAGATTGCAGTCTGGGGATCAGAACCGTACTCAAAATAGGAGGGATGGTCAGCTGACCACGAGAGGGCGTGGTGCTTTGCTAGGGAGGTAATGGCTCGTAGAGGCCGTGGAGCACCAGGCAGAGGTACAGGTGGTACAGGGGCTAGACATCCTGGATTAGTCTACGCAGCAAGGCGTCGAGAGGAGGGTGACGCATCGGACGTCATAATCGGTACGTTCTTAATCTTCAAACTACCTTACAATGCTTTAATAGATGTGGGTTCGACGCACTCATATGTAGCCAGTAGCATAGTGGAAACTATGAACTTAGACTTTGAGATTACTTCTAGGAAGATGACTGTGATAAGCCCTTTAGGTCACTCAGTAGAAGTAAGTAAACTATTTAGAGATGTACCCCTAGAACTTCAAGGGGTCGTGTTCTTGGTTGATTTGATAGAACTGCCGTTTGGGGAGTTCGATCTGATTCTCGGGATGGATTGGCTGGTGAAGTACCAGGCCAGTTTGGATTGCACGGTTAAGTGCATGGTGTTGAGGACAATGGAAGGTGATGAGGTGGTGATGATAGGTAATAGGAGGGAGTACTTATCGAATGTGGTCTCTACACTGAAGGCAGAGAAAATGGTCAGAAAGGGCTGTAAGGCGTTTCTGATTTGGGTGTGTGCCCTAGAGGCCAAGGAGTTACCAGTGGAGAATGTCCGAACGGTAAAGGAATTCGCTGACGTATTCCCTGAAGAACTTCCGGGTCTACCTCCGGATCGGGAAGTGGAATTCGGGATAGACCTGTTACCCAGAACTGCGCTAGTGTCTATAGCCCTGTATAGGATGGCACCAAAGGAATTGGTGGAGTTGAAGGCCCAAATTCAGGAGTTGTTGGACCGAGGTTTCATCCGACCGAGTATATCTCCTTGGGGAGCGCCAGTGCTCTTTGTCAAGAAGAAGGATGGTACGATGCGGATGTGTATAGATTACCGCCAGCTGAACAAGTTAACGATAAAAAATAGGTATCTGTTGCCCAGGATTGATGACTTGTTTGATCAACTTAAGGGTGTATCAGTTTTCTCAAAGATAGATCTTAGGTCGGGGTACCATCAACTCAAAGTGAAGGAGGCTGATGTTCATAAGACGGCATTTCGTACTCGGTATGGGCATTACGAGTTTCTGGTGATGCCGTTCGGATTAACCAATGCACCGGCAGCATTCATGGACTTGATGAATTGGGTGCTCCAGCAGTACTTGGACCAGTTTGTCATAGTATTCATAGACGACATATTGGTGTACTCAAAGACTGAGGAAGATCATGATACACACTTGCGGGTGGTATTGTAGATTATGAGGGAGAAGCAGCTCTTTGCCAAGTTCAGTAAGTGCGAGTTCTGGCTTAGGGAAGTGACTTTCTTGGGTCACGTAGTGTCCGCTGAAGGGATTAGAGTGGATCCTCGCAAGATTGAGGCGGTGTTGGATTGGAAATCACTGAGGTCGATTGCAGAAATTTAGAGTTTTCTAGATCTAGCAGGGTATTACCAGAGATTTGTGGAAGGATTTTCTCTGATCGCGACACTGTTGACTAAGCTATTGAGGAAAGGAGTTCTATTTGTGTGGACGAAGAAACAGCAGGAAAGTTTCGACAAGTTGAGGAAGATTTTGATGGAAGCTCCGATTCTGGTACAGCCTGAGGCAGAAAAGGTATTCACGTCTATTGCGATGCATCACATACTGGCTTGGGATGTGTGTTGATGCAGGAAGGGAAAGTAGTGGCGTACGCATCTCGATGGTGAGGCGCATGAGGGTAACTACCCGACGCATGACTTGGAATTGGTTGTGAGTGGTTTTGCCTTGAAGATTTGGAGGCATTATTTGTATGGGGAAAAGTCGATAATCTATCATTGACCACAAGAGTCGAAGTATCTTCGACGCAGGAGGATTTAAATTTGAGGCAATGAAGGTAGATTGAGTTGTTGAAAGACTACATTTGCTCGATTGAGTATCATCTGGGCAAGGCTAACGTAGTAGGCGATCGTTGAGCCGTAAGGTGGTAGCGGACTTCGGCGATGTTTGCTCACCTTAGTCTGTATGTGATGGGAGTTTGTTGGCGAATTGGGAGTGAAACCGACTTGGGTAGAAGCGGAGTTAAGGAGAAAGCAGTTAGTGGATGAGGTTTGAGTACTCGGAGGTTGCAAGTCTGAGTAATGGGTTAGAAGGTTATAGCTTGACTCACGATGGAGTGTTGTGTTTTCAAGGAGAGCTTGTATCTCAGAAGGACGTGGAGTTGAGGCAAAGGATTCTTCAGGATGCACATAGCAGCCCATACGCTATGCATCCTGGAGGTAGCAAGATGTATCGAAATTTGCGAAAGCAGTTCTGGTGGCCAGAGTTGAAGCGGGAAGTGACTGAGTTTGTGGATAAGTGTCTGACGTATCAGTAGGTCAAAGCTGAGCATCAGCTACCGTCAAGTTTACTTCAGCCAGTGAAGATTCCTCAGTGGAAGTGGGAAAGGATTACCATGGACTTTGTCAATGAGGTACCCCTCACGCCTAGCAAGAAAGATTCAGTCTGGGTGATTGTGGATCGTCTGACCAAATCAGCTCACTTCATACCGGTGAGGGTTGATTATTCGCTCCAGAAGTTAGCCAAGTTGTATGTGGCCGAGATTGTAAGGTTGCATGGAGTGCCAGTGTCAATCATCTCGGATAGGGATCCTAGGTTCACGTCGAGGTTCTGGAGAGCTTTGCATCAAGCCTTGGGAACGAGGTTGGATTTCAGCACAGCTTTTCACCCATAATCCGATGGACAGTCTGAAAGGGTAATTCAGATTCTGGAGGACATGCTAAGGGGCTGTGTTCTGGATTTCAGTGGTAGTTGGGAGGCGTATTTACCATTGGCGGAATTCGCTTATAACAATAGTTATCAAGCGAGTATCCAGATGGCACCATATGAGGCACTGCATGGACAGAAGTGTCGTACTCCTACGTGTTGGACAGAGTTGGGTGAACGGCATGTTTTGGGTCTAGAGTTGGTGGCAGAAACTGAGGATAAGCTTAAGGTGATTCAGGCTCGTCTTAAGGAAGAGTTGGACAGGCAAAAGTCTTACGCCGATCTTAAACGCAGAGATATAGAGTATGCAGTAGGTGATAAGGTATTTCTGAAGGTATCGCCATGGAAGAAAGTGCTGAGATTTGGACGGAAAGGGAAGCTAACCCTAGGTTTATCGGGCCTTACACAGTGTTGAAGCGAGTGGGACCGATAGCTTATCAGCTTGAGCTACCGGCAGAGTTAAGTCAGATTCACGATGTCTTCCATGTTTCGATGCTTAGGCGCTATCGATCAGATCCATCACACATTGTGCCAGTTGCGGAGATTGAGGTGAGCTCAGACTTGTCTTTTGAGGAGGAGCCGGTACAAATTTTGGATCGGGATGTCAAAGTCTTGCATAGGAAGTCAGTACCCCTGGTGAAAGTGTTATAGAGGAACCATGGTTCGGAGGAGGCCACGTGGGAACCAGAGGATGTAATGCGGCAGCAATACTCTCAACTCTTCTGACCAGGTAATTTCGAGGCCGAAATTATTTTTAAGGGGGGTAGAACTGTAACATCCTTAAAATGGGGTCTCTGCATTTTGCATGTGGTTGCATATGTTGGTAAGTATGCTGTGTTGGTTTGATATGTTTTGGGGTCTAGGCATGATCTTGGGTTAGTCTCGAGACATGGCTAAAAATTTTGTTTTAGCACTTAAGAAGAAGGAGCTCGAAGAATTAGGGGTTAAAAGGACTTATTGGGAGTTTTAGACACAAGAAGTGCCTTGGTAAAGTGGCAAGGAGGCGCCACTTAAGTCACAAGGGAGGTGACGCCACAAGGGGCAAGGAGGACCTATGTTCGAGCCGCAGAAATCCCTTTTCTGCTCATTCATTTTTTTCACGCCACAAGCTAGAGGTGGAGTGCTCAGGATGGACTCTCGGGGATAAGGATGGAAGGAGTCAAATGAATTCAAACTGGTGGAAGGGAGGAAATTTAGGAGTTTGAATTATTTCAAACTCATTTGGGAAGAGTTGGCCGAAGGGTGGACTTTGGGCAAGGGGTGCTATCGATTTTGGGGAGCCTTTGGTGTGGCTGAATGTCAATAGGGGTTTAAGGTAGTGTTTCGGCTAGCTTAGAGGGGTCTCCTCCTTTGCATTTTGTGCTTAGAACCGAAACACCCAAAGTGTTTTCCTTTATTTCTCTTAATTTCGGCAACTTGGGTGCTAGGACAAACCAAGTCTTGCTTCTTTTGGAAAAGCTGAAACATAAGTAGCCATCTTCCTCTCCTTTCGGTTCTTCCATTCTCCCTTTTGCCGAATCCCTTCTCTTTCATTTCATTTTATCTCATCATCTCCAAACATCTACAAAAAGGCCGAAACTTTGATCTAGTTCTCTTCTTGGCCGAATGCTTTGTTCATAAATCCCTCTCCCTTGCGTTTCTCTCTTTAGCATTCTAAGTGCCGAAACCCACCTCTATCTTGATTCTCAAAGTCGAATCTAATCCTTCCTTTTGGGGTTGTGGCTGAATCTCTTGGTAAGTATTATCTTTTTCTTTTCTTGACCGATTTGTGTAGTGACCGAAACTCACTTCTCTTCCATCCCTTTTTCCATTTTGGATCTAAGTATTAAAAACTCTATTCTTATTCTTTGAAGGGAGCCGAAACCTTTAACATCATTTAGGGATGCCGAATATTGGTGTTTGATTAGCCGAATCTATCATTAAGGTAAGGGTGCGGGAACTCTTTCCTTCTTTCGGGATTTATGCCATAGCCGAATGGCCCTATGATTCATAATGATGTGTTAAGGCCGATTGTAGGGAGAAGTGCAGTCTAACGCAGTGGATCTTCGGGTTTCGACTTTCGATCTAGGTAAGGGTTCAACGTTTAGATCTATTCCTTATTCATTCAAAATTTGAAGGCTAATCGTTTGTAGGTATCAGTGTTGGCCGATTGAAGGTGCAGTGAGGGCATACATTTCGGGATCTCGTGGTATCTCGTAGTTTTGGGATTTCGCGTTAGATCTACATCTAGTCAGGTGTGTAAATGCTTACACACTTTATTAGTTTAAAGATGCTTATTATGTTACTGTATAGCCTTTGGTATTAGTGACTTTGCCTTGTGGGCATAAGCTTCAATTCCGGGTAAGTCACCTGTTATGTGACTTTTAGTATACATCGTCATGATCTGTTGATGCTATGTTATATGTTATTTGCATGATCATTCGATACTATGGCATGTATGTTATGAACATGATGATGGGTTTGATGAGAGGAGGGGGATGATTTATTTTGGACTGTCACCAGTGGTTTTGACCACAAGGCGGGTTGGCCCGTCTTGATATTATAAATTGTGACTAAGTCCGGTGGTTTTGACCACCGGTGGTTTTGACCACATATCGATTTGTGACTCGTCCCGGTGGTTTGGTACCACGATGGGTTGGCCCTACGAGATTATATACGGGATTGTCATCAGTAGTTTTGACCACACGATGGGTTGGCCCCATCACTTGATGAGTGACTTCGGTCATCAGTGGTTTTGACCACACCGATATATTTGTGATTACGGTCACCAGTGGTTTTGACCACCAGTGATTTTGACCACACAGGGTAGTTAAAGGTGTTTGGATGGTTAGGTTATGGGTTGCATAATTTGCATGATTTGCATGTTTTTACTGATAGTTTGTGTAAGTGAATGCACTACCGGGTTGAGGATTTATACATCGAGTCTTGGTGACTCACCCTTCCCTTATATTTCGCAGATAAATAGATTGCGGAGATGGAGCCGAGAGGACTCGGCTGACCATGCATGTTCGTTGGATTTTGATTTCTTTTAGTACTATTTCAATTTTATTAATTTTCTTTAAATTTTGGTTTTGGGTTTTGTAATAAGGCCGCTAAGTTTTATTTTGGGTTTTATTAATTGCTATTATTTTGACTATGTTGGATATATGGTTTTGTTAATTAACCGACAAAACGCAATGTTTTCAAGACTATAACTCCTTCGCTTTTCTTTAAAGTGTTGCCATCGGGTAACACCACTTAAAATATGATAACAAAGATAACTTGAATATCTTCTAAAAACTTGCAACAATAATTAGACTTTAAGCAAGGTTTTCCAAAAGGGTTTCTAAGAAAATTATCCGACCAACTATCGTTTTTAAAAGGTTATCACTCCGTGACATGCCAGATCTGGTTGTGGTGTGCTGACCAAGTTTGGGGTGTTACAGGTAAGGGGGCGATTTCCTTTTATTTTGTGTTATCTCTTTCAGGTTTCATGCCAAGGCCGAATGGCTATTTGGCCTAATGGTGAGATGTTTGGCCGAATGTAGGAAGGGGTGGCGCATTCTCTTGGATTCTCGGGATTTGTTCGGCATGTGGATTAAATCTTGCGCTTCAGATTTTGTCAATCTAGGTAAGGGGCTTTCGCTTTAAGTGTTGTATTGATCTCTTAGATTTGATTTCGTTGCTTTAATCTGGCTTAATGACCAATGGTTGTTATGGACTCGAATGCCAGCCAAGCGTTAGGAGGGGTTGGATCGGTGAACCCAGCCCTAAGTTTAAGCGAGGCGATGTCGGTGGTGAGGATTGGCCACGGGTTGTGGGCCGACCTACGAACAGAAAGTAGGCAGATAGCGGTAGTGTCAGTTAATGACAGTGTCGACATAGAAAGCGTAGTGTTACGAGTAATCAGGTGTGTAACTCTTACACACTTTCTTTGTTTTATATGCTATTTGTTATGTGTTGTTAAAAGCCGGAATAACGGCAGAGATCACTAATTTACCTGTGTGGGTAAAAGCAATGATGCCGAGTAAGTTGCTATGGCTGCAAACGTTAATTGCATATATTGGAATCTGTCAGTGCCATGTTATTTTACATATGTTATTCTATATGTTAAGCATGATCATACTTGGTGGCAAACATGTACATGAGAAATGGGTGATGAGAGGAGGGGGAAGGAATATTTTCAGACTGTCACCAGTGGTTAGGTACCACACAGTGGGTTGGCCCCGCTTACTATGATATTGTAACTAAGTCTCAGTGGTTTGGAACCACCAGTGGTTAGGTACCACATATCCATAATTTTTGTGGCTTGTCCCAGTGGTTTGGTACCACAGTGGGTTGGCCCCACATATCGAGATAAGGGATCGTCACTAGTGGTTAGGTACCACACAGTGGGTTGGCCCCACTAATGATTATTTGTGACTTCGGTCATCAGTGGTTTGGAACCGCCAGTGGTTAGGTACCACCAGTGGCTAGGTGCCACAAGGGGTAGAATTGGGAGTTTCGGTTGGATAGGTTGGATGGGTTGCATGACATACATATTGGCATATGAAACGGTGTAAAAGTTTAATATCTTCGGGATGGGGATTTACACATTGGGTCTCGATGACTCACCCCTTCCATTACCATCTTGCAGGTAATTCCTAGACCGTGGATATGGAGCCGGGGTAGATTCGAGGTGGCCATGCTCAAGATTACGTTACGTTTGCTTTAAATGGTTATTTCGGATTTATTTTATTTTAAATTTGGGTTATCAGTTGTAATAAGGCCACTTAGTTTTTCTTTGGGACTATTCTTTTGGTATAATTTCTTTATAATTTTGTTTAATTATTGAAAGCATGCCTAGTAAGTTATAAATGGACGTTTTCAAAACTAAATAAACTTTCAGGATTTTTCTAGTTTCACCATCGGGAAACTGATTATCTAGTAATAACAATATGGCCACTCTAATTTCTAGTAATAAAATGTTTTCCCCGGTTTACACAATATATACTAGGTTCTTTCATAAATGCAAAAGTTTACTTTCTAACTTGAGACGACAAATGGGTTTTCAAATGTTTTCTTCGTTGTAACATACCAGATTCGGTCGTAGCATTTTGACCGGGTTTGGGGTGTTACACTCAGATTTGTGGTCCCGAAACCACTGTTTCGACTAGGGTATAAACCGGACTGTTACATAAGTAAACAGTTGAACAATGATAACAAAACACAAAATCTAAAGTCAAAAAGGAGTACAAGGCCTTATTACATCCAATGAAAATAAAGCACTTAAAATCATGTATTTTGAAACAAATAATTAAACTTCTAAATATCTTGTAGTGTGGCCATCTCCGAGTCCTCTCCCACGTCGAGCTGTTTACTGAGGATCACCTAAAACATTTAATAAAAAGGGTGTGAGTTTCGAAACTAAGTGTGTACGACCCTTGGCAAACAATTCAATATGCAATTATCATATTGGGCCTAAGTCCTATCAAAATCGGTGGTCTTGGGCCTTAGCCCACAATGACCTCATATCATATCACATCATATCACATGAAAACAAGATTATGCAAAACCCTCTCCAAAAATCGATCTGCTGCACACCATTTCCAACCCTACACACCTGTGGGGATTTCTAAATAGACTCACCCATCCGCTACACTCCAAAGGTAGCACCAACAGCGGCACTACTCAACGTTGCAGCAATGCTGCTAATCATATAATGGGCTTAAAGCCACCGGTGGATCCACGGTCATCAAGCGACTATGCGATCCTCAAATTCTTCCTCTGTACCATAATTCCCACCCATATGCATCCTAAACAGAATATCATATGAATGCAGCATGCACATGAGTAACATCCATAAAATTCATATTCATCACATAGGGGTATTTTAGCCATTTCACAATCAAGGGTACTTTCATAATTCTACCGTACAGGGTTATTATCGTAATTTTATCTAATAGGGGTATTTTGTAATTTTGCAAAATAGGGGTACTTTAGAAATTTTGTAAATCAGGGACATTTTGGTAATTCTGTAAATCAGTGGTATTGTAACATCTCGAAATTGGGCCTAGTAGAATTGGGCCCATTGGGCCTTGGGCTTGGGAGCGTTTAAAATTTTTGAGAACAAGAGAATGACATTATTTCAAGTTGGACTTATTGGGAAGGTGATTTTGGAAAGTTACGGGGTTTCTAGGAAGTTCTGGGTTCAAGTTAGGCAATAGGAAAATTTTGGTGTTGAGGCATTTAAAAGGGAGAAGGCAAGTGGTGTCTAGCATAAGGGAATAATTGGGCAACTTGCTAGCACAAGAGGAGCTTGTGGCTTAGTGGCAAGTGGCGTTTATGGCAGAGGGGAGAGCTTGGGTTCGAATCCCACCTAGTGCACTTATTTTGGATTAAATTTTTGTACTAATAAGGTAAGTTTCGGCTAAGGCTTTATTATGGTAAGCGAGACTTTTTATTTATGGCAAGGAGGCTAAGGAATATGGCAAGGAGGAAGATAAGGGAAAAAGAAGGAAGGAAATGAAGGAAAAAAGGCAAGAGAAGGGAACATGTTGGCTTGTTATGTGGGTGATGTTTTGGAAAGATATTTTGGGTCAACACTCATCTTTTTGGTAAAGATGATACATGGTTTGGTAAGAGGGAAAAGGGGAGCCAGAGAGTTTTGTAAGTTTTAGGACATGTAGTTTTCTTGGGAGCATTTTGAGTTTTCTCTTTTTCCAAATTCTTCCCTCTCTTGCCGAAACTCTAAAGCCAATATTGTACACCATTTTCCCTTGCTTTGGCCGAAACTACCAAGGCACTTTTCCTCCATCCATTTTTTTCTTTTGATCATTTCATCAACCTTTTCTCTTTTCTTAAAAATTGACATTATCTTATGATTAAACTTTCTTGTTCGATTCTCTCCATAGCCGAACCTATTACCACCCTATTTCTTCACCATTTCTTTTCCTTTCGTGTTGGACAATATTTTCTTAATCGAATCGGAATTGAAGTACTTTAACAGAGGGCTAATCGAACACCTATCCCTCGTAATAAGAGACTCGGATTGTTGGTAAGTGATATAGATTGTTAATCAATCGCAATACTTGGTTGAAGATGAAAATTGGGCTTTGGACTAATTGTTGACCGATTGTACCTTTAGGTGCCACGGAGAGTATCATGTTACGGATTCCGAATAAGGTGTGTAATTCCGTACCCTTCCGAATACATGTTTGAAATGGTGTGTAATCTCACATCTCTCTGAATATTTACATGAAATGTTTTGTGATTCGGTGGAAAGATCGAAAAATCAGAAACCGGCGTATGTTCGTAGTGGTAACCATATTTTGCAATGAAACAGTTTTTGGTTAGTAGCAGTGACGTGATTTTGAAAAATCATTAAAAATAGGAGAAAGGGAATTAGAAAGTGAATAAGATATAGAATTAAATCTTACTATGTCTAGTTTTATATGAAAGAAATAGAGGAGGAAGAGAAATTTTATATTCTGTGATATTTTAATTTTAGTGAGACTGGTTCTGAATGACTTCTTGGTTCGTTATTCTGTCTTAGAAAAAACATTTAAAATTATAAAAAGTGAATCATGAGTTATAGTTTATATTTATAGATTCCTTAGTGAGTCTATTTTCAATGGAAACAAGTGGGATCAACATATGAAAACTGTACAATGAGATATTTGAATTTAGGGTAAGAGAGGTCAGAATCATTGGTCAGTGAATCAGGGGAATCTTCAATGAATAAACTGTACTAAATAGTTAAGCCAAAAATTCTGGAAAAATTGTAGTAAGAATATAAATGAGTCTAGTTTCAGGGAAAATTTATGGATCTAAATTTCGAGATTCCTAACTCAAGTTATAGTCAATTTAGTCAGTATAACGCAAATGGATAGTTTCAATTTTTATGCCCCAAATTAGTAGTTAAGTCCGAGGTTGTAAAATTACCGAAATAGTCTTAGTGGGTAAGATCACCGAATTACCCTTAGTGGGTAAGATTACCGAATTACAAAATGCCCCTAATGGGCCGATTTGATAGATTGCCCTAATAGGCCGACTTGCAAAGTGTTATAATGGGCCGAATTTTTGTAATGAATCTCTGAATTAATGATTGTTATTTGTATCTGTAAATATAATGAGTTACTACATATGTTGCATATTTACATATTGCATGGGATGGGAAACTTGAATGAAGAGAAGAGTAGACCGGTGGCATTGCCACAAAATCTGATAATGGCTATGTGCCAATTTAAATATGGCTTTGTGCTATCGTGATTAAGGTGTGCCGATTATATTACCGTGTATGATTCTGGTGGCTCAGCCACAAATATTATAAATAGCAGCTTGACTGCAAATTGGAGAGACTGGCGGGGTGGGTTGACTTGATCTCCACAGGAGAGATTGGTTGGTACGGGTGGAGAGATTGGCTGAATGGGATGGGTTGCATTCATATCTTTTATTTATTACATGAAAGTGGGCTTAGGCCCAAGATTATGATATATGGGCTCAGGCCCAAGATATTACTTTACGGGTTCAGGCCCAGTGGATAACTGTAAGGGGATTATACACTAAGTTCTTGTAACTCACTCCTTTTCCCTAATTCTTTCAGGTAATGCTCAATGATGTGGACTTGGGCCATGGATGACTCGGTGGAGGCCATACTTCAGAAATGGTGCTTTGAACTTTAGATTACCATTTACGTTTACTTTATTACTTTTACTATTTTGGGTTATTATGCTGTAATAAGGCCTCTAAAAAATATTTTTATTTTTGCTTTATGTTTGACGAACTTATTACATTGCTTAAATTATTTTAAATAGGGATTTTTCTAAAACTCATAAATAACGAGTTTTTCAAAATTGTTTAATAAACGGTTTTCAAAATAAAAATGTACAAATAATTTAGCTCGGATTCTCTTTCAAATTTTCAACATTATTTTCAAAAGTCATGGTTTTAAAGTTCACTACCTCGATTTTCAACTCATCAATCAATCATTCAAAAATAGCTGTATTTTATCCAGTATTTACATACAAACTTGTTTATTTAAACACAACCAAGTAACACCTATTTTAGTAAGAATCACATGATGTTTTACATTTTCTTCATGTGACATACCAAATCATCTCGTAACGCATGGGCTGGGTTTGGGGTGTTACATGTATTCTGATAATTTTACAAATCAAGGGTATTTTAGTAATTTTACAAATCTAAGCATATTTTGGTAATTTTCCAATCTAAGGGTATTTTGGTAATTTCCAAATTAGATGTACGTGGTCCCTCTCAGGTTTTAGTTATAGACTTTGGCCCATTAACAAGTCCTTGCAGCTAAAGTGAACATCACTATGCACCAGGTAGGATTCCAGAGAAAAGGAGGGGGCCACTAGGACTGCTTAAGTACCAAGCTCTCCCTAGATCCAATCCTAGACATGCATATGTCCGTTTGCCACACTCTAACCCAAAGACTTGTCCACGGACATGTTTAATTATTAAAATAAGTCTTATGCGGTTTAAGAGTTGTTCAGAACTAGACCTAAAGTCCATTAAACCCTAGCATACTTGTCTACGTCCTCATAAAGCACATCAAGCCCATTTCACGTTCATATAAGCCCTTATGCCCAAATCACATCCTTATGGCCCATAAGGCCCAAATCACATCTTTATGGCCCATAAGGCCCTCACATCCTTATGGCCCATTAGGCCCAAAATAATTCTAGATCATCTAACATGCATGACTAACTCAATTCATAACCAAATCAATCGATTTCATCAAACTTAGCCTCAAGACCCACTGGGCCCATTTAGCCACTTTTGGCTTTTTGGCTTTCGGCATTGCCGACATCATGTGTGTGTAGTGTTTATACACACCTGGTTACTGCGGCGTGCTATTCTATCCTTGGTCTTGAACCTACAACCAACCAACCTTCAATCAACCACCCATACTTAATCAAAATATTTACCAAAAGCCGAACCGTAACCTTACTGTGTGTCACCAGGTTCTAATAGCCCTTCCTTAGCTACTAATCATGAGTATCCCCTAGATCTGCACTCACACATACACCATCACAATTTGAGTGACTCATCATCCACACAAGTCACCCCCGTATATCATACACATTCGGCCATTCACTTAAACCATAATTGAGTTGAGTACACTTACACTTTGCTAACGATCCTTACCACACTTGCGATCTCTGATCCTTACCCTTGTTAATACATGATTAACAACAATGAGAAGTTAGATAGCCCTTTGGCTTTTAACAAAACACACTAAGGGGTTAACTGAATTCTTATCGAATCCCCCTTTGATCCCGCGGCCTAAAAAGCTACTCAACAAGATTCAGTTTTAACCTTGACTGAGAGTAGGTAACAATTGATTTGTGATGAAGGAAAAAATAACAAAGAATCGACATAAGTAGGGCTATTTGGTATAAAGGTGTATTCAGCTTTCATAGAAAGAAAAAGAACACAACACTAATAGGAATTTTCGGCAAAAAGAATGAAGGTTTTTTTTTTGGCAAATGGGAGAATTCGGCTGAGGGGGAGAAAACAAAATTTCCAAGAACCTCTCAAAGGGATTCGACACCCTCCTTTTATAGCCAAATCCAAATCCTACTGATAAATCATAAAAGTAACATATTTTAATCCAACATTTAGTATGATTTTGGATGATTTATCCCTGATTTATGTAAAAAGGTGCTCTTAATCCTTTCTTTTCATGTCTTATACTTAGGAAAGCACCTAAGGATAAAAAGAACGAGAAACGGGCTTAAAACGGGCCAATTTGGGCCAAAGACAAAATCAAAACGGCCTAGACTTCAAGCCATACGGCTGTGCCTCGTCAAATTACTTCACACGGCCATGCCACAATTTACACGGCTGTGCCCCAATCGACAGAATCGAGACATGGCCTAAAGATGATTTATACGGGTGTGTACCATAGCCGTGCCTCTGTCGCGGGAAAGAGCAATTTCACTTGGATTTGGATGCTTGGAGGCAAAGAAACACATTCCTAAGTCTACTTAACCATCCTAGGAGGAATTCTACTTGAATTAGGATACTTAGGAGCCAAATAAAGCATCTCAAAGTCTATATAAACACCCAAGGTAGCAACTAAAAAAGGGAGTTCGACAAAAGTCAAACAGGAGGCAGAGTTTTCTACAGAGCTTTTATTCAAGGAATTACTCGAAGATAGCCAGTTGATCCATCTCAAGAAGCCTGTGTTCTACTCAAGACAGTGGATCTCCTCTTCAATTCCTTCAGGGGGTTTTAGGGATTTCTTTTGTTTTGTTTTATATTTTCTCTTTAGATGTTTTCCTACATTGTTATGAACTAAACCCCTCAGATACCTGAAGGGGATGAAACCTATGATGGATTTTGTTATTTGATTTTTGGTTTATATGATAAATACTTAGTTTGTTCTTAATTATGTTGGTTAATTTAATCTGATGTGCTTAGGTGGAGGAGGAATAGACCCTATCTGAGAGTAGATCTAGCATAATTAGTGGAGTTGATCGAACGCCTAGAGATAGGGTTACGAGATTCTGTCGGATTAGGGTTAAACGTAATATGGGAGTCCATTGATCGATTTACTGCTTCCTTAGGGGGTTATTATAAGAGAACGAGAGTTCCACTAATTAACCTGAGGTTAGACATTATTCGCTTCGAGAGAGGGTTTAATATAGGTTAGGGAGTCTCACGGATCAAGCTAAGTAAAGAAATCATATGAATAAAAAGTTAGATAATAAGAGAAGTTATAGGTGGATTCTTCCTGAGGGTATCGTCGTAATCAACTGAGTTTTTCCACAGTCTTTTCCCAAAGTTTCATTCTTTGTCTTTGCATCTAGTTAAGTTTTTCATTAGTTTCAAAAACCAATCACTCCATATTTTAGGCTAAATAATAGAAAGAAAGTGAGTAGTAGTACTTTTAGGTTCCTTTGGGTTTGATAAGATATTCTTACCTAAACTATACTACTGTTCGATAGGTGCACTTGCCTCTATCGTTGTCATAGTTAGTCTATAGGTTCGATCATTCTTTTTATAAATTTTAAAACTCGGCTGTTTGACACGACCATATTTTTGACGCCGTTGCCGGGGAACACTAAAATATTATGAAAACTCTATTTATTATTATTATTTTTTATTATTTATATTTTTTACTTTGCTAATTTTTTCCTCTATTTTGCTTTTGGCAAAAAAATTTTAGTCTATGAAAAAGATGGCACTGAATAATTATAGTGGCAAGTCATGAGGACAATTCCTACTAAAACAGCCAGTGTCTTCAACCTCGACGTGGTCAGCAGGTTATCCAATCAATTAGAGATAATGAATAAAAAGATTGATGATTGGTATAGTCCCTCGCAGGTACATCCAGAAATACAATATGATTTGAATCTAGGAGGCGTGGCGAATCCTGAGTACCCACCCTACGGATATGGCATGGAAAACGAGCAAGCTCACTATACGGTAACTATTCTAGATATCAAAATAATTTTATAGTGACACTTATAATGCAGGTTGGAAGTACCATCCCAATTTCTCGTGGGATGATCAAAATAGGCAAAGATAGGAACTTCCTCCAGATTTTCAACAACCACCTCACCAATAAGAAGAGGAGCCGAATCTCAAAGAGATGCTGACGAAATTCATGGCAGCCACAGATTCTTGTTTCCAAAAGGCTGAAGCAGCACTTGATGAACAATAAAAATCGATCAAAGGGATCGAGAATCAAGTTGGAGAACTTACTAGGTCAGTGGGACATCTCGCAAAGCTAATACGACCGCTAGGACATCTACCAATTAACACTGAGGTTAATCCAAAGGAGCAAATTCAAGCCATTTTAGCTCAAGACAGTAAGGGGTTAGATGAACCAAACTCAATACAAGAAAACAAGGTAGATAAAGGTAAGGTAGAGGTAACACAAGAAAAGCCGAAACCGGTAATCAAGGAGTACCAACCTTGCATACCTTATCCCGAAGCAATGAAAAAAGACGATTCAGAGGAACAGTTCGGTAAGTTTCTTAAACTATTAAAGAAAGTACATATTAACTTTCCTCTTATTGAAGTTCTTTTTCAGATACCAGACTCGAGGAAATTTTTAAGATAGCTCTTGACCAACAAACAGAAACTAGACGAAGAGCACCATGTGGAGCTAAACACAATGTGCTCAGAAATTCTACAAAATAAACTGCCATGGAAATTAAAAGATCCAGGGAGTTTTACAATTCCATGTTTAATTGGTAGTTTATCTATTGATAATGCGTTAGCGGATTTAGGGGTAAGCATCAATGTTATGCCTTACAAAATGTTTAACCAACTAGGTCTAGGGAAACCCAGACAAACTAGGATGAACATTCAATTAACTGATAAAACTATAAGAATTCCTAGGGGTATAATAGAAAATGTTCTAATCAAAATTGATAAATTCGTATTCCTAGTAGACTTTGTCGTTTTAGACATGGATGAGGACAACATGATCCCATTAATTTTAGGAAGACACTTTTTAGTAACTGCCAGAGCTAAAATTGATATCTATGCAGGAGAACTCATACTTCGTGTAGGCGACGAGATAGTCACTCTTCAAGCTCTTGACTCGGCCATAACATCAAGTGATAAAGGTGAGAAACTAAATTCAGTTGATAACCATATTGTTCAACCTTCATTACAGGAAACACCATAAAGCTGCAAACCTGAGCTGGATCATAGACCTCGTGCTAATAAAGAAGAATTACATGAGGAACCAAAACCACATGAAGTGAAACCGAAGGAAACCCAGACGAGCTGTTAGGAACAACGAGTCACTTCAAATTAGGAGATCAGGTATTGTTGAATAAGGAAGACCCTTGAATCACCAATTCAGACCTCAAGACAAACGAAGAAATCACTTTTAAGGTACTACATGCCTTCCTTTACGGCACAGTTGAGGTCAGCAATCCTAAATTTGACACTTTTGAGGTAAACATTACTCGACTTAAACTATATATCCATAATCAAGTGATCGCATGAGAAAGGATTTTCACCTCCTCAAACCACCATGACCATACGAATGAGAGGTAAAGTCTAGCTAAGACTATAAACAATCGCTTCTCGGGAAGAAACTCGAGCACTAACCCCATTTTTACATTTTTTTATTTTTATTTTTTATTTTCTTTTTCTTTTAGCACGTAACCATAAACTAACCAAAGACCAGATTTCTAGGCCACACGGCCCTACACACGGGCGTGCTCGTAGCCGTGTGGAAGCCAGGGGATGAGCCATGGGCGTGCTAGTAGTCATGCACCACATTCTAACTTATCAAACACGGAAGGAGCACGCCCGTACTGAATGACCATGTGAAGAAAGACACGGGCGTGCCACAACACCCACGGCCATGCTCGAACACCGTGAATGCGTTCAAAATTCAAAATCCCAAATCACGGGCTACATCTCTATTTAAACCCCATTCCCCATTTTTCTAGTTGTCTTTCATTTTCCATTATTTATTTGTGTTTTTATTTTATTTCATCATTATTTTTTATTTTATTTTATTTTATTTTCTTCTTATTATTCTTTATGATATTAAGATTTAGCTTAGGATACAATAAAACCAAGTCGGCTACTTCGAGGATTCAATTTCAAACGGTTCGAGACGCTTCCTCACATTCACCTCCAATCTTATCCGATTTTTTTTTTATAGACTTCATCCAAAAATTCAGGAAGAGTTACTTCTCCCCTTCTCTTTTGATTTTATTATTACATAATTGTTTATCTACCTTTGTACATTGAGGGCAATGTACATCTTAAGTGTGGGGGGGGTAAAAGTACCTGACTTTTTGCATTATTCTCAAAATCCTGAATTTTGTCTTGTTCGAAAGTATTTTTCTCATATTACTAACTAGGATGAAATTTCTAATGATTTATGAATATTATTGATATGTTTTAGAGTAAGTCATAGTTAATTGTGCATTGATGATTAAATCTGAAGGATACTAGAGAGTCGAGCATGATAAGTCTACTTTCTAAAAAAATTAAAAATTAATAGGTCGTTGAACTGAATTTGAGTATTACTTTGAAGTTTGAAATTTACAGGGATTGAGGTCAAAAACACCCATAATTTTTGTGAGATTTTGAGTCTTATAGAGCATATATTCTTTTTCGTACTCACTTTATTTATTATGAGTGTGTCAACTTTGAACTGTTATTCTAGAACTTGCCTCGTTTATACATGTCGAGACCACCCTTTTGATTTGATATACAAAGATGATAAAGGCACCTAGGTTTAACCCACTTACTCCATAAAAAGCCTACCTTCACAAATTAACCCCTAGTGAACCCCGTTGAATCCTAACAACCTTTTTATTGACTCACCCACTAATATTAACCCAAAACCCCTTTGTATTTGTTATCACCCTTTCTTTTGACTACCCTTTAATTGAGGTTTGATTTGATTAAGTTACCAAATTATATTAGTTCAGTAGTTGCATTTATCATTTATGATGTAATATTTTAGTTTGTTCTTAAAAAAAAAATCGAAAAATCGAAGTATATTCAGTACTAGTAGTATAGAAAGTGAGCTTGTGCATTTAAATTTCAATTATCAAAGAAAAAAAAAAGCTCGTATTATTATTAGTTTAAAGTTTCAATTGATGTAATCATTTATTTTCTAGGTTCATTGTTTTTAGTTAGGTAACTTGTCAATTAGATCTCGATTTTAACCTTCTAATTCAGCCTTTATCCACACCTTTTAACCCAAGCCCCGTTACAACCCTGATTAAAGACCTTTTGATTCGTGTATCATCTCATATACAGTGGTGGAGATTTGATTTTCAGGCAAGCCTATTGGATTAACATTTCAGGTTTGAATTATGAGTGCTTATTCTTGAACCTTAAACACTTTGAGTGATTTGACTGAACTTTCATTGAGGATGTCAATCCTTGTCGGTTTTGAATTAAAGGTAATTATTCAGATAAGGGGAGACACCTATGTTTTCATACTACAAAGGTATGACTTATCATAATTGAATCTTTAGGACTCTTTGAGTTAAATTATCCATGTATAAATTATCTATGAATTATGATGAGACATTGTCGATAGGAGTTATGAATTATGGAAAGTTCGTTTTAATTGTAAGTTGAGAATTTTGCTTGAGGACAAGCAAAAGCTTAAGTGTGGGGGTATTTGATAAACCGTAAAAGTAACATATTTTAATCTCACATTTAGTATGCTTTTGGATGATTTATCCCTGATTTAATTAAAAAGGTGCTCTTAATCCTTTCTTTTCATGTCTTATACTCAGGAAAACACCTAATGATAAAAAGAACGAGAAACGGGCTTAAAACGTGCCAATTTGGGCCAAAGAGAAATCGACATGGCCTGGACTTCAAGCCACACGGCTATGCCTCGTCAAATTACTTCACACGGCCATGCCATGATTTACACGGCCGTGCCCCAATCGACAGAATTGAGACATAGCCTGAAGACTATTTACATGGCGTGTACCATGGCCGTGCCCCTGCCACGGGAAAGAGCAATTTCACTTGGATTTGGATGCTTGGAGGCAAAGAAACACATTCCTAAGTCTACTTAAACATCTTAGGAGGAATTCTACTTGAATTAGGATACTTAGGAGCCAAATAAAGCATCTCAAAGCCTATATAAACACCCAATGTAGCAACTAAAAAAAAGAGTTCGGTAGAAGCTGAAATAGGAGGCAGAGTTTTCTGCCAGAGCTTTTATTCAGGGAATTACTCGAAGATAGCCAGTTGATCCATCTCAAGAAGTCGGTGTTCTACTCAAGACAGAGGATCTCCTCTTCAATTCCTTCAGGGGGTTTTAGGGATTTCTTTTGTTTTGTTTTATATTTTCTCTTGAGATGTTTTCCTACTTTGTTATGAACTAAACCCCTCAGATACTTGAAGGGGATGAAACCTATGATGGATTTTGTTATTTGATTTTTGTTTTATATGATAAATACTTAGTTTGTTCTTAATTATGTTGCTTAATTTAATTTGATATGCTTAGGTGGAGGAGGAATAGACGTTGCCTAAGAGTAGATCTAGCATAATTAACCGGAGTTGATCGAACGCCTAGAGATAGGGTTACGAGATTTTGCCGAATTAGGGTGAAACCTAATATGGGAGTCCATTGATCGATTTACTGCTTCCTTAGGGGGTTATTATAAGAGAACGAGAGTTCCACTAATTAACCTAAGGTTAGACGTTATTCGCTTCAAGAGAGGGTTTAATATAGGTTAGGGAGTCTCACGGATCAAGCTAAGTAAAGAAATCATATGAATTAAAAGTTAGATAATAAGAGAAGTCATAGGTGGATTCCTCCTGAGGGTATCGTCGTAATCAACTGAGTTTTTCCACAGTCTTTTTCCCAAAGTTTCATTCTTTTGTTTTTGCATCTAGTTTAGTTTTTCATTAGTTTCATAAACCAATCACTCCATATTTTAGGCTAAATAGTAGAAAGAAAGTGAGTAGTAGTACTTTTAGGCTCCTTTGGGTTTGATAAGATATTCTTGCCTAAACTATACTACTGTTCGATAGGTGCACTTGCCTCTATCGTTGTCATAGTTAGTCTATAGGTTCAATCATTTTTTATAAATTTTAAAACTCGACTGTTTGACACGATCACCTACCTTCCCCCCACAGTCCCATTCGACACCAACACTTCACACTCCTCATCTCCTAACTTTTCTCCCTGATAACACCTTAGCCTTATCCGAATTTCCCTCCAATATCGGTTCCCCTTACAACCCAAACACTCCAATGCAAGAGTTTATATTCAACACAACTTTGGCCATCCACCTATGCAAAATAAAACACTCCAAAAATACCACTCCTAATGCTCGAACCTTAGACCTCCTCAGTTGACAACACGCCACCTTATAGCTCCCCAAGTGATGCCACCTTGCCACTAGACCATAGGCCCACTTGTGTCCTATTTTCCCTTATTCTACTTAAGAGGCTTCTGACTGAAGTCACAATTCCCTTGGGGCTAAAACCAAAATTTTTCCTATACCCTTACTTGATCCCATGATTTCTCCAACACCTCTAGACATTCCAAATTCATTAACCCTCAAAGTCCACATGCCAATTGTCATTTTCTCGCTCACTTAAAATTTTTCTGAGACCTAAAGCCCAAAGCCCAGTAGGATTTGGGACGTTACAATTCTACCCCCTTAAAGAAATTTCATCCTCAAAATTTCCAACTAACTATTTATCGCACCGCTCAAGTCACACCACGCTTCCATTGCGCACTCTAATTTTAATAACACTAACACACTTTAACCCTAATTGAACCCTTTACACCTACCCACTGGAGCAGATAAACATTCCATGCATATAGTTTCTAGACCCAAAGTATCGCATCCACATAAAACATGCCCGACTTAATGGAGATTGAACAATCCCGAGCCTAATGCTCCTCAGACTCGCATCTAAAACACGCTTTTGACTTTCTCCAGCATTCACCTGGATGATGCCTTCTGCAATATTCGCAAGTCAAAAATTTTGGACATATCTTAACATGCTTCACAGATGATCATGTGTCAGAGTCTTAAAAATTTATATAATGAATGATCTAGCCTAACAACTAACTGTGACAACGATTGAGGCAAGCGCACCTATCCAACAGTAGTATAGTTTAGTGGCAAGACCGGATTATCGAACCCAAAGGAACCAAACGTACTAATACTAACTCTCTTTTTATTATCTAGCCTAAGAATTAAAGGAATTGTTGTTTAACCTAAAATTAACTAACTACTAAGCTAAAGATGCTAAGAAAAAAAAGAATGAATTGGGGAAATACTTGTAGGAAAAACCAATTGATTGAGACAATACCCGAGGAAGAATCCACCTAGACTTCACTTGTTATTTAACTCTAAACTAGACGATTTATTCACTTGACTTGATCCGTAGGATTCCCTAATTTATATTAATACCTCTCTCGAGGCTACTAACGTCTAATGCTAGGTTGATTAATTGAAATCTCTTTCTAATTAAAACCCTTAGAATTGCATTAACTCTATCTATGGACTTCCATATTAGGTTTGACCCTAATCCGACAGATTTTTGTCATCCTATCTCCAGGGTTGCGATCAACTCCGCCTAACTATGCTAGATCTACTCTTAAACAGGGTCTATTCCTCCTTTGCCTAAGAGCATGAATGCTTGAATCAATATCCTGAAATACCAAAACAAGAATTAAGAACACATAGTTAAGAACAAATCAAGTTTTTATCATACAGCTTAGAAAATAATAGCAAGAGCTGTCTTAGGCTTCATCACCCTCAGGTATTTGAGGGGTTTAGTTCATAATCATAAAACAATACATCTCAGAAGAAAATATAAAACAAAACATAAAGAAAACACTAAAACCCCCCAAAGGAATTAAAGGAGAGATCGTCAGTCTTGAGTATGATTCTGGCTTCTTGAGATGAATCAACTGGATTTCTACGAGTGTGTAACATCCTAAAAATGGGGTTATTCGTATTTGCATTATTTTTGCTTGAGTTGAATTGCTGAGATAATATTTATGGAATGATAAGATTTAATTAAAGGCCTTGAGTTGGCTCGGAATAGTAGAAAATATTATTTATAAGCTTTAAAGGTGGATAGCCTTAGTAGTTAGGGGTTATAAGAATAAATGAAGGAACCTTTGACATAGAATAAGTCTTGGAAAAGTGGCAATAGTGAGGCCACTTAAGTGCTGCAAGTGACGCCATCAAGGAACAAGGCAGAGCCTTGGTTCGAGTCACGAAGATTCTTTTTTTTTCATTATGTTTGGACGGCACAAGTGGGAGAGTCTTCCTCCCTTTAAACTCTTTTATTATTATTATTAAAAGATAATATGAGCTTTTAAAAGGATTTTTTTATTCTAAGGATAATAGGAAATAAATGAGGATATTACATGGATTATTAAGAGATTATTACTTATTATTAGGAATTAATTCAAATTAGTTTGAATTAAATTAAATGGGTGGCTAAGAGAAAACCAAGGAGATTAGAAAATTGAACTCCTTGTTGGAGTGGAGTGGACGACATGAAGTCTTTGTGAAGAGGAATGCGAATTCTTCATAGGCATTTACTTGACAATTTTGCTTAGCATTCTTCCCATTTACCATTTCTTTTCCTTTTCTTCTTCAAGACCGAACACCCTCCCTCTCATTCTTCTTTTATTTTCTTTCTTCATAAAACTCTTTTGGCGAAACTCCCCACTCCTCCCTTCTCCTTATTCTTCCTTTTCTACTCTTACCCACATTAGCGAATCATCTACTCCTTTTACCTTTCTTCTTTTTTTCTCACTAAAAGTCCAGCCTTGTTTAATTATAAAATCAATCATAGCGAATTTAATCCCTAGCAAAGTGCGAAATCCCTTTTCTTTATATTAAACTCTACTTGGCGAATATTGTGCAAGAGAAGATGGCTTTCCTTTAGTCGATTTGGAAGGTAAGGGTCTTAGGCTGAATGTTTATATTTTTCTCATTATGTCGACTTTGGTAAAGGTAAGTGTGGGTTTCGGCAACTGTTAATTAAGGGTACTAATCACAGATTAAACCAAATTCACTATAGGATCTTCGAGATTTGGAAATAAGCAAGTGAGTTCGCCAACGTTCGTCAATCAATTTTCGATAAGGATCTACATATGTATTTGGTGTTCATTTAAAAGCCAAAGGCTATGGTTATTAATATTGACTGATTGTAGTTTGTGAACCAGATTCGTGATTCGGGTGCTGAAGCTAGTATTCAAAGTGATTAGGTAAGGATTCGGGTACAAAAGGTTACCCCTTTAACTTATGTGGGTTGGTCAATTAGGCCATAGCACTAATTCTATGTTGGCTGAATATAGGTACAGAGAGAACTGTGGTGACCAACATCTCTTTTCGGGATTTAGATCATTCAGTGGTGACAGGTGTGTACATACACACTTATAATAATTAATTAAATGCATGCTATGTGTAAATCTGCTTTATGTAGATATGGAATTAGTGCCTTGATGGTACAAGCGAGGATCTCGGTAAGTCTCTGTCATTATGAAATTGTTAAATATGCTTTTGGGAAGCATGGCTTATTTGATACATGAGATAAATGTATGTTGACTTAAACTCTGTTCATAACTGTTTGATATGGGTTGATGAGTGGAGGGGGCAGTTATATCGTGTCGACGGACACCAGTGTTTTGGTAACACACTGTGACTACGGTCACCAGAGGTTTGGTACCTCAGGAGGTTGGCACCTCATAGCGTCTCGTCCACGTGGCTTAGCACCACCGTGGGTTGGCCCCACTTTGAGATATGGGATTGACGCGGTGATTTGGTATCCGCGATGGGTTGGCCCCATCAAGCGATTTGTGTCTTCGGACACCGAGGTTTAGCACCTCCGGTGATTTGGTATCACAATTGTGACTTAAAGTTACAGTGGTTTGGCACCACTAGTGGTTTGGTACCACAACGGGGTAGACAGAGGTGTTTGGTTGGCTAGGTTGGGTATATGTCTTAATGCATGATTAATGTGTTATATAGTGTGTATGATGTGGTATTTACCGGGGAAGGGTTACACCGAGTCTTGGTGACTCACTTTCTCCTTTATTTTTTCGGGTGACACATAGTTCGCGGATATGGAGTAGGAGGGACTTGAGGTGGCCATGCAGTGGAGTTTTAAATTTATTAGATTTTGAATTTCGGTTCTTTACACTTTCTTTATTTTTGGTTGATTTTAATTGGGTTGTAATAAGGCCTCCTAAAAATTATTTTATTACTGTGATATGCTTGAATATTCGTTTCAAACTTTATGTTTATAAGAATGAATCCACATGTTTGTCCAAAGTAATCGAAAAAGGGTTTTCAAGTACCATCGAGTACATATAAAATATACATAATAACTTGACTTAACAAATATTTTCAAAATAAATCCAAGTATAAGATTTGTACACCTCAACTATTTTTTTTTTTTACAAAACGCTATCTTTTATTAAAAACTTAAACCGGTTTTAAAAGATTTCAAAAGGTTTTCTCCGTAGCAAACCAAATTCGGTCGAAGCGTTTGGGCCGGGTTTGGGCTATTACAAATTGGTATCAGAGCCCGATTCAAAACTCGACTGTGGGGGCCCAAGGCCCAAAAATGTTTTGGTAGGCCTTTTTGGAAGTATTTTGGGGCTTTGAATAGCATGGCACCGAGTCTCCGGCACCTATCCGCCCAGGTAAGTACCTCTAAACTTCTTTGTGAATTATTTTCTGTAGAAGGGTAGGAAGCATGGAACGTAGAATAGACTTATAGGAATCTGACCCTAAGATTAGATTACTCCAACACACAAACAAGACATAAGACTTAAAGAACTAAACCAACCTATGACCAAGTCACTGAGCTAGGGTGTGATAACCCCTGTACGCATGTCTAGGATTGGATCCGGAAGAGCTTGGTATTTAAGCAGTCCGAGTGACTCACCACCTCTTCGTAGGTATCCTACCTGGTGCGTAGCTTCGGTTCACCCTAACTCAAATGGGCTTAGTGGTGTGGCAACCTCTGTGCGCATGTCTAGAAAGGTTCGGTGGGAGCTTGGTATTTAAGCAGTCCGCGTGACTCACCTCCTCTCCACACGAATCCTGCACGGTGTGTAGCTTTGGTTCACCACGACCAAGAGGGCTCGGTCATAGGCTAAGCGTGTGACTAAAACCCGAAAGGGAACCAACCATGTTTTTGAAAAGAAGAAAACAACAAAACCCTAGTTTCTTCAAAATTTTTTTTTAAAATCACTCTTTCAAATATGAGAACAACCATTTTTACAATGTTTTCCCCGAAAAAAAAATTGATTTGTGAAAATTACGAAATGCCCTTAGGGGTGAAATTACTAAAATACCCTTGACTCATAAAATATCAAATCAATGGTTTTGCCCAAAAATTTCCATATTTTAGAAACATATAAAAACTCTACTTTGCAAATCACCAATAAAATACCTTGGTTTTAGAAAAATTACGGAGATGCCCTCAACTTGTAAAATTACCAAAACGACCCTGAGCACAAAATTTTTGCAACATCATCGTTTTAAGAAAGGAAAACTCTCAAAAGGACCCTCAGAGTTTTACAACTGTTAAAATACCCCGAATTTGTTAAAAATTTCAAAATTACCCCGATTGACAAAATTACCAAAATACCCCTGGTTTCCAAAATGATGCCATATCAATAAATTTTACAAAATTTTCAAGTAATGCCCTCCAGTTTTGGGAATTTCAAAGTGACCTACTTTATTAAAGTTTGAAATCTCTCAGATTTCTATTACAAAAATACCCCTGTAGGGAAATGACGAAAATACCCCTAGGTTAGAAACAGGACAGAAATGTCTGAGGAGTGAATAGGTATGAAAAGTACTAGGGAATGAATGTGACCTTTTGTGTGAACTAGGGTAGAATACTTAAAACATTGTTTGATCGAAAGAATCCTTATTAAACTTTTCATAAAATTTTTCGCGGGTAATCAAGCGGAACAAATTACTAATCCATAAATTTTTTCTTAATCAGATTAAAAGCGTGTTAGATAGAATGAGTTCTAGAGGGCGTGGACGGCGTGGGCGTGGTAGGGAAGAATGACCATATCTGAACTGTTAGGTCGAGGACATGGTTCGGAAAATGAGGTACCACCACCACCACCTCCGACTTTTGGAGCCGAGGAGCAGGATCAGACAGGGGGTGAGGCAAGATGTCATGGTGTTACGGGTTCTTGAGTTGGTGGCTGGGGCTGGTGGAAATCTGGGAGCTCGAAAATCTGTTCCCGAGTGAATTCGATCCAACGGAGATGAGGTGTTCCGGGGTGTGTCGGGGGTGGCGCCTAGTGCTGTGAGAATCTTGGTTGGAGTCAACGGAAAGGATCATAGACGATCTTGACGACTAACGAGGAGAAGTCAAGGGAGCCGTGTCGCCTCGGAGGATGAAGCATATCGGTGGTGGCTCATTTGTTCGAGATGGTGCACAAGAGAGGACCTTACATGGGAGTACTTTAGAGTTGCTTTCGGAAAAAGTATGTGGGTACCGGCTACGACGCCAGCAGAGAAAGGCTTTTCGGGGTTAGTACAAGGAACTAAGTCGTGTCGAGTATGAGGCGGAATTCCTAAAATTTGAGTAGGTATCGAGGGCATCGTGGCTCTGAAACATGAACGCAATGTGTCCGCTTTGAGGACGGGTGAGAGATGATTTGAAATTCTTTGATTGCTTCAGAAAGGAGTTCGTGAGTTTTCGTCCCTAGTAGAAAAGGCTAAGGTAGCCGAGGGTATCAAGGCAGCGTGAGGCAAAACTACGATAGGCTCAAGCGAGAGAGGTTTGGGCCATCTGGGTCGGTGGTAATGATCGAGAAAAAGGCTAAGCGAGTGGGCCAAGTCGAGGCGGCAAGGCCCATGGTGCTAATCGTAAACCGGTTCGGTGTAATCGTTGTGGAAAAGCCCATTGGGGAGGTTGTTGGGTGGTGAGCGAGGTTGTTTTGAATGTGGGTCTTTGGAACACCACGTGAGGGATTGTCCCCAGAAGTGAGCTCGGAATCGGTCGGAGGCGAGCGTACTCAGGATAAAAGTGTGGGACCACAGAGAGGTCGTGGTAATGGTAGAGGAAATGGTGCTAATCGTGGTCGTGGAACTGAAGGCGAGGCACGAACATCTGAGGCAAGGTAGCCTGGCTTAGTCTATGCGGTGAGGCATCGCGAGGAGGGTGACGCACCGGATGTCATAACCGGTACGTTTCTAATTTTTGGTCTTCCTTATGTTGCATTAATTGATATGGGTTCTACGCATTCATACGTAGCGAGTAGTATGGTAGAGACTATGAACCTAGACTCTGAGACTGCTGCTAGGGAGATGACCGTAATTAGCCCTTTAGGTCATTCTGTAGTTGTGAACAGGCTTTATAGGGATGTACCCCTAGAACTCCAAGGGGTCGTGTTTGTGGCTGATCTGATGGAACTGCCGTTTGGGGAGTTCGATTTGATCCTTGGAATGGATTGGTTGGTTAGGTACCAGGCGAGGTTGGATTGCGCTGCTAAGCGCATGGTTCTTAAAATGGCCGAAGGGGATGAAGTGGTTATGATCGGTAATCGAAGAAATTACCTGTCTAATGTGGTGTCGGCCTTGAAGGCTGAAAAGATGGTTAGGAAAGGGTGTGAGGCGTTTATAGTTTGAATTTGTGCCTTGGAGGCTAAGGAGTCAGCGGTTGAAAAGGTCCGAACAGTAGGGGAATTCACTGATGTATTCCTGAAGAACTTTCGGGTTTGCCTCGAGATCGGAAGACAATTCGGTATAGATTTGCTACAGAGCGGCACACTGTATCTATAGCATCGTATCGAATGGAACCAAAGGAATTGGTGGGTGAAGGCTCAAATTCAAGAGCTCTTGGATAGAGGGTTTATTCGACCTAGTATATCTCCGTGGGGAGCGCCTGTATTGTTTGTCAAGAAGAAGGACGGTTCTATGAAGATGTGCATCGACTACCATCAGTTAAACAAGTTAACGATCAAAAACAAGTATCCGTTGCCTCGGATCGACGACTTGTTTGACCAACTGAAGGGTGCGTCGGTATTCTCGAAGATTGACCTTAGGTCGGGTTATCATCAATTAAAGGTGAAGGAAGTTGATGTTCACAAGACGGCATTTCGAACTCGGTATGGGCATTACGAGTTCCTAGTGATGCCATTTGGGTTGTGAATGCCGTGGCGTTCATGGATTTAATGAATAGAGTATTTCAGATACTTAGACCAATTTGTCGTAGTGTTCATAGGCGACATATTGGTTTACTCAAAGACGGAGGAAGAGCATGACAAGCATTTGCGTACGGTCCTACAAGTGTTAAGGGAGAAGCAGTTATATGCCAAATTCAGTAAGTGCGAATTTTGGCTAAGGGAGGTGGCTTTCTTAGGTCACGTGGTGTCAGCGGAAGGGATTAGAGTGGACCCCGTAAGATTAAAGCGGTATTGGAGTGGAAACCGCCTAGGTCGGTGGCAGAGATTCGAAGCTTTCTGGGTTTAGCCGGTTACTATCGAAGGTTTGTGGAAGGATTCTCGTTAATTGCTGCACCATTAACTAAGCTATTAAGGAAGGGGGTACCATTTGTTTGGTCGGAAAAGCAAGAAAGTTTTGATAAGTTGAGAAAGATTCGGCGAAGCTCGGTCTTGGTACAACTTTGAGGCGGGGAAGTTGTTCTGATTTCTTGTGATCGTCCCATCTGGGGTTGGGATGTGTATTAATGCGAGGAAGGGAAGGTAGTAGCCTATGCGTCCCGTCAGTTAAGACCGCATGAGGTTAACTACCCAACTCACGACTTGGAGTTAGCAGCGGTAGTCTTCACCTTGAAAATATGGAGGCATTACTTGTATGGGGAGAAGTCGATAGTCTACACGGATCACAAAAGTTTAAGGTATCTCTTGACTCAAAAGGACTTGAACTTAAGGCAACGACGGTGGATTGAACTGTTAAAAGACTACGACTGTTCAATTGAGTACCATCCGGGCAAAGCTAACGTGGTGGCTGATGCGTTGAGTCGAAAGGTCGTGGCGGACTTACGGGCGATGTTTGCTCATTTGAGCCTATACGATGATGGAAGTCTTTTGGCGTCATGCGAGTTAAACCAACTTGGATCGAGGAGATTAAAGATAAGCGGTTGGTAGAGCGAGGATTGAATGCAAAGAGATTGCAAGTCCAAGATGGTGATGCGAAAGAGTATAGCTTGTCTGATCATGGTGTGTTATGTTTCCAAGGATGGCCCTGTAGCCGAAGGATGTAGAACTGAGACAAAGAATTCTCCATGATGCACATAGCAGCCCATACGCTATGCATCCTAGAGGTAGCAAAATGTACGGAGACTTGCGGAGCAGTTTTGGTGGCACAGGTTGAAGCCAAGTGGACCGAGTTAAGTAGGAAGGTGTCGACATGTCGATGAGGTTAAGGCTGAACATCAGTTGCCATCAGGGTTACTTCAACCAGTAAAGATTCCACAATGGAAGTGGGAGCGGATCACTATGGATTTAAATCGATGGTCTACCCTCACGCCCAAACAAGAAAGATGCGGTTTGGGTAATCGTGAACCGCTGACTAAATCAGCTCACTTCAGATCGGTGAGAATGGATTACTCACTCCAGAAGCTAGCAAAGTTATATGTGGCCGAGATAGTCAGATTGCATGGTGTGCCAGTATCAATTATCTCAGATAGAGACCCAAGGTTCACTTCGAGGTTTTGGAAAAGCATTGCATCAAGCTTTGGGAACACGATTGGATTTCGATCTGACTTTCCATCCACGATGGACGGGTAGTCGAAAGGGTCATCTGAGATCTTAGAGGATATCTTTGAGGGTTGTGTCTTGGAATTCCGAGGTAGTTGGGAGGAATTTTTACCATTAGTCGAGTTCGCCTACAAGAATAGTTACCAAGCGAGTATTCAGATGGCACCATACGAAGCACTATATGGGCGGAAATGCGAACTCAAGCGTATTGGACAGAGTTGGGTGAACGACAAGTGTTGGGTTCAGAATTGGTAACGAAAACTGAGGATAAAGTGAAGGTGATTCGAGCTCGTCTTAAGGAAGCATCGGATGAGCGAAGTCTTATCTTGACTGAAGCGCAAAGAAATGGAGTATGATGTAGGAGACAAGGTTTTCTGAAGGTATCACCTTGGAAAAAGGTGTTGAGATTTGGCGAAAAGGAAAGCTAAGCCCAAGATTCATTGGCCCATATCTGATGATTGAAGCGAGTAGGACCGGTAGCTTATCATTTCGAGCGCCGCGGAGTTAAGTCGATTCATAACGTCTTTCATGTGTCGATGCTTAGGCGGTATCGGTCGAGATCCATCACACGTGGTGCTGTGATGTAAATCGAGGTCAACTCGGACTTATCTTTTGAGAAAGAACCGGTTCGGATCTTGGATAGAAATGTGAAGGTTCTGCGTGGGAAGTCGATGCCCTTAGTGAAAGTGCTATGGCGGAACCATGGTGCGAGAGGAAGCTACGTGGGAACCGAGGATATGATGCGTGACAATACCCCCACCTCTTACGATCGAGGTAATTTCGAGGACGAAATTACATTAAGGGGTAGAAGCGTAACATCCTAAAAATGGGGTTATTTGTATTTGCATTATTTTGCTTGAGTTGAATTCTTTGAGATAATATTTATGGAATGATAAGATTTAATTAAGGGCCTTGAGTTGGCTCGGAATAGTAGAAAATATTATTTATAAGCTTTAAAGGTGGATAGCCTTAGTAGTTAGGGGTTATAAGAATAAATGAAGGAACCTTTGACATAGAATAAGTCTTTGAAAAGTGGCAATAGTGAGGCCACTTAAGTCTGCAAGTGGCGCCATCAAGGAACAAAGCGAGCCTTGGTTCGAGTCACGAAGATTCTTTTTTCATTATATTTGGACGGCACAAGTGGGAGAGTCTTCCTCCTTTAAACTCTTTTATTATTATTATTAAAAGATAATATGAGCTTTTAAAAGGATTTTTTTTATTCTAAGGATAATAAGAAATAAATGAGGATATTACATGGATTATTAAGAGATTATTACTTATTATTAGGAATTAATTCAAATTAGTTTGAATTAAATTAAATGGGTGGCTAAGAAAACCAAGGAGATTGCGAAAATTGAACTCCTTGTTGGAGTGGAGTGGGCTGACATGAAGTCTTTAATGAAGAGGAATGCCAATTCTTCTTAGCCATTTACTTGACAATTTCGCTAGCATTCTTCCCATTTACCATTTCTTTTCCTTTTCTTCTTCAAGACCAGAACACCCTCCCTCTCATTCTTCTTTTATTTTCTTTCTTTATAAAACTCTTTTGGCGAAACTCCCACTCCTCCTTCTCCTTATTCTTCCTTCTCTACTCTTACCCACATTAGCGAATCATCTACTCCCTTTTACCTTTCTTCTTCTTTTTCTCACTAAAAGTCCAGCCTTGTTTAATTATAAAATCAATCATAGCCGAATTTAATCCCTAGCAAAGTGCCGAAATCCCTTTTCTTTATATTAAACTCTACTTGGCGAATATTGTGCAGAGAAGATGGCTTTCCTTTAGTCGATTTGGAAGGTAAGGGTCTTAGGCTGAATGTTTATATTTTTCTCATTATGTCGACTTTGGTAAAGGTAGGTGTGGGTTTGACAAGCTGTTAATTAAGGGTACTAATCACTGATTAAACCAAATTCGTTGTAGGATCTTCGGGATTTGGAAATAAGCAAGTGAGTTCGCCAACGTTCGTCAATCAATTTTCGGTAAGGATCTACATATGTATTTGGTGTTCATTTAAAAGCCAAAGGCTATGGTTATTAATATTGACCGATTGTAGTTTGTGAACCAGATTCGTGATTTGGGTGCTGAAGCTAGTATTCAAAGTGATTAGGTAAGGATTCGGGTACAAAAGGTTACCCCTTTAACTTATGTGGGTTGGTCGATTAGGCCATAGCACTAATTCTATGTTGGCGAATATAGGTATAGAGAAGCGTGGTGAACAACATCTCTTTTCGGATTTAGATCATTCGGTGGTGACAGTGTGTACATACACACTTATAATAATTAATTAAATGCATGCTATGTGTAAATCGCTTTATGTAGATATGGAATTAGTCCTTGATGGTACAAGCGAGGATCTCGGTAAGTCTGTCATTATGAAATTGTTAAATATGCTTTTGGGAAGCATGGCTTATTTGATACATGAGATAAATGTATGTTGACTTAAACTCTGTTCATAAGCTGTTTGATATGGGTTGATGAGTGGAGAGGCGGTTATATCGTGTCGAGCGGACACCGGTGTTTTGGTAACACTGCTGTGACTACGGTCACCGGAGGTTTGGTACCTCGGAGGTTTGGCACCTCATAGCGTCTCGTCCACGTGGCTTAGCACCACCGTGGGTTGGCCCCACTTTAAGATATGGGATTGGACTTGATGATTTGGTATCACGCGATGGGTTGGCCCCATCAACCGATTTGTGTCTTCGGACACGGAGGTTTAGCACCTCCGGTGATTTGGTATCACAATTGTGACTTAAAGTCACCGGTGGTTTAGCACCACCGGTGGTTTGGTACCACAACGGGGTGAGACAGAGGCGTTTGGTTGGCTAGGTTGGGTATATGTCTTAATGCATGATTAATGTGTTATATAGTGTGTATGATGTGGTATTTACCCGGGGGAAGGGTTACATACTGAGTCTTGGTGACTCACCTTCTCCTTTATTTTTTTCAGGTGACACATAGTTCGCGGATATGGAGCCGGAGGGACTTGAGGTGGCCATGCAGTGGAGTTTTAAATTTATTAGATTTTGAATTTCGGTTCTTTACACTTTCTTTATTTTTGGTTGATTTTAATTGGGTTGTAATAAGGCCTCCTAAAAATTATTTTATTACTGTGATATGCTTGAATATTCGTTTCAAACTTTATGTTTATAAGAATGAATCCACATGTTTGTCCAAAGTAATCGAAAAAGGGTTTTCAAGTACCATCGGGTACATATAAAATATACATAATAACTTGACTTAACAAATATTTTCAAAATAAATCCAAGTATAAGATTTGTACACCTCAACTGTTTTTTTTTTTTTTTTACAAAACGCTATCTTTTATTAAAAACTTAAACCGGTTTTAAAAGATTTCAAAAGGTTTTCTCCGTAGCAAACCAAATTTGGTCGAAGCGTTTGGGCCGGGTTTGGGCTGTTGCAGAGTGAATCCCATAATTTGGCCCCTCTGGCTTGGCTCTTTGGCCTAGCTGGATGCCCCCGTTTAGGTTGGTCTCTAGGGTGTTTATATAGTCTTTTAGAATGTCTTTCTTTGCCTCTAAGTATCGTAATCCAAATGAAACTCTTCTTTGCTACAGTAAGGACACGCCCGTGTAATTCGAGTTATAGGTCGTGGTCGGTCCTGTTAAAGAGGCACGACAGTGTAACCCGGGGTCCAGGTCATGTGGATTTCATACTTTGCCCCATTTTCTCTGTTTTCGGCCCCTTTCTCATTTTTTTCATCCTTCGGTGCTCTCCTGAGTATAAAACATGAAAACAAAGGATTAGGAGCACCTATTTCCATAATTAAAGGGATAAATCATCCAAAAGTATGCTAAATGTGGGATTAAAATATGTACATATTGCGGTTTATCAAATACCCCCACACTTAATTGGTGTTTCCCCTTATCCGAATAATTACTTTTAATTCAAAATCGACAAGAGTTGACATCCTCACTAAAGATTCACTTAAATCACTCAAGGTGTTTAAGGTTCAAAATAAAGCACTTATCAGTCAAACATGAAAAGTTAATCCCATAGGCTTGCTTAAAATTCAAATCTCCACCACTATAAAATGATATGATACACAAATCAAAAGGTCTTTAAAGGGTTGTAATGGGGCTTGATTAGAGGTGTGGATAAAGGCTAAATTAAAGGGTTAAAATTGAGATTAAATTGACAAATTACTTGACAATGAATGAATAATTACATCAATTGAAAACTTGAAACTAATAAAACGAGCTTCTTCTTCAAGATGTTGAATTTAAATGTATAAGCTCACATAATCATAGAACTAATAATAAACATACCTTGATTTTTTTTTCTTTAAGAACAAATCAATAAATTCATAATATAAGAAGAATTCAACTACTGAAATAAAATAATTAGGCAATAGATCAAATCAAGTCTCGATAGAAGGGTAGTCAAGAAAAATGGTGATAACAAATACAAGATGGGTTTTGGGTTAATATTAGTGGGTGAATCAATAAAAAGGGTTGTTAGGATCAAAGGGGTTCACTAGGGGTTAATTGTTAGGGTAGGCTTTTAGTGGAGTAAGTGGGTTAAATCTTAGGTGCCTTTTTCATCTCTGTATATCAAATCAAATGTGTGGTCTCAACCTATATAATCGAAGCAAGTTTTAGAATAACAAATCAATGTTGACACACTCATAATAAAAAAAGTGAGCACGAAAAGAATGTATGCTCTAAAAGGTTAAAAATCTCACAAAATTATGGGTTTTTGGGGACAACCTTGTAAATTTTAAATTTCAGGGTAATAATTAGATTCAGGTAAATAACCTAACAAAATTTTAATTTTTGAAAATAGACTCATCATACTTGATTCTCTAGTATCTTAAAGTTTAAATCATCACTGTATAATTATCAATGACTTAATCCGAAACATATCAATAAAAATCATAAATCAACAGGAATTTCATTCTAATTAGTGATATGAGAAAATTACTTAAGACAAGATATCATTCAGGGATTTGAAAATAATGCAAAAAGTTAGGAACTTTTCTAAATGAATTTTCACCCCCACACTTAAGATGTACATTGCCCTCAATGTACAAAGATATATAATAATCATTTATTAAGAAAATTAAAAGAGAGGGAGTGAAGCGAAACTTCCTAAATTTTTGGATGGATTACTTTAGTTGGAAGTGTGGAAACTTGATCCGGAGGTGAAAGATAAGTTGGAGGGGGCGCCTCTAATTCCTGCGCTAGATGAAAAAATTGGGAATCTTGTGAATAGTTAGCCAAGAAATAATAAGAATAATTTTAAATATACTAATTATATATTTAAAGAAAAGAAAAATAAAAAAAAGAGTGTAAAAAGTGAAATAAGACTAAAAGAAAAGATTAATGGACTGAAAAGTCCTTATTATTAGATGGTTCGCGAGGTGGGAGTGATTTCTAAGGCTTGGTGTGGTGATTCCCTAGCAGCCTTTAGAACCTAAAACCAAGAAACTAAAATAAAATAAACCAAATTTAGTATAAAAAAATAAAGATAAGGAAAATAAAGGAGAAGAGAAAGGAAAAAGAAAGATTAAAGGGACTCAAAGGTCTTTTTCCTGTCGAGTTAATGAAACGGCCGGCATTAACTTATGTAGATTGGTCTCGCACAGGGAGACTGGGCTAACATCCTTCCATTTCTTTGACATAGAGGTGATGGTGAAGATGGAAAAGGAGGAAGATAAAAGGGGAAAAACTTAAAGGGTATGGAAGAAGAGGAATGGGGAGTAGGTGAGAAAGGGGGAGGGGTGTTTTAAATAAAAATTTTAGCTCTGGTACATCCCCACGCCCATGTTTCATGGCTGTGGTGTGTCATAAGGCCGTATCGCACGGCCGTGCGGTGGTTCATTCATTTCTTCCATGCTCATTATTCATTCGCCACGCTTCGTGTTAATAAAGCAGTCTTGCCACCACCGTGTCGCATGTACCGTGGTGTTTAGTCAGAGCCCGTGGCTTGAAGATATTTTTCGTCCTGTTTCGTACTATCTCTATCATCTAGTACAAAAATTCATAGTATCCACACAGCCACGGCCATGGCCGTTTGCAAGGCCATGTGGTGCGAATATCTGTGCTTCATTAACTTAGTTAGTTTGTAGTTAGGTGCTAAAAGAAAGAGAATAAAAATAAATGGGGTTAGTGCTCGGGTTGCCCCCCGAGAAGTGCTCATTTAAAGTCTTAAGCTAGACTTACCTCTTATTCGCACAGTCATGGTGGTTTGAGGAGTGAAAAATCCTTTCTCATGCTATCATTATGTAGTTTGAGTCGAGTAGCATTTACTTTAAAAGTACCAAATGTTAAATTACTTACCTCGACTATTTTGTAAGGGAAAACATTGATTACTTTAAAAGGGATTTCTTCATTTGTATTCAGGTTTGATATGGTGATTCGAGGGTCTGTTTTATTTAACAGTACATGATCTCCTATTTTTAAGTGATTTGATGTTCCTGTAAGCTCGTCTGGGGGTTCCTTGATTTCTCTTCATGTGGTTTTAATTTCTCCTTGAAATGTGCTTTCCATTTGCCTAGTTCATCAATCTGAAGCCTTCGTTCCTCGTGAATTTCTTCTTTATTGGCACGAGGTTTATGATTTGGCTCAGGTATGTAGCTTCGTGGTGCTTCCTATAAAGAAGGTTGAACTGAATGATTATCAATAGAATTTACATTCTCACCGTTGTCACTCGATGTCCTAGCTGAGTCGAGAGCTTGAAGACTGATTGATTCGTCACCTACACGAAGTGTGAGTTCACCTGTACTAACATCAATTTTAGATCTGACAGTTGCTAAAAAGGGCCTTCCTAAAATTAAAGGAACCGTATTATCCTCATCCATATCTAAAACAACAAACTCTACAGGGAATATGAATTTGTCAATTTTAACGAGTACATCTTCAATTATACCCTTAGGAATTCAAATAGTCTAATCAGCTAATTGAATGCTCATCCTAGTTTGTTCGGGTTTCCCTAGACCTAGTTGTTTAAACATTTTATAAGGCATAACATTTATGCTTTCCCCTAAATCAGCTAACACGTTATTAATAGTTAAACTACCAATTAAACATGGAATTGTAAAACTCCCTGGATCTTTTAATTTTCATGGTAGTTTGTTTTGTAACATTGCTGAGCACACTGCATTTAGTTCCACATGCGATTCCTCGTCTAACTTTCGCTTGTTTGTTAAAAGCTCTTTTAAAAATTTCCTTGAGTCTGGCATCTGCGAAAGAGCTTTAAGAAACGGTAAGTTAATATGTAATTTCTTTAAAAGTTTAAGAAACTTGCCGAACTGTTCGTCTGTGTTGTCTTTCTTCATCACATTGGGGCTTGGTATTCGAGGTTGGTATTCTTTAATTGGGTTTTGGTTTTTCTTGGCTTACCTCAACCTTACCTCCACTTACCACAGGTTCTTGCCTTGGCTCAAGTTCAGAATCTACTAACCCTTCACTATTCTGAGCGGTTATGTCTTAAAGTTGCACTTTTAGGTTAGTCTCAGTGTTACTTGAGAAGCTACCTTGTGGCGTTCAGAGATCAGCTTAGCGAGTTTGCCTAACTGGTTCTCGATTCCTTTAATCGATGCTTGTTGATTTTTAAGTGTTGTTTTAGTGTTTTGGAAACGAGTTTCTGACACCGTTATGAATTTTTCCAGCATCTCCTTAAGGTTCGGCTTCTTTTCCTGTGGGTAGGGCTGTTGTTGGAAGTTTGGAGGAAGTTGTTGTCTTTGATTTCCTTGACCACCCCATGAGAAATTGGGGTGGTTCCTCCAACTTGGATTATAAGTATTACTATAAGGGTTATTTTGAGATCTGAAATTGTTACCCGTATAGTTTATCTGTTCGCTTTCCATGCCAGGATTGTAGGGTGGGTACTCAGGACTTGCCACACCTCTTAGATTTGAATCACATTACATTACTGGATGTACCTGCGAGAAACCACACAAACCATCAATATTTTTATTTAACATCTCTACCTGATTTGATAGCATAGTGACTGCGTCAAGGTTGAAAACTCCGGCTGTTTTTGTTGGCCATGTCCTTGTAACTTGCCATTGATAGTTGTTCAGTGACATCTCCTCTATAAACTCATACGCGCCTCAGGAGTTTTTTTATTTAGGGTTTTGCCAGCTGCTTAATCAATCAGTTGTCTCGTTGAAGGGTTCACACCATTGTAAAAGGTTTCGACCTGTAGCCATAAGGGTAATCCATGGTGTGGGAACCTTCTCAATAGATCTTTGTATCTCTCCCATGCATCGTATAGTGTTTCTAAATCCATCTGCACAAAATAAGAGATATCATTCCTCAACTTGGCCATTTTGGCCGGTAGAAAATATTTTAGCAAAAATTTTTCGGTCATTTGTTCCCATGTAGTGATTGATTCTTGTGGAAGAGAATTTAGCCACTGTTTAGCTTTATTCCTCAAAGAAAAGGGAAATAACCGAAGACGGATGGCATCATAAGACACACCATTAATTTTGAAAGTATCATAAAATTCTAAGAAATTTTCCAAGTGGTTATTTGGATCTTCATCTTGCAAACCATCAAACTGAACAAATTGTTGTATCATCTGAATTGTGTTAAGTTTTAGTTCAAAAATATTTGCAGCAATAACAAGTCTTACAATACTTGACTCAGTTCCTGCTAAATTTTCGGCCACCTCTGGAGGTAGTGAATCATTCTCAGCCATCTCTTCGGTAGTATTAATTTCGTTCTTTTGCTCTTCTTGTATGTAGGTTAAGCTTCGCCTTATTTCTCTACGATATCTACTAACCGTACCTTCGATATCACTGTCGTAAATCAAGGGTCTTGTCGGGCTCCTTCTAGTCATAAACTAGAGGTACCTGCTAGGATCAGATAAAAAGAAAAAGGAAATTAGAAAAGTAAAAATAAAATTTAATTGCAAAAATAAATTATGGTTAAAGTAATAAAAATTGAGCATTCTTAATATTTTAGTTCCCCGGCAATGGCACCAAAAAACTTGATCGTGTGTCAGAGTCTTAAAAATTTATATAATGAATGATCTAGCCTAACAACTAACTGTGACAACGATTGAGGCAAGCGCACCTATCGAACAGCAATATAGCTTAGTGGCAAGACCGGATTATCGAACCCAAAGGAACCAAAAGTACTAATACTAACTCTCTTTTTATTATTTAGCCTAAGAATTAAAGGAATTGTTGTTTAACCTAAAATTAACTAACTACTAAGCTAAATATGCTAATAAAAAAAGAATGAATTGGGGAAATACTTGTAGGAAAAACCAATTGATTGAGACAATACCCGAGGAAGAATCCACCTAGACTTCACTTGTTATTTAACTCTAAACTAGACGATTTATTCACTTGACTTGATCCACAGGATTCCCTAATTTATATTAATACCTCTCTCAAGGCTACTAATGTCTAACCCTAGGTTGATTAGTTGAAATATCTTTCTAATTAAAACCCATAGAATTGCATTAACTCGATCTATGGACTCCTATATTAGATTTGACCCTATTCCGATAGATTTTTGTCATCCTATCTCTAAGGTTGCGATTAACTCTACTTAACTATGATAGATCTACTCTTAAACAGGGTCTATTCCTCCTCTGCCTAAGAGCATAAATGCTTGAATCAATATCCTGAAATATCAAAACAAGAATTAAGAACAAGTTGTTAAGAACAAATCAAGTATTTATCATACAGCTCAGAAAACAATAACAAGATCCATTTTAGGTTTTATCCCCCTCAGGTATTTGAGGGGTTTAATTCATTATCATAAAAGAATACATCTCAGAAGAAAGTATAAAACAAAACATAAAGAAAACACTAAAACCCCCTGAAGGAATTGAAAGAGAGATCGTCAGTCTTGAGTATGATTCTGACTTCTTGAGATGAATCAACTAGCTTTCTTCGAGTGAATCCCACAAATCGGCCCATTTGGCTTGGCTCTTTGGCCTAGCTGAACGCCCCCTTTTAGGTTGGCCTCTAGGGTGTTTATATAGGCTTTTGGAATGTCTTTCTTTGCCTCTAAGTACCCTAATCCAAATGAAACTCTTCTTTGCTACTGGCAGGGACACGCCCGTGTGTGACTCCCGTGTAATTCGAGTTATAGGACCGTGTGATTCGGGGTCCAGGCCCTGTAGATTTTGTACTTTGGCCCATTTTCACCATTTTCGGCCCGTTTCTCGTTCTTTTCATCCCCTGGTGCTCTCTTGAGTATAAAACATGAAAACAAAGGATTAGGAGCACCTATTTTCATAATTAATGGGATACATCATCCAAAAGTATGCTAAATGTGGGATTAAAATATGTACATATTACGGTTTATCAATAGAACAAGACTGCAACCCTAGAAAACTTCGATCTCTTTTTTTCTTACAGTCCACGCACCTAACCCGAAGTGTTTCACCAATTTCTTTAACCTCCCCCAGTATCTCCCTAACTAGCTGAGTTGGCACATCAGCCCTAACACTTCCATGGCCTTTGCCGCGACCCCTTGCACTTGTTTTAACGCTCATCACTGATTCTCGTATTATCTGAATTAGGAATTTTTATGAATTTAATTCATAGTTCCACTGTTTAAAGCACATGTCTTATGCAAGTAACAATTTAAAAGTTGTTTCGTAGTCATAAATACACTACAGGCTTAAGTTTACTACGGGGTTTAGTCTCTAAAAACATATTATTGAAAGTAGCGCAATATCTAAATACAGTTCAATAATTTAAACAAGTAAAATAATAGAAACACTTACTTGGCTCGACGTCAAGGGCTCGGTGAACCACATTACAAGATCCTGTAAAAACTTTTTAATCTACTTGTTTAAAAAAAACCCAAAATCTAAGGCCCATTTCACAGCCCAAGCTCTGCAACCGAACTCTAATACCACTAAATGTAACACCCCAAACCCGGCCCAGACGTTATGACCGAATCTGGTGATGCCACATCAAGGACAATTCCAAACAATTTTACTAAGTTAAAACTTAAGGCTTAAAAGCCCAAAATCTTTGACTCTTGTTAAGTCATGATAAAAGCCCATGGTTAAACTTAAGAAATTTATCTAGGTTCAACAATTAAGTAAACAGTTGAACAATGATAACAAAACACAAAATCTAAAGTCAAAACGGAGTACAAGGCCTTCTTACATCCAATAAAAATAAAGCAATTAAAATTATGTCTTTTGAAACAAATAATTAAACTTCTAAATATCTTGTAGTGTGGCCATCTTCCAGTCCTCTCTCACGTCGAGCCGTTTACTGAGGATCTCCTGAAACATTTAATAAAAAGGGTGTGAGTTTCGAAACTCAGTGTGTATGACCCTTGGCAAACAATTCAATATGCAATTATCATATTAGGCCTAAGCCCTATCAAAATCGGTGGTCTTGGGCCTTAGCCCATAATGCCCTCATATCATATCACATCATATCACATGAAAACAAGGTTATGCAAAACCCTCCCCAAAAGTCCATCCGCTACACACCATTTGCCTTCCAACCCTACACACTTGTGGGGGTTTCTAAATCGACCCACCCATCCGCTACACTCCAAAGGTAGCACTAATAGCGGCACTACTCAATGTTGCAGCAATGCTGCTAATCATATAATGGGCTTAAAGCCACTGGTAGATCCACGGTCGTCAAACGACTATGCGATCCTCAAATTCTTCCTCTATACCATAATTCCCACCCATATGCATCCTAAATTGAATACCATATGAATGCAGCATGCACATGAGTAACATCCATAAAATTCATATTCATCACATAGGGGTATTTTAGCCATTTCACAATCAAGGGTACTTTCATAATTCTACCCTAAAGGGGTATTATCGTAATTCTACCCTATAAGGGTATTTTTGTAAATTTTCAAAATAAACGTTCTTCAAAAATTTTGTAAATTAGGGACATTTTGGTAATTCTGCAAATTAGGGGTATTCTGAGAATTTTACAAATCAGGGGTATTTTAGTAATTTTACAAATCTAAGGATATTTTGCTAATTTTCAAACTAAGGGTATTTTGGTAATTTTTCAATCTAAGGGTATTTTGGTAATTTCCAAATTAGGGGTACTTGGTCCCTCTCGGGTTTTAGTTATAGATTTTGGGGCTAAAGCGAATAGACATTATGCACCAGGTAGGATTCCAGAGAAGAGGAGGTAGGCCATTAAGACCGCTTAAGTACCAAGCTCTCTAGATCCAATCCTAGACATGCATATGTCCGTTTGCCACACTCTAACCCAGCGACTTGCTTACAGACATGTTCAATTATTAGATTAAGTCTTATGCGGTTTAAGAGTTGTTCATAACTAGACCTAAATTCCAGTAAACCCTAGCATACTTGTCTACGTCCTCATAACGCCCATCAAGCCCATTTCACATTCATATAACCCCTTATGCCCAAATCACATCCTTATGGCCCATAAGGCCCAAATCACACCTTATGGCCCATTAGGCCCCAAAAAATTCCAGATCATGTAACATGCATGACTAACTCACTTCAGATAACCAAATCAGTCGATTTCATCAAACTTAGCCTCAGGGCCCATCGGGCCCATTTAGCCACTTTTGACTTTTCAGCTTTCTGGCATTGCCAATATCATGTGTATGTAACATTTGTACACACCTGGTTACTACGTCGTGTTATTCTATCCCTGGTCTTGAACCTACAACCAATTAACCTTCAATCAACCACCCATACTTAATCAAAATATTTACCAAAAGCCGAAGCCTTACTGTAACCTTACCGTGTGCCACCGGGTTCTAATAGCCCTTCCTTATCTACTAATCATAAGTATCCCCTAGATCTGTACTCACATACACCATCACAATTCAAGTGACTCATAATCCACACAAGTCACCCTTATAGATCATACACATTTGGCCATTCACTTAAACCATAATTGAGTTGAGTACACTTACACTTTGCTAACGATCCTTACCACGCTTGCGATCTCTGATCCTTACCCTTGTTAATACATGATTAACGATAATGAAAAGTTAGATAGCCCTACGGCTTTTAACAAAACACACCAAGGGGTTAACTGAATACTTTCAGAATCCTCCTTTGATCCCGCGACCTAGAAAGCTACTGAACAAGATTCAGCTTTTAACCTTGATTGAGAGTAGGTAACAATCGATTTGTGATGAAGGAAAAAATAACTAAGAATCGACACAAGTTGGGCTATTTGATATAAAGGTGTATTCGGCTTTTAGAGAAAGAAAAAGAACACAACACTAATAGGAATTTTTAGCAAAAAGAATGATGGGTTTTTTTTGGCAAATGGGAGAATTCGGCTGAGGGGGAAAAAATAAAATTTCCAAGAACCTCTCAAAGGGATTCGTCACCCTCCTTTTTATAGCCAAAGCTGAATCCTACCTTCCCCCTACAATCCTATTCGGCACCAACACCTCACACTTCTCATCTCTTAACTTTTCTCCCTGATAACACCTTAGCCTTATCCAAATTTCCCTCAAATATCAGTTCCCCTTACCACCCAAACACTCCAACGCAAGAGTTCATATTAAATACAGCTCTGGCCGTCCACTTATACAAAATGAAAAACTTCAAAAATGCAACTCCTAATGCTCGAACCTTGGACCTCCTCAGCTGAAAACACGCCACCTTATAGCTCCCCAAGTGACGCCACCTTGCCACTAGACCACAGGCCCATTTGTGTCCTATTTTCCCTTAATCTGCTTAAAAGGCTTACTGACTGAAGTCACAATTCCCTTGGGGCTAAAACCAAAATTTTTCCTGTACCCTTACTTGATCTCAGGACTTCTCCAACATCCCTAGACACTCCAAATTCATTAACCCTCAAAGCCCACATGCCAATTGTCATTTTCTCGCTCACTTAAAATTTTTCTGAGACCCAAAGCCCAAAGCCCAATAGGCCCAATACTTCTAGGCCCAAATTTGGGGCATTACAACAAGGGGCCGAGGAATTCAGAGCTAATATAGATGATGACCCCAAGACAGCAGAGTTCTAGCTTGAGAACTCAATGCGAGTATTCGATGAACTCTCCTGCACACTTGAGGAGAGCTTGAAATGCACCGTGTCATTGCTGAAAGACTCAGCATATCGTTGGTGGAAAACATTGATGTCGGTAGTTCCAAGAGAGAGTAACGTGGGACTTCTTTTGAAATGTGTTTCTTTGGCTTCAAGCATCCAAGTTCGAGTGAAATTGCTCATTCCCGTAGCAGGGGCATGCCCATGGCACATGCCCGAGTAAATCGGGGTTGGGCCGTGCCTTGATTCTATCATTTTGGGCACGGTCGTGTAAGTTGGGATTCAGGCCGTGCTTCAGGTCTGTCGATTGGGACACGGGCATGTAGATCACCAGGCACGTCCATGTGTGGTAAATGGGTGATGCACAGCCGTGTGTGATGGAGTTGAAGCCGTGCTCTAGGTAATCAGCGAGGCACGACCATGTGGGCTTTGGGCCAGGCCATGTCAAATTCTTAGGTTGGCCCGATTTAGTCCGTTTTAAGCCCGTTTTACATTCTTTTTATCCTTAGGTGCTTTCCTGAGTATAAAACATGAAAAGAAAGGATTAAGAGCACCTTTTTACATAAATCAAGGATAATTCATCCAAAAGCATACTAAATATGGGATTAAAATATGTTGCTTTTACGGTTTATCAAATACGCCCACACTTAAGCTTTTGCTTGTCCTCAAGCAAAATTCTCAACTTACAATTAAAACGAACTTTCCATAATTCATAATTCCTATTGACAATGTCTCATCATAGTTCATAGATAATTCATACATGGATAATTCAACTCAAAGAACCCTAAAGATTCAATCAAGATAAGTCATACCTTTGTAGTAGTACGAAAACATAGGTGTCTCCCCTTATCTAAATACTTACCTTTAATTCAAAACCGACAAGGATTGACATCCTCACAAAAGATTCACTCAAATCACTCGAAGTGTTTAAGGTTCAAGAATAAGCACTCTAAGTCGAACCTGAAAAGTTAATCCCATAGGCTTGCCTAAAAATCAAATCTCCACCACTGTATATGAGATGATACACAAATCAAAAGGTCTTTAATCAGGGTTGTAACAGGGATTGGGTTAAAAGGTGTGGATACAAGTTGAATTAAAAGGTTAGAATCGAGATTGACTTGACAAATTACCTAACTAGAACAATGAACTAATATAAGTACTTACATCAATTGAAAGCCAATAATACCTACTATTGATAATTACTCTATAATAATGAGTATTTCCCTCACTTGAAATTTGATAATACTTTGATACGAGCTTTTTCTTCAACAATTGGAGTTTAATGCTCTAAGCTCTTTTGTATACTACTAATATTGAATGAACTTGGATTTTTTTAAGAACAAACTAAGTATTACATCATAAATGATAAATGTAACTACTGAACTAATATAATTCGGTAATTTAATCAAATCAAACCTCTATTTTGATGTGTTTTGTTGTTCCTATCAGCTCATCTGGGGATTCCTTCAGTTTCACTTCGTGTGGTTCTGGTTCTTCTTTAAATTGTGTTTTCCACTCTTCTAGTTTGTCAACCATAAGGCTTCGTTCCTCATATAATTATTCTTTATTGGCACGAGGTCTATGATCCGGCTCAGGTTTGTAGCTTTGTGGTGTTTCCTGCAATGAAGGTTCAACAAGTTGGTTATCAATGAATTTACTTTCTCACCTTTATCACTTGATGTTACGCCGAGTCAAGAGCTTGAAGAGTGACTATCTCGTCGCCTACACAGTATGAGTTCACTGCATAGATATCAATTTTAGCTCTGGCGATAAGTAGAAAGGGTCTTCCTAAAATTAAGGGATTGTGTTGTCCTCATCCATGTCTAAAATGACAAAGTCTCTTTGGGAATACAATTTATCAATTTTGATTAGAACATTTTCTATTATACCCATAGGAATTCTTATAGTTTTATCGTTAATTGAATACTCATCCTAGTTTATGCAGGTTTCCTTAGACCTAGTTGTTTAAACATTTTGTAAGGCATAACATTGATGCTTGCCCCTAAATCTGCTAATGCATTATCAATAGATAAACTACCAATTAAACATGGAATTGTAAAACTCCCTGGATCTTTTAATTCCTGTGGCAGTTCATTTTGTAGAATTGTTGAGCATATTGTGTTTAGCTCCACGTGGTGCTCTTCGTCTAATTTACATTTGTTGGTCAAGAGTTGTCTTAAAAATTTCATCAAGTATGGTATCTGAAAAAGAGCTTCAAGGAGAGGAAAGTTAATATGTACTTTCTTTAAAAGTTTAAGAAACTTACGGACTGTTCCTCTAAATCATCTCTTTTCATTACTTCGGGATAAGGTATGCGAGGTTGGTACTCCTTGATTATCGGTTTCGGCTTTTCTTATGTTACCTCTACCTTACCTTCGTCTACCTTGTTTCCTTGTATTGAGTTTGGTTCATCTAACCCTTTACTGTCTTGAGCTGAGATGGCTTGAATTTGCTCCTTTAGGTTAACCTCGGTGTTACTTGGTAGACGTCCTAGGGGTCGTTCTGACATTAGCTTTGCGAGATGTCCCACTGACCTAGTAAGTTCTCCAACTTTATTCTCGACCCCTTTGATCGATTTTTGTTGTTCATCAAGTGCTGCTTCAGTCTTTTGGAAACGAGAATCTGTGGCTGCCATGAATTTCACTAGCATCTTTTCAAGATTCGGCTCTTCTTCTTATTGGTGAGGTGGTTGTTGAAAATCTGGAGGAAGTTTCGATCTTTGGCTATTTTGATCATCCCACGAGAAATTGGGATGATATTTCCAACCTGCATTATAAGTGTCACTATAAAAATTATTTTGATATCTAGAATAGTTACCTGTATAGTGAGCTTGCTAGTTTTCCATGCCATATCCGTAGGGTGGGTACTCAGGATTCGCCACGCCTCCTAGATTAAAATCATATTGTATTTTGGATGTACCTGCGAGGGACTATACTAATCATCAATTTTTTTATTCATCATCTCTAACTAATTAGATAGCCTAGTGACCATATCGAGGTTGAAATCACTGGTTGCTTTAGTAGGAATTTTCCCCATCCCTTGCCACTGATAATTATTCAGTGCCATCTTTCCATAGACTAAAATTTTCTGCCAAAAGCAAAATAGAGGAAAAATTAGCAAAGTAAATAAAAAAATATAAAAAATAATAATAAATTGTAATAAAAAATTGGCTAAAGTAATAGAAATAGAGCTTTCTTAATATTTTAGTGTTCCCCGGCAACAGTGACAAAAACTTGATTGTGTCAAACAGTCGCATTTTAATAATTATAAAAAGAATGATCGAACCTGTAGACTAACTATGACAACGATAGAGGCAAGTGCACCTATCGAACAATAGTATAGCTTAGGCAAGAATATCTTATCGAACCTAAGGGAACCTAAAAGTACTACTACTCACTTTCTTTCTATTATCTAGCCTGAAATACGGAGTGATTGGATTATTAAACTAATGAAAAAAAAACTAAACTAGATGCAAAGACAAAAGAATGAATTGGAAAAAGACTTTAGGAAAACTCAGTTGATGAAGACGATACCCTCAGGAAGAATCCACCTATGACTTCACTTATTATTTATTTCCCAAACCATATGATATCTTTACTTAGCTTGATCCATGAGACTCCCTAACCTATATTAAACCCTCTCTCGAGGCGAATAACGTCTAACCTTAGGTTAATTAGTGGAACTCTCGTTCTCTTATAATAACCCCCTAAGGAAGCAGTAAATCGATCAATGGATTCCCATATTAGGTTTCACCCTAATCCGGCAAAATCTCGTAACCCTATCTCTAGGCGCCCGATCAACTCCGCTCAATTATGCTAGATTTACTCTTAGGTAGGGTTTATTCCTCCTCTACCTAAGCACATCAGATTAAATTAAGTAACATAATTAAGAACAAACTAAGTACTTATCATATAATTTAGAAATCAAATAACAAAATTCATCATAGGTTTCATCCGCTTCAGGTATCTCAGGGGTTTAGTTCATAACTAAACAAGAAAACATCTCAAGAGAAAAGATAAAACAAAACATAAGAAATCCCTAAAAACCCCCTAAAGGAATTGAAGGAGAGATCCTCCGTCTTGAGTAGAACTCCGGTTTCTTGAGATGGATCAACTGGCTATCTTCAAGTGAATCCCTAAAAAGATGAAAGCTTCGGCAAAAGCCTCTGCAAAAAGTCGTGTTTGACTTCTTAGAACTCCATTTTAGTTGCTACCTTGGGTGTTTATATAGGCTTTGAGATGCTTTACTTGGCTCCTAAGTATCCTAATTCAAGTAGAATTCCTCCTAGGATGTTTAAGTAGACTTAGGAATGTGTTTCTTTGGCTTCAAGCATCCAAATCCGAGTGAAATTGCTCATTCCCGTAGAAGGGGCACGCCTATGGCACACGTCCGTGTAAATCGGGGTTGGGACGTGCCTTGATTCTGTCGTTTTGGGCACGGCCATGGCATGGCTGTGTAAGTCAGGATTCAGGCCGTGCTTCAGGTTTGTCGATTGGGACACGGCCATGTAGATCACCAGGCACGTCCGTGTGTGGTAAATGGGTGATGCATGGCTGTGTGTGACGGAGTTGAAGCCGTACTCTAGGTAATTGGCGAGGCACGGCCATGTGGGCTTTGGGCCAGGCCGTGTCAAATTCTTAGGTTGGCCAGATTTAGTCTATTTTAAGCTAGTTTAACATTTTTTTATCCTTAGGTGCTTTCCTGAGTATAAGACACCTTTTTACATAAATCAAGGATAATTCATCCAAAAGCATACTAAATGTGGGATTAAAATATGTTGCTTTTACGGTTTATCAACCTATGACTCCAAAAAAGAAAGATGCTGTGTGGGTTATTGTTGATAGATTAACGAAGTAGGCTCACTTTATACTGGTGTGTGTGGATTATTTACTTGATAAGTTGGCCGAGCTGTATATTTCTGAGGTGGTGAGATTGCATGGGGTGCCTATATCTATTATCTCGAATAGAGACCCAAGATTTACTTCGAGGTTTTGGAAGAAGTTGCAAGAAGCTTTGGGCACAAGATTGAAATTTAGTATTGCGTTCCATTCTCAAACCGATGGTCAATCTGAAAGAATGATTCAAGTTCTTGAGGATATGCTCCGATGCTATGTGTTAGAGTTCGAAGGTAGTTGGGAAAGATATCTACCTTTGGTTGAGTTTGCTTATAACAACAGCTATCAGTCGAGTATATGGATGGCACCGTACGAAGCTTTATATGGTCGCAAGTGTCGGACTCCCTTGTATTGGACCGAGTTTAGTGAGAAACAAATTTGCGGGTCGATCTATTTGAAGAAATCGAAGAGAAAGTAAAAGTGATCCGTGATAGTCTGAAGGTTGCTTCAGATTGACAAAAGTCATACGCAGATTTAAAAAGGAAAGAAATTGAGTTTCAAGTGGGTGATAAAGTATTTCTAAAAGTATCCCCATGGAAGAAAATATTGAAATTTGGTCGAAAGGGCAAATTGAGTCCACGATTAATAGGGTTGTATGAGGTTATTAAAAGGATTGGGCCAGTAGCATACCGGTTGGCTTTGCCAACAGAATTAGAGAGAATACACAACGTGTTCCATGTGTCGATGTTGCGGCGATATTGTTCTGATCCTTCGTTGTGATCCCTCCAACAGAAATTGAGATATGACCGTACATGACTTATGAAGAGGAACCAATCAAGATTTTGGCTCGAGAGATTAAACAGTTGGTAAAAGTGTTGTGGTAGAAACATGGAGTAGAAGAGGAACGTGGGAACCAAAAGAAGTAATGAGGGAACATTATCCAAACCTTTTTACCGGTAAGATTTTTGAGGACGAAAATCTCTAAAAGGGGGAATAGTTATAACAACTTGATTTTGGGGCTAATCAGAACAGTGGTTTCGGGACCACTAATTCGAGGTTGGATAAAATTATTTTGATATTATTTTATGTGTTATAGAATGTTTATAGAGATGCATGGAAATTTTGGTGCTTTAATTTTAGCGATTGTATGCTTAATTGTGAAAAAGGACTAAATTGCATAAAGTGCAAAAGTTCCATTTTACAAGCTAAGAGTGTCTAACAACTATGGAATATTAAATTGGAGGTCTTTAAAGTGCAAATAGACCACTCCAAGAGTGATGGCCGGCCAAACGGGACAAATACATTAATTTGGTCAAAATTTTGGTGAAATTAGGTGACAAAAAAATGAATAAATAATACAAATAAAAGAGATATCATCTTTCACTATTCATGCTTCTTATCCACCGAAAATTGAAGGGAAATTAGAGGATTTTGGAGTTCAAACTTTCAGCCAATCCATTCTCTTGCAAGTAAGTGATTTTAGGGGTTTTTCTTGATATACTTTTGGAACCCTCAAAGCTTAAGCTAGCTAATGAGGGGACTAATTTGTAAAATGGATGAAATTTTGGGAACTTGCCATGAGAGAGTTTGATCGTATGTCAGAGTCTTAAAAATTTATATAATGAATGATCTAGCCTAAAAACTAATTGTGACAACGACTTGAGGCAAGCGCACCTATCGAACAGTAGTACAGTTTAGTGGCAAGACCAGATTGTCGAACCCAAAGGAACCAAAAGTACTAATACTAGCCTTCTTTTTATTATTTAACCTAATAATTAAAGGAATTTTTGTTTAACCTAAAATTAACTAACTACTAAGCTAAAGATGCTAAGACAAAGAGAATGAATTGGGAAAATACTTGTGGAAAAATACCAAGTGATTAAGACAATACCCGAGGAAGAATCCACCTAGACTTCACTTGTTATTTAACTCTGAACCAGACGATTTATTCACTTGACTTGATCCATAGGATTCCCTAATTTATATTAATACCTCTATCGAGGCTACTAATGTCTAACCCTAGGTTGATTCTCTTTCTAATTAAAACCCCTAGAATTGCATTAAGTCGATCTATGGACTCCCATATTAGGTTTGACCCTAATCCAGCATATTTTCGTCATCCTATCTCTAGGGTTGCGATCAACTCTGCTTAACTATGCTAGATCTACTCGTAGACAGGGTCTATTCCTCCTCTTCCTAAGAGCATAAATGCTTCAATCAATATCCTGAAATATCAAAACAAGAATTAAGAACACATAGTTAAGAACAAATCAAGTATTTATCATACAGCTCAGAAAACAATAACAAGATCCGTCTTAGGTTTCATCCCTCTCAGGTATTTAAGGGGTTTAGTTCCTAATCATAAAAGAATACATCTCAGAAGAAAATATAAAACAAAACATAAAGAAAACCCTAAAACCACTTGAATGAATTGAAGGAGAGATCCTCAGTCTTGAGTATGATTCCGACTTTTTGAGATGAATCAACTGGCTTTCTTCGAGTGAATCCCACAATTTGGCCCATCTGGCATGGCTCTTTGGCCTAGCTGAACGCCCCCTTGAAGGTTGGCCTCTAGGGTGTTTATATAGGCTTTTGGAATGTCTTTCTTTGCCCCTAAGTATCCTAATCTGAATGGAACTCTTCTTTGCTATGGCAGGGACACGCTCGTGTGCCACGCCTGTGTGATTCGAGTAATAGGCTGTGGTCGGTCCTGCTAAAGAGGCATGGCCGTGTGACTCGGGGCCCAGGCCGTGTGGATTTCGTACTTTGGCCAATTTTCTCCATTTTGGCCCGTTTCTCATTCTTTTCATCCTTCAGTGCTCTCCTAAATATAAAACATGAAAACAAAGGATTAGGAGCACCTATTTCCATAATTAAAGAGATAAATCTTCCAAAAGTATGCTAAATGTGGGATTAAAATATGTGTATATTATGGTTTATCAAATACCCCCACACTTAAGCTTTTTCTTGTCCTCAAGCAAAATTCTCAACTCATAATTAAAACGAATTTCCTCAATTCAAAGTATTCATCGATAATGTTTCAACATAATTCATAGATAATTCATACATGGATAATTTAACTCAAAGAGTCCTAAAGATTCAAACAATCAAAGTCACAAGTTTGTAGCACGAAAAGTATAGGTGTTTCCCCTTATCTAAATAATTACATTTATTTCAAAATTGACAAGAGCAGACATCCTCACTAAAGGTTCACTCAAATCACTCAAAGTGTTTAAGGTTCAAAATTAAGCACTCAAAAAGCTGAACATGAAAAGTTAATCCCATAGGCTTGCATGAAAATCAAATCTCCACCACTATAAAATGAGATGATACACAAATCAAAAGGTCTTTAACAGGGTTGTAACAGGGCTTAAGTTAAAAGTGTGAATAAAGGCTGAATTAGAGGGTTAGAATCAAGAATGAATTGTCAATTTACCTATGTAACATCTTGAAATTCAGAATTTTATGTTTTGCATTATATCATGCGATAGGCTAGTTAAAAATGTTAATTGTGTATGTTTAAGGGTCCTAAGAAGGCTTGGGGTGAAGTTGGACCTTAGTAAAATTTTTGTGTTTATGCACTTTAAAGAGAGAAGGTAAGTGGCATCAATGCTTAAGGAAATACGAGTGTATTTTGCTAGCATAAGTGGAGCACATGGCGGAATGGTTGGCATCATAAGGGAGCATGGAAGGGGGAGTGGGTTCGAATCCCACCCATTGCAAATTTTTGGATTAATTTTTTTATGTTAATGGTAACTGTCGGCCATGGCATCAAAGAAGGAACGGAAGAATTTCTAATGATGGAAATAAGACTATGAAAATAAGGTAAGGAGGAGTATAAGGAAAGAAATTGTAACACCCCAAACCGGCCCATACGTCATGACCGGATCTGGTATGCTACGGGTTGAACGTTGAAAACTTTGCTTTGAAGGGTTTTGAAAAGCTCAGTTTATTTTAACCGATTAATCATTAATTGTGACATTTTTGAAGAAACTTTATCATTTGCATTGAACATGTTTGACCAACCCATTTTCATTTCACTTTATGATTAAGACTTTGAAAACTTAAGTTTATAAGATGTAACATAAAAAAAAATATAAATCGATAACCTAAGTTATGGAAGCCTTATTACAAAAATAATCCCAAAATTTAAACTCAAAGAAAAAAACCGAAAATAGTCTATAAAGATAAAAGACTTGATGGCCCCTCGAGTTCGCCTCGGCTCCCATGTCCACGATCTACTACTCATCTGAAAAGTTAGGAGAAATGAAAGGGTGAGTCACCAAGACTCAGTGTGCAAATCCCGAAAACACATAAAAGCCTTGAGGCCCACAAACACATTATGGGCCTTGGGCCATACACAATGGCAATAGAATATATTTACATGCAATATGGCCCATCCCAAACCTAAGAGTCCATCCTCTACACACCCCCGTACCAACCATCACACCTTGGGGATTTCTACAATCAACCTTCCATCCACTAAACACCATATGGACAGCTATTCTGCCTGTCATAAAGACCGATCACTATGTGACCTATGTGGCAAATCCACCGATCGCTATGCGACCTTAATAATATATTGACAGCAGTACTGCCTGTCATAAAGACCGATCACTATGTGACCTATGTGGCAAAGCCACCGATCGCTATGCGACTTGCTCCCCTTCATCATATCAATCCTATCCCATGCATACATACATGCAAGAATTAGGACATTAAATTACCTAAATAGATCACACACTTTCACATACTTCGATACACATAGAGAAGTTTCTATGATTATGTACCTGGCATCCCTTGCGTACCCTTTTTGGGTAACACGACTGTTCATACAACCTCATTTTTCGGCTTTTAGCCCATAACATACATATAATACAGATTAACTAGTGTGATAGAGATCTACACACCTGATTATCAATAGAACAATACTTTCTATGTTGCCACTATCAGAAGTCGATACGACTACTAACTTTCTAAGGTTTTGTTCTAAAGCCGATCCATAACCCGGCGGCCAATCTAGTACTACTGACACCGCGCGTTTCTTGAACTTTGGGGATGGGACTATAGATCCGACCCCTTCTTCGATTTGCTAATATTCCAGTCCATGAATGACTTTAGTCAGAGGATACTATAATGATTGCTTAATGAGGCATTAGGTTGAGGCACAATAAAGAAAGGAAATCGATTGAACACTTAGGGAGAATCAAAACCCTTACCTTGAAATCCTAAAAAAGTAATGTGGTTCGAAGGCTAACGATTTCTGGCTTAGAAACCTAGGCGATTAGATCCCTTTCAAAAACCTGGAATGTCGTCCAAAAGAACACAAGATCAGTGAATACAAACATCAACTAATGATGGCCTTACAACCCACTAGCTATTCGGCTATGATCTCCAAAAATTGAAAAACAAAAAAGGAATAAGAGAACACTCTTACCTTATCACAGCAGATCCGAATGATACTTAAGAGATTTTGGTATTAGCCTAATAGTGGACAGGATTCGGCAATGATTAGGAAAAACTGGATGAGAAAGCCGAAAAGAAAAATAGAGAGGCTCAGACGTTTCAGCTTTTCAATATCAATCGGCTATGGTATGAAAGTGGAGAGGAAAGTAGAGTTAGGAGTTTTCGGTTTAGGCAGAAAAGAAGAAGAAGAGCCCTTAGTTGCCGAAATTAGGAGGAGAAAAGAAGAAATGAAAGAAAATAAAAAAGCTATGCTTCAGGAAAATAATGAGAATTCGGTACCCCCTTAGCCCTATCTAGCCGGTTTCCCCTTTGAACTCGGTGTTGGAATTTCGCCACCTTGTGACCCAGAGATAAATCCTAAATTTCCTCCCTTATCTTTATCGCCACTCATCCTCAAAGTGTCATGGATAACACCATCTCTTCCTTCCTTTATCAGTACATTATCATTATTAGAAATTCCTAATTTCAAGCATCATTGCCATCCACTCTGCCCATCTAATTGCCGAAAATTAACTATATTAAATTAAAAAGAATTGGGCTTTATGCAACTTGAATTTGGGCCTCCTCAGCTGACGCCACTTCTCTTCTCTCTCTAAGTGGCACCACTTTGCCACTGGGCCACCAGCCCATTTTGTATTTTAAAACACAGATAACCTCTTTTAAGCCCTAACTTATCTGGCTTTCCACTAGAGTGTCCAAACAGAAAATTTGGTTAAGGCCTCGGCCCAACTTCGAGCCCACTTTGGACCCCTAAAACATTCTAACAAGCATAGTAAGCACAACCACACACATAGAACGCATAGGCCCATTAAATCAGGATGTTACAGTTCTACCCCCTTAAAGAAATTTTGGCCTCAAAATTACCTGATCAGAATAGATGTGGGTATTACTGTCGCATCGCTTCCTCGGGCTCCCATGTAGCCTCCTCAGAATCGTGATTCCGCCATAGAACTCTAACCAACGGAACCGTTTTCCTTCGCAACACTTTGACATCACGATCCAAGATTTCCACTGGTTCCTCTTCAAAGGATAAATCGGGTCTTACTTCGATTTCTTCCACAGACACCACATGGGATGGATCCGAACGGTAACGTCTTAGCATAGAGACATGAAACACATTGTGAATGGCTTAACTCCAAAGGTAGCTCTAGCTGATAGGCTACTGGCCCTACTCAATTCAACACCCGATAAGGTCTGATAAACCTGGGACTTAATTTACCCTTTCGTCCAAACCTCAGCACTTTCTTCCATGGCGACACCTTCAAAAACACCTTGTCACCTACTGCAAACTCTATGTCCTTACACTTCAAGTTTGCATAGGACTTCTGTTGGTCCGATGCTTCCTTTAGTCGAGCTCGAATTAACTCAACCTTCTCATCTGTCTCAGTAACCAACTCTAGTCCCAAAATTTGACGTTCCCCTAATTCCGTCTAACAGGTAGGAGTACGACACTTCCGCCCGTACAATGCTTCATAGGGCGCCATCTGAATACTAGACTGGTAGCTGTTATTGTAAGCAAACTCTGCCAATGGTAAAAACTCTTCCCAACTACCTCTGAAATCAATGACACATCCCTTAACATGTCCTCCAAGATATGAATTACCATTTCGATGTCCATCCATTCGAGGATGAAACTGTTATCTTGAAATCCAACTTTGTACCCAACGCTTGATGCAAAGCCTTCTAGAATCAGAACGTGAACCTCGAGTCTCTGTCCATATGATTGATACTGGTACCCCATGCAACCTCACTACCTCCGCTATATATAACCTAGCCAGCTTCTGCAGAGAGTAATTGACCCGTATTGGTATGAAATGAGTAGATTTCGTCAAGCGATCAATAATCACCCAGACTGAATCTTTCTTAGTAGGCGTGAGGGGTAGCCCACTAACAAAGTCCATTGTGATCCTTTCCCACTTCCATTGGGGAATCTTCACTGGCTGCAATAACCCTGATGGTAACTGATGTTCCACTTTTACCTACTGATAGGTTAAACACTTACTCACCAATTCAGGTACCTCTCGCTTCAAGCCCGACCACCAGAACTGATCTCGCAAAGTCCCGATACATCTTACTCCCTCCGGGGTGCATAGCATATGAACCACCATGTGCTTCTTGCAAAATCCTACGCATTAATCCTGGATCTTTTGGCATGCAAACTCTCCCTTGAAAACATAACAGTCCTTCCTCATTCATACTGAAGTCCGTCGATCCATCACTTGATCCTACATGAAACTTCTCCTTTAGCAACTCATCGGTCTGCTGCTTCTCCTTAACCTGACTGACCCAAGAGGGTTTCACTTGAAGTTCAGCCAATAAGCTCCCATCATCATACAGACTCAGGTGAGCAAACATTGCCCCCAAGTCAAAGATAACTTTACGACTTAACGCATCCGCCACCACATTAGCTTTACCCGGATGGTACTTGATCGAGCAATCATAATCCTTTAACAACTCGATCCACCTCCTCTGCCTTAAATTCAACTCCTTCTGGGTCAAAAGGTATTTTAGGCTTTTATGATCTGTATAAATAATAGATTTCTCCCCGTACAAATAATGTCTCCAAATCTTTAAAGCAAAAACCACCGCCGCAAACTCCAAATCATGGGTGGGGTAATTTGCTTCGTGCGGTCTTAATTGTGGAGATGCTGAAACACCCCAAACCCGGCCCACAAGCCCTAACCGGATCTGGCATGTTTCATGAGTAAAACGTAGATAAGTCTCGTAAGACATTTTTGAAAATCGTGATGGTTTCAAAGAAAATAGGGTTGGTTTGTTCTCGAGTTAAAAATTTAGTTGTAACTTAATTTTGTACTAAATCCATAATTTCTTATTTCAAAAGTTTCAAGTTAAAGTAATACCGAATTTTAGAGCTTAATGTTATCGTTAACTTGGAAACCATAGGCGTTTGAATTTGAAAACATTCGATGTCGTTCGTAACATACTAGAAATTTAAAACACGAAGAAAATGAAACAGATAGGTAATAATGGCCTTATTACATCAAATTTTAACTCAAAATAATTTAAAATAGACTTAATTAGAAAAAAAATCAAAAAACTGAGCTGTGCATGGCCACCACTAAGTTCTTGCCGACCCGGTCCATCTACTGAGTGCCATCTGCAAAAAGTTAGCCCACGAAGGGTGAGTCAATAGACTCAGTGTGTATCACCAACACTGACTCCCAAACAGCCAATCATATCATATCACATACGAGCAATTATAAGCAATGATGCAACCCAAACCTTCCTAGATATCCATCCTCTATACATCACCCGTACCTACCGTCACACCGTGGGGAATACTAAATCGACCCTCCATCCGCTACACACCATCGAAGGCAACCGCTGCAGTCAACTGTACATCGCCCTTATAATTGTGGCATAGCCACCAAATAATGTGACAGAGTCACCAAATTCATATTATGTGACATAGTCACCAGATAATGTGTGAGTCACCGGATATTGTGGTAAAACCACGGATCACTTCCCTTTTCATTATCACCTATATGCCCATGTGTCATACAAAACATGCAGAAATCATACAATATACCTTATCCCATATTCATAACGAATTCACCGTGTGTCATCTCAAATGGTCATAACATTATTAATGAGGCGTTAAGGGGTAGCGTGCACTGAATACCTTTGTACCATTGAATGGTACCCTTAGCCACGTTTTCATATTTCCATTATCACATACATAATATTAATACCATTAATCTACTAGGAATTAGTGTAGGGCTACACACACGGTACTAACATGATTACCGAATCTCAAATCTCACCAAACAAGTTGTACTCCTCCTAAAACCATAGTTAGAATCGCCAACATTAACACTTAATATGGCCTTGGTGAATATCAATACCCCTTACCTTACGGATCTAAATCCAGAAATCGTCACTGTTGTGGAGATGTCAAAATCCTACATGGTACATGTTATGGTCGACCTATTACACAAGATCTATGGAAATGGCCCTTGGCGAATACTACATGGCTTACCTTGGATCTTGGAATCCGAATGATCTCCCCTAAGCGTTGGCTACAAAAGAAATCACGAAATCCTCAAAAGAATGACCAACACGCAATTGGTTCACCAATTCTATGTGTCAACAAGAGGTAAGAGGTGTTGGGTTCTCGGCCTTTAATGTTTATGATCAAATCGGCTCCAACAGGGTAGAGGAGCAATTGGTTATGGCCACAAAAATAGAGGGTTTGGCTTTTGAAAGATTCGTGAGAAGAGAAAGTAAATAATGGAATGTGGTGCGATTTAACTTAGTGACAAAAGGGAGATTCAGTTTTATGTGGTGCGATTTAACTTAGTGACAAAAGGGAGATTCGGTTTTATCAAATTAGAAGAAAAAAGGGTGAAATTTAAAGGGATTTGGCAATGGTGGTATTTTGATTGAAAAGGTTGCGGCAATGGTGAACCTTAGGGAAAATTTCAGCTAGAACAAGTTAAAAGAAAAAGAAGAGAAAGTGTTGGGTTTGATCTTATGGAGAGAAAAGAGAAAATGAAAAAGAGACTGAAAGTGACCTTAATGGTATTATGAAATTCGGCTACTCCTACCTACCAACTTGACCGAAAATGACCCCAAGGAAGTCCCTAGGCCGGCCAACTCTTTTCCCTCATCAACTTCCTTCATTCAAAAGTGTTTGAGTAAATCCACACTTATCTCTCCCTCCTAGCCGAACTTGAAAAGAATTTGACCACATCTAAAACTCATCTCCCTAGTGTTTGATGCGGTCCAACTCCGTCTAGCTTTGGCCTAAAAACAACTCCAAAAGTGCTCCCCTTGCTTCTCGAACCTAGGCCCTTCTTGCACTACTTTTGGCGTCACTTCCTAAGGCTTTAAGTGGCACCTCCTTGCCACTTTACCAAGCCAATCCTTGTGTCCAAATTCCCCTACCAATTTTCTTAAGGCCTCATTTGCCTAGCTCCCCTTCAAAACTTAAAATACAATATTTTCCTAAGGCATTCACCTACATTCTCAAGTTCTCGAAATCTATAAAACATATCCAAAGCACACACAGGCATACAACCACATACAATTAAGTAAAAATGCACAAGCCCTAAATCCGGATATTATAGTTCTACCCCTTTAAAATAATTTCGACCTCAAAATTACCTGGTTGAAATAGGTAGGGGTATTGCTGTCGCATTGCTTCTTCCGGCTCCCAAGAAGCTTCCTCCGATCCATGATTACTCCATAACACTTTGACCAGAGGAACTGATCTCCTCCGCAACACTTTCACATATTGTTCCAAAATCTGAATCGGCTCCTTCTCGTAGGACAAATCTGGTCTTAGCTCCACCTCTTCAACCGACACTACATGAGATGGATCCAATCGGTAACGATGTAGCATCGAAACATGAAACACATCATGCATCTGCTTCAACTCCAGAGGTAACTCTAGCTGGTATGCCACTGGTCCAACCCGCTTTAGAATTCGATAAGGTCCTATAAATCTCATCACCTTCTTCCACGGTGAAACTTTGAGAAACACATAATTTCCCACAGCATACTCAATCTCTTTCCGCTTAAGATCTACGTATGACTTTTTCCTGTCAGATGCCTCCTTCAACCGTGTCCAATTACTTTAACCTTTTCTTCCAATTCTGCCACGATTTTCAGACCCAAAATCTGACATTCTCCCGGTTTGTCCAACATGTAGGAGTGCGACACTTTCGTCCATCGATTTCAGATGGTGCCATCCAAATACTTGCACGATAGCTATTGTTGTGCATAAATTACGCTAAAGGCAAGAACTCCTCCCAACTCCCTCTAAAGTCTATCACGCAACCTCTCAACATATCCTCCAACACTTGTATTACCCTTTCAGATTAGCCGTCCATTGCGGATGGAATGCAGATTGAAATCAACACGGTGCCCGAGCTTGATGTAGCGCCTTCTAAAATTGAGGCGTAAACCTCGGATCCTGTCCGAGATAATCGACATCGGCACTCGTGCGACCTCACAATTTCCACAACATACAACTTTGCCAATTTACAGAGAATAGTCAACTCATGCCGTTATAAAATGTGTAGATTTAAATCGGTAGATCTACTATCACCCATACCGAGTCCTTCTTAGTAGGCGTGAGGGAAGCCCACTAACAAAGTCCATGGTAATTCTCTCCCACTTCCATTGTAGAATCCTTATCGGTGAAGCAACCACAGCGGTACTTGGTGTTCAGCCTTGACTTGCTGACATGTTAGGCACTTTCCTACAAACTCTGTAACTTCTCGCTTAAGACCAGGCCACCAAAACTGTTCCCGTAGATCTCTATACAACTTACTACCTCCAGGATGCATAGCATAAGGGCTACTATGCGATTCCTGAAGAATTCTCTGTCTTAACCCCTTATTCTTAGGCATACAGACCTTGCCATGAAAACACAACACTCCTCAGCTGTTAACACCATAGTTTTCCAACTCCCTACTCTGCACTTGCTCGCAACTTAGCACTTAGATCCTCATCTGACAACTGTCCTTCTTTCACCTCATTCAGCCATGAAGGCTTGACCTGTAACTCTGCTAGCAAACTTCCATAGTCATACAAGCTAAGATGTGCAAACATCACCCTCAGCTCCGACACTACTTTCTGACTTAGGGCATCTGCCACTATATTCGCCTTGCCCGGGTGAAACTCTATAGAACAATCGTAGTCTTTCAATAACTCCACCCACCTTCGCTATCTCAGGTTCAGCTCTTTCTGAGTTAGCAGATACTTAAGGCTCTTGTGGTCCGTATAGATCACTGACCTTTCTCCATATAGATAGTGCCTCCATACCTTAAGAGAAAAGACCACTGCCGCCATTTTCAAGTCATGCGTCGGGTAGTTAACCTCATGTGGCCTTAATTGTCGAGACGCATAAACGACTACCTTCCCGTCTTGCATCAATAAGCATCCCAAACTTATATGAGAAGCGTTACAATACACCATGAAATCTTTTTCTGCCTCAGGCTGAATAAAAATCGGTGCTTCAGTCAAAACCCTCTTAAGCTTCTCAAAGCTCTCCTGTTGCTTATCGTCCATCTGAAAGGTACCTCCTTCCTTAGCAACCGTCAAGCGTGCGCACTATTGATGAAAACCCTTCTCTGAACCTACAGTAATAGCCTGCTAATCCCAAGAAACTACGAACATCAGCCACAGTCTTAGGAGGTTTCCAGTCTAGCACTGCCTCAATCTTCCGAGGATCCACCCTTATCCCTTCTGCAGACACCACATGTCCTAAAAACGTAACTTCCTTCAGCCAAAATTTGCACTTGCTGAACTTGGCATATAGCTTTTTCTCCCTTAGCACTTGTAACACGACTCGGAGGTGCTCATCATGTTCTTCCTCAGAGTTGGAGTACAATAGAATATCGTCTATGAACACAACGATGAACCGATCCAAGTAGGGTTGGAAAACCCGATTCATCATGTCTATGAACGCAGTTGGGGCATTTGTCAATCCGAATGGCATTACTAAGAACTCATAATGCCTGTACCTTGTCCGAAAGCTATCTTATGGATATCAGCCTCCTTCACCTTAAGCTGATGATATCCTGACCTTAGGTCTATCTTCGAAAATACTGCGGCCCCCTTAAGCTGATCGAACAAGTCGTCTATCCTTGGCAATGGATACTTGTTCTTGATGGTCAACTTATTCAGTTGTCGATAATCTATACACATGTGCATAGTCCCGTCCTTCTTCTTTACAAATAGGACCGGTGCTCCCTATGAAGACACACTAGGTCGAATAAATCCACGATCGAGTAACTCTTGGATCTGAGCCTTGAGCTCTACTAGCTCCTTTGGTGTCATTCGGTAAGGAGCAATTGACACAGGAGCTGTACCCGGTAATAAGTCAATTTCGAACTCCACCTCTCTATTCGGGGGTAACCCAGGCAGCTCCTCCGGAAAGACATCCACATATTCCCTTATCGTTCTAACTCCTCCTACAGCTGCTTCTTTAGCCTTTAAGGCACTTATCAACATCAAAAAAGCTACACACCCTTTTCTCACCATCTTCTCTGCCTTAAGGGCAGATACTACATTTGACAGGCAATTTCGTCTCTCGCCCAACACCACAACCTCTATGTTATCAAGAGTTCTTAACGACATGCACTTAGCTGTACAATCCACATTTGCATGGTACTTCACTAACCAATCCATGCCTAAGATTAGGTCAAACTCCTCAAATGGCAACTCCATTAAGTCTGCTGGAAATTTCGCCCCCTGAACTTCCAAGGGTACTGCCCTAAAGATTTTGTCTAACACTACTGATTGCCCTAAAGGACTAAGTACAGTCATCTTCCTAGGTACAATTTCAGAGTTCACATGCATAGTTCTAAACACCTTACTAGCAATGTATGAATGAGTTGACCCAATATCTATCAACACAATAAAGGGTAATCCAAAGATAAGGAACATACAGTTATGACATCAGTGCGTCACCATCCTCCTCAATTTAAGCTGCATATACTAGACCCGGCTATCTCACCTTCGTGCTACCAACACCTACGCGGTGTTCCCGTCCTCTTAAAACCATTACCTCTGCCCGGTCGAACCACGGCCTCATGGTGGGCTGCATCCTCCTCTTCGGCTGATTAGGACCCTGACTTGTCGGTCGGCTTCGGTCTGTTTTCATGGGATAGTCCCTAATCATGTGATCCTTGGACCCGCACTTGAAACATCCTCCCGTCTTCTTCCAACACTCTCCCAAGTGGATCTTTCCATATTGAGCACAAATGCAGTCTTGTCCTCCCGTAGCGACTTCTTGCGACCTCGCGACCCATCCATTCTAGGTCTCTTTTGGATATTCCCGGATGACCACGATGATCCAAACCTCTCTTTGCTTATTCCTATCCGTGTTCTACCTCACGGACTCCTTAACTCCTTGACAACCTTTGCCTTTTCCACCAAAGACTGACAAACTCCTGCTCTGCGTGTGGGGCAATCAACAATCTCGTGTTAGCCCTTAGTACGTCCTCAAATCGGACACATCGTTCATGCTCAGTAGCCACTATACCTCGGCGGATCGGCTCAACCTTAGGAATTTCGCCTTATACTGCTACGGACTTATTTCCTAAACCGACCTCTAAGCGCCTTCCTCGCACATCAACATAACTAGTCCCAATATACTTCTTACGTCTGTTGCCTTAAAGTACTCCCAAGTAAGATCATCTGCGGTAGCACCATCCCGAACCGTGAGCCACCATTGGTATGACTCATGGCTGAGTGGCGACACTTCCCTTTCGTTTTTCTTCGGTAGTCAGGTCCAAATCATCCATAATTCGCTCCGTCGCTTCCAATCAATACTCAGCCGTATTGGTCGCCACACCAGATATACCACGGAAAAACTCAGCTCCATTAGCTTGGAGTCACTCAGGTACAGACTTTCGAGCTCCCAAGCCTCCACTCGCTCCAGCCACCCTTTCTAGAACTCACAGCATCGCCTGCGATACTGAATCATCCCCCGTTTGATCCTGATATTCCACACCAGCAGTTGGTGGTGGTGGCATTTCATTCTCGGACCCTTGACCAGACCTAACGGGTTTCGATACGGTCATTTGACCTCTACCACGGCCACGCACATTACGACCACGTCCCCTAGAACTCATGTCTACATTCGTGATTTAATCTGCTTAAGAATTTTATGAATTAGCTTTTGTTCCACTGATTTATCGCGAATAGTCTTATGTTTAATAATTCTAAAAGTAGTTCTTTCGAATTCATACACACACACAGTCTCAAGTTCATTCATCCAATCATCAACATTCATGGAAAGTAAAGGAGAGCTTAGGTTTGAATCTCATGGAAAGTAAATGAGTATTTATTTTGACTTGCGTTCATCACAAAAAAGTGTTATGGTTGTCATTGTTATTGTTTTCCACTACCCAAAGGTATTTTTGTAATTTGTCCTATAGGGGTATTTTGGTAATTTCCAAATTAGGGTATTTGAAAATTTTGCAAAATAGAGATTTTTGGTATTTTTGTAAAATTGAAATACTTGGTAAGAAGATTCAAGGGTAATAGGGTAATTTTATAAACTAAGGGTATTTTTGTAATTTTACAAACCAGGGGCATTTCGATAATTTAGTAAAATATGGTTCCAGGTGATTTTACAAAATAAGGGTATTTTGGAAATTTTAATTCAAGGGTAGCTTAGAATTTTATAATCACAGTTTGACTTTAGAATTTTACAAAATAAGGTGACTGGTCCCTTTCGGGTTTTAATTATTGTATTTAGCTTGTGATTGAGTCCTTTTGGTTAGGGTGAACCGTCACTACGCACCAGATAGGATTCAAGCGGAGAGGAGGTGAGTCACTAGGACTTCTTAAATACCAAGCTCCCCCTGAATCCAATCCTAGACATGCGCACAACGGTTGCCACACCTTTAACTCGACGACTCAGTCCGAGGTTTGTTTGGTTAGACTTTAAATTTTATGTATTTCAGTGTTGGAGTAGACTAATCCTAAGGTTCAATAATTCCTAATCTACTAATCTACGTCCCCATAATACCCACATACAAACCACACAATGGTTAAGGGTACTTACCTGGTGGACTTCGGGCCGGAGACTTAGTTGCCATGCCAGAAAACCTGCTCATTCCTTAGTAAAATCCATCTTCAAAAGAAAAAAACATTTGGGCCCAAAAAGTCCTCAAGGCCAATTTTTGAACCGGGCTCTGATACCAATTTGAAACACCCCAAACCCGACCCACAAGCCCTGGCCGAATCTAGCATGTTCCATGAGTAAAACGCAGTTAAGTCTCGTAAGACATTTTTGAAAATCGTGGTGGTTTCAAAGAAAATAGGGTTGGTTTGTTCTCGAGTTAAAAATTTAGTTGTAACTTAATTTTGTACAAAATCCATAATTTCTTATTTCAAAAGTTTCAAGTTAAAGTAATACCAAAATTTAGAGCTTAATGTTATCGTTAACTTGGAAACCATAGGCGTTTGAATTTGAAAACATTCGATGTCGTTCGTAATGTACTAGAAATTTAAAACACGAAGAAAATGAAACAGATAGGTAATAATGGCCTTATTACATCAAATTATAACCCAAATTAATTTAAAATAGACTTAATTAGAAAAAAAATCAAAAAACTGAGTTGTGCATGGCCACCACTAAGTTCCTGCCACCCGGTCCATCTACTGAGTGCCATCTGCAAAAAGTTAGCCCACGAAGGGTGAGTCAACAGACTCAATGTGTATCACCAACACTGACTCCCAAATAGCCAATCATATCATATCACATACGAGCAATTATAAGCAATGATGCAACCCAAACCCACCTAGATATCCATCCTCTACACATCACCCGTACCTACCGTCACACCGTAGGGAATACTAAATCGACCCTCTATCTGCTACACACCATCGAAGGCAGTCGCTGCAGTCAACTGCACATAGCCCTTATAATTGTGGCATAGCCACCAGATAATGTGACAGAGTCACCAAATTCATATTATGTGACATAGTCACCAGATAATGTGACAGAGTCACGAGATATTGTGGTAAAAACCACCAGATCACTTCCCCTTTTCATTATCACCCATATGCCCATGTGTCATACAAAACATGTAGAAATCATACAATATACCTTATCCCATATTCATAGCGAATTCACACATGTGTCATCTCAAATGGTCATAACATTATTAACGAGGCGTTAAGGGTAGCGTGCACTGAATACCTTTGTACCATTGAATGGTACCCTTAGCCACGTTTTCATATTTCCATTATCATATACATAATATTAATACCATTAATCTACTAGGAATTAGTGTAGGGCTACACACCTAGTACTAACACGATTACTGAATCCCGAAATCTACCGAAACAAGTTGTACTCCTCTCTAAAAACCATAGTTAGAATTGGCCAACATTAACACTTAATATGGCCTTGGCCGAATATCAATACCCCCTTACCTTACGGATCTAAACCCCAAAATCATCACCTGACTGTGGAGATGTCGAAATCCCTACATGGTACATGTTATGGTCAGCCTATTACACAAGATCTATGGAGATGGCCCTTGGCCGAATACTACACATGGCTTACCTTGGATCTTGGAATCCCGAATGATCTCCCCCTAAACGTTGGCTACAAAAGAAATCCTGAAATCCCTCAAAAAGAATGACCAACACTCAATTGGTTCACCAATTCTATGTGTCAACAAGAGGTAAGAGATGTTGGGTTCCCTGCCTTTAATGTTTATGATCACATCGGCTCCAACAGGGTAGAGGAGCAATCGATTATGGCCACAAAAATGGAGGGTTCGACTTTTGAAAGATTCGTGAGAAGAGAAAGTAAATAATGGAATGTGGTGCAATTTAACTTGGTGGCAAAAGGGAGATTCGGTTTTATCAAATAAGAAGAAAAAGGATGAAGTTTAAAAGGATTCGGCAATGGTGGTATTTTGATTGAAAAGGTTGCAGCAATGGTGAACCTTGGGGAAGATTTCGGCTAGAACAAGTTAAAAGAAAAAGAAGAGAAAGTGTTGGGTTTAATCTAATGGAGAAAAGAAAATGAAAAGAGGCTGAAAGTGACCTTAATGGTCTTATGAAATTGACTACTCCTTCCTACCAACTTGATGAAAATGACCCCAAGGATGTCCCAGGCCGCCAAATCTCTTCCCTCTATCAGCTTCCTTTATTCAAAAGTGTTTGAGTAAATCCACACTTATCTCTCCCTCCTAGTCGAACTTGAAAGAATTTGACCACATCTAAAACTATCTCCCTAGTGTTTCAATGCCATCCAACTCCCCTCTAGCCTGACGTAAAACAACTCAAAAAGTGCTCCGCTTGCTGCTCGAACCTAGGCCCTTCTTGCACTGCTTGTGGCGTCACTTCCTAAGGTTTTAAGTGGCGTCTCCTTGCCACTTTACCAAGCCAATCATTGTGTCCAAATTCCCCTACCAATTTTCTTAAGGCCTCATTTGCCTATCTCCCCTTTAAAACTTAAAATACAATATTTTCCTAAGGCATTCACCTACATTCTCAAGTTCTCGGAATCTATAAAACACATCCAAAACACACATAGGCTTACAACCATATACAATTAAGCAAAAATGCACAAGCCCTAAATCTCGGATATTACAGATGCATATGCAACAACCTTTCCATCTTGCATCAACACTCATCCTAGTCCCGCGTGTGAAGCATCACAGTAAATCACGAATTCCTTCCTAGCCTCCGATTGAATCAATACCGGAGCCTCCGTCAAAATCTTTTTTAACTTCTTGAAACTTTCTTGCTGCTTATTAGACCAAACAAATGGAACTTCTTTCCGTAATAACTTAGTCAATGGTGCCGCTATTGAAGAAAATCCTTCACCAAACCTTTGATAGTACCCGGTCAGACCAAGAAAACTCTAAATTTTCACCACAGACCTAGGCGGATTCCAATCCAACACCGCTTCAATTTTTTGAGGGTCAACCCTAATCCCCTTTGCCGACACAACATGGCCTATAAAAGTAACTTCACTTAGCCAAAATTCACACTTACTGGCATACAACTACTTCTCCCTCAGAATCTGTAAAACCACTCACAGATGTGAATCATGCTCCTCTTTCGATCTTGAGTAAACCAAGATATCATCTATAAATACCACGACAAACTGATCCAAGTGGGGTTGGAACACTCGGTTCATCAAATCCATAAATACTGCGGGTGCGTTAGTCAACCCAAATGGCATTACCAAAAATTTGTAATGGCCATAACGGGTCCTGAAAGCTGTCTTATGAATATCCGATTCTTCGACCTTAAGCTGATGGTATCCTGATCTCAAATCTATCTTTGAGAACAGTGACACCCCTTTCAGTTGATCGAACAAGTCATCAATCCTTGGCAACGGATACTTGTTCTTGATAGTCAACTTGTTCAGTTGACGGTAGTCAATGCACATATGCATTGATCCATCCTTCTTCTTAACAAATAACACCGACACTCCCCAAGGCGACACACTAGGTCAAATAAATCCTTTATGCAATAACTCTTGTATTTGTGCTTTTAACTCCACCAACTCTTTTGGCGCCATCCTATATGTAGCGATAGACACTGGTGCTATTCCCGGAAGAAGATCGATACCAAACTCCACTTCACGATCCGGAGGTAATCCCAGAAGCTCTTCTAGGAAAACATCAGGAAATTCCTTCACTGTCCTAATGTCCCCAATAGTTAGGTCCTTGGCTTTTAGAGCCCGAACAAACATTAAAACTGCCTCGCATCCTTTTCTCACCATCCTTTCTGCTCTTAGGGCAGTCACCACATTCGACAGACAGTTCCCCCTTTCTTCTATCACTAACACTTCACCACTTTTGGGGGTTTTCAACACCATACGCTTGGCTGCACAATCTAAATTAGCTTGATACTTCACCAGCCAGTCCATGCTTAATATTAAGTCGAACTCCCCGAACGGTAATTTCATCAGATCATCAGGAAAACTATTCCCTGAACTTCTAAGGGTACCTCCCGATAAAGTTTATCTACTACCACAAATTGTCTTAATGGGCTAATTACAATCATCGCCCTAGGGGTAATCTCGAAATCTAAACTTAAAGTTCCAGACACACTACTAGCAACATATGAATGTGTCAATCCAATGACAATCAATTCAGTGTAAGGCAAACCAAATATTAAAAATGTACCGGTTATAACATCCGGTGCGTCAACCTCCTCTTGACTTCTGGCAGCATAGACTAACCCTGGCTGTCTCACCTCAGTGTTTTCTACCCCTCGACCTGGTGCTCCACGGCCCCGACCGAAACCGTTACCACCTCTAGTTGGACCACGACCCCTCTGCGACTGCTGACCTCCTCTACATGCCTGCCCTATGGGTCCTACATCACTCCGTGGCTATGGAAAGTCCCTAATCTGATGGTCCAAAGATCCACACCTAAAGCACTTTCCACTGCCTACCCAACACTCACCTATATGGAATTTACCACACCGAATAGACCTCCGTGCCTGGTTAGCAGCAGGTCTCTCCACCCAGTTCAGCCCATCCGACCTAGGTCTTTTTTGAGTATGCCTAGCTGCTCTTGACGATCCAAAATTCCTCCTCCTTCCACTTCTATCTTTATCCCAATTTAGCTTTGCCATTTGCTTTACCTCCTTAGCTATCTTAGTTTTCTCCACAAGCACAGCAAATTCCCTCTCCCGCTGTAGAGCTGTCAAAACACGTAAATCATCCTTTAGGCCATCTTCAAATCGAACACACCGTTCATGTTCTGTGGCCGCTATTCCTTGAGCATAATGGCTCAAGCGTAAGAATTTCGCTTCATACGTCGCCATCGACCTACTTCCTTGAACTAGATTCAGTAATGCTCTACGCTGCGCATCCACATAACTCGTTCCAATGTACTTACTCTGGAACGCCGTTCTGAAGTAATCCTAAGTGATACGGTCAGCCATTGCACCATCCTTAACCGTAAGCCACCATTGATACGCTTCGTCCTGGAGAAGAGACACTACTCCTTTCAGCTTCTCTTCTTCCATAAAGTCGAGATCATCCATTATGCGCTCCACCGCTTCAAACTAATATTCAGCTATACTCGGGGCTACCCCAAAAATTCCCCTAAACACTTCTTCCCCATTAGCTCTAAGTCACTCCGACACAGATTTTCGGGCTCCTGTGCCCATGTCTGCCCTAGCAACCCTCTCTAAAACCCTCAACATCGCCTGAGATACCGCATCATCTCTAACCGTCTGATCCTGAAATTTTGCCTCCACAGCTGGTGGCACTCGTACCTCATTCCCCGACTCGTGACCAGACCCTACCGGTTCTGACACAGCAATCTTGCCTCTACCTCAGCCACGGACACCACGTTCTCTAGTGCTCATTTTATGATTCGCGTTTATCTGATTAGGAATTTTATGAATTATTAATTTTTTTCCACTGATTAATAACGAACAATCTTATAAAAAGTAGTTTTAACAGTAGTTCTTTCGAATTCGAACTCTATTTACAAGGTTTAGTTCTTAGGTCTGTATTTCCTAGCTCTAAAATCCACATACATTCAACCTTCCATTTACATTCCAAACAAAGCACCACATAAATGCATCAAGCACACAAGTAACATCCATGAACTCACATTCGTCACATAGGGGTATTTTTGTCATTTCACTACCTAGGGGTATTTTCGTAATTCTACCCTATAGGGGTATTTTCATAATTTTCCAAAATAGGGTATCTTGGTAATTTTACAAAATAGAGTATTTTGGTAACTTTGCAATCCAAGAGTATTTCGATAATTTTGCAAATCGGGGGTATTTTGGTAATTTTACAATTCGGGGGTATTTTGATAATTTTACAAATCGTGGGTATTTTGGTAATTCACAAAACTATGGGCATATAAGTAATTTTACAAAATAAGGTATTGGTCCCTTTTGGGTTTTAGTTAGAAATTTTGACCCGTCAAAAAATCCTTTCGGCTAAAATGAACAGACACTACGCACCAGGTAGGATTCTAGCAAAGAGGAGGGGGCTACTAGGACCGCTTAAATACCAAGCTCTCCCTAGATCCAATCCTAGACATGCATATGCCTGTTGCCACACTTCAACCCAACGACTTGTTTACGGACATGTTTAGAGAAATTAAATCTTATGAAACTTAAAGAGTTGGTTATACTAGGCCTAAGGTCCATAAATTCTATCATACTTGTCTACGTCCCATAAAGCCCATCAAGCCCAACATGCATATCACATAATGAGTTTAGAATACTTACCTGCGTGGATCGGGTGCCGGTAGTCTCGAAGGCCATATCTCAACCGAACTTTTCTCAAACTTACATCACTTTTACAAATCACTACTGGACCCATTTCACAGCCCGAGTTTTGAACTGGGCTCTAATACCAAAATGTAACACCCCAAACTCGATCCATACGTCATGATCGGGTCTGGTATGCTACGGGTTGAACGTTGAAAACTTTGCTTTGAAGGGTTTTGAAAAGCTCAGTTTATTTTAACCGATTAATCATTAATTGTGACATTTTTAAAGAAACTTTATCATTTGCGTTGAACATGCTTGACAAACCCATTTTCATTTCACTTTATGATTAAAACTTTGAAAACTTAAGTTTATAAGATGTAACATAAAAAAAATATAAATCGATAACCTAAGTTATGGAGGTCTTATTACAAAAATAATCCAAAAATTTAAACTTAAAGAAAAAAACCAAAATAGTCTATAAAGATAAAAGACTTGATGGCCCCTCGAGTCCGCCTCGGCTCCCATGTCCACGAATAACTGCTCATCTGAAAAGTTGGGGAAATGAAAAGGTGAGTCCCCAAGACTCAGTGTGCAAATCTTGAAAACACATAAAAGCCTTGAGGCCTACAAACACATTATGGGCCTTGGGCCATACACAATGGCAACAGAATATATTTACATGCAATATGGCCCATCCCAAACCAAGAGTCCATCCTCTACACACCCACGTACCAACCATCACACCGTGGGGATTTCTACAATCAACCTTTCATCCGCTACACACCATATGGATAGTTGTGCTGCCTGTCATAAAGACCGATCACTATGTGACCTATGTGGCAAAGCCACCGATCGCTATGCGACCTTAATAATATATCGACAGCAGTGCTGCCTGTCATAAAGACCGATCACTATGTGACCTATGTGGCAAAGCCACCGATCGCTATGCGACCTGCTCCCCTTCATCATATTAATCCCATCCCATGCATACATACATGCAAGAATCAGAACATTAAACTACCTAAATAGATCACACACTTTCACATACTCCGATACACATAGAGAAGTTTCTATGATTACGTACTTGGCATCCCTTGCCTACCCTTTTTGGGTAACACGACTATTCATCTGACCTCATTTTACGGCTTTTAGCCCATAACATACATATAATACAGATTAACTAGTGTGATAGAGATCTACACACCTGATTACCGATAGAACAATACTTTCTATGTCGCCACTATCAGAAGTCGATACGACTGCTAACTTTCTAAGGTTTTTTTCTAAAGCCGATCCACAACCCAGCAGCCAATCCAGTACTGTTGACACCGTGCGTTTCTTGAACTTTGGGGCTGGGACTATAGATCCAACCCCTTCCTTCAATTTGATGATATTCCAGTCCATGAATGACCTTAGTCAGAGGATACTATAATGATTGCTTAACAAAGCATTAGGTTAAGGCATAATAAAGAAAGGAAACCGATTAAACACTTAGGGAGAATCAAAACCCTTACCTTAAAATCCTGAAAAAGTAATGTGGTTCGAAGGCTAACAATTTCTGGCTTAGAAACCTAGGTGATTAGATCCCCTTCACAAACCCGGAATGTCATCCAAAAGAACACAAGATCAGTGAATACAAACATCAACTAATGATGTCCTTACAACCCACTAGCCATTCGGCTATGATCTCGAAAAATTGAAAAACAAAAAAGGAATAAGAGAACACTCTTACTTTATCACAGCAGATCCGAATGATACTTAAGAGATTTCAGTATTAGTCTAATAGTGGACAGAATTTGGCAATGATTAGGAAAAACTGGATGAGAAAGCCAAAAAGAAAAATAGAGAGGCTCAGACGTTTCAGCTTTTCAATATCAATCGGCTATGGTATGAAAGTGGAGAGGAAAGTAGAGTTAGGAGTTTTCAGTTTAGGCATAAAAGGAGAAGAAGAACCCTTAGTTGCGAAATTAGAAGGAGAAAAGAAGAAGTGAAAGAAAATAAAAAAGATATGCTTCAGGAAAATAATGAGAATTCGGTACCCCCTTAGCCCTATCTAGCCGTTTTCCCCCTTTGCACTCAATGTTGGAATTTCGGCCACTACTGTGACCAGCAGATAAATCCTAAATTTCCTCCCTTATCTTTATCTGCCACTCATCCTCAGTGTCATGGATAACACCACCTCTTCCTTCTTTTATTAGTTTATTATCATCATTAAAAATTCCTAATTTCAAGCATTATTGCCGTCCTACTCTACCCATCTAATTGCCAAAAATTAACTAGATTAAATTAAAAAGAATTGGGCTTTATGCAACTTGAATTTGGGCCTCCTCAGCTGACGTCACTTCTCTGCTCTCTCTAAGTGGCGCCACTTTGCCACTGGGCCACAAGCCCATTTTGTATTTTAAAACACAGATAACCTCTTTTAAGCCTTCACTTATCAGGCTTTCCATTAGAGTGTTCAAATAGAAAATTCAGTTAAGGCCTTGGCCCAACTTCGAGCCCACTCTGGACCCCTAAAACATTCTAACAAGCATAGTAAGCACAACCACACACATAGAACGCATAGGCCCATTAATTCAGGATGTTATAGAAATCAAGGAAAGGGATAAGGTGGGGGACATGTTGGCCGATTTTGTGGAAGGTGTTTTGGAAAGAGTTTTTGGTCAATCTTGATCCTTTTGGTAAAGGGATACACTATTTTGGTAGAGGGATTCTGAGAGCCAAATTTTTCCTATAGTTTTTTGCAAGTTTGTGCTTGAAAGGTATTGTTTCTTTTTAACATTTTTGTATTTTCTTTTCCAACTTCTTTTTTCTCTTATTTTGGCCGAAACACTCTAGCCATTTGTTCATCTTTATTTTCCTTTTTTTTGTCGTAAACCTCAATTCATTTTGGCTCATCTTTTCTTTGTTATTGTTAGCCGAAACTATCTAGCATTCTTTTTTTTTTCCATCCCTTCTTTTCTTTTTGACATTTCTTCAACCATTCTCACTTTTCTTAAATCGACATTACCTTGTGACCAAATTTTCTTTGTTCAATTCTCTCCATATCTAAACCTATTAACACCTTACCTCTTCACTATTTCTTTTCTTTTGTGTTGGGCACTCTTTTCTTGTCCGAATTTCTAAGTGACCTTTTTCCCACTTTTTATTTTCATTTTCTTTTTTTCCTAACCGAATATGTATGTCCATCACTATACGACTATTACACTTTGTTTCTAAATCGAAACATCACTCTCCCCTGCACTCTCATATTATGATCAACTCTTTTTCGTAGTGTTCTAGTGGGTGGCCAAATACTATATCCTTGTCGATTCATCCGTAGTCATAAGCCAATCGGTGGAAGTTGGATCTATTATTGTCAAGGTAAGGGATTTCTTTAAGGTTTATCTCGATATCTCTCAATACTTGGTTCTACCGTTAAAACGGATCAATGGATTTGACTAATCAGTTATTCTAGGGACTAAATCACTTGTTCTTCTCTATTCATTGATCCTTCAAAAGTGGTGGTAAGTTGAAACCTCTCCTTAGATAACTACTTTCTCTCATAGTAGTATTATTCTAACCAAGACTTTTCCAATAGAGGCAAGTGGTAGCGATTTTAAAAGAAAGGCAATAGGAGGACAAAAAGAGAGTGGATTTACAATTCCTACTCCTAAGTTTGAGCATAGGGCGGTATCGGTGGTTTGGGATTTCCCACCGGGTTGTGGACCATCATCCGGAGAGAATAGACAAATCGTGGTCGTTCATGATACTAAGGGTAAGCATTTCATTAGATCGTCTAATTTAAATTTGGACTAATAAAATCTCGTTTGTTGGTTAATCGAGTGTAATGGTGATTTAGGTGCCGACGATCAAGAAGGATTAGTCCTTACCGTAATCAGGTGTGTAATCTCACACCAAAATCCCGTAGATTTGTGACTCGATATCATGCTAGAAAATAGATCGTTATTATTTACAAGGCTAAAAATCATAATATGGTGTAAATCGAGTAACTTGCTTAAATTGCATTATTTCTAAGGATCTATCAAAATTGGTATTAAATTACTAAATTATGAAAATGCCCTATGGGTCAATTTACAAAAATGCACCTATGGGCCAATTTGCTTAAATGCCTTAGTGGGCTGAATTATTAAATTACTTTAATGGGCCGATTCACCAAACTTGTTCAATAGATTAATGGTTGTTATTTATGTGTGGATATTTTATGTTACTATGTATGTTGCATCTTTACATATTGCATGGGATGGGAAAATTGTATGGAGAGCAGTGTAGCCTGGTGGCATTGCCACAATTTGTTTATTATCGTGCTTAACTATGATTTCGGTGGCTTGACCACAAAAATATTATAAATGGCAGTTTGACTGCAAACTGGTGTGAGTGGCGGGGTGGGTTGACTTGATCCCCACAGGTGTGATTGGCTAGTCGGGGGTGTGATGGATGGATGGGTTGGGTTGAATGCATTTACTTCATTTAAATATTGCTATGTAAATGGGCTTTAGTCCAAGATGATTCTATATGGGTCCAGGCTCAGTGGATGACGGTAAGAGGATTATGGCCTGAGTTCTAGTAACTCACCCCTCCTTCTTAATCCTTGTAGGTAATACTCTGTGATGTGGACTTCGGCCATGGATGACTCAGTGGAGACCATACTTTGGAAATAATGTTTTTGAACATTAGTAAACTTCTTTTCTGTTTTAATTTATTACTTTTACTATTTTGGGTTTTAAAGTTGTAATAAGGCCTCTGGGATACTTTTATTTTGCTTTATGTTTAGTCGTACTTATTATCTTGCTTAAAATGTTTTAAATGGGGATTTTCTAAAATCATAAATAACGGTTTTCCAAAATTGATGAACAAACAAGTTTCAAGTAACATCCGGGATTTAGGGGTCTCGCATTTTATTTCGCATCTATGTGATTAGTATGCTTTGTATGATTGTTTGAAGGTGTTTGGGGCTTCGGGAAACCTTGGGGTTAAGTTTGAACCTTAATGGAAATTTTTGGTTTTAAGTCTTTAAGGGAGAGCTAGTGGAGCCATCCGTTAAAGGATTAAAGTTTGTGGTTGTTGACACAAGGAAATAGTTGGTGTAGTGGACAGGAGGCGCCACTTTGTGTGCATTGGAAGTGGCGTCAGGAGGGAGTTACAAGGGGGAAAGAGTTTGAGCTGCATTGATTGCATTTTGGAGTTTTATTTTCACCAGGAGAGGTGAGTGATGGATTCGGCAAGGGCACTTGGAAGGGGGAGGTTTGATTGGGTCAAACATTTTAAATGATGGGTGGAGACGATTTTTAGGAGTGGAACCATTCAAACTTGTTTGAATGTGTGAAGGAGAGGGAATTAAGGAGAGAAAGAAGGGATAAGGAGGGGGTGGAGTGTTGGCCGAATGTGGGGTTCTAGGAGAGGACTTTTTGGTCATAAGGGGGTGTTTAGGTGCTGAATTTAGGTGTTTGGGTAGCTTGAGTGTGTTCACCTTTTTGAGTTTACTCTTATTAAATCTCCTTGCCGAAAGGGTGCCAACAAAAAAGTCATTCATTTCTTTCTTCTTTTTCTTTGACCAAAAAGCCGAATTGAAAGAGACCATTGGTGTATTTTTGTCCCATCTTCTTTTTCTTCCTATTTATTCTTCAAACACTTAAACCGTAATCGTCACACTCATTCTTTGCAATGCCTTTGTTTTTCTCTTCTTTTCTACTCACTCTTTAAGGCCGAACCTCACCTCTTCCTTCATCTTTTTCACTTTGATAGCCTTAAGCATTCACTTCCTTTTCAAAAGCTGAACAACCTTTCTCTTCTGGAAGCCGAATGAACCTTCTATTCAATTGAGCCTTAGCTGAATCTTTCAAACATCTTTACTTCTTTCTTTTTCATCTCTACTCTTTCTTTTTCTTTTTCTATTCGCTTATTTCTCAAGCCTTGTCTCTTGGCCGAATCTTTCAAAGCCATATCTTTCTTGTGCGGTGACTCTTTTCATTTGGTAATCTCTAAAGGAGGTGCCGTCATTCATCCTCTACCAATTCTCTCAAACGGTTCTCAGTGGTAGTGGTAAGGGTTCTCTTTTATCTAAACCATTATCTTTTCTCTTTGGTTTGCCGAAACCAAAAGCTTAACTCTGTTCTTATGTGTGGCCGAATTTATGAAGGGATTGATTTTGGGTCTTCTGTTTAAGTAAGCGTTAAGGGTGTTAGAGATCTCTTGGGGTTTGATCAAGGAATTTTGACGATCTCTTAGTTCAAGTGTAGACTCTTCGGGTTCTATTAATTTTGATAAGGGATACTGGATTAAAGCATTTATTTAGCTTCGTTTATATCTTAATCAAATGTTTTAACCGTGTCTTCTGACCAAGATTTGTTTTTTATGGAATTGAGTACCAGTCAATTAAAGAAAGGGGTTAGACACGCAGTCCCTACCCCTAAATTCAAGAAGCGAACAGTTTTAGCGGTTCGAGATTGACCACCGGGCTATGGGCCAGCGTTTGAAAAGGATAAGCAGATCGCTTTAATCTCTTCGAGTAAGGACGTTAGGGAGATCGATAGTCTAGTTCTTTAGGTTTACAGGTGTGTAACTATCACACTATTCCCTTAGTTTTTTAAACATATGTGTTATGCTTGGAAGCCAGAAATAGTGGCAGTGGTGAATGTATTACCTGTGTTGGGCAATCGGTAAACAAGGTTAGTTGTTACCTACTTTGATAATCGTGGTTAAACTGTTGTGGATGCATGTGAGCATGTGGTGCAGGTACATATATACATATATAATTATGATTTATCATGTTGCTCATCTGTTATATTATGTTGCATGTGCATGGGTTTTGGGATATGAATGATGATAAGGGGAAGTGTATTTATGTGGGTGACTCTGTCACAATTAATGATGGCCTCGAGCCTCATTGTGGATATGGTGATTTAATCACTTGTGGATTTAGTGGCTAGACCACTTATGTGGACTTTGGCAGTGTGTCTATCAGCATGACTGCCAAAGGTGTGTAGCGGATGGAGGGTCGATTGTAGAAATCCCCAGGTGTGTGAGGATGGATGTACGGAGAGGTGTGTAGAGGATGGACATTAGGTTGGGTGGGGCTATCATTTGAATATTTGTGCTTGGCATGTTGATTTGGGGCTCAAGCCCACTTGTGGAATGAGGTGGTATAATTGCACACTGAGTCTGGTGACTCACCCCATTTTCTTAACACATTGCAGGTAGCTCATGACTCTTTGGACTGGGTTGGAGCGGACTCAAGGTGGCCATGCAGGAGTTTTTTTTGTAAACTCTATTTTAAACTATTAATTGCTATTTTCCTTTGGGACATTTTGAATATGTAATAAGGCCACTATAAATTTGGTAAATTTTGAATTTTTAAGTTGGTTTAATTATTGAATTTTTATTTAAGATATAACGTTACTATACTTTAATATGGAAGACGCAAAACAAAAATGGAGTTTTCAAAACAGGAGTGCATAAAAACAACAGATTTCTCTCAAAGTACCAACAGGGATATCAAATAGAATTTAACAAATTTGGGAATTTTTTCCTTCAACTATAAACCACTATTTTTAAAGCCACTCCTTAAGCGAACAGTTTTCAAAGCTTATGGTACTTTCTTAAATCTCGTTTTACACCTATTTCCTAGTAACATACCATATCCGATCGTAGTGTTTGAGCCACGTTCGGGGTGTTACATTTTGGTATCAGAGCCAGGTTCAAAAGCTCGACTTTGGGTTTTGGGTTCAAAACGTCTTCTGAAAATGGTTTTAAAATATAGTTGGATGAAATGCATGTTTTTTCCTTTTGCATGGCTCCTGTGTCTCCAGCCCAATCCGCCAGGTAAGTATTCTATCTTTTGTTCTAATATGGGGTTTGATGGGCTCTATGGGCGTAGACTAGTAGGATAGTGGTAATGGGCCTCAAGGCTCGACTAAACAATTCTGCAAACTTCATAAGATTTAATTTCCCTAATTAAACATCTCTGTGAACAAGTTGCTAAGCTAGGGTGTGGTAACAGGCATACGCATGTCTAGGAATGGATCCAGGAAGAGCTTGGTATTTAAGCGGTCCTAGTGACTCACCTCCTCTTTTCTAAAGTCCTACCTGGTGCGAAGTGTCTGTTCACTTTAGCCGCGAGGACTTGTTGATGGGCCAAAGTTATGACTAAAACCCGAAAGGGACCAGTACCTATTTTTTTAAAACTACTTATATGTCCCTGATTTTGTAAATTATCTAAAACACATTAGGTTGGGAAAATTTACCGAAACACCCTTGATTTTGTAAAATAACCAAAATACCTACATATTACAAAATTATTGAAATATCCTCAGATTGTAAAATTACCAAAATACCCCTATTTTGAAAAAAAATACCAAGAAACCTTATTTTGAAAATAAAATTATGAAAATGCCCTAGGCAGTGAAATGACGAATAGACCCCTAGGTGATGAATGTGAGTTCATGGATGTTTACCTGTGTTTGGTGTATGTATGTGATGCTCTGTTTGATGTATATTGAATGTGAACTCTGAAATTAGGAAATACAGACTTGAGAACTGAATTTTGTAAATAGAATTCGAATTCAAAAGAACTACTATTAAAACTCTCTTCCATAAGGTTGTCCGTTGTTAAATAGTGGAAAGAAATGCTAATGCATAAAATTTCTAAATCATGAACGCTAGTCATGAGCACTCAAGGACGTGGGTGCAATGTGCGTGGTCGTGATAGGGGTAGGGTGACTATGTCGGAACCAGTAGGGATCTGGTTATGGGTCAAAGAATGAGGTACCGTTACCACCTGCTGCAGAAGCAGAGCTTCAGGTCAAACGGATGGAGACGATGCAATATCTCAGGCAATGTTACGGGTTCTAGAGCTTGTGGCTAGGAAAGGAACGGGGACAGCAGCTCGGAAGTCCATCCTGGCGACTCGAGCTAATGGAGCCAAAATGTTTGAGGTATCTCGAGAGTAGCTCCAAACGTGGTCTGCCGTGAATTGAGAGAATTATGGATGACTTAGGATCAGTTGAGAGAATTATGGATGACTTAGGTGGCTCACTCGGAGAGTACCGAGAGTGGATTGGGATTTTTTTAAGACAAAGTTTCAAGGAAATATGTCGAGCCGACTATATGGATCTGAGAGGAAGGCATTCTTGAATTTAGTTCAAGGGGTAAGTCGATGGAAAGTATAAGGTAAAATTTCGAGGTTAAGCAGACGCTTGAGGATTATTACAACCGACTATGAGCACTGTGTGAGATTTGAAGATGGGCTACGAGACGAGCTGCGGGTGTTGATAGCTCCTCAGCGAGAGAGATATTTTGCTGTATTGGTGGAAAAAGCCAAGATAGCTAAGGAGGTTAAGCGAACTGAGAAGGAGAATAGGGATAAGGACAGAGGCAGGAATAAGAGGAGTTATGGACCGTCAAGGTCATCGGGAACTTTTCAAAAATGGCCTAGGGTACATGGACCTATTCGCGTTACTACGCCGGCTACTGTTGGGCAATTTCGATAGTGTGCTTATTGTGGGTGATCACATGCAGGGGAGTGCTGGGGAAGAAACAAGGAGTGTTTTAAGTGTGGATCAAAGGATCATCTGATTTAGAATTGTCCACAAGATATGGCTAGGGCTCGGATGGTAGGTCAGGGGTATGTGCAGCCAGGAAGGGGTGGTCAACAGATCTTTGAGAAGTCGTGGTGCAACCAGGAGGAATGGTTTTGGTCGGGTCGTGGAGCACTAGGCGGAGTGCGAAGTACTTGAGGCAAGACAACCTTGGTTAGTTTATGCGGCCTGACATCGCGAAGAGGGGGATGCTCTAGACGTTATAACGGGTACATTTTTCATTTTTGGGTTACCCTTTACTACACTAATTGATGTCGGGTCGACTCATTCCTATGTGGCTAGTAGGATGTCTAGAACTTTGAATATGAATCCTGAAACTGCCTCTAGGGAGATGGCTATACTTAGTCCTTTAGGGCAATCAGTAGTGGCAAATAAATTCGTTAGAGGTGTGCCTTTAGAAGTTCAGGGGTCAGTTTTTTCGGCTGACATGATGGAGCTACCATTTGGGGAATTTGACTTGATCTTAGGCATAGGTGGCTAGTAAGATACCATGTAAATTTGGACTGTGCTACTAAGCGCATGATGTTAAAGACTCTCGAGGATGATGAAGCCCTGGTGATAGGTGAGAGAAGAGACTACTTGTCCAATGTACTGTCTGCTCTTAAGGCAGAAAGAATAGTGAGGAAAGGGTGTGTGGTCTTCTTAATGCTTGTTAGTGCCTTGGATGCAAAGGAAGTAACTGTAGGGGAGGTTAGAACAGTAAAGGAATTTGGGGATATTTTTTTTGGAAGAGCTTCCGGGGTTGCCTCCGGATCGTGAGGTGGAGTTTGGAATCGAGCTTTTACCAGGTACGGCTCTAGTGTCCATCTCCCCTTATAGGATGGCACCAAATGAGCTGGTTGAGCTTAAAGCCCAAATCCAGGAGTTGTTAGATCGCGGTTTTATTCGACCCAGTGTGTCTCCATGGGGAGCATCGGTGTTATTCGTCAAGAAGAAAGATGGATCCATGCGTATGTGCATAGATTACCGCCAGTTCAATAAGCTGACGATCAAGAACAAGTACCCGCTGCCGAGGATAGACGACCTATTTGATCAGCTCAAAGGGGCTTCGGTCTTTTCGAAAATAGATTTGAGATCCGGGTATCATCAGCTTAAGGTAAAGGAAGCAGATATTCATAAGACCGCTTTCCAGACTCGCTACGGGCACTATGAATTTCTAGTGATGCCATTTGGGTTGACAAACACACCAGCCGCGTTCATGGATATGATGAATTGGGTTTTTCAACCCTAATTGGACCAGTTCGTAGTGGTGTTCATAGACGACATTCTAATATACTCCAAGTCGGAAGAGGAGCATGATGTGCATCTTCGAGTAGTTCTGCAAATTCTAAGGGATAAGAGATTGTATGCCAAATTTAGCAAGTGCGAGTTTTGGTTAAGAGAAATTACTTTTCTGGGTCATGTGGTATTTGCCGAAGGATAAGAGTTGATCCTCGAAAGGTCGATGCGATGTTGGATTGGAAACCACCTAGGTCTATGGCGGAGATTCAGAGTTTCTTGGGATTGGTAGGTTATTACAGGAGGTTTGTCGAGGGTTTTTCCTCAATTGCAGCACCCTTGACTAAGTTGTTGAGAAAGGAGGTACCTTTTGTGTGGACGGACAAGCAGTAAGAAAGTTTCAAGAAACTAAAAAGATTTTGACAGAGGCTCCGGTCCTAATTCATCTGAGGCTGGGAAAGATTTTGTGGTGTATTGTGATGCTTCTCACACGGGGTTAGGTTGTGTGCTGATGCAAGAGAGGAAGGTTGTTGCCTATACGTCTCGGTAGTTAAGGCCGCACGAGATTAACTACCCCACGTATGATCTGGAGCCGGCTGCGGTGGTGTTCACTTTGAAAATATGGAGACATTCTTTGTATGGAGAAAAGTTTGTTATCTACACTGACCACAAGAGTTTAAAGTATCTGTTGACCCAGAAGGAGTTGAACTTGAGGTAGCGAAGGTGGGTAGAGCTGTTAAAGGATTATGACTATTCGATTGAATACCATCCGGGTAAGGCAAATGTGGTGGTAGATGCGTTGAGCTGGAAGGTAGTATCAGACTTGAGAGCGATGTTTACCCACCTTAGTCTATATGACGACGAGAGTTTATTAGCTAAGCTGCAGGTGAAGCCGACATGGGTAACTCAAGTTAAAGAGAAACAGTTATCGGATGATATTCTGAGTGCACAACTTCTGCAAGTGCAGGATGGTGGAGTAGCGGACTACAGTTTGAGCAATGACAGTGTTTTGTGCTTTCGTGGAAGGGTTTGCATGCCGAAGGATGTGGAGTTAAGGCAGATGATTCTTCAAGAGGCGCATAATAGCCCTTATGCTATGCATCCTGGAGGAAATAAGATGTATCGGATCTGCAGGAACAGTTTTGGTAGCCTAGTTTGAAGCGAGAAATTACGAAATTTATGGAGAAGTGTTTAACGTGTTAGCAGGTCAAAGCTGAACACAATTGCCTTCAGGGTTGTCACAGCCGGTGAAGATTCCACAATGGAAGTGGGAGAGAATCACGATGGACTTTGTCAGTGGGCTACCCCTTATGCCTACTAAGAAAGACTCCATATGGGTAATCGTGGATCGATTGACAAAATCTTCTCATTTCATACCTGTTCGCGTTGATTATTCTCTTCAAAGGTTGGCTAAGTTGTATGTGGCAGAAATTGTGAGACTGCATGGGGTACCAATGTCAATTATATCAGATAGGGACCATAGATTTACGTCACGATTTTGGAGAGCGCTACATCAGACCTTGGGTGCAAGGTTGATTTTATACGACATTTCATCCATGAACATGATGGCGATGTAAAAGGGTAATTCAGGTTTTGGAAGATATGCTGAGGGGTTGTGTCATTGATTTTGGAGGCAGTTGGGAAGAATTCTTACCTTTGGCAGAGTTCGCGTATAACAATAGTTACCAAGCTAGTATTCAGATGGCACCTTATGAAGCGCTGTATGGGTGGAAGTGTCGCACTCCTACCTGTTGGACAGAGTTAGGTGAATGCCATATTTTGGGTCCGGAGATGATTGCGGAGACAGAGGAGAAGGTTATGGTAATTCGAACTCGATTGAAAGAGGCGTCAAACAGATAAAAATCGTATGCGGATCTTAAGCGGAAGGAGATAGAGTTTGCGATAGGTGATCGGGTTTTCTTGAAAGTTTCACCGTGGAAGAAGGTGATGAGATTTGGACGGAAGGGTAAGCTAAGTCCCAGGTTTATAGGGCCTTATCGGGTTTAGTGGGGCCAGTAGCATACCAATTTGAATTGCCTTCAGAGTTGAAGCAAATGCATGATGTGTTTCACATGTCGATGTTAAGATGTTACCGTTCAGACCTGTCTCACGTAGTGCCAGTCGAGAAAATTGAATTAAGGCCAGACTTGTCCTATGAGGAGGAACCAATTCAGCTTTTGGAGCCAGACATTAAGGTGCTGCGGAGGAAATCATTCCCTTTGGTTAAAGTTTTATGGCGGAACCATGGTTCAGAAGAAGCATCGTGGGAGTTGAAAGAGGCGATGCGACAGCAATACCTACATCTCTTTGGAACATGTAATTTCGAGGCTGAAATTTCTTTAAGGGGATAGGACTGTAACATCCGGGATTTAGGGGTCTCGCATTTTATTTCGTATCTATGTGATTGGTATGCTTTGTATGATTGTTTGAAGGTGTTTGGGGCTTCGAGAAACCTTGGGATTAAGTCTGAACCTTAGTGGAAATTTTTGGTTTTAAGTCTTTAAGGGAGAGCTAGTTGAGCCAGCCTTTAAAGGATTAAAGTTTGTGGTTGTTGACACAAGGAAAGAGTTGGTGTAGTGGCCAGGAGGCGCCACTTTGTGTGCGTTGGAAGTGGCGTCAAGATGAAGTTACAAGAGGGAAAGAGTTCGAGATGCATTGATTGCATTTTGGAGTTTATTTTCGCCAGGAGAGGTGAGTAATGGATTCGGCAAGGGCACTTGGAAGGGGGAGTTTGATTGGGTCAAACATTTTGAATGATGGGTGCGGAGGGTTTTTAGGAGTGGAACCATTCAAACTTGTTTGAATGTGTGAAGGAGAGGGAATTAAGGAGAGAAAGAAGGTATAAGGAGGGGGTGGAGTGTTGGCTGAATGTGGGGTTCTATGAGAGGACTTTTTGGTCATGAAGGGGGTGTTTAGGTGCCAAATTTAGGTGTTTGGGTAGCTCGAGTGTGTTCACCTTTTTGAGTTTACTCTTCTTTAATCTCTTTACCGAAAGGGTGCCAGCAAAAAAGTCATTCATTTCTTTCTTCTTTTTCTTTGACCAAAAAGCCAAATTGAAAGAGACCATTGGTGTATTTTTGTCCCATCTTTTTTCTTCCTATTCATTCTTCAAAACACTTAAACCATAATTGTCACACTCATTATTTGCAATGCCTTTGTTTTTCTCTTCTTTTCTACTCACTCTTTAAGGCCGAACCTCACCTCTTCCTTCTTATCTTTTCACTTTGATAGCCTTAAGCATTCACTTCCTTTTCAAAAGATGAACAACCTTTCTCTTCTGGAATTCGAATGGACCTTCTATTCAATTGAGCCTTAGCCGAATCTTCCGAACATCTTTACTTCTTTCTTTTTCATCTCCACTCTTTCTTTTTCTTTTTTTATTCGCTTATTTCTCAAGCCTCGTCTCTTGGCTGAATCTTTCAAAGCCGAATCTCTCTTGTGTGGTGACTCTTTTCGTTTGGTAATCTTTGAGGAGGTTCCGTCATTCATCCTCTACCAATTCTCTCAAACGGTTCTCAGTGGTAGTGGTAAGGGTTCTCTTTTATCTAAATCCTTCTCTTTTCTCTTTGGTTTTCGAAACCAAAAGCTTTACTCTATTTTTGTGTGTGGCCGAATCTATGAAGGGATTGATTTCGGGTATTCTGCTTTAAGCCAGCGTTAAGGGTGTTAAAGATCTCTTGGGGTTCGATCAAGGGATTTTGACGATCTCTTAGTTCAAGTGTAGACTCTCCGGGTTCTGCTAATTTTGATAAGGGATATTGGATTAAAGCGTTTATTTAGCTTCGTTTATATCTTAATCAAACGGTTTAACCGGGTCTTCTGACCAAGATTTGTTTTTTATGGAATCGAGTACCGGTCAATTAAAGAAAGGGTTGGACACGATTCCTACCCCTAAATTCAAGAAGTGTCTTGATTTAAGGTTGGGATTGGCCACCGGGCTATGGGCCAGCGTCTGAAAAGGACAAGCAAATCTCTGTAATCTCTTCGAGTGAGGATGTTAGGGAGATCGATAGTCTAGTTCTTTAGGTTTACAGGTGTGTAATTATCACACTATTCCCTTAGTTTTTTTAAACATATGTGTTATGCTTGGAAGCTGGAAATAGTGGCAGTGGTGAATGTATTACCTGTGTTGGGTAATTGGTAAACAAGGTTAGTGTGTTACCTACTTTGATAATCATGGTTAAACTATTGTGGATGCATGTGAGTATGTGGTGCAGGTACATATATACATATATAATTATGATTTATCATGTTGCTCATCTGCTATATTATGTTGCATGTGTGGGTTTTGGGATATGAATAATGATAAGGGGAAGTGTATTTATGTGGGTGACTCTGTCATGATTAATGATGGCCTCGAGCTTCATTGTGGATATGGTAATTTAATCACGTGTGGATTTAGTGGCTAGACCACTTATGTGGACTTTGAGTAGTGTGTCTGTCAGCATAACTGCCAAAGAGGTGTGTAGCGAATGGAGGGTCGATTGTAGAAATCCCCAAGTGTGTATGAGGATGGATGTACGGAGAGGTGTGTAGAGGATGGACATTAGGTTGGGTGGGGCTATCATTTGAATATTTGTGCTTGGCATGTTGATTTGGGGCTCAAGCCCTCTTGTGGAATGAGGTGGTATAATTGCACACTGAGTATGGTGGCTCACCCCATTTTCTTAACACATCGCAGGTAGCTCATGAGTCTTTAGATTAGGTTGGAGCGGACTCGAGGTGGCCATGCAGGAGTTATTTTAGTAAACTCTATTTTAAACTATTAATTGCTATTTTCCATTGGGACATTTTGAATATGTAATAAGGCCACTATAAATTTGGTAAATTTTGGATTTTTAAGTTGGTTTTATTATTAAATTTTTATTTAAGATATAACGTTACTATACTTTAATATGGAAGACGCAAAACAAAAATGGAGTTTTCAAAACAGGAGTGCATAAAAACAACCGATTTCTCTCAAAGTACCAATTGGGATATCAAATAGAATTTAACTAAATTTGGGAATTTTTTCCTTCAACTATAAACCACTATTTTTAAAGCCACTCCTCAAGCGAACAGTTTTCAAAGCTTATGGTACTTTCTTAAATCTCGTTTTACACCTATTTCCCAGTAACATACCATATCCAGTCGTGGTGTTTGGGCCGGGTTCGGGGTGTTACATTTCATAACAAACTTGTATAAATAATTTAACTCATAGTTTTTTTTCAAATTATCAACCACATTTTCAAAAGTTACGGTTTTAAAAGATCACTAGTTCAAATATCGATTTTTCAATCAGCCTTACACAGATTAGTAGTATTTTTATCAAATATTTCTAAACAAACTGGTTTTCTTAAACTATAACCAAATAACAACATCTTTATTAAGAATCACAAGTTCTTTACTCATTTTCTTCGTGTGACATGCCAGATCTGGTCATATCGCATGGGTCGGGTTTGGGGTGTTACATTTTATGGTATTAGAGCCCGGTTGCAAAACTCGGCTGTGGTTTGGGTTCAAAAGCATTTTCCAAAGTTGTTTGAATTTTAAATTATAAATGCATATTTTAGAGGAAGTATGGCACCACGGGTATCCGGCACCAAGTCAGTAAGTTTTGTTTTCATTTAATGATTATTGTGATCTGACTGTGGTAAGAGAACTCCACAAAATGGAAGTACTCTAGAACTTTTAGCTTTAGGAGCTAAAACTATAGTGATTGAGACTTTAAGATACGTTTTTGCGAAAACAACTTTACTTCTTATACTCCATAAAACATTATTTAATAAACATTGAATAGTATAATGATTCATAAGACTTTTAATCAAATTAAATTGACTTAGTAAACATGAGCTCTAGAGGACGTGGACGTGGTAGACGTCGAGGTGCTAGAGTTGTATCTGAGGCATCAGGACATATGCATGAAATGGATGCACCTCCGTCACCAGTGACTGAAGCTGGGTCACATGATCGAATGAGAGAGGATGACGCTCTGTCCCAAGCGATGTTGCTGGTTTTGGAAAGGGTTACTAGGGCAAGAACTGGGTTGGTAGCTCGTGGGTTGATATCTAAGTGACTTAGATCGAATGGGGCTAAAGTTTTTAGAGGTATTTTAGGTGTAGCCCCAAGCGTAGCGGAATACTGGCTTGAGGCGGTGGAGCGGATTATGGATGATTTGGATTGCACAGTTAAGCAGAAACTAAAAGGGGTTGTGTCATTGCTGAAAGATGAGGCGTGCCAGTGGTGGCTCACTATTTGGGAAGGCACTCAAGCTGATCGTATTACCTGGGATTTCTTTAAGACAGCATTCCAGGGAAAATATGTCGGGGCTAGCTATGTGGATGCCTGAAGAAAGGAATTCTTGAATCTGGTTCAAGGAAGTAGATCTGTGGCAGTTTACGAGGCAGAGTTCTTGCGTATGAGTCGGTATTCCTGGTGTATAGTGCCAGCTGATTATGAACGCTGTGTGCATTTTGATGACAGATTGTGTGATGAATTACGGTTACTGATAGCCCCACAAAGGAGAGGAATTTTGCTACCCTAGTGGAAAAAGCTAAGATTACTGAAGAAGTTAAGCACTCGGAATGGCAAAATCGAGACAAGGATAGGGGCAAGAACAAGAGAGACTCTGGGTATTCAGGCCCTGCTAGAGGTTTTCAGAAAAGGCCCAAGGTGAGGGGCTAGTTCGAGTGGGTGCTCTAGCTACTACTAATCAGATTCAGCCATGTGTGGATTGTGGGAAACTTCACTCGGGGGAATGCTGGAAGAGAACTGGTGGTTGTTTCAGATGTGGATCCAAAGACCATCGGTTTAGGGATTACCCTCGAGAGCCTGTTCAAACTCGGGGGTAAATAATGATTTCTTTGACGGCGAGGAGGCACTTAGTAGCCGCCGAGAGGTCGTGGGCTACGTTAAGGTGGTAATGGTGTAGGACGAGGTCAGGTTGCACCAGGTAGAGGTACCAGTAATAGGGGTTGTAACACCCCAAACTCAGCCCAAAACGCCACGGCCGAATTCGGAATGTTACATGGAAAGGTGTCGAGAAAATTTGGGTTTTAAAGAGGAAGAAAATGAATTTAAAATTCTAAGATTAAACTCCATTTTTAAAAAAAGGTTTCTCGTTTAAACTTAGCAATTTATTTAAAAATAAAACGTTTGGGTTGCACAAGTTCAAATCATTATTTATACGAAAATTTTGGGAAACCGAAAGGTTTATAAGTAATCTATATTTTGAAAACTTCATTTAAATTCGAGTGTTGCAGATATTTTAGAGTTTCTTTATAAATTAACCATTTGATAGCGAATCCAACTTAAAACTTAAAAATCCAAAGTATTTAAATTGGCCTTATTACAATAAAATACCCCAAAAAGTAATTAAAAGTTTATAATGTACTTTAAGCATAAAAACAACTTCTGCATGGCCACCTTGAATCCTCTCCAGCCCGGTCCAAAGTATCATGTATTACCTGCATTGTTTGAAAAACAGGGTGAGTCGTTTTGACTCAGTGTGCAATTAATCCATATGTTTCCACAAATGGGCTTAGCCCCCAAAACCACATCAAATCAATATACCACGTGTTATCATGCATTATGTTAACCCAACCCAACCTAATATCCAACCGCTACACACCACCCGTATATCCAACCACCACACACTAGGGATTACTAAATCGACCCTCCATCTGCTGCACACCTCTTTGGCAGTCATGCTGCTCAAAGTCCACTTAGTGGTCTAGCCATATATCCACGTGATTAAAATCACAATATCCATAATGAGACTCTAGGTCGTCATCAATCCACGATGTGGCACGAAGCCATCATTAATCCACGTATATATAAATATATATACACACTTCCCCTTTACAATATATACCAAACCCCATGTACATGCAGCATGTTATGATGATTGGCATAAAACGTGTGAACATGTCCAGGTATACATATTTTCAATGCTTACATAGATCCACATATATCCCACCACATTTTTGATATAGGAAATATACTAACCTGATTACCGGATTACCCCTTTATGGGTAACAATACCACCACAGCCACTAACTCGACTACCACACATATCACATGTATTTAATTAATTTAAACATGTAAAGAAACAGTGTGCTAATTACACACCTGATAAACCGTAATACCACGCTCTCAATGTCGATGCTATCATTAACCGACACTACCGCTATTTGACTACGATCCTGTTCGATGCTGACCCACACCCCGGTGGCCAATCCCGAACTGCTGAAACTGACTGTTTCTTGAACTTAGGGGTAGGGACTACGAGTCCAACCCTTTTCTCTCCTTGGCTGGTACTTGCATTCATCGAATAGTACTTAATCAGAAGACCCGATTAAACGTTAAATCAGATCTTAAACGAAACTAAATAAATTCTAAATCAATAACCTTACCAAAGTCGACTCAAATCTCAAAGATTCTCACTTGATCTTGAAAGCTGTCAAAATCCCTACACATGCCAATATCAGATTCGACCTAACCTTAATAGACAAAGAAATGGCCTTTGGCCATACCAAATATCTTCTTACCTTGCTTGGTCAAATCCCAAAAGATCCATAATACTCCTATCGCTGGCTTATACAGAGAACCCAAACTCTCTCCTTCATAGATTTGGCCATACAAGAAAATAAGATTAGACTTTTGGTTTCGGCAAACCAAAAAGAAAGAGCAATATTTGAAATAGCAAAGAACCCCTTACCCCAATAGTAAAAATTGATTGGAAGAGTTGACACTAGATGAACGACGGTGCTCCCTCTAGCAAAATATAATCGAAAAGTGTTACTACCCGAAAGAGATCTGACTTTATAAAATAACAAAAGATGAAAGAAGAAAAAAAAATAAGGGAAAAGGAATAGCTACAAGATTCGGCTACCAAGAGAAAGAGATTATTCAGTTTTTGACAAAAAGAAATGAGGGTTCTCCAAATGAAGAAAAAGAAAGGAGAAGGAATGGGAGGTATGGCTCGACTTTGAAATAGAAATGAAGGTTGAAGGCTTCCAAAGTGAAAAGAAATAAAGAAGAAGGAAGAGTTTAGGCTTAGGAGGTTCTGGCTATGGTGAGGGTGGAGGGTGTCTCTCGGCTTTTGGAGAGTGAAAGCTCAAAGCTGAAAAAGTGAAGAAGAAAAGGAAGAGAAGGGAGAATTGTGGTTCGGTCCTTTGAATGGAGATAAAAAAAAAAAGAGGAAACGAGAGTGAACAAGATGCCTAAATGGTCATCCTTACCTTCGATTTTTTGTCAAATGGGGAGAAAAAGAATTGAATAGCTCTTGACTAACACATTCGGCAAATAGAGTTAAAGAAAGGAAAAAAAAATACCAAAGAGATGGACACACACATACTAGCTCAATTTCGGCACCTACTCTCCCCTTACATGACCGAAATTGCCATCCCCCTAGAGTCCCAAATTCGGCAAACACTCTTCCCTTCACCAAATCCCCCTTTTTCTTCCTCATTTTCCTCTTCTCCTCTCATTCAAACTCATTTGAATGATTCAAACCTTCTATCCCACTCTCCACCACACATTCAAACACCTTGACCAATTCAAACTCCCACTTTCAAGTGCCATAGCCAAATCCAACTCTCCACTCCCCTCGACGCAAAAACAAACCCCAAAATGCTCCTCATGCTGCTCGAACATCCTCCTCTTAGAACTCCTTTGACGTAAACTCTCCCCCTTGCTCCCATGCGTTACCTTGCCAATCCACCACTTCCTTTCTTGTGTCATAACCTCCTCATTAATTCCCTTAAGGCCTAGCTCCCCTAGCTCTCCCCTAAAGGCTTAAAAACAAAAATTTTTACTAAGGCTCCTACCTAACACCAAGGTTTCCCAAAGCCCCTAAACATACTCTAACAACATCCAAAGCATACTAGCACATAGAAATAAATTAAAATGCGAGACCCCTAAATCTCGGATGTTACAGGGGTAACACGGAGGCGAGACAGCCAGGATTGGTCTATGCGGTCAGACGTCGAGAAGATGGTGATGCACTAGACGTCATAACCGGTATGTTCTTCATATCTGATGTACTTTTACTGCTTTAATAGACATTGGATCCACCCATTCATATGTTGCTTGTGCTGTGTCTGGAACTCTGAATATTAGATCTGAGATTACTACTATAGAAACAACTGTGATTAGCCTTTTAGGACAGTCGGTGGTAGTAAATAAGTTGTATAGGGATGTGCCCTTAGAAGTTCAAGGGGTAGTATTTCTAGCAAATTTGATGGAACTACCATTCGGTGAATTCGATCTTATTTTGGGCATGGACTGACTGGTTAAGCATCGTGCGAACTTGGACTGTGCTGTAAAGTAGATGATGCTAAGAACTTCTGAGGATAAGGAAGTGATGATGATAGGAAAAAGAAGAAACTATCTGTCTAATGTAGTATTTGCTTTAAAGGCAGAAAAGTTGGTACGAAAGGGGTGTGGAGCATTCTTAGCGTTTATCAGTGCTTTGGATGCCAAAGAGTTGTCGGTAGAGAATGTTAGAACGGTGAAATAGTTTTCTAACATCTTTCTCGAGGAGCTTCCAAGATTGCCTCCGGATCGGGAAGTGGAGTTTGGCATTGAGCTGTTGCCAGGAACGGCTTTGGTGTTCATTGCTCCTTACAGAATGGCGCCGAAGGAGCTAGTGGAACTTAATGCTCAAATTCAGGAGTTGTTGGATCGTGGATTTATTCGACCAAGTGTGTCATAGTGGGGAGCACCGATTTTATTCGTTAAGAAAAAGGATGGGTCGATGCGTATGTGCATCGATTATAGACAATTGAATAAGTTGACGATCAAGAACAAGTACCCATTACTGAGGATCGATGATCTGTTCGATCAGCTGCTGGGAGCTTTGGTCTTCTTGAAAATAGATTTGAGATCCGGGTATCACCAGCTAAAAGTCAAGGAGGCGAATATTCATGAGACTGCGTTTCAAACTCGTTATGGGCATTACGACTTCTTGGTGATGTCGTTTGGGTTGACAAATGCACCAGCTACATTTATGGACATGATGAACCGAGTCTTCCAACCCTATCTAGACTAGTTTGTGGTGGTGTTCATAGATGACATCTTGGTATATTCAAAGACAGAAGAGGAGCACGATTCGCATCTACGGGTAGTATTGCAGATATTAAGGGAGAAGCAACTGTATGCCAAATTCAGTAAGTGTGGATTTTGGCTGAAAGAGGTGACCTTTTTGGGGCATGTTATGTCTGCTGAGGGAATTAGAGTTGATTCTCGGAAGATCGAGGCTGTATTGGATTGGAAGCCATCGAAGTCAGTCGTAAAAATCTAAAGTTTTATAGGTTTGGCGGGGTATTACAGGCGATTCATTGAGGGGTTTTCATTGATTGTTGCACACCTAACTAAGCTATTGCGTAAGGGAGTACTGTTTCTGTGGTCAGATAAGCAGCAAGAGAGTTTTGACAAATTGAAGAAGATCGGCTGCGAAGCACGGTATTGATTGACTGAGGTGGTAAAAGTTTATCATTTATTGTCATGCGTCACACACGGGCTTGGGATGTGTGTTGATGCAAGGGGGAAAATTGGTTGCTTATGCATCTCGTCAATTAAGGCCACATGAGGTAAACTATCCCACTCATGATTTGGAGTTAGCTGCAGTGGTGTTTGATCTAAAAATATAGACACTATCTTTATGGGGAGAAGTCGATTATCTACACAGATCATAAGAGTCTGAAGTACGTCCTTACCCAGAAGGAGTTAAACTTAAGACAGTGGAGGTGGATAGAATTGTTGAAAGATTATGACCGCTCAATCAAGAGTCATCCAGGAAAAGCTAACGTAGTGGCAGATACGTTGAGTCTTAAGGTGATATCGAATTTGAGAGTGATGTTCGCTCATCTCAGCCTTTATGAAAATGGTAGCTTGTTAGTTGAACTTCAAGTGAAGCCTGCATGGGTAAGTTAGATTAAGGAAAAGCAGTTGTTAGATGAAGTGTTGGGTTCTCGACTTCAGCAAATGGAAGGTGGTAAGAAAGGGGATTTTGGATTAAATAGTGATGGAGTATTATGTTTCCGTGGAAGAGTTTGTATGGCCAGGGATTCAGAATTGAGACAAATGATTCTACGTGAGGCGCATAGTATTCCATATGCTATGCATCCGGAGGAAATAAAATGTACCGAGACCTCCATGAGCAATATTGGTGGCCAGGGTTGAAAAGGGAGGTTACCGACTTCGTGAGCAAGTGCTTGACATGTCAGCAGGTGAAGGCGGAACATCAACTGCCTTCAGGGTTGCTACAACTGGTGAAAATCCCACTATGGAAATGGGAAAGGATAACGATGGACTTTGTTAGTGGGTTACCCTTAACGCCTACTAAGAAAGATTCAGTATGGGTGATAGTGGATTGGTTGATGAAGACTGCTCATTTCCTACTTGTTCGTACGGATTATTCATTGCAAAAGTTGGCCAAGTTGTATGGAGCAGAAGTCGTGAGGTTGCATGGGGTACCGATGTCTATCATATCAGACAGGGATCCTAGGTTTACGTTATAGTTTTGAAATGCTTTACATAAAGCTTTGGGTACAAGACTAAATTTTAGCATGACGTTTACCCACAGACTGATGGTCCGTCAGAGAGAGTAATCCAAATTTTAGAAGACATGTTAAGAGGCTGTGTGATCGACTTCAAGGGTAGTTGGAAAGATTTTCTACCATTGGCAGAGTTTACATACAACAATAACTACCAATCTAGTATCCAAATGGCACCCTACGAGGCGTTGTATAGTCATAGGTCTCGTACTTCTACTTGCTGGACTGAGCTGGGGTAGCGACAGTTATTGGGTCCAGAGTTGATCTCAGAGACGGAAGAAAAAGTTAAGGTAATTTGGGCTCGGTTAAAAGAAGCTTCTGACAAACAAAAATCATACGCGGATCTGAAGTGGAAGGAGATACAGTTCTCTGTGGGTGATCAGGTCCTTTTAAAGGTCTCACCTTGGAAAAATATCTTTAGATTTGGACGGAAGGCAAGTTGAGCCCTAGGTTCATTGGACCTTACCGTGTATTGAAGCGAGTTGGGCCAGTGGCTTATCAACTTGAGTTACCTTCGGATTTAAGTCAAATACATAGTATATTCCATGTCTCGATGTTAAGGCATTATCGCTCGGATCTGTCTCATGTCGTGCCAGTGGAGGAAGTTGAGATAAGACCTAACTTGTCTTTTGAGGAAGAGCTAATACACATTTTAGGTCGAGATATTAAGGTGCTGAGAAGGAAGTCAGTTCTGTTAGTCAAAGTATTATGGCGTAACCATGGGTTAGAGGAAGCTACATGGGAGCCAGAGGACACGATTCGGCAACAATACCCTCATATCTTTTAATCAGGTAAAATTTGAGGCCAAAATTTCTTTAAGGGGGTAGAATTTTAACATCTTGAAATTCAGAATTTTATGTTTTGCATTATATCATGCGATAGGCTAGTTAAAAATGTTAATTGTGTATGTTTAAGGGTCCTAAGAAGGCTTGGGGTTAAGTTGGATCTTAGTAAAATTTTTGTGTTTATGCACTTTAAGGAGAGAAGGTAAGTGGCATCAATGCTTAAGGAAATAAGAGTGTATTTTGCTAGCATAAGAGGAGTACATGGTGGCGTGGTTGGTGTCATAAGGGAGCATGGAATGGGGAGTGGGTTCGAATCCCACCCATTGCAAATTTTTGGATTTAATTTTTTTATGTTAATGGTAAGTGTCAGCCATGGCATCAAACAAGGAAAGGAAGACTTTCTAATGATGGAAAGAAGACTAAGAAAATAAGGTAAGGAGGAGTATAAGGAAAGAAATCAAGGAAAGGGATAAGGTGGGGGGACATGTTGGCTGATTTTTTGGAAGGTGTTTTGGAAAGAGTTTTTGGTCAATCTTGATCCTTTTGGTAAAGGGATACACTATTTTGGTAGAAGGATTCTGAGAGCCAAATTTTTCCTATAGTCTTTTGCAAGTTTGTGCTTGAAAGGTATTGTTTCTTTTTAACATTTTGGTATTTTCTTTTCCAACTTCTTTTTCTCTTGTTTTGGCCGAAACACTCTAGTAATTTATTTATCTTTCTTTTCTTTTGTTTTGTCGTAAACCTCAATTCATTTTGGTTCATCTTTTTTTTTTATTGTTGTTAGCCGAAACTATCTAGCATTCTTTTTCTCCATCCCTTCTTTTCTTTTTGACATTTCTTCAACCATTCTCACTTTTCTTAAATCGACATTACCTTGTGATCGAATTTTCTTTGTTCAATTCTCTCCATATCCAAACCTATTAACACCTTACCTCTTCACTATTTCTTTTTCTTTTGTGTTGGGCACTCTCTTCTTGTCCGAATCGGTAAGTGACCTTTTCCCTCTTTTCATTTTCATTTTCCTTTCTTCCTAACCGAATATGTATGTCCATCACTATACGGCTATTACACTTTGTTTCTAAATCGAAACATCACTCTCCCCTACACTCTCATATTATGATCAACTCTTTTTGGTAGTATTCTAGTGGGTGGTTGAATACCATGTCCTTGTCGATTCATCCATAGTCATAAGCCAATCGGTGGAAGTTGGATCTATTATTGTCAAGGTAAGGGATTTCTTTAAGGTTCATCTCGATATCTCTCAATACTTGGTTATACCGTTAAAACGAATTGATGGATTTGACTAATCAGTTATTTTAGGGACTAAATCGCTCGTTCTTCTCTATTCATTGATCCTTCAAAAGTGGTGGTAAGCCGAAACCTCTCCTTAGATAACTACTTTCTCTCATAGTAGTATTATTCTAACCGAGACTTTTCCAATAGAGGCAAGTGGTAGCGATTTTAAAAGAAAGGTGATAGGAGGACAAAAAGAGAGTGGATCTACAATTCCTACTCCTAAGTTCAAGCGTAGGGCGGTATCGATGGTTCGGGATTTCCCATCGGGTTGTGGACCATCATCTGGTGAGAATAGACATATCGTGGTCGTTCACGATACTAATGGTAAGCATTTCATTAGATCGTCAAATTTAGATTTGGATTAATAAAATCTCATTTGTTGGTTAATCAAGTGTAATGGTAATTTAGGTGCCGATGATCAAGAAGGATTAGTCCTAACCGTAATCAGGTGTGTAATCTCACACCGAAATCCCGTAGATTTGTAACTCGATATCATGTTAGAAAATAGATCGTTATTATTTACAAGGCTAAAAATCGTAATATGGTGTAAATCGAGTAACTTGCTTAAATTGCATTATTTCTAAGGATCTGTCAAAATCAGTATTAAATTACTAAATTACGAAAATACCCCTATGGGTCGATTTGCTTAAATGCCTTAGTGGGTCGAATTATTAAATTACTTTAATGGGCTGATTCTCCAAAATTGTTCAATAGATTAATGGTTGTTATTTATATGTGGATATTTTATGTTACTATGTATGTTGCATCTTTACATATTGCATGGGATGGGAAAATTGTATGAAGAGCAGTGTAGCCTGGTGGCATTGCCACAATTCGTTTATTATCGTGCTTAACTATGATTTCGATGGCTTGACCACAAAAATATTATAAATGGCTGTTTGACTGCAAATTGGTGTGAGCGGCGGGTTGGGTTGACTTGATCCCTACAGGTGTGATTCGCTGGTCGGGGGTGTGATGGGTGGATAGGTTGGGTTGCATGCATTTACTTCATTTAAATATTGCTATGTAAATGGGCTTCGGTCCAAGATGATGCTATATGGGTTCAAGCCCAGTGGATGACGGTAAGAGGATTATGCCTTGAGTTCTAGTAACTCACCCCTCATTCTTAACCCTTGCAGGTAATACTCTGTGATGTGGACTTGGGCCATGGATGACTCGGTGGATGCCATACTTTGGAAATAATGTTTTTGAACATTAGTAAACTTCTTTTCTGTTTGAATTAATTACTTTTACTATTTTGGGTTTTAAAGTTGTAATAAGGCCTCTGGGATATTTTTATTTTGCTTTATGTTTAGTCGTACTTATTATCTTGCTTAAAATGTTTTAAATGGGGATTTTCTAAAATCATAAATAACGATTTTCCAAAATTGATTAACAAATAGATTTCATAACAAACTTGTACAAATAATTTAACTCGGAGTTTCTTTCAAATTATCAACCACATTTTCAAACGCTACAGTTTTAAAAGATCACTAGTTCAATTGTTGATTTTTCAATCATCCTTTTAAAGATTAGTAGTATTTTTATCAAATATTTCTAAACAAACTTGTTTTCTTAAAATATAACCAAATAACAACATCTTTATTAAGAATCACAAGTTCTTTACTCATTTTCTTTGTGTGACATACTAGATCTGGTCATACCGCATGGGCCGGGTTTGGAATGTTGGAACCTAACTAGAAAAATGAACTAATTCTGAATAATTACATCAATTGAAAAGTTGAAACTAATAATACGAGCTTCTTCTTCGCGATGTTGAATTAAAATGTATACGCTCACTTAATCACGGAACTAATAATGAATATACTTCAAAATTTTTTTTATCAAATCAAGAATAATAAGAAAGAACTTTAACAACTAAAATATTGAACATAATTAGGCAATTGCTCAAAATCAAATCTCGACAAAAAGGGAGTCAAGAAAAATGGTGATAACAAATACAAGATGGGTTTTGGGTTAATATTAGTGGGTGGATCAATAAAAGGGTTGTTAGGATCAAATGGTTTCATGATAAACCATAAAAGTAACATATTTTAAACCCATATTTAGTATGCTTTTGGATGATTTAGCCCTTGATTTATGTAAAAAGGTGCTTTTAATCCTTTCTTTTCATATTTATACTCAGGAAAGCACCCGAGGATAAAAATAACGAGAAAAGGGCTTAAAACGGACCAATTTGGGCCAAAGAGGAAATCGACACGGCCTAGACTTCAAGCCACACGGCCGTTCCTTGTCAAATTACTTCACACAGCCAAGCCACGATTTACACGGCCGTGCCCCAATCAATAGAATCGAGACATGGCCTGAAGACGATTTACAAGGCGTGTACCATGGTTGTGCCCCTGCGACTGGAAAGAGCAATTTCACTCGGATTTGGATGCTTGGAGGCAAAGAAACACATTTCTAAGTCTACTTAAACATCCTAGGAGGAATTCTACTTGAATTAGGATACTTAGGAGCCAAGTAAAGCATCTCAAAGCCTATATAAACACCCAAGGTAGCAACTAAAAAGGGAGTTCGGCGAAGCAAAGCAGGGGTAGAGTTTTACGCGAGCTTTTATTAGAATTACTCGAAGATAGCCACTTGATCCATCTCAAGAAGCTGGAGTTCTACTCAAGACAGAGGATCTCCTCTTCAATTCCTTCAGGGGGTTTTAGGGATTTCTTATGTTTTGTTTTATCTTTTTTCTTGAGATGTTTTCTTATTTTGTTATGAACTAAACCCTTTAGATACCTGAAGGGGATGAAACCTATGATGGATTTTGTTATTTGATTTCTAAATTACATGATAAGTACTTAGTTTGTTCTTAATTATGTTGCTTAATTTAATCTGATGTGCTTAGGTGGAGGAGGAATAGACCCTTCCTAAGAGTAGATCTAGCATAATTAAGCGGAGTTGATCGAGTGCCTAGAGATAGGGTTACAAGATTTTACCGGATTAAGGTGAAACCTAATATGGGAGTCCATTGATCGATTTACTGCTTCCTTAGAGGGTTATTATAAGAGAACGAGAGTTCCACTAATTAACCTAAGGTTAGACATTATTCGCCTCAAGAGAGGGTTTAATATAGGTTAGGGAGTCTCACGAATTAAGCTAAGTAAAGAAGTCATATGAATTAAAAGTTAGATAACAAGAGAAGTCATAGGTGGATTCTTCCTGAGGGTATCGTTGTAATCAATGAGTTTTCCACGATCTTTTCCCAAAGTTTCATTCTTTTGTCTTTGCATCTAGTTTAGTTTTTCATTAGTTTTTTAGATTAATAAACCAATCACTCCATATTTTAGGCTAAATAATAGAAAGAAAGTGAGTAGTAGTACTTTTAGGTTCCTGTGGGTTCGATAAAATAATCTTGCCTAAACTATAATATTGTTCGATAGGTGCACTTGCCTCAATCGTTGTCATAGTTAGTCTATAGGTTCGATCATTCTTTATAAATATTAAAACTCAACTGTTTGACACGATCAAGTTTTTGGCGTCATTTCCGAGGACTTAAAATATTAAGAAAGCTTAATTTCTATTACTTTAGCCAATTTTTTATTATTTTTTTATTTTTTTATAATTTTTTTTACTTTGCTAATTTTTCTTCTATTTTGCTTTTGGCTAAAAATTTTAGTCTATGGAAAAGATGGCACTGAATAATTATTAGTGGTAAGTCATGAAGACAATTCCTACTAAAACAGCCAGTGACTTTAACCTCGACGTGGTCACCAGGATATCTAATCAGTTAGAGATGATGAATAAAACAAATTGATGATTGGTATAGTCCCTCGCAGGTACATCCATAAATACAATATGATTTGAATCTAGGAGGCGTGGCGAATCCTGAGTACCCACCCTACGAATATGGCATGGAAAATGAGCAAGTTCACTATACAGGTAGCTATTCTAGATATCAAATTAATTTTTATAGTGACATTTATAATGCAGGTTGGAAGTACCATCCCAATTTCTCGTGGGATGATCAAAATAGCCAAAGATCGAAACTTTCTGTAGATTTTCAACAACCACCTCACCAACAAGAAGAGGAGCTGAATCTTGAAGAGATGCTGACAAACACAGAAAATCGTTTCCAAGAAACTGAGAAAACACTTAAAAGCAACAAGAACCGATTTGGGGAATTTACTAAGTCGATCAAAGACTACTAATGCGATCGAACAACTTCATAAAGCTAATGTCAGAACGACCGCAATGACGTCTACCAAGTAACACCGAGATTAAACCGAATGAGAAAATTCAAGCCATCTCAGCCCATATGTAACATCCTTAAATTGGGGCCTTTGCATTTTATCTCTTGCATGTAATTAGTTTGGTTGTCATGTTAGTTTGGGCTATGTTAGGGCTTAAGCATGAGCCAGGGATAGGCCTGAGTTTCCTTGAAAGTTGCGTTTTGGGCTTCTAGAAGAGGGGAGTTGATTGAGCTAGGTGTTAAGGGTTATTGGTGGTGGATTGTGACGCAAGAGAGGCCTTGGTAAAGTGGCAAGGAAGCGCCACTTAGGGCTGTGGGAAGTGACGCCTCAGGTGAGTAAGGGAGCCTTGGTTCGAGCTGCGAAAATCTTTTTTCTGCTTGTTATTTTTGACACCAGGACAAGGGAGGAGTTGTGCTCAGGATGAACTGTGGTGGATAGAGGTTGAAAGAGTCAACAAATTCAAATTAGTGGAAGAGAGAATTCTGAGGAGCTTGAAACATTCAAACGAGTTTGAATGTGTGGCCAGGAGAATTTCGTGGAGCAAAAAGGGGGATGGACACTTGAGGTTAGAGTTTACTGAATGTCAAACTCTTGGGGAGAGGGGAGGAATCGGTTTTGGGTAGCTAGGGGGTGCCGAATTTCAATAGTAGACTTAGGGGAGCATTTTTGGCTAGCCAAGGAGTCATTCTTTTGCTTCATTTCTTTTCATTCTTTTGCATCATTTCTTTTCTCAAAATCAAAATACCCCATAGCATATTGGTGCGTTTTCTTTTTCTCTTAGGAATGAGAACCGAAACCTCATATACCATCCCTCCTCTTTGTCTTTCTTCACTTTTATTTTGTTGTTAGCCGAATCCTCTGTAGCCATACCTCTGTTGAAATTCCATTCCCCATTTCCTTCACTCTTAAAAGCCATAGCCGAATCTCTTTTGCTTCTTTTGTCTATTTCTCCCTTTTGTTTCAAAGGTCGAATCATCACTCATCTTTTTCTTCATCTTGTTATTCTCTACACAACTCCTTGTTAGTCAAAACCCCTTTGAATCTCATCACTTTAGTTTAAATCTGCTATCAATCACTAAAAGCTGAAGATCGCATTTTCTGTTGCTTTGAGTCGATTCATTGTAGGATTGGTAAGATCTCAGTCGTCTCTTCTTTGCAATATCTTCTCTTTCTCATCTTTATTCAAAATCGAATCACTTTCTTATTATCTGGATGGTTGATTCTTTCTTTTCACTCTTTAATCTTAGAAGCTGAATATTCTTGGTGGTGTTTGCTTTGCCAAATTTTCTTCTCTTCTGGGCTAGTGCCAGATTCTCTTAAGTGCCAGAGGGATCTCTTGTGTTAAGGCTAGTGATGTTCTCTTGAATCGTTATCTTCTTCTCTAGGATTCTCACGCCAAGCCGAATGGCTAGTTGGCCTAATGTGAGGGTTTGGCCGAATGTAGGTAGTGAAGGGGGTGTCACTTTTCAGTGGAGATACTCGAAATTCGCTTGACTTGTGGATCAAATTCAACGTTTCGAGGATTATCCGTCTAGGTAAGGGTGTTCACTTAAGTGTTGGGTTAATCTTTTAGTTTGGATTTCATTGATTTGATTTGGTTAGTGACCAAGGTGTTTTCATGGACTCGAAGGCTAGTCAAGCGGTAGGAGGGGTTGGTGATCGCTATAAAATAGCCTAGTTTTAATATTTATAAAAGAGTGATCGAACCTGTAGACTGACTGCGACAACGATAGAGGCAAGCGCACCTATCGAACAGTAGTATAGCTCAGGCGAGAATATCTTTATCGAACCCAAGGAACCTAAAAGTACTATTACTCACTTTCTTTCTATTATTTAGCCTAAAATATGGAGTGATTGGTTTATTAAATCTAAAACAAATGAAATACTTAAACTTAAATGCAAAGACAAAAGAACAAAACTTTGGGAAAAGACTTTGAAGAAAACTCAATTGATAAAGACGATACCCTCGGGAAGAATCCACCTATGACTTCACTTATTATCTAACTTTCAATTCATATGATTTCTTTTACTTAGCTTGATCCGTGAGACTCTCTAACCTATATTAAACCATTTTTCGAAGCGAATAATGTCTAACCTTAGGTTAATTAGTGGAACTCTCATTCTCTTATAATAACCCCCTAAGGAAGCAGTAAATCGATCAATGGGCCCCCAAATTAGGTTTCACCCTAATCCAAAAAAATCTCGTAACCCTATCTCTAGGCTCCCGATCAACTCTGCTTAATTATGCTAGATCTTCTCTTAGGCAGGGTCTATTCCTCCTCCACCTAAGCACATCAGATTAAATTGAGCAACATAATTAAGAACAAACTAAGTATTTATCATATAAACTAAAAGAATTAAATAACAAAATCCATCATAGGTTTCATCCCCTTTAGGTATCTGAGGGGTTTAGTTCATAATAAAATAGGAAAACATCTCGAGAGAAAATATAAAACAAAACACAAGAAATCCCTAAAACCCCCTGAAAGAATTGAAGAAGAGATCCTCCGTCTTAAGTAGAATTTCGGCTCTTCGAGATGGATCAACTGGCTATCTTCGAGAATTCCCTAAACGAGTAAAGCTCAGCGAGAAAACTCGCTAAAACACGGCGCCCTAATTCTTGCCTTGGATTTGTTTTTATATACGTTTGGGATGCTTTACTTGGCTCCTAAGTACTCGTAATTCAAGTGAAATTCGTCCTAAGTGTTTGAGTGGACTTAGGATTGCGTTTCTTAGGCTCCAAGCATCCAATTCCGAGTGAAATTACTTTTTTCCGTAGCAGGGGCATGGCCTTGACACGCCCGTGTAAATCGTGGTCTAGCCCATGTCTCCATCCTGTCGATTTAGGCACGACTATGACATGCCCGTGCAATATCTGGGTCTATCCTCTCTCTCGATTCTGCCATTTTGGGAACGGCCATGTAGATCACTAGGCATGCCCGTGTGTGGACTTTATCGATGGGAAAATGGTCGTGTGAATCGGGGTAAGGCCGTAGTCTAGATAACTATCGAGGCACGACCGTGTGGCATGAAGTCCAGGCCGTGCTAATTTCTTGGGTCGGCCCACTTTGGTTTTTTTTAAGGCCGTTTTGCGTTCTTTTTATCCTTGGGTGCTTTCCTGAGTATAAGACACGAAAAGAAAGGATTAAGAGCAACTTTTTACATAAATTAAGGATAAATTCATCCAAAAGCATACTAAATGTGGGATTAAAATATGTTACTTTTACGGTTTATCAAATACCCCCACACTTAAGCTTTTGCTTTTCCTCAAGCAAAATTCTCAACTTACAATTAAAACGAACTTTCCATAATTCATAATTCCTATCGACATTGTCTCATCATAATTCATAGATAATTTATACATGGTTAATTCAACTCAAAGAGTCCTAAAGATTCAATTATGATAAGTCATACCTTTGTAGTACGAAAACATAGGTGTTTCCCCTTATCTAAGTAATTACCTTTATTTCAAAGCCGACAAGGATTGACGTCCTCACAATAGATTCACTCAAGTCACTCAAAAGTGTTTAAGGTTCAAGAATAAATACTCTAAGTCGAACCTGAAAAGTTAATCCCATAGACTTGCCTAGAAATCAAATCTCCACCCTTGTATATGAGTTGATACATAGATCAAAAGGTCTTTAATCAAGGCTGTAATGGGGTTATATGAGTTGATACATAGATCAAAAGGTCTTTAATCAAGGTTGTAATGGGGTTAGGGTTAACAACATGCTAACACACATCATACAAAGCAACATAATTAATGCAACCCGATCCTAACCATCCATATCGCCTTTTCTACCCGTGTGGTACCAAACCCTTGGTGGTGCCAAACCAGCTGGTGACATATAGTCACGATGTGTTACCAAAACACTGGTGTCCCAAAGACACAATATCCGTCAATGTGGTGCCAAACCTTTGGTGTCCCAAAGACACAATTGTGCTACCAAAGCTTTGGTGACCGAAGTCACAAATCATTGATGGGGCCAACCCATCGTGTGATACCAAATCACTAGCAGACGATCCCATATCTCAAGTGGGGCCAACCCACGGTGGTTAAACCACGAGGACAAGTCGCAATGAGGTGCCAAACCTCTGGTGACCCAAAGTCACAAAGTGTGCTACCAAAGCAACGGTGCTCACAAGACAAAATATCTTGCCCCTCCACTCATATCACCCACACATGTCATCTTGACTTATGTACAATATACAATCATGTAACTCATGCAACCATGTCCAACATTGCATCTCATAGCATATATATAGTATAGATCATCATATTCAAAGTATCCATAATAGGACTTGTAATAAAATAGACTTACGGGATCCGTACACATACCCCATTTGGGTATCAATTATCCATCATCTTGGTAGCGTTTTAACGAGCAAAGCAGGTTTATTAATAACATTACTAGGTATCGATTGTGTTAGTTTACACACAGTAAATCTGAGTCTAGAAATCCGACAAAAGCAATCTAAGTCCCTCGAGTACTAGCTTCTACAATCGGCCAAAACATAGGGGTTAGACATCTACACATTCGGCCAACACCATTTAGACCAAAAAGGGTTTGTCGAAAGCCCTTACCTTTCACCTGATTTGGTTTCCTACCAAATCCCGAACCAAAGAGTGGTTCCCTTAGACAATCGGCCCACCTATCAAGAAGGAACATTAATCTCTTGAAGCTTTGACTAACCAAGAATTAAGAGAATGAACTAACAACCAATCACTTAACCTCCACTTACTATCAACTGACAGAAGAAAACGGCTCCTCTTGCTTGCTTTGAAACCTTTGATGTCCTATAATAAGAATTGGTTTATAAAAGATTAGCACCTTCCAACAATCACAATCGGCCATCAACGTAATAAGAATCGGCAAGGTGAGAAAAAGAAGAGAAATGGCCATTCGGCCTAGTACTTACCCACTACCAAACGATTGGAACCAAGCTCCCAACACCACCAAATATTCGGCCAATACCAAGGAAGGTTCGGCCTAAGTGTTTAACACACACCTAAGCTCGGTTTGAGTGGAAAGAAAAGGAGTAGAAGTGAGAAGAAATGAAGGTTACGGCACCCCCAAAAAGGGATGAAGAGAAAACAATGGGGAGAAAATCGGCTAATAGGTTTTAAGAAAGAGAAAGAAATAGTTTGAAGATATGGAGAGGTGCTTTCGGTTTTGTGTGAAAGAAAAGAGAAAAAGTATTGTGGAGATGAAGTTTCGGCCAAGAATTGAAATGGGAAGAACAATAGTAAGAGAACACCTTCGGTTCTTTCTTGGAAAAGAAAAGAAAATGAAGATGAGGATGTTGGGGAGACTTTCGGCTAACAAAAATTTGAAAGGGAAAAGAGAGTTGAAAAGGGGTGCTAGGTTCGGCTTTGCACAAGATGCAAGTGAAAGGGAAAATGCAAACAATATTCGGTCACACACCAAATAAAAAGATGAAAGCAATTTGGCAACAAGATATTTGAACTTTCGGTTTAGGAGCATAAATTGAGAAAGGAAAAGGAAAAAAATGAAAACACACTAGGGGTTTCTGGTTTGCTTCTACCAAAGAGTGAATTGCTTGCTTCGACTAAAAGAAAAGAAAAGACTTAGTTGCTATCTCCTTCTATGAAAAAAAAAAACATGCACAAAGGCATATTCGCCTTCCTCTCCCACACCAAGCCGTCACTTCCCTCCAACTCCCCTAAATTCGCCACAATCCCCCAAAGCTCCCATTCACTCATTTGAAATGAGTGGACCAAGTCCTCCTCCATACTTTGCTCTCCACCATCCAAGTCACCACTTGACCAAGTCCAAGGTGGAGTTTAAATTTGCCACAACTCCTCCTCCATGCCGCCAAAATGAGAGCCAAAAGGGTTGGGATTCTTGCGACTTGAACATAAGACCTCCCCCTTGCCTTTGACGCCAACCACAAGCTCCTAGTGGCGCCTTGCTTTGCCACTCCACCAACTCATCTCTTGTGTTACAAATTCTCTTAAATTAATTAAAACCCCATCTCCTTCACTCCTATCCCTAAAGCCCAAAAACAAGAATTTTCCTCCTACTCAGGCACACTCCTAGCCTACAACTAAGCCCGTAAACACCCAAACAACATCATAGCAATCAATTAACCATGCAACAATGCCAAAATAAAATAGCCCTTAACCGGGATATTACGGTTCTACCCCTTAAAATAATTTCGACCTCGAAATTACAGTCGAAAGAGTTGCGGTATTCTTTGTCTCATCATATCCTCGGGTTCCCACGTAGCTTCTTCCACGCCATGATTCCGCCTAAAGAACCTTAACGAGGAGGCATGACTTCTGCGTAGAACCTTTACATCCCGATCTAAAATCAGCGGGCTCCTCCTCCATGGTCATATCTGGGTTTACCTCGATCTCTTCTACTACCACCACATGTGACGGATCTCGAGCGATAACGTCAAGCATCGACACGTGAAAGGCGTCGTGAATCGACTAAGCTCACTGGCAACTCAAGCTGATGCGCCACTTGGTCCCACACGCCTCAAGTATCTTATACTGCCCAATAAACCTCGGACTAAGCTTGCCTTTCCTCCCAAACCTTAATACTTTCTTCCACGGTGAGACCTTCAGAAGACCCGATCTCCCACAAGAAACTCGATATCTCTCCGCTTAAGATCGGCATAAGACTTCGCCGTCCAAGCTTCCTTCAATCGAGCTGAATCAACTTAACTTTGTCTTGGTCTCAAGAACCAACTCGTCCCAATAATCGACGTTCACTTAACTCGTCCAACAAGTTGGTGAACGACACTTCCTACCGCATAACGCCTCATAAGGTGCCATCTTAATGCTCGTTTGGTAGTCTGTTGTTGTGTTAATTCAGCTAACGGTAGATATTCCTCCCAACTACCCTCAAGTCCAAAACACACCTCAAGCATATCCTCCAAAATCATATAACCCTTCATCGATCGCCGTCGGTTTGCGGATGAAATCTTTGGTTGAAATCTAAGTGTACCCAGAGCACGATGTAACGCCTTCCGAACCTTGGCGTGAATCAGGGGTCCCTATCCGAGATGATCGACACGGGCACCCGTGCGTCTCACAATCTCGACACATACTGACTTTGCCAACCTCAAGTGAGTAATCCACCTCACGGAATAAAGTGAGTGATTTAGTACCGATCCACAACTACCCAAAGCGAATCCTTCTTGCTCGGTGTAGCGGTAATCCACCGCGAAATCCATAGTGATCCTTTCCCATTTCCTTTGTGGAATCTTCACTTGGTCAAGCAACCAGAATGACAGCGATGCTCACCTTGACTCTTGACATGTCGACACTTTCCTACAAACTCTGTCACCTCCTTTTTCGAGACCGGCCACGTAAGCGCCCCCGAGATCCTTATACATTTTGCTACCTCCGGGATGCATAGCGTAGGGTCGCTATGAGCATCTGAAGAATCCTCGCCTCAATTCAACATCTCTCGGCATACAAGCCTTCCACGAAACACGAACCCCATCATTGGACAAGTCAGAACCTTCAAACCATCATTACGCACTTGTGTCCTCTCGCGACTCAAAACCTCATCTAACAACCGCTTTTCTCGATCCGCTCAACCCAAGTAGTTTAACTCGCGGTTCGCTGAATACTCCGTCATCATACAAACTCAAGTGGGCAAACAACGCCTTAAATCGAAACAACCTTACGGCTCAACGCGTCGCCACGACGTTAGCCTTGCCGGATGATACTCAATTGAGCAATCGTAGTCTTTCAAAGCTCAATCCATCGGTATTGCTCTCGATTCAAGTCTTTCTGAGTCAGAAGGTACTTCAGACTTTTATGGTCCGTAAAGACTATCGATCTTTCTCCGTACAAGTAATGCCTCCATATCTTTAAGGCAAATACTACTACCGCTAACTCGAGATCGTGCGTAGGATAATTTATCTCATGTGGCCTCGGTATGCCGGGATCGTAAGCCACAACCTTCCCATCTGCATCAAGACACAACCCAAACTCGTATGTGATGCATCGCAATAAATATGAATTCCTTACCACCTCAGTCGATCGTAACCGAGCTTGGTCAAAATCTTCTTTAACTTATCGAAGCTCTCCTGCGCTTCTCACCCAAACAAACGGAACTCCTTCCTCAATAATTTGGTCGCCGGTCTTTGCAATTAACGAGAAACCTCTACAAATCTTTGGTAGTATCCGCCAACCCGTAAAACTTGAATTTCCGCATCGACTTAGGCGGCTTCCAATCCGAACCGCTTCTATCTTACTTGGGTCCACTCTAATCCCTCACCGATACCACATGACCCAAGAATGTCACCTCCACGAGCGAACTCGCATTCTTGAACTTCGTGATAGTTGTTTCTCCTTAGAATCTGCAATACCACCCGTAAATGAGCGTCATGCTCTTCCTCGATCCTGAGTATACCAAGATGTCGCCGATAAAAACTACCACGAATCGATCCAGTAATCGTTGGAACACCCTATTCATCGATCCATGAAAGTGCCGGTCGTTAGTCAACCCGAACGGCATAACCAAGAACTCAAAGTGCCTATACCGAGTACGGAATGCCGCCTTACGATATCCGCCTCTTTTACCTTCAATGGTGATACCTGGACCTTAGGTCAATCTTCGAGAAAACCGACGCCCCTTGGTGATCAAACAAGTCATCTATCCGAGGCGGTGGATACTTGTTTTTGATCGTCGACTTATTCGATTAGCGGTAGTCTATGCACATTCGCATAGTACCGTCTTTCTTCTTTACAAAGAGTAAGGCGCTCCCAAGGCGAAATACTTGGCCCGATAAAACCTCGGTCCAATAACTCCGGATTTGAGCCTTGAGCTCCACTAATTCTTTAGGTGCCATCCTGACGGAGCAATGGATCTTGGCGCAGCTCCGATAATGATCTATTCGAACTCTACCTCCCGATCTGGTGGCAAACCCAAGCTCCTCGAAAACACATCCACAAATTCCATCGTCTCGAGCAGTCTCCACAGAAGACTCCTTAGCCTCCAAGGCATACACATGCACCAAATATGCTTGACCTTTCCCGACCATTTTCTCGCTTTCAGAGCAGATACCAAGTTGGATGATAATTTCTCCTATTACCGATCAAAACTACTTCATCACCTCACCGTGCTCAGAACCATGCGCTTAGCCGCTTGATCCAACTCACTTTGATGCTTACCCACCACCATTCCGAGAATTAGATCGAACTCCCGAATGGCGTTCCATCGATCGCCTCGAAAGGTACCCCTTGGAGTTCTAGAGGTGCGTCTCATACGCTTTATCTACCACTACCGAGAGTGACCTAGAGGGCTTATTACGGTCATCGCCTAGAAGATATCTCGAGTCTAAATCCATTGTCTCTACTATACATCGGCAACATAAGAGTGTGTAGACCCCACATCAATTAAAGCGAGATAAGGAGAACCAAAAATCAAAAACGTCTGGGTGATGACGTCCGGTGCGTCGCCCTCCTCGGCGCCGCAAAGATATACCAATCCAGCCATGCGGCCTCGAGAACTACTGCACCTCGCCGGTGCTCATGGCCCGGCAGGCTGTAATCCTCCTCTGCCATTACCTCGGCCCCTCTGTGGCGGTCCATTATTTCTATATTGATTACGGCTCTGATTCTCAGACTGGATTCTAGCCAACTTGCGCGGACAGTCCCTCACACGGTGGTCCAACGAGCCACACTCAAAACAACCTCTGCCATCAGTCCAGCAGCCTCCCCAGTGAGCCTTTCCACAACGGTTACATCACGGCGGTCCTCACTGGCGGTAATAAACCTACCGTGATTCGCCCACTCGGTCTAGCCCTCTTCTCATTGATTACGACGCACCCGTAAGATCCAAAACTCCATTTATGACGGTTTCTATCCATACTCGCCTCACAGACTCTTTAATGCCCTCGGCAACCTTCGCCTTTTCAACGAACGCAAATTCACGCTCTGTTGGCGCAATCAACAATCTTAACTCGTCTCGCAGCCATCCTCGAAGCGAACGCACCTTTCCTCTTCAAGAGCCACCATACCCTGGCATACCGACTCTTCGATTTCGTAAGCTTCGGCCTCATACTCCGATCTGATTTGCTCCCTCGACTAACCTCGAAATGCTTTCCTCGCTCATTTATGTAATTAGCTGACGCATTTCTTCCGATAAGCGGCGAAAATAATCCCATGTCGATCTTCAATTTGCGGTATTTCATCACGGACCGTGAGCCACCTTGGTATGACTCATCCCGAAGAAGTGATACGATCCCCTTTAATTTCTCCTCGGTAGTTAGGTCCGGATCGTCCATGATCCGTTACGTGCTTCGGCCCGAAGACTTCAAGCGGCTTAGGAGCAACACCAGAGACACCGGAAGAATTCACCCCATTTGCCCGAAGTCGCTCAGCATGATTTCCTAGCTCCCACGCCCCACCTACTCCAGCTACCCTCTCTAAAACCCGCAAGATCGCTGATATCTGCATCCTCGCCGGATCATTCTCGAACTCACCACCTCGGTGGTGGCGGGCAGGTATCTCATTCTCTGAACCACCGCCCGAACCTACGGGCTCGAAGCGATACCATCCTACTGGCGTCACGCCCACGACCACGTCCACCCCGGTACTCATGACTAAATCTCACCGAATTAGAGAATTTTATGTATCGGTCATTATTCCCTTGTGTTTAAAGCAAAGTTTTATGAATTTTAAAGAAGCTTTGTTTTCGCGAGTCCACAGAGTCCTATTAGTCTCAGTCTCTAAAGTAGTCTTACTAACCATCCTATCATGTCAATCACAACAAATAGTACAGGGTACTTACAGGCGAACTGGGTGGGTGACTCGGTGCCATGCCCTTCAACCCATACTTTAAAAAAATGAATACTTGATTATTATAGTTTTAAAACATTTTGGGCCTCGGGCCCACAGTAGAAACTTTTGAACTTAGCTCGATATTAAATGTAACACCCCAAACCGGACAAGACACCACGTCCGATACGGTATGTTACGGAAAACAGGTTTGTGAGAGGTTAAATTTTTCGTTAGAAGCCGAGTGGGAACACAGTGTATTTTAGGAGACAATTTGAGTAGACTTGTTGAAATCAGATGAAGTATTTGAAACCCGAAGATTTTGAAATCCTAACCAGTACGTGTGGTTAAACGAGTTTAAAACCATTTAAACCTTAGTAGTTTTTCTAGTGTTACTTAAAACCCTTTCTTTTTAGACTTAGGAGTAATACAAGTTTGATTTGAAAATCATTTGAATTTTCTTACTGTAAAGACATAGTGTAATACCCGATGGTATGGTTTTAAAAACACATTGCGTTAAAATTTTGAAATCATTATCTTTCCAAGTTTTAGTAAAATTCATACCAACTTGTTTTGTTAAGGCATATTAAAAATCTAATTAAAACATAAACATCACCAAAACATAAATTAAAGGCCTTTTACCAATCCAAAATAAAACCCAAATAAAGTAAATAAGCCAAAGTACCCAAATTCAATAATCCTTTATTAAAGCATGGCATGTGCACCGAGTCCATCCGGCTCCATGTCCGCGTCTACGAGTCACTGAAATGTCAAAGGAGAGGGTGAGTCGAGTGACTCGATGTGTAAATCCCGCTCTCAAGAACAACATGCTAACACACATCATACAAAGCAACATAATTAATGCAACCCGATCCTAACCATCCATATCGCCTTTTCTACCCTGTGGTACCAAACCACTGGTGGTGCCAAACCACCGGTGACATAGAGTCACGATGTGTTACCAAAACACCGTGTCCCAAAGACACAATATCCGTCAATGTGGTGCCAAACCACTTTGGTGTCCCAAAGACACAATTGTGCTACCAAAGCACGGTGACCGAAGTCACAAATGCATTGATGGGGCCAACCCATCGTGTGATACCAAATCACTAGCAGACGATCCCATATCTCAAGTGGGGCCAACCCACGGTGGTTAAACCACGAGGGACAAGTCGCAATGAGGTGCCAAACCTCTGGTGACCCAAAGTCACAAAGTGTGCTACCAAAGCCTTGGTGCTCGTCGACAAAATATCCTTGCCCCCTCCACTCATATCACCCACACATGTCATCTTGACTTATGTACAATATACAATCATGTAACTCATGCAACCATGTCCAACATTGCATCTCATAGCATATATATAGTATAGATCATCATATTCAAAGTATCCATAATAGGACTTGTAATAAAATAGACTTACCGGATCCGTACACATACCCCATTTGGGTATCCAATTATCCATCATCTTGGTAGCGTTTTAATGAGGCAAGCAGGGTTTATTAATAACATTACTAGGTATCGATTGTGTTAGTTTACACACCGGTAAATCGAGTCTAGAAATCCCGACAAAAGCAATCTAAGTCCCTCGAGTACTAGCTTCTACAATCGGCCAAAACATAGGGTTAGACATCTACATTCGCCAACACCATTTAGACCAAAAGGGTTTGTCGAAAGCCCTCACCTTTCACCGATTTGGTTTCCTACCAAATCCCGAACCAAAAGTGGTTCCTTAGACAATCGGCCCACCTATCAAGAAGGAACATTAATCTCTTGAAGCTTTGACTAACCAAGAATTAAGAGAATGAACTAACAACCAATCACTTAACCTCCACTTACTATCAACCCATGTAAGAAAACGGCTCCTCTTGCTTGCTTTGAAACCTTTGATGTCCTATAATAAGAATTGGTTTATAAAAGATTAGCACCTTCCAACAATCACAATCGGCCATCAACGTAATAAGAATCGACAAGGTGAGAAAAGAGAGAAATGGCCATTCGCCTAGTACTTACCCACTACCAAACGATTGGAACCAAGCTCCCAACACCACCAAATATTCGGCCAATACCAAGGAAGGTTCGGCCTAAGTGTTTAACACACACCTAAGCTCGGTTTGAGTGGAAAGAAAAGGAGTAGAAGTGAGAAGAAATGAAGGTTACGGCACCCCCAAAAAGGGATGAAGAGAAAACAATGGGGAGAAAATCGGCTAATAGGTTTTAAGAATGAGAAAGAAATAGTTTGAAGATATGGAGAGGTGCTTTTCGGTTTGTGTGAAAGAAAAGAGAAAAGTATTGTGGAGATGAAGTTTGACCAAGAATTGAAATGGGAAGAACAATAGTAAGAGAACACCTTGGTTCTTTCTTGGAAAAGAAAAGAAAATGAAGATGAGGATGTTGGGGAGACTTTCGGCTAACAAAAATTTGAAAGGGAAAAGAGAGTTGAAAAGGGGTGCTAGGTTCGGCTTTGCACAAGATGCAAGTGAAAGGGAAAATGCAAACAATATTCGGTCACACACCAAATAAAAAGATGAAAGCAATTTGGCAACAAGATATTTGAACTTTCGGTTTTAGGAGCATAAATTGAGAAAGGAAAAGGAAAAAAAATGAAAACACACTAGGGGTTTCGGTTTGCTTCTACCAAAGAGTGAATTGCTTGCTTCTGACTAAAAGAAAAGAAAAGACTTAGTTGCTATCTCCTTCTATGACCGAAAAAAAACATGCACAAAGGCATATTCGCCTTCCCTCTCCCACACCAAGCCGTCACCTTCCCTCCAACTCCCCAAATTCGCCACAATCCCCAAAGCTCCCATTCACTCATTTGAAATGAGTGGACCAAGTCCTCCTCCATACTTTGCTCTCCACCATCCAAGTCACCACTTGACCAAGTCCAAGGTGGAGTTTAAATTTGCCACAACTCCTCCCTCCATGCCGCCAAAATGAGAGCCAAAAGGGTGGGATTCTTGCGACTTGAACACAAGACCTCCCCTTGCCTTTGACGCCAACCACAAGCTCCTAGTGGCGCCTTTGCTTTGCCACTCCACCAACTCATCTCTTGTGTTACAAATTCTCTTAAATTAATTAAAACCCCATCTCCTTGACTCCTATCCCTAAAGCCCAAAACAAGAATTTTCCTCCTACTGGGCACACTCCTAGCCTACAACTAAGCCCAGTAAACACACGAACAACATCATAGCAATCAATTAACCATGCAACAATGCCAAAAATAAAATAGCCCTTAACCCGGGATATTACAAAAGGTGCGGATATAGGCTGAATTAGAGGTTTAGAATCGATATTGACTTGAAAAATTGCCTAACTAGAAACACTGAACTAATATGAATATTTACTTCGAATAAAAACAAATAATACCTCTTTTGATAATTACTCCATAATAAGGAATATTTTGATACTACTTTAATACGAGCTTTTTCTTTACCAATTGGAGTTTAAATGCTCTAAGCTATTTTATATACTACCAATATTGAATATACTTGGATTTTTTTTAGAACAAACTAAGTAAAATAAAAGGAACTTTGATAATTGAAATATCCTAGTTTGGCAATTGATCAAGTCAATTCTCGATAAGGGGTAGTCAAAGGAATGTTGATAACAAATACAAAGGGATTTTGGTTTAATATTAGTGGGTGAGTCAATAAAAAGGTTATTAGGATTCAACTGGGTTCACTAGGGGTTAATTTGTGTAGGTAGGCTTTTTAGTAGTTTGAACGGGTTGAAACCTAGGTGCCTTTATCATCTCAGTATATCAAATCATTAGTGTGGTCTCGACATGTATAAATGAGGCAAGTTCTAGAATAATAGTTCAAAGTTGACACACTCATAATCAATAAAGTGAGCACGAAAAAGAATACATGCTCTATAAGGCTCAAAATCTCACAAAAATTATGGGTGTTTTTGACATCAATCCCTGTAAATTTCAAACTTCAAGGTAATACTCGAATTTAGTTCAACAACCTATCAATTTTAATTTTTAGAAAGTAGACTTATCATGCTTGATTCTCTAGTATTCTTCAAATTTAATCATCAATGCACAATTAACTATGACTTATTCAAGACATATCAATAAAAATCATAAATCATCAGAATTTTCATCCTAATTAATAATATGAGAAAAATAATTAAAATCAAGACATAATTCATGGATTTTCAAATAATACTATAGTTAACCCCCCCACACTTAAGATGTACATTGCCCTCAATGTACAAAGATAGATAATGAAAGTAATGGGATAAAGCAAAAGAGAAGGGAGAAAGTGACACTTCCTAAATTTTTGGATAGAGTCCAAAATACATTCCTCGGGTGACTTTTATGTGAATATGTGTTTGTGCAGCGTGTGATTGATTCTGCAAAGTCACTTAGTTAATAATTTTTGAATAGGGATTGCTTATGAGGTTAGATAGCCAATGGTATGAAAATAAAATAATAATAATAATAATAATAATAAAATTGAAATACTAATTAAAGTTTAAATTGAAAGCAATGTTCGATGATAAAAATAATAAATTTAAAATTTAGAAAAGTGGATGTCAAATAGCAATTTATGAGGACTTAGAGGTCCTCATCGTCAATTGGATCCTGTGGAGGTGTTGGTGGTGATATATGAAAGTGATGGCAGATTTGCTGCAGGGTAGCCTCGATCCCATCAAAGCGTCGAGTAGTGTCTATAAACTGTTGGGTATAGTATTGATCGAATTGCATGAGGCGTGTCGAGATATCAACCAATGAAGTTGCTGAAGATGATGGTTGCTGGCTCGGAACTTGTGGGACATCATCAGTAATGTCCGCGGGTATCTCCTCCTCTATTGCTAGTCTGTATTGAGGGGGTCCATCCCTCGACGATGCTTGATCATCTTCATGTGTAACATCGTCTGGATCCCCTGAGGTGTCATATGTCCGATTAGTGTAAGTGAGGACCTCTGATGATCGGTGTTGAGGAGTCCAAAGTGTCGTGCCAATCGCGTTATGTACGGTCCCATTGATAGGATTCCCTTTCTATGCGCCTCCATCTGGTGCTGTATTGCACATGCAATAAAATATGCCACATCGAAAACATGTCCTTCGGACATGCATGATAAAAAGTAGACATCTTGTCCATTAACGATGCCGGTGCTCTCTTTGCAGCCTGTAATGGTGTGAGCAAGGATAGCATGAATGTACCTGAGAGCTGGGGAAAGGGCGGTTGCCTTAGAACGATTGGGATTATAGGTTTTTGTAGTGGGTTGTAGTTTTTGCCAGCACTTGAGTGGTTCACAGTGGAGCTCTCGGTTTAAATCGTCCAATGGGTTTTCTTCTATGAATTCGGGTGTGTAAAGTTAGAATGCCGTTCCGAATTGAGGTATGCTTAGTTGACGAACTGAGCCTCCCAGGCGGAATTAGATGGTGTCGGCATCGTCAAAGTGTGTCATTACCCTCTGAAGTGTGAATGTAGCATAGAATTCAAGGGTAAGTTCCAAAAATGTGGGTTCATCGATGGCAAAGAAGTTTTCCCAAGGGTCGATTGAGAGAAGTGCCTGAATATTAGTTTTGAGTCTGACTTGCCTCACTGCACTCCAGTCAATGCGTCTACCAGTGCCGATAGGTCTCTTCTGGATCTTTATATAGCACTCTTCTTGTGTTGCTTAAGGGAATCTGAGGAAAGGATGTCAAAGTTCGATAGAGGCACTTGCGGAGGACGATCCAGATGTTTTTCTCTTCTTACTTGGAACGGATCGTTTAATACGTGATGATGACATAATTCCTGAAAAGTAATCAAAAGAGAACCAATGCCACATGAAATCAATCACTATTATTATAATTTCTTCTTCAAGAAAATATCAGCAACCATAATTATTCATTTAGAATAATTCATCACTAAAATCATACTAAATAAAATAATAAGGCTATACAAGGAATTCATTGAAACCAGTCATGTTGCATTATAATTTAAAGGTTAACTATGTTTTGCAATATAGCATCAATTCGTCAATGATGGGAGCTGATAAAAGCATCGTGCAAAAAGTACTGCAGCAGAGATTTCATCAACAAGAGAAATAGGAGGACGCATTTAACAAATAACCAAGAAGAAATTTAAAGCAAATGTACTGAACCAAATTGAATAAACAAACAATGAATCAAATTCTTTTGAAATCTAAGATTAAACAGAACTTTCAATAAGGAGAGAAAAGGAAAAAAATATTTGAAAAAATGAATAAAAAGGAACTAGGAACGGTGGTTTTTGTTGAGCACGGCCTGGTGGGGGTGTGGTGATTGCGTGCACGGTGGTGTTGCAACCGTGTATGTGGTTTGTGGTTGCTTCTTTGAGAAAAAAATGGTTGGAAGGTGGTGGGTTAGGGAAGGGGGACTGATTTGGTGGCTGGTTTGAAGAAAAAGAGTTTGAAATCTAATTTTTAGGGTTTGGGGTTAGGGAAGAGGACGGTCATTTAATATATAGGGAAGGTAACACGGCCTTCCGCCACGGCCGTGTTCAATTTGATATGCTTGTGCTTTTCGTGGTTTTTAAAAATTGAGCGCGATTTAGGGTTTTTAGCACGTCCGTGTGTCAAATTGGCACGCCCGTGCTTGGTAAGTTAGTATGTTCACATAGTCGTGGTGCACGGCCGCGTAATGCCCGTGCTTGGTAAGTCAGTATGTTCACACGGTCATGGTGCACGGCCGTGTAATGCCCATGTTAGACAAGTCAGTAGCCTCACATGGTTATTCCGCAAGGCCGTGTTCTGGTGTTGCTATCCATGTTTGAGAAGTCAGTGTCTTCACACGATTATAAGGCACGGCCGTGCCTTTTTGTCACAGCCTGTGTTGAAGAAGAGAGGTTTTCCCTGTTTGTACACGGTCATCGGCACGCCCGTGTCACAGGCCGTGTTAATGATCTTGCATTTTTGTTAGACTTTTACAAAATAATGTTAATGCAGTTAGCATTTGGGTTGCCTCCCGAAAAGCGCTTGTTTATAGTCTTAAGATAGACTCTCCTTGTTTTTAGTTCTAAAGGAAGGCTCGTGGAGCATAAACTCCTCTCTCGTATCTCTAAAATCTGCACCATTATAAATTTTAAGTCGGTGACCATTTACCTTGAACGTGCCTTTAGTAGGATGAGTTACCTCAATGGTGCAATATGCAAATATTGTTTTGATCATGAATGGTCCTGACCATCTGGATTTTAGCTTCCCAGGGAATAGTTTAAGCCTTGAATTGTATAGTAGGACTAGGTCCCCTGCTTAGAAATGTTTTGATCGCTTGAGGCAAGCATCGTGACGTCGCTTTGTTTCTTCCTTGTATAGCTTTGAGTTCTCATAGGCTTCCGTTCTCCATTCATCCAGCTCATTTACCTGCATCATTCATTTTTTTCCTGCAAGTTTGAGGTCAGTATTTAAAAATTTTATTGCCTAGAAAGCTTTGTGTTCTAACTTGAGTGGTAGATGACAGCTTTTCCCGTATACAAGCTTGCATGGGGATGTCCCTAGAGGCATTTTGAATGCTGTTCTGTAAGCCCATAAAGCATCATCTACTTTAACTACCCAATCTTTTCTATTTGATTCAACCATTTTTCTAGAATGCACTTAAGCTCTCGGTTTGCTACCTCAACTTGCCCACTAGTTTGAGGATGATATGGGTGGTCTGCTTTTGTGGCATACTCCATATTTTTAGAACTTTTCAAATTGTGTATTACAAAATGAGTACCCTATCACTAATGATGGCTCTAGGTGTCCCGAATAGAAAAAATAGTTTCTTGAGAAATTTAACTACTACCCTAGCATCATTGGTAGGTAAGGCTTCCGCTTCTACCCATTTTGACATGTAATCAAGTGCTACTAAGATGTATTTATGTCCAAAGGAACTAGGGAATGGTCCCATAAAATCTATACCCCATACATTAAATATTTCACATGAAAGCATATATGTTTGAGGCATTTCATCACGTTTAGAGATATTACCTGTTCTTTGGCATTTGTCACACGAGGTAACATACCCGTTGGCATCTTTAAATAGGGTAGGCCAGTAAAAACCTGATTCGAGTATTTTGTGTACGGTATTAATACCACTGTAGTGTCCTCCTGATGGTCCTGAATGACAATGTTCTAGGATTTTGTTTGCCTCTATCCTTGTAACACATCTTCGAATTACCTGATCTGTGCATATGCGAAAAGAAAGGGATCCTCCTAAAAATAATTTTCACATCAAGAAAGAATCGCTTCTTTTGGTGATGTGTCAATTTTTTTAGTAGGATGTTAGGCTGCTAGATAGTTTGCAATATTTGCAAACCGTGGTACTTTAGAATATGTTATAGAAAAGAGCTGTTCTTCGGGAAATGAATCATTTATTTCATGTTCATCAAGTTTTTTGGTATGTGGATTTTCGAGTCTTGAAAGATGATCTGCCGCGAGATTCTCAGCTCCCCTTTTATCCTTTATTTCCAAGTCAAATTCTTGTAAGAGTAAAATCCATCGTATTAGTCTAGGTTTTGCATCAGGTTTGTTTAAAAGATAATGAAGAGCTGAATGATCAGTGTAAACAACAACTTTAGATAATATTAGATATTGTCTAAATTTGTCAAAAGCAAAACTACACTTGCAATTCTTTCTCGATCGTGGTGTAATTTTCTTGGGCGGTGTCAATGTTACGCTAGCGTAGTAGATCTATTGAAAATGCTTGTCTTTCGTTGTCCCAAAGCGCACCTCTCGCAAAGTCACTTGCATCACACATTAATTGAAGGGTAAGTTCTAATCGGTTCAATTATAATCGGTGCATTTATTAATTTATCCTTAAGGACATTGATCGCATCTAAACATTCTGATTGAAATTAAAAGGAACATCTTTTTCTAGTAACTTTGTCAAAGGCTTAGCTATTTTAGAGAAATCCTTAATAAATCTTCTATAAAAACCTGCGTGTCCTAAAAAACTTCTAATAGCCTTAACTGAGCTAGGGGGAGGTAATTTTTCTATGGTTTCAACTTTTGCTTTATCTACCTCAATTCCTTTACTAGAAATCTTATGTCCTAATACAATCCCTTCTCTAACCATAAAATGGCATTTCTCTCAATTTAAAACAGGGTTTGTTTCTTCACATCTCGTTAGAACTCATTTTAAATTTTTAAGGCAAAGATGGAAAGAATTACCAAATACTGAGAAATCATCCATAAATACCTCCATGATGTCCTCCACGAGTTCGTCGAAGATTGCTAACATGTAACGCTGAAAAGTAGTAGGAGCATTACATAATCCAAAAGGCATTCTTCGATAAGAAAATGTACCGTATGGGCATGTAAATGTTGTTTTTTCTTGATCTTCAAGAGCTATGGGGATTTGAAAGTACCGGAGAGTCCATCCAGGAAGCAGTAGTACATATGCCCGGAAAATCTTTCTAGCATTTGATCTATGAAAGGAAAAGGAAAATGATCTTTTCTGGTGGCATCATTCAACTTTTTATAGTCTATGCAGACCCTCCATCCTGTAACTGTTCTTGTGGGAATTAACTCATTTTTTTCATTGGGTACTACCGTCATTCCTCCTTTCTTTGGGACTACCTGCACAGGACTTACCTAAGTGCTATCAGAAATAGGATAGATTATTCCTGCATCTAGAAGTTTAATTACCTCATCTTTGACCACGTCTTTCATGTTGGGGTTTAAATGTCTCTGAGGTTGCACACATGGTTTATATTCTTCTTCCATCAAAATTTTGTGGGTGCAGAATGTGGGGCTTATTCCCTTGATATCGGAAATTTTCCAAGCTATGGCTTTCTTGTGTTCTTTTAGTACTTTTATTAGTTCCTCCTTTTCTTTAGATTTTAATTCTGAGGAGATGATTACTGGTAGTGTAGAATTGTCTCCAAGGAATGCGTATTCTAGGTGCTTTGGTAACTGTTTGAGTTCCAATTTGGGTGGTTCTACGATGTAGTTTTTTTGTTTTATTTCATTATCATTCTCGATGTCTTCTTCTTTCTGTTGTTCATATGATGACATTTTCAGATTCGACTCATTGTCTTCATCTTCTTCTCCCTCTTCTTGAGCCGGACACAATTCCAATGTGTCACCTTGTATAATTTCCTGTAATGAATTTTTTATAATATGATTAGTAGTGTCAACGAAATAACAGGAATCATCTTGTTCTTTAGAATATCGCATGGCATCACAGAGTTGAAAGATAATTTCATCATCACCTATCCTTAGAGCTAGTTTACCATTACCTACATCAATAATAGCTTTAGCAGTGGCTAAAAAGGGACGCCCTAAGATTAAAGGAACATTAATGTCTTCATCCATGTCTAACACAACAAAATCAACAGGAAAAATAAATTTATCAATTTTGACCAAGACATCTTCAATAATTTCCCTAGGATATTTGATAGATCTATCAGCTAATTGAATACTCATCCTAGTGGGATTTGGTTCCCCAAGATTTAGCCGTTTAAATAATTTGTAAGGCATTAAATTAATACTAGCGCCTAAATTTGCTAACGCTTTCTTGATGTTTAAACTACCAATTAAGTAAGGAATAGTGAAACTCCCTGGATCTTTTAATTTTCGTGGTAGTCTATTTTGGAGAAGGGCTGAACATTCTTCGTTAAGCTCCACCATGGATACCTCCTAAAGCTTCCTTTTGCTCGTAAGAAGTTCCTTTAAGAATTTTGCATACTTTAGCATCTGTGAGATAGCTTCAACGAAAGGTAAGTTGATATGTATTTGTTTAAAGAGTTTGAGGAACTTACCGTATTGAGCATCTAGTTGTTCTTTCTTCAATTTTTCTGGATATGGAATTTTTGTCTTATTCTCTGTAGGCAATGGATTATTGTTCTCACCTCCTACACTTTTTTCTTGATAATTTCATGTGGTGTCTTCCTTTATAGTTCAATTAACTCTTTGCCACTCCTTAGTATAACTGTTTTTGCCTGCTGTGTGCCTTTGGAAAAAATCTCTAGCCATATTTCACATAATATCTTAATAAGTAGTCCAACCGACGTGATGATTTCTCTTACCTGAATTTTGATTCCCTCGATTGATATTTGTTGTTCATCGAGTGTTTCTTCAGCCTTTTGAAGACGAGAGTTTGTAGCCGTCACCAATTTTGTCAGAATCTCTTCGAGGTTTGATTCCCTTTCCTTTGGATAAGGTTGTTGAAAATTTAGAGGAAAATCCTTTCTTTGGTCATTCCATGAGAAGTCAGGATGGTACCTCCATCCTATATAGTGGACTCGTTCGTTTTTCATGCCATATCCGTAGGGTGGGTACTCAGGATTCGCCACGCCACTCAGATTCGAGTTATACTGCATTATTGGGTGTACCTGCGAGAAATTATTCAAACCATCAATCTTTTTATTCATTATTTCGAACTGATTAGATAACTTGGTGACCACGTCGAGGTTAAAAATACTGGTTGCTTCAGTAGGAATTGTCACCACGCCTTGCCACTGATAATTATTCAGTGCCATTCCTTTTGAAAGACTAGAATTATCTGTCAAGATTTAAATAAAAGAAAAGTTAGCAAAGTAAAATAATAATAATGGTTAAAGTAATAAAAATAGAGCTTTCGTAATATTTTAGAACTCCATGGGCAGCGCTAAAACTTGATTCTCAAAAAGCATCTAGTTTTAAAATTTATAAAAGAGTGATCGAACACAGAGGTATTGCGACAACGATAGAGGTAAGCGCACCTATCGAACGAGAGTATAGCTCAAAGTAGAATAACTTTATCGAACCCAAGGAACCTAAAAGTACTATTACTCACTTTCTTTCTATTATTTAGCCTAAAATATGGAGTGATTGGTTTATGAAATCTAAAACAAATGAAATACTTAAACTTAAATACAAAGATAAAAGAACAAAACTTTGGGAAAAGACTTTGAAGAAAACTCAATTGATAAAGATGATACCTTGGGAAGAATCCACCTATGACTTCACTTATTATCTAACTTTCAATTCATATGATTTCTTTTACTTAGCTTGATCCGTGAGACTCCCTAACCTATATTAAACCTTCTCTCGAAGCGAATAACGTCTAACCTTAGGTTAATTAGTGGAACTCTTGTTCTCTTATAATAACCCCCTAAGGATGCAGTAAATCGATCAATGGACCCCCATATTAGGTTTCACCCTAATCCGGCAAAATCTCGTAACCCTATCTCTAGGCGCTCGATCAACTCCACTTAATTATGCTAGATCTTCTCTTAGGCAGGGTCTATTCCTCCTCCACCTAAACACATCAAATTAAATTGAGCAACATAATTAAGAACAAACTAAGTATTTATTATATAAACCGAAAGAATTAAATAACAAAATCCATCATAGGTTTCATCCCCTTCTGGTATCTGAGGGGTTTAGTTCATAATAAAATAGGAAAACATCTCGAGGGAAAAGATAAAACAAAACATAAGAAATCCCTAAAACCCCCTGAAGGAATTGAAGGAGAGATCCTCCGTCTTGAGTAGAATTTCGGCTCTTCGAGATGGATCAACCGGCTATCTTCGAGTAATTCCCTAAACGAGTAAAGCTCTGGCAAAAAACTCTGCTAAAACCTGACGCCTCCTAATTGCTACCTTAGATTTGTTTTTATATACGTTTGGGATACTTTACTTGGCTCCTAAGTACTAGTAATTCAAGTGACATTCGTCCTAAGTATTTGAGTGGAATTAGGATTACATTTCTTGGGGTCCAAGCATCTAATTCTGAGTGAAATTGCTCTTTTCTGCGGTAGGAGCACGGCCTTGACACGCCCGTGTAAATCCTGGTCCGGCCCGTGTCTCCATCCTATCGATTTAGGCAAGGCTATGACATGCCCGTGCAATATCTGGGTCTAGCCTCTGTCTCGATTCTACCATTTTGAGAACGACCGTATAGATCACTAGGCACGCCCGTGTGTGGACTTTATCGATGGGTTTGGTTTGTTTTAAGCCCGTTTTGCGTTCTTTTTATCCTTGGGTGCTTTCCTGAGTATAATACACAAAAAGAAAGGATTAAGAGCACCTTTTTACATAAATTATGGATAAATTCATCCAAAAGCATACTAAATGTGGGACTAAAATATGTTACTTTTACGGTTTATCAGTTGGATCGGTAAACCCAGCCCCCAAGTTCAATAAGCGGGCTGTATCAGTGGTTCGCGATTGGCCACCTGGGTGTGGCCTAGCATCTGAACAGGAGAGTAGATCGATGGCGGTAGTGTCTATTGACGACAGTGTAGACATAGAAAGTGTAGTCTTGCGAGTAATCAGGTGTGTATCTCTTACACACTTTATATGCAATGTGTTAGTATGTTAATATCATGTATATTGTCAAAAGCCGAAATAACTGTGGATATGGATATAAAAGCGAGGACTCCGGGTAAGTCCAATTCTGGTGGCTAGTGTTAACTGCCTCTGTTAAATCTGTAAATGCCATGTTACATAATCTGTGAATGCTAAGTATGATTATTTCTGAAAGGCATGTTCATTTAAATGGGTATGATGAGAGGAGGAGGAAGATATTATTATTTGTGACTTTGGGTCACCAGTGGTTTGGTACAATATATGAATATTTGTGACTTTGGGTCACCAGTGGTTTGGCACCACATATGTTATCTTCGTGACTAGTCCCAGTGGTCTGGCACCACAGTGGGTTGGACCACATATTATATTAAAAGGGATTGTCACCAGTGGTCTAGCACCACCAGTGGTTTGGTACCACATATGTTAATTCGTGACTTTGAGTCACCAGTGGTTTGGCACCACTAGTGGTTTGGTACCACACAGGGGAGAATCGGGAGTTCGGATGGTTAGGTTCTGGGTTGCATGGTATGTATATTTGCATATGAATCGGTGTATGAGCTTATCATCTTCGGGATGGGGATTTATACACTGAGTCTCGGTGACTCACCCCTTCCCTTACATTTTGCAGATAATCCCTAGTTCGCGGACATGGAGCCGGGATGGGCTCGAGGTGGCCATGCTCAGCAGTTGTTTTCTTTATTAAATGGTTAAATTTTGATTTTACTTTGTTTTAAATTTTGGGTTTCCGATTATGTAATAAGGGCATCTATATTTTGCTTTGGGCTTATTTATTTTGACAAATGTCTTGAATTCATGACAAACATTAAAGCAAGGATAACAAGGAAAGAAACTATAAAATGAATGTTTTCACAACCTTAATAAATTCTGAGATTTTCTAAAACTTTACCATCGGGTAAATAAGCGATGTTGTAGCAGCGATGAGTCAACCTGATTTTCTTCAAAACAAACCTGAAAATGATTTTTACGAATTACTTAACTAAATTTTGGTTTCCATAAAATGAAACACTTTCCTTGCAATTTAAGTCAACAATTTGTTAAAAAAATGATTCTTTTCTAGTGACATGCTGGATTCTATCGTAGCGTTTGACCGGGTTTGGGGTGTTACAATTGTGGTATCAGAGCCTGGTTCAAAAAGCTTGACTGTGGGCCTGTGGCCCAAAATGTTTTTCAATTAAGAGTTTATGAAATGATTTTGATAGAAAATGCATACTTTGGGAAAAGCATGGCACCTGAGTCTCCAGCACCAATTCGTAACGGTAAGCCCCCCAAACTTTTGATTGCATGGCATGCTAGTAGTAGAAATCTACTTTAGAGACTGAAGCTCATAGGATTGTGTGAACTTGCAAGAACAACTACTATAAAAAAATTATTTATAAGACTGTTCTGTAATAATCAGTGGAAGAAAGCTAACTCATAAAATTCCCTAATTAGATTAATTCGTGAATGCTAGTCATGAGCACTCGAGGACGTAGTCGTAACACGCGTGGACGTGGTAGGGGTAGGATGACGTGTCTGAACCAGTCGGGTCTGGTCATGGGTCAGAGGATGAGGTACTGCCGCCGCCAGCTGTGGGCGCTGAGTTTCAGGATCAGACAGGTGGTGATGATGTGGTGTCGCAGGCAATGCTATGGGTTCTGGAGAGAGTAGCTAGAGCAGGTGGGGGTACAGAGGCTCAAAAATTAGTGCCTGAACGACTCTGAGACAATGGAATAGAAGTATTACGGGGTGTTTCTGGTGTGGCTCCCAACACAGCTAAGTATTGGCTTGAGGCGATAGAGCGTATTATAGAGATTTAGACTTTACGACCGAGGAGAAGTTGAAGGGGATAGTGTCTCTTCTCCGAGATGAATCTTATCAGTGGTGGCTCATGGTCTGGGATGGTGCGATAGCCAACTATCTCACTTGGGATTTCTTTAAGGCGGCATATCAGAGAAAGTATGTCAGGTCCGGTTATATCGATGCACAACGTAAAGCATTTTTAAGACTGGTCCAGGGGAGTAAGTCAGTATCTGAGTATGAGGCGGAGTTCTTAAGGTTGAGCCATTATGCTCAGGGTATCGTAGCTACGGAACACAAGTACTGTGTCTGGTTTGAGGACGGGCTGAGAGATGAGTTACGGTTGCTAATCACTCCACAATAAGAGAGGGAATTTTTGTTCTTGTAGAGAAGGCTAAGATAGCCGAGAGGGTGAAGGAGTCGACGAGGCAGAATCTGGATAAAAATAGGAACAAGAGGAGTTTTGGGCCATCAGGGTCTGCTGGGGATTCTCAAAAGAGGGCTAGATTTGGCGGACCGAGTCAAGCTACACGGTCTTCCTCTACTACTCAATGGCCATCACAGTGTGCTCGATGTGGGAAGTCCCATTGGGGAGAGTGTTGGACAGGTAACAGAGGGTGCTTTGAGTGTGGGTCGATGGATCACCGAGTAAAGGATTGTCTGCAGAAGCTAGCTAGGATGTAGTCTGAGGGTCAGGGGCGTGATCAGTTTATGAACGGTAGACAAAAACCACAGAGGGGTCGAGGTTCAGCCAGGGGTGGTAATGGTAACGGGCGAGGTCGTGGAGCACCAGGCAGAGGTGCTGGGAATGCTGACGCAAGATAGCCTGGGTTGGTCTATGCTGCGAGGCATCGAGAGGAGGGCGACGTACCGGACGTCATAACCAGTACGCTTTTAATTTTTAGGTTACCGTATACTACTTTGATTGATGTCGATTTGGCGCACTTATATGTTGCTAGTAGTATAGTGGAAACATTAAACTTAGCCCATGAGGTTTCTTCTAGGAAGATGATTGTAATTAGCCCTCTAGGTCACTATGTGGAAGTAAATAAACTGTATAGGGATGTACCCCTAGAACTCCAAGGGGTAGTGTTTTTGGCTGATATGATGGAACTGCCATTCGGTGAGTTCGATTTGATCTTAGGGATGGATTGGCTAGTGAAGTATCAGGCAAGTTTGGACTGTGCGACTAAGCATATAGTGTTAAGGTCTGTCAAGGGTGAAGAGGTGGTAATGATAGGTGATAGAAGAAATTACCTATCCAATGTGGTATCTGCTTTGAAGGCTGAGAAGATGGTGAGGAAAGGATGTAAGGCATTCATGGTTCATGTTTTTGCTTAAGAGGGCAAGGAGTTAACTGCGGGAGATGTCCGAACGGTGAAGGAATTTGTCGATGTGTTTCCAGAAGAGCTTCTGGGTTTGCCTCCTGATCGTGAAGTTGAGTTTGGTATAGATCTGTTCCCTGGAACCGCGCCAATGTATATTGCCCCGTATAGGATGGCACCGAAGGAGTTAGTGGAGCTGAAGGCATAGATTCAAGAGCTGTTGGATCGAGGTTTTATCCGGCCGAGTGTATCGCCTTGAGGAGCACCTGTGCTTTTCGTTAAGAAGAAAAATGGAACAATGCAGATGTGTATAGATTACTGTCAGTTGAATAAGTTGACGATTAAGAATAAGTATCCGTTACCGAGGATAGATGACCTGTTCGATCAACTTAAGGGAGCATCAATTTTCTCTAAGATTGATTTAAGGTTGGGGTACCACCAGCTTAAGATAAAGGAGGCTGATATCCATAAGACGACGTTTTGCACTCGTTATAGGCACTATAAGTTTTTGGTAATGCCGTTTGGTTTGACCAACACGCCAGAGCATTCATGGATATGATGGATCGGGTTTTTAGCCATATTTGGATAGGTTCATTGTAGTATTTATAGATGATATCCTAGTGTACTCAAAGTCGAGAAGAAGCATGATGAGCATCTTTAGGTGGTTCTGCAAATTTTTAGGGGGAAGCAATTGTTCGCGAAGTTTAGTAAGTGCGAGTTCTGGCTGAAGGAAGTAACTTTCTTGGGTCATGAAGTGTCAGCTAAGGGGATTAGGGTGGACCCTCAAAAGATTGAAGTGGTATTGGATTGGAAACCACCTAAGTCTGTGGCCAAGATTTAGAGTTTTTGGGATTAGTAGGGTATTATAGAAGGTTCGTGGAAGGGTTTTCTTTGATTACAGTGTCGTTGACCAAGTTGTTAAGGAAAGGGGTTCTGTTTGTGTGGTTAGACAAGCAGCAAGAAAGTTTTGAGAGGCTAAAGAAGATTTTGACAGAAGCTCTAGTTTTGATTCAGCCTGAAGTGGGGAAAGAATTTACCGTTTATTGTGATGCATTGCATACCGGATTAGGATGTGTGCTGATACAAGAGGGGAAAGTAGTGGCGTATGCTTCTCGCCAACTGAGACCTCACGAAGTGAACTATCCGATGCATGACTTGGAGTTGGCTGCTGTGGTGTTCGCCTTGAAGATTTGGAGACACTACTTGTATGGGGAGAAGTCTATCGTCTACACGGATCACAAAAGTTTGAAGTACCTCCTTACTCAGAAAGAGTTGAATTTGAGGCAGAGGAGGTGGATACGACTGCTCGATTGAGTATCATCCAGGGAAAGTCAATGTAGTGGCAGATGCGTTGAGCCGTAAGGTGGTGTCAGACTTGAGAGCAATGTTTGCTCACCTTAGTCTATATGATGACGGAAGTTTGCTAGCAAAACTACAAGTGAAGTTGACATGGGTCAATCAGGTGAAGGAAAAGCAGTTGGTGGATAAAGTCTTAAGTGCTCAATGTTTGCAAATGTATAATGGTGGCTTGGAGGGGTATAGCTTGAGCAGTGAGGGGGTGTTGTGTTTCCAAGGGAAGGTTTGCATGCCAAAGGATGTGGAGCTGAGGCAAAAGATTCTTTAGGAGGCACATAGTAGTCTGTACGCTATGCATCCTAGAGGTAGTAAGATGTACCGAGATTTGCGAGAGCCGTTTTGGTGGCCAAGTCTGAAGCGAGAAGTAATGAAATTTGTGAGTAAGTGTCTGACGTGTCAGTAAGTCAAAGCTAAACATCAGTTACCTTCAGGTCTGTTACAGCCGATAAAGATTCCGCAGTGGAAGTGGGAAAGGATTACGATGGATTTTGTCAGTGGGCTACCCCTCACGCCTTCGAAAAAGGATTCAGTTTGGGTGATTGTGGACCATTTCACAAAATCGGCTCATTTCATACCGATTCGGGTTGATTACTCACTTCTAAGGTTGGCTAGGTTGTATGTGGTAGAAATCGTGCGACTACATGGAGTGCCAGTGTCGATTATCTCAGATAGGGATCCTAGGTTCACAACAAGATTCTGGAAAGCATTGCATCAAGCTTTGGGTACTAAGCTGGATTTTAGTACGGCGTTTCATCTGCAGTCAGATGGGCAATTAGAGAGGGTGATTCAGATTCTAGAGGATATGTTGAGGGGCTGTGTTTTGGATTTCAGGAGTAGCTGGGAAGAATTTCTACCATTGGCGGAGTTCGCGTACAACAAAAGTTACCAGGCAAGTATTCGGATGGCACCGTATGAAGCATTGTATGGACGGAAGTGTCACACTCCTACGTGTTGGATAGAGTTAGGTGAGCATCGATTGTTGGGTCCAGAGTTGGTTGCTAAAATAGAGGATAAGGTTAAGTTGATTCAAGCTCAGTTGAAAGAAGCTTCGGACAGGCAGAAGTCTTACGCCGGTCTTAAGCGGAATGATATAGAGTTTGCAGTGGGTGATAAAGTTTTCCTGAAAGTGTCGCCGTGGAAGAATGTGCTAAAATTTAGTCAGAAAGGCAAGTTGAGCCCTAGTTTTATCGGACCTTATATGGTATTGAAGCGTGTGGGACCAGTAGCATATCAGCTCGAGTTACCAGCGGAGTTGAGTCAGATCCATGACGTGTTTCATGTTTCCATGCTTAGACGCTATCGTTCAGATCCGTCTCATGTTGTGCCAGTGGAGGAAATAGAAGTGAGTCCAGACTTGTCTTTTGAAGAAGAACCAGTGCAGATTCTGGACTGGGATGTGAAGGTCTTGCGTAGAAAGTCAGTTCCTTTCGTGAAAGTGTTATGGTGCAACCACAGTGTAGAAGAGGCCACGTGGGAACCAGAGGATGTGATGCGGCAGCAATACCCTCAACTCTTTTAACCAGGTAATTTCGAGGGCGAAATTATTTTAAGGTGGTAGAACTGTAACATCCTTAAATCGGGGCCTTTGCATTTTATCTGTTGCATGTAATTAGTTTGGTTGTCATGTTAGTTTAGGCTATGTTAGGGCTTAGGCATGAGCCAGAGATAGGCTTGAGTTTCTTGAAAGTTGTGTTTTGGGATTCTAGAAGAGGGGATGTAACACTCCTAACCCGAATCGTCGTCGGAATAGGGTTACGAGGCATTACCGGACAAAACACAGTTTCACATAGTCATTTATCATTTTTCATACACAAGGTTATATCAATTTCTTTACGATATAACTTCTAAATCCAATAGCAATCATCCACTAAATCATATTAGTTAAATTTGCACATATGAAACACACAACTAGATAAAATTAATCATGCTTAGTTACTTATAATACATATGCAAACTATGTTTTAAAATTTCAACCATATTAATATCATCTATATATCCACATACTCGAATTAACTAATATGCCACATAACCATGTTACATGTACTTAATACATATGACTCTAATATTAATGGCGTTTGTATACTTAAAACATATTAAAAGATATATATCATTTCATTTCATACATCACATATATGTAAATATATCTATTTCATTAATAGAATATCGAACATATCAATTCATTACTACTACACAAACACAAAATAAAACCATTCAAACCATATTACATTAATTATTATGCAATCACATATGCGATTTTAGTAACCTTACAATATGGTGAACATACTATTGATGCATATATATATATATATATATATATATAGTACGATTTTACCTTAAAAATAAAAGCCACATCTAACATTTGAACACAAATAACATTTCACTGTACTCCTAATTCGCATGTATATTAGTATACCTAAACTTCATTTTTCATCTTATTAACTAATCATTGATTCAGCCACACCATAATCAAGATCATATGCTTATCAAAATGAACCAAATATTACAACCGAATTTACAACCACACATGTGCGCATACCCATATTAATATTAACATCAACTTGGCACTTTTAACTATCCAATAAAACTAACCAAAACATACTTAAATCATAACCATCATTTACCATTTGGATCCGTACCAACAATCAACAAAATAGTCATGAAACATATTCTTTACTTATCATTTAGCAACCAAGCTTATATAGCCAATACTCAATCAAATACATATCCATCATTTACCATTTCTCATTGTCGAATCATAATCCAAACATTATCAATGTATATACCATATATTAAGCTCATTAACATGAACCAATTAATAAGTCTTTCTTATCATAATCTAACATGCATAAATAATAATACCACTCACACATGATTAAACCATAATCAAGCATAAATAATAGTTCATGGCATGAGCAAACAATATCATCAAAACACGAAACAAGTTATTCAAAATAGATAGCCATTTTCGCATGGCTAGCATATTTACACTATTACAAAACATTAGTTATACGGTTTAATCTAGCCTATACATGCCCTTTTTAAAGAACAAACTAAGTTTTCAATACCAAAAGGAAGTCGATAGTGTGGTTGACTTCACGGATGATCCTTCGAGCCCGTAGTTCGAATCAAAATCTATAAAACAAAGATAAACAAAGGCACACACACAGTAAGCTTACTAGCTTAGTAAGTCCCAAGCATACATAAATATAATGAGCATATAGTATAAAACATAATTATTTCATTATGTAAAATATAGATCGTTGAATAATAGTAACACTCTTTACTTAAATATCATTGCTATAACATCGAAAACCAATCTAGGCATCGATCTTCTATTTCTACTTATACACAAGAACAAGCGCTTTTGTCACACTCATCACTGATCTTTAACTATACATTAAGAAATTTTTTGTTCACTTCTTTCCTTACTAAAATGGTAGGTTAGTTCTTACCTGAACTTTTACCACATAACACTATATAAACATCTCACCTCGTTTGATGTTCAGAACCTCCACTTATAACATATCACCGGCATAAAGCTCGCTAGGCATTTAAAGCCCGAAATAAATCATCAAGACGAAGCTCGCTAGGCACTAAGCCCGAATATATCACCGGCACGAAGCCTACTAGGTACTAAGCCCGAATATATCATCAAGACGAAGCTCGCTAGGCACTAAGCCCGAATATATCACCGCACGAAGTTCGCTAGCACTAAACCCGAATATATCACCAAGACGAAGCTAGGCACTAAGCCCGAATATATCAATGTGATCAATCATTCCACACACATTTCATATCTATATTACATATCCAATTCAACTAAACTTATTCACCTTAAACAAATAAATCATTACTTCATCGATAATCCTACAATTCGCATTGATACACTTATTCATATCACATTATCAATTTATGAAATCAATCCAATACACATATATACATTCGGCTATAACATGATTATATACTAAAATTTATCAAACATTATCATTTAATAAGTTCATGAATAATTCTTTAACAAATTTCAACAGGACTTACCTCGGTTGTCGATAGGTCGTCATGAATCGGCTATTCGAGAACCTTCGTCTTTCCCCGATCTAACTCCGTTTTTCTTTGCTCTTGATCTAAAACACATTAAATTTAGCTTATTCAGGCACAATTCATATCAATTTAGTCCCTAAGCACATAAATAGGCAAATTACTATTTTACCCCTAGTATTTCACAACTTTGTAATTTAGTCCTATTTGCATAAAACTCAAAATACATCAAATTTCCCCATAATCCTTAAGGGCCCAATATATATGAGGACTATACAAGTCCATATCTTTCATTTATTTTGCAATTAAGCCCTCTAAATTTTTATTTTTACAAGTTGGCCCTAAAAACACAAATTCACCAAAACTTCCAACACATAATATACTAATTTTAACCTATCTATCATCTAACATCATCAAGCATCATAAACCTCAAGAATTCATCAATGGTCGATTCATACATACACAATAATCTTAGAAATTCTAGCATGGGTCGGGTACGTTTCGAAGCAACGATCTCAAAAACGTAAAAATAATCGAAAACCGAACTCAATTACATACCTAATCAAGCTTGCAAAGACCGAATGTCCGATAGCTTTGGTTTCTCTCTTCTTTTTCTTTTGTTTACAATAACAATGAAAATAAAGATGAACACTCCACTTTCTTTTCTTTTATGTTTTCTTTATAATATGTTTATAATATAATAATATATTATAATATAACATATAATATAAACATATTTTTACTTTATAAAATTTGCATGTTGCCGTCCACTATCTCTAAAAAATGGGTTATTTACCCTTTTAATGCTTCATATTAAAGCCATGCTCAAATAGGCACTTTACACTCTAGTATGCCACTTTTACCTTTTACGCGATTAAGTCCTTTTGTCAAATTCGATGTTCAAACGATAAAATTTTTCTCTAAACTTCCACACACATAATTTCACATATAATAAACTCAAAATATAAATATTAAATATTTATCGGACTCGGATTCGTGGTCCGAAACCACCTTTCCGATTAGGGTCGATTCGATCTGTTATAACTCTCCCCTTAAGGATTTTCGTCCCCGAAAATCTTACCGTTAAACAACGCTCGGATATTGTTGCCTCATTGAATCTTCAGCTCCACGTTGCCTCTTCAACTCCGTGTCGATTCCATAACACTTTCACTAAGGAAATCTTTTGTTTCATAACTCTTTCATTTCGAGCTAGAATACGGACGGCTTTTCCTCATACGTCATATCGATTGTATCTCAATCTTAGATGGAGCAATCACATGTGACGGATCGATCAGATTCACGAGCATAGAAACATGGAATACATCGTATATTTTTTAATTCGTGAGGGTAGCTTCAATCTATAAGCAACAGCCCAATACGCTCAACGATTTCATACGGCCCCGATGAACCTCTGATTCAACTTGCCTTCCGACCAAATCGAGTACTTTCTTCCACGGGAAACTTTTAAGAATACACGATCTCCTACCGAAATTCAATATCTTTACGCTTCAAATCAGCATAGGACTTTTGTCGATCGGATGCGACTTTCAAATTATCTTTGATTATAGCCACTTTGCTCATCTCTTTAATCAAATCAACCCTGTATCTTATTTTCACCGAGCTCACCAAAGATAATGGTGTTCGACATTTTCGCCGTATAAGGCTTCATAAGGTGCCATTTTGATACTTGATTGAAAGCTATTATTATAAGCAAATTCAATCAAAGGTAGGTATCGCTCCCACGCACCTTCAAACTCGAGAACGCAACATCTCAACATGTCCTCAAGTATTTGAATAGTTCGCTCGGACCGACCGCCCTCTGCGGATGGAAGGTCAGACTAAAATGAAGTTTAGTACCTAAAGCTTCTTACAACTTCTTCCAAAACCGTGATGTGAATCTCGGTCTTTGTCTCAAACAATGGAACTCGGTGACACCATGCAATCTCACAACTGTGATACGCATAATTCAAACAAGTTTATCAAGTGAATAGTCCAGACGATCGGCACAAAATGAAGTGATTTAGTCGACCTATCAACTATAACCTGACGGCATCCTTCCTACTCGGTGTCATAGGGAGACCGGATACAAAATCCATTGTGATTCTATCCCATTTCCATTCGGTATCATGATTGGTCAAGTAGTCCGGATGGCACTTGATGTTCAAACTTTTACTTGTCGACAAATTAAACATTTCAAACAAATTCGGATATATCTCGTTTCATGCCCTAAGAACCAATAGAATTGTTTCAAATCATTATACATCTTTGTGCTACCGGATGTATTGATAATTGACCACTATCGGCCTCACTCGTAACCACCAGATCAAACTGAGTTTTTGAACACACATTTGGTTTTAAAATTCAAACAATCATTTGCATCAATCGAAAATCGATTTCAGATCCTTTTCACATCGAATTCGGCTAGCAATCAAATCTTCATCAACTTTCTGTGCATCACAAATTTGCTGAATAAACATCGGTCTTGCTCATAACTCGGCTATGATAGAACCATCACTAGACATAGCCATCTCTGCATTCAGTGCACGAAGAGCAAATAATGATTTTAGACTTAATGCATCCGCAACAACATTAGCTTTTCCCGGGTGATAGTCAATCACCAATTCATAGTCTTTCAACAATTCTAGCCACATGCGTTGTCTCAAATTCAGGTCTTTCTGAGCCATTAGATACTTTAGACTTTTATGATCTGAATAAATGTGCCATTTCTCGCCAAATAAATAGTGACGCCAAATTTTCAATGCGAAAACAATGGTCGCAAGTTCTAAGTCATGCGTCGGGTAATTTCTTTTCGCGGCTTCAATTGTCTTGAAGCGTAGGCTACAACTTTGCCTTCCTGCATCAAAACGCAGCCCAAACCATTTAAAGAAGCATCAGAATAAACAACGAATTCTTTACCCGATTCAGGCTGAACTAATACTGGAGCTTCTGTCAAAAGGGCTTTCAACTGATCAAAACTTTTCTGACATTTTTCTGACCACTCGAACCGGACATCTTTCTGCAGTAACCTTGTCAATGGGGTAGCTATCATAGAAAAATCTTTCACAAATCGTCGATAGTAACCCGCAAGTCCCAGAAAACTTCAAATCTCGGAAACATTTTTCGGTGGCTTCCAATCAAGTATAGCCGAGATTTTGTTCGGATCAACTCGAATGCCTGATGCTGAAACCACATGTCCCAAAAAGCTGACCTCTTTCATCCAGAGCTCACACTTACTAAACTTTGCATACAGCTAATGATCTCGCAAAGTTTGTAGCACTAACCTCAAATGTTCAAGATGTTCAATTTCATCTTTGGAGTATATCAATATGTCATCAATAAACACCACCACAAATCGATCCAAAACTGCCTAAAACCCGATTCATCAAATCCATAAAATAGCAGTGCATTAGTAAGCCCAAAAGGCATTACCAAAAACTCAAAATGTCCGTACCTCATCCAAAATGCGCCTTTGGCACATCTCGTATCTCTCGACTCAAGAATCGATAATAACCCGATCTCAAGTCTATCTTCGAAAATATCAAGCCCTTTCAACTAATCAAACAAATCATCAATCCGAGGTAACGGTACTTATTCTTTATAGTTACCTTATTCAGCTTGCCGATAATCAATACACATTCGCATCGCTCCATCTTTCTTTCTCACAAAAGAACTGGTGCACCCCAAGGAGAGAAACTTGGTCTTGCAAAGCCCTATCTGTTAACTCTTGAAACTGTGCTTTCACTCTTTTTAGCTCAAGAGGTGCCATCCGATATGGAGCTATTGAGATCGGAGTCGTCCTCAAGCTAATTCAATGCCAAACTCAATCTCTCGATAGAGGTAAACCCGTAGTTCTTCAGAAACACATCCGAGTATTGACATACAATCAGACAAATTCAACTGCTTTCTCGGATAATTTATTATCCAAGACATAAGCCAAATAAGCTTCACACCCTTTTCTCACATACTTTTGGGCTAACATCGATGATATAATCAGAGGAAACCTACCAATCATCGGATTCAATTCTAATGATCTCACCGCTCGTGTCCGAAATCAATAAACTTTCTTTTGCAATTCACCACCGCATCATGCGGTTAACCACCCATTCCCAAAATTATATCAAACTCATCGAAAGGCAACAAAGATTAAATCAATCGGAAGCAAAAATCCCGAATCATCAATGGGCAACTTTTACACACTTTATTAACAAACACACATCTACCCAAAGGGTTGGATACGCTGAATCACAAACTCAAGAGACTCAATGGCGAGTCTTATCGAATACCGTAGTTTCACATACATATGAATGGGTCGAACCAGATCAATCAATGCAATCACAAGTGGTATCATAAAGGGTGAAAGTACCAGAATGACATCCGAGAAGCAAGATCCTCTAGCTCGAGTAACATAAGCTCTAGTGGAGCTCTAGCCTCGATCGATCTGTTGTGTTCTTTGTCCTCTCTCGACTACCACCTACATTGCCGAATGTTCGGGTGGCCCGCCTGCATCGATGCACTACTCGGTCTAGAGTTTCAGGTCAGATTCTAGCTCGCTTATCATCGGGCACTCTCGAATAAGATGGTCCGAGGATCCACATTTAAAGCAAGACCGGTCACGAACTCTACAACTCCCGTAATGCCATTTTCCACAATGTTTGCATTCAACTCGATTCTCGTGAGATGTTACCAACACCGCCATCGAGGTAGCTCTGAGCCCACCGGAGGTCGATCACGCCTAAATGAATCAAGTAGCTTTGTGTCGATCAAGTCATCTCTAAACTTTTTAGATGTGGAATGAAAATTTTACCGACGATCTTTTACGGGTGTCTCTAGCTTCATCTCACCTTTCTTTTCTCTTTCCCAAGCTCTTCACTTTTGCAAGCTCGCTCAACTAGTGTCACAAATTCTTTGATCTCAAGAATGCCAACTAGTAACTTCAAATCTTCATTCAAACCGTCTTCAAACCTTTTGCACATAATGGCTTCAGTAGATACACACTCCCGAGCATATCGGCTCAATCTGACAAATTTTCGCTCATATTCAGTCACGGTCATTTGCCCCTATTTTAGTTTAAGAAATTCTTTACGTTTCTGGTCGATGAACCTCTCGGTCGATATATTTCTTGAATTCATTCTGGAAGAAATCCCACGTCACTTTTTCTTTTGGAACCACTGATACTAGTGTATTCCACCAGTGATAGGCAGTGTCCCGAAGCAAAGATATAGCACATTTTAAACATTCGTCTGGAGTGCAAGATAGCTCATCAAGTACCCAAATAGTGTTATCAAGCCACATTTTAGCTCGCTCTGCATCATCATCATCATTAGCCTTGAATTCTTCGGCCCCAAATTTCTTAATTTTATCAACAGAGGCCTACTAGATCTCATTAGATCTATCATCTGGTAGTCAAGGTACCAAGTTGGATTATTCGGGTGGAGGTTGTTGTACTGTTGATTATTCTCAATAAACTGGGTAAACCATTCATTCATCATTTGGTAGAAGGCTTGTTTAGCCTCTCCTCGTGGTTACCCGTAACTAGTTGAGAGTCTAGTGGCATCGATCCATGTGCGAGACCAAAGCGACACTCTCTACATCATCTGCTATGGCTCTATCAGATCGTAATCCATTTACTATATAAAATACAATCGAAATTGTCAGAAGTCACCACACTATCATATATACAATTTAAAGGCATGTATAGCTAGATCTTTCATGCTACGGTAGTCCTAGAATCGACTAAACCGTAGCTCTGATACCAATAAAATGTAACACCCCTAACCCGAATCCGTCGTCGGAATAGGGTTACGAGGCATTACAGGACAAAACACAGTTTCACATAGTCATTTATCATTTTTCATACACAAGGTTATATCAATTTCTTTACGATATAACTTCTAAATCCAATAGCAATCATCCACTAAATCATATTAGTTAAATTTGCACATATGAAACACACAACTAGATAAAATTAATCATGCTTAGTTACTTATAATACATATGCAAACTATGCTTTAAAATTTCAACCATATTAATATCATCTATATATCCACATACTCAATTAACTAATATGCCACATAACCATGCTACATGTACTTAATACATATGACTCTAATATTAATGGCGCTTGTATACTTAAAACATATTGCAAAGATATATATCATTTCATTTCATACATCACATATATGTCAATATATCTATTTCATTAATTGAACATCGAACATATCAATTCATTGCTACTACACAAACACAAAATAAAACCATTCAAACCATATTACATTAATTATTATGCAATCACATATGCGATTTTAGTAACCTTACAATATGGTGAACATACTATTGATGCATATATATATATATATATATATAGCGCATTTTACCTTAAAAATAAAAGCCACATCTAACATTTGAACACAAATAACATTTCACTGTATTCTAATTCGCATGTATATTAGTATACCTAAACTTCATTTTTCATCTTATTAACTAATCATTGATTCACCACACCATAATCAAGATCATATGCTTATCTAAATGAACCAAATATTACAACCGAATTTACAACCACACATGTGCGCATACCCATATTAATATTAACATCAACTTGGCACTTTTAACTATCCAATAAAACTAACCAAAACATACTTAAATCATAACCATCATTTACCATTTGGATCCGTACCAACAATCAACAAAAATAGTCATGAAACATATTCTTTACTTATCATTTAGCAACCAAGCTTATATAGCCAAAATCAATCAAATACATATCCATCATTTACCATTTCTCATTGTCAATCATAATCCAAACATTATCAATGTATATACCATATATTAAGCTCATTAACATGAACCAATTAATAAGTCTTTCTTATCATAATCTAACATGCATAAATAATAATACCACTCTCACACATGATTAAACCATAATCAAGCATAAATAATAGTTCATGGCATGAGCAAACAATATCATCAAAACACGAAACAAGTTATTCAAAATAGATAGCCATTTTCGCATGGCTAGCATATTTACACTATTACAAAACATTAGTTATACGGTTTAATCTAGCCTATACATGCCCTTTTAAATAACAAACTAAGTTTTCAATACCAAAAGGAAGTCGATAGTGTGGTTGACTTCACGGATGATCCTTCGAGCCCGTATTTGAATCAAAATCTATAAAACAAAGATAAACAAAGGCACACACACAAGAAGCTTACTAGCTTAGTAAGTCCCAAGCATACATAAATATAATGAGCATATAGTATAAAACATAATTATTTCATTATGTAAAATATAGATCGTTGAATAATAGTAACACTCTTTACTTAAATATCATTGCTATAACATCGAAAACCAATCTAGGCATCGATCTTCTATTTCTACTTATACACAAGAACAAGCGCTTTTGTCACACTCATCACCGATCTTTAACTATACATTAAGAATTTTTTGTTCACTTCATTCCTTACTAAAATGGTAGGTTAGTTCTTACCGAACTTTTACCACATAACACTATATAAACATCTCACCTTGTTTGATGTTCGAACCTCCACTTATAACATATCATATAAAGCCCGCTAGGCATTTAAAGCCCGAATAAATAAAGCGCTAGGCACTAAGCCCGAATATATCACGAAGCCTACTAGGTACTAAGCCCGAATATATCATCAAGACGAAGCTCGCTAGGCACTAAGCCCGAATATATCATCGGCCTGGCACTAAGCCGAATATATCACCAAAGACGAAGCCTCTAGCACTAAGCCCGAATATATCACCTAAGACGAAGCTCGCTAGGCACTAAGCCCGAATATATCAATGTGATCAATCATTCCACACACATTTCATATCTATATTACATATCCAATTCAACTAAACTTATTCACCTTAAACAAATAAATCATTACTTCATCGTACAATCCCACAATTCGCATTGATACACTTATTCATATCACATTATCAATTTATGAAATCAATCCAATACACATATATACATTCGGCTATAACATGATTATATACTAAAATTTATCAAACATTATCATTTAATAAGTTCATGAATAATTCTTTAACAAATTTTGACAGGACTTACCTCGGTTGTCGATAGTAGTGCATGAATCGGCTATTCGAGAACCTTCGTCTTTCCCGATCTAACTCGCTTTTCTTTGCTCTTGATCTAAAACACATTAAATTTAGCTTATTCAAGCACAATTCATCTCAATTTAGTCCCTATGCACATAAATGGGCAAATTACTATTTTACCCCTAGTATTTCACAACTTTGTAATTTAGTCCTATTTGCATAAAACTCAAAATACATCAAATTTCCGTTAATCCTTAAGGGCGAATATATATGAGGACTATACAAGTCCATATCTTTCATTTATTTTGCAATTAAGCCCTCTAAATTTTTATTTTTACAAGTTGGCCCTAAAACACAAATTCACCAAAACTTCCAACACATAATATACTAATTTTAACCTATCTATCATCTAACATCATCAAGCATCTTAAACCTCAAGAATTCATCAATGGCCGATTCATACATACACAATAATCTTAGAAATTCTAGCATGGGCCTGCACGTTTCAAGCAACGATCTCAAAACGTAAAAATAATCGAAAACCGAACTCAATTACATACCTAATCAAGCTTGCAAAGACCGAATGTTTGAGAGCTTTGGTTTTCTCTTCTTTTCTTTTGTTTGGCAATAACAATGAAAATAAAGATGAACACTCCACTTTATTTTCTTTTATGTTTTCTTTATAATATGTTTATAATATAATAATATATTATAATATAACATATAATATAAACATATTTTTACTTTATAAAATTTGCATGTTGCCGTCCACTATCTCTAAAAAATGGGTTATTTACCCTTTTAATGCTTCATATTAAAGCCATGCTCAAATAGGCACTTTACACTCTAGTATGCCACTTTTACCTTTTACGCGATTAAGTCCTTTTTGTCAAATTCGATGTTCAAACGATAAAATTTTTCTACGAAACTTCCACAAACATAATTTCACATATATTAAACTCAAAATATAAATATTAAATATTTATTGGACTCAGATTCGTGGTCCCAAAACCACCTTTCCAATTAGGGTCAGATTCGGTCTGTTACAAGGGAGCTGATTGAGCTAGGTGTTAAGGGTTATTGGTGGTGGATTGTGACGTAAGAGAGGCCTTGGTAAAGTGGCAAGGAGGCGCCACTTAGGGCTTGAGGAACTGACACCTCAGGTGAGTAAGGGAGCCTTGGTTTGAGCTGCGAAGATCCCCTTTCTGCTTGTTCTTTTTGACGCCAGGACAAGGGAGGAGTTGTGCTCAGGATGAACTGTGGTGGATAGGGGTTGAAAGAGTAAACAAATTCAAATTAGTGGAAGAGAGAATTCTGAGGAGCTTGAAACATTCAAACGAGTTTGAATGTGTGGCCAGGAGAATTTCGTGGAGGGAAAAGGGGGATGGACATTTGAGGTTAGAGTTGGCCGAATGTCAAACTCTTGGGGAGAGGGGAGGAATCGATTTTGGGTAGCTAGGGGGTGCCGAATTTCAATAGTAGACTTAGGGGAGCATTTTCGGCTAGCCAAGGAGTCATTCTTTTGCTTCATTTCTTTTCATTCTTTTGCTTTATTTCTTTTCTCAAAACCGAAATACCCCATAGCATATTGGTGCATTTTCTTTTTCTCTTAGGAATGAGAACCGAAACCTCATATACCATCCCTCCTCTTCATTCTTCACTTTTATTTTGTTGTTAGCCGAATCCTCTGTAGCCATACCTCTGTCGAAATTCCATTCCCCATTTCCTTCACTCTTAAAAGCCATAGCCGAATCTCTTTTGCTTCTTTTGTCTATTTCTCCCTTTTGTCTCAAAGGCCGAATCATCACTCATCTCTTTTCTTCATCTTGTTATTCTCTACACAACTCCTTATTAGTCGAAACCCCTTTGAATCTCATCACTTTAGTTTAAATCTGCTATCAGTCATTAAAAGCCAAAGATCGCATTTTCTGTTGCTTTGAGCCGATTCATTGCAGGATTGGTAAAATCTTTGTCGTCTCTTCTTTGCAATATCTTCTCTTTCTCATCTTTATTCAAAATCGAATTACTTTCTTGTTATCTGGATGGTTGATTCTTTCTTTTCACTCTTTAATCTTAGAAGCCAAATATTCTTGGTGGTGTTTGCTTTACCGAATTTTCTTCTCTTCTGGGCTGGTGTCAAATTCTCTTAAGTGCCAGAGGGATCTCTTGTGTTAAGGTTAGTGATGTTCTCTTGAATCGTTATCTTCTTCTCTCGGGATTCTCACGCCAAGTCGAATGGCTAGTTGGCCTAATATGAGGGTTTGGCCGAATGTAGGTGGTGAAGGGGGTGTCACTTTTCAGTAGAGATACTCGGGATTTGCTTGACTTATGGATCAACTTCAACGTTTCGGGGATTATCCATCAAGGTAAGGGTGTTCGCTTTAAGTGTTGGGTTAATCTTTTAGTTTGGATTTCATTGCTTTGATTTGGTTAGTGACCAAGGTGTTTCCATGGACTCGAAGGCTAGTCAAGCGATAGGAGGGGTTGGATCGGTAGACCCAGCCCCTAAGTTCAAGAAGCGGGCTGTATCTGCAGTTTGCGATTGGCCACCTGGGTGTGGACTAGCATCTGAACAGGAGAGTAGACAGATAGCGGTAGTGTCGATTAATAATAGTGTCGACATAGAAAGCGTAGTCTTGCAATTAATCAGGTGTGTATCTCTTACACACTACATATGCAATGTGTTAGTATGTTAATATCATGTATACTGTCAAAAGTCGAAATAACTGTGGATATGGATATAAAAGCGAGGACTCCGTATAAGTCCAATTCTAATGGCTAGTGTTAACTGCCTCTGTTAAATCTGCATATGCCATGTTACATTATCTGTGAATGCTAAGCATGATTATTTCTGAAAGGCATGTTCATTTAAATGGGTATGATGAGAGGAGGAGGAAGATATGATTATTTGTGACTTTGGGTCACCAGTGGTTTGGCACCACCAGTGGTTTGGTACCATATATGAATATTTGTGACTTTGGGTCACCAGTGGTTTGGCACCACCAGTGGCTTGGCACCACATATGTTATCTTCGTGACTCGTCCCAGTGGTCTGGCACCACAGTGGGTTGGCCCCACATATTATATTAAAAGGAATTGTCACCAGTGGTTTGGTACCATATATGTTAATTCGTGACTTTGAGTCACCAGTGGTTTGGCACCACCAGTGGTTTGCTACCACACAGGGTAGAATCGAGAGTTCAGATGGTTAGGTTCTGGGTTGCATGGCATGCATATTTGCATATGAATCGGTGTATGAGCTTATCATCTTTGGGATGGGGATTTATACACTGAGTCTCGGTGACTCACCCCTTCCCTTACATTTTACAGATAATCCCTAGTTCGCGGACATGGAGCCGGGATAGACTCGAGGTGGCCATGCTCAGTAGTTGTTTTCTTTATTAAATGGTTAAATTTTGATTTTACTTTGTTTTAAATTTTGGGTTTTCGATTATGTAATAAGGCCATCTATATTTTGCTTTGGGCTTATTTATTTTGACAAATGTCTTGAATTCATGACAAACATTAAAGCAAGGATAACAAGGAAAGAAAATATAAAATGAATGTTTTCACAACCTTAATAAATTCTGGGATTTTCCAAAACTTTACCATCGGGTAAATAAGCGATGTTGCAGCAGCGATGAGTTAACCTGATTTTCTTCAAAACAAACCTGAAAATGATTTTTATGAATTACTTAACTAAATTTTGGTTTCCATAAAATGAAACGCTTTCCTTGTAATTTAAGTTAACAATTTGTTTAAAAAAAAAAGGATTCTTTTCCAGTGACATGCTGGATTCGGTCGTAGCATTTGACCGGGTTTGGGGTGTTACACCATGCCAGTAAAGGGTTAGAGGAACCCATTCCAATACAAGAAAATAAGGTAGATGAAGGTAAGGTAGAGATAACACAAGAAAAACCAAAACTAGTAATTAAGGAGTACCAACCTCGCATACCTTATCCCGAAGCGATAAAAAGAGATGATTTAGAAGAACAGTTTGGTATGTTTCTTAAACTCTTAAAGAAATTACATATTAACTTAGCCCTTCTTGAAACTCTTTTTCAGATACCAGACTCGAGGAAATTTTTAAGACAGCTCTTGACCAACAAACACAAATTAGACGAAGAGTATCGCGTGGAGCTAAATGCAATGTACTCAGCAATTCTACAAAATAAACTGCCACGGAAATTAAAAGATCCAAGGAGTTTTACAATTCCATGTTTAATTGGTAGTTTATCTATTGATAATGTGTTAGCGGATTGAGGGGCAAGCATCAATGTTATGCCTTACAAAAAATGTTTAAACAACTAAGTCTAGGGAAACTCTGATAAATTTGTATTCCCAATAGACTTTGTCATTTTAGATATGGATGAGGACAATACAATCCCCTTAATTTTAGGAAGACCCTTTTTAGCAACTGCCAGAGCTAAAATTGATATCTATGTAGGAGAACTCATACTTTGTGTAGGCGACGAGATAGTCACTCTTCAAGCTCTTGACTCGGCCAGAACATCAAGTGATAAAGGTGAGAAAGTAAATTCAGTTGATAACCAACTTATTCAACCTTCATTGTAGGAAACACCACAAAGCTACAAACCTGAGCCGGATCATAGACCTCATGCTAATAAAGAAGAATTACATGAGGAACCGTAACCACACGAAGTGAAACCAAAGGAAACCCAAAGCGTAGTGGTAGGAACAACAAATCACATCAAAATAGAGGATCGTATTGTTGAATAAGGAAGACCTCGAATCACCAATTCGTAACTCAAGGCAAACGAAGAAATCACTTTTGAGGTACTTAATGTCTTCCTATACAGGCACAGTTGAGGTAAGCAATCCTAAAGTCAACCCTTTTGACGTAAACATTACTCGATTTAAACTTTACATCCATAACTAAGTTGATTGCATGAGAAAGGATTTCCACCTCTTCAAACCACCATGATTGTGCGTACAATAGGTAAGTCTAGCTCAAGACTTTAAATGAGCGCTTCTCGGGAGGCAACCCGAGTACTAACCATACTAATTAGTTTGGTTTTATTTCTTTTTGTATTTAGGCATAGGTTTCCATACCCACACGACCTTGCACACGGCCGTGGCTGTGGCCGTGTGGACACCACGACTAGGCACATGAGCGTGGACCTTATCTCTATTTAATTATTTACTTTTATTCATATTTTTATTTTTATTTTTATTTTTATTTTTACTTACTTTATTATTTTCTCCTTTTTTCTCAATGGCAATTAGATTTAGCTTAGGATACAATAAAACCAAGCCGGCTACTTCGAGGATTCAATTTCAAACGGTTCGAGACGCTTCCCCACGTTTACCTCCAATCTTATCCAGTTTCTTTTCATAAACTTCATCCAAAAATTCAGGAAGTGTTACTTCTCCCCTTCTTTTTTGATTTTATTATTACATATTTGTTTATCTATCTTTGTAAATTGAGGGCAATGTACATCTTAAGTGTGGGGGGTAAAAGTACCTGACTTTTTGATTATTCTCAAATCCTGAATTTAGTCTTGTTTTCAAGTATTTTTCTCATATTACTAATTAGGATGAAATTCCTGTTGATTTATGATTTGTATTAATATGTTTTAGAGTAAGTCATAGTTAACTGTGCATTGATGGTTAAATTTGAAGGATACTAGAGAATCGAGCATGATAAGTCTACTTTCTAAAAATGAAAAATTAATAGGTCATTGAACTGAATTTGAGTATTACTTTGAAGTTTGAAATTTATAGGGATTAATGTCCAAAAAACCCATAATTTTTGTGAAATTTTGAGCCTTATAGAGCATATATTCTTTTTCATGCTCACTTTATTGATTATGAGTATGTCAACTTTGAACTGTTATTCTAGAACTTGTCTCATTTATACATGACGAGACCACACTTTTGATTTGATATACAGAGATGATAAAGGCACTTAGGATTTAACCCACTTACTCCATAAAAAGCCTACCTTCACAAATTAACCCCTAGTGATCCTCGTTGAATCCTAGCAACCTTTTTATTGACTCACCCACTATATTAACCCAAAACCCCTTTGTATTTATTATCACCCTTTCTTTTGACTACCCTTTAATCGAGGTTTGATTTGATTAAGTTACTGAATTATATTAGTTCAGTAGTTACATTTATCATTTATGATGTTATATTTTAGGATTTTGCTAAAAAAAATCGAAAAATTGAAGTATATTCAGTATTAGTAGTATAGAAAGTGAGCTTGTGCATTTAAATTTCAATTATCAAAGGAAAAAAAAAGCTCGTATTATTACTAGTTTAAAGTTTCAATTGATGTAATCATTTATTTTCTAGTTCATTATTTTTAGTTAGGTAATTTGTCAATTCGATCTCAATTTTAACCTTCAAATTTAGCCTTTATCCACACCTTTTAACTCAGCCCGTTACAACCCTGATAAAGACCTTTTGATCTGTGTATCATCTCATATTCAGTGGTAGAGATTTGATTTTCAATCAAGCCTATGGGATTAACTTTTCAGGTTTGATTTATGTGTGCTTATTATTGAACCTTAAACACTTTGAGTGATTTGAGTGAACCTTCAGTGAGGATGTCAATCCTTGTCGGTTTTGAATTAAAGGTAATTATTCAGATAAGGGGTGACACCTATGTTTTCGTACTACAAAGGTATGACTTATCGTGATTGAATCTTTAGGACTCTTTGAGTTGAATTATCCATGTATAAATTATCTATGAATTATGACGAGATATTGTCGATAGGAATTATGAATTATGGAAAGTTCGCTTTAATTGTAAGTTGAGAATTTTGCTTGAGGACAAGCAAAAGCCTAAGTGTGGGGGTATTTGATAAACCATAAAAGTAACATATTTTAACCCCATATTTAGTATGCTTTTGTATGATTTAGCCCTTAATTTATGTAAAAAGGTGCTTTTAATCCTTTCTTTTCATGTTTATACTCAGAAAAGCACCCGAGGACAAAAAGAACGAGAAACGGGCTTAAAACGGGCTAATTTGGGCCAAAGAGGAAATCGACACGGCCTAGATTTCAAGCCACACGGCCGTGCCTCATCAAATTACTTCACACGGCCAAGCCACGATTTACACGGCCGTGCCTCAATCGATAGAATTGAGACACGACTTGAAGACGATTTACACGGGCGAGTACCATGGCCGTGCCCCTACCACGGGAAAGAGTAATTTCACTAAGATTTGGATGCTTGGAGGCAAAGAAACACATTCCTAAGTCTACTTAAACATCCTAGGATGAATTCTACTTGAATTAGGATACTTAGGAGCTAAGTAAAGCATCTCAAAGCCTATATAAACACCCAAGGTAGCAACTAAAAGGGAGTTCTATGAAGCCAAAACAGGGGTAGAGTTTTACGCGAGCTTTTACTCGTGGAATTACTCAAAGATAGCAGTTGATCCATCTCAAGAAGCCGGAGTTCTACTCAAGATAGAGGATCTCCTCTTCAATTCCTTCAGGGGGTTTTAGGGATTTCTTATGTTTTGTTTTATCTTTTCTCTTGAGATGTTTTCTTATTTTGTTATGAACTAAACCCTTCAGATACATGAAGGGGATGAAACCTATGATGGATTTTGTTATTTGATTTCTAAATTATATGATAAGTACTTAGTTTGTTCTTAATTATGTTACTTAATTTAATCTGATATGCTTAGGTGGAGGAGGAATAGACCCTACCTAAGAGTAGATCTAGCATAATTAAGCGGAGTTGATCGAGCACCTAGAGATAGGGTAATGAGATTTTGTCGGATTAGGGTGAAACCTAATATGGGAGTCCATTGATTGATTTACTGCTTCCTTAGGGGGTTATTATAAGAGAATGAGAGTTCCACTAATTAACCTAAGGTTAGACGTTATTCGCCTCGAGAGAGGGTTTAATATAGGTTTGGGAGTCTCACAGATCAAGCTAAGTAAAGAAGTCATATGAATTAAAAGTTAGATAACAAGAGAAGTCATAGGTGGATTCTTTCTGAGGGTATCATCGTAATCAACTGAGTTTGTCCACAGTCTTTTCCCAAAGTTTCATTCTTTTGTCTTTGCATCTAGTTTAGTTTTTCATTAGTTTTTTAGATTAATAAACCAATCACTCCATATTTTAGGCTAAATAATAGAAAGAAAGTGAGTAGTAGTACTTTTAGGTTCCTTTGGGTTCGATAAAATAATCTTTCCTAAATTATACTATTGTTTGATAGGTGCACTTGCCTCAATCGTTGTCATAGTTAGTCTACAGGTTCAATCATTCTTTAAAAATATTAAAACTCGACTGTTTGACACGATCAGTTCACTAGGGGTTAATTGTGAGGGTAGGCTTTTAGTGGAGTACGTGGGTTAAATCCTAAGTGCCTTTATCATCACAGTATATCAAGTCAAAGATGTGGTCTAGACATGTATAATCGAAGCAAGTTCTAGAATAACGAATTAACTTTGACACATTTATAATCAATAAAGTGAGCATGAAAAGATGTATGCTCTAAAGGTTCAAAATCTCACAAAAATTATGGGTTTTTTATGACAACCTTGTAAATTTTAAACTTCAAGGTAATAATTAGATTCAGGTAGACAACCTAACAAATTTTTTTGAAAATAGATTCATCATGCTTGATTCTCTAGTATCTTAAAGTTTAAATCATCAACGATAATTATCAATAACTTTATTTGAAACATATCAATAAAAATCATAAATCAACATGAATTTCATTCTAATTAGTGATATAAGAAAAGTACTTAAGAACAAGGCATAATTTAGGGATTTGAGAATAATGCAAAAAGTTAGGAAGTTTTCTAAATAAATTTTCACTCCCCACACTTAAGATGTACATTGCCCTCAATGTACAAAGATATATAATAATCATATATTAAGAAAATTAAAAGAGGGAGATAAGTGAAACTTCCTGAATTTTTGGATAGATTCTTTGTGTTGGAAGTGTGGAAACTTGATTCGGAGATGAAAGATAAGTTGGAGGGGGTGCCTCTAATTCCTGCGCTAGATGAAGAAATTGGGAATCTCATGAAGAGTTAGCCAGGAAATAATAAGAATAATTCTAAATATACTAATTATATATTTAAAGAAAAGAAAAATAAAAAGAAAGAGTGTAAAAAGTGAAATAAGACTAAAAGAACCGATTAATGGACTAAAAGGTCCTTATTGTTAGATGGTTCACGAGGTGGGTGTGATTTCTAAGGCCGTGGTGTGTGATTCCCAAGTAGCCTGAAGAACCTAAAACCAAGAAACTAAAATAAAATAAAATAAACTTAGTAAGAGAAATAAAGATAAGGAAAATAAAAGAGAAGGGAAAGGAAAAAGAAAGATTAAATGGGATAGGATCCTTCCATTTATTTGACATGGATGAAGTGTAGATCAAGAGTTTGGAAAATGAAGAAGGAGGAAATGAAAAGGGAGGAGAGTGTAAAGGTTGTGGAAGAATGGAATGGAGAATAGGTGAGAAGGGGAGTAGGTGGTTTAAATAAAATTTTCAGCTCTGCTACATCCTCACACCCGTGTTTCATGGGCATGTCATGTTACACGGCCGTATCGCACGGTCGTGCAGTGGTTCATTCATTTCTCCCAGGCCTGTTATTTAGGTTGCCATGCCCGTGTTGATAAAATAGTGTCCACCACGGCTGTGTCACACGAACGTGGTGTTTAGTCGGAGCCCGTGGCTTGAAGATATTTTTGCCTCAGATCGTACTATCTCCATCATGCCGCATCGAAAATCAAGAGTATCCATACGGCCACGCACGATGGGTGTGGTGCGTAAATCTACTCTTCATTAACTTGGTTAGTTTGTAGTTAAGTGCTAAAAAAAGGAGAATAAAAATAAATGGGGTTAGTGCTCGGGTTGCCTCTCGAGAAGCACTCGTTTAAAGTCTTAAGCTAGACTTACCTCTCATTCGCACATTCATGGTGGTTTGAGGAGTGAAAAATCCTTTCTCATGCTATCATTATATAGTTTGAGTCGAGTAGCATTTACCTTAAAAGTGTCTAATGTAGAATTGCTTACCTTGACTGTGCCATATGGGAAGACATTAATTACTTTAAAAGGGATTTCTTCGTTTGTATTGAGGTCTGAAGTGGCAGTTTGAGGGTCTGTTTTCTCTAACAATACCTGATCTCCTATTTTGAAGTGATTTGGCGTTCCTATAAACTCATCTGGCGGTTCCTTTGGTTTCACTTCGTGTGGTTTTGATTCCTCATTGAAATGTGCCTTCCACTCATCTAGTTCATCAATTTGAAGCATTTGTTCCTCATAAATTCCTTTTTATCGGTATGAGTTTTAAGATCTGGCTTAGTTATGTGATTTTGTGGTGCTTCTGTAAAGAAAGTTGAACCAAATGATTATCAATAGAATTTACATTCTCACCGTTGTCACTCGATGTCCTAGCTGAGTCGAGAGCTTGAAGACTGATTGATTCATCACCTACACGAAGTGTGAGTTCACCTTTACTACCATCAATTTTAGATCTGGTAGTTGCTAAAAGGGGCCTTCCTAAAATTAAAAGAACCGTATTTGAGGGTCTATTCCCCTCTCCGTAACAGCATAAATGCTTGAATCAATATCCTGAAATATCAAAAAAGAATTAAGATAACATAGTTAAGAACAAATCAAGTATTTATCATACAGCTCAGAAAATAATAACAAGATCCATCTTAGGTTTCATCCCCCTCAGGTATTTGAGGGGTTTAGTTCATAATCATAAAAGAATACATCTCAGAAGAAAATATAAAATAAGACATAAAGAAAACCCTAAAACCCCCTAAAGGAATTGAAGGAGAGATCCTCAGTTTTGAGTATGATTCCACCTTTTTGAGATGAAATAACTGGCTTTCTTCGAGTGAATCCCACAATTCGACCCCTCTGGCTTGGCTCTTTGGCCTAGCTGAACGCCCCCTTGAAGGTTGGCCTCTATGGTGTTTATATAGGCTTTTGGAATGTCTTTCTTTGCCCCTAAGTACCCTAACCTGAATGGAACTCTTCTTTACTATGGCAGGACACGCCCGTGTGCCACGCCCCCTGTAATTCAAGTAATAGGCTATGGTTGGTCCTGCTAAAGAGGCACAACCGTGTGACTCGGGGCCCAGGTAGTGTGTATTTTGTACTTTGGCCCATTTATCCATTTTTGGCCCATTTCTCATTCTTTTCATCCTCCGGTGCTCTCCTGAATATAAAACATGAAAACAAAGGATTAGGAGCACTTATTTCCATAATTAAAGGGATAAATCATCCAAAAGTATGCTAAATGTAAGATTAAAATATGTGTATATTATGGTTTATCAGATTCATGTTGTTTGCTGAGTTTTTATGATAGAAAATGAATGTTAGTAGGTTGAGGAATAACTTTTGTGAAAGGTGTTACCATGAAAACACCGAAATATGACTTATTTGTAAAGGTTGTAAATGAGTAATAAATTCATGAAATAATTGGTTTTGTGAGTTGTTGTACGAGAAATAAATGTTCATCTTGGATTTTTAATGATAAAAATGTAATGAAAATTGATTTATGAGCCTAGGGGCAAAATAGTAATTTTGCCAAAGTATGAAGGCAAAATGGTTATTTTTGCCTAAGTAGAAATTTTAATGTATCATGAATTATAAAGTGATTGAATGGGTGAATTTTATTATTATAGATCAAGAAGAGCGTGGAAACAACCTTAACCGAGGAAAAGGCAAGGTTACAGACTAAACCATCGACTAGTACATTTTGCACCGAGGTAAGTTTATGTGTAAACGATACATCTTTAATACATATGTTGTTACTTAATGGTGCATTGTATGAATGAGATCAATTATGATTGAGATTGATTGAAATTGATAGATAGTATGTGATTCTCGTATGAACGCCGGAATAGATGTGTAAATGCAGAAAAATATCTGTGATAATTATTTGGTGGGCTATGTACGATACCACCGTAATTATCCTTTTTCCTTTGCTATGTGTGATACCACCTTACTATTTATTCACAATGGGCTGTGTGCGATACCATCGTTTATATTGATATTTGGTGGGCTATGTGTGAAACCACCATAACTATTCTTTTTGGTAGGCTATGTGCGATACCACCATAATATTAACTATTGGTGGGTTGTGTGTGGAACCACCAGGTGCTTAGTATCATTCGAGGGATTCATCGAGAAATTTTTTAAGTAAATATATCATGTGGTTTGTGGTGATGAGTGCAGGGGATGTATGCAAGTAAATGTAAGCATTTTATTTATGGTATGGATGGAATGTGGTAAGAGATGAGATGAGTAAGCATTATTATGGAAATGTGAATTGTTCTTGCTTATTATGTAATGTTGTTGATTGATTTGCCTATGTTATGATGTTTATAGTTTACATGTAAACTTACTAAGCTTAAAGCTTACTCTTTTTCTTTTCCCTTGTTTTATAGTGTTAAAGAGCTAGCTCGAGATACGAAGATAATCAGAAGATCATCCACACTATCAGCTCATCTCGGTATATTTAGACTTAGTATTTTGAGTATGGCATGTATAGGGGCTAGACTTAGTGAAATGTTTTGTTGTTTTGGCGAAGTGTGTTGGCTCCTTTAAAGATTAACTCTTTTGTATATAGCCATAGTTGATGGCTTATTATTACTAATTTATGAAAAGATAAGGTTATTCATGAAAGTGTATGTTGCATGATTGGATTGCTTGGTAAATGGTTGAACGGGATTTTTATGGTATAAGTTAGGGTGATAAAAAAGCCTGGCAAATAGCCTTGTTCTTGTCCATAAAGGTAGGCTCATGTGCGTGTGTCTAAGCCGTGTGTGATACACGACCTGTCCCATGGGTGTGTGATCAGTCCGTGTGTCCCTTGTATGTTAATGTTGCAAGTCAGTGTAGACCACGGGCTAGACACACGGGCGTGTACGTAGGCCGTGTGCCCCATATAAGGTTGCTGATCTCACAAATAGAATACCCAGGTTTTCACACACGGGCGAGGACATGGGCTAAAGACACGAGCATGTGTCTGGCCATATGAAAATCCCTGTAGGTTCGAAATGAAAAATAAATCCCACACTGGTTGGGGCGTGGGCGTGTGAGACCACACGGCCTGCCCACACGAGCGTGTCCTATTTCACACGGGCGTGTGACCTTGTTAAGGCAAAATTTTTCTAAGTATACAAAAGTTCCCGGTTTGATCCCGAGCAGTTCGTATGATTAAGGCATCATAGGCCCATAATAACGATGTTATAATTGTAAATGAGAAGTTTTACGTTGGAATGAAATTTGATAGCCCAAAGTTGTACGTTCAAACAAGATATGTTCGGTAAAGCCTCGTACTTGGTTCCGGTGTTGAACACAGGTAAGAGGTGTTACAGTTACACAGCCTGGCGACACGGTTGTGTGACCTTGAGCTACACGATCACCGCTAGTTGCACGGCCTGGCCACATGGCCGTGTGACCTTTTACTACACGGGCATAGTTAGTTACATGGTCTGCGAACACGGGTGTGTGAAGTAGCTACATGAGTGTGTGAGTAGCCTCACGACCATGCTTTTGAGCCACACGGTCTGTGATCTGTCACATGTCCCGGCCACACAACCGTATGACCCCTGTTTTCCAAATTTTTTTAGATTTTTCTAGTTTGTTTCAAAATGATCTCTTATTGTTTTCAAATTATTTTTAGGGCCCAGAGGCTCAATTTAAGGTCTATCAATGTATTTCCTACTCGATATAAATGAGTTATTAAATGATATTAGATAATTTGTATAATTGATTCTATTTGAATTTAAACATTTTGAATTGTACTGTAATGCTCTATAACCCTAATTCAATGACAAAATAGTTTCTTTTTCATTTTCTTTCTGTCCATAATTTTTGCCTATACTTTGTTTCTTGATTAAATTCCGTGGATTAATTTTCCATTACTTGCGTCTTTTATCTTCTATCTACATTTTTGGGTGGTGATTGTTGCAATTGAACTGTTTGGTAAGTTGTGAATTTTTTGAAAGGTTGGGGTTTTTCGAGTGTGTTAAGATCTTTGTTGTAGGAATTGGGGTTTTATTTTGTTTAATCTTTTTGTTGCATGCTATCAGGTGAAGATTGAGAGATGTTGGGCATTCCTTCAACGTCATAGGTTTCATGTTGTGCTCTTCGTTTAACGGTAAGGGTACGAATGTATTTTCTTGGAGGGTGGAGTGAGTTTGTTATGTTTAATTCTTGATTAAATTAGTGTCTCATTACTAAAATTGAGCGTGTTAACTATCGTTTCGAGGTACCGGGAGTCTCTTGGTTGCTTTCACATCAAAATTGATTTAGGTGTGTAATGAAAAACTTGAAAAACAACGAAAGGTGAAAGCTGAAATACTACATAGTCGATGCTACATGATCATGTGGTGGGCCGTTTGTGACACAAGGCCGTGTGATGGACTTTGTGGGACACACGGTCTGGGCTTTTTGGGTCGTTTTTAGTGATATCAGAATAGTGGTTTCGGGACCACAAATACGAGTTAGAAAGAAGATTTGTTTTAATAATATTGCATAGTCTGCATTACGATAGGAAAGACGTATGAAAATTTCGATAATTTTTTTTTACCGTTTTCATGTTCAATTATAGAAAGGATCAAATTGCATAAAATGCAAAAGTTAAGTTCTAATAGCTATAAGTATCAAATAGATATGAAATTCAAAACTTGAGGTCCTTATATGGTAATTAGACAATTAAGAAAAGTTAGTAGATATTTTTGATGATTCATCCATGGAAATTTAGAAAAGAAAAGGACTAAATTGGAAATAAAAATAAATAAAGATGATAATTACTTAATATCATATTATTATCATCTTCTTCCCAAAATTTCTATAGAAACCCTAGGAAAGAGAAAGAAAATCAAAAGGCCTAATTGGGTAAATAATCTTGTCCCATTTTTAGTAATTTTTATATTTTTGAGATTAGAATAACCTAATCTAGCTGTTTTGGGGATTAATTTGCAAATTTGTTAAAGTATTAAAGTTTTTCCATGGATGAGTATGCTGAAATTTTGAAATTAATGGTAGAAAATGAAAGGTTGTTGATAGATAAACAACTTTTGTGAAGGAAATTTTGATGAAATTGCGATTTTAGACTAAATTGAAAAGATGTAAAATTCATGAAAAATTTCTGGATTTTGTGAAATACATGGGCTGTAAATGTTATATGAAAAATTTGGTTAGGCTTGGAATAAGGATTAAATTGCTTGAATTTCATTTTTCGAGCCTAGGGACTAAATTGGAATTAATAAAAAGTATAGGGGCAAAATGGTACTGTTGCCTAATATGTGAGTTGGATTGACTTGAATGTGTAATAAATTGATGATTAGATTCATTTATATAGATCCTAAAATACTAAGTAAGGAGTTAGATTGAGGAAAAGAAAAAGTTTCAAATTAGTAGATTTTCATACACGAGCAAGTGTTGAGGTAAGTTATTATAACTAAATTGTGTTTATTTATTAGTTTGAATTGGATGTTGCATACGTGAATTATGAATTTTTTTGTATATGAAAATAATTATATTTTTGACATGCCCGAGAAACATTAAGTCTCGTTTGAATGAATGAAATTTGATAGATACCAGTTTCCCGATTATTTATGATCTAGCATATGTTGTAGACACACCATAGCTCAAAAAAGCGTCCTGTTATTAGCCCTCTTGAGCTTCCCGTATTGGTTCTTGTGAGCTTCCCGATATAGCTCTTCAGAGCGTCCCGATAGGTCGTGATCCTACATGTGTTGTGGACACACCTTAGCTCTTGTGAGCTTCCTGATATAGGCTCTTCGTGAGCTTCCTGTTAAATTATCTCTTTGTGAGCTTTCCAACAGTGCTCGCTTGAACTTCCCGATATATGGCTATCTGAAGCTTCCCGCTACATGGCTCTTTGTGAGCTTCCCGATAAGTTTTATGTTTTTGAGATCGTTAGACTTCATGGGGTTCTGGTCTAGATTATTTTTGATAGGGATACATGTTTTACTTCTCGATTTTAGGGGAAGCTTCATGAGGCTCTGGGTTTTAAATTAGACTTCAGTACTGCGTTCCATCCTTAGACAAATAGACAACCTAAGAGGGTGATTCAGATATTGGAGAATATGTTACGAAGTTGTGTGATCGACTTCTGAGGTAGTTATGAGGAGCTTCTCCCATTAATCAAGTTCGCATATAATAATATTTTCCAGTCTAGTATTTTGATGGCAACTTATGAGGCTCTGAATAGTTGTAAGTGTCGTACTTTTTGTGTTGGACTGAGTTGGGTGAACGTCGGGTTTTGGGTCTCAAATTGGTTTTTGAGACCGAAGATAATGTTTGAGTGATTTAGGATCGTATTAAAGGGACTTCTAATAGATAGAAGTCATATTCGGATCTGAAATGGAAGGATATCGAATATTCTATGGGTGATTTTGTCTTTCTGAAGGTGTATCCATAGAAGAAGGTTCTACGGTTCGAACATAAGGGCAAGTTGAGCCTTCGGTTCATTAGGTCATTTCATATTGTGAAACGTGTGGGATCAGTCACCTATCAGCTAGAGATACCTCCGGAGTTGGACTGTATTCACGAAGTGCTCGTCGTCTCCATGTTGAGGCAGTATCAGTCAAATCGATCATACATTGTCTCTGTTGAGGAGATTGAGGTTAGTCTGGATTTAACTTTCAAAGAGGATCTGATTCAGATTCTGGATAGAGATGTTAAAGTCTTGATGAGGAAGACTGTTCCTCTGGTTAAGGTTCTGTGGCTGAATCATGGCACTGAGTAAGCCACTTGAGAACATGAGGGTTCAATTCGTCTGTAATATACACATCTGTTCAAATTAGGTAAATTTCGAGGTCAAAATTTCTGTTACGAGGGGAGTTGTAACACCCCAAAAATATAAATTTCTATTTGTTGATTCTTGCCATTAAAAAATGTATGTTTCAATGGTTAAGGGCCTTGATTATGTGATAGAGGTCTTGTGCTCGAGCTCCAGTGCGAGCAAGTGGAAAATTTTTTATGCCTTGCGCTGTTCAAGAGGTTAAGTTTTGATGAAATTCAAATACTTAAAAAATTTTGATTTATTAGTAGGATATGATTTGTTTTTTTAAGATAAAATAAATAATTTTTAATTAAATTAATTTTTTATTTTATTTGCCCCCTAAAATTGCTCCAATAATTTCATGTTTGTTTATCCGAAAACCCCATATTCACACCATCAGCTTCTTTCCATGTTCTAGTATTCTGTTTCTTAGTTTCAGTTTCTTATTCTTTTAGTCTGCAATTTTTGCCTATACTTTGTTTATTAATTAAATTCCTTGGATTAATTTTCCATTACTTGTGTCTTTTATCTTCCATCTATGTTTTTGGGTGGTAGTTGTTGCAATTGAATGTTTGGTAAGTTGTGAATTCTTCAAAGTGTCAGGGTTTTTCAAGTGTGTTAAAATCTTTGCTTTGGAATTGGGTTTTAGTTTGTTTAATCTTTTTGTTGCGCTGCCAGGTGAAGATTGGGAGCTGATTATAGCCACATTTTCGTATATTTGACTCAATTAAATTTGGGTTAAGAGTTTTGTAAATTTGGACTGTTTGGACTGTTTGGACATTTTGGACTGTTTTGGGTTTTGGACTTTATTTCTGTATTTTACATAATACTTTAAACATTTTATCAACAAAATTCACTTTCTGCAAAAATAATGGATTTCGAACAACAAACAGTTTTTTTTTTTCCAAAAAATCAACTTTCTAAGAATTTTTGCTTCAAAGTTGTACGATTTTAAAAAACAAAAACAAACAACGTTTTCAATAAAATAGCTAAGTAAGTTAGGTTTTTCATAAATTGGGTTCTTGTTTGATAAGAGTTTATGACGTTTTGAAAATATACAAAATCTAGATTTCAAGCATTTATGGTAACATCTCTAGATCTAGCCATAACATGTAGGCCGGGTTTGGAGTGTTACAGAGGAAGAAAATGAAAAAATAGATTTCCAAAATCAAGATCTTCAGATGAGATATGATGCAAAAATAAGAATTTGCAGAGAAAAAAGAGAGAAAGAAAAGAGAAAACGGTACTTGACTGAGTAGTTTTTAATTCCCATAGCCTTTTACCAAATTGGTTTTAAGAAACCAATCAGAGAAGGGAGTTACAACAAAATCCCCTAAGTTGTTACTAATGGTTATTATGTGTAACAAGTTATATGCACCATATTATTTAATCTTAACAAACCAATGAAAAGCGATGTTTCATTTAACTCAAAACTCATTGTTTCATTAATTAAATCAAAACTCATCATTTCACTAACTTATTATTAACAGACTTTTAACTAACTTTTAATCCTGCAAAAATTATCCCTCCATTCATACATCCTTATCCTCAATGATGAAATGAAGAAAATCTCCTTTGCAGCTCTCCTAGGTAGCATCCTTTAGAAAGGTGTTCATCTATTCAATTAAAACATCGTTCATTGACTTGTTGCCTTTCTTTACCATTCGAGGATCGAGAATCTGAGCAGGCTCCTTAATCATGGTTCCATTAGTACTCCGTATTAGTACACGCAATATGTAAATCAAATTTTACCACCAAGTTCCCCACATGCTTCTTAAGTTGGCTCACATGGAAAGTTGGATAAATAAGAGATCCTACAGGTAAAGTTAACCTATAGGCCACTTTCCCCACCTTAGCTTCCACACAAGAAGGACCAAATAACTTAGGAACAAGTTTTAAACTTCTAAGTTTTCCTCAAAGTATGTTGCCTACATGGTTGAAGCTTGAGGTACATCAAGTCCTCACCTTAAAGACCCTGCTACTCCTTCTTCGATTATCAAAATGCTTCATTCGATCTCATGCCTTCTAAAAGTAAAACTTAAGCATCTATCGATGTTGAAGGCTCCTATCTAAAGTGGCTATGCTAGACATGCCAACCAGATAGGGAAGATGTATAAGAGGAGCTTGCCCATATTGAAACACCCCAAACCCGGCCCACGAGCCTTGATCGGATCTGGTATGTTCCTCGATGTAAACCGGTTCAAACTTCTTTTGTGACTTTGGAAAAAATGATGTGTTTTAAAAGAAAGATTGTTTTTGGGTTGGGCTCGAGTTGGAAACATGTTAATTTTATACTTGAAATCCCTTGAATTTAGGTGACAAAACATTTATAGATTTATTTTGGAATAAAATTTACTTAACTTTAAATTTGGTAAATTTTGTATCGTATTAAAATAAATGGCATGCATGCATGAAATGGTTCGTACTAGGGCCTTATTACATCAAACAATCCCAAAATAAATTGAAGTACTTAATAAAATAATAAAATCCAAATTAAATAAATTCCTTGTTGTGCATGGCCACCTTAAGCACCGTAGAATCTTGGTCCATTACCGATCGTCACACGAAAAAGGTTCCCACAACAGGTGAGTCAAGCAGACTCAATGTGTACACAAACACTAAGTCTTAACAAATTCGGGCATAACAAATCATATTCATACATATCATAATTTACATTTAATGATGCATTCCGGACCCAAGCCTATATGCCATCCGCTACACATCACCCGCACATCATCTTGCACACCGTGGGACTACTAAGTCAACCTTCCATCCGCTACACACCATCAAGGCGATCATTGCAATGACGTGCTCATTGCCCTTATAAAGTTCGTGGCATAGCCACTAGATACATACTTTGTGTCATGAGACACCATATTCAGATATTGTGGTCTTAGGTCACCACATTCAGATATCGTGGTCTTGGGTCACCACATTCACTTCCCCTTTTTATAATATCCCATATGCCCCCATATAACATACACATTATGCATTATCATGCCTTAATTCACATTCTTATCATATTCATATTCATGGCATAACAAACCATATCATACTCATAGTAGGAGTAGGAAAACGTACCTGGGTACATCGTACCATAGCATGATACGCTTGCCATATTCACATTCTTATAAACATGCTCATATTAAAATATTGCCATAAATCTTATTAAAAGATAGTGTGGGGTACACACCTGATTCGCTTAAGGTTTCCAATCCAAATCTTGAAAAGCTTGATCTAATGCCTTAGATCTTAAATCTCTACATTTAATCAATCATTTAATACTTAGTAAAGAGCCATTCTACCATAAATCCAAATCCTAGTAGGATTAGTACACTAAAACTTACCTTGGTGCCAAATCCTCAAATCTTCACTATACTCTTCTTGTATTCACCAAGCTTTAAATCACTTTAACAAATTAGTTTCGCCTTTTAAACGAAAATTAGATCTTAATCAACAATTAAGGCCTTGTTCGAATGTACATATGGACTTACCTTGAAATTCTCAAATCCCGGAATGTTGCAGACTCCCTTCCTTGTAATCGGTTGGTATTAAATCCCTTCAAAGATTAGTTTTCGGCTTTTAAATCATGTAAGAAAATAGATCTAGTGCTAAAATAAGCCTTGGTCGATTGCATATATGTATACTTTACCTTGTGATTTGAAATCCCAAAATTTCTATTTACCCCTTGGTATCTGTCGAAATCACTTTGACACATGTTAGATTAATTTCTAACATGTAAACATGGTAAAAGTGGCCTATGGTCGAATATCTTCCTTACCATAGATCCTATAAGTCCCAAATATCCTTCTCCTTTGTAGTCGACAATGGCGCATGATCCCAAAAGATCCTATGTAGCTTAAGAAAGAACAATAGTAGAGATTAGATCTTAGTTTTCGACAAGCCTAAGAGAAAAAAAATGAAAACCGATTTTGAACTTACCCTTACTTGAAGAAATCGACAGCACCTTTGCTTACAATCTCTCAAGGATTCGGCTATGAAGACTTGAAGACTAGTCGACTATGGCCTAGATGTGTATCAACACTTTCGGCTTTTGAGGCTTAATGAGATATCGACTAGGGTCTACTTGTGTTGTCGGTTTGTCAAAATAAAAGAGAGGGAAAGAGTCCCTTAAGAATTTAACAATGGTGAACTAAGAAGAAGGGAATTGGCTAGAACAATTAGGAAGGAAAGAAGAGACAAGTGCTAACTTGGAGAGAAAAGAGTTAACAAAAGAGAGGCAATTGGCTAAATGAAATTCATTTGTCCCTCCTATACACACCTAGCAATTTGTCACCTAAGACCCCCTCGCCTACCAACTCTTCTCCTCCTTATCAAATCCCAAATTTTCTCCTCTTATTACCTTATCAAAATTAATAAAATAATCCATTGTTTATCACCTAGCTTTGCGAATTTTAAAGAGGCTTAAACTCCTTACTTAAGTTCCTTAGTGCCGTCCATCTCTCCTCTTTTGCCAAAAATAAAAAACCAAAATGTTGCTTCCTTGTTGCTCGAACTCCAGACCTACCCCTAGCTTGTGGCTTTATTTACAAAGGCTTTAAGTGGCGCCTCCAAGCCACTTTTCCAAGCCCAATTATATCTCATATTTCACATATAATTCCTCTTAAAGCCCTTCTAAGCTTAGCTCCCTTATTAAAACTAAGAAAAACTTAATATTTACTAAAGTATTTTCCTATTATTCTAAAGTTCACAACATTCATAAATACACATTCATACATACAAAGGCATGCTTCCACACTCAATTAAGCAATTATGCATAAGCCATAATTTGGGATACTACAGTTCTACCCCCTTAAAATAATTTTGTCCCCAAATTACCTGGCTAGAATAGGTGAGGGTATTGCTGTCGCATTGCTTCTTCCGGCTCCCAAGAAGCTTCTTCTGATCCATGGTTACGCCACAACACTTTGACTAGGGGAACTAATTTCCATCGTAACACTTTCACATCTCGTTCTAGAATCTGAATCGGCTCCTCCTCATAGGACAAGTCTGACCTTAGCTCCACCTCTTCGATTGGTACCACATGAAATGCATCTGATCGATATCGACGTAGCATGGACACATGGAATACGTCGTGCATCTGCTTCAACTCGGGTGGCAATTCCAACTGATATGCCACTGGTCCAACCCGCTTCAACACTCGATAGGGTCCTATAAACCTTGGACTTAGTTTCCCTTTTTGACCAAATCTCATCACCTTCTTCCAAGGCGAAACTTTAAGGAATACTTGGTCTCCCACATCAAATTCAATCTCCTTTCGCTTGAGATCTGCGTACGACTTTTGTCTATCAGATGCTTCCTTCAATCGAGCCCGAATTACACTAACCTTCTCTTCAGATTCTGCAACAATGTCGTTCTCCCAATTCCGTCCAACATGTAGGAGTCCGACACTTTCAACCATACAGTGCTTTATAAGGTGCCATTCGAATACTTGCCTGATAGTTGTTGTTGTAGGCAAACTCTGCTAAGGGCAAATACTCCTCCCAACTTCCTCTAAAATCCATCACACAGCCCCTCAACATGTCCTCTAAAACTTGGATTACCTATTGAGATTGCCCGTCCGACTGTGGATGAAAGGCCGTAGTGAAATCCAATTTAGTGCCTAAAGCCTGATGTAACGCTTTCCAGAACCGAGAAGTAAACCTTGGGTCCCTATCTGAGATAATCGACACCGGCACCCCATGCAACCTTACGACTTCCGCCACATACAACTTTGCCAATCTCTACAAAGAATAGTCGACTCTCACCGAAATAAAGTCGTGAGACTTGGTCAAATAGTCCACTATTACCCATACCGAGTCCTTCTTAGTAGGCGTAAGGGGAAGCCCACTAACGAAGTCCATGGTAATTCTCTCCCACTTCCATCGGAATCATGATTGGTCAAGCAATCCCGACGGAACTCGTGTTCAAATTTTTAACTTGTCGACATGTTAAACACTTCCCATGAATTCAAGAACTTCTTTCTTCGCACTGTGCCACCAAAATCGCTCCCTCAAGTCTCTGTACAACTTAGTGCCTCCAGGATACATAGCATAAGGGCTACTATGCGATTCCTGAAGAATCCTTCATTTAAGTTCCTTATCCTTAGGCATACATACCTTACCCTTGAAGCACAATACTCCATCATCATTAACACCATAACCTTCCAACTCTCCATTTTGTACTTGCTGTAGCTTAGCACTTAGGTCCCCATCAGCCAACTATCCCTCTTTTACCTCATTCAACCATGTCGGCTTGACTTGTAATTTTGCCAACAGGCTCCCATCATCATACAAACTCAAGTGTGCGAACATTGCCCTTAGATCCGACACAACTTTTCGGCTTAGAGCATCCACCACTATATTCGCCTTTCCCGGGTGATATTCTATCGAACAGTCATAGTTCTTCAGCAATTTAACCCACCTTCGCTACCTCAAGTTTAACTCCTTCTGAGTCAACAAATACTTAAGGCTCTTGTGGTCTGTGTAGATCGTCGACTTTTCGCCATAAAGGTAGTGCCTCCATACCTTAAGAGCGAAGACCATTGCTGCTAATTCTAAGTCATGCATCGGGTAGTTCACCTCATGTTGCCTCAACTATCGGGATGCATATGCGACTACCTTTCCGTCTTGCATCAATATGCAACCCAAACCTGTATGGGAAGTGTCACAATACACCGTAAAATCCTTTCCTACCTCTGGCTGAATCAAGATTGGAGCTTTCGTTAATACCTTCTTAAGCTTTTCAAAGCTCTCCTGCTGCTTATCCGACCATACAAAGGGTACTTTCTTCCTCAACAACTTTGTCAAAGGCGCGGCTATTGACGAAAACCATTCTACAAACCTTCTGTAATAGCCTGCCAATCCCAAGAAACTACGAATCTCCGCCACCGACTTAGGTGGTTTCCAATCCAACACTGCTTCAATCTTTCTAGGATCCACCCTTATTCCTTCGGCAGACACTATATGCCCTAAGAAAGCAACTTTCCTAAGCCAAAATTCACACTTGCTAAATTTGGCATAAAGCTTCTTCTCCCTCAATACTTGCAACACAATCCGGAGATGCTCATCATGCTCCTCCTCAGTCTTGGAGTATACGAGGATGTCATCAATGAACACCACGACAAACCTATCCAAGTAAGGTTGAAACACCCAGTTCATCATATCCATGAACGCGACTGGGGCGTTTGTCAACCCGAACGGCATTACCACAAACTCATAGTGGCCGTACCTTGTTCTAAAGGCTGTCTTATGGATATTCACTTCCTTCACATTCAACTGATGGTATCCAGACCTTAAATCAATCTTGGAGAAAATCGCTGCTCCCTTAAGCTTATTGAACAGGTCATCAATCCTTGGCAAAGCATACTTGTTCTTGATGGTTAGCTTATTCAACTGACGATAGTCTATGCATATACGCATAGTTTCGTCCTTCTTCTTCACAAATAGGACCGGTGCTCCCCATGGAGACACACTAGGTTAAATAAACCCACGATCCAGTAATTCTTGGATTTGAGCCTTGAGCTCAACCAATTCCTTCGGTGCCATTCTATAAGGGGCAATTGACACAAGAGTCGCTCCGTGACAAGTCAATTCCAAACTCCACCTCCCTATCTGGGGTATTCACTGTAATTCCTCAAAACACATCTTTGAAATCCTTACCGCTCTAACTCCACTAACACCTTCTTCCTTTCCATCTAATGCACTTACGAAGGCTAAAATGCCTTGCACCCTTTACAAACCATCTTTTGACCTTTAGCTACTAAACTACATTAGACAAGTAGTTTCTTCTTTCTCCTATCATAATGACCACCTCATCCTCCGGGGTCCTTAACTCTATTTGCTTAGCTGCACAGTCAAACACAGCTCGATGGTCCACTAGCCAGTCCATTCCAAGTATGTGATCGAACTCTTGAAGGGAAGTTCCATCAAGTCGGCAGAAAATACTACGCCTTGAATTTCTAAAGGTACACTCCGAAAGATCTTATTTACCACTACAGTTTGACCTAGTGGGCTTACTACAGTCATCTCCCTATCCGAGAGTTCAGAGGTTATGCCTAGAGTTTCAACTACTCTACATGCAATGTAAGAATGGGTCGAGCCTACATCAATCAAAGCATAAAAAGGCTTTCCAAATACAAGGAACGTACCAGTTATAACGTCCGGCGCGTCTCCCTCTTTCCTACGGTGAACCGCATAAACCAAACCTGGCTGCCTTGCCTCAATATTAATAGCACCTAGGCCGGTGCTCCACGTCCTCTACCAGTACCATTTCCTCTATTATTCAGACCACGACTTTGCTGAGGCTGTTGTTCACCTCTACTAGCCTGATTAACATTCTGAGATGCTGGCCGATTCCCATCCGATTTCCTCGGACAGTCCTTAATCATATGGTCCTTTGACCCACATCTGAAACATCCACCTGACTTTTTCCAGCATTCACCTAAGTGTTTCTTCCCGCACTGCTCACAAGTACGATATTACCCTCCAATACCAGTTTGCTGACCTCTCGACCCATCAACTCTAGGCCTTTTCTGAGCATTCCCAAATGTTCCAGACGACCCAAATCCTCTCTTCTTTTTATTTCAGTCCGTGTTCTGCCTCACAGAGTCCTTAATTCCTTTCGCTATATTAGCTTTCTCTACTAAAGCAGAAAACTCCCGCTCTTGATGTGGAGCGGCTAACAACCTCAGGTCATCCCTTAGTTCGTCCTCAAACCAGACACACCGCTCATGTTCCGTATCTACTACTCCTTGAGCATACTGGCTTAACCTCAAAAATTCAGCTTCATACTCTGGTACTGACTTGTTCCCCTGAACCAGCCCTAAAAATGCCTTCCTCTGCTTATCAATATAACGTGTGCCGACATACTTCTTCTGATACGCCGCCTTAACATATTCCCAAGTCAGATCCTCAACTGTGGCACCATCCCAAGCTGTTAACCACTATTGATACGCTTCATCACGTAGCAGTGCCACCATCCCTTTCAACTTCTCCTCAGGGGTCAGATCGAGCTCATCCATAATTCGCTCGGTTGCTTCCAACTAATATTCAATTTGTCTTTGGGTGCCACACCGGATACTCCACTTAACACTTCACTCCGTTAGCTCGAGTCATTGGGTCTGATTTTGAGCTCCCATATTTCCTCTAGCACTGACCACCATTTTAGAACTCGCAAAGACATGACTGCGATCAAAGATCACCTCCCGTCTGATCCTGTTGCTCAACACCAACAACTGGTGGTGGTGGCGGTGGTACCTCATTGTCAGATCCTTGACCCGATCTAACGGGTTCTGACACGATTATCCTACCTCGACCCGCCCTCGTACATTACGACCACGTCCCCTGAAGCTCATTTCTACTACCGTGCTTTAATCTGATTAAGAAATTTTATGCATTAGCCATTGTTTCACTAATTATTCGTGAGGAAGTTTTATGAGAAGAGTTTAGTAGGGATTCCTTCGATCATTCAAGGTTTCAAGTTTTCTATCCTAATTCACAGAAAAGCATATACATTCCTTAGTATCTCCTATACACATTTACTCTTCGGACATTTCTGTCTGTTTTTATCCCAGAGGTATTTTCGTAATTTGTCCTACAGGGGTATTTTCATAATTTGTCAAAATAAGGTTCCTTGGTGATTTTGTCAATAAGGGTATTCTGGCAATTTTTCATTCCTGGGGGTATTTTGAGAAATTTTGAAATTCGAGGGTATTTTGGTAATTAACTTGGGTAAATTTGTAAATCTTAGTAAATCAAGGATATTTTGAAATTTACAAAACTTGAAGGTTGTTTCTGAGAATTTATTTTCCAAATCAGTGTTGTTGCAGAAATTTTTGAAGATCGGGGGTCATTTTGGTAATTTTGTAACTTAGGGGTATTTTGGTAATTTGCAGGGTAAGGGTAATTTCATAATTTTTCTAAATCAGGGTATTCTAATATTTTGCAAATTAGGGTTTTTGAACATTTTATAAAGTAATGAAATTTTGATAAGAATTGTGGGTATTTGGAAATTTCATAAACCAAGGGTATTTTTGTAATTTTACCACTTGGGGTATTTTAGTAATTTTATAAATCGAAAATATTTTGAAAATTTTCCAAAATAAGTTTTTGCTACTATTCAAGGGGTAATTTGGTGATTATAAACCTAGGGTTTTCATAAAAATACGGCTAATCCCTTTCGGGTTTTAGTTAGGGGTTTAGCCCGTGAATAAGTCCTCTTGGTTAGGGTGAACCGAAGCTATGCACCAGGTAGGATTCGAGTGGAGAGGAGGTGAGTCACTAGGACTGCTTAAGTACCAAGCTCCCACCGAAACCAATCCTAGACATGCGTACCACGATTGCCACACCCTAACTCGGCGACTTAACCACAGGTTTGTTTAATAAGGCATTCAAGTCTTATGTAATTGTTGGGGTAACTAGCCTTAGGGTTCAAGTACTTATCATACTAATCTACGTCCCATTCCCTTTCTACCCTTCTACAAGTCATAATATAAATCATACAAAAGATTGGAGTACTTACCTGGTGGACTTCGGGTCGGAGACTTAGTGGGCCATGCCAGAAAAACCTATTTAATTCACAAAATTCCTTTTCGGCTTAACTTTGAAAATGTTTTGGGCCTTAAACCTAAGGCCGAGAGTTTAAAATTGGGCTCTGATACCAAGCTGAAACACCCCAAACCCGGCCCATGAGCCTTGACCGGATCTGGTATGTTCCTCGATGTAAACTGGTTCAAACTTCTTTTGTGACTTTGGAAAAAATGATGTGTTTTAAAAGAAAGATTATTTTTGGGTTGGGCTCGATTTGGAAACATGTTAATTTTATACTTGAAATCCCTTGATTTTAGGTGACAAAACATTTATAGATTTATTTTGGAATAAAATTTACTTAACTTTAAATTTGGTAAATTTTGTATCGTACTGAAATAAATGGCATGCATGCATAAAATGGTTCGTACTAGGGCCTTATTACATCAAACAATCCCAAAATAAATTGAAGTACTTAATAAAATAATAAAATCCAAATTAAATAAATTCCTTGCTGTGCATGGCCACCTTAAGCTCCTGCCGACCCGGTCCATTACTAATCGTCACCTGAAAAAGGTTCCCACAACAGGGTGAGTCAAACAGACTCAATGTGTACACAAACACTAAGTCTTAACAAATTCAGGCATAACAAATCATATTTATACATATCATAATTTACATTTAATGATGCATTACCGGACCCAAGCCTATATGCCATTCACTACACATCACCCGTACCATCCTGCACACCGTGGGGACTACTAAGTCAACCCTCCATCCGCTACACACCATCGAAGGCAGTCGCTGCAGTCGACGTGCTCATCGCCCTTATAAAGTTCATGGCATAGCCACTAGATACATACTTTGTGTCATGAGACACCATATTCAGATATCGTGGTCTTAGGTCACCACATTCAGATATCGTGGTCTTAGGTCACCACATTCACTTCCCCTTTTTGTAATATCCCATATGCCCCTATATAACATACACATTATGCATTATCATGCCTTAATTCACATTCTTATCATATTCACATTCATGGCATAACAAACCATATCATACTCATAGTAGGAGTAGGAAAACGTACCTGGGTACATCGTACCATAGCATGGTACTTTAGCCATATTCACATTCTTATAAACATGCTCATATTAAAATATTGCCATAAATCTTATTAAAAGATAGTGTGGGGTACACACCTGATTCGCTTAAGGTTTCCAATCCAAATCCCGAAAATCTTGATCTAATGCCTTAGATCTTAAATCTCTACATTTAATCAATCATTTAATACTTAGTAAAGAGCCATTCAGCCATAAATCCAAATCCTAGTAGGATTAGTACACTAAAACTTACCTTGGTGCCAAATCCCAAAATCTTCACTATACTCTTCTTGTATTTGGCCAAGCTTTAAATCACTTTAACAAATTAGTTTCGGCCTTTTTAAACGAAAAATAGATCTTAATCAATAAATAAGGCCTTGGCCGAATGTACATATAGACTTACCTTGAAATTCTCAAATCCCAAAATGTTGTAGACTCCATTGCTTGTAATCGGCTGGTATTAAATCCCTTCATAGATTAGTTTTCAGATTTTAAATCATGTAAGAAAATAGATCTAGTGCTAAAATAAGCCTTGGCCGATTGCATATATGTATACTTTACGTTGTGATTTGAAATCCTGAAATTTCTATTTACCCCCTTGGTATCTGTCGAAATCACTTTGACCCATGTTAGATTAATTTCTAACATGTAAACATGGTAAAAGTGGCCTATGGCCGAATATCTTCCTTACCTTAGATCCTATAAGTCTCGAAATATCCTTCTCCTTTGTAGTCGACAATGGCAGACAAATCTCGAAAGATCCTATGTAGCTTCGGCAAAGAACAATAGTAGAGATTAGATCTTAGTTTTCGACAAGCCTAAGAAAAAAAAATGAAAATCAATTTTGAACTTACCCTTACTTGAAGAAATCGACAGCACCTTTGCTTGCAATCTCTCAAGGATTCGGCTATGAAGACTTGAAGACTAGTCGACTATGGCCTAGATGTGTATCAACACTTTTGGCTCTTGAGGCTTAATCAGATATCAGCTAGGGTCTACTTGTGTTGTCGGTTTTGTCAAAATAAAATTGAGGGGAAAGAGTCCCTTGAGAATTGACAATGGTGAACTAAGAAGAAGGGAATTCAGCTAGAATAATTAGGAAAGAAAGAAGAGACAATTACTAACTTGAGAGAAAAGAGTTAACAAAGAGAGGCAAATTGGCTAAATGAAATTCAATTGTCCTCCTATACACACCTAGCGAATTTGTCACCTAAGACCCCTTAGCCGCCAACTCTTCTCCTCCTTATCAAATCCCAAATTTTTCTCCTCTTATCACCTTATCAAAATTAATAAAATAATCCATTGTTTATCACCTAGCTTTGTCGAATTTTAAAGAGGCTTAAACTCCTTACTTAAGTTCCTTAGTGCCGCCCATCTCTCCTCTTTTGCTGAAAATAAAAAACCAAAATGTTGCTTCCCTTGCTGATCGAACTCCAAACCTACCCCTAGCCTGTGGCGTCATTTACAAAGGCTTTAAATGACGCCTCCAAGCCACTTTTCCAAGCCCAATTATATGTCATATTTCACATATAATTTCTCTTTAAGCCCTTCTAAGCTTAGCTCCCTTATTAGAACTAAGAAAAACTTAATATTTACTAAAGTATTTTCCTATTATTCTAAAGTTCACAACATTCATAAATACACATTCATACATACAAAGGCTTGCTTCCACACTCAATTAAGCAATTATGCATAAGCCATAATTTGATATATTACACATATAAAGCTTCCTATGGGGTAGTTACAAATTCTTAATTGTATTGTACCACCATTCGACCAAAGGCAACCAAAAAACCCAATCATCGGGCTCTCTCTTGACATACATCTCAATTAACCTTCTAAACACCGATTCAAAACTTCTGTCTGACTATTAGTCTCAAAATGATAATCTATAGAAAGCTTCAACCGAGTCTTCAATCTTCTAAAAAGCTCATTCCAAAATGTTCACAAAAAGATCTTTCCCCTATCTAATATAATTGGTTTTGGTGCTCCATACAATTTGTAGACATGGGATATAATTGGTTTTGGTGCTCCATACAATTTGTAGACATGGGTAAGGTATTCCTGAGTAATTGTTACGACTATAAAAGGATGTGAGAGAGCCACGAAGTGACCATATTTGGTCAATCTATCAACTACCACCAAAATTTTGTCTTTGCCCTTTGAAACTAGCAGGACCTCTACAAAATCCATGTTGATTTCAGCCTAACCTCGTTTAAGAATTGGCAAAGGTTGAAGCAATCCAGGTTTGGAAATATGATCACTTTTGCACCATTGGCACACCACACATTCCTTCACCTATTCCTTCACATAATTGGAAATGCCTTTCTAATAAAGTAAACTAGATAAACAACTTCTTGTGAAATGAACCCCAAAACGACCCTTTAAGGCACTATTGTGGAAGTGATAAAAAAGATCCTTCCTCAATTCCTCGTTGGCATATAAAGTGATCTTCCCTTTTCTTCTTAGGAACTTCCCATCCCAAGAATGCTTTGGATGCAAAATGGGATTCATTTGCAAATCAGTAAAGATCTTTGTTAGCTTAGCATCTATTTGCAGAGAACCTTGCAATTTGGATAGCAACTCAAAAACTGATGAACTGTAACAGCCTGTTTTTGAGTCAAATCAGAATAGTGGTTTCGGGACCACAAATTTGAGGTTAAAATATTTATTTTATTATTTTATTATTGTTTACAGCATGATAGAATTATTACGTGAAAGTTTCGTAAAGAAATTTTACCGTTTAAATGCTTAATTTGGTAAAAAAGGACTAAATCGCGTAACGCGTAAAAGTTGCATTCTATTCATTAAAAGTGGTTAATTTCTATGATTTAGTAAATCAAAGGTCCTTATAATGTTACTATTCCATGATTAAGGTTAGTGGACATTTATATCCATGATTTATGTGTTATATTAAGTTTTTATTAAAGGTTAGTTTAGTAATTATATGATATTTTAAGTTAAAAGAATAAAAGAAAAAAATTAAAGCTTGATTCTCATCTTCATGCACCAAATATTGAAGGAAGAAGAAGCTAACCTAGTGTTTTAAATTCGGCAACCTTGAATTCTTCAATTAGGTACGATTTTTGCTTGGTTTTTAGTGATTTCTACGTTTTTGAGATCGTTGCTTTGTTTTCTAGCTAGCCAATGCTTTAATTTTTGAATTTGTTAATGATTTTGTGAAGTGCCATTGTTGAATACTTGAGTTCTTTGATGTTTAATGATAGATTATGGAAGCTTGATGATAGTTAAACTAGTTTTGTAAAGTGATTTTTGACAAAAATGCAAAATAGGGATTAATTTGTGATATTGTAAAATGTGGCAGTTAAAATTGTGAAATAATGAAAGATATCGGCTGCTAGTAGTATATAGTAAATTTGGCTAGGCATAGGTTGGTACTAAATTGCATGAATTTGCAATTTTATGTGATAAGAACTAAATTGTAAATAATGTAAAAGTATAGGGGCAAATGTGTAAACTTGACAAAATATGAATTATGGACTAAATTGAATAGATTGAATGCTGAATGCACTGAATTTGATAATATATAGATCAAGATAAGCTGAGATCGAGTTTAGATCGGGGAAAGGGAAAGATCGACGAATAGCTGATAGTTTTTATCCGAGCAATACAAGGTAAGTTCGTATAATTAGAATCGAACTTTTGGATACTTGTAATTATTTGAAATGAATGTATATAATTGAATCATTGATATATGATCGTTGTTTTGTCGAGTTTTAAAATTTATAAAGAGAATGATCGAACCTAGAAATTAACTCTGACAACGACTTAAGACAAGTGTCCTATCGAACAGTAGTATAGCTTAGGCAAGACCGGATTGTCGAACCCAAATGAACTAAAAGTACTAATACTAACCTTCTTTCTATTATTTAGCCTAAATATTAAGTGATTGGTTGTTTAATCTAAAACTAACTACTAAGCTAAAGAAGCAAAGACAAAAAGAATGAATTGGAGAAATATTGTTGGGAAAACTCAGTTGAATAAGACGATACCCTTAGGAAGAATCCACCTAGACTTCACTTGTTATCTAACACTGAATCTGACGATTTATTCACTTGACTTGATCCGTAGGATTCCCTAATTTATATTAAATCCTCTCTCGAGGCAAATAACGTCTAATCCTAGGTTGATTAATTGAAATCTCTTTCTAATTAAAACCCCTAGAATCGTATTAACTCGATCTATGGACTCCCATATTAGGTTTCACCCTAAGCTGGCAAAATCTTGTCACCCTATCTCTAGGAGCGCGATCAACTCCGCTTAATTATGCTAGATCTACTCTTAGACAGGGGCTTTTTCTCCACCACCCAAGCACATTCAACTTGGATCAATATCCCGAAAATATCAACACAAGAATTAAGCACACATAATTAATAACAAATTAATTATTTATCATATAGTTTAGAAAAAATAACAAGATCCATCTTAGGTTTCATCCCCTTCAGGTATCTGAAGGGTTTAGTTCATAACAATAAAAGAAAACATCTCAGAAGAAAATATAAAACAAAACATAAGAAATCCCTAAAACTCCCTGTAGGAATTAAAGGAGAGATTCGCCGTCTTGAATAGAATTCCAGCTTCTTTAGATGGATCAACTGGCTATCTTTGAGTGATTCCCACAAATCTGACCTTTCTGGCTCGGCTCCTTGGCCTAGATAATCGAAAAAGCCCTGGCAGAAGGCTTCTGCCGAACTCCCCACTTAAGTTGCCCCCTAGGGTGTTTATATAGACTTTGAGATGCTTTACTTGGCCCCTACATATCCTAATTCAAGTATAATTCCTACTAGGGTGTTTGAATAGGCTTTGGAATGTCTTTCTTTGCCTCTAAGTACCCTATTCCGAGTAGAACTCCACTTGGCCGTGGCAGGGACACGCCCATGGGCACACACGCCCGTGTGTTTCGTGGCCAGGCCATGTGCGAGCCTGTTGATGAGGTACGACCATGTGAATCATGGTCAGGCCGGGTTCAGACTTCTCTTAAGAGCCATGGCCATGTAGGCTTAAGTCCAGGCCGTGCCGATTTTGTGATATGGCCAATTTGGCCCGTTTTAGGCCTGTTTCTCGTTCTTTTCATCCTCCGGTGCTTTTCTAAGTATAAAACATGAAAAGAAAGGATTAAGAGCATCTTTTTACACAATCCAGGGAATAAATCATCCAAAAGAATGCTAAATGTTGGATTAAAATATGTTACTTTTATGGTTTATCAATATACTTGAAAATGAATGCCATATCGATATAATTTATTTGTTACTGAGCCCCGTTTGAACTGTATGAATTCGTAGGATATGAGTGACATGTCACTAGGGTTACTGTTTTGGTCGAGCTCCTGCATTTGTTGCAGACTCACCACAGCTCATATGAGCTTACCGATATATTAGCTTGTAAGAGCTTACTATTTTCAGCTCATTGGAGCTTATCGTTTTAGCTCGTATGAGCTTACAGCTCGATAGAGCTTACTATTTCAGCTTAATAGAGCTTACTATTCATCAGCTTACGAGGAGCTTATCGATCATGGATCAAAAGAGTAGAAATGATAATGAATTGATGGATTACTGTTCTATATCACCCGAGTATCCTTTGGAGTTCTAATAGGTTCAACGGGCATAAATTATGTTTATATGAATGAGTAATGTTATTGAATGGATTATTGGTTATATGATTGAGAATGAAATGTTGAATGCTAGTTATGTTGATTATTGAATTGTGAAAATGGATGATTTCATGTATTAACATGTCTAACCTATGGATGAATGCTTGTGATAGGCATTTGGAAATTGTATGGAGTTTACTTTAGTTAATTGCCTTGATTATGTATAAATGGTAAGTTTTATTCTAAATTATACAGGCTTAATAAGCTATAAAGGTTACTCTGTTTCTTTTTTTTTTTTAATGTTTTATAGAGGTTCGTTAGCTCGCTTATTTCGGACAAGTCGGAGTTGCACATCACACTATCCAAGTTTCGATTGGTACTTTTGAACTTGTGGATAATTGTAAACATGGCATGTATAGGCTAGTTTAAAAGAAGTTAGTTATGTTAATTGATATCATGATTTTGGTATGTTTTTGTGTATAAGTTAAGCCATGTGATTTAGCTTATTTTGGGACTATATTCTGATTGTGTATAAGTGTGCAATTATAGTATGTTTTGGGTAAGGAATTGATGGAATGAAAATGTACAAAAGATGTCTTGTTATGTAGTTGATATATGAATCGATAATGCATGATGTTAATTAGGCATTTGAGTACTAAGTTGAATTAGTATAATATAGGTATGATGTAACACCTCAAACCCGGTCCATACACCACTTAATTTAACGGTATGTTACAGGAAAAAGGTTTTGAGAGGTTTAGGTTTGAGTTTAAAAGTTTGAGGAAAACACTTCGCTAAAATTTTGTATTTGAAGAAAAACTTGAGTAGGTTTGATTGAAATCGATGATGTATTTGAAAACCCTAAATTTTGAAAACTCAATCGGATATGTAGGTAAAACAGTTTATCTCGTTAAGAAGTTTGAGTTGTTTATCATTGTTACAAAAACATTTTGACTTAGTAGAAAATCGTGCTTAAGTTAGAAAACGTTTGAGTTCACTTTAACCTAAATCATAGTGTGATACCCGATGGTATAGCTTAAAATATCGCTTTTGTAGTTTTGAAATCGTTATCTTTCCAAGTTTTAGCACATTTTAACCCAGTTAATTTGTTAAGGCATATTATAAATCTACTTTAAACATAAACAAAACATAATTTTAAAAGGCCATTTACAAACCCAAATAAAACCAAATAGTAATAAATATGCTTAAGTACCAAATTCATAAATAGTTCGAGCAAATCCTTATTTAAGCATGGCATGAGCACCTCGAGTCCATCCCGGCTCCATGTCCGCGTCTAAGTGTCACCTGAAAAGTCAAAGGAGAAAGTGAGTCGCAAGACTCAGTGTATAAATCCCTCTCCCGGTATAACATGCCAACACACATATCATAACAAAATAATGCAAGTAATGCACCCGATCCTAGCCAACCATATCACCTTTTCTACCCGTGTGGTACCAAACCACCGGTGGTGCTAAACCACCGGTGACCCAAAGTCACGATATCCATAATGTGGTACTAAACCACTTGGTGACCAAGTCACGAATAATCCAATGATGGGGCCAACCCATCGTGTGATACCAAATCACTAGCGACGATCCCATATCTCATAAGTAGGGCCAGCCCACGGTGGTGTCAAACCACGAGGACGAGTCGCAATGAGGTGCCAAACCTCCGTGTCCCAAAGACACAGCAGATACTAAATCACCGTGACCGCAATACAAACCGATGATGGGGCCAACCCATCGTGTGATACCAAATCACCGGCGCCAATCCCAGATAATCAATCGTGGGGCCAACCCATCGTGGTACTAAGCCATCGACGAGACACCGAGGTGCCAAACCTCCGTGACCCAAAGTCACAAAGTACGTGGTACCAAACCACCGGAGGTGCCAAACCTCCGTGTCCCAAAGACACAAGTGTCCCAAAGACACGGATATCATACTCCCTCCTCTCATATCACCCAATCACATATCATACTAGATGCAAAATCGTGCAATCATGCTATCATGCTCACATGCTCAATATGGCATCTCAATGAATATACACCCATAATCATGATATCGTAGATCATCACATATTTCATAATGAAATGGACTTACCCGAATCCGTATCCATACCTCAATGGGTATCGAATAGTCAACCACTTTGTTTCATTTACACAAACAAAGTTATCACATTACTTAGTTAAGATAGTGTGTTGGTTTACACACGAAATAGCGAAGATGTTAATCCTAGAATCGGTCTACGCCCTCGATCACCTCGACAACCCCGATCCTACAATCGGCCAATAAGGGATTAACACTTAACTCATTCGGCCAAAACCATTTAATCCAAAGGGTATATCGATTACCTTACCTTAAACTTGCTTTGGTTTTCTACCCAATTCGAACCAACAATGGTTCATCCAACAATCGGCCTCACCCTAGAAAGAAAATGGTTAATCCCTTAACAAACTTGACTTAACGAAGATTAAATGAATAATCTAAAAGAAAACTACTCTTACCACCACTTACCGCTTGCTTATCGATAACAAGGCTCCTCCCACTTGTTCTCAAAATCCGAATGTCCTATAAAGAAATTGGTCTACACATTAGATCAATATCCTTCAACCAATAACAAAACCTACCTTCATTTAAACCACAAAATATAAGAACGAAAGAGGAAAATGGCCATTCGCCAAGCTCTTACCCACTACCAACCGATTGGAAACAAGCACCCAACAACACCCAATATTCTACCAACAAACAAAGACTAGGAGAGAAAAAGATTCGCCTAGATGTTAACACTTCTACCTTTGCTTTGTGTGAAAAGAAAGGAGAGTATAAAACGATAAAATGGAGAAGTGCCTCGGTCAAGATGGTATTAAGAAAAGGAAATGAAAGTTAGGGGAACAAGGAAGATGGTTTTGCTTAATGAAATGGTATGAAACAAATGGAGAAATCGGCACAAGGGTTGTAAAACAAAAAGAAAATGTGAGAAGGAAGGATCACTAGTTTCGCTTCAACAATTGGAAAAGAAAGGAGAGATGAATATTCGGCTACCAAGGTTTCAAAAGAGGGAAAAGATGGAAGTAGGATGCTAGGTTCGCTTTGTTCAAATGAAAAATAAAAGAGAAGAAACAAGGTAGAATTTCTAAGAAGGGTGCTTGAGGTTTCGGTTTACACAAATGACAAAGAAGAAAAATGCAAAAGAACACTGGCTTCACCAAGATGTAGAAAGAGTGCAAAGTTGGCAAATAAAGTTGCTTTGTGTTTCGGTTTCAAGGGCAAAATGGAAGGTTCTTTTTCGACTTAGGCTATTTGCAAATGAAGAGATCTTTTACTAGCTTTTGACTCAACAAAAATTAGCTTACCAAAACAAAATTGTGACCGAAAATGCACATTTGCCTAAGTGGAAATTTCGCACTCTCCCACAATAACAACCGCCACTCTTTTCCTCCCCAAACTCTTTCCAAATCCTACCAACCTCCCCTAATACTCCCAAGCCACTAATTCAAACTTGTTGAACTAGTCTCCTCCTACATTCACTCACCACCCACCATTTGAATGTGTTGACTTAGCCCATGGTAGAGTTTGAACTACCAACAACTCCTCTTCCCATGCCAGTCAAAATGAGAGCCAAAATGGGGGATTTTCGCAGCTTGAACTCAGGACCTCCTCCCTTGCAATTGACGCCATACACATGCTCCAAGTGGCGCATGCTTGCCACTTTGCTAGCTCTTCATTTGTGCTCAAGAACACCAATTAAAATATATAAGACCCAGCTCCTTCAGCTCCTATCACATAAAGCCCCAAAAACTAAAATTTTTCCACCCACTCAGGCTCACTCCTAGCCTACAACTAAGCCCCGAAACCATACAAACAACAATATAGTGAGCCATTAACATGCAAACAATGCCAAAATAAAATAGCCCTTAACCCGGGATATTACATATGAAATGTTATGTAATGGTTGCTTATTGGGTTATGAAATGTTACCATTTATGCATATGTTTGCTTGTGGAAATAGGGTGGCAAAATGGCTTTGCAAATAGTCTATTTTTGTCCACACGGGCAGAGAAACGGGTGTGTGTCTCAACCGTGTGTGACACACTGTTAAGTACACGGCTGTGTGTCTCCTGGGGTTGAAATGGAATTGAAGTTAGTATGCTCCACATGGCCTCAAACACAGACGTGTCGTTGGCCGTGTGGTACAAGTCAGTATACCCCTCTAAATTGCACATGGCTTAGCACACAGTTGTGTGGCTTAGCTGTGTTGATAAGTCAGTATACCCTATAGTTTTGGCATGGCCTGATACACAGGTGTGTGTGGCCATTTCGAAGGGCACACAGGCTAGAAATACAGGCGTGTGGTTGGCCATGTGACCCAAGTTAGTATACTCTCTAGTTTTCACACTGCCTGACACACAGGCGTGTCCTCGGTCGTGTGACACCAGTCAGTATGTATGCCGGGTTTTCACACGGTCTAAGACACGGGCGTGTCTACTAGCCGTGTGAAGCACACGGCCTGTTCACACGGGCGTGTGATACTTGAAATGTTGAAATTTTTCTAAGTTTCCAAAACTTTTATTTGTTATCGGTTTAGTCTGGAATGCATGATTGAAGCTTTGTATGCTCGATTTAAGTACATATTGAATGTGAATGAATGATATTTATTGAAATGAGATGATATTTGATAAATGATTGTTCTGAATTGAGTTACAAGTTCGGTAATGCCTTAACCTATTCCAGCAACGGTTACAGTTTAGGGGTGTTACATGAACTCTCACTCATCTGGTTCAATTGCATACAATGATCGATTGCCTTCCTGAGGAAGGCATCAACAACAACATTGTGAATATATTTTTTATAGACAATTTCATAGTCATATCTCAACATCTTAGCCACCCATTTTTGTTGAAAAGAGGTGATGACTTGCTTCTATGACAGAAATATTAAGCTTTGATTATCTGTTCTAAACTTGAAATGCTTCCCCACCAAATAAGCACTCAAATTTTTCACTACTAATAGAATAACCAACATCTCCTTATCATAGATGGTTAAGGACTAATATTCAGAGGCTAAAGCTTTACTGAAAAAATGTAATAGGTCTCTCTCCTTAATGCAAAACATCTCCTCCTTCAAAAGCACATCATCTGTATCTACATAGAATTCAAATTGAAAATTAGGTAAAACCAATACAAGGGTTGCACAAATTTCCTTCTTCAATTATTGGAAGGCATGAGTGGCCTATTAAGTCCACCTCTACTAAAATTTTTTGAACAAATTTGTCAAAGATTTGGTCAATGTACCATAGTGTTTAACAAATCTTCTACAATAGCTTGATAGTCCCAATAAGGCTCTTAGTTCCTTGATGGATTTTAGAATAGGCCAATGAGAAATACAATTTCCTTTGGAGTTGTCCATGGCCATAGTACCTCTGAAAATGACATGGCCTAAAACCTCAACCTCACAAGCTCGAAGCTACATTTGGTCAGCTTTGTATACAATCGGTGTGTCTCAACAGTTCAATGACCTTCCTTAAATGAGACACGTGATCCTCCCAATTGGTAAAATAAACTAGAATGTCATAAAAAAAATACCAAAATAGACTTCCTTAAGAGTGGCTTGAAAACAACATTCATATGGCCTTGAAAACTAGAAGGAACATTAGTGAAACCAAGGGGCATCATGAAGAATTCGTAGTGGCCTTCATAAGTTCTAGAAGTTGTTTTGTGAATATCTAGCTCCCACATTCTTATTTAATGATAGCATAACCTTAGACCAAGTTTTGAAAAAAAAGTAGCTTGCCCCAATTCATCCAAAAACTCTTATATCAAAAGAATAGGGAATTTATCTTTGTAAGTGTGATCGTGTGTCAGAGTCTTAAAAATTTATATAATGAATGATCTAGCCTAAAAACTAATTGTGACAACGACTTGAGGCAAGTGCACCTATCGAACAATAGTATAGTTTAGTGGCAAGACCGAATTATCGAACCCAAAGGAACCAAAAGTACTAATACTACCTTTCTTTTTATTATTTAACCTAAGAATTAAAGGAATTGTTGTTTAACCTAAAATTAACTAACTACTAAGCTAAAGTTGCTAAGACAAAAAGAATGAATTAGGGAAATACTTGTGGGAACAACCAATTGATTGAGACAATACCCGAGGAAGAATCCACCTAGACTTCACTTGTTATTTAACTTTGAACCAGACAATTTATTCACTTGACTTTATCCATAGGATTCCCTAATTTATATTAATACCTCTCTCGAGGCTATTAACGTCTAACCTTAGGTTGAATCTCTTTCTAATTAAAACCCCTAGAATTGCATTAACTCAATCTATGGACTCCCATATTAGGTTTCACCCTAATCCGGTAGATTTTTGTCATCCTATCTCTAGGGTTGCAATCAACTCCGCTTAACTATGCTAGATCTACTCTTAGACAGGGTCTATTCCCCCTCTCCCTAAGAGCATAAATGCTTGAATCAATATCCTGAAATATCAAAAAAAAAAAAAAAAGAATTAAGATAACATAGTTAAGAACAAATCAAGTATTTATCATACAGCTCAGAAAATAATAACAAGATCCATCTTAAGTTTCATCCCCCTCAGGTATTTGAGGGGTTTAGTTCATAATCATAAAAGAATACATCTCAGAAGAAAATATAAAACAAAACATAAAGAAAACCTTAAAACCCCTGAAGGAATTGAAGGAGAGATCTTCAGTCTTGAGTATGATTTTGGCTTCTTGAGATGGATCAACTGCCTTCTTTGAGTGAATCCCACAATTTGGCCCCTCTGGCTTGGCTCTTTGGCCTAGCTGAATGTGCCCCTAAAGGTTGGCCTCTAGGGTGTTTATATAGGCTTTTGGAATGTCTGTCTTTGCCTCTAAGTACCCTAATCTAAATGAAACTCTTCTTTGCTACGGCAGGGACACGCCAGTGTGCCACGCCCATGTGATTCGAGTTATAGGCCGTGGTCGGTCCTGCTAAAGAGGCACGACTGTGTGACTCGGGGTTCAGGCCGTATGGGTTTTGTACTTTGGCCCATTTTCTCTATTTTTGCCCGTTTCTCATTCTTTTCATCCTTTGGTGCTCTCCTAAGTATAAAACATGAAAACAAAGGATTAGGAGCATCTATTTCCATACTTAAAAGGATAAATCATCCATAAGTATGCTAAATGTAGGATTAAAATATGTATATATTAGGTTTATCAAAGTGAGTTGGTTCAATTGTCTATATAATCAACATATAATCTCCATAAGCTATCCTTTTTTACCTAACAATCAAAAAGGAAAATGAGTTGTTATTGTTCCAAATGATGCCAACTTGCAACATCTCTCGAATCATCTTTTCAATCTTACTATTCTAAACAATAGGATATTTGTAAGGATTTATCTTCACTACTTGAGTTTTATCTTTCTAAGGGATCTTATGATCTTGCAATCTAGAAGGGGGCAAGCTTATAGGTTCTTGGAAAACATTATCAAATTATGTTAAGAGGAGCTTGAAATCTAATTGAAGAGAAACAGTTTGAACTTTCAAGGCAGCTTGATCCTTGATAGCCATAACCAAAGAGCAAGGTCTCACCTCTTTCATTACCAAAGATAAGCAACATGAAGCTTATTTCCTTTTAACAATGAAACAGCACCAGGAGTAATACCTTGAAGAAAATAGGTGTCTCCATCATGTTAGAATTGGATAGTTAAATTAGAAAAATCCCACACTATAGGTTCTAAAGCCAACAACCACTGGATGATAAAGGCCACATCATATCCTTTCAAGGGAAGGATCACGAAGTCAGTGTTGAAATGAGTACCCCAAACCTCTCATACCATATATCTACACAGTCTACTAATGAACACTGCTCTTCCATCAACCACAGTCACTCTCAATCTAAATTGTTGCCAGTTTGAAAAGGCCAAGCTAAGAGCCAAAACACTGTCAATGAAGCTGTATGTGTTCCTAGAATCCAAAAGAACCACTATTTTTTTCTTTTGTTGCCAAATTGAGCAATAAAATGCATAGTGTGAAGCCCTTGAGAACCTTGCATTACATGCAAAGAAAGGATAGGAGTATCAACTTTCTCAGATATAGAAGGGATATCTTTCAACTGTTCCTCACTCTTATGACCATGAGTGTACTTGGCACTACACCAGAAACACAACCCTTTCTTCTTCCTTTCCTCAATCTCAACAGAAAAAGGCAACTTAGTAGTAGTTTTAGAAGTGTTAGAAGAGACTATAAACACTAGTGCCACACTAGAAGTCTGACTTCCTGATGGAGCTCGAAACTAACTATTATTTTGACAAACGCAAGCGCACCTATCGAACAATAGTATAGTTATGGTGAGTCCAAAATATTGTATCCTCAAGGACTAAAATTAATAGTAATAACTATTTTTTTATTATCTAGCCTAGTAATTAAGGGGATTAATTTTAAATCTAAAATTAACTAACTAATTTAACAAACTAAATGACTATGAACGTGACAGAGAGTGAATTGGGAACATACTTTTGGACAACTTACATGAGATAGGCAATACCTAAGGAAGAATCCACCTAGACTTCACTTATTACTTTTGATTTATATGATTTATTCACTTGACTTAATCCGTAGAAATCCTTGATTTATGTTAATATCTCTTTTGAGACTAGAAACAACTAACTTTAGGTTGATTAATTGAAATTTCTTTCTAATTAAAACCCCTATTGTCGCATTAACTCGATCTATGGATTCTTTTATCTAATCTGGCAGATTTTCGTCGCCCTATTTCTAGGGTTGCAATCAACTCCGCTTAATTGTGTTAATCTTCTCTTAAATAGGGACTTTTGCTCCACTGAATAAGCACATTCGGCTTGGATCAATAACCTGAATTATCAAAACAAGAATAAAAACTCACAATTAAGAATAAGAACAAGTAATTATCTTATAAATCAAATAATAATAAGATTCATCGAGGTTTCATCCCCTTAGATATTTAAGGGATTTAGTTCATACTGATAGAGGGAAACATATTAGAATAGGGAAAACAACAAAATATAAGAAAACCCAAAAACTTCTAAAGAACTTCATGGGAGATCCTCGGTCTTGATGGAGATCCTTCTTCTAAGCTATTCCCAACGGCTGTCTTGGAGTATTTTCTGCCTTCTACTCAACGTCATATTCAACGTCTCATTTTATGTTGCCCCTAAGGTGTTTATATATGCTTTTGAACACTTCTTTTGGCCCACAGGTAGCTTATTCCGAATAAAATTCATCTTTGCTACCATAGGGCCACGCCGTGTTCAACTCCTTAGATTGTGCTCGCTTCTGCTCGCCACACACAGCCATGTGGTTAGGCCGTGTACATTGATCCAGGTCGTGTGAGTTGCTAAGGTAGGCCCATTTTGTCCTGTTTTGGCCTTTTTCTTGTTCTTTTCGACTCTCTAAGCTATCATGAGTGTAAAACATGAAATTAAAGGATTAGGAGCATCGAATTCATCAAATCTAATGAGAATTCATCAAAAAATAAGCCAAACATGGGGTTAAAATATGTGTAAATTGAGGTTTATCAAATACCCCCACACATTTTGCTTGTCCTCAAGCAAAATTCTCAACTCACAATTAAAATTAACTTTCCTCAATTCATAATTCTCATCAATAATGTCTCATCATAATTCATAGATAATTCATACATGGATAGTTTAACTAAAAGAGTCTTAAATATTTAAATAATCTAAGTCATAAATTTTTGTAGCACGAAAACGTAGGTGTTTCCCTTTACGTAAATAATTACCTCTGATTCAAAATCGACAAGGATTGACATCCTCACTAAGGATTCACTCAAATCACTCAAAGTGTTTAAGGTTCAAGATAAAGCACTCAAAAGTCAAGCATGAAGAGTTATTACCATATGCTTGCATGAAAATCAAATCTCCACCACTATAAAATGAGATGATACACAAATCAAAAGGTCTTTTAAAAAGGTTGTAATGGGGCTTGGGTTAAATGTGTGGATAAAGGCTGAATTAAAGGGTTAGAATCGAGATTGAATTGTTGAATTACCTAACTAGAAAAATAGACTAATACTAAATAATTACATCAATTGAAAACTTATAATAATAACATGAACTTCTTTTCAAAATATGAAATTAATTGCTTAAGCTCAAATAACATAGAACTAATAATGAATGAATTTCAACTTTTTTTTTTGAATAAGAACAAGTATAATAAGAAAGAATTTAACAACTAAAATAAAGAAAATAGCTAGGCAACTGATCAAATAAAATCTCGACATAAGGGGAGTCAAGAAAATGGAAGAAACAAAAATTTAGTTTTGGGTTAATATTGATGGGTGAGTCAAGAAACGATCTATTAGGCTCAAAGGGTTTTACTAGGGTTTAATTATGAAGGTAAGCTTTTTGGTGGAATAAGTTGGTTAGATCCTAGGAGCCTTTATCATCTTAGTATATCAAATCAAAGGTGTGGTCTCGATATGTATAATCGAAGCAAGTTCTAAAATAACAAATCAATGTTGAGACACTTATAATCAATAAAGTGAGCAAGAAAAGATATATGCTCTAAAGGCCCAAAATCTCACAAAAATTATGGTTTTTGATGTTAATCTTACAAATTTCAAACTTCAAAATAATATTTAAATTTAGGAAAACAACCTAGAAATTTTTAATTCTGAAAATAGACTTATCATGCTTGATTCTCTAATATCTTAAAGTATAAACCATTAATGCACAGTTATCTATGACTTAATCCAAGACATATCAATAAAAATCATAAATTAATAGAAATTTCATTCTAATAGTAATATGAGAAAATTACTTAAGAACAAGACAAAATTCAGGGATTTTCTGCTAATGAACTCAATAACCTCGCCACACTTAAGATGTATATTTTCCTCAATGTACAAAGATAGATAATGACAATATAATAAGAAAATCATAAGATAGGGAGAGAGGTGAAACTCCCTTAATTTTGGATGGAGTCCTTGAACATAAAACTTGTAGAAGTGGAACCAATGGAAAGCATGATGAACTAGGCAGAGGTGAAGGTGGGTGAGGATATTCCAGTTCCTTAGTAGCCTTGAACCTTTTGAACTGCAGAGTCATCAGTAAGGTTTTAGGGGGTTTTATTAAATGGATGTCGTTATGATTACTCGTTAATAAATAGCCAAAGATAAAAAGGAAAAAACATAATTAATATAATTTAATGAAAATAAAAGGAAATAGTTTAATAGTTTAAAACTTTAAATAAAATAATGAAAAGGAAAAAAATGAAAATTAATGGACTCAAAGGTCCTCATCCCAAAATGGATTGTGAGGTGATGGTGGCGGCGATATGTGGAAGTGCTGATAAATCTGTTGAAGAGTGGCCTCGATGCCGTCAAATCATCGAGGGTTGTCATTAAATTTTATGTAAAATACTGCTCGAATCGAGTGAGGCACTCAAAAATGTCAGTCAGTGAAATTGCCGCATGAGCTGGTCGACGTGGTGGGGGTGGTGCAGACGGTGGTTCCTCGTGCTGTGGAGGGATATCATCAGTAATGTCCTCTGGGTCATCCTGCTTGGTGGGTTGCGAAAGCCGGCAATGGGAAAGATCAAACCCACGTCAGCGCTCAATCATCCTCATGTGAAGCATAGCCTGAATGCCCTACGAGGACATCTGCTCGATAAGGGTGAGTGAGGAGGATTGAGCTGCGGTGTTGGGGAGCCCAAAATATCGAGCCATGCGCGTGATGTATGGGCCCATGGAGATGACTCCTCTCCTATCCTGCTCCGTCTGATGCTGAATGGTGCGGGCGATGAAGTAAGCTAAGTAAAAAATGTGCCCGTACTCCATGCACCATAAAAAGTAGGCATCATGAGTGTTGGCAATACCGATGCTCTTTCATCTACCTTTCAAAGTATGAGCTAGGATAGTGTGTAAGGACCTCAATGATGGGGCAAAAGCTGACGCCTTGGAGCGACTGGGGTCATAGTTAGCCGAGGCGGGGGCGAGTTCCCTCCAACAGGAAGAAGGAGAGTAGTGGATGTAGCGGGAGAGGTCCTCAAATTCTTCTTCTTCCATGAACTTCTCAGTGTAAAGTCCGAAAGTGACTCCGAACTGTGGGACACTCAGCTCACGTACGAGGCCTCCAAGATAAAATTGGATTGTACCAGAGTCGTTAAAGTTTGTCATGACCGTCTAGAGGTGGAATGTGGAACAGAACTCCAAAGTGAGCTCTAGGTATGTAGGCTCGACAATATCAAAGAAATACCCCCACAGGTCAGTGGATAGTAGTGCTCAAATCGCATCGGCTAGCTAGACCTGCTCTAGAGCGGCCCAATCAATGCACTTCCCCATGTCGAGGGGTCATGCACAAAGTAACCGAAAGAGATCCTCCTTTCGAAGGTAACTATAGGAATGGGTGGTATACTTTGGCAGAAGCGCTTGAGGAGGCCGCACCGGTACCTTTTTGCTTTTTTGAACCAAGAACGACGGTCTTTTTCCCTCATGGTGGAGTCATTACGTACCTGAAAAAGCCAAATAATTTTAATGAATCAAATATCATTTTTAGTCACAAATGTACCTATTCTAGTGGTCCTAAATAATATTATAATCCTAATAGTGAATTAGATTTGTCATGTAATGCTGAAATTTAGATGATGAAATTAGATATGTAAAATGAATATACTAGATTTAATTAATAATTATCATCAAACTAAAATCATACTAAACCAAATAACATATAAAGGGAACTAAGAAATTTGACAAAGAAATTTGAGTTTATACTAATAATAAGAGAAAGAACAAAGAAAAAAATATCAAATAAATAATAAAGAATCAATGAAATAAGCAGCAATGGTGAAGAAAGGTGAACCGACAGGGGTGTTTGAAGTTGTGTAACGGACGAGGCGGTGGCACACGGGCGTGGCGTTAGACACGAGGGTGGACTGCGTGTTCGCTAGTGTGGAAGAGGAAGGGAATGGAGAAAAATGAAGGGGATAAAAAGTAAAGGGAAGTGAAGGGGTGAGGGTGCAGAGTTGCCGGTGGCCAGAATAAGAAAGAGGGATAGGGTGTTTGGAGAAAATGGCTAGGGTATTTTGGGGGAAGAATTTTGGGAAGATGAGCCGTGAGTTGCTTTAAATAGGGAATGGGGAACACGGTCAGAGGCCACGCCCATGTGCCCTTTATTCAGCCCGTGTGTTTCGAGTATTTTGAATTTGGACGTGTTATGTTACATGGACAAATTGCGCGGCCGTGTGATGCTTCATTCATTTCTCCTACGCCCGTGTTTAGTGTCACACGCCCGTGGTAATTAGTCAGTATAGATCATGACCTAAAGGCATGAGCGTGTCTTATGCCCGTGGGATTCTTTCAGTTTTGACCACGGCTTCTGGCCATGGGCGTGTCGCACGCTCGTGTCACTTACTCAGTATCGACCATGGCTGCCTCGCACGGCCATGGCACTTTTATCGCAGGCCATTTTTTTATTCAATTTTGACCACGACCACATCGCACGGCCGTGGTGTTTTATCCTAGTCCGTGTTGAGGAAAAGTTTTTCTTCCTTGGCCCGCACGGTCTCTTCCACGCTGATGTCTCTTCCCGTGGTGTCCACACGACCACTGCCACGCCCGTGTGCTAGGCCTTGTGGATAGGAAATCTTGCACCTATTAAATTGGTTAGTTCTTAGTTAGATGCTAAAAATAAAAAATATGACATTAGTGAAGTTAGTGCTCGGGTTGCCTCCCGAGAAGCGCTCGTTTAAAGTCTTAAGCTAGACTTTCCTTATTTTTATTTCTATATGAAGGTTCACAGAGTTGAAGCTCCTCTCTCATCTCTCTAAAATCTTCACTGTCGTAACCATTTTTTGATAAAATAGGAAACGACGCCGTCAACTCAGGTTTTGAAAATGAAAAAGAAGGGAGTCACCACCAATCTTTTTTGATGAGGTGTGATCGGGTCACCTCGTAAAAAAGTTTTTTTTAATAAACAGTTTGATTTATCAAAACAATGATTTTGGTCTACAAAATCCATAAAATGAGTTTGGGAGTCGGTTACACACGAGGAAAGGTTAGCACCCTCGATACACCCAAAATTGGTACCAAATTGATTGATCGATGTCCTAATGTTGAAAACTTTGAAATGATTTTAAAATAGATACTTATTGTTCTCAAAACTTGAATGCACTAGAAGGGACACTAAGGCTCTCTTATTTTCGAAGAGATAAAGCACCATGTCCAGTAAGTTAGGGCGCAATACTTTAGATTCCCGAAACTAAGCTCGCCTTTTAAAACTTGACTTTATATTTGAAAAGGATCTCCCGTCATTTATCAAACGAGAAATTAGAACCCAGTAAGTTAGGGCTCGTTTCACTCGAATTGCTAATACGGAATGTCGATTTGAAACTTGAATTTGCGATTTTTGAAAGGGATATCTCGTTGTTTAACTTAAACGAGAAAAATCGGAACCCAATAAGTTAGGGCTCGATTTCTCAGATTTCCAAAACGCGGAATATCGCTTTATTCTTTAGAAATCCTTATCTCGAGATAACTAAACATCATATCCAATGAGTTAGGACACAACATTTTTAAATTCCCGAGAATAGGCTTTTTATTCAAAACTTACTTATTTTAAAAAGATATCCCACTATTTAGGTTAAATGAGAGTAATCGAGATCCAAAGAAGTTAGGGCACAATTTTCCCAAATTTCTAAATACTAATATTGCCTTTATGAAAGAAATCAATTTTGTATTGGGCAAAAGTTAATAAACACGAATTTGTGAAAACAAGAAAACATGAATCACGATATTTACACACATAATGGAATAATAATGATTGTATAATGTGAATGGCAATAATAAAATGAGAATAAAATAAGCAATTCGAAAATAAAAAGAAATAACAATAAAAATAAAAGTAAAAATGAGAGTAAAATAATAATAATAATAATAGTGAAAATAAAATAATAGTAGTGAAAATAATAGTAATAAAAATAGTAATGCTAATAATAGTAGTATAGTAATAATAAAATAAGAAAGAGTAATAACAAAATAATAATGGTACTAGAAAGAAAATAAAATAAAAACAATAATATTAGTAGCTAATAAAATATTTAACAAAAATATGTATGTATAAAATGTAGTGTAGTAATAGTAATAATAGTAAAGGAATAATAATAATAATAATAATAATAATAATAATAATAATAATAATAATAATAAATGATAATAGTAGTAGTAGCAATAATAAACTAATAATAGAAAAAAGATAATAGTGATAATAATAAATATATAAATAATAATATGATATTAAACATAAGATAAAGTGATAATAATATGATAATGATAACATAAAAAATAGAAATATAAATAATAAATAAGTACAAGGAGGAGGACGAAAATTGGAGTGAAAACGAGTGTTGGGGTAAATTTGAAAATAAAAAGGAGGACTTCATTGTAGTACGCAAAGAAAAGGGGGACCAAAAGGAAATTACCCCATCCTCCTAAAACGCGAGTAAAAAAAGAGGGACCGATTATAACCGTCAAATTTCGGGCGAAATTGCGATAACAGAGAACTTGATTTTAAAATCTAAAATGCGGAAGGATCAAAAGGAAATTAGCCCAACCAACAAAAAACGCGGATCCTCCGGTGGTCGTCAGTCAACACGAGGATCCCACGGGCAAAACGACGCTGCGTTTTGGGCGTTTAAAGGTCACCCAAAACGACGCATTTTGAGGGGCTATTTAAGGCCCAAAATCGAAAAAAATCATTTCTCCCGCTAAAAAAAAAATTCTAATCTCTTTTTTTTCTCGCAGCTCGGTGTCTCCAAAGGATTCTATCCGTCGCCGTCATGAACTCTGTGTTGTTGCCATTGCAGTGCACGGCAATAAGCCCTGAAAAGGTAAAGTTCTATTTTTTTCTCTTTTTTTAATATATAGATATATGTATATGCCGAAAAGAAGGAAAAAAAGGAAAAGAAAAGAAAATTTTGAAAAAAAAAAGAGAAATCACCTCTATTCTTTGGTTTTGATTCTAGTTTTTTCTTTTCGAGTTTAATCTCTATTTTTGCGTTTGTATTTAATCACTTGATTGTTTGTGAATCTGAAATCTCTCTCTTTTTGTATTCAAAAATCAATCCCCCTTCTTTACATTGTTTCTCCTTCAGTTTTTATAACCAAGATTGATGAAAGAAGAAATAAAAAATACAATCAATATTTCTGCTGCTATTGCTGTCTGTTTTCTTTTGTTTGCAGGTTATGGGGAGCAAGTGGTGATGGGACGGTGGTCGGTGGCTGCAGAGGCTGACATGGGTAGTGGAGGTAGAAGACCCTAGGTGGGGCACACCTAGGGTTTGTTGTTTTCTGTTTTTCATTTGGGTGTTGGGCTAGGGTTTTGTTTTAGAAATTGGACTTGTTTAATGGGTTGTAAAAATGGGCCCCGGGCAATTTCGGCCTTCTACAGCTGCCCCTCTTTGCTCATTATCGTGCAACGGGAATAGAGCAAAGACATAAAGAAGGACCAAATTTGCCCGATCTTGCTGAGCTTTAACTTCTTTGGTGCTCTTTTCTTCAGGTAGCCTCATTCCGGTCCACCGCATCTTGTCGCTTTGATCCACTCCACCATTACTTCAGTGAGATAGGACATGTAGCTTCAATTTGCTCCCTTGCAATTTCGAGGGGATGAGATTTGTTTATCTCTAACTTGCTCCAGTGTGACTTCAGGATAAGAATTCAGGGAGAAGAGATTCGTAGTCTCCATCTTCTCTACTGAAACTTCACAGAAATAAGGATTTATCCTCATTGTTAACTCAGGGAGACGGGATTTGTAATCTCAACCTACTCCACGAAAACTTCGAGGAAATAAGAATTCAGGGAGAAGAGATTCGTATTCTCCATCTTCTCTACTGAAACTTCAAAGAATTTAATGATGTAACCTCATTGTTAACCTAGGGAGACGGGATTTGTAATCTCAAGCTACTCCACGAAAACTTTGAGGAAATAAGAATTCAGGGAGAAGAGATTCATAATCTCCATCTTCTCTATTGAAACTTCAAAGAATTTAAGGATGTAACCTCATTGTTAACTCAGGGAGATGGGATTTGTAATCTCAACTTACTCTACGGGAACTTCGAGGAAATAAGAATTCAAGGAAAAGAGATTTGTAATCTCTATCTTCTCTACTGAAACTTCAAAGAAATAATGATTGATCCTCATTGTTAACTCAGGAGACGGGATTTGTAATCTCAACCTACTCCACTGTAACGTCGAGGAAATGACAATTCAGAACTTTCCAATTTGCTTCCTTACTATCTTTAGGAAGACTTCAATCTTTAGTCTGCTCCCCTACCATCTCGAAGGAACAAAATCTGAACTTTCCAATTTTCTTCCTTACTATCTTCAGGAAGACTTCAATCTTCAGTCTGCTCCACTACCATCTTGAGGGAACAAAATCTGAACTTTCCAATGTGCTTCCTTACTATATTCAGGAATACTTCAAAATTCAGTCTGCTCCACTATCATCTCTAGGGAACAAAATCTGAACTTTCCAATTTGCTTCCTTACTATCTTTAGGAAGACATCAATCTCCAGTCTGCTCCACTACTGAAACACCCCAAACCCGGCCCACAAGCCCTGACCGAATCTAGCATGCTCCTTGAGTAAAACATAGTTAAGTCTCGAAATGACATTTTGGAAATCTTGGTGGTTTTGAAGAAAATAGCTTCATATTGTTCTCAAGTTAAAAACCGTGTTGTAATTTAAATTTGTGCTAAAACAATATTTTGATATTTCAAAAGTTACAAATCAAAGGAAATGTCAGATTTTAGAGTTTATTATTATTAACTTGAAAACCGTAGGTGTTTGGGTTTCAAAACAATTGATGTTGTTTTACGAAAAATGTTTAATCATCTTGTTCGATGTTGTTCGTATCATAATAAAAATTTAAGACGCATAAATAAAATAGTTAAGTGATAATGGCCTTATTACATCAAAACATGACCCAAAATAAATCAAAATAACTTAATAAGAAAAAAAAAAAAATCGAATGTGCATGGCCACCACTAAGTTCCTCGCGATCTTGGTCCATTTATCGAGTGCCATCTGCAAAATGTTAGCCCACGAGGGGTGAGTCAACTGACTTAGTGTGTAACAACCATCACAGACTCCCAAATAATCATGGCATATTAAATCACATAAAACAAATATGGACAATGATGCAACCTAAACCCACCTAGATATCCAACCTCTACACATCACCCGTACCTACTAATCACACCGTGGGATTACTAAATCGACCCTCCATCCGCTACACACCATCGAAGGCGATCATTGCGATCAATCGCACATCGCCCTTATAATTGTGGCATAGCCACCAGATAATGTGACAGAGTCACCAGATTCATAATATGTGACATAAGTCACCAGATAATATGGTAGAAACCACCAGATCACTTCCCCTTTAACATAATCACCTATATGCCCATGCAACATTCAAAACATACAATTATCATGCAATTTACCTTACCCCCAAAATCATAACGAAATTCCACATATTTTCACATCAACATTATTAAACATTATTAACGAGTATTAAGGGCTAACGTACCTGAATTCTTTGTACCATTAAATGGTACCCTTAGCCATATTCATTCATAGCCTTATTAACATATTCATAGCATTACCATTATTAATCGGGAATTTAGGGTGGGTTACACACCTGACTATTCATAGTTCTAATCGAAATCCCAAAAATCCTGATCTAACGCACTAGATCCCCTTTCCTACATTCGCCAACACTAAGAACATTAGCAAAGAGGCCATTTGGCTATACAAACAAACTCAAGGGTTAACGCAACCAAAATCCTTATTTGCTACCGATTTGGTTACCAACCAAATCCTCAAAATTCGTGATGATCCCCCCTTGCAATCGGCTAAGCATTAGTACACTCAAATGATTAGTTTTCGGCTTTTGAACGAATAAGGAACAGATCTAAAACACTAGACCCTTACCTAGATTGCTTAGCCAAATCCCGAAGATCTATCAAAAACTCCCTAAGACACCATAGTTAGAATCGACAACCTTCAATAGGTAGTATGGCCTTTGGCCGAATAGTATGTCTTACTTACCTTAGATATCCGAAATCCCGGAAGATCTCCCTTAAACCGTCGGCTACAAGTGATCCCGAATTCTCCCTTCATGGTTTCGACCAAAGAAAATGAGAGGAATTAGATTCCTAGAGAAAATGAGAGGAATTAGATTCCTAGATTTTGGCAATCAAAGGAAAAAGGAAAAGAAAGAAATCGAATGACAGGATCCCTTACCACAATGTTGAAACCGATTGCACATTTGTTTGGAAACACAGAGATTCGGCTTTGGTTTAAAGAGAAAAGATTGAGGGAGTTTCGCGCAAGAAAAAGAAGATTTCAACTTTTGATGATAGAAGAGAAAGAATGGTGTTGAAACTAAGTTTATGGTTCAGGCTAAGGTGAGAAAGAGGAAGAAAGAATGGTGAGTAGAAAAGAAAAAGAAAGTGATAGTGAGGCTACAATTCGGCTTAGGGAGTTTTGGCTACTAGGTGACCGAATTTGTCATCATGAAAGTCCCTTGGCTGGCCAACTCTCCTTCTCTCCACTCAATCCCCCTTTTCACTCCTACTTAGCCGAAACTTTAAACTTTTGACCCAATCTATACTTCATCCATGAAGTGTCCCTGTGCCGTCCATCACTACCTCTCCTTGCTGAAAAATAAAAGCTCCAAAATGTTTCCCTTGCTACTCAACCTAGGCCCCTTCTCACTCCTTGTGTGGCCACCTTACAAGGCCCTAAGTGGCACCTCCTTGCCACCTTACCAGCTTAATTCTTGTGTCCTAAGCCACACAATAAACTCCTTAAGGCCTAGCTCCCTTAGTTCCCCATTTTAGGCTTAAAATAAAATATTTTTCTAAGGCTTCTACCTACATCCCAAGGTTCTTGAAGCCCCCAAAACACATTCAAGTCATACTCAAGCATGCAATCACATTCATTTAAGTGAGAATGCATAACCCTTAAATCTCAGGTATTACAGTTCTGCCCCCTTAAAATAATTTCGACCTTGAAATTACCTGGCTAAAATAAGTGAGGGTATTGCTGTCGCATTGTTTCCTCTGACTCCCATGAAGCTTCTTCCGATCCATGGTTATGCCATAACACTTTGACTAAAGGAACTGATTTCCTCTGAAGCACCTTCATATCCGGTCCAGAATTTGAATCGACTCTTCCTCATAGGATAGATCTGGTCTCAGCTCCACCTCCTCAACCAATATTATATGAGATGGATCCGATCGATAACGACATAGCATCGAAATGTGAAACACATCGTGTATCTGCCCCAACTCTAAAGGCAATTCTAACTGATACGCTACTGGTCCAACTCATTTTAGAATCCGATAAGGTCCTATAAACCTAGGACTTAACTTTTCCTTGCGACCAAATCTCATCACCTTCTTCCACGGTGAAACTTTAAGAAACACCTGATCTCCCACAGCAAACTCAATCTCCTTCCGCTTAAGATCTGCATATGACTTTTGCCAGTCAGATGCCTCCTTCAACTGTGTCCGAATTACCTTAACCTTTTCTTTCGATTCTATCATAATCTCTAGACCTAAAACTTGACGTTCGCCCAATTCTGTCCAACACATAAGAGTGCGACACCTCCGTCCATATAGCGCTTCGTATGGTGCCATCAGAATACTTGCTTGATAGCTGTTATTGTACGCAAATTCCGCTAAAGGTAAGAACTCCTCCCAACTCCCTCTGAAGTTTATCACGCAACCTCTCAACATATCCTCAAGCACTTGAATTACCCGCTCAGATTGGCCGTCAGACTACGGATGGAATGCTGTACTGAAGTCCAATCTGGTGCCCAAAGCTTGATGTAGTGCTTTCCAAAACCGAGACGTAAGCTTCGGATCCCTATCCGAGATAATCAACACCGGCACTCCGTGCAGCCTCACGATTTCTGCTACATACAACTTTGCCAATTTCTATAGAGAATAGTCAACCCACACTGGTATTAAATGTGCAAACTTAGTCAATCGATCTACTATCACCCATATCGAGTCCTTCTTAGTAGGCGTAAGGGAAAGCCCACTAACGAAGTCCATGGTAATTCTCTCCCACTTCCATTGTGAAATCTTTATCGACTGAAGTAATCCTGACGGTACTTGGTGTTCAGCTTTGACTTGCTGACACGTTAGGCACTTCCCTACAAACTCTGTAACTTCCCGCTTAAGACCAGGCCACCAAAACTGATCCCGTAGATCCTTATATAACTTACTTCCTCCAGGATGCATAGCATAAGGGCTACTATACGATTCTTGAAGAATTCTCTGCCTTAACTCCTCATCCTTCGACATACAGACCTTGCCCCGAAAACATAATACTCCATCACCATTTACACTATAGTCTTCCAACTCCCCATTTTTTACTTGTAGCAACTTAGCACTTAATTCACCATCTACCAATTATTTCTCCTTTACCTAACCTAACCACGTCGACTTCACTTGCAACTCCGCTAGCAAACTTCCATCATCATACAAGCTCAAATGTGCAAACATCGCCCTTAACTCTAACACTACTTTCTAACTTAGGGCATCCGCCACAACATTCGCCTTGCCCAGATGATACTCTATTGAGAAATCGTAATCTTTCAACAACTCCACCCACCTTCGCTGTCTCAAATTTAGCTCCTTCTAGGTCAGCAAATACTTCAAACTCTTGTGGTCCGTGTAGATCATCGACCTTTCTCCATACAAGTAGTGCCTCCACACTTTAAGAGTGAATACAACCGCCGCCAATTCCAGATCATGCATCAGATAGTTAACCTCATATGGCCTCAACTACCGAGACATATAAGCGACCACTTTCCCGTCTTGCATAAGGACACATCCCAATCCTATATGGGAAGCATCATAATACACCACAAAGTCTTTCCCTACTTCCGGCTGAATCAAAATTGGAGCCTCTGTCAATACTTTCTTGAGCTTCTCAAAACTCTCCTGCTGCTTATTCGCCCATACGAAAGATACCTCCTTTCTTAACAACTTCGTCAAAGGTGCTGCTATTGTCGAGAACCCTTCGACAGCTCTCCTGTAATAGCTTGCTAACCCCAAGAAACTACAGACCTCAGCCACAGACTTAGGTGGTTTCCAATCTAATACTGCCTCAATCTTTTGAGGATCCACCCTTATTCCTTCGGCAGACACCACATGCCCTAAGAACATAACTTCCTTCATCCAAAATTCGCACTTGTTGAACTTGGCATATAGCTTCTTTTCCCTTAACACTTGCAACACAACCCGAAGATGCTCATTATGTTCTTCCTCAGACTTGGAATACACTAAGATATCGTCTATGAACACAACGATGGATCGATCCAGGTAGGGTTGAAAAACCCGGTTTATCATATCCATGAATGTGGATGGGGCATTTGTCAATCCAAACGGCATTACCAAGAACTCATAATGCCCATATCTAGTCCGAAAAGCTGTCCTATGGATATTGGCCTTCTTCACCTTAAGCTGATGATATCCTGACCTTAGATCTACTTTCAAAAATACTGTGGCCCCCTTAAGCTGATCGAACAAGTCATCTATTCTTGGCAATGGATACTTGTTCTTGATGGTCAGCTTATTCAACTACCGGTAATCTATGCACATGCGCATAGTCATGTCCTTCTTCTTCACGAATAGGACCGGTGCTCCACATGGAGACACACTAGGTCGAATAAACCCACGATCGAGTAACTCTTGGATCTGGGCTTTAAGCTCTACTAACTCCTTTGGTGCCATTTGGTACGGAGCAATTGACACAGGAGCTGTACCCGGCAGTAAATCAATTCCGAACTCCACTTTCTGTCCAAGGGTAACCCAAGCAGCTCCTCCGAAAGACATCCACAAATCCCTTACTGTTCTAACTCCTCCTATAGCTGCTTCCTTAGCCTCTAAGGTACTGATCAACATCAAAAAGCCACACACCCTTTTCTCACCATCTTCTCTGCCTTAAGGGCAGATACTACATTTGACAAGCAATTCCATATCTCGCCCATTACCATAACCTCTTTGTCGTCAGAAGTTCTTAACGACATGCGTTTAGCAGCACAATCCACATTCACATGGTACTTCACTAACCAGTCCACGCCTAAGATTAGATCAAATTCCTCAAATGGCAACTCCATTAAGTCAGCTGGAAACTGCGCCCCCTAAACTTTCAAAGGTACATCCCTAAAGAGTTTGTCTAATACTACTGATTGCCCTAAAGGACTAAGTACAATCATCTTCCTAAGTACAGTCTCAGAGTTCACATGCAGAGTTCCAGACACCTTACTAGCAATGTATGAATGAGTTGACCCAATATTTATCAACGCAATAAAGGGTAATCCAGAGATAAGGAACATACCTGTTATGACATCAGGTGCGTCACTATCCTCCCTCCGATAAACTACATACACTAGACCCGGTTGTCTCGCCTTTGTGTTACCAACACCTCTGCCCGATGTTCTCTGACCTCTTCCAGAACCATTACCTCTGCTAGTCGGACCACGACCCATGGTGGTCTCGGGCCCACCTCTTCCACTGATTAAGACCACGACTCGTGGGTCGACTCCCGTCAGTTTTCATAGGACAGTCTCTAATCATGTGATCCTTGGACCCACACTTAAAACATCCTCCTATCTTATTCCAACACTCTCCTAGGTGCATCTTTCCACACTAAGCACAAGTACAGTACTGTCCTCCCGTAACAACCTGTTGACCTCGTGACCCATCAGTTCTAGGTCTCTTCTGAACATTCCCGGATGACCTTGATGATCCAAAACCTCTCTTTTGTCTATTTTTGTCCGCATTTTGCCTCACAAATTCCTTAACCCCTTCGGCTACCTTAGCCTTCTCTACCAACACGGTAAACTCCCACTCCTGCTATGGAGTAATCAACAATCTCAGGTCATCCCTCAGTCTGTCCTCAAATCGAACACATCGTTCATGCTCTGTAGCCACAATACCTCAAGCATATCTGCTCAACATTAAGAATTCACCTCAGACTCGCCACTTAACTTATTCCCCGAACCAATTTCGTAAATGCCTTCCTCTCAAGATCAATATAGCTAGTCCCAATATACTTCTTCTGATATGCCACCTTAAAATACTCCCAAGTGAGATCATCAGCTGCAGCACCATCTCGAACAGTGAGCCACCACTGGTATGACTCATCGCGGAGAAGCGACACCACCCCTTTCAGTTTCTCCTCAACAGTCAAGTCCAAATCGTCCATAATTCGCTCCGTTGCCTCCAACCAATACTCAGCCGTATTGGGCACCACACCAGATATACCTCGGAATACCTCAGATTCATTGGCTCGGAGTCGCTCAGGTACAGACTTTCGAGCTCTCATACTTCCACCTACTCCAGCCACCCTCTCAAGAACTCATAGCATCACATGCGATACTGCATCATCCCCCGTCTGATCCTAATATTCAACACTAGCAGCTGGTGGTGGTGGCATTTCATTCTCGGACCCTTGACCAGACCTAACGGGTTTCGATACGGTCATTCGGCCTCTACCACGGCCACGCACATTACGACCACGTCCTCTAGAACTCATTCTTTCGAGCTGCGTTTATCTGACTAAGAATTTTATGAATCATTATTTCTTTCCACTGATTTATCGCGAACAGTCTTATGAATAATAGTTCTAAAAAGTAGTTCTTTTGAATTCATACACACACTACAGTCTCAAGTTCATTCATTCAATCATCACTATTCATGAACTTGCGTTCATTACAGAAAAGTGTTGTGGTTGTCATTGTTGTTGTTTTCCACTACCCAAGGGTATTTCCGTAATTTTATCCTACAGGGGTATTTTCGTAATTTTCCAAGTCAGGGTATTTTAAAATTTCGTAAAATAAAGGTTTCTGGGTATTTTTCCAAAATAGGAATATTTTGACAGGAAGATTCAAGGGTAAGATGGTAATTTTATAAATTGAGGGTATTTTTGTAATTTTACAAACCAGGGGTATTTCAGTAATTTTGCAAAATATGGTTCCAGGTGGTTTTACGAAATAAGGGTATTTTGGAAATTTTCAATTCGGGGGTACTTCGGCAACTTTCCATACCGTGGGTATTTTGGAAAATTTTCAAGTTATGGGTAATTTGGTCAACTTGCAAATTAGGGGTATTTTTGTCATTTTTCGAATCAAGGGTACTTTTGTAATTTTGAAACCAAGGTTTAATTTTAAGGTTGTACAAAACAAGGTGACTGGTCCCTTTCGGGTTTTAATTATTAAATTTAGCCTGTGATTAAGTCCTCTTAGTTAGAGTGAACCATCACTACGCACCAGGTAGGATTCGAGCGGAGAGGAGGTGAGTCACTAGGACTACTTAAATACCAAGCTCCCCTTGAATCCAATCCTAGACATGCGTACAACGGTTGCCACACCCTTAACTCAGTGTCTCACTCACAGGTTTGTTTGGTTAGACTTTAAACTTTATGCAATTCTATGTTGGAGTAAGCTAATCCTAGGGTTCCATAGCTCCTAATCCACTAATCTACGTCCCCGTAATACCCACATACAAATCACACAGTAGTTAGGGGTACTTACCTGGTGGACTTCGGGCCGAGACTCAGGTGCCATGCCAGAAAACCTGCTCATTCTTTAGTAAAACCCAACTTCAAAATAAGGAAAAACGTTTTGGCCCAAAAGCTCTCAAGGTCGAGTTTTGAATCGGGCTCTGATACCAAATTAAAACACCCCAAACTCGGCCCACAAGCCCTGACCGGATCTGGCATGCTCCTTGAGTAAAACGTAGTTAAGTCTCAAAATGACATTTTGGAAATCTTGGTGGTTTTGAAGAAAATAGCTTCGGATTGTTCTCAAGTTAAAAACCGTGTTGTAATTTAAATTTTTGCTAAAGCGATATTTTCATATTTCAAAAGTTACAAGTTAAAGGAAATGCCGAATTTTAGAGTTTATTATTATTAACATGAAAATCGTAGGTGTTTGGGTTTCAAAATAATTGATGTTGTTTTATGAAAAATGTTTAATCGTCTTGTTCGATGTTGTTCAGATTATAATAAAATTTAAAACGCATAAATAAAATAGTTAAGTGATAATGGCCTTATTACATCAAAACATGACCCAAAATAAATTAAAATAACTTAATAAGAAAAACCAAAAAAAAAAATTGAGCTGTGCATGGCCACCACTAAGTTCCTGTCGACCGGTCCATTTTCGAAAGTGCCATCTACAAAATGTTAGCCCACGAGGGTGAGTCAATGCACTCATGTGTAACAACCATCACAGACTCCCAAATAATCATGGCATATTAAATCACATAAAACAAATATGGACAATGATGCAACCCAAACCCACCTAGATATCCAACCTCTACACATCACCCGTACCTACCAATCATACCGTGGGGGTTACTAAATCGACTCTCCATCCGCTACACACCATCGAAGGCAATCACTGCAGTCAACTGCACATCGCCCTTATAATTGTGGTATAGCCACCAGATAGTGTGATAGAGTCACCAGATTCATAATATGTGACATAAGTCACCAGATAATGTGGTAGAAACCACCAGATCACTTCCCCTTTAACATAATCACCCATATGCATATGCAACATTCAAAACATACAATTATCATGCAATTTACCTTACCCCCAAAATCATAACGGAATTCCACATATTTTTACATCGATGTTATTAAACATTATTAATGAGTATTAAGGGGTAATGTACCTGAATTCTTTATACCATTAAATGGTACTCTTAGCCATATTCATTCATAGCCTTACTAACATATTCATAGCATTATCATTATTAATCGAGAATTTAGGGTGGGTTACACACCTGACTATTCGTAGATCTAATCGAAATCCTGAAAATCCTGATCTAACGCACTAGATCCCCTTTCCTACATTCGGACAACACTAAGAACATTAGCAAAGAGGCCATTCGACTATACAGCAAATCCCGAAGGGTTAACGCAACCAAAATCCTTACCTTGCTGCCGATTTCGTTACCAACCAAATCCCGAAACTTCGTGATGATCCCCCCTTGCAATCGGCTAAGCACTAGTACACTCAAACGGTTAGTTTTCGGCTTGTGAACGAATAAGAAATAGATCTGAAACACTAGAACCCTTACCTAGATTGCTTAGCCAAATCCCGAAGATCTGTCGAAAACTCCCTAAGACACCATAGTTAGAATCGGCAACCTTCACTAGGTAGTATGGCCTTTGGCCGAATAGTATGTCTTACTTACCTTAGATTTCTGAAATCTCGGAAGATCTCCCTTAAACCGTCGGCTACAAGTGGATCTCAAATTCTCCCTTCATGGTTTCGGCCAAAGAAAATGAGAGGAATTAGATTCGTAGATTTCGGCAATCAAAGGAAAAAGAAAAAGAAAGAAATTGAATGACAGGATCCCTTACCACAATGTTGAAACTGATTGCACCTTTGTTTGGAAACACAGAGATTCGACTTTGGTTTAAAGAGAAAAGATTGAGGAAGTTTCGGCAAGAAAAAAAAGATTTCGGCTTTTGATGATAGAAGAGAAAGAATGATGTTGAAACTCAGTTTATGGCTCGGCTAAGCTGAGAAAGAGGAAGAAAGAATGGTGAGTAGAAAAGAAAAAGAAAGTGATAGTGAGGCTACAATTTGGCTTAGGGAGTTTTGGCTACTAGGTGACCGAATTTGTCATCATGAAAGTCCCTTGGCCAGCCAACTCTCCTTCTCTCCACTCAATCCCCCTTTTCACTCCTACTTGGCCGAATCTTTAAGCTTTTGACCCAATCTATACTTCGTCCATGAAGTGTCCCTGTGCCGTCCATCACTGCCTCTCCTTGCTGAAAAATAAAAGCTCCAAAATGTTTCCCTTGCTGCTCGAACCTAGGCCCCCTTCTCACTCCCTGTGGCGTCACCTTACAAACCCCTAAGTGGCGCCACCTTGCCACCTTACCAGCTTAATTCTTGTGTCCTAAGCCACACAATAAACTCCTTAAGGCCTAGCTCCCTTAGTTCCCCTTTTTAGGCTTAAAATAAAATATTTTTCTAAGGCTTCTACCTACATCCCAAGGTTCTTGAAGCCCCCAAAACACATTCAAGTCATACTCAAGCATGCAATCACATTCATTTAAGTGAGAATGCATAACCCCTAAATCTCGAATATTACAACTACCATCTCGAGGGAACAAAATCTGAACTTCAATATTGCTACACCGTTCTTTGAGGGACCTATCCTATAAAATTAATTTTATATGATTATGCTTATGCAAATGATGAGGATGCTATGATCAGAATGACTCAAAGCCTCTTAACTACATGTGTTATGGATGACACTTTCATGAATGCAGAATGTCATGAGAATGGTCTTTACAATGATTAGGATGCAATGATCAGAATGAATCGAATGCTTCTAACTAAATGACAATGGATAAGATTGGCATGAATGCAGAATGTCATGAGAATGATCCTTTGTTAAATGTATAATGATTAGGATGCACTAGACGATATTTGCATGAATGCAGAATATCATTTTTCTTTTCCCGAGAATGATCCCCTTGTACAGTTGGATTGACATTGCTCGTTACTTGTCAATGTGGTATTACTGACGAAATGCCTTGTCTTTTTGTTCAACCAATAAAAGGTCTAAAGAGATAATCATCTTTCTCAATATTTCCAAACCTTAAACTTGGTGAATTCTAAACAATCGTCCTATTTCAGGTCCTTGTATTATTCAAAAGCTTCCAGAGTAATATGGAAACTCCTTTTATGAAAGTACTATTAGTCCTCCAATCATTATTTCAATGCAAAATGCTTGAAAAATATCTCAACAATGGACAAGAAGGAAACTAATTGAGAGCATAGCTCGAAACAAATAAGTTAATCAAGAATAGCAAATGCATTCAAAGAAGAAATTTATTGGTAAGGTATTTTGAAACAAATAAGGTAATCAAATATAGCAAATTCAAAATGGGTAAAATGGAAACTAGGTGCCCCAGATATCGCAGCCTGAGCTTATTTGTCCAAACTTCTTGAGGACCATTTTGAGCTTAATATGTGTTTAGGGGATCCAGAGTACTTTGTCGATGCCCCAAGACGTAACATACTTCTTCGAGCATAGCAAGACTACTGTATGCCCTACATTCAATCAAAATTTTGAGCTTCCCTTCTAGGGTTTTCAACTCAAATACCTTTTGGTCTCAAAGCGCCCTTTGCGGGTTTTCGCCTTGGCCTCTCCTTTTTTCTTTTCTTCTTTCGTGTTTTTTTTGGCAAACCTCTTTTATCGAATCTGAACTTACCGGATTGGGCAGGTCCTTGCCACCCATCTTGGTTAACACCCATGTTTCCCTAGAGCAGGCCTTTTTTATTGCATAAAGTCCTTTACTTTCCTCTAGAGTCCTTTTGGATAAGGAGAATCCTTCTCAATGCCGGGTCCCCCTCCTAAAATTTTTTGAGTGACCCTTTTTGTAATAAGCCCGTATCCATTTTTGGTACATTTGACCATGCTGAATACTTTCAATCAAGCTTATTGGAGGCATTCTGCTTTATCTAATTCAATCCAAGCTTGGGGAAAATGAATCTTATCTTCCAACAATTGTTTCCCTTTCATAAACCAATGGGAAAGATGCCCAGAAAAAAGTCCTGGCCAACGTTCAAGAAACCTAAAGGGTAAATGGTAACTTCTCTATGCCAACCTTTACAAGTCTCAGTCATTTTTTAAAAAAAATTCTTGAATGTTTTTTTTGCTGCATTTGCTGTACTAAATGGTGTCTGATCGTTGAATAGACTATAAATATTTGTGCAATTATGTTCCTTTCTGACATTCTTTATTGCCACCTTTTTTTTTTTTTTGAATTTGAATTTGATGACAGCTGACTTTGTAATTTTTGCATATGAAGCGACCTTCACCCTCTCAGTGAGTGAGGTAACCAACAACCATGAATATGAATTGATGTTGGCTAAAATCTTTTAAGGAGACTGGCTTGTTAACATCCATGCTTCATATAGGGAAAATGGAGGAGGTACAGTCTTCCTTGACTTGGCATCTTATGGCATAACAAATGCAATTTCCTTTCTTGGTGAACCAATAGCCTGAACCTCTTGATTAGCTAGGCAGTTGTAAAACATGGGTTCTTTAAACCACAACCTTAACAGCATACCCATGTTTTAGTAGTTTGGCATGCCTTGATATGATCGTGTGAAAACATCTTGAATTCCTGAAAATAACTCAATGATGCCTTGCCTTATTCCTACGAGGAGCTACGCTTCCATCTACATCTCCTTCGTTAGTTCATAGCATCTGTTGACATTTCATAAGGTAGGATCTACCATTGGGGAAGTAAGTTGCAATCTTTGTCATCTTCAAAGCCTTTAGATCCCTCTAGATACATATCTTACTAAAAAGGGAGTTAGTAATAGCGTCGCTCATGTCATTGATATCTGGGGACCCATTGTGGGTGAAAAGCAGAAAATCCAAAGAATAAATAATCCTAAGGATCATTATTTGTATGATATGGTCATGAGTGAAAAATATTTAGTGTGAAATGTAAAGAATGAAAATATTTACTTAGAAAGATGCATTTTATTGAAATAAAAATTCTGGACACAAGCCTACTTCGCAAAAGGACTCTTATTGCCTCTAGGCTTAAAGAAACAAGTGTGTTTTGCACATTACTCTAGATTAGCTTTAAAAATACAAGTTTCTTCCATAGTCTCATTGTTCAAAACACTCCCATGTACATAAAGGCAGATGCTCGAAAAACTTTTATTCATCGGTTCTCTCTTCGGGTATACCATTGGCGTTCTGATCCCCTGATTTCTAGGTTTCTAATGACTTCTTTAAGGAAACACACCTCTCCTACCCCAATTTCAATTACCACTGCTCCATCATCGAACGTCACAATACCCATGTTGATGAGATTTTCCACCAATTTCTTGAAAGTAAGGCAATTTTCATCGAATGGCTCGTGATCCCACGTGGTACTTATAATCGAGTGTTTGGGTCATACCATTTTGGGTATGGAGGTTGCATCGGTTTTGGATATTGGGGTGACACAACGTGTGCATCAAATAAACTTTGATACAACTCTTTATACGTCATAGGGATTGACGTAAATTGGAGTTTTTCAATGTTTTTCCTTGTGCGAGATTCTTTCCTTGATAAACCTTGATACTCAGTAGTTACCATTTTTGGCTGATTAACGGTAATTGACTTTGGGTCCCTCATGTTTGTATTATTCACCTCTTCATCCTTTTTCCTAGGAGCAGACCTTGTAGTGGTTTCCCCTGCTTCAATCTTGCCGCATCTGATCGCATGTTCAATCATTTCCCCTGCCATTACCATGTTGGCAAAGCTCTTAGTGGTACTCCCTATCATATGGGTTATGAAAGGAGCCTTCAGGGTGTTGATGATGAGCATGATAGTTTCCTTTTCTAAGAGGGGTGGTTGGACCTGCATGGTGACCTTCCTCCACCTCTGCGCGTACTGTCTGAAACTTTCATTTTGTCTCTTTTCCATACTTTGCAAAGTAATTCTATCCGGTGCCATGTCCGTGGACGTACGTAATACTTCGTAAATGCTTAATAAATCTCTCCAAGAACTAATGTTGGCCCGACTAAGCTGGTCATACCATCTAGCAGCTGCGCCCACCAAACTTTCTTGGAAACAGTAGATTAAGAGTTGATCATTGCTCACGTAGCCAACCATTCGCTGCAGAACATGGTGATGTGGGCCTTTGGGCAGCTAGTCCCACTATATTTTTCAAATTCAGGCATTTTAAACTTATGAGGCAGTACCAAATTGGGAACTAGACTTAAATCTTTTGCGTCGATCCCATGATGATCAATACTTTCTAGCGCTTTGAATTTTTCCTCCAGCCATTTGCAACGATCCTCTAGTTGCCTTGAGGATTCTATTCTCGACCTCATTTTCTCTACTGCATCTAAATCGGGCATAACAGGGCTGGCCATGCTATCTCCTGGTTGGGATCTAGAGCCTACGTGATTGCTCATGGGAGGTCTAGTGTCATCCTGCCCTTGCTAGGGCCTGATTGTAATTGGTGGCCTTTGGAGATATTCCTCAGGCTGTGCTCTTGTGTGCGGTGGGGTAAAACCCGGGAGGATGCCATCACTATCCTCTTCGACCGGTAGCATGGGACCTTTCCCCTTATCCATTGCCCCGTTCGTCATTTGGGCCATTTGGGCCATCATATTCCTCTGGGCCTCCAACATTTGGTCCCTCATTTCCTACTGGAGTTTTAACATTTGCTCTTGCATTTGTTCCTGCATTTCTTTTTGGAATTGTTTGAACCTTTGATCCATTTTCTTGGTTTTAGCACGTGTTCCGTAGTGATGTTCCACTTTCAGATTTTCTCTTTTCACTTTCTTTTTTCTCTCTCTGATAATTTTAGCTAATTAGGCCCCTTTTTATAAACTTAAATACATGTAATGTGATGCAATGCAAATGCATGAATGCAAGAAGAAGACATCGATTCTGATCAACTTCATTTTAGAAAACTTTATTAGAAGGCAAAACCCTTTACATAAAACAGATTACAAATATGCTTTCGCCTTTCTTCTAAATTCTAGCTGAGACCCATTGTTCGCTCATTCCCGTGATATTCATCAATTTATTCACAAAAGGTCGGGCCATTAACTGCTTTGGAATAAGCTTTATCAACTTGAATTCTTGGAGAACGGAGCAAGGTCGTATACTCCTCTACCGTGGGAACCAAATCCACTTTTCTGAAAGAGAAACAGCTACAAGCAGCATTCCAGAACTGAGTCATTGCTAAGAGTAGGTGCTTATCTATTTTGACATCAAGCAAGTATGGTAGATCGCCGTAGGTACTATAGAATAACTACTTTGCCTCATCATCCCACTGGGTCCATATTTCTTTCAACTCTTGGAGTTCATTCTACGTGACACTGATATTGGTGGGATCCCGTAATTTTGACACATATCCCTCAGCTAAGCTGTCCCCTTTTTCTAATTGGCTTTGCTCTGACCATGTGCGGGAGGCCGCATTGTCTTTTACTTTATCAAGGAATTTGCTTTCCCTAACCAGCTCTCTAACTCAGAAACTGACCGTGAATCGATGCCTCTTAAAATATGAAATGATATGTACAAAAAGAATGAAACACAATAAGTTAGTACCATGGAATATAAAGTAAGTAAAATAAACAAACACCTATCTGGGTGACCACTAAGGTTTGACATATCTTTACCTAAGGTGGGCTCCTAAGATTTACTATATGCGGTATAGTTCTAAAGTTCGAGGTACCTGAACCAGCAGATTCCTCGATACTCGCCCATTATAGGCTCATACGAACCGAGTTCGATTCAGGGGAATACATTTCCCTATGGCCATACGAAGTGAAAACTTTACGAAAACATAGGTATGGATGCATCTCGAAAGCAGTCCACTAGCCCATGCGGAGGTGAAAACCTCACGAAGGCATAGCTCCTCGCTCCCACTTAAAGGGTGTGACCACAACGGTCATGCAATGCGATGCCAAAGTATTTACGAGACCCAAAATTGAAAGTGCATTAAAAGAAGCATGATTTTTCGAAGCCATTTTCCAATTTTAATCAAAAGGACAAAAATCAATCAATCTATGGCCTGACTTTTGAAGTCCCCAGTGGAGTCGCCAAGCTGTCGTAACCATTTTTTGATAAAATAGGAAACGACGCGGTCGACTCGGGTTTTGAAAATGAAAAAGAAGGGAGTCGCCACTAATTTTTTTGATAAGGTGTGATCGGGTCACCTCGTAAAATAGTTGTTTTTAATAAACAGTTTGATTTATCAAAACAATGATTTTGGTCTACGAAATCCAGAAAACGAGTTCGAGAGTCGGTTACTCACGAGGAAGGGTTAGCACTCTCGATACGCCCAAAATTGGTACCACATTGATTGATCGATGTCCTAATGTTGAAAACTTTGAAATGATTCGAAAATAGATACTTATTATTCTCAAAACTTGAAGGCACTAAAAGGGACGTTAAGGCTCTCTTATTTTCGAAGAGATAAAGCATCATGTCCTAGTAAGTTAGGGCGCAAAACTTTAGATTCCCGAAACTAAGCTCGCCTTTTAAAACTTGACTTTATATTTGAAAAGGATCTCCCGTCATTTGTCAAACGAGAAATTAGAACCCAGTAAGTTAGGGCTCGATTCACTCGAATTGCTAATACGGAATGTCGATTTGAAACTTGAATTTGCAATTTTTGAAAGGGATATCCCGTTGTTTAACTTAAACGAGAAAAATCGGAACCCAGTAAGTTAGGGCTCGATTTCTCAGATTTCCAAAACGCGGAATATCGCTTTATTCTTTAGAAATCCTTATCTCGAGATAACTCAACATCATATCCAATGAGTTAGGACACAACGGTTTTAAATTCCCGAGAATAGGCTTTTTATTCAAAACTTACTTATTTTAAAAGGATATCCCGCTATTTAGGTTAAACGAGAGAAATCGAAACCCAAAGAAGTTAGGGCACAATTTTCCCAAATTTCTAAATACTAATATTGCCTTTATGAAAGAAATCAATTTTGTATTGGGCAAAAGTTAATAAACACGAATTTGTGAAAACAAGAAAAACATGAATCACGATATTTACACACATAATGGAATAATAATGATTGTATAATGTGAATGACAATAATAAAAATAAGAATAAAATAAACAAGTCGAAAATAAAAAGAAATAACAATAAAAATAAAAGTAAAATGAGAGTAAAATAATAATAATAATAATAATAATAATAATAATAATAGTGAAAATAAAATAATAGTAGTGAAAATAATAGTATTAAAAATAGTAATGCTAATAATAGTAGTATAGTAATAATAAAATAAGAAAGAGTAATAACAAAATAATAATGGTACTAGAAATAAAAATAAAATAAAAACAATAATATTAGTAGCTAATAAAAATATTTAACAAAAATATGTATGTATAAAATGTAGCGTAGTAATAGTAATAATAGTAAAGGAACAAAATAATAATAATAAATGATAATAGTAGTAGTAGCAATAATAAACGAATAATAGAAAAAAAGATAATAGTGATAATAATAAATATATAAATAATAATATGATATTAAACATAATATAAAGTGATAATAATATGATAATGATAACATAAAAAAATAGAAATAAAAATAATAAATAAGTACGAGGGAGGAGGACGAAAATTGGAGTGAAAACGGAGTGTTGGGGTAAATTTGAAAATAAAAAAGGAAGGGAGGACTTCATTGTAGTACACAAAGAAAAAGGGGGGACCAAAAGGGAAATTACCCCATCCTCCTAAAACGCAGCGTAAAAAAAGAGGGACCGAATTACAACCGCTCGAAATTTCTGGGCCGAAATTGCGATAATAGAGAACTTGATTTTAAAATCTAAAAATGCGAAAGGATCAAAAGGGCAATTAGCCCAACCAACAAAAACGCGCAGATCCTCTGGTCGGGTCGGGTCAACACGCGGATCCCAAGGGCAAAACGATGTCGTTTTGGGCGTTTAAGGCCAACCTCAATACAACGTCGTTTTGAGGGGCTATTTAAGGCCAAAAAATCAGAAAAAAATCATTTCTCCTACTCGTTAAAAAAATTTCTAATCTCTCTTTTTTTCTCTGCAGGCTCAGTGTCTCTGGTGGGATTCCGTCCGTTCGCCACCGCGAGCTCCATCGTCGACGCTGCTGCACGGCGGTCGGAGCCCCAAAAAGGTAAAGTTCTATTTTTTTCTCTTTTTTTAATATATAGATATATGTATATGCCAAAAAGAAGAAAAAAAGGAAAAGAAAAGAAAAGAAAATTTTGAAAATTAAAAAAAAAAGAGAAATCACCTCTATTCTTCGATTTTGATTCTAGTTTTTTCTTTCCAAGTTTAATCTCTGTTTTTTCATTTGTATTTAATCACTTGATTGTTTGTGAATATGAAATCTCTCTCTTTTTGTATTCAAAAATCAATCCCCCCTTCTTTACATTATTTCTTCTTTGATTTTTATAACCGAGATTGAAGAAAGAAGAAATAAAAAATACAATCGATATTTTTGCTGCTATTACTGTTTGTTTTCTTTTGTTTGTAGGTTATGGGGAGCAAGTGGTGATGGGACGGTGGTTAGTGGCTGCAGAGGCTGACATGGGCGATGGAGGCAGAAGACCCTAGGTGCGGCGCACCTAGGGTTTGTTGTTTTTTGTTTTTCATTTGGGTGTTGGGCTAGGGTTTTGTTTTAGAAATAGGGCTTGTTTAATGGGTTGTAAAAATGGGCCCCGGGCAATTTGGGCCTTCTACATTCACCATTATATATTTTAAGTCACTGACCGTTTACCTTGATTGTGCCATAGGGAAAAATAGTTTTGATTATGAGTGGACCTGACCATCTTGATTTCAACTTTCCAGGAAACAATTTGATCCTTGAATTGTATAGTAGAACAAGATCTCCCACTTCGAATTGCTTCGATTGCTTCAAACGGGCATCGTGGCGTTGTTTTGTTGTCTCCTTATATAGACGTGAGTTCTCATAGGCATTTGATCACCATTCATCGAGCTCGTTCAACTGCATCAATCTTTTCTCACTTGCAAGTTTAAGATCGTAATTTAAGAATTTTATTGCCCAAAATGCTTTGTGCTCTAATTCAAATGGCAGATGACAACTCTTTTCGTACACACGTCTGTATGGGGATGTTCCTATGGGAGTTTTAAAAGCGGTTCTATATGCCCATAAAGCATCGTCTACTTTTAATGCCCAATCTTTCCTGTTTGATTCTACGGTTTTCTCTAGAATATGCTTAAGCTCTCTATTAGCTACTTCAACTTGTCCACTAGTTTGAGGGTGATAAGGGGTAGCTGTTCTGTGGTGCACCCCATATCTTTAAGACTTTATCAAATTGAGTATTACAAAAATGAGTACCCCTATCACTAATAATTACTCTAGGTGTTCCAAATCGAGAGAAGAGTTTCTTAAGAAATCTTACTACCACTCTCGCATCATTCGTAGGTAAAGCTTGAGCTTCAACCCATTTTGACATATAATCAACCGCTACTAAGATGTATTTATTCTCAAATGAGCTAGGGAATGGTCCCATAAAACCAATACCCCATACATCAAATATTTTACATGATAGCATATATGTTTGGGCCATTTCATCGCCTTTAGAGATATTACCTATTCTCTGACATCTATCACACGAAGTAACATACCTGTTAGCATCCTTGAACAGGGTGGGCCAATAAAAACCTGATTCGAGCATTTTATGTGCTGTCCTAATCCCACTATAATGTCCTCCTGATGGTCCTGAATGGCAATGTTCTAAGATTTTGCTTGCTTCTGCCTTTGTAACACATCTCCGAATTACTTGACCTGCACATTTACGAAAGAGAAAAGAATCCTCCCAAAAATAGTTTTTCATATTAGTAAAAAGTCGATTTCTATTGATGATGTGTTAACCATTTTGGTAGGATGTTAGCAGCTAAATAATTCGCAATATCTGCAAACCAGGGTACCTCAGAGTCGGTTATAGCAAAGAGTTATTCTTCAGGAAACGAGTCATTTATCTCACTCTCGTCGAGTTCTTTGATATATGGATTTTCAAGCTTAGAAAGATGGTCTGCAGCAAGATTTTCAGCTTCTTTCTTATCCTGAATTTCCAAATCAAATTCTTGTAAGTGTAAAATCCATCTTATGAGTCAAGGTTTTGCATCAGATTTAGTTAACAGATAACGAAGAGCTGAATGGTCAGTGTAAATGAACTTTAGATAATATCAAATACTGTCTAAATTTATCAAATGCAAAAACCACAGCAAGCAACTCTTTTTCTGTGGTGGTGTAATTTTCTTGTGCGGCCGTTAATGTCTTGCTCGCATCTCTTTGTTGTCCCAAAACTGCACCTACTGCAAAATCACTCACATCACACATTAGTTCAAAGGGTAAATTCCAATCAGGTGCAATTATAATTGGAGCATTTATTAATTTATCTTTGAGGATATTAAATGCATCTAAACATTCTGATCAAAATTGAAAGGTACATCTTTTTCTAGTAATTTCATTAAAGGCTTAGCTATTTTAGAAAAATACTTAATAAATCTTCTATAAAATCTAGCATGTCCTAAAAAGCTTCTAATAGCCTTAACTGAACTAGGAGGAGGTAATTTTTCTATGGTTTCAATTTTTGCTTTATCAACCTAATTCCCTTTACTAGAAATTTTGTGACCTAACACAATCCCTTTTTGGTCCATAAAGTGACACTTTTCCCAATTAAGCACAAGGTTCATTTCCTCACATCTCATTGGAACTCGTTTTAAATTTTTAAGGCAAAGATGGAAAGAATTACCGAATACCAAAAAATCGTCCCTGAATACCTCTACAATATCTTCCACAAGTTTACCAAAGATGGCTAGCATGCAGCGTTGAAAAGTAGCAGGAGCATTACATAATCCAAAAGGCATTCTACGATAAGCAAACGTACCATATGGACATGTAAATTTGTCTTTTCTTGATCTTCAGGAGCTATTGGGATTTGGAAGTAGCCAAAGAGTCCGTCTAGGAAGCAATAGTATATATGCCTAGATAATCTTTCTAACATCTGATCCATGAAGGGTAAAGGAAAGTGATCTTTTCTCGTGGCATCGTTCAACTTCCTATAGTCAATGTAGACTCTCCAACCTGTGATTGTTCTTATTGGAATCAATTCATTCTTTTCGTTGGCTACAAATGTCATGCCTCCATTCTTTGGAACAACCTGCACAGGACTTACCGAACTACTGTCAAAAATAGGATAAATAACTCCAGCATCTAGAAGTTTAATTACCTCAGCTTTAACAACTTCCTTCATGTTGGGATTCAATTGTCTTTGAAGTTGCACACATGGTTTATATTCATCCTCCATTAAGATTTTGTGGGTGTAAAATGATGGACTTATCCCTTTAATGTCAGAAATTTTCCAAGCTATGGCTCTTTTATGCTCTTTTAATACCTGTAGTAACTCATCTTTCTCATTAGGTTTTAATCCAAAGAAATAATTACGATAGTGTAGAGTTATCTCCTAGGAATGCATACTCTAAGTGGTTTGGTAACTATTTCAATTCCAATTTGGGAGGCTATTCAATAGGGGGTTTTAGTTTGTTGTTTATTTCAATGCCCTCATACTTCTTTTGTCTTGGGGAAGAAGTATTAGAATTTAACTCACTTTTTATCTCCCCTATTTCATCGGCATTGTTGTCTGCCCCCTCACATTGGGTAAGACACAGTTCCAACATGTCTTTATGCATGATTTCCTGAAAAGAGTCTTGAATAAAATGATCAATAGCATCAAGAAAATAACAGGAATCATCTTGCTCTCTAGAATATCGCATCGTATTATAAATTTTAAAAATAATTTCCTCGTCACCTACCTTTAGCACAAGTTTTCCATTGTCTACATGAATAATAGCCCTAGCAGTAGCTAAAAAGGGCGTCCTAAAATTAAAGGCACCTCAACGTCCTCATCCATTGTCAAGCATAACAAAATCGACAAGGAATATAAATTTATCAACTTTTACCAGAATATCTTCAATAATTCCCCTAGGATATTTAATAGATCTGTCAGCTAATTAAATACTCATCCTAGTGGGTTTTGGTTCCCCAAGACCAAGCTGCTTGAACATTTTATAAGGCATTAAATTAATACTGACACCTAAGTCAGCTAGTGCTTTTTCAATATTTAAACTACCAATTAAACAGAGAATAGTAAAACTTCCTGGATCCTTCAATTTGGTTGGTAGCTTATTTTGGAGAATAGCTGAACATTCCTCGTTAAGCTCTATGGTTGATAGCTCTTCAAAGTTCATTTTATTTATTAGAAGCTCTTTTAGGAACTTTGCGTATGTCAGCATCTGCAAAATAGCTTCAAAAAAAGGTAAGTTAATATGTAATTGTTTAAAAAGTTCAAGAAATTTACCATATTGTGCGTCCATGCGGTCTTTCTTCAACTTTGCTGGATATGGATCGATGGTTTATATTCTTTAAGTACCTGTGTTACATTCTCGTTTACTTCCTCACCCTTTTCCTTATTGGTTTTTTGTGGAGTCTTCTTTTCAACTTCAACCAATACATTCCCACTCCTTAGTGTAATTGCCTTCACATGCTCTTTTGGATTAGGTTCGGTGTTACTAGGTAAATTACTTGATTGCCTTTCAGAAACTAGCTTGGTCAGCTGTCCAATTTGATTCTTAAGCTCTTGAATTAATGTTTGCTAATTTATCAATGTCATTTCAATATTCTGAAAATGAGTTTTTGACATCGAAATAAACTTTGCTAGCATATCCTCAAGGTTTGGCTTTTTCTCTTGTGGGTAGGGTTGCTGTTGAAAGCCGGAGGGGGTTGTTGTCTCTAATTTCCTTGGCCACCCCATGAAAAGTTTGGGTGGTTCCTCCAACCTGGATTGTAAGTATTTAGGGTTCCATTGGCGGCTGAATCAATCAACTACCTAGTTAAGGGGTTCACACCGTTATAAAAGGTTTAAACCTGTAGCCACAAAGGCAACCCATGGTGAGGGCATTTCCTTAGTAGATCTTTATATCTCTCCCATGTGTCGTAGAGTGTTTCTAGATCCATCTGCACAAAAGAAGAAATATCATTCCTCAACTTAGCCATTTTAGCCGGTAGAAAATATTTTAACAAAAATTTTTTTGTCATTTGGTCCCATATAGTGATTGATCCTCGTGGTAACGAGTTCTGTAACACCCCAAACCCGGTCAATACACCACGACCGAATCTAGTATGTTACAGGGAAAAAGGATTTGAGAGGTTTAGGTTTCCGTTTAAAAGTTTGATGAAAAACTTCTTCGTATGTTTTGTTCTTGTAGAAAGCTTGAGCATGATTGTTTAAAAGCGATAGTGTATTTGAAAACCCGAAAATTTTGAAAACTTAATCAGTTATGTAAGTAAAACAAGTTTACCCCATGTAGAAATTTAAGTACTCCTAGTTGTTGCTTAAACACATTTTATTTCCTTTATGTTAATAAGAAATCATATTCAAGTTTGGAAGACAAATGAGTTTCATTTAATTTGAATTACAGCGTGATACCCGATGGTAAAGTTTAAAACATATCGCTTTGTGGTTTTGAAAACCTTATCTTTCCAAGTTTTATCGAATATTACCCAGTAATTTGTTAAGGCATATTTGAAATCCAATCTTAAGCAAGTAAATAACAAAATATAAGTTTAAAATTTTTAAAGAGGCCTTTTACAAACCCAACATAACCAAATGAAATTAAATAGGATAAAGTGCCAAGTTTGGAAAATCAGTGCAAGTCAGAATTTATTTTTGCATGGGCACCTCGAGTCCACCCGGCTCGTGTCCGCGATCTACGTGTACACCTGAAATGATAAGGAGAAGGTGAGTCGCAAGACTCAGTGCATAAATCCCTCTCCAGTAAAACATGCTAACACACATCATAACAAAGAAATGCAAGAAATGCACCGATCCTAACCATCCATATCACCTTTTCTACCCGTGTGGTACCAAACCCTTTGGTGGTGCCAAACCACCTGGTGACCCAAAGTCACGATATCCATAGATGTGGTGCCAAACCACTTTGGTGACCCAAAGTCACGAAGATCCATTTGTGGGGCCAACCCACGTGTGATACCAAATCATGGCGACGATCCCATATCTCAAAAGTGGGGCCAACCCACGGTGGCGTTAACCACAGGGACGAGTCGCTATGAGGTGCCAAACCTCTGGTGTCCCAAAGACACAAGTGTGATACCAAATCACTGGTGACCGTAGTCACAATTAAAATGATGGGGCCAACCCATCGTGTGATACCAAATCACTAGCGTCAATCCCATATAATCAAGCTGTGGGGCCAACCCACTGTGGTACTAAGCCATTGGGACGAGACGCGGAGGTGCCAAACCTCTCGTGACCCAAAGTCACAATAATCAATCTGTGGTACCAAACCACTGGAGGTGCCAAACCTCTGGTGTCCCAAAGACACGGATATCATATTCCCCTCCTCTCATATCACCCAATAACATATCATACTAATGCAAAGTCGTGCAATCATGCTATCATGCTCACATGCTTAATATGACATCTCAAAGTACATACACTAATAATCATGATATCACATATCATCACATATCTCGCAATGAAACAGACTTACGAATCCGTATCCATACCTCATTGGGTATTAAATCATCAACCACCTTTGTTTCACTTACACAATCAAAGTTATTAATACATTACTCGATTAAGAAGGTGTGTTAGTTTACACACCGAAATAGCGAAGGTTTTAATCCTAAGAACCGGTCTAAGTCCCTTGATCACCTCGACAACCCCGATCCTATAATCGGCCAACAAGGATTAACATCATACCATTCGGTCATAACCATTTAAACCAAAAGGTTTAACTTCGATCCTTACCGCCTTGATTGGTTTCCAACCAAGCCCGAACCAACACTTTGGTTCCTTCACTAATCGACTACACCCTAAAAAGAGAACGATTAATCCATTGAAACCTTATACTTAATCGAAACTAAACAAATAAACCATGAGCAACCATCTCACCATCACTTACCAATCAATCGAATTCAGATAAAAGCTTTGTTGACCGCTTGGAATCCGAAAGCCCTATAACGAGATGTTTAAACAAATGGTTAACTCCTTCCAACCAAAACCCACATAGGCCTAACCAAACCGAAATCAACATAGCACTAGAGAGAAAGAGAAATGGCCATTCGCCAAGAACTTACCCCAACACCAACCACTAATCGCCAACCAAACCACTAGGAGAGAAGGGAGATTCACCAAAACTTTGCACCAAAAGGAGAAGAGGATTCGGCTAGGGTGGTTTATACCAATCAACAAGATTCGGTCGAGTGAAAGAAAAGAGTAAACAAAATACAAAAGAATAGGGTTGATATTCTGGCTAAGTAACAAAATGGAACAACGAGATAGAAAGGTACTTTTGGTTTGAAAGAAGAGGAAATGGTGAAAAGTATTTTGGAGAATGGTATTTGCTAAGAAGATTCCAAGAAGAAAAAGAAAGTAGAAGGAGAATAGAGAATTAGCTTGGTTTAACACAAATGAAAAAAGAAAAGAAAATGGGAGAGGCATTGCTAACAACAAAATTAAAAGACACAAAGTATTTTCGGCAAAGGTATGGTTGTTTGAAGTTTGGTTACAAGAAGCAAAAGATGAGAGACTCAACCTTGAAATTTGGCTAACAAAGACCAAAAGAAAACTAGCAACTTTCAAGCAGTTATAGAGATTTGGTATTTCGGTTTCAAAAGTGAGGAAGATGAGAGAAATCTCTTTGGAAAAAATCGCTTGTTTTTGACAAAATGAAAGAACTTTGTTTGCTACCCCTATGAATGAAAATGCACCAAAATCCAAGTGGATTTCGGCATTTCCCAGTCCCTCACAACCAAGCCGTCCACTCCCCACAATCTCTCCAAAGAATCGCCACAACTCCCCAAACACTCCAAGCCTTCCGGTCAAATTACTTTGACCAAGTCCACCTCCACAATTTGCTCTCCACCCACCATTCAAATAGGAAGACTTAGTCCAAGGCGAGTTTGAACCGCCACAACTCCTCCCTCCATGCCGTCAAAATGGATGCAAAATAGGGATTTTCGCAGCTTGAACAGGACCTCTCCCCCTTGTAATTGACGCCAAGCCAAGCTCCTAGTGGCACCTTACTTGCCACTCCACCAAGGCTCCTCTTGTGCTAAAAGTTCACCTAAAATATTTATAAACCCAAGCTCCTTCAGCTCCTCCCACCTAAGCCTAGAAACAAAAATTTTTCCTACCACTCAGGCTTACACCTAGCTTATAACTAAGCCCCAACAACATCAAAATAACAACATAGCACATCAAGCACATGCAGTAAAGCCAAAAATAAAATAGCCCCTAACCCGGGATATTACAGTTCTACCCCCCTTAAAAATAATTTCGACCTCGAAATTACCTGATCAAAAGAGTTGCGGGTATTGCTGTCTCATCATATCCTCGGGTTCCCACGTAGCTTCTTCCACACCATGATTCCGCCAAAGAACCTTGACCAAAGGCACAGACTTCCTACGCAGAACCTTTACATCCCGATCTAGAATCTGCACAGGTTCTTCCTCCATGGTCAAATCTGGATTTGCCTCAATCTCTCCCACTGCTACCACATGTGACGGATCTGAACGATAACGCCGAAGCATCGAAACGTGGAGTACATCGTGAATCTGACTTAACTCTGCTGGCAACTCAAGTCGATACGCCATCGTCCCACTCGTCTCAAGACTTTATCATGCCCAATAAATCTTGGACTTAGCTTGCCTTTCCTGCCGAACCTTAACACTTTCTTCCACGGTGAGACCTTTAGAAAAACTTGATCTCCCACAGCAAATTCAATATCTCTCCGCTTAAGATCGGCATAGGACTTCTGCCGGTCCGAAGCTTCTTTCAATCGAGCCTGAATCAACTTAACCTTGTCTTGGTCTCAAAGAACCAACTCGATCCCAACAACTGACGTTCACTTAACTCTGTCCAACAAGTAGGTGAGCGACACTTCCTACCGTACAACGCCTCGTATGGTGCCATCTTGATGCTTGCTTGGTAACTATTGTTGTAGGCGAACTCAGCTAACGGTAGATACTCCTCCCAACTACCCCTGAAGTCCAATACACAACCTCGTAACATGTCCTCCAAGATCTGTATAACCCTTTCCGACTGCCCGTCAGTCTGCGGATGAAATGCCGTGCTGAAATCCAACCGTGTACCCAGAGCCTGATGCAACGCTTTCCAGAACCTTGACGTAAATCTGGGATCCCTATCCGAGATGATCGATACTGGCACCCCGTGCAGCCTCACTATCTCTGACACATACAGCTTCGCCAACCTCTGCAGTGAGTAATCCACCCTCACCGGGATAAAGTGAGCTGATTTAGTCAGTCGATCCACAATTACCCAAACTGAATCCTTCTTGCTAGGCGTAAGAGGTAATCCACTGACGAAATCCATAGTTATCCTTTCCCACTTCCACTGTGGAATCTTCACTGGCTGAAGCAACCCTGACGGCAACTGATGCTCAGCCTTGACCTGCTGACATGTCAGACACTTCCCTACAAACTCTGTCACTTCCTTTTTCAGACCCGGCCACCAGAACTGTTCTCTGAGATCCCTATACATTTTGCTACCTCCAGGATGCATAGCGTAGGGGCTGCTATGTGCATCCTGAAGAATCTTTGCCTTAGCTCAGTATCCCTCGGCATACAAGCTCTCCCTCAAAAACACAAAGACTCCATCACTAGACAAATCAGTAACCTCCAAACCATCATTACGCACTTGTGTCCTCTGCGACTCAAAACCTCATCCATCAACTGCTTTTTCTCGATCTGCTCAACCCAAGTAGGCTTAACCTACAGCTCTGCCAGAATACTCCCGTCGTCGTACAAACTCAAGTGGGCAAACATCGCTCTTAGATCCGAAACAACCTTACGGCTCAACGCGTCTGCCACAACGTTAGCCTTGCCCGGATGATAGTCAATTGAGCAGTCGTAGTCTTTCAGCAATTCAATCCATCTGCGCTGTCTCAGATTCAAGTCTTTCTGAGTCAGAAGGTACTTCAGACTCTTATGATCCGTGTAGACTATCGATTTCTCTCCGTACAAGTAATGCCTCCATATCTTCAAGGCAAAGACTACGTACCGCTAACTCCAGATCGTCGTTGGATAATTGACCTCATGTGGCCTCATTTGCCGAGATCGTAAGCCACAACCTTCCCTCCCGCATCAAGACACAACCCAAACTCAGTATGTGATGCATCGCAATAAGCGTGAATTCCTTCCCCGCCTCAAAGTTGAATTAGAACCGAGCTTGGTCAAAATCTTCTTCAACTTGTCGAAGCTCTCCGCCGCTTCTCACCAAATGAACGGAACCCTTTTCTTAATAATTTGGTCATCGGTCTGCGATCAACGAAAACCCTCAACAAACCTTTGGTAGTATCACGCCAAACCCGAAAACTCGAATCTCGCCATCGACCTAGGCGGCTTCCAACCCAAAACCATCTCAATCTTCGAGGATCCACTCTAATCCCTCACCGATACTACATGACCCAGAACGCCACCTCCTAAGCCGAACTCGATTTACTAAACTTCGCATAAAGTCGTTTCTCCCTTAGAATCGCAATACCACCCGCAAATGCGCATCATGTTCCTCGTCGGTCCTTGAATATACCAAGATGTAAATCGATAAAAACCACTACGAACCGATCTAAATCATCGTTGGAACACCCTATTCATCATATCCATGAAGGCTGCCGACGCGTTAGTCAACCCAAATGGCATAACTAAGAACTCAAAGTGCCCATACCGAGTACGAAATGCCGTCTTGCAGATATCCGCCTCCTTCACCTTTAACTGGTGATACCCAGACCTTAAATCAATCTTCGAGAAAACTGACGCACCCTTCAGCTGATCAAATAAGTCATCTATCTGAGGCAGCGGATACTTGCTTTTGATCGTCAGCTTATTCAGTTGGCGGTAGTCTATACACATCCGCATAGTACCGTTTTCCTTCTTGACAAAGAGTACCGGCGCTCCCCAAGGCGAAACACTTGGTCTGATAAAGCCTCAGTCCAACAACTCCTGGATCTGAGCCTTAAGCTCCACTAACTCTTTAGGCGCCATCCTGTACGGAGCAATAGATACTGGCGCAGTTCCGGGTAACAAATCTATCCCGAACTCTACCTCACGATCTGGTGGCAAACCCGGAAGCTCCTCAGGAAACACATCAACAAATTCCCTAACTGTCCAAACCATCTCCACAGCAGACTCTTTAGCCTCCAAGGCATACACATGAACCACATATGCTTCACACCCTTTCGACCATCTTCTCGGCTTTCAGCGAGATACCACATTGGATGATAATTTTTCTATTACCAATCGAACTACCTCATCACCCTTAGTTTTTGAGAACCATGCGCTTAGGCGCAATCCAACTTCGCTCGGTACTTAACCACCGGTCCATCCCGAGAATCGATCGAACTCCCCAAGCGGTAGTTCCATCGGATCGACCACAAACACTACCCTTGGAGTTCTAGAGGTGCGTCTCTATACGACTTATCTACAACTATAGAGTGACCTAGAGGGCTTATTACGGTCATCGCCTAGAAGATATCTCGGGGTCTAAATCCATGGTCTTCACTATGCTACTTGCAACATATGAATCGTCGAACCCACATCAATCAAAGCGGTAAATGGAGAACTAAGGATTAAAAACGTCACAGGTTATGACGTCCGGTGCGTCGTCCTCTCTCGGCGCCTCGCCGCATACACTAGCCCCTATTTGTCGGCCTCGGCATTACGCACTCTGCCCGGTGCTCCACAAATACCACCGAACCATTACCTCCTCCGCCATTACCTCACCCCTCTGCGGTGGTGGTCCATTATTCTGTCTCGAGTACTACCGACTCTCGACCGAATCCTAGCCAACTTGCAGACAGTCCCTCACACGGTGGTCCAGCGAGCCACACTCAAAACAGCCTCTACCACCAGTCCAACATCCACCCCAATGAGCTTTCCCACAACGGTTACACTACGGCGGTCCCTGACTAGCGGCAACAAACCTACAGATCGATTCGGCCCACTCGGTCTAGCCCTTTTCATGGATTACCCGGCGACCCGTAAGATCCAAAACTCCTCTTGTGTCGGTTCCTATCCATGCCTTGCCTCATAGACTCCTTAATACCCACGGCTACCTTCGCCTTTTCAACGAGCAACAAATTCACGCTCCTGGCGGGCGCAATCAACAACCTTAATTCATCTCGCAGCCATCCTCAAACGAACACACCTCTCATGTTCGGTAGCCACCATACCCCTCGCATATCGACTCGACCTCGAAACTCTACCTCGTACTCTGACACAGATTTACTCCCGAACTAACCTCGAAATGCTTTCCGTTGCTCATTAATGTAGTTAGCTCCAACGTACTTTTTCCGATGGCGACCTAAAATAGTCCCAAGTCGATCTTCCATCTGCAGTGTTGTTCCGAACCGTGAGCCACCTGGTATGACTCATCTCGTAGAAGTGATACTATCCCTTTAACTTTTCTTCGCAGTCAGTCCAGATCGTCCATGATCCGCCTGTCGCTTCCGGCCAATATTCATGAAAGGCTGGAGCAACACCGAGACACCTCGAAAACTTCACCCCGTTTGCGAAGTCGTTCGAGCCTGATTTTCTAGCTCCTGCGCCTCCACCTACTCCAACCACCTCTCCAGAACCCACAAGATCGCTTTGTGACACTGCGTCGTCCCGATCATTCTCGAAACTCACCACCTCCAACCGGTGGCGGGCCCAGTATCTCATTTTTCGACCCCGACCGGATCCTACGGGTTGTAAAGCGTCATCCTACCGCGGCCTCGTCCACGACCACGTCCACCTCGGGCACTCATGACTAAATCTCTACGTATCTGATTTAGGAGTTTTATGCATCAGTATTTATTCCACTATTTTAAAGCAAAGTCTTATGAATAGTAAGGAAGCTTTGTTTTCGCGAGTTCACAGAGTCCTATCAGTCTCAGTTTCTAAAGAAATCTTACTATTACTAATCATCCAATCACATTACATCCAACAAATCACAAGCAATAGTAAGGGTACTTACAGGCGAACTAGTCTTGGGAGACTCGGTGTCATGCCTTTCAAACCATATATTTCAAAACAAAAACACTTAAAAGCAGGACTTTTGAAAACATTTTGGGCCTCGGGCCCACAGTAGAAACCTTTGAACTTGGCTCGATACCACAATTGTAACACCCCAAACCCGGTCAATACACCACAATCGAATCGGTATGTTCTGGGGAAAAAGGATTTGAGAGGTTTAGGTTTCGTTTAAAAGTTTGATGAAAAACTAGCGTCAATCCCGTATAATCAACGATGGGGCCAACCCAATCGTGGTACTAAACCCTTTGGGGACGAGAGCGGAGGTGCCAAACCTCCTGGTGACCCAAAGTCACAATAATCAATCTGTGGTACCAAACCACCGGAGGTGCCAAACCTCCGTGTCCCAAAGACACGGATATCATATTCCCTCCTCTCATATCACCCAATAACATATCATACTAATGCAAAGTCGTTGCAATCATGCTATCATGCTCACATGCTTAATATGACATCTCAAAGTACATACACTAATAATCATGATATCACATATCATCACATATCTCGCAATGAAACGGACTTACGAATCCGTATCCATACCTCATTGGGTATTAAATCATCAACCACCTTTGTTTCACTTACACAATCAAAGTTATTAATACATTACTCGATTAAGAAGGTGTGTTAGTTTACACACCGAAATAGCGAAGGTTTTAATCCTAAGAGTCGGTCTAAGTCCCTTGATCACCTCGACAACCCGATCCTATAATCGGCCAACAAGGATTAACATCATACCATTCGGTCATAACCATTTAAACCAAAAGGGTTTAACTTCGATCCTCACCGCCTTGATTCGGTTTCCAACCAAGCCCGAACCAACACCTTGGTTCCTTCACTAATCGACTACACACAAAAAGAGAACCATTAATCCTTTGAAACCTTATACTTAATCGAAACTAAACAAATAAACCATAAGCAACCATCTCACCATCACTTACCAATCAATCGAATTCGGATAAAAGCTTTTTGATCGCTTGGAATCACGAAATCCCTATAACGAGATGTTTAAACAAATGGTTAACTCCTTCCAACCAAAACCCACATAGGCCTAACCAAACCGAAATCAACATAGCACTAGAGAGAAAGAGAAATGGCCATTCGACCAAGAACTTACCCCAACACCAACCACTAATCGGCCAACCAAACCACTAGGAGAGAAGGAGATTGACCAAAACTTTGCACCAAAAGCGAAGAGGATTCGGCTAGGGTGGTTTATACCAATCAATAAGATTGATCGAGTGAAAGAAAAGAGTAAACAAAATGCAAAAGAATAGGGTTGATATTCTGCTAAGTAACAAAATGGAACAACGAGATAGAAAGGTACTTTTGGTTTGAAAGAAGAGGAAATGGTGAAAAGTATTTTGGAGAATGGTATTTGACTAAGAAGATTCCAAGAAGAAAAAGAAAGTAGAAGGAGAATAGAGAATTAGCTTGGTTTAACACAAATGAAAAAGAAAAGAAAATGGGAGAGGCATTAGACTAACAATAAAATTAAAAGACACAAAGTACTTTCGGAAAGGTATGGTTGTTTGAAGTTTGGTTACAAGAAGCAAAAGATGAGAGACTCAACCTTGAAATTTCGCTAACAAAGACCAAAAGAAAACTAGCAACTTTCAAGCTATAGAGATTTGGTATTTCAGTTTCAAAAGTGAGGAAGATGAGAGAAATCTCTTTAGAAAAAATCGGTTTGTTTTGACAAAATGAAAGAACTTTGTTTGCTACCCCTATGATGAAAATGCACCAAAAATCCAAGTGGATTTGGCACTTCCCTCTCCCTCACAACCAAGCCGTCCACTCCCCCACAATCTCTCCAAAGAATAGGCCACAACTCCCCCAAACACTCCAAGCCTTCCAATCAAATTACTTTGACCAAGTCCACCTCCACAATTTGCTCTCCACCCACCATTCAAATAGGAAGACTTAGTCCAAGGCGAGTTTGAGCGCCTACAACTCCTTCCTCCATGCCGTCAAAATGGATGCAAAAATAGGGGATTTTCGCAGCTTGAACACGGGACCTCTCCCCCCTTGTAATTGACGCCAAGCCAAGCTCCTAGTGGCGCCTTACTTGCCACTCCACCAAGGCTCCTCTTGTGCTAAAAGTTCACCTAAAATATTTATAAACCCAAGCTCCTTCAGCTCCTCCCACCTAAGCCTAGAAACAAAAATTTTTCCTACCACTCAGGCTTACACCTAGCTTATAACTAAGCCCCAACAACATCAAAATAACAACATAGCACATCAAGCACATGCAGCAAAGCCAAAAATAAAATAGCCCCTAACCCGGGATATTACAAGTTCAACCACTATTTAGCTTTGTTCCTCAACGAAATGGAAAACAACCGAAGGCGAATGGAATCATCAGAAATGCCATTAATTTTGAAAGAGTCGCAAAACTCTAGAAAATTTGCCAAGTGATTGTTTGGATCCTCATCTTGCAAATCATCAAACTGAATAGATTGCTGAATCATCTGTATAGTGTTAGGTTTCAGTTCAAAATTATTTGCAGCAATAGTAGGTCTAACAATACTGGATTCGGTTCCTGTAAAATTAGGTTTAGCATAATCATACATAGTATGAGGAGTAGGAATTAGATTTGCGGCAACCATAAGAGGTAGCGGATTATTATCATCCATCTCTTCGGTAGTATTAATTTTGTCTTCTTGCTCTTCTTCTATGTATTGTAGGCTTCGCCTTATTTCTCTTCGGTTTCTACAAGTGATAGCTTCTATATCGCTATAAAAAAGTAATGGTCCTGACGGGTTTCTTCTAGTCATAAACTAAAATTACTTGCCAAAAGCAAATAAAAGAAAAATTAGCAAAAATAAAAATAAATTGTAAATAGTAAAAAATGGCTAAAGTAATAAAAATTTAGTGTTCCTAATATCTTAGTCCTCGGTAACGGTGCCAAAAACCTGATGGAGCTCAAAACTAACTATTATTTCGACAAAGGCAAGCGCACCTATCGAACAGTAGTATAGTTATGGTGAGTCCGAAATATTGTATCCTCAAGGACTAAAATTACTAGTAATAACTATTTTATTATTATCTAGCCTAGTAATTCAGGGGATTTATTTTTAATCTAAAATTAACTAACTAATTTAACTAACTAAATGACTATGAACGTGATAGAGAGTGAATTGGGAAAATACTTTTGGACAACTTATATGAGATAGGCAATACCTAAGGAAGAATCCACCTAGACTTCACTTATTACTTTTGATTCATATGATTTATTCACTTGACTTAATCTGTAGAAATCCCTGATTTATGTTAATATATTTTTTGAGACTAGAAACAACTAACTTTAGGTTGATTAATTGAAATTTCTTTCTAATTGAAACCCCTATTATCGCATTAACTCGATCTATGAATTCCCTTATTAGATTTGACTCTAATCCGGTAGATTTTCATTGCCTTATTTCTAGGTTTGCAATCAACTCCGCTTAATTGTGTTGATCTTCTCTTAAACAGGGACTTTTGCTCCACTGAATAAGCACATTAGACTTGGATCAATAACCTAAATTATTAAAACAAGAATAGAAACTCACAATTAAGAATAAGAACAAGTATTTTCCTTATAAATCAAATAATAATAAGATTCATCTAGTTTCATCCCCTTAGATATTTAAGGGATTTAGTTCATATTGATAGAGGGAAACATATTAGAATAGGGAAAACAACAAAACATAAGAAAACCCAAAAACTTCTAAAGAACTTGATGGGAGATCCTTGGTCTTGATGGAGATCCTTCTTCTGAGCTATTCTCGACGGTTGTCTTGGAGTATTTTCTGCCTTCTACTTGACGTCCTATTCAAAGTCTCCTTTTAGGTTGCCCTCTAGGGTGTTTATATAGGCTTTTGAACACCTCTCTTGGCCCATAGGTAGCCTAGTCCGAATAGAATTCATCTTTGCTACGGCAGGGACACTGCTGTGTTCGACTCCTTAGATCGTGCTCGCTTCTGCTCGCCACACACTACCGTGTGGTCAAGCCGTGTACGTTGATCCAGGTCATGTGAGTTCCTAAGGTAGGCTCATTTTGTCCTGTTTTGGCCCTTTTCTCGTTCTTTTCGACTCCTTAAGCTCTCTTGAGTGTAAAACATGAAATTAAAGGATTAAGAGCATCGAATTCATCAAATTTAATGAGAATTCATCCAAAAATAAGCCAAGCATGGGGTTAAAATATGTGTAAATTGAGGTTTATCACTTCCAGTTAAAGTAGCTAAAATTTTTGGAAAAAAGTATGAGAGCAGGGAACAACTTGGGAACTTTAGCAATAAAAGTAGGGACAGAAGGAAAACTCTTTCCCTGACCATTGTAAACAATACTTTCTACTTGTCTAGCTAACAAAAACCCTTCAACCAATGGTTTGGGTTTAAACAAACTCAAATACTGACCAATTCAGGCTTAAGATTACTGGAAAAAAATGTTAAATGCATAAGATTCTGAGAGTTGCAGTTGATTCAAAAGACTTACAAAAGCATCATGGTAGGAATCAACAAATCCCTTTTGTTTAAAGGAAACAAGATTATCCATGGGGTCTTGAATATCATATGATCCAAAATGATCCCTCATGTTTCTGAAATAGGGATAAGAAGTTAGGAGATGGAACTCTCCTTGTTGTTGAGTGAAAAAGAATCAAAAGCTTTTTTATAAAAAAAATCTTTAAAAAATGGTTTTCTATCACAATGAAAAATTAAAAGTTTGAAAATCAAGCTGGCTTGTGATATTTATAGTAATAAACTTTTCCTGAAAAGTACCTGTGTATTAAGCAAGATAGATCCTAGACGTTCCCAACTTTCAACTAAATGACCATTTTCGCTATTCACATACCACGAATTTCTTCGAGAATTCTCTCTCAATAGAAATCAATAGAATCTTGTATGGAACTTGTGTAAAAAGCTCTACTGGTGCCATCTATTTATAGGGAGAGATAGAAGAATCCTGATTGAATTAGTAAAAACCCAAACAATATTTATTTAATATAAAAACTAGTCCTCTTGTCTAACTTGAATAGAGGGCGGGACACCATAGTAAAATGCACTACGGTTGTCGCCCCTCACATATATAATATGAGTAGAATTAAGTCTCATTTGTATTTGGTCCAATTATATGTGCTTCTTGGACTTTTAACCTAACACTTTATAATTTAATCTAACTCAATACATGTTTTTCTATTTCCTAATATAAATATTATTTATTATTTAATTTAATTAGATAAATTGATTTTCTAATTAAATAATTTTCTCAACTCAATTCTAATTACATTAAAGTCATGACAATTTTTTGTAAAATAATGCATGAGGAAATATATTTAATTTTCATATTCAACGAATTTACAATGACTAATTAATTTAATTTAATTTATGAATTTCAATTATTTAATTAAATAATAATTTGAAAATATTAAATTAATTCTCAAGTTATTTCTATACTCAATGAGAAAATATATTAATTTTGAATATGACTCATTTCTCTAACTTTATCATTTCCATATATTTCTATTAATTTAGTTCTACATGCAATATATTTCCAGTTTGAATGAGCTAGCGGAAGGATGATTGGACATATATAATTAAAGCTCAAACGATTTATAATTAAGTTCTAAATTTTTTCTTATTAATTATTAACTTATTTAGTCACAAAATCATTCCACTATAATATCGTGAATAAGCTCTCCTTAATTACATATCATTACTAAAGCTACTTAATCAGTACTCATCCAATGACTTTTTTATAAGTGTGTTACCCACATAGGATATCCTTAATCTCTTTGGGATAAACATGTTCTCCTAATAAGATTTTATTTGATCTCATGGTAACCATTACATTTTCCTTCACGAAGAGTCAATTACTTTCAAATAGTAATCAAGTCATTTATCACCGAGACAAGCGACCCGTGGCCATGTTTACTTTACATCTATCATGAAATATCGATGAGAGGATCTCATTTACCAATTAGTTGGACTATGAATTCCACTATTGTAAATGATGCTACATACTGCAGAAGTCGTATACCCAACGCACCAACTTTCAGTTCCTTATCTATTTGAACTTAGGCTTTCACTTATGTCAAAGTATACGAGTCACACATACATATTTCATCATCCATTCATGATTAAGGTATGCCACACTATGAGCGTCACAAATGAATAAATTCATAAACGAATTTAGGATCTATTCTACTTGGGTCTTGTCTAATGTACTATCAGTCCAATCATATCTATGTCTCTATTATTTGGGAGTCATCTACTCTGGTACTCAAGATAAAGCATCTCCCCAATTGGACTTGATAGACGACATATTATCCTTTCAATCAGTTTTCTCATTTTCTATTAAACTAAAAATATGTTTAGGTTCATCTACTAATACAAGCTATTTTTCGTATTACGATTTGACGACATAATACCACTTAATATTAGTTAAACGCTAGATAACCAGTAAGCCAATATTTGCTTCCATTTTGCTTTACGTGCAAAACCATTAAGGACTATATATGAAGGGTATTACTGTAATTAATAGATATTACTATTAATCCAACTTGTTTGAAAGAAATACTGATCGCGTCAAACAGTCAAGTTTTAAAATTTATAAAAAGAACGATCGAACCTGTAGACTAACTATGACAACGATAGAGGTAAGTGCACCTATCGAACAGTAGTATAGTTTAGTCAAGAATATCTTATCGAACCCAAGGGAACCTAAAAGTACTACTACTCACTTTCTTTCTATTATTTAGCCTGAAATATGGAGTGATTGGTTTATTAAACTAATGAAATAATTAAACTAAATGCAAAGACAAAAGAATGAATTGGGGAAAGACTTTAGGAAAACTCAGTTGATAAAGACGATACCCTCAGGAAGAATCCACCTATGACTTCACTTATTATTTATTCCCCAAACCATATGATTTCTTTACTTAGCTTGATCCGTGAGACTCCTAACCTATATTAAACCTCTCTCAAGGCGAATAACGTCTAACCTTAGGTTAATTAGTGGAACTCTCGTTCTTTTATAATAACCCCTAAGGAAGCGATAAATCGATCAATGGATTCCCATATTAGGTTTCACCTAATTCGACAAAATCTCGTAACCCGATCTCTAGGCGCTCGATTAACTCCGCTTAATTATGCGGATCTACTCTAGGCGTGGTCTATTCCTCCTCCACCTAAGCACATCGATTAAATAAAGCAACATAATTAAGAACAAACTAAGTACTTATCATATAATTTAGAAATCAAATAACAAAATCTGTCATAGGTTTCATCCTCTTTAGGTATCTGAAGGGTTTAGTTCATAACTAAATAAGAAAACATATCAAGAGAAAAGATAAAGCAAAACATAAGAAATCCCTAAAACTCCCTGAAGGAATTGAAGGAGAGATCCTCCGTCTTGAATGGGGCTTCAGCTTCTTAAGATGGATCAACTGGCTATCTTCAAGTGATTCCCAAAAAAATGAAAGCTTCGACAAAAGCCTCTACCAAAAATCCCCCTTCAATGTCTACCTTGGGTTGTTTATATAGGCTTTTGAGATGCTTTATGTAACATCCTAGAACTGGGCCTAGTAGGATTGGGCCCAATGGGCCTTGGGGGTAGTAGCGTTTAAAATTTTTAAGAACAAGAGAATGGTACTAAGGCAAGTTGGATCTAGTATGTGAGTGATTTTGGAAAGTTAAGAGGCTTTTATGAAGTCTCGAGTTCAAGTTAGGCCTTAGGAAAAATTTTGGTTTCGGGTGAATAAAACCCTAGGAGTTAGTAGTAGGCTTTAAGAATAAAATGTGGGGAAAATGACACAAGTGGAGTGTGTGGTGTAGTGGCAAAGTGATTCCACTTAAGGACCAAGGGGGTGTTACAATTGTGGAACTGGGCCTAATAGGATTGGGCCCAATGGGCCTTGGGGGTAGTAGCGTTTAAAATTTTTGAGAATAAGAGAATGGTACTAAGGCAAGTTGGATCTAGTATGTGAGTGATTTTGGAAGGTTAGGAGGCTTTTATGAAGTCTCGGGTTCAAGTTATGCCTTAGGAAAAATTTTGGTTTTGGGTGAATAAAACCCTAGGAGTTAGTAGTAGGCTTTAAGAATAAAATGTGGGGAAAGTGACACAAGTGGAGTGTGTGGTGTAGTGGCAAAGTGACGCCACATAAGAGACAAGGGGGTGACACCACAAGGAAGGAAGGAGGTCCAAGGTTCAAGTCTTGGCTTTTGCATTTTGGTTTTCTTTTTAAATAGACTCTAGAATTTTTCCATAGGGTTATATTTAGTTGCACATGATTTTAGACACAAGAAAGTGAGTGGTCTAGTGGCAAGGCATCATTAAGGGTGCAAAGGAGCCTAGGTTCAAATCTCATGACAAGCAAGGGAGTATTTATTTTGTGGATTGGATGAGAAGAGTTTGAGTTGGATTTAAACTCTGCTAACGGAGGGATCCCACATCGGTAAGATACAAAGAAGGAAGGTGAGAAGCTAGCTATATATAAAGCATTCTATGAGGAGAGTTAATATACCTTGGTGGGTGTTTGGGTGCAGACCTAGAGGATAATCGCCAATAGTAGCGAAGGAAGGGCTACTAGAACGTGAGGTACACGGTAAGGTTACAGTGAGGTTTCAATTTCTGATAAGTGTATATTAAGTTATGATTAATCGTTAGGTGATGTCGATTGTAGGTTCGTGACTAAGGGGTTTACAGCACGCGAGGTTACCAAGTGTGTACAAACACTACACACATGATATCGGCAATGCTGAAAAGATGAAAAGCCAAAAAAGGCAAAAGTGGCTAAATGGGCCTGGTGGGCCCTGAGGCTAAGTTTGATAAAATGCCTTGGTTGATTATATGAATTAAGTTAGCCATGCTTGATACATGATCTGGATATGCCTTGGGCCTAATAGGCCATACGATTAAATTTGGGCCTAATGGGTCGTAAGGGAGTGATTTGGGCTGATGGGCTTATGGGGACGTAGACATGTATGTTAGGGTTTATGAACCTTAGGTCTAGTTTGAACAACTTTTAAATTCCATAAGACTTAATTTTTCTAATTAAACATGTCTGTGAACAAGTCGCTGGGTTAGGGTATGGCAACGGGCATACGCATGTCTAGGATTGGATCTAGGGAGAGCTTGGTACTTAAGCGGCCCTAGTGGCCCACCTCCTCTTTTCTGGAATCCTACGTGGTGCGTAGTGTCTGTTCACTTTAGCCGCGATGACTTGTTGATGGGCCAAAGTTCATAATTAAAATCCGAGAGGACCAAATACCCTTATATTTGTTAAATTACCAAAATACCCCCAATATATGAAATTATCGAAATACCCCGATTTGTAAAATTATTGAAATAACATCGATTTGTGATATTACCAAAATACCCCTAGTTTGTGAAATTATCGAACTACCCCCTAAAATGTAAAATTACTGAAATACCTCCAATTTGTGAAATTATCGAAATACCCTCGATTTGCAAAATTATCAAAAATACCCTTGGTAGGTAAATTACGAAAATACCCTTGGTGGGTAAATTACAAAAATACCCTTAGTAGGTAAATTACGAAAATACCCTTGGTGGGTAAATTACGAAAATACCCTTGGTAGTAAAATTATGAAAATACCCTTGGTAGGTAAATTATGAAAATACCCTCGATGAGTAAAATGAACGATATGCCCCTAGAGGGCAAAATGACAAAAACGCCCCTACATGTTATATGATTATTCTTGTATGTGATTTATGATTGTTATCGTATGATTATTATTATATGTTGCATTCATGTGTTATTATGTTGTATGGGGATGGGATTATTCGAAAGGAGAAGTGCAGATAAGATCGAATGGTCGCTTGACGACTGTGGATCCACCGAAGCTTTTAGCCACCAAGCAACTATGCTGCACCGATAAGTTAGTGCCGTAATCGGTGCTACATAAGGAGTGTAGGGATGGGTGGGTCGATTAAATCCCCACAGGAGTGCAGGGTTGGATAGGAGACAGAATGTAGGGTTGGTATGGGCATTAATGCATTGCATATGTGGTTTTATTTGAGATGGGCTCAGGCCCATATAAATATGATTTGTGACATTTATGGGTTAAGGCCCAACTGAGGCTTTTATGGGCTAAGGCCCAATTGCCACCGTTACTGAAATGGGCTTCGGCCCAAACTATTGTGATTCATGTTCTTATTGATGAGGTTATGCACACCGAGTTTTGTAAACTCACACCTCTTTTTAATATTTTTTCTCGTGTAATCCTCGATGGCGGTTCGACGTACTAGAGGACTCGGAGGTGGCCACACTACGAGCAGTTTTGGACTCTAGTATTTTACTTATTTTTAACTTGGGTTAATATTTTGTAATAAGGCCTCTCTTAAATTCTGGTTTTAGTTTTGGATTTTTAGTTTATTATGTTTTAAATCTGCTAAACTTTGTATCACGATTTTCCAAAACAATATCTACTTTCAAAGTACTACGCTTTCACGAATAGGTCGTAAACATCACGTTTTCATAAGTCATTCATTTTAATTAAGTTTCCACAACAAATAAAGTTTTTTTAGGTAATAACTTTTTAATAAATGTCAATTAATAATAAACAAACGCAAAACTGGGACTTTAGTTTTTAATATCAAGAAAGGTTTTCAAATGGAACCATGGTTTCTCGAAAAGTAACCCAATGTGACATGCCAGATTTGGGCCTAACTTCTAGGCCGAGTTTGGGGTGTTACACTTTACTTGGCTCTTAAGTGCCTCTTTCAAGTAGAATTGCTATTAGGGTGTTTAAATAGACTTAGGAGTATGTTTCTTTAGCTTCAAGCATCCAAATCTGAGTGAAATTGCTCATTCCCGTGGTAGGGGCATGCCCATGGCACACGCCCGTGTAAATCGGGGTTGGGTCGTGCCTTGATTTTATCATTTTAGGCACGACCGTGTAAGTCGGGATTCAGGCCGTGCTTCAGGTCTGTCGATTGGGACACGACCATGTAGATCACTAGGCACGTATGTTTGTGGTAAATGGGTGATGCACGGCCGTGTGTGACGGAGTTGAGGTCGTGCCCTAGGTAATCGACGAGGCACGGCCGTGTGGGCTTTGGGCCAGGTCTTGTCGAATTCTTGGGTTGGCCCAATTTAGTCCGTTTTTAAGCCCGTTTTACGTTCTTTTTATCTTTAGGTGCGTTCCTGAGTATAAGACATGAAAAGAAAGGATTAAGAGCACCTTTTTACATAAATCAATGATAATTCATCCAAAAGCATACTAAATGTGGGATTAAAATATGTTACTTTTACGGTTTATCAAATACCCCCACACTTAAGCTTTTGTTTGTCCTCAAGCAAAATTCTCAACTTATAATTAAAACGAACTTTCCATAAATCATAATTTCTATCGACAATGTCTCATTATAATTCATAGATAATTTATACATGGATAATTTAACTCAAAGAACCCTAAAGATTCAATCAAGTTAAGTCATACCTTTGTAGTACGAAAACATAGGTGTCTCCCCTTGTTTAAATACTTACCTTTAATTCAAAACTGATAAGGATTAACATCATCACAAAAGATTCACTCAAATCACTCGAAGTGTTTAAGGTTCAAGAATAAGCACTCTAAGTCAAACCTGAAAAGTTAATCCCATAGGCTTGCCTAAAAATCAAATCTCCACCACTGTATATGAGATGATACACAAATCAAAAGGTCTTAAATTAGGGTTGTAACAGGGTTAGGGTTAAAAGGTGTGGATAAAGGCTGAATTAGAGGGTTAGAATCGAGACGGACTTGACAAATTACCTAACTAGAAACACTAAACTAAATATGAATATTTACTTTGAATGAAAACTAATAATACCACTATTGATAATTACTCTATAATAAAGAGTATTTTCATCACTTGAAATTTGATAATACTTTAATACGAGCTTTTTCTTCAATAATTAGAGTTTAAATGCTCTAAGCTCTTTTATATACTACTAATATTGAATAAACTTGGATTTTTTTTAATAACAAACTAAAATATTACATCATAAATAATAAATGTAACTACTGAACTAATATAATTTGGTAATTTAATCAAATCAAACCTCAATCAAAGGGTAGTCAAAAGAATGGTGATAACAAATTCAAAGGGGTTTTAGGTTAATATTAGTGGGTGAGTCAATAAAAAGGTTGTTAGGGTTCAACGGGGTTCACTAGGGGTTAATTTGTATGGGTAAGATTTTTAGTGAAGTGAACGGGTTAAAACCTAGGTGCCTTTATCATCTCAGTATATCAAATCATTAATGTGGTCTTGACATGTATAAACGAGGCAAGTTCTAGAATAACAGTTCATTGACACACTCATAATTAATAAAGTGAGCACGAAAAAGAATATATGCTCTATAAGGCTCAAAATCTCACAAAAATTATGGGTGTTTTGACATCAATCCTTATAAATTTTAACTTTCAAGGTAATACTCAAATTCGGTTCAACAACCTATCAATTTTAATTTTTAGAAAGTAGACTTATCATGCTTGATTCTCTAGTATCCTTCAAATTTAATCATCAATACACAATTAACTATGACTTACTCTAAAACATATCAATAATAATCATAAATCATTAGAAATTTCATCCCAATTAGTAATATGAGAAATTACTTAAAAACAAGACTAAATTCAGGGTTTGAGAATAATGCAAAAAGTTAGGCACTTTTACCCCCAACACTTAAGATGTACATTGCCCTCAATGTACAAAGATAGATAAATAACAACTAATATAAGATCAAAAGTGAGGGATAGAGTGCTACTTCCTAAATTTTGGGTGATTTCTAGGATTTGGCAGTGTTGGGTCAGTTTTGAAAGAAAGAGAAGGAAGAAAGAAGATGGGAAAAAAGGGCAAGGGCTGTGGGGATTTAAATAAGATTTCAAAACTGGCACGTTCCCACGCCTGTGTACTGAAGGTGTGTCGATTCACACGGCCGCATCGCACGGCATTGTTGTGGAGTGTGTTGTTCTTCCACCCTTTTGTTGATTGGCACGCCTGTTCCTAAAAGGCCAGTATGTGAGCACGGATGGAATGCACGGATGTGGTGTGTCCGTGCTTAATAAGTCAGTATCTTAGCATGGTCGTGAGGCACGGTCGTGCTGTTTTGTCGGTGCCCGTGGTGTGGGTGGCTCCATGACGTTGGGGGTGGGTGGACTGACTTGCATGGCTTTGTTCTGTTAGTGTGGTGGTTCTGGTGGTCTACATGGCCACGGACACGACCGTGTGTAAGGCCGTGTGGCTTGGAAATCTATATTTTTGTGTTAGTTTAAATGTTGAGAGAAGAGAGAAGGAAAGAAAAGAAAATAAATTTGAAAGTAAATAGTGTTAGTGCTTGGGTTGCCTCCCGAGAAGCGCTCATTTATAGTCTTAAGCTAGACTGTCCTTGACTTTGAAAATTTTAGGGAGGTTTAAAGGTTTGGATATTTTCCCTCTTGCTGACAGTTTTATTTTCGTGACAAAGTTTAGGTTGAGAAGCGTTTACCTTAAAATTGCTGAATATTGGATTGCTTACCTCAACTATTTCGTGTGGGAAAATATCGTGTACCTGAAGGAGTATTTCTTCCTTTTTCTTCAGGTCTGCTGAAGTGATGTGAGGATCGGCTTTGTCTAACAGCACCTGGTCTCCTATTTTAAAGTGATTTGATCTCCCTATGAGCTCTTCTGAGGGTTCCTTTGGTTTCATTTCATGTGGATCCAGCTTTTCTTTGGTGTGTATCTTCTGCTCTTCTAAATTTTCGATCTTACAATTTTGTTTCTGGTGTGATTCTTCTGTGACAACTTAGGGGCTATGAGTTGGCTCAGGTTTGATGCATTATGATGTTTCCTACAATGAAGGTTGAACAATTTGATTATCTATTGAAACGACTTTCTTACCTTCATCTTTTGTTGTTTTGGCTGAGTCGAGAGCTTGAAGATTGACCGATTCATCTCCTACACGAAGTATGAATTTTCCTAAAATTAAAGGGGTTGAATTTTCCTCATCATGTTTAAAACAACAAAATCTACTGGGAAAACAAATTTATCGATTTTTACTAAAACTTCTTCAATAATGCCCCTAGAAATTCTAACTGTTTTATTAGCTAGTTGAATACTCATCCTAATTTGTTTGGGCTTCCCTAGACCTAGTCGTTTAAACAGTGCATAAGGCATGACATTTATACTTGCCCCCAAATCAGCTAACGCATTATCAATTGTTAAACTACCAATTAAACATGGAATCATAAAACTCCTTGGATCTTTTAGTTTCTATGGTAGTCTGTTCTGTAGCATTACTGAGCATGTTGCGTTGAGTTCCACATGGTGCTTTTCATCTATTTTGCATTTGTTCGTCAAGAGCTATCTTAAAAATCTCCTTTTGTCGGGCATCTGAAAAAGAGCTTCAAGAATAGGTAAGTTAATATGTAATTTCTTTAAAAGTTTTAGAAACTTACCGAATTGTTCCTCAGAATCATCTTGTTTTCAATGCTTCGAGATAAGGTATGGGGTTGTTATTTTTTGATTACCGGTGTTTCTTGTGCTACCTCTATTTTACTTTTTTCTTCCTTGGTTTCTTGTGCTAATGTGGGCTTGTCTACCTTTGTACCCTCTTGAGATGTGATGGCTTGGATCTGTTCTTTTGGATTTATTTCTAGGTTGCTTGGTAGACGTCCTTGTTGACGTTTAGAAATCAGCTTTGTAAGATGTCCCACTGACCTAATAAGTTCTCCAACTTGATTCTCGATCCCTTTGATAGATTTTTGTTGTTCATCAAGTGTTGCTTCAGTCTTTTAGAGACGAGAATCTGTACCTGCCATGAATTTTGTCAGCATCTATTCAAGGTTTGATTTATTTTCTTGTGGATAGGGCTGATTTTGGTAATTTGGAGGAGGTTGATGCCTTTGATTTCCTTGATTTCCTTGTCCTCCCCACAAAAAATTTGGGTGGTTCCTCCACCCTGCATTATAAGTGTTACTATATGGATTATTAGATCGAAAATTGTTACCTATATAGTTTGTTTGCTCGTTTTCTGCTCCTGGATGGTAGGGTGGGTACTCAGGATTCGCCACATTCCCGCTTGCTTCGCATTGCATTACTGGATGTACCTGCTAAGAACATAAATTATCAAGCTTTTTATTCATTAACTCCACCTGTGTTGACAGCATTGTCACTACCTCTATGTTAAAAACTCCGGCTGATTTTGTCAGTTTGGCTCTTGTAAATTTCCATTGATAGGTGTTCAATGACATCTCTTCAATAAAATCATAAGCTGCTTCAGGAGTTTTGTTATTCAAAGTTCCACCGGCTGATGAATCAATCATTTGCCATGTTGAAGAATTCACACCGTTGGACTTGAAGCCACAAGGGTAATCCATGGTGTGGGCATCTCCTTAGGAGATCCTTGTATCTTTCCCATGCATCATATAATGTTTCTGCATCATTCTACACAAAGGAAGATATGTCATTCTAAATTTGGCCGTTTTGGCTGGTGGAAAATATTTTAAAAGAAATTTTTCGGTCATTTGATCCCATGTGGTGATTGACCCTCGTGGTAACGAGTTCAACCACTACTTTGCTTTATTTCTTAATGAAAAAGGGAATAATCGAAGATGTATGGCATCATCAGAAATGCCATTTATCTTGAAGGTATCATAGAATTCTAAAAAAATTGATATATGAGTTTTTGGAGTTTCATCCTGCAAACCATCAAATTGAACAAACTGTTGAATCATTTGTATTGTGTTAGGCTTTAATTCAAAATTATTAGCAGCTATAGCAGGCCTGACAATACTAGATTCTGCCCCTGTCAAATTAGGTTTAGCATAACCATACATAGTACGCGGAGCATTCTGTTCTTACACATTTGGCGGTGGATTGTTTTCGTCCATCCCTTCAGTAGGATTGGATCTGTCTTGTTCTTCTCTTTGGTAATCTAGAGCTTGTCTAGTTTCTCTGCTATTCCTACGAGCGGTAGCTTCAATGTCACTTTCTTATTCTAGAGGTCCTCTCGGGTTTCTTCTAGTCATAAACTAGAGGTTCCTGCTAGGAAAAGAAAGAAAGAAATTGAGAAAAACAAAGATATATATAGAAAAATAAGAAAAAATTAAAAATTAAAATTAAAATAATGGCTAAAGTAATAGAAATAGAGCTTTCTTAATATTTTAGAGTTCCACGACAATGGGGCCAAAAACTTAATCGCGTCAAATAGTCAAGTTTTAAAATTTATAAAAAGAATGATCGAACCTGTAGACTAACTATGACAATGATAGAGGCAAGTGCACCTATCGAACAGTAGTATTGTTTAGGCAAGAATATCTTATCGAACCCAAAGGAACCTAAAAGTACTACTACTCACTTTCTTTCTATTATTTAGCCTGAAATATGGAGTGATTGGTTTATTAAACTAATGAAACACTTAAACTAAATGTAAAGACAAAAGAATGAATTGGAGAAAGACTTTAGGAAAACTCAGTTGATGAAGATGATACCTTTAGGAAGAATCCACCAATGACTTCACTTATTATTTTTTCCCCAAACCATATGATTTCTTTACTTAGCTTGATCTGTGAGACTCCCTAACCTATATTAAACCCTCTCTCGAGGCGAATAATGTCTAACCTTAGGTTAATTAGTGGAACTCTCGTTCTCTTATAATAACCCCCTAAGGAAGCGAAGAATCGAGCAATGGATTCCCATATTAGGTTTCACCCTAATCGACAAAATCTCGTAACCCTATCTCTAGCGCTCGATCAACTCCGCTTAATTATGCTAGATCTACTCTAGGCGTGGTCTATTCCTCCTCCACCTAAGCACATCGATTAAATAAAGCAACATAATTAAGAACAAACTAAGTACTTATCATATAATTTAGAAATCAAATAACAAAATCCATCATAGGTTTCATCCCCTTCAGGTATCTGAAAGGTTTATTTCATAACTAAATAAGAAAACATCTCAAGAGAAAAGATAAAGCAGAACATAAGAAATCCCTAAAACTCCCTGAAGGAATTGAAGAAGAGATCCTCTGTCTTGAATGGCACTTCAGCTTCTTGAGATGGATCAACTGGCTATCTTTAAGTGATTCCCAAAAAGATGAAAGCTTCGGCAAAAGCCTCTGCTAAAAATCCCCCTTCAATGTCTACCTTGGATTGTTTATATAGGCTTTTGAGATGCTTTACTTGGCTCCTAAGTACCTCTTTCAAGTAGAATTGCTATTAGGGTGTTTAAATAGACATAGGAGTATGTTTCTTTGGCTTCAAGCATCCAATTCCGAGTGAAATTGCTCATTCTCGCGGCAGGGGCACACCCATGGCACACACCCGTGTAAATCGGGGTTGGGATGTGCCTTGATTCTGTAATTTTGGGCATGACCGTGTAAGTCGAGATTCAGGCCGTGCTTCAGGTCTATCGATTGGGACACGGCCATGTAGATCACCAGGCACGTCCGTGTGTGGAAAATGGTGATGCATGGCCGTGTGTGACGGAGTTGAGGCCGTGCTCTAGGTAATCAGTGAGGCACGGCCATGTGAGCTTTGGGCCAGGCCGTGTCAAATTCTTGGGTTGGCCTAATTTAGTCCATTTTTAAGCCCGTTTTACGTTCTTTTATCCTTAGGTGCTTTCCTAAGTATAAGACACGAAAAGAAAGGATTAAGAGCACCTTTTAACATAAATCAAGGATAATTCATCCAAAAGCATACTAAATGTGGGATTAAAATATGTTACTTTTACGGTTTATCAAATACAAGTTTACAAAATGAATATACTATATTTAGGGCACCAGATCCAATACTTCCTTCCAAATGTAGCATGATTGCTCGGGCTTTAGTAGTGTTAATGACCCTTTCCCCTTCAAATAATTACTCTATCTTGGCCTACCAACCTTGAAAATTAGAACCATCGAAATTGGGACAATCAAACTTGAAAACACGAGGACTACTAGCTACTATGCCTACCTTGAACTGAACCAGATCCTGCCACATCTAAATGAAGGAAAGTGTAACAGCCCAATTTAGGGCCTAGTCAGAATAGTGGTGCGAGACCACAAATCCAAATTAGTAATATGAATTCTTAAGATATTGACATGTTTGCATGATATTATGATAGCATTATGTAGAAATTTGATGGAAATTTCCATTAAAAGTGTCCATTAGGACTAAATTACAAAAGTTACAAAATATGAGTTTCTAGAAGCTTTTTGTATGAAATAGCTTTAGAATAGTAATTGGAAGTCCTTAAATATAAATTTTCCCAAATTATAATTTTTGAAAAATAGACATGAGTTAGTAAATAGGGAGATTTTAAAGAGAAGGAAATTTTTGTCATTTATCAATTAAATGATTAATAAGGGAAAATATGACAAAAATCATTCTCATCTTCTTCTCCAAGTGCCAAAATTGAAGCCATATCTAGGGTTCTTCAATTTTTCAAGTTTGCTAGTAAGTTCATCTTAGCCTAGTTTTTAATATTCTTCGTATTTTGGAGTCCTCGTAACATGAATTAGCTATTTTTAGCTATAAGATGAGCGAAGATGCATGTTCAAAATCTACCCATGTATGACATGTTTTTAAAATGATGTTTTAAGAGAGAATATGAGAGTTTGATGTTAGATAAACATCTTTTCCTAAATGAATTTCATGAAAAAATGCTAGTAATGACTAGTTTGTAATAGTTGTGAAATTTGCCAAACATGGTAGAAATAGTAAGAATTGGTTATTGCTATAGTTGAGACAATGAATCGGTTGAGCATGAAGTATTAGAAAGTTTAATGAAAATCACTTTACGAGCCTAGGGGTAAAAGTGTAATTATGAGAAAGTTTAGGGGCAAAATAGTAATTTTCCAAAGTATGAGTTAAGAGTCAATTTAGTCAATGTGAGAATTAAATGATCTAAATTATTATTATAGATCAAGAAAAATGAAGCCCAGATCGAAATCGAGGTAAGAACAAAGTCGAGGACTAAATTGCATATCTACATACATTTTGTATATCGAGGAAGTTTGTATGATTTCTAAGATTTATGATTACTATCATTGATTTGCTTAGTATAATGTACATTATTACCATAGAAATGCTCAATACTATGTTAAATAAAGAAATCAATGAGATTAAGCATGAGAAAGTCCCGATTGAAGTTGAATTACTTAGGATACTAGATCTACCACATGAGACAAGAAAGTCCGTATAAGACAAAGTTAAGGCATGGCATCAGGAATCAAGCAAGTTATCATGTAAGTCCAAGCCAAGGCATGGCATTAGTGAGTATCAAGGAAGATTTCATGTAAGTCCAAGCTAAGGCTCAGCATTGACCAGTTCATGAGTCAAGATGCAAAATAAGACCATGTCAAGACATGGAAATGGTAAGTTCCCAAGGGAACACACAAGGAAGACTTTGAGTAAGTCCACGTCAAGACATGGCTTTAATATCAAGATGAAAGATCCCATGTAAGACCATATCGAGGATATGGCTTTGGCATCGAGTTATATATGGGATGAGATTCCGTATCCTCGGTTATTCATGGTAATTAATTGGACAAAATGAGTAAAGAGTAAATGAGAAAACAAGAAAGTTGACTAAGTAAAGCTATCATTAAGGAACACTAGTTAAAGCTAACTAAGAGTATTATTCATGTTATGAATGATGAAGTTAATATTATTCTTACCATGATAGATTATGTTAATCTATATGATTAAATGATACAGGTATCTCGTTTACTTCACAAGCATGAGACTAGAATGTGTCATGAGATATATAAGAATCAGTATGACTAAGTAATCTTAAAGAGCTTTATGATGCTATTGTGTATGTCAAATGGTTTATGTTAACTAAGTATGTGGCTTTGTGCATTATATGCAAACTTACTAAGCTAAATGCTTACGTCTTTAATTCTTTATTTCCATGTAGTTCTGCCAAACTAATCTCGTAGATCATCGTCATCGGAGCTCGAAGCACACTATCAGTCGCTATTTGGTATAGCCAAGCTGTTTATATTAAGTATGCCATGTATAGGAAGTATTTCATTTTTAGTATATGTCTTAAAAAGGGAAAATGTATGGGCCATCAATTTTATTATCATTTTACATATGGCTAAGTGATTGGCCAAAATTGACTAAGTATGTATGTTTATTGATATCAATGAAGCATGTAGTATTGTTCATTAGAGATATAGTATTTGAGTTGTTGAATTGAGAATGAGTTTGATCTTGATTTCAGGGTGGTAATTGGCTTGGTAAATAGCCCTTAAGTACCCACATGGATAGACACACGAGCGTGTGTATAGGCCTTGCGTCCCCTACACCTTAGTACCTTAGGTCAGAATAGACTACGGGTAAATGCCACGGCCATTTGTTTAGGTCGTGTGTTACACACGGTCAGAACATGGGCATGTGCCCCAGGCCATGTGAATAAGTCAGTATATCAAGGTATAGCAAACGCTCGAAGTCTACGGGCGTGTGAAATTAGTCAGTGTCAACCACGGTTGGAAGACACGGGCATGTCTTAGGGGTGCACGGGCGTGTCCCAAGCCACATGGGCATCTGACCCCTATTTTAAGGAAAAATTTTGTTTGAATTCTGAAAGTTTCCAGGTATGTGTTTAAGGCCTCATAGGCCCATGAAACATACGTTTTGTCTAAGAAAGAAGAGTTTCTAATTCAGAACAAAATTTTACAGCTCGTAGGTACATGTTTAAGTGAGTTCAAGAATGGTAATGTCTCGTATCTAGTCTTAGCCTCGAACTCAGGTATAGGGTGTTACATTTAATGGTATCAGAGCTACGATTTAGTCAGTTCTAGGACTAACATAGCATGAGCATGAGTCTAACTATACATGCCATACGTAAGAATGTTTTTATAATGATAGTGTGACGACTCCTGACGACTTAAATTATGTTTATACATATAGTAAATGGATCCTGATAGAGCAGTGGCAGATGATATAGAAAGTAATGCGCCGGCTCTCGCTGAAGGGACGGTGCCTAATGAGGATGAGAATAGACCAACTACGGTGAGTCAGAGAGGAGGAGAAGAGGCTAGAGAAGCCTTCCTCCACATGATAAACACATGGTATACAGAGTTCATTCGTACGAACCCGAATGCACAACCTCTTCCACCCCTGCCTATTCCTCTTCCTACCCTAGTAGCCCCTCAAGTAGTTGAGGTAGTAAGAGGAGACAAACCTCCAATTGATAGGATCAGGAAACATGGGGTAGAAGAATTTTCGGCTAAAAGGGATAATGATTCAGAAAAGGCTGAGTTCTGGTTATAAAATACCATCAGAGTATTTAATGAGTTGTCATGCACATCTGAGGAATGCTTGAAGTGTGTGATTTCTCTTTTAAGAGAATCTGGCCATCAATGGTGGAACACCTTGGTGTCGGTTGTATCCAGAGAAAAGATCACATGGGAATTCTTCTAAGAAGAGTTTAAGAAAAAGTATATCAGCTAAAGGTTTGTGGATCAGAAAAGAAAGAAATTCTTAGAACTGAAACAAGGCAAGATGTCTGTGACTGATTATGAGTGCGAGTTTGTACGAATCAGCAAATACGCTCGAGAGTGTGTATCCACTAAGGCTATCATAAGCAAGATATTCGAAGATGGACTAAATGATGAAATCAAATTGTTTGTTGCTGTCCTAGAATTAAAAGAACTTGTGGTGTTAGTGGAGAGGGCTTATAAAGCTGAAGAGTTAGTAAAAGAGAAGAGAAAATCTGAAATGGAGTCTTGTGACTCAAAAAAATAGACAGTGGAATAAGTCATTCCAATCCTCTTCCAAGAAGTCAAGAGATTTTTCTACCCGATCGGCTACTTCCACTAGGTTTTCAAAAAAGGATAAGAGTAAGCAGTATTCGGGGAATAAGGCACAAACTACCTCAGTCGCTAGTGTGGGGAATATTCGATCTAATAGACCTAAATGCCCACAATGTGGCAGACGTCATCTCGGTGAATGCCAAGCACATGAATATGTTTGTTTCAGATGTGGTTCCCAGGATCACTTTATAAAAGATTGTCCCAAGATGATGAAAGAAGAGACAACTCAGAACCCTAGATCTGGGGGTATGGTCAGAGGCAGACCACAGAGGAACCCTAGAAGTAGGGCAGGTGGTAGAGGCAACCCTAGAGAACAGGCTGTGAGACCCGAGGGTAGGGCACCTGTGAGGACTTATGCCATTCGTGCTCGTGGAGAGGCATCTTCTTCTGATGTTATTACGGGTACCTTTTCTCTTCATGATATTAAAGTTATTGCTTTAATATATCCCAGATCCACACACTCTTATATTTACATGAAACTAGTATCCAGTATGAGTATGCCTTTAGAGTCTACAGAATTTGTGATTAAGGTGTCTAATCCTTTAGGCAAAAGTGTTTTAGTTGATGAAGTATGTAAAGACTGTCCATTGATGATTAGAGGTTATTATTTTAAAGCAAACCTTATGTTGTTACCATTTGATGAGTTTGAAATCATTCTTGGTATGAACTGGTTGACCGCCCATGATGTAATAGTTAATTGTGGGAAGAAATACATTGGGATGAGATGTGAGAATGGGGACACTCTTCATGTAGAATCAGATGAACTGGGTAGATCACCAATAATGATTTCTCATATGACGACACAGAGATATATAAGAAAAGGGTATGAGGCGTATCTTACCTTTGTGATGAACACTAGAGAGACAGTGCTACAGATTGATTCAGTACTGATATTATGTGAGTACTTGGATGTTTTTCCCGAGGAATTCCCAAGACCACAACCAGTTAGAGAGGTTGAGTTAGAATTGATCTACCTCCTAGTACTGTACCAATATCTATTACTCCTTACAGAATGGCTCCAACGGAGTTGAGAGAGTTAAAGTCACAGTTGCAAGAGTTAATAGATAAAGGCTTTGTAAGATCAAGTTGTTCTCTATGGGGTGCTCCAGTTTTATTTGTGAAAAAGAAAGATGGCACCATGAGATTGTACATAGACTACCGTCAGCTTAATAAAGTGAAGGTGAAGAATAAGTACCCACTGCCTAGAATTGATGATTTTTTATCAATTGAAGGGAGCCACTGTGTTCTCCAAAATAGACTTGAGATCGGGGTACTACTAGTTGAGAGTAAGAGACTCAGATATGTCAAAGACCACTTTCCAAATGAGGTATGGGCATTATGAATTTTTAGTCATGCCTTTTGGTTTGACAAATGCCTCTGTAGTATTCATAGATCTAATGAACCGTATTTTTAGGCCATACCTCGACAAGTTTGTAGTTATTTTTATTGATGACATATTGATTTATTCTTGTAATGAGCCTGAGCATACTGAGCACCTATGGATAGTTTGACAGATTCTACGAGAAAATCAGCTCAGTAAAAGTGAATTTTGGCTCAAGAAAGTGGGATTTCTAGGACATATTGTCTCGGAAGATGGAGTACGAGTGGATCCAAGTAAGATTTCGACTATAACAGACTAGAAACCACCGAGGAATGTCTTTGAGATCAGAAGTTTTCTAGGCCTAGTCGACTATTATAGGCGATTCGTCAAAGGGTTTTCCATAATTGCAACTCCGATGATGAAGTTGCTACAGAAAAATGTGAAGTTTGAGTGGATAGAAAGATGCTAGCAAAGTTTCAAGAAACTAAAAGCATTGTTGGCAGAAGCTTCAGTTTTAGTACAACCCGAGTCGGGGAAATAGTTCGTAATATACAATGATGCATCCTTAAATAGATTAGGCTGTGTACTTATGCAAGACGACAAGGTTATTGCTATGCCTCCAGACAGTTGAAGCCTCATGAGAGGAATTATCCGACGCATGATTTAGAGTTGGCTACCATAGTCTTCGCTTTGAAGATTTGCAGACACCATATATATGGTGAAAGATGTCAAATTTTCACCGATCAAAAAAGTTTGAAGTACTTGATGACACAGAAAGAGTTGAATTTAAGGCAACGGAGATGGTTAGAGTTGATAAAGGACTATGAGCTAATCATTGATTGCCATCCCGAAAAGGTAAATATGCTCGCCGATGCCTTGAGTAGAAAGTCCTGTTTGCATTAAGGGCATTGAATTCACGGATGACTTTATCCGACGATGGTTCTATTCTCACTAAGTTGAGAGCTAGACCATTGTTCCTCCAAGAGATCATTGAGGCTCAAAAAGAAGATAGTGAGTTGCAAGCCAAAAGAACTCAATAAGAGCTATATGTTGAGTCTGATTTCTGGATTAGCTCTAATGAAAGTCTGATGTTTAAAGATAGAGTTTGTGTACTGAGAAAGGAAGAGTTTATTCAGAGAAATTTACATGAGGCACATAACGGATGTTTATCTGTACATCTAGGTAGTACGAAGATGTATAATGATTTGAAGCAACAGTATTGGTGGCCGAGAATGAAGAAAGATATTTCAGAGTTCATTTCAAGATGCTTGATTTATTGGCAAGTAAAGGCTGAACACCAAGTACCTTTAGGTTTGCTTCAACCAATTATGATTCCCGAGTGGAAATGGGACAATATTACTATGGATTTTGTAATGGGACTGCCGTTGTCTCCGAGCAAGAAAGATGCTATATGGGTTGTGGTTGATAGACTCATAAAGTCAGCCCATTTTATACCTGTACGAATTGACTATTCACTAGACAAGTTGGCAAACTTGTACGTTTCAGAAATAGTAAAGCTTAACGGAGTTCGTTGTCAATCATATCGGATAGAGATCCGAGATTCACATCTAGATTTTGGAAGAAGTTACAAGAGGCCTTGGGTACAAAATTGAGTTTTAGTACAGCTTTTCATCCTTAAACTGACGGTCATTCGGAGAGGTTAATTCAAGTACTCAAGGACTTACTCAGATGTTTTATTCTTGAATTTCAAGGTAGTTGGGAAAAGTTTCTCCCATTGGTAGAATTTGCATATAATAATAGTTTTCAGTCAAGCTTGAAGATGGCGCCTTATGAGGCTCTATATAGGTGTAAGTACCGGACACCTCTATATTGGACTGAACTTAAAGAAAACCAGATTCATGGGGTTGATTTGGTTAGAGAAACCAAACAGAAGGTGAAAGTAATTCGAGAAAGTTTAAAGGCTACTTTTGACAGACAAAAATCCTACTCGGATTTAAGAAGAAAAGAAATAGAGTATCAAGTCGGGAATAAAGTTTTCTTGAAAGTGTCACCATGGAGAAAAGTTCTCAGATTTGGCCGGAAAGGCAAGTTGAGTCCACGTTTTATTGGACCATATGAGATTACCGAGAAAGTTAGGCCGGTAGCTTATAGATTGGCTTTGCCATCAGAGTTAGAAAAGAAACATGATGTGTTTCACGTGTCTATGTTGCGACGCTACTGATCAAACCCTTCACATGTAATTACCCCATCAGAAATAGAGAATCATCCCGAAATGACTTATGGGAAGAGCCAGTTAAGATTTTAGCTTGGGAAGTCATACAGCTGAGGAATAAGAGTATCTCCCTTGTTAAAGTATTATGGGAAAGGCATGGGATAGAGGAAGCTACTTGGGAACCAGAAGAGAGTATGAGAAACCAGTACCCAAACATATTTGCTGGTAAGATTTTCGAGGATGAAAATCCCTAAGGGGGAGAATTGAAACATCCCGATTTAGGGCCTAGTCAAAATAGTGGTGCGAGACCACAAATTCAAAATAGTAATATGAGTTATTAAGGTATTGAGATGTTTGCATGATATTATGATAGCATTATGTAGAAATTTGATGGAAATTTCCATTAAAAGGGTCCATTAGGACTAAATTCCAAAATTTGAAAAATATGAGTTTCTAGAAGATTTTTTTTATGAAATAGCTTTAGAATATTAATTGGAAGTCCTTAAATAGCAATTTTCCCAAATTATAATTTTTTGACAAAAATGGACATGAGTTAGTAAATGGCAAAATTTTAAAGAGAACAGCATTTTGGTCATTTATCAATTAAATGATTAATAAGGGAAAAAGATGACAAAAATCATTCTCATCTTCTTCCCCAAGTGCCGAAAATTGAAGAAAGCCATAGCTAGGGTTCTTCAATTTTTCAAGCTTGCTAGTAAGTTCATCTTAGCCCCATTTTTAACATTCTTCGTATTTTGGAGTCCTCGTAACATGAATTAGCTATTTTTAGCTATAAGATGAGCTAAGATGCATGTTCAAATCTACCCATGTATGACATGTTTGTAAAATGATGTTTTAAGAGAGAATATGAGAATTTGATGTTAGACAAACATCTTTTCCTAAATGAATTTCATGAAAAAAAATGCTAGTAAGGACTAGTTTGTAATAGTTGTGAAATTTGCCATACATGGTAGAAATAGTAAGAATTGGTTATTTCTATAGTTGAGACAATGAATTGGTTGAGCATGAAGTATTAGAAAGTTTAATGAAAATCACTTTACGAGCCTAGAGGCAAAAGTGTAATTATGAGAAAGTTTAGGGGTAAAATAGTAATTTTTCTAAAGTATGAGTTAAGAGTCAATTTAGTCAATGTGAGTATTAAATTATCTAAATTATTATTATAGATCAAGAATAACGAAGCCCGGATCGAAATCGAGGCAAGAACAAAGTCGAGGACTAAATTACATATCAACATACATTTTGTATACCGAGGTAAGTTTGTATGATTTCTAAGCTTTATGATTACTATCATTGATTTGCTTAGTATAATGTACATTATTACCATAGAAATGCTCAATACTATGTTAAATAAAGAAATCAATGAGATTAAGCATGAGAAAGTCCCAATTGAAGTTGAATTACTTAGGATACTCGATCTACCACATGAGATAAGAAAGTCCGTATAAGACCAAGTCAAGGCATGGTATCGGCAATCAAGCAAGTTATCATGTAAGTCCAAGCCAAGGCATGGCATTGGTGAGTATCAAGGAAGATTTCATGTAAGTCCAAGCCAAGGCTCGGCATTGACAAGTTCATGAGTAAAGATACCAAATAAGACCATGTCAAGACATGGAAATGGTAAGTTCCCAAGGGAACACACAAGGAAGACTTTGAGTAAGTCCATGTCAAGACATGGCTTCAATACCAAGATGAGAGATCCCATGTAAGAACATATCGAGGATATGACTTTGGCATCGAGTTATATGTGGGATGAGATTCCGTATCCTCGGTTATTCATGGTAATTCATCGGGAAAAATGAGTAAAGAGTAAATGAGAAAACAAGAAAGTTGAGTAAGTAAAGCTATCATTAAAGAGCGCTAGTTAAAGCTAAATAAAAGTATTATTCATGTTATGAATGATGAAGTTAAGGTTATGCTTACCATGACAGAGTATGTTAATCTATATGATTAAGTGATACAGGTACCTCGTTTACTTCACGAGCATGAGACTAGTAAGTGTCATGAGATATATAAGAATCAGTATGAATAAGTAAGCTTAAATAGCTGAAATTTATGATGCTATTGTGCATGCCAAATGGTTTATGTTAACTAAGTATGTGGCTTTGTGCATTATATGCAAACTTACTAAGCTAAATGCTTACGTCTTTAGTTTTTATTTCCATGTAGTTCCGCCAAACTAATCTCGTAGATCATCATCATTGGAGCTCGAAGCACTCTATCAGTCACTATTTGGTATAGACATGTTGTTTATATTAAGTATGGCATGTATAGGAAGTATTTCATTTTTAGAATAGTATGGCATGTATAGGAAGTATTTCATTTTTAGAATATGTCTTAAAAAGGGAAAATGTATGGGCCATCAAGTCTATTATCATTTTGTATATGGCTAAGTGATTGGCCAAAATTGACTAAGTATGTATGTTTATTGATATCAATGAAGCATGTAGTATTGTTCATGAAATATATAGTATTTGAGTTGTTGAATTGAGAATGAGTTTGATCTTGATTTCAAGGTGGTAATTGGCTTGGTAAATAGCCTCTAAGTGCCCACACGAATAGACACACGGGCATGTGTCTAGGTCGTGCGTCCCCTACACCTTAGTACCTTAGGTTAGAATAAACTACGGGTAAATCCCACGACTGTTTGTTTAGGTCATGTGTTACACACGGTCAAAACATCGGCGTGTGCCCCAGACCGTGTGAATAAGTCAGTATATCAAGGTATAGCACACGGTCTAAGTCCACGGGCGTGTCAAGGCCGTGTGAAATTAGTCAGTGTCAACCACGGTTGGAAGACACGGGCATGTCTTAGGGGTACACGGGCGTGTCCCAAGCCACATGGGCATGTGACCCCTATTTCGAGGAAAAATTCCCGTTTGAATTCCGAAAGTTCCCGGATATGTGTTTAAGGCCTCATAGGCCCATGAAATTTACGTTTTGTCTAAGAAAGAAGAGTTTCTAATTCGGAACAAAATTTTATAGCCCGTAGGTACATGTTTAAGTGAGCTCAAAAATGGTAATGTCTTGTATCCAATCTTAGCCTCGAACTCAGGTATGGGGTGTTACAGAAAGAAACATGAGCAATATGGCCAAAAGGAGGAAATCATGATGGAGCAACCCCAAGAATGCCTTTAACCTTGTGCTGAGGACCATAACCCATCAGCAAGATTGGATTTGCCCAAATATTGCTCATAGAGAGCCTTAATCTCATATTTAAGTTTTTCTCAAAAATCGTCGTGAAAACTTACGAACAGAGTTTCCAACTTCCTATCCAAATTTGTTTGCAACTTAGAGAGTTCATCTTTGTTGTTCGCCCACTTCCTTTTGAATACAAGTAGTCACATCAACACCCATGTCACACCTAAAAATGTTAAAGGTTTGATATAATGGAAATTATGAGTATTTAAATAGAATTTTTTTTTTGTTTAAGTTCAATCACGTTACTTAAAACCTAAGGGTTTTCTGTTAGTGGGATACATTATGATTAATGGTATTAATAGTACTCATTGACTTGGGGATTAAGGGAAGCGGTGGTAAAAGAGTATATAAGCATAGGATTCTTTCATTCTACTATTCTTTTTCTTTCTTTCATATTCTTCTTTGGTTCATTTTGTAAGAAAAGAAAATTAAGAAGCATTTTGCATGCAAGGAAGAATCTAGATTGTTAGCATTAATAATTGAGAACTTAACAATATGATAATATTTCTAGCTCTTTCGTACCTTCATTTAAAAAGAAAAAGAAAGAAAAATTTGAAGTTTCATCATAATTTATTTTAAATTATGATGATTTAAATCGTAATTAATCTTTATAACTTCTCTCGCATGCATATAAATTAATTTTTTTTGCCTCGCATAATATAAGTTTTTATTTTAACTTAGAAAAAAATATGTCAGTTAAGACAACTATTTCAAACATCCAACAAACCGATGGCTATTTCAAGAAGTATATCACATCATTAATCAATGTACTATTTTATTTAATATAATATTTAGCTATATATATATATATATATATCACATCATTAATCAATGTACTATTTTATTTAATACAATATTTAGCTATATACTTATCTGAGCAGAGGTGTTGGAATGATTCAAACACCAAAATTTTTCTGCACACAACTGAAGTGGATTTTTACATTCGTTGCAAGCACCATTTAATACTTGGATCAAGACCAATTATTTTGTCTTTCGTTATATCCTAAATTATAACATAAAATGTTATTTTATGTATTATTAACTTGGAATTTGTATATCAACATAATGCGAAAGAGTTAACCTTTGACATTCTAGGTTCTATCATCAGTAATTCTTGAATAGTTGTGTGCTTTAGTTTTTCATGTGTTGTATCATTAGACACTTCATCTTAACTGGTAGAAGCCTAGTATTGATAGAGTATATTTGCAATTAAACAAATAATATAGGGTGAAATTGAAACTTTCAACCTAAAGATATAATTTCCAAATCTCGGCAACTTTAGAGACCCCACTTGAGAATGCTTTTAAATTATAGGAATAGATTTAATCCAGTTTAAAATATATCATAAGTTTCTATATTTACTTTACATTTAAAATTTAGTCCTTATATTTTTAATTTTAGGAATTTAATATTATTTTTATGTTTTAAATTCAGATATTTTGTTAAATTTAAATTCATTATAATTATTTTTAATTATATGAATGTAAAGTGAGTGTTATTTTATTTCAAAATGTCACATTAACAAATTAAAAAAAAATTTAATGATGTTACTGAACCAAACCTAAATTTTGAAATTTAAAAGATAAAATGATTAAATTCCTTTTAAAAAAGTAGAATGATTAAATTCTAAATACATAAAAAATATAGACTTATGATATATTTTAACCTTTAATCAATTAGTGTGTCACCATCTGCCACAACTCACGCCCCCTACACCATTAATGGTTACTTATAGAAACTAAAATAAATGGTTTGACGAATCCGATGGGCACCCTTGCTTCTGCTTTGCTATAAATAGTGGCCAACCACTCTTCCCATTGTTATTTAACCACAAATAAACAAACAACTCCAAATAAATAAAAAGAAGAAACTCAGCTAAGCAAGCATTTCCACTCATCTCTTTTCAATGGCGATTCTTCTTTTCTTCTTTTTTTTGTTGTTCGACATTTCAAGGGCGATTCCGGTGCTTGATTTCTCTAAGCTCATGGCCACGAGAGGGCCAAAACACTGGCTCACATTGCTAATGCATGCGAGGATTGGGGATTTTTTCATGTACCCTTTTCTTACCTTTTTTCTTAATATTCATGTTTAACATTAATGTGATCATATGTACATATTTATATAACCCATTAAAAACTTGCTAAATATATAAAAAAATCTTTAAATACATGACATAGTTAGATATTTCTTCTATATGACATTAACATCCTAATTTGAGTAACATTGTGAGCAAAGACTATTAGTTTTGGTCGATCTGTATGTAAATATATGCCAATTGTTGTAGCTGGTAAACCATGGGATTGCAGAGGATCTGCTGGAGAGAGTGAAGAAGGTTTCAACAGATTTCTATGAGCTAGTAAGGGAAGAGAATTTCAAGAACTCGAAGGTGATGAAATTGTTGAATGAAACTGGTGATAAAAAGTTGGAGAATGTGGATTGGAAAGATATTATAACTTTGATGGATGATAATGTAAATGAATGGCCATCTCAAACACCAGGATTTAAGTAAGCAACAATATATATCTAGTTAAACATTCATTAAAATGGTTGGTTTGTGATTATGTGTGTGTGTGTGTGTGTGTGTGTGTGTGTGTGTGTGTGTGTGTGTGTGTGTGTGTTGATGTTGATGTTGATGATAGAGAAACCTTTAAGGAATTCAGATATGAGCTGAAGAAATTGGCTGAAAAAATCTTGGAAGTATTGGATGAAAACTTAGGGTTACCAAAAGGGCACATTAAGAAGGCTTTTGACGGTGAAGAAGGTGAAAACAATGCCTTCTTTGGCACAAAGGTGAGTCACTACCCACCATGCCCGAACCCTGAAAGGGTCATTGGTCTTCGACCCCACACCGATGCAGGTGGCCTCATCTTACTCTTTCAAGACGACGAAGTGGGCGGTCTTCAAGTATGGAAAGATGGGGAATGGATCGATGTGGAGCCGTTGAAGAACACGATCGTGATCAGCGTCGGTGATCAGATTGAGGTGATTAGCAATGGGCGATATAAGAGCGCTTGGCACCGTTTTTTAAGCACCACTGATAGCAATAGGCGATCTGTTGCTTCGTATTATAACCCTTCACATAAAGCCACCATTGCTCCTGCGCCTCAACTGATGAAGGAAACTAATGAAGAATGGAATCAAACTTATCCCAAATTTGTGTTTGGTGACTATATGTCTGTTTATTATCAGCAAAAGTTCCACCCGAAAGAACCAAGGTTCCAAGCTGTATCAGCCATGTGAAGATAATAAGCTTTAAAACATGAAATCACATACGATCTCTTTTTTCTTTTTCTTTTTCCTTTTGACTTTAGATTTTACTTTGTTTCTTAGTTTATAGAGAGCTCTTTCCTTAAACATAAAACTACAGGGAAGGATTAAGAATGCTGTATATTCTAGGTTGTTTGCTTAATTTTGTTGATGAAGATATATGTTGGGGTTATGATTAGCAAGCAACAAGTTTAGCTGAGACTTGAGTAGCAAGGCTCAAAACTTGCAGAAGAAACAAAAGCAAAACAAACAGAAAAACAAAAGAAAAGCTAAGAAAAATAGAGCATATGGAAGAAAACTCAACAAGATTTCATTCAAATCTGAAAAATGGCATAATTCCAATACATAAACCAAGCTATCAGCTTGTCCAAATCAGTATGGTAACCTACCAATACCTACTACCACTAATCAAACTTTAAAATAGGTAAAGCTTAACTTGTACATTTGAATAAAGCTGAAGTAATCAACTCAATCACTATCAAAAGCACACAAAATATCAACCTAACATAGTTCAAATGAAACTAGATTACATTACATTAACTGGAGATTACAAAATGAACAAAATGTAACTAGCTACAAGTGCATCAGTAGCTTCTGCATGGCTCGAGCTGCTTGGCATGTCTCTTGGCTGCATTTGTTGCTGCATGCTGACCAACTTTCAACACTCCTCCTTGTTTAGCATGTTGCACATTCCAATCTCTTCTCTTAAGTATTGAAACCTTGAAACATTATGGCCCTTTGTTAGAATGTTAGCCAATTGCTCTTTAGAACTGCAATGAATCAGTTTTACTTCACAAGCTTGCTCCATTTCCCTGACAGCATGGAGTTTGATGTTGAAATGCTTTGCTCTTCCATGAAAAACTGGGTTCTTTGCAATTGCAATAGTAGATTGATTATCACAGAATATCTCTATTGCTTCCCTTTGCTCAAGATTAAGATCAGCTAGAATCTTTCTAAGCAAAATGGCTTGATTCATAGCTCCAGCAGCTGCTAAATAAGCCACAGCAGTTAACTGAGCAACCACATTTTTCTTCTTCGAACTCTAGCAAAAGATGGCTGAGCCACGGGCAAAAACATACCCTGATGTGTTCTTCATGTCATCCATTCCCAATCACTGTCTGTATAGCCTACCAACTTCAAATTTTTAGCCTTGGCAAATAGCATGCCATAGCTCAAACTACCTTTGATGTACCTGAGAACTCTCTTGGCATCTTTCAAATGACTTTCATTGCAACAATGCATGAATCTTGAGAGTAGACTTACAGCACACATTATGTTTGGCCTAGTGGCAGTCTAGTATAACAAACAACCAACTAGACTTCTATAGGATGATTCACATACCTTCTCAAAGGTGCCTGGCTCGATAGCTTTTCTCCTGCAGTAGCTGGTGTGCTTGTTGCTTTACAATTCTTCATTAAGAATTTTTTCAAAATTTTCATAGCAAAAGCTTTCTGACTCAGATAAATTCCCTTCTGAGTTTGTGTGACTTTCATGCCTAGGAAGCAGGACATTAGTCCTAGGTCAGACTTCTCAAACATTTCTTGCATTCTGTTCTTAAAATCAACCAGCATTGCTTGGGCTCCTCTTGTCACCAATAGATCATCAACATAGAGGGACACAATGAGTTGTGTTTGCTATCCTTCCCTCTTGACATACAATGTAGGCTTACTAATGCTCCTCTCGAATCCCAAGCTGGCCAAGTAGCCATCAATTATGCTGTACCAGGCCCTTGGTGCTTTTTCAAGCCATACAAGGCTTTGTTCAATTGTACACCATTTCTTCCTTACCAACCACCTTGAAGCCTTGACGTTGCTCAACATAGATCTCTTCTTCAAGGAAACCATTGAGAAAGGCTGGCTTCACATCAAGCTCATGGATTTTCCACTTTATTTGAGTTGTTAAGGCAACTAGCAGCCTTATGGTGTCAAGTTTAGTCAGTGGTGCAAAGGTCTCTAGGTAGTCTACACCATACTTTTGGCTAAACCCTTTTACAACTAGCCTAGCTTTAAGTTTGTTCAAGCTCCCATCAGCATTGTGCTTGGCTCGATAGACCCACTTCACCCTAATGATCTTCCTGTTGACTGGTTTCTGAACCAATTCCCAAGTCTGGTTCTTCTCAATCATGTTGATTTCATCAAGCATGGCTTGTTTCCATCCTTGCTGAGCTTCAACTTCTTTAAAACAACTTGGTTCTACAATAGCTACTTGAGCTCTTTCATAATTCTCAACCAACGATCGAGTGCCCCTCACTGGCTCATCATCAATGTCCATTTCAAGACCATTTTGAATAGCTTCAATTTGATCTATTGCAAGATCTTCAAAGATTGCTTCTGGTTCATTCTTCTTCCAATTCCAACTTACTTTTTCATTGAATACCACATCTCTGCTTACTAGAATTTTGTTTGTTGAGGGATCCAAAATTCTATAGCCCTTTTAACTATGCTATAACCTACCAGTATGCCTGCTTGAGCTTTCTTATCCAACTTACTTCTTTTCACAGTTGTGATTTGTGCATAACATATGCAACCAAAGGTTTTGAGATGAGCCAGTGATGGCTTGAACCCGAACCAAGCTTCAAATGGAGTTTTATGAGCAAGTGCCTTGGTTGGAAGCCTATTCTGAATGCAGACATTAGTGTTAACTGCTTCAGCCCACATGGTTTTGGGAAAATTCTTGTAACATCCTAAATAATTGAGTACCATGATGTTGCTAAATGTTAGTTTGGGTTTACTTGGAGTTAGAATAAAATATTAGTTAAGTGTATTTTAAGTAAAGAAATTAGGTGATCTTGAGACTTAATTTAATTAATTACTAAAAGATGGCATAAGATGAGTTAAGGGCATAGTGGTGATGGTGCCATGAGTTGGACATGAGGGTAGAGGTTCGAATCTCCTAGCTTGCAACTTGAAAATTTTTTTTTTTTTTTTTGCTTTCATCTATCAAGTGTCAGCCAAGAAGCAAACATGGCAAGTTTGACTTCTTTATTTTTGGTATGATGGCTAAAGGATTAAGGAAATATTTAAGTTGAGGAAAGAAATCATTAGGATAAGGTAAGTAAGGGGAACAAATGGCTTAAATTGAGGAGTGTGCTAAGGAAAGAAAGGGTGGAAAAAATTGGTCTTTGATAGCCAAGTATTTGGACGGTTTTTGGGCAAGGGGCTGGCCGAAATTTTGAAGGCATTTAGATGAATTAGGGGCTAGTTGGGCATATCTTCCTCTTTTGGTCATTTGTTAAATTTTTGTTTTTCCTCTCAAAGCTTGTTTCTTTCAAATTCCCTCCCCTTAGCCGAATGTTTTTTTTGGACAAAGGTAAACAATATTTTGTTCTCTTTTCTTTTGGTCATTCGGGTTTAGACCATTTAGGTCTTATTTTACATGTTCTCTAAAAATTTTTCCCCTAGTGCCAAAACCATCATCACAAAGAAAGATAATCTTTTTCTTTTTCTTTCACCCCTGCCGAATGCACACGAGTCTCCAATTTCAATTCTTTGTTCATCTTTCGTTCTTGAAAAGAATCCAAACATAAACACCATATGTTCTTTTAACCTTCTTCATCTCTTTCTCTTTACAAAAGAGTTCTCAAACAAACTTTTCCCTTTATTTTATCCATGGCGAATGTTAACCCATTCTTGTTCAAAAAATTTCTTTCATTTTCTTTGATCACAACCGATTTCCTTTAATCATAACCGAATTCTTCTTACTCAATTTCTATTTCAATCGTGGATATTAGTGAGGTTTTGGAGGGTAGAAACTCAAGGTGATCTTTAGAATTTTGGAACTTTGGAATCGATTTCAAGAATCAAGGTAAGGAGTTTTTCTTTTAAGGTTTTATATTTATTATATTAGTATAGTTAGTATTATAAATATCATTTTAGGGACGTAATCGCTCGATCGTTTTTCGAGGAACGAAGATAAATCATGGTAAGCCAAATCTCAAACCTTACAAATCGTGAGCCATATTTCAATATTTATAGTCGGCCTAATGATCGTATATCTTTAGAGACTTTCAAGATAGGGTAGAAAAGAGTAGTCCATAGTCTTCGAAAAAGGCGGTTCATAAATCCCTAAATATAAAAAAGAAGGGTGCTTTCAGAATCAGGATTTTCCACCGGGTTGCGGACCATCAACCGAGGAGAATCAATTATTTGAAGTAGTTCGTACTCCCAAGCCTTTGTACGTTCGTGAATTCTCATCGGGCAACGAATCAACAATCGAGGAGAAACCAAAAATAGAAGTGGTTCAAAATCAAAGGGTAAGGATTTAGATCGAATACCAATAGTGTATTTTTGATAAATGATAGTGTTCTAATGGTTCAGACACGTTTAGGTGTTGACGAGCGGGAAGGTTTAGTACTCATGATATCAAGGTGTGTAACTTCACACTTATCTCGGGTTAGATGTCATACCGTAGTATTGAGCAAAATCGTAAAAATGACAAAATCGGTACAAATACGAAATAATTGGTATTTTGGTGAAATTACATGAAAACAGTTAAAATTGTGAAAATTACGAAAACGCCCTCGATGAGTAGATGGTAAAATGTATATTAAATGTCTCATGTGTAAATGGGCCAATGGTGTGTTAGATCGTAAAATGGGCGATAAGTTTGCTAGTTAGTAAAATGGGCCGATAAATATGCTAGTTTGTTAAATGGGCCGAAATCTTTGATAGATAGTTAAATGGGCCAAAATCGCTGATAAATAGTAAATGGGCCGAAATCCCTGCTAGATCGATAAATGGGCCGAAATCTCTGCTAGATCGATAAATGGGCCGAAATCTCTGCTAGATCGATTAATGGGCCGAAATCTCTGCTAGATCGTTAAATGGGCCAAAAACCCTGACAAATTGTTAAATGGGCCGAACTCTTTGCTAGATCGTTAATTGGGCCTAAGATGCTAAATTGCTAAATAGGCTAAACGTTATTTTGAAATTTTTGAACTTAAAATATTGACTCATATGTAAATTGGGCCTTTTTGATAAAATCATCATATGTACATAGACTATTTTGCATACATGTTGCATGGGTTGGGATTAACGATGAAGAGAAGAAAGGCCTGTTGCCAAAATCTAGTTCGGTGGCTCTGCCATAAAATAATTAAATGGCTCATTGCCTCTAGTTCGGTGGCTCTGCCACAAAATAATTAAATGGCTGATTGCCTCTAGTTTGGTGGCTCTGCCACAAATAATTTAATGGCTCAATGCCTCTAGTTCGGTGACTTTATCACAATCTAGTTCGGTGGCTTTGCCACAAATATAAAATGGCTTAATGCCTTAGATTGGTGTGTTGGCGGGGTGGGTTGACTTGATCCCCATAGGTGTGATGGTTGGTACGGGTGGTGTGTAGCGGATGGAAATTAGGTTTGGGTGGGAATATTTCATTTTTCATGCATCTCATTATTTATATTGATAATCTCGCTAATGGGCTCAAGCCCAATGTAATGACTTGATGATCCGCCCAATGGATAATGTAAGTGAGTTATACATCGAGTTCTGAGTAACTCACTCCTTCAAATTTTTCATCTCAGGTAATGGAAATTGACGTGGACTTGGGCCGAGGATGACTTCGTGGAGGCCATACTACAAATAAGGGTTAATTAAACTTTGAACTTTTAATAAAGACATTTCTATAATTTTCTATTTTGGGTTTGATGTAATAAGGCCTCTATTATTATTTTATGGATTTTATGTGTGGATGGATTTAAATTATGTTTTGGACTATTAATATGGGCTCATAATTATTTTGCTTTCTTAAAATAATTTGGGTTTTCAAACATATGAAATTCCTTTATCTATTTTTTTTAAATTTTAAATATTTGAAACTCTTATAAAAATTACTTTAAAGATTTTGACAATTTAAAATTAATGATATTTTCAACTAATGTTTTCTCATATTCATCAAATTTAAAATACTCTTTTGGTTTTATTAAACTTTATTAATAAAATGATTTTGAAATTTTCGATCCACCTTAATTATTAAGATAGTTCGATCTATGTAACAAACCAAATCTCGTCTTTACGCATAGACCGGGTTTGGGGTGTTACATTTAATGGTATCAGAGCCAGTTATAAAAACTCGACTGTGGTTGGGTTCAACAAATAATTTTCGTAGGAAAAACATTTCAATTATGTTTTAAAGATCAGTATGGCACCACAAGCATTCGGCACCAAGTCAAGTAAGTATCCATTGATAAATGATTATTATGATGATGATGATACGATCATAGGAACACTCTAGAACTTCTAGTTTTAGATGTTAAAATTCGTAGAGATTGAGACTATAGGATGTGTTGCGAAAAACAACTTTATCTCTCAAATCTCATAAAACACCGTTAATAAACACTGAAATAATTTTCTGATTCATAAAACTTGTAATCAAATTAAATTGAATTAGTCATCATGAGCACTAGAGGACGTGGTCGTAGACGCGTAGACGTGGCGTGGTAGAGGCCGAGGTGTTTGTCTCAAGCACCAAATCATATCTTGGATGAAACACCCCAAACCCGCCTACGAGAATGGTGGATCGGTATGTTCCTCAAGTAACCGGTTCAAATTCATTCAATACTTTGAAAATCGTGAGTTTTGGAAGATAGTTCATTGTGGGTTGGGCTTGAGTTGAAAACAAATTTATTTTTATAACAAAACCCATTTGCTTCAAGTGACAAAATATTTAAACTTATTTCATACTAAGTGGGCTTACTCTTTATAAAGCCCTAAATTCATAACATAGTAATTATAGTAGAAATAAAAATTAAATCACGGTGGCCTTATTACATAAAATGAAACCCAAAATAATAAATTGTATAGTACTTAAAATAAAATAAATATTCAAATTAAACTGAACTTCAAGTCGATCATGGCCACCACAAGTTCTCGCCGTCCGGTCCATTATCGCTCATCACCGAAACATATTCCCACAACAGGGTAAGTCGATAGACTAGGTGTGTAACCAACACTAAACATAATAGGAATAGGCACACCATAAAAAAATCATATGCATATAAAAATTTCAAGGTAATGATGCAACCCGAACCCAAACCTATATGACATCCGCTACACTCCACCAGCACCAACCTCATGCACCGTGGGGACTACTAAGTCAACCCTCCTTCCGCTACACTCCATCGAAGGCGTCATTGCAATGACGTGCTCATCGCCCATCGATAATATTGTGGCATAGCCACCAACTGTAATGTAACCGAGTTACCACTTAGTGAGACCAAAGTCATCACATTCACTTAGTGAGACCAAGTCATCACATTCACTTAGTGAGACCGAAGTCATCACATTCACTTAGTGAGACCAAGTCATCACATTCACTTAGTGAGACCAAGTCATCACATTCACTTCCCTTCTTCAATTGACCCAAATGCCCCAAATAATAAATATCATGCATAACATATTTTTATTTCACTTTCACATCACTTTTCATTTGTATAACATTTTATCGAAATCCTAGTAGAAGTAGGAAAACGTGCTCAATACTTTGTACCATAATATGGCACTTTAGCCACTTTCTTTCACTTTCACATTAACATATATAACATATTTAAACCATAAAACTATTAAGAATAGTGTGGAATACACACCGATTTGTTTAGCGATTCCTTGAGATTCAAAGCAAGATCTAATGTTTAGATCCTTAATTCCTACATTTGGTTTATCGTATTACTTAACATAAATTCTATTTTGGGCTATAATATCCAAATCCTAGTAGGATTTGTAAAGAGGCTTACCTTTGATGCCGATTTGATGTTTATTCAAATCCCGAAAACTTTGCTTTCCTTCACTTGATATTCGGCCAACCTTAAATCTCAACATAAATTAGTTTTTGGCTTTTTAATAATTATAGATCTTATCTATGTAATCACACAACCTTGGTCGAATATTTTCAAATGCTTACCTTATGGATTTTTAAATCCCGAAATCTTCACCTTCCCTTTTTCTTTGTAATCGGCCAACACCTAGATCTCTGAATAGGTTAGTTTTTGATCAATTTGATCTAATTGACTAAGATTTGGCCTTGGCCGAATGTATAAGCTTACTTACCCTCAAGTTCTTAAATCCAAGTTGATCTTTATTTTAATTCGCCAAAATCACTTGTTAGTTTTGAACTATTATACAATTATGGAAGGGACCTTTTTGCCGAATGTATGTTGATGTAGTTACCTCGCTTTTGAATCCCGATGATCTCTTTTAATATTCGCTATGGCACTATTTGGGATCTCAAGTTTTGGCTTTTGTGGAGGGATAGTAGAAGAAAAGAAAAGAAAGGAAAGAGATGGAGAGAGTCTTGACAAGGAGGATTCGCTAAAGAAAAGAGAAAAGATTGTTGTTGCTTTGACTAGGAGATTTCGGCAAGAAGATGAAGAGAAGAGAATGGCTCTTTACTTTTCTCTCTTTGGTGAAACTATTAGCCTTAGAGTCCCTAAATCCTCCAACTCTTCATTTGTGATAAGTTTTAATTTTATCAACTATGAAATTCCATCAAATCTCCTAATTAGCCAAAAGTTCTATTGAATAAAACTCCTCTTCTTAGCTTCCTTGTGCCGTCAACTCCCCACTCATGGAAGCAAAATAAAATTTCTTTTATTTGCTTCCTAGATGACTCAAACTCGTGCCCAAAACCTCTTGCATTTGGGCCATTTCCTAAGGCCTTAGGTGGCATCTTGAGCCACATTTCCAAGTCCGTTATTGGGTCTAATTTCATGTACTTTATATTTTAGGGTCACTGCCCTAAGTTCCCTTTGGGCTCTTAAATTCGACATTAGGGTCAATTTTAAGTTTCCTAAAATTTTCGCATGCTCAGATTTTCCAAGTTTCCAAAATGTTTAGTTTCCTATTTTGGCTTGGTTTCCAAAATTTTAGTTTCCTATTTTGGTTTGGTTTCCAAAATGTTTAGTTTCCTATTTTGGTTTGGTTACCAAAATGTTTAGTTTCCTATTTTGGCTTGGTTTCCAAAATGTTCACTTTCCTAATTTACTTAGGTTTCCAAAAATGTTCACTTTCCTATTTTCGATGTAACATTTCCATACATTCCTCAGGTTTCCAAAATCATTCTAAATTTATTCCATAACACATAAAACATGTCTTATTGTACAATTAGGCCAAAATACATAGGCCCTTTTTAGGATGTTACAGTTCTACCCCCTTAAAATAATTTCGTCCTCGAAATTTTCTAACTAAACAATTGAGGGTATTGTTGTCTCATTGCCTCTTCTGGCTCCCACGAAGCTTCCTCCGATCCATGATTGCGCCACAAAACTTTAACTAGAGGAACTGTCTTCCTCCGTAGTACTTTCACATCACGTTCCAGAATCTGAATCGGCTCTTCCTCGTAGGTTAAGTCTGGCCTTAGCTCCACTTCTTCTACTGGTACTATATGAGAGGGATCCGATCGGTAACGACGTAGCATGGACACATGGAACACGTCATGCATTTGCTGCAACTCCGGTGGCAACTCTAGCTGGTATGCCATTGGTCCCACTCGCTTTAGTACCCGATAGGGCCCGATAAATCTTGGGCTTAATTTCCCTTTCCGACCAAACCTCATCACTTTCTTCCATGGTGAGACTTTTAGAAACACTTGGTCTCCTACTTCAAACTCTATTTCCTTCCGCTGAGGTCGGCATAAGACTTTTGTCTATCGAGGCTTTTTTAACCGTGTTGAATTATTTCAACCTTCTCTTCTGTCTCTGCCACTATCTCTGGTCCCAAAACTCGACGTTCTCCTAACTCAGTCCAACAAGTAGGAGTACGACACTTCCATCCGTACAATGCTTCATATGGTGCCATTTGAATGCTAGCCTGATAATTGTTGTTGTAGGCGAACTCTGCTAAAGGCAAGTAGTCCTCCCAACTTCCTCGAAAATCCATCACACATCCTCTCAACATATCCTCCAACACTTGTATTACTCGTTCAGACTGCCCGTCCGATTGTGGATGAAAGGCTGTAGTGAAATCCAACTTGGTGCCTAAAGCTTGATGAAGTGCCTTCCAAAATCGAGACGTAAACCTTGGGTCTCTATCAGAGATGATCGACATTGGTACTCCATGTAACCTCACAATTTCGCCACATACAACTTGGCTAGCTTTTGAAGGGATAGTCCATTCTTCTTTGGGATGAAATGTGAGACTTAGTCAAACGGTCTACTATAACCCATACCGAGTCCTTCTTAGTAGGCGTGAGGAAGCCCACTAACGAAGTCCATGGTAATTCTTTCCCACTTCCATTGTGGAATCTGGATTGGTGAAGCAATCCCGATGGAACTTGGTGTTCAACCTTAAGCGGTCGACACGTCCGACATCTTCCCACAAATTCAGTAACTTCTCGCTTAAGATCCGCCACCAAAATTGTTCTCTTAAATCTACATGCGACTTAATGCCTCCGGGATGCATAGCATAAGGGCTACTATGCGCTTCTCAAAGGATTTTCTGTCTTAACTCCTTGTCTCTTGGCATATAGACTTTCCCTTTGTAGCACAATACTCCTTCATCATTAATCTCATAGTCCTCCAACTCTCCGTTCTGTGCTTTTTGTAGCTTAATATTTAAATCTTCATCAACCAACTGTCCCTCTTTCACTTCCTTCAACCATGTTGGCTTGACTTGTAGCTCGGCCAACAAACTTCCATCCTCATATAAGCTTAAATGGGCGAACATTGCTCTTAGATCCGTCACAACCTTTCTACTTAAGGCATCAACTACTATATTCGCCTTGCCCGGATGATATTCTATCGAACAGTCATAGTCTTTCAGTAATTCCACCCACCTTCGTTGCCTCAAGTTTAACTCCTTTTGAGTCAACAGGTACTTGAGACTCTTGTGGTCTATGTAGATCAACGACCTTTCTCCATACGGATAATGCCTCCACACCTTGAGAGCGAAAACCACTGCTGCCAATTCCAAGTCATGGGTTGGGTAGTTCACCTCATGCGGCCTTAAGCGCCGGACGCATAAGCGACTACCTTTCCATCTTGCATAAGAACACATCCTAACCCCGTATGTGAAGCGCCACAAGATTCCACAAAATCCTTTCACGCCTCAGTGAATCAACACCGAGCTTAGTTAATACCTTTTAAGTTTTTAAAACTCTCCATTGCTTATCCGTCCATACAAAGGTACTTCCTTCCTCAACAATTTTGTTAATGGTGCGGCTATCGGCGAGAATCCTTCCACGAACCTTCGGTAATAGCCCGCCAACCCTAAGAAACTACGAATCTCGCCACCGACTTAGGTGGTTTCCAATCAACACCGCTCGATTTTCTTAGGATCCACCCTTATTCCTCGGCAGACACCACGTGTCCTAAGAAAGCAACTTCTAAGCCAAAATTCACACTTGCTGAATTTGGCATAAAGCTTCTTCTCCTTAATACTTGTAACACAATCCGGAGATGCTCATCATGCTCCTCTTGGACTTAGAATATACCAAGATATTATCGATGAATACCACAACAAACTGTCTAAGTAAGGTTGGAACACTCGGTTCATCATATCCTTGAACGTATTGGAGCGTTCGTCAACCCAAACGGCATTACTACAAACTCAAAGTGACCATATCTTGTCCTAAAAGGTCTTATGGATATCGGCCTCCTTCACCTTCAAGCGATGGTATCCGACCGTAAGTCAATCTTCAAAACATCTGCGGCTCTTTTGGTGATCGAACAAGTCATCGATCCTTGGCAAGGGATACTTGTTCTTGATGGTCAGCTTATTCAATTGACGATAGTCTATGCACATACGCATAGTTCCGTCCTTCTTCTTCACAAACAGACCGGTGCTCCCCACGGAGACACACTTTGGGCGAATAAACCCACGATCCAATAATTCCTGGATTTGAGCCTTAAGCTCCACTAATTCCTTTGGCGCCATTCGGTATGGAGCAATTGACACAGGCGCTGTTCCTGGTAGTAGGTCTATTCCAAATTCAACTTCTCTATCTGGGGGTATTCCTGGTAATTCCTCTGGAAACACATCCTCGAAGTCCCTTACCGTTCTGACTCCTTCGACACCTTCCTTATTTCCATCCAACGCACTTACAAAGGCTAAGAACGCCTTGTACCCTTTACGTACCATCCTTTCAAATTTTAAGCACCAAACTACATTAGTCAAATAGTTCCTTCTCTCTCTATCATAATGACCACCTCATCCTCGGGGTCCTTAGTTCCATTTGTTTAGCCGCACAATCCAACACTACCGATGTTCTACTAACCAATCCATACCAAGTATAAGGTCAAATTTCGAAGGGTAATTCCATTAGGTCACCAAAGCTCACTCCACAATTTCTAGGGGTATATTCAAAGATCTTATTTACTACTATAGTTTGGCCTAGTGGGCTTACCACCGTCATCTCCTTATCGAAAGTTCGAGTCTAGGCCTAGTGTCTCAACTACACTACAGGCAACATAAGAATGGGTCGAGCCCACATCAATTAGAGCATAATAGGGTTTACTATGAATGAGGAACGTCTGGGTTATGACGTCCGGTGCATCTTCATCCTCCTTGGTGAACAGTATAAACCAAACTGTTGTCTTGCCTCAGTATTGGTGGCACCTCCGCCACGCCCTCTGTCAAGACTATTACCTCATTATTGAACCTCGACCTCGTTGAAATTGCTGTCCTCCCTACCTACCGATTAACATTCTCGAGTTCTTGGTCATTCATTCATCCGATATCTTTGGACAGTCCTTGAGCATATGGTCCTTAGACCCACATTTAAGACATGCTCCTATATTTTCCAACACTCACCGAAAGTGCTTCTTTCCACAATACTCACAAGGATGATATCGCCTCGGTATCAACTTGTCGACCCTTCGACCCCTCGCCTCGGGCCTTTTTGCACATTTCCGATGATCCATAACCTCTCTTGGGTCTATTCTGTCAGAGTTCTGCCTAGTCGAATCCTTGATTCCTTCAGCTACCTTAGCCTTTTCAACCAATGTGGAGAACTCCCGCCTCGATGTGGAGCTATCAATAACCTTAGGTCATCCATTAATCCGCCCTCAAACGGACACGGCGTTCATGTTCGGATTGCGACTACTCCTCGAGCATATCGGCTTAACCTCAAAAATTCAGCCTCATATGCCGCTCTCGATTTGTTCCTTGAACTAGTCCTAGAAAAGCTTTTTTCGCTCATCAATGTACCGAAAGGCCGACATACTTCTTCCGATATGCCTCCTTAGCATACTCCCACGTCAGATCCTCCGTCGTGGCACCATCACAGACGATTAGCCACCATTGGTATGCTTCATCACGTAATGGCTACCATTCCTTTCAACTTCTCCTCGGGGTCGGTCGAGTTCATCCATAATACGCCGATTGCTTCCAACCAATACTCGCAGACTGGGTGCCACACGGACACTCCACGGAACACCTCGGCCCGTTGGCTCGAGTCGCTCAGTGCATGATTGAGCTCGAATTTCCACCCGCCACCACCATTTCCAATACTGCAACATGGCTCGCGACACGGCCTCATCCCCCGTTCGAGCTTCTGCTTCGACATTAACGGTGGGGGTGGTGGTGGCGGTGGTAACTCATTGTCGAACCTTGACACGATCTAATGGGTTCGACACGCTTATTCTTCCTCTATCGTCCTTGATGACCGCGTCCTCTAGAACTCATTTTCTAGCGTGGGATCGATTAAGAAATTTTATGGATTAGTCTTTGTTCCACTTATTTTATCGTGAAGGAGTTTTATGGAAAGGGATTTAAGAGTGGTTCTTTCGTATTCATACAAACACACAGTCTTTTCCATTCATTCATTCATCTATCAAACAAGTATGAACTTTCGTTCATTCAGAGAAACGTTGTAGTTTTTGTTGTTGTTATTGTTTTCCTCTACCCGGGTATTTTCGTAATTTTATCCTCTGAGGGCATTTTCGTAATTTTTTCGTAAGAAAACGTTCCTTGGTGTTTTTGTCAAAATTATTTGAAAACTTCAAAGTCTAGGGTAATTTGGAAAAAAATTTAAATCAGGGTTATTTGGTAATTTTTTTGACCTCGTGGGTATTTTGGTAGTTTTCACAAATCGGGGTAAATTTGTAAAATTTAATAAATCAGGGTATTTCAAAAGTTGTAAAACTATGAGGGTTCTTTTCAAAATTGTTCCTTCAAAATGGGAATGTTGCAAAATTTTGAAATTCGAGGTCATTTTGGTAATTTTGTAAGTCGAGGGCAATTTTGTAATTTTTTCCAAAATCGAGGTATTTTGATATTTTGCAAGTTAGGGCTTTTGGAATGTTTATAAAATAATAAAATTTTGGTAAAAGCTGCTGAGTATTTGAATCATTTTATAAACTAAGGGCACTTTGGTAATTTTACCACTAAGGGCATTTTGTAATTTTTTATGGATCAAAATTTTTGAAAATAATTGTGTACGTAAATAGTTTTCATGAATTAAGGATAAGAGAAAGAAAGTGATTTAAGAATTTTAATATTAAGTGAAAAATGGCTAATTCCCTTTCGGGTTTTAGTTATTGAGTTTAGCCTATGTGAGCCTTCTTGGTCAGGGTGAACCAAAGCTACGCACCAGGCAGGATTCGAGTGGAGAGGAGGTGAGTCACTAGGACTGCTTAAATACCAAGCTCCCACTAAAACCATTCCTAGACATACGTGCAGGGGTTGCCACACCCGCTAAGTCCTCTAGGTTAGGGTGAACCGAAGCTACGCACCAGGTAGGATTCAAGAAGAGGAGGTGAGTCACTAGGACTGCTTAAATACCAAGCTCTTCAGGATCCACTCCTAGACATGCGTACCATGGTTGCCACACCCTAGCTTAATTGACTTAGTCATAGGTTGGTTTAGTGCCTTAAATCTTATGTGTTTGTGTTTGAGTAGTCTAATCCTAGGGTTCAAGTTCCTATCATGCTATTCTACATTCCATGCCTTTTCTACCCTTATATAAATCATGTAATCACACATAGAGTTAGGGGTACTTACCGGTGGATCATGGTTGGAGACTTAGGGGCCATGTCTTTATACCTGTCCATTTGTAAAAATACTTTCATAAAACTCATTTGGCCTTGTTTAAAAAACGTTTTGGGCCTTAGGCACAGTGCCGAGAGTTTGAACTGGCTCGATACCAAATTGAAACACCCCAAACCCTACTTACGAGAATGGATCTGGATCTGGTATGTTCCTCAAGTAACCTTGTTCAAATTCATTCGAATACTTTGAAAGCTGTGAGTTTTGGAAGATAGTTCGTTGTAGGTTGGGCTTGAGTTGAAAACAAATTTATTTTTATAACAAAACCCATTTGCTTCAAGTGACAAAATATTTAAACTTATTTCATACTAAGTGGGCTTACACTTTATAAAGCCCTAAATTCATAACATAGTAATTATAGTAGAAATAAAATTAAATCACGGTGGCCTTATTACATAAAATGAAACCCAAAATAATAAATTGTACAAGACTTAAAATAAAATAAATATTCAAATTAAACTGAACTTCAAGTCGATCATGGCCACCACAAGTTCTCGCCGTCACGGTCCATTACCGCTCATCACAGAAACATATTCCCCACAACGGGTGAGTCGATAGACTCGGTGTGTAACCAACACTAAACATAATAGGAATAGGCACACCATAAGAAAAATCATATGCATATAAAAATTTCAAGGTAATGATACAACCCAACCCAAACCTATATGCCATCCAATACACTCCACCCGTACCAACTTGCACAAGTGGGGACTACTAAGTCAACCCTCCTTCCGCTACACTCCATCGAAGGCGTCATTGCAATCGACGTGCTCATCGCCCATCGATAATATTGTGGCATAGCCACCATCTGTAATGTAACCTGAAGTTACCACTTAGTGAGACCAAGTCATCACATTCACTTAGTGAGACCAAGTCATCACATTCACTTAGTGAGACCAAGTCATCACATTCACTTAGTGAGACCAAGTCATCACATTCACTTCCCTTCTTCAATTGACCCAAATGCCCCAAATAATAAATATCATGCATAACATATTTTTATTTCACTTTCACATCACTTTTCATTTGTATAACATTTTATCGAAATCCTAGTAGAAGTAGGAAAACGTGCACGAATACTTTGTACCATAATATGGCACTTTAGCCACTTTCTTTCACTTTCACATTAACATATATAACATATTTAAACCATAAAACTATTAAGAATAGTGTGGAATACACACCGATTTGTTTAGCGATTCCTTGAGATTAGAAAGCAAGATCTAATGTTTAGATCCTTAATTCCTACATTTGGTTTATCGGTATTACTTAGCATAAATTCTATTTTGGGCTATAATATCCAAATCCTAGTAGGATTTGTAAAGAGGCTTACCTTTGATGCCGATTTGATGTTTATTCAAATCAAAACTTTGTTTTCCTTCACTTGATATTCTACCAACCTTAAATCTCAACATAAATTAGTTTTGGCTTTTTAATAATTATAGATCTTATCTATGTAATCACACAACCTTGGTGAATATTTTCAAATGCTTACCTTATGGATTTTAAATCCAAATCTTCACCTTCCCTTTTCTTTGTAATCGGCCAACACCTAGATCTCTGAATAGGTTAGTTTTTGATCAATTTGATCTAATTGACTAAGATTTGGCCTTGGCCGAATGTATAAGCTTACTTACCCTGAAGTTCTTAAATCCCGAAGTTGATCTTTATTTTTAATTCCTGTCGAAATCACTTGTTAGTTTTGAACTATTATTCAATTATGGAAGGGACCTTTTTGCCGAATGTATGTTGATGCACTTACCTCATTTTTGAATCCCGGATGATCTCTTTTAATATTCGGCTATGGCACTATTTGGGATCTCAAGTTTTGGCTTTTGTGGAGGGATAGTAGAAGAAAAGAAAAGAAAGGAAAAGAGATGGAGAGAGTCTTGACAAGGAGGATTGACTAAAGAAAAGAGAAAAGATTGTTGTTGCTTTGACTAGTAGATTTCGACAAGAAGATGAAGAGAAGAGAATGGCTCTTTACTTTTCTCTCTTTGGTCAAACTATTAGCCTTAGAGGCCCTAAATCCTCCAACTCTTCATTTGTGATAAGTTTTAATTTTATCAACTATGAAATTCCATCAAATCTCCTAATTAGCCAAAAGTTCTATTGAATAAAAACTCCTCTTCTTAGCTTCCCTTGTGCCGTCCAACTCCCCACTCATGGAAGCAAAATAAAATTTCTTTTATTTGCTTCCTAGGTGACTCAAACTAGAGCCCAAAAACCTCTTGCATTTGGGCCATTTCCTAAGGCCTTAGGTGGCATCTTGAGCCACATTTCCAAGTCTGTTATTGGGTCTAATTTCATGTACTTTATATTTTTAGGGTCACTGCCCTAAGTTCCCTTTGGGCTCTTAAATTCGACATTCAGGGGTCAATTTTAAGTTTCCTAAAATTTTCATGTGCTCAGATTTTCCAAGTTTCCAAAATGTTTAGTTTCCTATTTTGGCTTGGTTTCCAAAATGTTTAGTTTCCTATTTTGGTTTGGTTACCAAAATGTTTAGTTTCCTATTTTGGCTTGGTTTCCAAAATGTTCACTTTCCTAATTTACTTAGGTTTCCAAAAATGTTCACTTTCCTATTTTCGACGTAACATTTCCATACATTCCTCAGGTTTCCAAAATCATTCTAAATTTATTCCATAACACATAAAACATGTCTTGTTGTACAATTAGGCCAAAATGCATAGGCCCTTTTTAGGATGTTACACTGGAAATGGATGCACCTGCGTCATTTGAGAGTGAGACGGGATCACGTGATCATATGGAAGAAGATAATGCTTTGACGCAAGCAATGCTGCGAGTCCTGGAAAGGGTCACTGGAACTAGAATTGGGCCAACAACCCGTGGGTCAATTTCGGAACGACTCAAGTCAAATAATGCAGAAGTTTTTAGAGGAGTTTAGGTGTAGCTCGAATGTCGTGAATATTGGCTCAAGTCGTGGAGCAAATTATGGATGATATGGAATGCACTGTCGAAGCGTAAATTGAAAGGAGCGTGTCCTTGCTAAGAGACGAGGCGTATCAATGGTGGCTTACTATTCGAGAAGGCACCAAGTCGCACTGATTTGGGAATTTTTAAAGCGCCTTCCAAGGGAAATATGTTGGAACGAAGTTATGTGGACGCTTCAAGGAAGGAATTTCGAATCTTGTCCAATGGAGTAAGACAGTGGCAGTGTATGAAGCTGAGTTTTTATGCTTGAGTCGCTATGCTCGGACAATAGTGTCAACGGATCATGAACGTTGTGTGCAATTCGAGGATGGACTGAATGATGAGTTGAGGGTTTGATTGCCCCACAACAAGTTAGAACTTTTTCCACGCTTGTGGAGAAGGCCAAGATAGCCAAAGAGGCTAAGAACTCGGAGCGACAGAATCGGGAAAGATTTAGAAACAAGAGAGATATAAAGCAGTCGGGTTCTTCAAAAAGATTTTGAAGAGGCTCGGAATGATGAACCAGCTCAAGGTAGAGCACCTTAGCTAATAATCAAAGTCAAGATTGTGCTGAATATGGGAAAAGGCATTCTGGAGAGTGCTGGAGGAAAATGGGCACTTGTTACAAATGCGGTTCAATGGATCACCAGTATAGAAATTGCCCTCGATGTATGGTTACGACTCAGGAAGTTCGTAATACTGATGCACAACCGACCAGAGGTACTCAGCAGCCACCGAGAGGTCGTGGACCAGGTCGTGGTGGTAATGGGGCTGGACGTGGTCAAGGTGCACCGGGTCGAGGCAATGGTCCTAGAGGAAACACGGATGCAAGACAGCCAGAACTGGTCTATGCAGTTAGACGCCGCGAGGATGGCAATGCACCTGATGTAATAACTGGTACGTTCTTCATCTTCGATGTACCTATTACTGCTTTAATAGATATTGGTTCTACCCACTCGTATGTTGCTAGCGCTATATCTGGAAACCTAAATCTAGAATCTGAAATTACCGATAGTGAGATGACAGTAATTAGTCCTTTAGGACAGTCGATAATTGTAAATAAAATGTTTAGAGACGTGCCCTTAGAAATTCAAGAGAAGGTATTTTTGACGAATTTGATGGAATTGCCTTTCGGCGAGTTTGATCTCATTCTGGGCATGGATTGGTTGGTTAAACATCGGGCGCATTTGGATTGTGCTGAAAAATGGATGTCAATAAGAACCTTAGATGATAAGGAAGTCATAATAATTGGTGAACGAAGGAACTACTTGGCAAACGTGGTATCAGCGTTGAAGGCAGAAAAGTTAGTGCGGAAAGGGTATGGAGCATTCCTAGCCTTTATTTGTGCTTTGGATGCCAAAGGTTATCTGTGGATGATGTGAGAACGGTGAAGGAATTTTTAGATGTTTTTCCGATGAACTTCCCGGTATACCTCGGATCGGGAAGTAGAATTTGGCATTGAGCTTTTGCGATGCTGACTCCGGTGTCCATTGCTCCTTATAGAATGGCACCGAAGGAGTTGGCAGAGCTCAAAGCTCAAATTCAAGAATTGCTGGATCGGGAATTTATTCGACCGAGTGTGTCTCCGTGGGGAGTACCAGTTTTGTTCGTGAAAAAGAAGGATGGATGATGCGTATGTGCATTGATTACAGACAATTGAATAAATTGACGATCAAGAATAGGTATCCTCTGCCGAGAATTGATGACTGTTTGATCAATTAAAGGGAGCTTGATTTTCTCCAAAATTGATTTGAGATCGGGTTATCACCAGCTTAAGGTGAAAGAAGCGTATATTTATAAGACGACATTTTGAACTCGTTATGGACATTATGAGTTTGTAGTGATGCCGTTTCGATTAACCAATGCACCAGCAGCATTTATGGACATAATGAACTGAGTCTTTCAACCATATTTAGACCGGTTTGTAGTAGTGTTCATAGATGACATTTTGGTTTATTTAAGAAACGATGAGGAGCATGACACGCATTTGCGTATTGTATTACAGCTACTTCGAGATAAGCAACTTTATGCCAATTTCAGTAAATGTGAATTTTGACTAAAGGAAGTGACTTTCTGGGGTCATGTGGTATCAGCTGAAGGAATAAGGGTGGATCCTCGGAAAATTGAGGCTATACTGGATTGGAAACCACCAAAGTCGGTAGCTGAAATTTGGAGTTTCTTAGGATTGGCTGGTTATTATAGACGCTTTGTTGAAGGGTTTTCGTTGATTGCTGCACCCCTAACTAAACTGTTGCGGAAGGGAGTTCCATATATTTGGTGAAAAATAACAAGAGAGTTTGAGAAATTGAAGAAGATTTTGACTAAGCACCGCTTTTGATTCAAGGAGGTCGAAAAGAATTTATATTTATTGTGATGCGTCTCACACGGTGCGGGTTGTGTCTTGATGCAAAATGGAAAGGTGGTGGCCTATGCTTCTCGTCAATTGAGACCGCACGAAATAAACTACCCTACTCATGATTTGGAGTTAGCTGCAGTGGTTTTTGCTTTAAAGATTTGGAGGCACTATCTCTACGGTGAGAAGTCTATCATCTACACGGATCACAAGAGTCTTAAGTACCTCCTTATCCAAAAGGAGTTGAATTTGAGACAAAGAATATGGGTAGAATTATTAAAGGATTATGATTTCTCAATCGAATATCATCCTGGAAAGGCTAACGTGGTTGCTGACGCGTTAAGTCGTAAGGCAGTATCTAATTTGAGAGCATTGTTTGCTCATTTGAGTTTGTATGAGGATGGTAGTCTGTTAGCAGAACTTCAGGTGAAGCCTCTATGGTTAGAGCAAATCAGGGAAAAACAGACATCAAATAAAAAGTTGGGACCTTTATTCCAACAGGTTGAAAAGAGTGAAATGGAGGATTTTGGTATAAACACGAATGGAGTGTTGTGTTTTCGTGGAAGGGTTTGTATACCTAAAGACTCAGATTTGAGACAAATGATTTTACGGGAGGCGCATAGTAGCCCATATGCTATGCATCCCGGAGGGAATAAGATGTATCGAGATCTCTATGAACAGTATTGGTGGCCAGGGTTGAAGCGTGAGATTTTTGAGTTTGTAGGGAAATGTTTGACTTGTCAACAAGTGAAGGCGGAGCATCAATTACCATCAGGTTTGTTACAACCAGTAAAGACTCCTCTTTGGAAATGGGAGCGGATAACTATGGATTTTGTTAGTGGGTTACCTTTAACACCTACTAAGAAAAATTCCGTATGGGTAATAGTTGATCGTTTGACTAAGATCGCTCATTTTCTTTCAACAGACGGATTATTCATTGCGTAAATTGGCCAAGTTGTATGTATCCGAAATCATGAGGTTGCATGGGGTACCGGTGTCATTATATCGACGGGGATCCTAGATTTACATCACGATTTTGGAAAGCTCGCATAAAGCCTTGGGGACAAAGTTGAATTTCAAGACGGCTTTTCATTCTCGATCGATGGTCATCGAGAGAGTAATTTAGATATTGGAAGACATGTTAAGGGGATGTGTGATCGACTTGAGAGGTAGTTGGGAGGATTTTCTACCATTGGCGTAATTCACGTATAACAATAGCTATCACCTAGCATTCAGATGGCACCCTATGAGGCATTCTATGGTCGAGGTGCCGTACTCCTACTTGTTAGACTGAATTGAGCGAACGGCAGATGTTGGGTCCTGAGATGATATCTGAAACCGAGGAAAAGGTAAAAGTTATTTGAGCACGGTTAAAGGAAGCTTCGGATAGACAAAAATCATATGCTGACCTGAAGCGAAAGGATATCGAGTTTGCTGTGGGAGAGCAGGTCTTCCTGAAGGTCTCACCTTGGAAGAAAATTTTCAGATTCGGAAAGAAGGGCAAGTTGAGCCCTAGGTTCATCGGGCCATATCGTGTGACGAAGCGTGTTGGTCCAGTGGCTTATCAAATTGAATTACCACTGGAGTTGAGTCAAATTCATAATGTTTTCCATGTTTCCATGCTGAGACGCTATAGATCGGATCCATCTCATATAATCCAGAGAGAAAGTGGAATTAAATTCAGACTTGTCTTTTGAAGAAGAACCGGTGGAAATTTTAGGCGGGATGTTAAAGTGCTAAGAAAGAAGATCGTGCTGTTGGTCAAAGTTTTATGGCGTAATCACGAGCGGAGGAAGCTACGTAGAAGCTCGAGGAAGCTATTCGTGACAATATCCTCACCTCTTTTAATCAGGTAAATTTTGAGGACGAAATTTTCTTTAAGGGGTAGAACAGTAACATCCTAAATAATTGAGTACCATGATGTTGCTAAATGTTAGTTCGGGTTTACTTGGAGTTAGAATAAAATATTAGTTAAGTGTATTTTAAGTAAAGAAATTAGGTGATCTTGAGACTTAATTTAATTAATTACTAAAAGATGGGATAAGATGAGTTAAGGGCATAGTGGTGATGGTGCCATGAGTTGGACATAAGGGTAGAGGTTCGAATCTCTTAGCTTGCAACTTGAAAATTTTTATTTTTTTTGCTTTCATCTATCAAGTGTTGGCCAAGAAGCAAACATGGCAAGTTTGACTTCTTTATTTTTGGTATGATGGCTAAAGGATTAAGGAAATATTTAAGTTGGGAAAGAAATCATTAGGATAAGGTAAGTAAGGCGAACAAATGGCTTAAATTGGGGAGTGTGCTAAGGAAAGAAAGGGTGGCAAAAATTGGTCTTTGATAGCCAAAGGGTGGCAAAAATTGGTCTTTGATAGCCAAGTATTTGGACGGTTTTTGGGCAAGGGGCTGGCCAAAATTTTGAAGGCATTTAGATGAATTAGGGGCTAGTTGGGCATATCTTCCTCTTTTGGTCATTTGTTAAATTTTTGTTTTTCCTCTCAAAGCTTGTTTCTCTCAAATTCCCTCCCCTAAGCCGAATGTTTTTTTGGACAAAGATAAACAATATTTTGTTCTCTTTTCTTTTGGTCATTCGGGTTTTGACCATTTAGGTCTTATTTTACATATTCTCTAATAATTTTTCCCCCAGTGCCGAAACCATCATCACAAAGAAAGCTAATCTTTTTCTTTTTCTTTCACCCTTGCCGAATGCACACAAGTCTCCAATTTCAATTCTTTATTCATCTTTCGTTCTTGAAAAGAATCCAAACATAAACACCATATGTTCTTTTAACCTTCTTCATCTCTTTCTCTTTACAAAAGAGTTCTCAAACAAACTTTTCCTTTTATTTTATCCATGGCGAATGTTAACCCATTCTTGTTCAAAAAAATTTCTTTCATTTTCTTTGATCACAACCGATTTCCTTTAATCATAACTGAATTCTTCTTACTCAATTTCTATTTCAATCGTGGATATTAGTGAGGTTTTGGAGGGTAGAAACTCAAGGTGATCTTTAGAATTTTGGAAATTTGGAATCGATTTCAAGAATCAAGGTAAGGAGTTTTTCTTTTAAGGATTTATATTTATTATATTAGTATAGTTAGTATTAATCGATTTCATTTTAGGGACGCAATCGCTTGATCGTTTTTCGAGGAACGAAGATAAATCGTGGTAAGCTAAATCTCAAACATTACAAATCGTTAGCCATATTTCAATATTTATAGTCGGACTAATGATCGTATATCTTTAGAGACTTTCAAGATAGGGCAGAAAAGGGCAGTCCATAGTCTTTGAAAAAGGGGCGGTTCCGCAAATCCCCCTAAATATAAATGAAGGGCTATTTCGAGAATTCGGGATTTTCCACCGGATTGCAGACCATCAACCGAGGAGAATCAATTATTTGAAGTAGTTCGTACTCCCGAGCCTTTGTACGTTCGTGGATTCTCATCGGGCAATGAATCAACAATCGAGGAGAAACCAAAAATAGAAGTGGTTCAAAATCAAAGGGGTAAGGATTTAGATCAAATACCAATAGTGTATTTTTGATAAATGATAGTGTTCTAATGGTTCAGACACGTTTAGGTGTTGACGAGGGAAGCTTTAGTACTCACGATATCAAGGTGTGTAACTTCACACTAATCTCGGGTTAGATGTCATACCGTAGTATTGAGCAAAATCGTAAAATGACAAAATCGATACAAATCTGAAATAATTGGTATTTTGGTAAAATTACATGAAAACGGTTAAAATTGTGAAAATTACGAAAATGCCTCGATGAGTAGATGGTAAAATGTTTATTAAATGTCTCATGTAAATGGGCCAAAGATGTGTTAGATCGTAAAATGGGCCGATAAGTTTGCTAGTTAGTAAATGGGCCGATAAATATGCTAGTTTGTTAAATGGTAGAAATCTTTGATAGATAGTGAAATGGGTCAAATCACGATAAATAGTAAATGGGTGAAATCACGCTAGATCAATAAATGGGTCAAATCTACTCGCTAGATCGATAAATAGGTCAAATCTCGCTAGATCGATAAATGGGCCGAAATCTCTGCTAGATCGATAAATGGGCCGAAATCTCTGCTAGATCGTTAAATGGGCGAACTCTTTGCTAGATCGTTAATTGGGCCTAAGATGCTAAATTGCTAAATAGGCTAAATGTTATTTTGAAATTTTTGGGCCTTAATAAAAACTTGAAATATTGACTCATATGTAAATTGGGCCTCTTTGATAAAATCATCATATGTACATAGAATATTTTGCATACATGTTGCATGGGTTGGGATTAACGATGAAGAGAAGAAAGTCCTGTTGCCAAAATCTAGTTCGGTGGCTCTGCCACAAAATAATTAAATGGCTCATTGCCTCTAGTTCGGTGGCTCTGCCACAAAATAATTAAACGGCTGATTGCCTCTAGCTCGGTGGCTCTGCCACAAATCATTTAATGGCTCAATGCCTCTAGTTCTGTGACTTTATCACAATCTAGTTCGGTGGCTTTGCCACAAATATAAAATGGCTTAATGCCTAAGATTGGTGTGTTGGCGGGGTGGGTTGACTTGATCCCCATAGGTGTGATGGTTGGTACGGGTGGTATGTAGTGGATGGAAATTAGGTTTGGGTGGAAATATTTCATTTTTCATGCATCTCATTATTTATATTGATAATCCTGCTAATGGGCTCAAGCCCAATGTAATGACTTGATGATCTGGCCCAATGGATAATGTAAGTGAGTTATACACTGAGTTCTGAGTAATTCACTCCTTCAAATTTTTCATCTCAGGTAATGGAAATTGACGTGGACTTGGGCCGAGGATGACTTCGTGGAGGCCATACTACAAATAAGGGTTAATTAAACTTTGAACTTTTAATAAAGACATTTCTATAATTTACTATTTTGGGTTTGATGTAATAAGGCCTCTATTATTATTTTATGGATTTTTATGTGTGGATGGATTTAAATTATGTTTTGGACTATTAATATGGGCTTATAATTATTTTGCTTTCTTAAAATAATTTGGGTTTTCAAACATATGAAATTCCTTTATCTATTTTTTTTAAATTTTAAATATTTGAAACTCTTATAAAATTACTTTAAAGATTTTGACAATTTAATATTAATGATATTTTCAACTAATGTTTTCTCATATTCATCAAATTTAAAATACTCTTTTGGTTTTATTAAACTTTATTAATAAAATGATTTTGAAATTTTGATTCACCTTAATTATTAAGATAGTTCGATCTATGTAACAAACCAAATCGTCTTTACGCATAGACCGGGTTTGGGGTGTTACAATTCTTCTCAAACATGAGACACTTGGCCATATCCATCGAACTTCTATTCTTTCTTTTACTAACACCATTCTGTTGAGGTGTATAGATGTTGGTGAGTTAGTGTTTGATGCCAACTTCAACACAAAAGGCTTGAAATTGAGCTGAGGTGTACTCAGTTCCATTATCTGACTATAGTGTCTAGAGCTTACAACCTGTTTCAGTTTTTGCAGTAGCCTTGAACTTCCAAAACACCAAGCCACTTCTGATTTTTGCTTCAAGAAGTAAATACACCAAAATCTTGAATAATCATCAATGAACAGAATGAAATACATGTTCCCACTTAATGACTGAGTCTCCATGGGGCCACAGACATTTGTATGCACAAGCTGAAGTTTTTCAGAAGCTCTCAAGGCCTTGTTGGAAGGGAATGGAAGTCTGGCTTATTTTCCAAGCTGACACACCACACAAACATCATTATCCTTCACTGAGCTGGGGAAGTTTTCAACCAAACTTTCACTGACCATCTGAGCCATCGATCTAAAGTTGGCATGTCCAAGCCTTTGGTGCCAAAGCTTGAAATCTTTAGTAGAGGCTATACAGGCTGAATGTGAGTTACTTGGCCAGTTAACTTCAAAGCATTTATCAGTCATGGTGACTGACATAAAGCTTGATCCATTTGGATCAACAATTTGGTACTCCTTACCCTTGAACACAATTGAGTAACCTTTCTCTAGCAGTTGAGCTATGCTAAGAAGGTTTCTGTCAATTTCAGGTGCTAGCAGCACCTTTGAAATGAGCTTTTTACATGTGAAAGTGCATATCAACATATCTCCTTTGCCTTCAACTTTGATAACTGACCATTGCCAACTTTAACTTTGGTTTTGCAGCTCATGTCCAAAGTTTTGAAGATGGTTGCATCTGGTGACATGTGGTTGGTGCAGCCACTGTCTAAGAGCCATCCTTTGGTAGCCTTTTCTTTCACAGCTGAGCATAAGACTGCAAAGACTTGTTCCTCATTGTCACTTCCTTCTTCAGCTACTCGAGCTTTAGCCTTTGGCTGTTGATGTTGAGTCTGCTTTGGCTATGTAGACAGTCGTGATGCCCTTAGGGGTAAAGCTAGGAATGCCAGGTACGCGACCGTATCATTTTCTTTACATGGACGAATATATGTGTGGTAATCTGTTGTGTTGTGGATAGCATGTTGTATTCGTTAGGATATGTATGTAGCTCATGGGGTATGGGTTTGATATGAAGGGGAAGTGCATGATTATTTGGTCACGTAGTGATCGGTGGCTATGCCACGATATATATATGTACATACATTAATTGGGTCATATAGTGATCGATGGTTAAGCCAAGATATATATATATTTTATTTGGTCACATTGTGATCTGTGGCTAAGCCACGATGTATTATTTGGTCACCTAGTGATCGGTTTATAACTGGTAGCATGACTGTCGAAATGGAGTGTAGCGGATGGAGGGTTGATTGTAGAAATCCCCACAGTGTGATGGGCTGGTACGGATTGGTGTATAGAGGATGGAAAAGTTAGGTTTGGGTTGGGCTTATTGCATTCATATGTTTGTATATTTTTATATATATGGGCCAAGGGCCAACATGTGGTTGTGGGCTATGAGCCGTCTGTATAATGTGGGAGAATTTACACACTGAGTCCCGGTGACTCACCCCTTTCTTTAATTTTTTTCAGGTGATCAGTAGGTCATGGATGTGGGAGCCGAGGTGGACTCGTGGATGCCATAAAAGACGTTATTTTTATTCTATGAACTTTTCACTACTTAAAGTTGGTTTTTTTTATTTAGGGTTTTCCCTATAATAAGGCCTTTGGTGATTTTAAATTTGGTTTTAGTATTTATAATGGTTACTTGTTATTAATAGATGCTCAAATCGAGATTTCTTTTCTAGAATAATTAAACAACTAACTTTTTAAAATAGTAGCGAATGAATTACAAGTTATTTCGATAAAACTCTGGATTTCCTTAATAATGATAACTCTTGTCTAAGTAACCTTTATCTTGAAAGTCACCTAAAACTGATTGCTTAAACACAAAGTCGTTGCTTTAACCGGGAAGTTTTTTGAAAAAATTTATGGTTTTCCCAAAGTCACTGTAAGATCGTTCCTAATTCACCCTGTGACATACCAAATCCGATCGTAACGTTTGGGTCGGGTTTAGGGTGTTACATTTTGGTATCAGAGCCAAGGTTACAAAACTTGGGCTGTGAAATGGGATCGAAAGGGTTGTATAAAATCAAAGTAAGTATTAAGGTTTTGATCGAGATATGGCATTTGAGTCCACCGACAACCAATCCACGCAGGTAAGTGTTCTAATTCTTGGTAATGTATGCATGAAATCCTTATTTGATTGGATAGATATGTTGTTAGCATAGAGGAACTTAAACTTTAGGGACTGAAACCTCTAGCTTGTGACATGTTCGACGAAAACTACTCTTTAAAGCTAGGTTACATAAAATTGCTCAGTATTGAGATAGTATTGAGATAGTGTAAGATACTAACTCATAAAATTTTTAATCAGATTAAGTCGTAAATGTTAGTTATGAGCACTAGGGGCGTGGTGTGCGTGGCCGCGATAGAGGCAAGATTGTTGTGTCAGAACCGGTAGGGTCTGGTCATGAGTCAAGAAATGAGAGGCCAATGCCGCCAAGCTGTGGAAGCAGAATATCAGGACCAAATGGGTAGAGACGATGCGCTATCTCAGGCGATGTTATGGGTATTAGAGAGAGTCACCAAGGGCATAGGTGCGAGGGCTTAGAAATCAGGTTTGAGGATGGTTTGAGGGATGGTCTGAGGGATGGCCCGAGGGATAGTGGCCACAGACCATGAACGTTGGGTTCAGTTTGGGGATGGTTTGAGGGATGACCTGCGTGTGCTGATAGCTCCTCAGTGAGAAAGGGAGTTTGCGATTTTGGTGGAAAAGGCTAACATAGCTGAGGAAGTTAAGTGGTCTGAGAAGTGGACTCAGGATAGGGGCAGGGATAGGAATAATAGGAGTTTTGGATCGTCGGGGTCAACTGGGCATTTTAAAAAGGACCTAAGATGGATGGGCCGAGTCGGGGTGTGAGATCTGGGGGAAATAGTCAGCCTCAGAGGTGTGGCCAGTGTAATAAATTTCATTTGGGTGAATGTTGGATAGGTGACAGAATATGTTTCAGGTGTGGGTCTACTGATCATCACGTTAAGGATTGCCCACAAGATCGGGGTGGTGCAGGGCCGGTAGGACAGGCTACCGTTCAGTCAGTATAAGAGGTCAACAACCGCGGAGAGGTAATGGTCTAGCCTGAGGGAGTAATGGTTATGGTCGGTGCCGTGGAGCACCAGGCAGAGGTACAGGGAACACCGATGCGAGACAGTCGGGGTTGGTCTATGCAACTAGACATCGAGAGGAGGGGGATGCACCGTATGTCATAATCGATACATTCTTGATTTTTGGTTTGCCTTTTTCTGCATTAATTGACATTGGATCGAAGCATTCTTATGTTGCTAGTGAAGTATCTGGAACCTTAAGTATAGAGTCTAAGATTATTTCTAGGGAGATGACAAGAATTAGCTTCGCTAGGTCGGTCATGAGTGGTGAATGATCAGATAGGGATGTGCCTCTAGAAGTGCAAGGGGTAGTTTTTTCGGTAGATTTAATGGAACTGCTGTTTGGGGAGTTCGACCTGATCTTAGGTATAGACTGGTTAGTGAGATATCGAGCAAATTTGGACTATGCAGCCAAGCGTATGGTACTAAGGACCCTTCAAGATGATGAAGTGGTGATAATAGGGGAAAGGAGGAACTACTTGTCTAATGTAGTGTTCGCTCTAAAGGCTGAAAGAATGGTGAGAAAAGGATGTAGGGCATTCGTAGCTTTTGTTTGTGCTTTAGAGGTCCAAAATTCAACTGTGGGGAATGTTAGAATGGTGAGGGAATTTTCTGATGTTTTCCTGGAAGAACTTTCAGGACTACCCCAGATCGCGAGGTGGAGTTTGTAATTGATCTTCTTCCGGGGACAGCACCAGTGTCCATTGCACCATATAGAATGGAGTCAAGGAGTTGGTATAACTGAAAGCTCAGATTCAGGAACTGTTGGATCGGGGTTTCATCCGACCAAGTGTATCACCTTGGAGAGCACCAGTGCTATTTGTTAAGAAGAAGGATGGATCAATGCGTATGTACATTAACTACTGCCAGCTGAACAAGTTGACTATCAAGAACAAGTATTCGTTGCCAAGGATTGATGACTCGTTCGATCAATTGAAAGGGGCGTCAGTTTTCTCAAAGATAGACTTGAGATCAGGATATCATTAGCTTAAGGTCAAGGAATCAGACATTCATAAGATAGCTTTCAGGACTCGTTATGGCCATTACGAATTTTTGGTGACGCCGTTTGGGTTGATCAACGCACCAGCGGTGTTTATGGATATGATGAACCAGATTTTCCAACCTTATTTGGACCAGTTTGTCATAGTATTTATAGACGATATCCTGGTATATTCAAGGTCAGAGGAGGAGCATGATTCACATCTTCGAGTGGTTCTACAAATCTTGAGGGAGAAACAATTGTATGCAAAATTTAGTAAGTGCGACTTTTGGCTAAGTGAGGTTACTTTTCTAGGACATGTTGTGTCCGCGAAGGGGTCAGAGTTGATCCTCGAAAAATTGAAGCTATCATGGATTGGAAATCACCCGGGTCTGTGTGACAGAAATCCAGAGTTTCCTTGGTCTTGTTGGATACTTCAAGAGGTTCGTTGGGGGATTTTCCTTGATTGCGGCACCTTTAACCAAGTTGTTGAGGAAGGGAGTACCTTTTGTGTGGGGTGATAAGCAGCAGGAAAGTTTTGAGAAGCTGAAGAGGTTGTTGATGGAAGCTCGATTTTGATTCAACCGTAGGCTGGAAAGGAGGTCGTGGTTTACTGTGATGCTTCACACACGGGGTTAGGATGTGTTTGATGCAAGGTGGGAAAGTTGTTGCTTATGCGTCTCGACAGTTAAGACCGCATGAGCTAAATTATCCCACACACGATTTGGAGTTGGCAGCGGTGGTGTTTGCCTTGAAGATCTGGCGACGTTATCTGTATGGAGAGAACTCCATCATCTATACATATCATAAGAGTTTGAAATATCTCCTTACCTAGAAGGAGTTAAACTTGAGGCATATGAGGTGGATTGAGTTATTAAAAGATTACGATTGTTCGATTGAATACCATCCGGGTAAAGCTAACGTGGTGGTCGATGCACTAAGTTGGAATGTAATCTCGGATCTGAGGGCGATGTTCACCCATCTGAGTCTGTATGAGGATGGGAGGTTATTAGCTGAGCTTCAAGTGAAGCCGACGTGGGTAGATCAGATTAAAGAGAAGCAGTTGTAGGATGATGACTTAAGTGCTCGATTATCTCAAGTACAACATGAGAAGTAGGGGATTATAGTCTGAACGATGATGGGGTCCTGTGTTTTCGAAAGAAAGTTTGCATGCCACAGGGCGTGGAATTGAGGCGGATGATTCCCCAGGAAGTGCATAGTAACCCATACGCTATTCATCCGAAAGGAAGTAAAATGTATCGGGATCTACGGGAACAATTTTGGTGGCCAGGTCTGAAGCGAGAGGTAACCGAATTTGTAACATCTTAAAAGTTAGAGTATTTTCTTATTATTTGTGTTGGCTTGGGTATGAATTTTGTGTGTTTAGCATAGTCTTGTAAAGGCTTGATTTTATTTAGGAATCTAGAATAATTCTTAGTATAGTATATTTAATAAAGTGGATTAAGTGAACTTGACACTTAAGTTAATTTAAGTGTTAAATTAAGCACAAGAGGAGTTAGTGGCAAGATGGTTAGGATGCAGGAAGAGTTGCTTGAGGTTAGAGGTTGAGTAGCATGATTAGCATTTTGAAGACTTTATTTTGTATCCTAGCATTAATGGACGGTCAAATTCTAATTATGATAGGTTGGACTTTCAATTTTTGGTAAGTTGAATATTGGTTTAGGAAAGTTTGTACTTTGGGAAAGGAATCTTAAGGTTATGGAAGGATGGGGGGACATAAGGCTTGGCTTAAGGAAGATGTTTTGGAAACTATTCCAAGGCCTTTAGTGCTTGAATGTGGACGGCATGTGTGGCTAGGGGGTGGCCGATTGTTGATAGGAAGTTTGGGGGGGAAAAGTTGGCCAACTTGAGCATTTGTGCACCTTTTGGCATTTGTTTATCTTTTCTCTCCAAAAACTCCCTCTTTGGCCGAATGTACCTAGGCATTTTTGTGCAAATTTGCTTTGGATTTTAGCTCTTATTTTTGTGTTGAACCAAATTCTAATTCTTTCTCTCATTTCTCCTTTGAAACCGAAAACACATTTTGCATTTTAGTGCACTCTTTCTCCCATCTCTCTCTCTTTTCTTTCTTTTGGTATTTGCCCAAAATCACATTTCCTTTTTCTTTCTTTTGGCCGAATCTCTCTCTTCTCCAAACTCACTTTTCTTTTCTTCCATTGTTGATTAAACCGAATCCTCCCTCTCTTATTTTTATTCTCTCCTCTACTCTCGAATTTTATTTCTTTTTAGTCTCAAATCAATTGATTTCTTCTTTTCAAAACCATAGCCAAAAATCCCTTCACCTTTTAACCATTTTTGCCGAAACTTTCCACTCTCTTTTGGTGTTGTTTTGGCTGAATATCAATAAGGGTAGATAATCTTTGGGTTTCCTTTAATCGGTTTTGGAAGATAGGTATGTGTTCATGGCCGTATTTCCGTTATTTCTTTCTCTTTTCTAAGTCATTTTCTTGTGGACAAAGGCCGAATCTTTTGGCAATTGTTTGCAAAGTTCTAACCAATTTTAGTAATCGATCATTCTTTTAGGCTCTTTGGAACTTCGGAAGCAATCAATCTAAGCCCCATTCCTTTAGCAATCGAAGTTGGTAAGTCAAGTGGTAAGGATTCAATATTCTTTAAGTTGGTTGAGAAAGCCTAAGGCTATTGGGATTAAGATATGATGTTGGCCGAATGGTCTTGATTAAAGTATTGTGGTTTGGCCGAATGTAGGACAAGGTGATCTAGTGCGGTAGATTGGATCTTTGGAAGTTAGTATTTGCGTTGGTGAAAGGTGTGTACCTTACACACTTTATAACTCGGTAATATGTATATATGTGTGTTAAATAACTATTTATGTTGTTAAAGCCGAAAACTATGAGATCTTGATATGATACCATGATGGGTATAAACAAGGAATCGGGTAAGTCCGTTTCGATATGACTTTTGCAATATGATGCATGATGATACGATTTATGATATGGAATTTCTATGTGATTTCCTAATAAAGTATAATGACATGATTTGTTTATCTATTGCATTGGTATAGGTGATATGAGAGGAGGGGGAAGATTTGATATCCGTGTCTTTGGACACGGAGGTTTGGCACCTTGGTGATTTGGTATCACACTTGTGTCTTTGGACACCGGAGGTTTGGCACCTCATAGCGACTTGTCCCCGTGGTTCAGCACCACCGTGGGTTGGCCCCACTTTTGAGATATGGGATCGCCGCCATGATTTGGTATCACACGTGGGTTGGCCCCACAGATGGATTATTCGTGACTTTGAGTCACCGGTGATTTGGTATCACATTTTGGATATCGTGACTTTGGGTCACCGGTGGTTTGGCACCACCGGTGGTTTGGTACCACAGGGTAGAAAAGGAGTTATGGTTGGCTAGGTTGGGTGCATAATATATATGTTGCTTGATTATAAATTGTGTAAGAATGTTGCATTAATCGGGGAAGGATTTATGCATTGAGTCTTGGTGACTCACCTTCTCCCTTATCATTTCGGTGATTCGTGAGATCGCGGATGAGAGCCGAATGAACTCGAGGAGGCCATGCAATAAAATTTGATTTTCATGAACTTCGATTTGGGGTACTTTAATTTATTTTAATTTGGTTTTATTTTATTTTGGGTTTGTAATAAGGCCTATTTAATTATGTTTTTGGATTATTTATATGCTTTGGATATGTTTTAAATATGGCTTATAAATTATTTGGTTAATTTAATAATTGAGCCCAAAGTTCTCTAAAATAATAAAAAACGCAATGGTTTTAAAATCTTACCATCGGGTAATATAAATCGTTTGATAGTAAAATATAGATTAAGTGTTTTCTACAATTTTAATGATTTCCAAATATTAAGTTACTACATTCAAAATGCATATGGTTTTCAAAGTAATAATTGAGTTTTCTTAAAATGATATAAATGTTTTCTAACTTATGATTTATCAACTAAGTTTTAAAGTTTTATTTATGAAATTACAAAGTAAATTATCAGTTTAAACTTATTATACACCTGATTTCTACAAATATAGAATTTTCAAAGAGTTTTTCACAAAAATTTAATTGTTATTCAATTCTTTTCAAAATGTTTTCCTCAATGACATACCAGATTCGGTCGTGGTGTATTGATCGGGTTTAGGGTGTTACAAATTGGTATCAGAGCTAAGTTCAAAAGCTCGGCTGTAGGCCCGAGGCCTAAAATGATTTTAAAGTATGATTTTTAAATGTTTTAGTTTAAAATTATGATTTGAAAGGCATGGCATCGAGTCTTCGGCACCGATCCGCCCGGGTAAGTACTTCAAATTGTTGATTTTGATGATATGATGATGATGGTATGACTGTATAGTAGTAGGAACTACTCTAGAGACTCAAAACTATAGGTTGGATGTACTCGCGAAACAACCTCTTATTTAAACTTTTCATAAAACTGTGTTTTAAAGATAGTGGAATAATGAGTAATTCATAAAACTTTTAAATCTGATAAGTCGAGACTTTAGACATGAGCACTCGAGGTCGGGGTCGTGTTATGCGTGGACGCGATCGTGGTAGGATGGCTGTGTCTGAGCCAGTAAGGTTGGGTCAAGGATCTGAGAATGAGGTACCACCACCCCACCACCAGCGGTTGGAGTTGAGCATCAGGATCAAACGGGGGATGACGCAGTGTCTTAGGCGATGCTGCGAGTTCTTGAGAGGGTAGCTGGAATAGGTGGAGACGCCGGAGCTCAAAAATCTGTACCTGAGTGACTCCGAGCCAATGGAGCCAAGGTATTTCGAGGTGTTTTAGGTGTAGCTCCCAGTTCGGCTGAATATTGGTTAGAGGCGACGAAGTGAATCATGGATGATTTGGATCTGAATGCTGAGGAAAAGCTGAAAGGGATAGTGTCACTTCTTCGTGATGAGTCATATCGATTGGTGGCTCACGGTAAGTAAAGGTCTTTGCGGTGGAGGATCTCACTTGAGATTATTTTAAGGCGTGTCGTAAGAAATATATTGGGTCCGTTACGTTGATGCGCAGCGTAAGGCATTTCTAAGTTTGGTCCAAGGGAGTAAGTCCGTATCAGAATATGAGGTAGAATTTTTAAGATTGAGTCGGTATGCTGGAGGTATCGTGGCTTCAGAGCACGAGCGATGTGTTCGATTCGAGGATGGATTGAGAGACAAGTCGAGATCACCGACCGCTCCACACCAGGAGCGAGAGTTTGCTGCGTTAGTTGAAAAGACTAAGATAGCTGAAGGGATAAAGGAATCTGTAAGGCAGAATCACGACAGGAACAAACATAAGAGAAGTTTTGGATCATCTGGGTCAGCCGATAATTCTCAGAAGAGGGCTAGGCAGAGTGGGCCAAATTAACTGGAAGGCGACATTCGCTAATCGAGACCAAAGACAAGTGTAACCGATGTGGGAAATTTCATTGGGGCGAATGTTGGACTGGAGGGAAAGGATGTTTTGAGTGTGGCTCGCTAGATCATCGTGTGAGAGACTGTCCACGTAAGCAAGCCGGGAATCAGTCTGAGGGTCAAGGTCGTGCTCAGTTCAGAAAAGAGGGACCGTCACCGCAAAAAGGTTGTGGTAATGGTAGAGGTGGTAATGGTTCTGGTCGAGGCCGCGGATCATTGGGCAGAGGTGCAGGCAGCTACTGAGGCGAGATAGCCTGGTTTAGTGTATGCTGCGAAACATCGAGAGGAGGACGACGAACCGGACGTCATAACCGGTACGTTCTTAATTTTTGGTGTTCCATATACTGCTTTGATAGATGTGGGTTCGATGCATTCATATGTTGCTAGTAGCATAGTAGAGACCATGAACTTAGATTCTGAGACTGCTTCTAGGAGGATGACAGTACTTAGTCCTCTAGGTCACTCTATAGAAGTAGATAAGCTGTATAGGGATGTACCCCTAGAACTCCAATGGGTAGTGTTTGTGGCTGATCTGATGGAATTGCCGTTTGGGGAGTTCGATCTGATTCTTGGGATAGACTGGTTGGTTAAGTACCAGGCAAGTTTGAATTGCACTGCTAAGCGCATGGTTTTGAAGACAATTGAGGGTAAAGAGGTGGTCATGATAGGTAATAGAAGATATTATCTATCTAACGTGGTATCTGCGTTGAAAGCTGTGAAGATGGTCAAGAAGGACTGTGAGGCATTTGTGGTCCATGTGTGTGCGTTGGAGGCTAAGGAATCTACTCTGGGGAATGTTCGAACTGTAAAGGAATATGCTGATGTATTTCTAGAAGAACTTTCGGGACTGCCTCCGGATCGTGAAGTCGAATTTGGTATAGATCTATTACCCGAAATGGTGCCAGTGTCTATAGCTCCGTATAGGATGGCACCAAAGGAATTGATGGAATTGAAGGCTTAGATTCAAGAGTTGTTGGATCGAGTTTTCATTCGACCAAGTGTTTCACCTTGAGGAGCGCCAGTTTTTTTGTCAAGAAGAAGGATGGTACGATGCGGATGTGTATAGACTACCGCCAGTTGAATAAGCTGACGATCAAAAACAAGTATCCATTGCCGAGGATAGATGACTTGTTTGATCAGCTTAAAGGAGCAGTGATTTTCTCCAAGATTGATTTAAGGTCTGGGTATCATCAGCTAAATGTGAAAGAGGCTGATATCCATAAGATGGCATTTCACACTCGGTGTGGGCACTATGAGTTTTTGGTGATGCTGTTTGGGTTGACTAACGCGCCGGTAGCATTCATGGACATGATGAATCGGGTATTCCAATAGTTTTTGGATCAGTTTGTTGTAGTATTTATAGACGATATTTTGGTATACTCTAAAACAGAGGAGGAGCATGATGCGCATTTGCGAGTAGTGTTGCAGATTCTGAGGGAAAAGCAGCTTTTTGCTAAATTTTGTAAGTGCGAGTTCTGGCTTAAGGAGGTGACTTTCTTGGGTCACGTTGTATCAGCCGAGGGGATTAGAGTGGATCCTCAGAAGATTGAGGCAGTGTTGGACTGGAAGCCGCCTAAGTTAGTGGCTGAGATTCAGAGTTTCTAGGTCTGGCGGGGTATTACCGAAGATTTGTGGAAGGATTTTCTTTGATAGCAGCACCGATGACTAAGTTGTTGAGGAAAGGAGTTCCATTTGTGTGGACCAAGAAGCAGCAAGAAAGTTTCGACAAGTTGAAGAAGATTCTGACTGAAGCTCTAGTTTTGATTCAACCTGAGGCAGGCAAGGAATTCACTGTTTATTGTGATGCATCACATACTGGTTTGGGATGTGTGCTGATGCAGGAAGGGAAGGTAGTGGCTTATGCATCTCGGCAGTTGAGACCGCATGAGGTTAATTATCCGACGCATGACTTGGAATTAGCAGCAGTGGTTTTCACTTTGAAGATTTGGAGACACTATTTGTACGGAGAGAAATCGATAGTCTACACGGATCACAAGAGTCTTAAGTATCTTTTGACTTAGAAGGATTTGAACTTGAGGCAGCGTAGATGGATTGAGTTGTTGAAGGACTACGACTGTTCGATTGAGTATCATCAGGCAAGGCTAACGTGGTGGCAGACGCGTTGAGCCGTAAGGTTGTATCAAATTTAAGATCGATGTTTGCTCGTCTTAGCTTATATGACGATGGGAGTCTTTTGGCTGAACTGCAAGTCAAGCCAACTTGGTTAGATCAAATCAAGGAGAAACAATTAGAGGATGATGTTTTGAATGATCGGAGGTTGCAGGTTCAGAATGGTGGTTTAGAGGATTATAGTTTGTTCAATGATGGAGTATTGTGTTTTCAAGGGAGAGCTTGTATGCCGAAAGATGTTGAGTTGAGGTAAAGGATTCTTCGGGACGCACATAGCAGCCCATACGCTATGCATCCTGGAGGTAGCAAGATGTATCGAGATTTAAGAGAGCAATTTTGGTGGCCAGGTTTGAAGCGAGAGGTAACTGAGTTTGTGGGTAAATGTCTGACGTGCCCGTGGTCAAGGTCGAACATCGATTGTTGTCTGGGTTGCTTCAACCGGTGAAGATTCCGCAGTGGAAGTGGGAAAGGATCGCTATGGACTTTGTCAGTGGATTACCTCTTACACCTAGTAAGAAGGACTCAGTTTGGGTGATTGTGGATCGTTTGACTAAGTCAGCTCATTTCATTCCGGTAAGGGTGGATTACTCGCTTCAGAAGTTAGCTAAGTTGTATGTGGCGGAGATAGTGAGGTTGCACGGTGTGCCAGTGTCGATCATCTTGGACAGGGATCCTAGATTTACCTCGAGGTTTTGGAGAGCGTTACATCAGGCTTTGGGTACGCGGTTGGATTTGAAGATCGATTTCATCCACATCCCGAGGCAATCGGAAAAGGTAATTCAGATTTTAGAGGATATGTTGAGAGGTTGTGTTTAGACTTCAGAGGCAGTTGGGAAGAGTTTTTGCCATTAGCTGAGTTCGCATACAACAATAGTTATTAGGCAAGCATTAAGATGGCACCATATGAGGCGTTGTATGGTAGGAGGTGTCGTACACCTACATCTTTGGGATGAGTTGGGTGGCGTCCGATGTTAGGACCGAGTTGGTTGCGAGACTGAGGACAAGGTTAAGATAATTCAGGCTCATTTGAAGGAAGCTTCGGATAGGCAGAAGTCTTATGCCGATCTCAAGTGGTGGGATATAAAGTTTGCCGTGGGTGACCAGGTCTTTTTGAAGGTCTCGCCATGGAAGAAAGTGTTAAGATTTGGGAGAAAAGGCAAGTTGAGTCCAAGGTTCATTGGGCCGTATAAGGTGTTGAGAAGAGTGGGACCAGTAGCCTATCAGCTCGAGTTGCCAACAGAATTGAGTCATTCACGATGTGTTCCATGTCTCCATGCTTAGACGCTATCGTTCTGATCCATCGCATATTGTGGCAGTAGAGGAAATAGAGGTGAGTCCAGATTTGACGATAGAAGAAGAACCTGTACAGATCCTAGATCGAGATGTAAAAGTTTTGCGTAGGAAGTCAATTCCTTTAGTAAAGGTTTTATGGTGGAATCATGGCGTGGAAGAAGCTACGTGGGAACCGGAGGATGCGATGAGGCAGCACTTTCCTCAACTCTTTTGATCAGGTAATTTCGAGGATGAAATTTTCTTAAGGGGGTAAATTGTAACATCCTAAAAGTTAGAGTATTTTCTTATTATTTGTGTTGGCTTGGGTATGAATTTTGTGTGTTTAGCATAGTCTTGTAAAGGCTTGATTTTATTTAGGAAGCTAGAATAATTCTTAGTATAGTATATTTAATGAAGTGGATTAAGTGAACTTGACACTTAAGTTAATTTAAGTGTTAAATTAAGCACAAGAGGAGTTAATGGCAAGATGGTTAGGATGCAGGAAGAGTTGCTTGAGGTTAGAGGTTCGAGTAGCATGATTAGCATTTTGAAGACTTTATTTTTGTATCCTAGCATTAATGGACGGTCAAATTCTAATTATGATAGGTTGGACTTTCAAGTTTTGGTAAGTTGAATATTGGTTCAGGAAAGTTTGTACTTTGGGAAAGGAATCTTAAGGTTATGGAAGGATGGGGGGACATAAGGCTTGGCTTAAGGAAGATGTTTTGGAAACTATTCCAAGGCCTTTAGTGCTTGAATGTGGACGGCATGTGTGGCTAGGGGGTGGCCGATTGTTGATAGGAAGTTTGGGGGGGAAAAGTTGGCCAACTTGAGCATCTGTGCACCCTTTGGCATTTGTTTCTCTTTCTCTCCAAAAACTCCCTCTTTGGCCGAATGTACCTAGGCATTTTTGTGCAAATTTGCTTTGGATTTTAGCTCTCATTTTTGTGTTGAACCAAATTCTAATTCTTTCTCTCATTTCTCCTTTGAAATCGAAAACACATTTTGCATTTTAGTGCACTCTTTCTCCCATCTCTGTCTCTTTTCTTTCTTTTGGTATTTTCTCAAAATCACATTTCCTTTTTCTTTCTTTTGGCCGAATCTCTCTCTTCTCCAAACTCTCTTTTCTTTTCTTCCATTGTTGATTAAACCGAATCCTCCCTCTCTTATTTTTATTCTCTCCTCTACTCTCAAATTTCATTTCTTTTTAGTCTCAAATCAATTGATTTCTTCTTTTCAAAACCATAGCCGAAAATCCCTTCACCTTTTAACCATTTTTGCCGAAACTTTCCACTCTCTTTTGGTGTTGTTTTGGCCGAATATCAATAAGGGTAGATAATCTTTGGGTTTCCTTTAATCGATTTTGGAAGATAGGTATGTGTTCATGGCCGTATTTCTGTTATTTCTTTCTCTTTTCTAAGTCGTTTTCTTGTGGACAAAGGCCGAATCTTTTGGCAATTGTTTGCAAAGTTCTAACCAATTTTAGGAATCGATCATTCTTTTAGGCTCTTTGGGACTTCGGAAGCAATCGATCTAAGCCCCATTCCTTTAGCAATCGAAGTTGGTATGTCAAGTGGTAAGGATTCAATATTCTTTAAGTTGGTTGAGAAAGCCTAAGGCTAATGGGATTAAGATATGATGTTGGCCGAATGGTCTTGATTAAAGTATTGTGGTTTGGCCGAATGTAGGACAAGGTGATCTAGTGCGGTAGATCGGATATTTGGAAGTTAGTATTTGCGTTGGTGAAAGGTGTGTACCTTACACACTTTATAACTCGGTAATATGTATATATGTGTGTTAAATAACTATTTATGTTGTTAAAGCCGAAAACTATGAGATCTTGATATGATACCATGATGGGTATAAACAAGGAATCGGGTAAGTCCGTTTCGATATGACTTTTGCAATATGATGCATGATGATATGATTTATGATATGGAATTTCTATGTGATTTCCTAATAAAGTATAATGACATGATTTGTTTATCTATTACATTGGTATGGGTGATATGAGAGGAGGGGGAAGATTTGATATCCGTGTCTTTGGACACCAGAGGTTTGGCACCTCCAGTGATTTGGTATCACACTTGTGTCTTTGGACGCCAGAGGTTTGGCACCTCATAGCGACTCGTCCCTGTGGTCTAGCACCACCGTGGGTTGGCCCCACTTTTGAGATATGGGATCGTCGCTAGTGATTTGGTATCACACGTGGGTTGGCCCCACAGATGGATTATTCGTGACTTTGAGTCACTAGTGATTTGGTATCACATTTTTGGATATCGTGACTTCGGGTCACCAGTGGTTTGGCACCACCAGTGGTTTGGTACCACACGGGGTAGAAAAGGAGTTATGGTTGGCTAGGTTGGGTGCATAATATATATGTTGCTTGATTATAAATTGTGTAAGAATGTTGCATTAATCGAGGGAAGGATTTATGCACTGAGTCTTGGTGACTCACCTTCTCCCTTATCATTTCAGGTGATTCGTGAGATCGCGGATGAGGAGTCGAATGAACTCGAGGAGGCCATGCAATAAAATTTGATTTTTCATGAACTTCAATTTGGGGTACTTTAATTTATTTTAATTTGGTTTTTGTTTTATTTTGGGTTTGTAATAAGGCCTCTTTAATTATGTTTTTGGATTATTTATATGCTTTGGATATGTTTTAAATATGGCTTATAAATTATTTGGTTAATTTAATAATTGAGCCCAAAGTTCTCTAAAATAATAAAAACGCAATGGTTTTAAAATCTTACCATCGGGTAATATAAATCGTTTGATAGTAAAATATAGATTAAGTGTTTTCTACAATTTTAATGATTTCCAAATATTAAGTTTCTACATTCAAAATGCAAATGGTTTTCAAAGTAATAATTTGAGTTTTCTTAAAATGATATAAATGTTTTCTAACTTATGATTTATCAACTAAGTTTTAAAGTTTTATTTATGAAATTACAAAGTAAATTATCAGTTTAAACTTATTATACACCTGATTTCTACAAATATAGAATTTTCAAAGAGTTTTTCACAAAAATTTAATTGTTATTCGATTCTTTTCAAAATGTTTTCCTCAGTGACATACCAGATTCGGTCGTGGCGTATTGACTGGGTTTGGGGTGTTACAGAATTTGTGGGTAGATGTTTGACATGTCAGCAGGTAAAAGTGGAGCATCAATTTCCTTCGGGGTTATTGCAGCCGGTAAAGATCCCGCAATGGAAATGGGAGAGGATCACTATGGATTTTGTTAGTGGGCTACCCCTTACGCCTACTAAGAAGGATTCGATATGGGTAGTCATTGATCGATTGACGAAGTCCATTCATTTTATATCGGTGCGGGTCGATTACTCTCTTTAGAGGTTGGCTAAGTTGTATATAGCAGAGATTGTGAGGTTGCATGGAGTACCTATGTGCATCATCTTGGACAGAGACCCTAGGTTTACGTCAAGATTTTAGAGGGCATTGCAACAAGCGTTGGGTACAAAGTTAGATTTTAGTATGACGTTTCATCCGCAGACAGACAGACAGTCAAAAAGGGTGATTCAAATCTTGGAGGACATGCTGAGAGGTTGTATCATCGATTTCAAGGGTAGTTGGAAAGAATTTCTACCACTGGCAGAATTCGCATAAACAATAACTATCAGTCCAGTATTCGGATGGCGCCATATGAGGCATTGTATGGGCGGAAGTGTCGTACTCCTACGTGTTGGACAGAGTTGGGTGAGCGCCAACTATTGGGTCTAGAATTAGTGTTAGAAACTGAGAATAGGGTTGAGTTGATTCGGGCTAGGTTGAAGGAATCTTCTGATAGGCAAAAATCTTACGCTGACCTGAAACGGAGGGACATAGAATTTGCAGTGGGTGACCAAGTATTCCTAAAGGTGTCACCATGGAAGAAAATTCTAAGGTTTGGACGGAAGGGTAAGCTAAGCCCCAGGTTCACCGGGCCTTACCGTGTATTGAAGCGTGTAGGACCAGTTTCTTATCAGCTCGAACTACCTTCGGAGTTAAGTAAGATTCATGGTGTGTTTTATATCTCAATGTTGAGACGCTACCGTTCATACCCATCCCATGTGATACCATTGGAGGAACTCGAAGTAAGGCCTGATTTATCCTTTGAAGAGGAACCAGTTCAGATCTTGGAGCGGGATGTTAAAGTTTTACGAAGGAAAACGGTTTCTTTGGATAAGGTTCTATGGCAAAATCATGGGTCAGAGGAAGCTACATGGGAGCCGGATGATGTTATGCAATAGTAATACTCTCATCTCTTTTAACCAGGTAATTTCAAGGCTGAAATTACTTTAAGGGGGTAAAACTGTAACATACCAGATAGGGGCTCTACATTTGTACTGTGTTATGTGTGTACGCTATGCTATGTGTGTTATTCTGGTGTGTTTAGAGGTTTCAGAGAGGCTCGGGGTTAAGCCTAAGCCTTGGTAGAAATTTCATTTTTAGGCACTGCAAGGGAGAATTAGTTGAAGTGGAACTTAAGGGTACTCAAGGGGGGAAGTTAACACAAGAATATAACTTGTAAAGTGGCAAGGAGGCGCCACTAAGGGTGTAGGTAGGTGACGCCACAGGGAGGTGGGGAGGGAGCAGGTTCGAGTTGCGTTGACAGCAACTAGGAGTGTTTTTTTTATTTTATGCGCCTAAGGAGTCTGAGAGGGACTCTGCATGGGTGAGTATGGATTAAGTCAGAAGATATGAAGATGAGGATAAGAGGAAAATGTGGGATAGGATGTGAGCATAGGTGGTGGCCGAATGTTAGACACTAGGAGCAAGGGAGAGAAATCGGTTTTGGTGTGGCTAGGGTGTGCCAAATTTTTACTCTGGTGTATGGGTTTTTGTTCTCAAAAATAGTGCATTTTTAGCTTTTGGGTTAGTAGGTGCCAAAATTTATTTGGTAAGGTGAGAGTTCTCTTCTTATTTTAGGCATTTGAGGGTTCTTTTCTTCTTTTCTTTTTCTGCCAAAATCGAAACCACTTAGGTCCTGTCGAAATCCTTCTTCTTTACCCTTCTTAACACTTCTCCCTATCTTGTTCTATTTCTCTTCTCCCAATTGTTTCCTTCTCAAAAACTGAAACCCCTAACTCTATTCTCATCTCCACTTCCATGCTATAGACGAATGTCCCTTGTCCACAGTTCTTTTCTCTGTTTCTTCCACAAGTCGAATCTTCATAGCTTTTCTTCTATTCATCTTCTCTTCTGAATCTTTCTAAAACCAAAAACCCCTAGATCTCATCTGTGGTTTTGTTTTATTTCTTTCGGCCTCCAATCTTCTTCCTTGTCATTACCGAATCTTCTCTTAAGTGGTAGCCGAATCTCCTATGTTGAGGTAAGCATCGACTCCTGTTAATCATTCATGTTCTCTTTTGGATTTTGGAAGCCAAAATTGAATGGCTAATTGGTTTGGTAAGGCCATCGTTAGACTGATGCTTCTCACTGTTTCTTGTGTTCTCTTTGGGGCGCTATTCCAGGAATTGAAGGAGATCTGATCATCTAGGTTCATAAGCCAGAAACCGTTAACCTCTAAACCATATCTCTTCTTTCGGGATTTCAAGGTAAGGGTTTTCTCTTTGAATTGTATTTAGGATTCATTATCTTAATCGGTACTTTAACCCTACCTTGTCGTTTGACAACCATATTTCATTATAGGAGCATCTGACCAGATCTTTGATGGAATCCAATATCGATCAGGCAAAGGAGGGGGTTGGACTCGTGAACCCAACCCCAAAGTTTAATAGGTGTGCGTGTTTGCTGTTCGAGATTAGCCACCGGGTTGTGGGCCGGCTTCTGAGCAGAATAGTAGACAGATAGTAGTGGTTCCTATTAGTGATAGTGTCGACATAGAAAGTGTGGTATTGCGTGTTATCAGGTGTGTAAACCTTCACACACTCTATTTTATTTGTTCTGACAATTGTGTGGGCTGAAAAGCCAGAAAAGGTTGTGTAGACAATCGTGATGCCCTTAGGGGTAAAGCTAGGAATGCCAGGTACGCGACCGTATCATTTTCTTTACATGGAAGAATATATGTGTGGTAATCTATTGTGTTATGGATAGCATGTTGCATTCGTTAGGATATGTATCTAGCTCATGGGGCATGGGTTTGATATGAAGGGGAAGTGCATGATTATTTGGTCACATAGTGATCGGTGGCTATGCCATAATATATATATATATATGTATATGTATATATGTACATACATTAATTGGGTCACGTAGTGATCGGTGGTTAAGCCACGATATATATATTATTTGGTCACATTGTGATCGGTGGCTAAGCCACGATGTATTATTTGGTCATTTAGTGATCAGGTTATAACTGGCAGCATGACTGTCGAAATGGGGTGTAGTGGATGGAGGGTTGATTGTAGAAATTCCCACGGTGTGATGGGCTGGTACGTGTTGGTGTGAAGAGGAAGGAAAAGTTAGGTTTGGGTTGGGCTTATTGCATTCATGTGTTTGTATGTTTTTATATATATGGGCCAAGGGCCAACGTGTGGTTGTGGGCTATGAGCCGTCTGTATAATGTGGGAGATTTTACACACTGAGTCCCGGTGACTCACCCCTTTCTTTAATTTTTTTTCAGGTGATCAATAGGTCGTGGATGTGGGAGCCGAGGCGGACTTGTGGAGGTCATAAAAGACATTATTTTTATTCTATGAACTTTTCAAACTTAAAGTTGGTTTTTTTATTTAGGGTTTTCCCTGTAATAAGGCCTTTGGTGATTTTAAATTTGGTTTTAGTATTTATTTTGGTTACTTGTTATTAATAGATGCTCAAATCGGGATTTTTTTTCTAGAACGATTAAACAACTACCTTTTTAAAATAGTAGCGAATGGATTACATGTTATTTCGATAAAACTCTAGATTTCCTTAACAATGATAACTCTTGTCTAAGTAACCTTTATCTTGAAAGTCACCTGAAACTGATTGCTTAAACACAAAGTCGTTGCTTTAACTGGGAAGTTTTTTTGAAAAAAATTTTATGGTTTTCCCAAAGTCAATGTAAGATCGTTCCTAATTCACCCTGTGACATACCAGATCTGATCGTAACGTTTGGGCCGGGTTTGGGGTGCTACAGGTTATGTTCTTATTCCTCAACTATTTCACTTCTCGAGCCAAGATCTTAACCGACTCCTCTTCATAAGACATATCCGGTCTTATCTCAATTTCCGTTGAAGGAATCACATGCGAAGGATTGGAGTGATATCATCGCAACATCGACACATGGAACACATTATGAATCTTTTCTAATTCCACCAGCATGGCAAAATGGTAAGCTACTGGTCCAATTCTGTCGGTAATTTTATACGGCCCTATGAATCTTGGACTTAATTTCCTTTTTCGTCCAAATCTTATGATCTTCTTCTATAGGGATACTTTCAAAAACACTTTGTCACCCACATCAAACTCAATTTCTTTTCTTTTCAAATCCACATACGACTTCTGTCGGTCCGAAGCAACTTTCAGACCATCACAGATCACTTTCACTTTCTCTTCAGTTTCTTCCACTAGATCGACCCCATGTATTCGCTTCTCACCAAGCTTGGTCCAATACAAAGGAGTTCAACACTTACGACCATACAAGGCCTCATACGGAGCCATCCGTATACTCGACTGATAATTGTTGTTGTAAGCAAATTCGACCAAAGGTAGATATCTCTCCCAACTACCTTCGAATTCTAACATACAACATCGAAGCATATCTTCAAGGACTTGAATCACTCTTTCAGACTGACCATCAGTTTGCGGATGGAATGCAGTACTGAAATTTAACCTCGTACCCATGGCTTCTTGAAATCTCACTATTTCTTGCACACCATGTAATCTCACTATTTCTGCCTTATACAATTCGGCTAACTTATCCAGTGAGTAATCAACACGCACTGGAATAAAATGAGCCGACTTCGTCAATCTGTCCACAACAACCTACACAACATCTTTCTTTTTGGGACTCAGAGGTAACCCCGTCACCAAATCCATGGTAACCCCATCCCATTTCCATTCAGGTACCATCACAGGCTAAAGTAATCCTGAAGGCACTTGATGCTTAGCATTCACCTGTTGACGAATCAGACATTTTGCCACAAACTCTGAAATGTCTCTTTTCATACCCGGCCACCAATAAAACTTTCTCAAATCATTGTACATTTTTGTACTGCCTAGGTGTACTGAAAATAACCACTATGTGCCTCATGCAAAACTTTTCGGATCAACTCATCATCTTTGGGTACACAGATTCTATCATGATACATCAAACAATCATCCGAGCTCACTCTGAAATTAGTATCATTTCCCGATCTACACTTAGCTCTCTTAGCTTGCATCTCACTGTCATTTCTCTAAGCTTACTTATCTATTGAACAAATAGTGGCCTAGCTCTCAACTCGGCCAATATAGTCCTATCATCAGACAATGCCAAACTCGTGCTCATGGCTCTCAAAGCATACAGGGATTTCCTACTCAGGGCATCCGCAACCACATTCGCTTTTCCCGGATGGTAATCAATGATTAACTCATAGTCCTTCAATAGCTCAAGCCATCGCCATTGTCCCAAATTCAAATCCTTTTGATCCATCAAACACTTCAAACTCTTGTGATCTATAAAGATTCAACACTTCTCATCATATAAGTAATGCCGCCAAATCTTTAATGCGAAAATAATCGCAGTGAACTCCAAATCATGAGTCGGATAATTCTTTTCATGTTGTTTTAGCTGCCTCAAGGCGTAAGCGACTACCTTACTCTTTTGCATCAACACACAACTGAGACCATTTAACGAGGCGTCACTATAAACCATGAACTCTTTCTTCGATTCTGGTTGAACCAAAACCGGCGCCTCAGTCAACAATGTTTTCAAACTCTTAAAACTCTGTTGACATGTCTCAGTCAAATCAAACGTGACATCCTTATGCAATAATTTCTTCATTGGGGTAGCAATCATGGAAAACCCCTTTACAAAACGTCTGTAGTACCCTGCTAGTCCCTAAAAGCTTTTGACTTCTGACACGTTCTTCGGCGGTTTCCAATCCATAATAGCCAAAATCTTACCCGGGTCAAATCTAATACCATCTCCCGACACAATGTGTCCTAAGAATCCAATCTCTCGGAGCAAAAACTCACTTTTACTAAATTTAGCATACAACTACTTATCTCTTAAGGTCTGTAAGACGATTCTCAAATATTCTGCATGATCACTCTCATTCTGAGAATAGATCAATATGTCGTCAATGAAGACAACCATAAACTTATCCAAATATGGTCGGAATACACGATTCATCAAATTCATGAAAATCGCAGGAGCATTTGTTAAACCGAATGGCATGACCAGAAACTCACAATGGCCATACCTCATCCAAAACACAGTTTTTAACACATCCTGCCCATTTACTCTCAACCGGTAATAACTAGAACTCAAATCTATCTTGGAGAATACTGTAGCTCCTTTCAGTTGGTCAAATAGGTCACCTATCCTTGGTAAAGGATACCAATTTTTCACCGTCACCTTGTTGAGTTGTCTGTAGTCTATGCACAATCTCATCGACCCAACTTTCTTCTTCACAAACAATACTGGAGCACCCCATAGTGAGTAGCTCGGTCTCACAAAATCTTTATCCATCAATTCTTGCAACTGAACCTTTAGTTCTTTCAACTTTAATGGTGTCATCATGTACGGAGCAATCGAAATAGGTGTCATTCTCGGAACTAACTCAATCCCAAACTCGACCTCTCTCATTGGAGGTAATCTGGGTAATTCCTCCGGGAATACATCCAGATACTCATATACCACCGGTACTGATTCAATCTCCACCTTAGACTCTTGAGTATTCAATACAAATGCAAGATAGGACTCACATCCCTTTCTCAAGCATTTCTCAGCCACTAAGGAAGAAATCATCATCAGTAGATTATCTGACTCACTTGATTCAACTCGAATAATATCTCCATTCTCATATTTCATCTCGATAAACTAACTACCACAGTTCACTAAGACACTATGTGTAGTCAACCAATCCATGCCAAGGATTAAATCAAACTCATCAAACAGCAACAACATCAGGTTTGCCGAAACACAATGACTCTCAAACATCAAAGGATAATTCTTACACACCTTGTCCACTAACACATGCTTACCTAACGGGTTTGACACCTTAACCACAATGTCCGTAGAATCAACAGTCATACTCAAACTAGACGCCAATCTCATGCAAATATAAGAGTGAGTAGACCCTGGATCAATTAAAGCAATAACAAAGGTGTCATAGAGAGAAAAAGTACCCATTATCACATCTGGGGAGGATGCCTCTTCGCGAGCGCTAATGGCATACGTCCTTGCAGGTGCTCGACCCTCCGGTCTCACAATAGAATCTCGTGATGCACCTCTACCACTAGTTCCCCCTTCCGTGTTCTTTAGTGGCCTACCCCTTGTACGTACATTGCTAGATCTTATCTCTTGCTTCTCTTCCTTATCATCCCTATTGGGAAATTTCTGATAAAATGGTCGGGGAACCACACTTATAAAAGTTTAAATCATACTCCAACACTCTCCAAAGGTGATATCGCCATAACTTGAACACTCCAGTTTATTCTTTGGATTGCCCACACTTTCAATCGAGGTGGCTTGGACTCTTGAACCCAAATGAGTGTTGCCTTGATCTCTAGGTGAATATTTAACTATGTAGTGGTTCGAGGATTCGCCTCATTGGATCTTTTCGATTGAGCTTGGTGTGATTTGCCCATCGACTATTTTCTCGCATCTCGGGCCTCACTCACCGCCCTCCTCTTTTCCTTACTCAATTTTTCGGCCTTACTGGCCCTATCAACTAACACTATGAACTCTTTCAATTCAAAATACCAACCATGAGTTTGATATCCTCATTCAGTCCATCTTCGAACCTTTTACATAAAACGATCTCCGTCGATACACATTCTTGAGAATATTTGCTAAGCCTAACAAACTCGTGCTCATATTCTACTACTGACATTCTTCCTTGCTTCAACTCAAGAAATTCCTTCCTTTTTCGATCAGTGAATCATTGGCTTATATACTTTCTTCGGAACTCTTCGAGAAAGAAGTACCACGTCACCCACTCCTTCGAGATCACTGACGTGAATATTTTCCACTAATGGTATGCCAAGTCCCTCAGCAAAAATATGGCACACTTCAAGCTCTCTTCGGGTGTACATGAGAGTTCAACGAATACCCTCATTGAGTTCTCTAGCCAGAACTTTATCCTCTCAGGGTCATCATCTACTTTAGCTCTAAACTCCTCAGCCCCGTGTTTCCTAATCTTATCCATCGGGGGCTTCGTTACTCTCACTACTTTTATACCTTGAGGAGCCACTGGATTGGTTGAGGTATAGGAGGAGGTAGAGGAGGAGGTAGAGGAGGTTGAGCATTAGGGTTTGGTCAAACATACGCCGAGTACCAGTTACTCATCATCTGGAGAAAGGCTTCCCGAGCCTCGTCTCCTTGACCCCAGTCTCGGGTTCACTCTACACAGGCGCGATCCCTTGCGCGGGAGCTAACGAATTACTAGCTGCATCATTAGCAACCGATTGATCGGGATCCATACACTATATAAAAACAAGTTTAAAATCATCAGAAGCCACCACACTATCATTATACACTTATGGCATGTATAGCTAGACTCTTATACCTACTATGGTAGTCCTAGAAACGACTAAACCATAACTTTGATACCACCAAATATTACACCCCTTACCCGTAATTTTTGCTAGAATCGGGCCTGAGGCATTACAGGAAAAAACCCCACAATCGTCACTTAGACTCATTGTGACACTCTCTTAAGTCACCTCATCACCTCGTCCTCGACTTACGAGACCTCACACATACACAGGAGGCTCTCGAGACTACATCGAAACTTTTTTGATTCTTAAAATTTTCTTCATTTTAATAGGGACTACACGCCCGTGCTAGATGACACACACCAGTGGGTCGTCACACATGCCCATGTTCATAAACCATGCATGAAAACTCAAGCATTCTGCCAATGCCCCATGGTTAGGGCACACGCCCGTGCTCACCACCCATGGTTCACATTGACTATCTCACACGGCCTTGAGTCTAGGCACATGCCCATGTGGCTAGCCCGTGGCCTACACTACTCAACTCTGCCAAAGTGACATGGCCAATGCACATAATCGTGTGCTGGTCGTGTGTCGCATATGGCCGAGGCACATGCTCGTGTGCTTATCCACATGGACAAGAACAAAGCTAATTGCCAAGTTCTTTTCACTCCTCAAACATACACAACATGCACTCATCCAATTCATATTAAGCACAAACTCACATGGATAACTACATCTTTTCATATAATAAAATAGCCAACAACTATGGCATTATACAAAATAGATTATCCATCTAAAGGCCAACACATCTCAGCCATTTACAACAAAATTTACTAACTTATCTAGCCTCTATACATGACATATATGAAACATCAAGTCTACTGTACCAGAGTAAGCTGATAGTGTGGGCGATCTTTCGATTAATCCACGTATCTTGATTCAACCCTCTTTCTCTATAGACAAAGGAAAAGAAAAGAAGTAAGCCTTGAGCTTAGTAAGTTTACACATAAAAAATTTAAGCATTCTAGTATAAACTAAACAACAATTGCCATTATACTACCAAATAAATTCACATCCACAATTATTCTTACTCTTTCTATCCCCCATTTCCAACACATCATGAGTCACATTTATAATTACATGCACCCTACACTCAATATCACATTTACTAAATATACAACACATCATTATTCTTAATAATACATCAACACACCTGTAAACATGAAGAACTACACTATCAATCTCGTTAACACCTTCACTCGTAGGGATCACAGTGATTTGCTTATCCCGCTCCGAAGTCAGCCCACAACCCGGTGGAAAGTCTCGAATAGTGGACACCACACGTTTTTTATACTTAGGGGTAGGGACTACGAGTCCAACCCCTTCCTTTGCTTGACTGGTATTCGATTCCATGAAAAAGATCTTGGTTAGAAGATTAGGTTAAGGTATTGAAGAAGATAAAAGTAAGAACACACGCTCAAATGAAGAGGTTTCTTACCTAGATCGATAGAAATCGAAAGCTTCAGGATTGCATTAAGAAATCGGCTGAGTCCCTACACAATCTCCACATTAGAATCGGTCCCCCAAACATAAATTAGAAGAAGTAGCCTTTCAGCCAAACCAGTTGATAAATAATCCCTTACCACTATTCAGCCTACCACACTTACCAAGAATCTTCCAACCGTAAGCCAGACATAGAAAAGAATACGAATATGAAGCCCCTCCTACATTCGGCCAAAGTACCCAAAGTACCAAGTTAACCCCTTTGGTTTAACAACCAGCAAGGGAATAAGAAAGAACCAAAAAAAAGAAGAAGATGCTTACCACCAAACAGGAAGGAATCGATTTGAGAAAGTTAAGGGAATGAGTGATAGCAATCCCCTGAAATAAGAACGAACGAAGAGAAATGAACAGTCAGAGATTCGACTTTGAGTAGAAGAAATGGAAGGAAAGATTAATTACTCACCAAAGAGTGAGATGAAGATTCGGCTATAAGAAACAAATGGAAGCAAAAGAAATGAAGAAAGCACCACTCATTACTCTTATGTTCGACTAGAATAGAAAATGGTAGAGGGGAGGGAGAATTTTGGCTTGACAAAGAAGAAGGTGATAGGAGGGTTTGGCTAAGGGGAAGTGAAGGGTAAAGTAAGTATGAAGCAAAAGAAAAAGAGGGTTGTAAAAGAAAGAACCAAAATGGTGTGAAGGAATTCGGCTAAACACCAAAGAAAATGATTTGATCCGAAAGCAAAAGAAAGAACAAATGATACTTACTAAGAAGAGATTACTTGCCAAAAATGAAAAGGGTTAAGAACATATAGCACCTTCAAAGTTAAGCTAACCAAAGTGCACCAAAAAACATCACACCTTCACTCTCAAAATCGAAAATGTCAAAAGCAACTAGATTAGGTTTCGGCACAACGCTAGCTATCACTAACCCGAATCCAACTCCCCTTAACAAGCTTCCACACCTGCCAACATTCTCACCAAGCCTCAAATCCCACAATTTTCTCCTACATTCACTCTCCTCCCATCATTCAAATCAGTTTGAATAATTCACCTCAAATGCCTCTCCACCACTTATTTAAAATGTTTGAATTATTCCACTCCCACACTTCAAGGTCCCTAGCCGAATGCATCACCTCTCATCCTGACGCCAAAATAAACACCAAAAAGGCATACCATGTGACTCGAACCTGCTCCCTCACTGCTCTCCTGTGGCGTCACTTACATGCATCCTAAGTGGCTTCTCCTTGCCACTTTGACACTCCTTTTCTTATGTCAAAAAACAAAAGCAATCATCCTTAAAGCCTGACCCAGCTAGCTCTCCTCTAAAGTGCCCAAAATTTAAAATTTCACCAAGGCTTCGGCTTAACCAAGAGCCTTCCCGGGCCCCCCTAAAACACAACAAATTAACAAATAAATCATACCAAACACACAAAAACATAACAGATACAAATCCCCTAATTCCCGGATGATACAATTCATCTATAATCAACTCATATTAAAGCACAAACTCACATGGATAACTACATCTTTTCATATAATAAAATAACCAACAACTATGGCATTATAAAAAATAGATTATCCATCTAAAGGCCAACACATTTCAGCCATTTACAACAAAATCTACTAACTTGTCTAGCCTCTATACATGCCATATACGGAACATCAAGTCTACTATACCAGAGTAAGCTGATAGTGTGGGCGATCTTTCGATTAATCCACGTATCTTGATTCAACCCTCTTTCTCTATAGACAGATGAAAAGAAAAGGAGTAAGCCTTGAGCATAGTAAGTTTACACATAAACAATTTAAGCATTCTAGTATAAACTAAACAACAATTGGCATTATACTACCAAATAAATTCACATCCATAATTATGCTTACTCTTTCTATCCCTTACCACATTTCCAACACATCATGAGTCACATACTCATAATTATTGACATGCACCCCGCACTTAATATCACATTTACTCAATATACAACACATTATTATTCTTAATAATACATCCACACAGCTAATTTCTCAGTGATTTTGCACTTAGCCCACCACAATCAATTTATAAGGTAGTATCGCACTTAACCTACTAACAAAGGTATTTATAGTGGTTTCGCACATAGCCCACTAAATAATATACTTAACTATGGTATCGCACACAGCCCATCGTTGTTAAGTATTAATGTGGTATCGCACTTCGCCCACCATCAAGCATTATCATTACACATTCATATATCTACTTGTAATCTATTCATCCATTCACAACTACTATCTTATTCACTCCTCTAGAACCGCATAGGTTCTCAATCATTCTACACACTAGCTAGCATTAAGAATGTAAATGAATATATGCATCGTTTGTACGTAAACTTACCTCAGTACTCAAAAGTATTAAAATGTGCAATTTAGTCCACCACCTTGCTCTTACCTTGGTTTCGATCCGGATTCATTTTTCTTGATCTATAATGATAAATCAACTCATTCAATACACACATTGACTAAATTGACCATTATCTCATACTTTGGAAAAATTACCATATTGCCCCTAAACTTTCTCATATTTACTCATTTGCCCCAAGGCTTGTACAATGATTTTTATTCAACTTTCTAGTCTTTTATGCTTAGCCAAACCATTTACTCAACTAAAGCAATCATCAATTCTCACTAAATCACACATGTATGACCAAACTCAAGACTTTCACAAACAAGTCCCTACATGCATTTTTCATGGAAATCACTTAGCAAAAGATGTTTCTACCACGTCAAGCTTTCATATTCTTCCATAAAACATCAAAATACATGCATACCAAACATGGGTACATTTTTGAACATCCATCTTAGCTCAACATATAGCTAAAAAATAGCTTACTCATGCTACTAAGACTTCAAAAATATGAAGAATATCAAAAACGGAGCTAGAATACACTTACTAGCTAGCTTGAAAAGTTGAAGACCCTAACAATGGCTTCTTGAAAATTTTAGCAGCCTTGGAGAAGAAGATGAATGAAAATTCTATCATCTTTTCCCATTTTAATCATTTAATTGTGAAATGACTAAAATGCCCTTTTTTGACAAACTTTTTATTTTAACTCATCCATGCCCAATTTTGTCCAAAAATTAGAAATTGGGAAATTACTCTTTAAGGATCTTTAATTGATATTCTAAAGCTATTTCATACAAATAACTTCTAGAATTTCACATTTTTCAACTTTTGCAATTTAGTCCTTTTGGACAATTCAACCGCAATTTCACAAAATTGCTTCATGAAACTTTCACACTAACATGAAAACATCGCATAAACCTCAAAAGCTCATACATATACCTTAGATTTGTGGTTTCGCACCACTATTCTAACTAGGCCCTAGATCGGGATGTTAAAACTCTCCCCCTTTTAGAGATTTTTGCCCCCAAAAATCTTACCAGTAAAGAGGTTTGGATGTTACTCTCTCATAGCTTCTTCCGTCTCCCACGTAGCCTCTTCCACACCGTGTTTTTGCCACAACACTTTCACTAGGGTTATGTAACATCCCAGATAGGGGGCTCTGCATTTGTACTGTGTTATGTGTGTATGCTGTGCTATGTGTGTTATTTTGGTGTGTTTAGAGGTTTTAGGGAGGCTCGGGGTTAAGCTTGAGCCTTGGTAGAAATTTTGTTTTTAGGCACTATAAGGGAGAATTAGTTGAAGTGGGCCTTAAGGGTACTCAAGGGGGAAGTTAACACAAGAATCTAACTGGTAAAGTGGCAAGGAGGCGCCACTAAGGGTGTAGGTAGGTGATGCCATAGGGAGGTGGTGAGGGAGCAGGTTCGAGTTGCGTTGACAGCAACTAGGAGTGTTTTTTTTTATTTTATGCGCCTATGGAGTCTGAAAGGTGGTTTTGGCTGGGACTCTGCATGGGTGAGTATGGATTAAGTCAGAAGATATAAAGATGAGGATAAGAGGAAAATATGGGATAAGATGTGAGTGTAAGTGGTGGTCAAATGTTGGACACTAGGAGCAAAGGGGAGAAATATATTTTGGTGTGGCTAGGGTGTGTCGAATTTTTACTCTGGTGTATGGGTTTTGGTTCTCAAAAATAATGCATTTTTGGCTTTTGGGTTAGTAGGTGCCGAAATTTGTTTGGTAAGGCGAGAGTTCTCTTCTTATTTTCGGCATTTGAGGGTTCTTTTCTTCTTTTGTTTTTTGCCAAAATTGAAATCACTAAGGTCTTGCCGAAATCCTTCTTCTTTACCCTTCTTAACACTTCTCCCTATCTTGTTCTATTTCTCTTCTCCCAATTGTTTCCTTCTCAAAAATCAAAACCCCTAACTCCATTCTCATCTCCACTTCATTCTATAGCCGAATGTCCCTTGTCTACAGTTCTTTTCTCTGTTTCTTCCACAAGCTGAATCTTTATAGCTTTTCCTCTGTTCATCTTCTCTTCTGAATCTTTCTAAAACTGAAAACCCCTATATCTCATCTGTGGTTTTATTTTATTTCTTTCGGCCTTTAATCTTCTTCCTTGTCATTGTCGAATCTTCTCTTAAGTGGTAGTCGAATCTCCTGTGTTGAGGTAAGCTTCGACTCGTATTAATTTTTTATGTTCTCTTTCGGGTTTTGAAAGCCAAAATTGAATGGCTAATTGGTTTGGTAAGGCCATTGTTAGACTGATGTTTCTCACTATTTCTTGTGTTCTCTTTGGGGCGCTATTTTGAGAATTGAAGGAGATCTGATCATCTAGGTTCATAAGCCTTTATCTTGAAAGTCACCTAAAACTGATTACTCAAACACGAAGTCGTTGCTTTAACCGAGAATTTTTTGAAAAAATTTTATGGTTTTCCCAAAGTCACTGTAAGATCGTTCCTAATTCACCATGTAACATACCAGATCCGATCGTAATGTTTGGGCTGGGTTTAAGGTGTTACATTTTGGTATCAGAGCCAAGGTTACAAAACTTGGGCTGTGAAATGGGATCGAAAGGGTTGTATAAAATCAAAGTAAGTATTAAGGTTTTGATCAAGATATGGCATCCGAGTCCACCGACAACCAATCCACGCAGGTAAGTGTTCTAATTCCTGGTAATGTATGCATGAAATGCTTATTTGATTAGATGGATATGTTGTTAGCATAGGGGAACTTAAACTTTAGGGACTGAAACCTCTAGCTTGTGACATGTTCGACGAAAACTACTCTTTAAAGCTAGGTTACATAAAATTGCTTGGTATTAAGACAGTGGAAGATACTAACTCATAAAACTTTTAATCAGATTAAGTCGCAAATGTTAGTTGTGAGCACTAGGGGGCGTGGTGTGCGCGACCGCGATAGAGGCAAGATTGTTGTGTCAGAACCGATAGGGTCTGGTCATAAGTCAAGAAATGAGAAGCCAATGCCACCAGCTGTGGAAGCAAAATATCAGGACCAAATGGGCGGAGACGATGTGCTGTCTCAGGCGATATTATGGGTATTAGAGAGAGTCGTCGGGGCAGGCATGGGTACAGGGGCTCAAAAATCCGTGTTAGAGGGATGGTCTGAGGGATGGCCTGGGGGATAGTGACCACAGACCATGAACATTGTGTTCAGTTTGAGGATGGTCTGAGGGATGACCTGCGTGTACTGATAGCTCCTCAACGAGAAAGGGAGTTTGCGATTTTGGTAGAAAAGGCTAAGATAGCTGAGGAAGTTAAGTGGTTCGAGAAGTGGAATCAGGATAGGGACAGAGATAGGAATAAGAGGTGTTTTGGATCGTCGGGGTCAATGGGGCATTTTCAGAAAAGACCTAAAATGGATGGGCTGAGTCGGGGTGTGAGATCTGGGGGTAATAGTCAGCCTCAGAGGTGTGGCCAATGTAATAAATTTCATTCGGGCAAATGTTGGATAGGTGACAGAATATGTTTCAGGTGTGGGTCTACTGATCATCAGGTTAGGGATTGCCTACAAGATCGGGGTGGTGCAGGACCGTAGGACAGGCTAACGCTCAGCCAGGTATAGGAGGTCAACAACCGCAGAGAGGTAATGGTCTAGCCAGAGAGGGTAATGGTTATGGTCGGGGCCGTGGAGCACTAGGCAGAGGTGCAGGGAACACCGATGCATGACAGTCGGGGTTGGTCTATGCAGCTGGACGTCGAAAGGAAGGGGATGCACCGTATGTCATAACCAGTACATTCTTGATTTTAGTTTTCCTTTTTGCATTAATTAACATTGGATCGACGTATTCTTATGTTGCTGGTGAAGTATCTGGAACCTTAAGTATAGACTCTAAGATTATTTCTAAGGAGATGATAGTAATTAGCTCGCTAGGTCAGTCGATAGTGGTGAACATATTGTATAGGGATGTGCCTCTAGAAGTGCAAGGGGTAGTTTTTTCGGCAGATTTAATGGAACTGCTGTTTGGGGAGTTCGACCTGATCTTAGGAATAGGCTGGTTAGTGAGATATCGAGCAAATTTAGACTGTGCAGCCTAGCGTATGGTACTAAGGACCCTTCAAGATGATGAAGTGGTGATAATAGGGGAAAGGAGGAACTACTTGTCTAATGTAGTGTTCGCTCTAAAGGCTGAAAGAATGGTGAGAAAAGGATGTAGGGCATTCATAGCTTTTGTTTGTGCTCTAGAGGTCCAAAATTCAACTGTGGGGAATGTTAGGACGGTGAGGGAATTTTTTGTTGTTTTCCCAGAAGAACTTTCAAGACTACCCCCGGATCGCGAGGTGGAGTTCAGAATTGATCTTCTTCCGGGACAGCACCAGTATCCATTGCACCATATAGAATGGAGCCGAAGGAGTTGGTAGAACTAAAAGCTCAGATTTAGGAACTATTGGATCAGGGTTTCATCCGACCAAGTGTATCACCTTGGGGAGCGCCAGTGCTATTTGTTAAGAAGAAGGATGGATCAATGCGTATGTGCATTAACTACTGCCAATGAACAAGTTGACTATCAATAACAAGTATCCGTTGCCAAGGATTGATGACTTGTTCAATCAATTGAAAGGGGCGTCAGTTTTCTCAAAGATAGACTTGAGATCAGGATATCATAAGCTTAAGGTCAAGGAATCATACATTCATAAGATAGCTTTCAGGACCTGTTATGGCCATTACGAATTTTTGGTGATGCCGTTTGGGTTGACCAATGCACCAGCAGCATTTATGGATATGATAAACCAGGTTTTCCAACCTTATTTGGACCAGTTTATCGTAGTATTTATAGATGATATCCTGGTATATTCAAGGTTGGAGGAGGAGCACGATTCGTATCTTCGAGTGGTTTTACAAATCCTGAGGGAGAAATAATTGTATGCAAAATTCAGTAAGTGCGACTTTTGGCTAAGTGAGGTTACTTTTCTGGGACATGTTGTGTCGACGGAAGGGGTCAGAGTTAATCCTCAAAAAATTAAAGCTATCATGGATTGGAAATCACCCGGGTCTGCGTGATAGAAATCCAGAGTTTCCTTGGTCTTGCTGGATACTACAAGAGGTTCGTTGAGGGATTCTCCTTGATTGTGGTACCTTTAACTAAGTTGTTGAGGAAGGGAGTACCTTTTGTGTAGGGTGATAAGCAGCAGGAAAGTTTTGAGAAGCTGAAGAGGGTGTTGACGGAAGCTCCAATTTTGATTCAATCGTTGGCTGGAAAGGAGGTCGTGGTTTACTGTGATGCTTCACACACGGGGTTAGGATGTGTGTTAATGCAAGGTGGGAAAGTTGTTGCTTATGCATCTCGACAGTTAAGACCGCATGAGCTAAATTATCCCACACACGATTTTGAGTTGGCAGCGGTGGTATTTGCCTTGATGATCTGGAGACGTTATCTGTATAGAGAGAAATCCATCATCTATACAGATCATAAGAGTTTGAAATATCTCCTTACCTAGAAAGAGTTGAACTTGAGGCAGATGAGGTGGATTGAGTTATTAAAAGATTACGATTGTTCAATTGAATACCATTCGGGTAAAGCTAACGTGGTGGCAGATGCGCTAAGTCGGAAGGTAATCTCGGATCTGAGGGCGATGTTCGCCCATCTGAGCTTGTATGAGGATGGGAGGTTATTACCGAGCTTCAAGTGAAGCCAACGTGGGTAGATTAGATTAATGAGAAGCAGTTGTAGGATGATGACTTAAGTGCTCGATTATCTCAAGTGCAACATGGAGAAGTAGGGGATTATAATCTGAACGATGATGGGGTCTTGTGTTTCCGAAAGAAAGTTTGCATGCCGCGGGACGTGGAATTGAGGCGGATGATTCTCCAGGAAGTGGATAGTAGCCCATACGCTATTCATCTGAGAGGAAGTAAAATGTATCGGGATCTACGGGAACAATTTTGGTGACTAGGTCTGAAGCGAGAGGTAACCGAATTTGTGGGTAGATGTTTGACATGTCAGCAGGTAAAAGCGGAGCATCAATTTCCTTCGGGGTTATTGTGCTGGTAAAGATCCCGCAATGGAAATGGGAGAGGATCACTATGGATTTTGTTAGTGGGCTACCCCTTATGCCTACTAAAAAGGATTCGATATGGGTAGTCATTGATCGATTGACGAAGTCCGCTCATTTTATACCGGTGCGGGTCGATTACTCTCTTCAGAGGTTGGATAAGTTGTATATAGCGAAATTGTGAGGTTGCATGGAGTACCTGTGTCCATCATCTTGGACAGAGAGCCTAGGTTTATGTCAAGATTTTGGAGGGCATTGCAACAAGTGTTGGGTACAAAGTTAGATTTTAGTACGGCGTTCCATCCGTAGACGGATGGACAGTCAAAAAGGGTGATTCAAATCTTTGAGGACATGCTGAGAGGTTGCATCATCGATTTCAAGGGTAGCTAGGAAGAACTTCTACCATTGGCGGGATTCGTATATAACAACAACTATCAGTCCAGTATTCGGATAGTGCCATATGAGGCATTGTATGGGCGGAAGTGTCATACTCCTACGTGTTGGACAGAGTTGGGTGAGTGTCAACTATTGGGTCTAGAATTAGTGTTAGAAACTAAGAATAGGGTTGAGTTGATTCAGGCTAGGTTGAAGGAAGCTTCTGATAGGCAGAAATCTTACGCTGACTTGAAACGGAGGGACATAGAATTTGCAGTGGGTGACCAAGTATTCCTAAAGGTGTCACCGTGGAAGAAAATTCTAAGGTTTGGACGGAAGGGTAAGCTAAGCCCTAGGTTCATCGGGCCTTACCGTGTATTGAAGCGTGTAGGACCAGTTGCTTATCAGCTCGAACTACATTCAGAGTTAAGTAAGATTCATGGTGTGTTTCATATCTCAATGTTGAGACGCTACCATTCAGACCCATCCCATGTGATACTATTGGAGGAACTCGAAGTAAGGCCTAATTTATCCTTTGAAGAGGAACCAGTTCAGATCTTGGAGCAAGATGTTAAAGTTTTACGAAGGAAAACGGTTCCTTTGGATATGGTTTTGTGGCAGAATCATGGGTCAGAGGAAGCTACATGGGAGCCGGAGGATGTTATGCAACAGCAATACTCTCATCTCTTTTAACCAGGTAATTTCGAGGCCAAAATTTCTTTAAGGGGGTAAAACTATAACATCCCAGATAGGGGGCTCTACATTTGTACTGTGTTATGTGTGTACGCTATGCTATGTGTGTTATTTTGGTGTGTTTAGAGGTTTCGAGGAGGTTCGGGGTTAAGCCTGAGCCTTGGTAGAGATTTCATTTTTAGGCATTGCAAGGGAGAATTAGTTGAAGTGGGCCTTAAGGGTACTCAAGGGGGGTAGTTAACATAAGAATATAACTTGTAAAGTGGCAAGGAGGTGCCACTAAGGGTGTAGGTAGGTGACGCCACAGGGAGGTGGGGAGGGAGCAGGTTTGTGTTGCGTTGACAACAACTAGGAGTGTTTTTTCATTTTATGCGCCTAAGGAGTCTGAGAGGTGGTTTCGGCTGGGACTCTGCATGGGTGAGTATGGATTAAGTCAGAAGATATGAAGATGAGGATAAGAGGAAAATGTGGGATAGGATGCGAGCGTAGGTGGTGGCTGAATGTTAGACACTAAGAGCAAGGGAGAGAAATCGATTTTGGTATGGCTAGGGTGTGCCAAATTTTTACTTTGGTGTATGGGTTTTTGTTCTCAAATATAGTGCATTTTCAGCTTTTGGGTTAGTAGGTGCCAAAATTTGTTTGGTAAGGTGAGAGTTCTCTTCTTATTTTTGGCATTTGAAGGTTTTTTTCTTCTCTTCTTTTTCTGCCAAAACCGAAACCACTTAGGTCTTATCGAAATCCTTCTTCTTTACACTTCTTAACACTTCTCCCTATCTTGTTCTATTTCTCTTCTCCCAATTGTTTCCTTCTCAAAAACCGAAACCCCTAACTCCATTCTCATCTCCACTTCCATGCTATAGACGAATGTCCCTTGTCCACAGTTGTTTTCTCTATTTCTTCCACAAGTCGAATCTTCATAGCTTTTCTTCTGTTCATCTTCTCTTCTGAATCTTTCAAAAACCAAAAACCCCTAGATCTCATCTGTGGTTTTGTTTTATTTCTTTCGGCCTCCAATCTTCTTCCTTTTCATTGCTGAATCTTCTCTTAAATGGTCGCCGAATCTCCTATGTTGAGGTAAGTGTCGACTCCTGTTAATCCTTCATGTTCTCTTTTGGATTTTGGAAGCCAAAACCGAATGGCTAATTGGTTTGGTAAGGCCATCGTTAAACTGATGCTTCTCACTATTTCTTATGTTCTCTTTGGGGCGCTATTCCAGGAATTGAAGGAGATCTGATCATCTAGGTTCATAAGCCAAAAACCGTTAACCTCTGAACCATATCTCTTCTTTCGGGATTTCAAGGTAAGGGTTTCTCTTTGGATTGTATTTAAGATTCATTATCTTAATCGATACTTTAACCCTACCTTGTTGTTTGACAACCATATTTCATTATAGTAGCATCTGACCAGATCTTTGATGGAATCCAATATCGATCAGGCAAAGGAGGGGGTTGGACTCGTGAACCCAACCCCAAAGTTTAAGAGGTGTACGATGTCTGCTGTTCGAGATTAGCCATTGGGTTGTGGGCCAGCTTCTGAGCAGAATAGTAGACAGATAGTAGTGGTTCCTATTAGCGATAGTGTCGACATAGAAAGCGTGGTATTGCGTGTTATCAGGTGTGTAAACCTTCACACACTCTATTTTATTTGTGCTAACAATTGTGTTGGCTGAAATGCTGGAAAAGGCTGTGTAGACAATCGTGATGCCCTTAGGGGTAAAGCTAGGAATGCCAGGTACGCGACCGTATCATTTTCTTTACATGGACGAATATATGTGTGGTAATCTGTTGTGTTATGGATAGCATGTTGCATTCGTTAGGATATGTATGTAGCTCATGGGGTATGGGTTTGATATGAAGGGGAAGTGCATGATTATTTGGTCACGTAGTGATCGGTGGCTATGCCACAATATATATATGTATATATGTACATACATTAATTGGGTCACATAGTGATCAGTTGTTAAGCCATGATATATATATTATTTGGTCACATTGTGATCGGTGGCTAAGCCATGATGTATTATTTGGTCACTTAGTGATCAGTTTATAACTGGCAGCATGACTGTCGAAATGGAGTGTAGCAGATGGAGGGCTGATTGTAGAAATCCCCACGGTGTGATGGGCTGGTACGGGTTGGTGTGTAGAGGATGGAAAAGTTAGGTTTGGGTTGGGCTTATTGCATTCATGTGATTGTATGTTTTTATATATATGGTCCAAGGCCTAACGTGTGGTTGTGGGCCATGAGCCGTCTGTATAATGTGGGAGAATTTACACACAGGGTCCCGGTGACTCACCCCTTTCTTTAATTTTTTTCAGGTGATCAATAGGTCGGATGTAGGAGCCGAGGCGGACTTGTGGAGGTCATAAAAGACATTATTTTTATTCTATGAACTTTTCAAACTTAAATTTGGTTTTTTTTATTTAGGGTTTTCCCTGTAATAAGGCCTTTGGTGATTTTAAATTTGGTTTTAGTATTTATTTTGGTTACTTGTTATTAATAGATGCTCAAATCGGGATTTTTTTTCTAGAACGATTAAACAACTACCTTTTTAAAATAGTAGCGAATGGATTACAAGTTATTTCGATAAAACTCTGGATTTCCTTAACAATGATAACTCTTGTCTAAGTAACCTTTATCTTGAAAGTCACCTGAAATTGATTGCTTAAACACAAAGTCGTTGCTTTAACTGGGAAGTTTTTTTGAAAAAAATTTTATGGTTTTTCCAAAGTCACAGTAAGATCGTTCCTAATTCACCCTGTGACATACCAGATCTAATCGTAACGTTTGGGCTGGGTTTGGGGTGCTACAGGTTATGTTCTTATTCCTCAACTATTTCACTTCTCTAGCCAAGATCTTAACCGACTCCTCTTCATAAGACATATCCGGTCTTATCTCAATTTCCATTGAAGGAATCACATGCGAAGGATCGGAGTGATATCATCGCAACATCGACACATGGAACACATTATGAATCTTTTCTAATTCCACCGGCATGGCAAAATGGTAAGCTACTGGTCCAATTCTGTCGGTAATTTTATACGGCCCTATGAATCTTGGACTTAATTTCTTTTTTCATCCAAATCTCATGATTTTCTTCCATAGGGATACTTTTTAAAACATTTTGTCACCCACATCAAACTCAATTTCTTTTCCTTTCAAATCCACATACGACTTCTATCGGTCCAAAGCAACTTTCAGACCATCACAGATCACTTTCACTTTCTCTTCAGTTTCTTCCACTAGATCGACCCCATGTATTCGCTTCTCACCAAGCTTGGTCCAATACAAAGGAGTTCAACACTTACGACCATACAAGGCCTCATACGGAGCCATCCATATACTCGACTGATAACTGTTGTTGTAATCAAATTCGACCAAAGGTAGATATCTCTCCCAACAACCTTCGAATTCTAACACACAACATCGAAGCATATCTTCAAGGACTTGAATCACTCTTTCAGACTGACCATTAGTTTGCGGATGGAACGCAGTACTGAAATTTAACCTCATACCCATGGCTTCTTGCAACTTCTTCTAGAACCTTGAAGTAAACCTCGGATCTCTATCTGATACTATAGACACAGGCACACCATGTAATCTCACTATTTCTGCCATATACAATTCGGCTAACTTATCCAGTGAGTAATCAACACGCACTAGAATAAAATGAGCCGACTTCGTCAATCTGTCCACAACAACCTACACAACATCTTTCTTTTTGGAGTCAGAGGTAACCCCATCACAAAATCAATGGTAACTCGATCCCATTTTCATTCAGGTATCATCACAGGCTGAAGTAATCCCAAAGGCACTTGATGCTTAGCATTCACCTATTGACAAATCAGACATTTTGCCATAAACTCTGAAATGTCTCTTTTCATACCTGGGCACCAATAAAACTTTCTCAAATCGTTGTACATTTTTGTACTGCCTAGGTATACTGACAAATAACCACTATGTGCCTCATGCAAAACTTTTCGGATCAACTCATCATCTTTGGGTACACAGATTCTATCATGATACATCAAACAATCATCCAAGCTCACTCAAAAATTAGTATCATTTCCCGATCTACACTTAGCTCTATTAGCTTGCATCTCACTGTCATTTCTTTAAGCTCACTTATCTATTGAACAAATAGTGGCCTAGCTCTCAACTCGGCCAATATAGTCCTATCATTAGACAATGCCAAACTCGTGCTCATGGCTCTCAAAGCATACAAGGATTTCCTACTCAGGGCATCCGCAACCACATTCGCTTTTCCCGGATGGTAATCAATGATCAACTCATAGTCCTTCAATAGCTCAAGCCATCGCCGTTGTCACAAATTCAAATCCTTTTTATCCATCAAATACTTCAAACTCTTGTGATCCATAAAGATTCGACACTTCTCACCATATAAGTAATGCCGCCAAATCTTTAATGCGAAAACAATCATAGCCAACTCCAAATCATGAGTCGGATAATTCTTTTCATGCGGTTTTAGCTGCCTCGAGGCGTAAGTGACTACCTTACCCTTTTGCATCAACACACAACTGAGACCATTTAACGAGGCGTCACTATAAACCACGAACTCTTTCTTCGATTCTGGTTGAACCAAAACCGGTGCCTCAGTCAACAATGTTTTCAAACTCTCAAAACTCTGTTGACATGTCTTAGTCCAATCAAACGTGACATCCTTATGCAATAATTTCTTCATTGGGGTAGCAATCATGGAAAACCCCTTTAAGAAACGTCTATAGTACCCTACTAGTCCCTAAAAGCTTTTGACTTCTGACACGTTCTTCGGCGGTTTCCAATCCACAATAGCCGAAATCTTACTCGGGTCAACTCTAATACTATCTCCCGACACAATGTGTCCTAAGAATCTAATCTCTCGGATCAAAAACTCACTTTTACTAAATTTAGCATACAACTACTTATCTCTTAAGGTCTATAAGACGATTCTTAAATATTCTGCATGATCACTCTCATTCTGAGAATAGATCAATATGTCGTCAATGAAGACAACCACAAACTTATCCTAATATGGTCGGAATAAACGATTCATCAAATCCATGAAAATCGCAGGAGCATTTGTTAAACCGAACGGCATGACCAGAAACTCACAATGGCCATACCTCGTCCAAAACATAGTTTTTAACACATCCTGCCCATTTACTCTCAACTGGTAATAACTAGACCTCAAATCTATCTTGGAGAATACTGTAGCTCCTTTCAGTTGGTCAAATAGGTCATCTATCCTTGGTAAAGGATACCTATTTTTCACCGTCACCTTGTTGAGTTGTCTGTAGTCTATGCACAATCTCATCGACCCATCTTTCTTCTTCACAAACAATACTGGAGCACCCCATTTTGAGTAGCTCGGTCTCACAAAACCTTTATCCATCAATCCTTGCAACTGAACCTTTAGTTCTTTCAACTTTAAGGGTGCCATCCTGTACGGAGCAATCGAAATAGGTGTCGTTCTCGGAACTAACTCAATCCCAAACTCGACCTCTCTCATTGGAGGTAATCTGGGTAACTCCTCCGAGAATACATCCGGATACTCACATACCATCGGTACTGATTCAATCTTCACCTCAGACTCTTGAGTATTCAATACAAATGCAAGATAGGACTCACATCCCTTTCTCAAGCATTTCTCAGCCACTAAGGAAGAAATCATCACCGGTAGATTATCTGACTCACTTGATTCAACTCGAATAATATCTCCATTCTCATATTTCAGCTCGATAAACTATCATAGCTCACTAAGACACTATGTGTAGTCAACCAATCCATGCCAAGGATTAAATCAAACTCATCAAATAGCAACAACATCAGGTTTGTCGAAACACAATGACTCTCAAACATCAAAGGATAATCCTTACACACCTTGTCCACTAACACATGCTTACCTAACGGGTTTGACACCTTAACCACAATGTCCGTAGACTCAACAATCATACTCAAACTAGACGCCAATCTCATGCAAATATAAGAGTGAGTAGACCCTGGATCAATTAAAGCAATAACAAAGGTGTCATAGAGAGAAAAAGTACCCATTATCACATCTGGGGAGGATGCCTCTCCGCGAGCGCAAATGGCATACGTCCTTGCAGGTGCTCGACCCTTCGGTCTCACAACAGAATCTCGTGACACACCTCTACCACTAGTTCCCCATCCCGTGTTCTTTGGTAGCCTACCCCTTGTAGGTACATTGCTAGATCTTATCTCTTGCTTCTCTTCCTTGTCATCCCAATTGGGGAAATTTCGGATAAAATGGTCGGGGGAACCACACTTATAAAAGTTTAAATTGTTACTCCAACACTCTCCAGTGTGATATCTGCCACAACTTGAACACTCCAATTTATTCTTCGGATTGCCCACACTTTCCATCGAGGTGGCTTGGACTCTTGAACCCGAATGAGTGTTGCCTTGATCTCTAGGTGAATATCCAACTGATGTAGTGGTTCGAGGATTTGACTCATTGGATCTTTTCGATTGAGCTTGGTGTGATTTGCCCATCGACTATTTTCTCGCATCTCGGGCCTCACTTACCTCCCTTCTCTTTTCCTTACTCAAGTTTTCGGCCTTACTGGCCCTATCAACTAACACTATGAACTCTTTCAATTCCAAAATACCAACTAGGAGTTTGATATCCTCATTCAGTCCATCTTCGAACCTTTTACATAAAATGATCTCCGTCGATACACATTCTTGAGAATATTTGCTAAGCCTAACAAACTCGTGCTCATATTCTGCTACTGACATTCTTCCTTGCTTCAACTCAAGGAATTCCTTCCTTTTTCGATCAGTGAATCGTTGGCTTATATACTTTTTTCGAAACTCTTCCAAAAGAAGTACCATGTCACCCGCTCCTTCGGGATCACTAACGTGAACGTTTTCCACCAATGGTATGCCAAGTCCCTCAGCAAAGATATGGCACACTTCAGGCTCTCTTCGGGTGTGCATGAGAGTTCAACGAATACCCTCATTGAGTTCTCTAGCCAGAACTCTATCCTCTCAGGGTCATCATCTACTTTAGCTCTAAACCTCTCGCCCCGTGTTTCCTAATCTTATCCACCGGGGGCTTCGTTACTCTCACTACTTTTATACCTTGAGGAGCCACTGGATTGGTTGAGGTATAGGAGGAGGTAGAGGAGGTTGAGCATTAGGGTTTGCTCAAACATACTCCAAGTACCAGTTACTCATCATCTGGAGAAAGGCTTCCGAGCCTCGTCTCCTTGACGCTAGTCTCGGGTTCACTCTACACAGGGGCGATCCCTTGCGCAGGAGCTGGCGCATTACTAGCTGCATCATTAGCAACCGATTGATCGGGATCCATACACTATATAAAACAAGTTTAAAATCATCAGAGCCACCACACTATCATTATACACTTATGGCATGTATAGCTAGACTCTTATACCTGCTACGGTAGTCCTAGAAACGACTAAACCATAGCTCTGATACCACTAAATATTACACCCCTTACTCATAATTTCTGCTAGAACCGGGCCTAAGGCATTAGAGGAAAAAAACCCCATAATCGCCACTTAGACTCATTGTGACACTCTCTTAAGTCACCTCATCACCTCGTCCTCGACTTATGAGACCTCACTCATACACAGGAGGCTCTCGAGACTACATCGAAACTTTTTTGATTCTTAAAATTTTCTTCATTTTAACAGGGACTACACGCCCGTGCTAGATGACACACACCCGTGGGTCGTCACACATGCCCATGTTCATAAACCATGCTTGAAAACTCAAGCATTCTGCCAATGCCCCACGGTTAGGGCACACGCCCGTGCACACCACCCATGGTGCACATTGACCACCTCACACTGCCTTGAGTCTCGGCACACTCCCTTGTGCCTAGCCCGTGGCCTACACTACTCAATTCTGCCAAAGTGACACGGCCAATGCACATGCCCGTGTGTTGGCCGTGTGTCACATATGGCCGAGGCACATGCCCGTGTGCCTATCCACATGGACAAAAACAAAGCTATTTGCCAAGTTCTTTTCACTCCTCAAACATACACAACATGCACTCATCCAATTCATCTATAATCAACTCATATTAAGCACAAACTCACATGGATAACTATATGTTTTCATATAATAAAATAGCCAACAACTATGGCATTATACAAAATAGATTATCCATCTAAAGTCCAACACTTTTCAGCCATTTACAACAAAATTTACTAACTTGTCTAGCCTCTATACATTCCATATATGAAACATCAAGTCTACTGAACTAGAGTAAGCTGATAGTGTAGGCGATCTTCTGATTAATCCATGTATCTTGATTTAACCCTCTTTCTTTATAGACAAAGGAAAACAAAAGAAGTAAGCCTTGAGCTTAGTAAGTTTACACATAAAAAATTTAAGCATTCTAGTATAAACTAAACAACAATTGGCATTATACTACCAAATAAATTCACATCCACAATTATGCTTACTCTTTCTATCCCTTACCACATTTCCAACACATCATGAGTCACATACTCATAATTATTGACATGCACCCCTGCACTCAATATCACATTTACTAAATATACAACACATCATTATTCTTAATAATACATCAACACAGCTAATTTCTCGGTGATTTTGCACTTAGGCCTCCACAATCAATTTATTGGGTAGTACCACACTTACCTACCAACAAAGGTATTCATAGTGGTTTCGCACATAGCCCATTAAATAATATACTTAACTATGGTATCGCGCACAGCCCATCGTTGTTAAGTATTAAGGCAGTATCGCACTTAGCCCACCATCAAGCATTATCATTACACATTCACATATCACTTGTAATCCATTCATCGATTCACAACTACTATCTCATTCATTCCTCTAGAATCGCAAAGGTTCTCAATCATGCTACACACTAGCTAGCATTAAGAATGTAAACACATATATGCATCGTTTATACGTAAACTTACCTCGGTACTCAAAAGTATTGAAACGTGCAATTTAGTCCACCACATTGCTCTTGCCTCGATTTCTATCCGGGCTTCGTCTTTCTTGATCTATAATGATAAATCAACTCTTTCTTTAGTCCACCACATGCAATTTATGTCATACTTTGGAAAAATTACCATTTTGCCCTTAAACTTTCTCATATTTACTCATTTGTCCCAAGGCTCGTAAAGTGATTTTCATTCAACTTTCTAGTCTTTCATGCTTAGCCGAACCATTTACTCAACTAAAGCAATCATCAATTCTCACTAAATCACACATGTATAACCAAACTCAAGACTTTCACAAACAAGTCCCTACATGCATTTTTCATGGAAATCACTTAGCAAAATATGTTTCTACTACATCAAGCTTTCATTTTCTTCCATAAAACATCAAAATACATGCATGTCATACATGGGTACATTTTTGAACATCCATCTTAGCTCAACATATAGCTAAAAAATAGCTTACTCATGCTACTATGACTTTAAAAATATGAAGAATATCAAAAACGGAGCTAGAATACACTTACTAGCTAGCTTGAAAAGTTGAAGAGCCCTAACAATAGCTTCTTGAAATTTTTGCAGCCTTGGAGGAGAAGATGAATGAAAATTCTATCATCTTTTCCCATTTTAATCATTTAATTATCAAATGACTAAAATACCCTTTTTGACAAACTTTCTATTTTAACTCATCCATGCCCAATTTTGTCCAAAAATTAGAAATTGGGAAAATTGCTATTTCAGGATCTCTAATTGATATTCTAAATCTATTTCATACAAATAAATTCTAGAATTTTATATTTTGCAACTTTTTCAATTTATTCCTTTTGGACAATTCAACCGCAATTTCATGAAATTGCTTCATGAAACTTTCACACTAACATGCAAACATGACATAAACCTCAAAAACTCATACATATACCTTGGATTTGTGGTCTTGCACAACTATTCTGACTAGGCCCTAAATCGGGATGTTACATTACAGAAGAAATAAAAGCAGAACAAACAGAAAAAAAAAGCTAAGAAAAATGGAGCATATGGTAGAAAACTCAACAAGATTTCATTCTAATCTAAAAAATGGCATAATGCCAATACATAAACCAAGCTATCAGCTTTTCCAAATCAGTATGGCAACCTACCAATACCTACTACCATTAATCAAACTTTAAAACAAGTAAAGCTTAACTTGTACATTTGAATAAAGCTGAAGTAATCAGGTTAATCACTATCAAAAGCACATAAAATATCAACCTAACATAGTTCAAATGAAACTAGATTACATTACATTAACTGAAGATTAAAAAAATGAACAAAATGTAACTAGCTGCTTAGCATGTCTCTTAGCTGCATTTGTTGCTGCATGCTGACCAACTTTTAACAATATATTATATAGTTCTCTATATACCAATAAAATTCCTCTAAACCATAATTGTGCCTATTCCCTCCAATCTTGATTTACCAAATTTCCATATGTCCCTTAATTCTTGGAACCTTTTTCGGAAGATAGGTTTCTGTTACGAATCCATGTACGAGGAACAATTAGGTGTTGAAACAAGGGTTGAAACTATACCTTTCGAAACTAAAAACGACGAATAAAGTTGTTGATAGGGTCCCTTTCAAAGATGTCGATTCCAAGTCACAACAATAACGTCTCGTCCTCTACATGATCCACCCAGTCAAAGAGCGAACAACAACAAACTCTTGAACTTTTTCAGAGAGTATGTTAAAAACGGCTGCTAGACCTTTTGTCTTATTTTTTCACTTGATAACCCTAACACATCATGGATTCATATTCATTTTATTTTTTTCATTTGATATCACATATTAAGAAAAACGAGATTATTCCCTTATTTTTAACCAAACAAATGGAAAGTCAAAATAAAATTATATTATTTTCGAAAGAATATCAATTTCCATATGCTTTTATATTTTGACCAAAAATATTATTATAACTATTTATTAATAGTTCCAATAAACTATAATCAATTAATATTTTGTGCAATTAAATTCATATATTAATTTTATCTATGTTCCTATTTGTGTACAACAAGCTTGTACATATAATTTGTTTAATATTTAACTATCAAATTAAATTTTAACTATCAAATTAAATTAACTCAATAATTAATTTAATTCATGTGACAAATAAATACAATACCAAATGTATTTGGATTCTGCAACTATAGGGTGTGACTATTGTAAAATTAGTAGTACTACTAGAACGTTTCTAATATTACAAGCAATGAGTGACATCTAGTAATGCATCATTGTTACCCGAGTTACAAGAAGTTGTGATTCGACATAACCTTCTTTGATAATCTTTTTCATGTTTTATATCTTTTATCCTTAATATCTAGATTGGACACAAGTCATGGAATAGTCACACTTCTATAGCCCAATATCATATTTCATTATGTTCTTAGTACAATACAATAAACAAATAAGTGTGATATCTCATATCAACGTATTTGAGTATGGCCATGTATTTCTAGTCTCACTCTATCAAGAGGCCTAAGACATTACTCCCATTATGTAGGAGGGACAAATCTTATCTTGATCAACCATATCCCTTCATATAGATTGTGACATACCCAACATCAACCTTTATAGTATAACCTGTTATGGTAGACGTTTGACTGTGTCAAAATATACAACTTACTATGTTGGGACAATGATGGCCTCAAGTTTGAGGATCATATACATAGTTACCACTATGAGTAATGTTGTGACTATTACATAATAATCCAAGAACCATACTCATAGCGGGTTAGTTCAGTATGTTGTTCTCTAGCACATACTCAAGTATCGATTTTGACATCTTTATGTCAATGACAACACTTTGTCATCAATCAACTACACATTAGTCTCAATGCATTATCATTGTCCAAGCTCGTAATAATACTTGACTAAAGACCTTTTAAGAATAATGATATTATTCTCATGAATTTATTAAACTAGTTTATTTGTGCACATAGAAAAGGAAATTGAAATGACAATGACTTATATTAACAAACAAGGTAAAATGAAAATGTAATTACAATAAAATCATGATTGGTCTTTGGGCATACTCTAACATCTTATGCACTACAAAAGTGAAACCTTTGATAAATTCAATGAGTTTTGTATGGAAGTGGAGAAATAATTAGATTTACCCATAAAGACACTTCAGTTTTATCAAGGTAGGGAATATTTGTTAGATGAGTTCTTAAGGTACCTTATAGAGAATGCGATTCTATCCCAGTTAACCGCGTCGAGCACTTCACAACAAAATGACGTGACAGAGAGAAGGAATCGAACATTGTTAGACATAGCACATTCGATGTTAAGTTATTTGAAGTTGCCAATCTCTTTCTGGGGATATGTGCTATAGACGACTTGCTATATTTTGAATGATATGCCAACTAAGGTAGCACCAAAAACTCCATACGAATTGTGGCACAAAAGGAAGCTGAATCTAAACCATTTAAGGATTTGGAGATACTCGACCCATGTACTGGACAAAGATGCAAGGAAGTTGGACTAACGAAAAAAATTGTTCATGTTTGTAGGATATCTAAAAGAAACAAATGGTGGTTTGTTTTATAACCCAAAAAGTAAACTATTATAGTGTCAAATCATGCTACTTTCCTTGAAAAAAGTTAAATGAATGACTTCAAACCTTAGAGTAGTACTCAAGAAACTTTTAGGAAATATACAAAACCTTACAGAATAGACTCCAGAACCAACTCCTAATAGTAGACCAGCAAATGATCAACAACATAGGGTGATTGGTCGTAGTGGGAGGGTCTCTTGTAGGATTGAGTTCTTCCAATCTTATGGAAGTGTTTTTAAAATTTAAAAATTGATGTTGTGTATGTCCCAATATATGTAGAGGGATATTGTTGATCAAGATATGATTTGTCCCTCCTACATAATGGGAGTAATATCTTAGGCCTCTTGACGGGTGAGACTAGAAACACATGACCATGCTCGAATAAGTTGATATGAGATATCACACTTATTTATTTATTGTAGAATATAAAGAAATATGAGATTGAGCTATACAAGTGTGACTATTCCATAACTTTTGTCCAATCTAGATATTAAGGATAAAAGAATATAATACATGAAAAAGATTATCACAAAAAGGTTATGTCGAATCACAACTTCTTGTAACTTGGGTAGCAATGATGCATTGCTAGATGTCACTCATTACTTGTAATATTAGAAACATTCTAGTATTACTACTAACGTTACAAGAGCCTGTAGGGTCACACCCTATAGTTGAAGCAAAAGAAACCAAATACATTTAGTATTGTATTTAGCTGTCACATGAATTAAATTAATTATTTAATTTAATTTAATTTGATAGTTAAATATTAAACACATTATATGTACAAGCATGTTGTACACAAAGGAGAACATAGATAAAATTAATATGTGAATTTAATTCATACAAAATATTAATTGAATATAGTTTACAAAAATTATTAATATAAACAATTATAATAATAATAATATTGGTCAAAATATAAAAGGACATGGAATTTGATATTCTTTTGGAAAGAATATAATTTTATTCTAACTTTTCATTTGTTTCTCTAAAAATTAGGGAATAATCCTGTTATTTCTTGATATGTGATATCAAAAATAATAAAAGGAATATGAATCCCTCATGTGTTAGGGTTACTAAGTGAAAAAATAAAACAAAAGGTCTAGCAGTTTTTTTTAACATACTCTCTGAAAAAGTTCAAGAGTTTGATGTTGTTTGTTCTTTGACTGGGTGGATTATATAGAGGCTAAGACATTATTGTTGCGGCTTGGAATCGACATCTCCAAAAGGGGTCCTATCAACAACTTTATCCGTTACTTTTTAGTTTCAAAAGGTATATTTTTCAACCTTTGTTTCAACACTGATTCGTTCCTCGTACATGGATCCATGGCTGGTGATCACCGGAATATTTACCAACAATCCAATATAAGATATACATACCTATATTTGGAATAATCATCAATAAATATTACATAATATTCGTAACCACCTCTTACACTGACGCTCATGGGGCCACATACGTTAGTGTGCACAAGTTCTAGGGGTTTTACGACATTCATTCATTTTGAATTAAAAGATCACTTGGTCATCTTACATTCCAAGCAAGATTCACATTGTGGAAGATTGTTTCTTTAAATGAACTTAAGATGTCGAACTTAAGATGTCGTCTTTCACAAGTCTAGTGATTCTGTCTTGATTAATATGACCAAGTCTCAAACGTCAAAGGTACGCCTCATTACAGTGAGAAATTTTAAGTTTTTTATTCGTTATTTCAGTCTCAAGTAGAGTGTACATCTTTGGTTTGATAATAGAGATTATTTTACATCCATCTATTACAGATAAGATTGTGATTTCTAAATATTGCAATACCATTATTAAACACAGTCAATCCATCTTTTTATAAACATGCAATTGAAATTAAGTTTCTTTTGAAAGTTGGTACCTAGAAAACGTCTCTCAAAATAATCTTCCTAAAATTATCAAAATAAAGATGTACATCTCCCACTGCTTTAGCTGTCACAGTTGTCTCATTTCTAGTCCGCAACGATACATTTTTATCTTTAAGATCTATCCTCTCTTCAAACCCCTATAGAGAAACACAAACATTATTAGTGGCTCCCAGATCAATAACCTAGTGGTCTGTTGAATCTTCCACTAAATAAGTTTCTATCATAAAGAGTTCCATACATTTGCCTTTGGTGGCTAGGTATTCTTTTCACTATTTACAGTTCACCTTGAAGTGCCCTTTGTTATTGTAGAAGAAACATTTAAACTTAGATAAGTATTTAGGCTTTTTGGTTCTCTTCCTTTCCACTTGTAGTGGCCTAGAGGCCTTAGCCTTGTCTTTCTTAGCACAGTTTCTCTTCCTTTTTAAGGATGAAGTGACAACTATATTTGCTTCTACTCTTTGAGCTAGCTAACCGCCATTCAAAATCAACTCATAGGATTGTAACTCCTTCATGAGTTATGTAAGCGTCAAGTTATTGTTTCCAAGGTTATATGCGACTTGAAAACTAGCAAATTCTTTGGAAATTTTTTTTAACACCATCTCAATTTTAGTGTTCTGGTCTAACTTGGCCTCATTGTTTGCGGCCTTAGTAGAGTATCTCATAAGAGTTATCATATGGTATTTGGTTGAAGTATCGAGCTTTTGCTGGACATTCATCAACTAGTTATAGTAAACTTCGAGCCAAGGCAACTTGCCCTCTAAACATGTCTTCTAGCTTATCTAGGATTACTTTGGCAGTCTTATAGCTCTCTAGTTGATTATATAGGGTGTTGGTCATGCTTGCTAGCATATAGCAATGAGATATCTCATTAGACTCCTCCCAACATTTTCTAGCTTTAGCTTGAGTTGTTAGAGGGCACTTATTACTAAAGAATATTTTAAGTTTCTCATAGCTCAGGAAAATCACTATGTTCCTTTTCCATTCCTCATAGTTATTTCCTTTAAGTTTGCTTTCAGTGAGTATGTTTAATAAGGGAGTTGGTGTCATTTTCAGACTAAAAATAAAACATTCATAGATTAATATATTTGTATTAAGTAAATGTTTGAAAATACTTTGCAACATTACGATATGCATTAAGATGATGCATGTGTCTTACATTAAACCTTGAAAACATTTGTAAACCATAGTAATGATAATTCCTACACCCATTGAATTAAGCCACCATAGGGTGGTCATGATCAACTAGTAAGAACATGGATTTCGATGCAATTATTACATGAACCTAATTTCTTAGAAATTCAAACGTACTAATAATTGTGTAACATTTGGCCATCATTCTAATTTAAGTAGAGCTCCGTGGAGAGTTACCTAACTAGAAATCTTGAGTGTATAACCATCAACTCAGCATCTATTGCATCATGCACCACAAACGAGCCATCGTGGTAAATCTCACCGAGTAGCATGTTGTGACTAGTTGTCCTCTTTAAAGACAAAACTTCTTGAAATATCGTATGATAGTACCCTTACCACGAAGGTTGATCCAACTATTATATGATCACAAGAAATTTCTACTTACATTTAGAAAATCTCCTCAGTTAGATCTACATGGCAATTCTACTGTGGGGTAGTTAAATTGTCATGTCATCACAAGAGATTATTGATAGAGGCCATAGCTCTTATTTAGGAACCTTCTCCCACTCAATATTTTAAAAACATGTAAGATTTTTAATGTTCGATTTCAATCATAAATGATCAATATATGCATGAAAAGTACATTTGATCAATATATGCCATGCTTATCTCATATATGCATGAACATATATTCGCAATCATATAAACATCATCATGCTTATCTAATAAATAAAAGCATAAAATTAAATGAATCTGACCAAACAAAGTTTCCATGATTCCATCCCAGAAATTTTTTAAAAAAAATTGCAAAATTATAAAATTCACTCCAAAGCATAATTTGGGTCTTTATTTTGCCACCACGTCATTTTTGTTGTCGTTGTTGTCTTTTTGCCACTGATTCCATGTCATTGTTGTCGGCCACCACTGGAAGACCTTGCAGTTGATCACCACCATTAGACCATCGGCTACCTCCTTGTGCCGGACCACCGTGGTTTCATGTCAATTTGGCTGGGTCAGGTTTGTGTCATCTCGTTCGATCTGGATGCATCTCGGTTCTTTTGGTTTCGTCGGGAAAAAACATTACAAAATAGCTATGTCTGTTTCTAGATGACATATTTTATTCTACAATAATAAAATAAACCCTATGTGGAGATGATAGTCCATGATCTAAAATATACATGTCTGAGATAATAATAAATTACATTTTAATTTCTAGGAATCGAGCTTTGGAAAAATACTTTATCATCAATAATAATAAAATTATATCATAATTCATTCACATACATTCACCTAAACATGCATAAAATTACAAGAATGTTACATCTTATCAAATATAACCATTCAAGAGCAAGAGAGAATTTAACACAACTTGGTGGTCTGAAAAAACACACTACAAACATAACACAACTTGGTGACCTGATACCAATTAGAAAAAATATGATTTGAAAACGATTTTCATGCACAAGAAAAAATAAAAAACTTTGAAAACTGACCCAATTTTTTATATTTATAGTAATAAACATTAGATCGAATTCACACATGTGTTTCTGAATAGATAGGGTATAATCGACATTTTCACCCCTTTAGGGGTATTTTGTAATTTTGCAACACAGGGGTATTTCGGTAATTTACCTTCTAAAGGTATTTTGGTAATTTCGCAACTCAGGGGTATTTCGATAATTTACCCACCAAGGGTATTTTAGTAATTTACCCACCAAGGGTATTCGATAATTTTGCAAACTAGGGGTATTTTGATAATTTTGTAAATTGGGGGTATTTCGATAATTTCATAAACTGGGGGTATTTTGGTAATTTTATAAATCGGGGGTATTTCGATAATTTCATAAATTAAGGGTATATCGATAATTTTGCAACCCAAAGCATTATAAACAAAGGTAAGATGTGAATGGGCCTAGGGCCACTCTCTATTAAATGGGCCCTGCGCTCGTGTGACCCATTTAGCCCAAATCCAACCACAGATATGAGATTCACATAGACCAATCCAATATCTACTACACAATCATACAATTTATTCATATGGGCCTACGGGCCCATTGGGCCCACTTGGCCCAAACAGCCTGAACCCACAAGAACACTCATGATGGCCTCAACTATCGTGTCGAAGCTCGCACATGTGCGCTTACATACTCGTGTGGCTACCATCGCCGTGTGATCGACATTTCAGCATTTGTCGCTCTACAACTAAAGTAGTGCGAATTACACACCTGATAGGAGTCTGAAGCTATTCCGCGCTCTGAATGCTCCTATGCCCAAACACCAACCAAGGTATGCTTCCTCTCCTCATGGATGGCTCTATTTAAAGCCAGCTTCTCACCTTCCCTCATGCTAGCTTTTTGATGTGGGATACCTCCTTCAACAGAGTTTAAATCCAACACAAACTCTGGCCATCCCAACTTAGCAAAATAAAAGCCACCAATTTGCCATATGTGGGATTCGAACCCCTTCCCTCTATGCTCTCCACTTGACACCACAACCACCCAACCACATGGCCAACTTGTGTCTAAAATCATACACAACTAAATATAAGTCTATGGGCCAAAGTCTAAGTTCACTTAAAAATAAATCAAAATAAAATGCAAGCGCCAAGACTTGAACCTTGGACCCCTTACTTCCTTGTGTGGCGTCACTTCCTTGTCTCCCATGTGGCATCATTTGCCACTAGACCACAACTCCTTTTGTGCCATTTTTCTCCACATTTTACTCTTAAAGCCTACTTACTAACTCCCAGGGTTTTATTCACCTAAAACCAAAATTTTCCTAAAGCCCAAGTTTGAACCCGGGACTTCATAGAAGCCCCCTAACCTTCCAAAACCACTCACCTAATAGGTCCAACTTGCATTTGTACCGTTCTCTTGTTCTCAAAAGTTTTAAACGCTCTCATGGCCAAGGCCCAATATGCCCAATTCTACTAGGCCCAAATTCGAGGCGTTACATTCCCGACTTTCAACAAAACGATCTTCTTCACATTCTCATACCAAAAACTGCTTCAAGTGTGGGCTTAAACGAATTGAATCAAACACAGAACTAAAAGTAGTTTTCTTTTCTTTAATGTGAAAAATAAAATTCTCTTCTCAAATAGAAACTGACAGAATCATTATTCCAGAAAATATATTAAATTCTTAGAGAATAAAAATCTCTCTATTTTTGGGTAGAATAATGATATATGAAAGTTGTGTAAATAATCCTACCGATGTCATCTATTTATAGGGAGAGAAGGTTAAAAACATATTGAATTGTAGAAGTTTAATTCTACTAGAAAAATGAACTCCTAATCTAATTAAGTGTAACACCCCAAACCAGGTCTATGCGTTAGGATGAGATTTGGTTTGTCACACAGATCGAACATCCATTTAATTCTCTAATGATTTAGATAAAATAGTTCTACAAAACCTTTTAAAAGTGTAACATCCTAAAATTTGAGTATTGATATGATGCATGTTTTGGTGCTTAACTTGTGAATAATTAAATTTTGCATGTTTAGTATAGTCTTGAGAAGACTTGAGAACTATTCAGAATTAGAATAAATTTTAGTAAGGAGTATTTAATTGAAGTGGATCAAGTGACTTTGAGGTTTAAGTAAATTTAAGTGTCAAAAACTAGCATAAGCTGAGCTAGTAGCAAGGTGGAGTTGGCACATGCATGTTTGCTTGAGGGGAAAGGTTCGAATCTCCTAGCATGCAATTTGAAAGCTTTTATTTTTTCTTTCTCCTATCAAGTGTCGGCCAAGCTTCATTTTTGGTATGTTAGACTTTTAATTTTTATGGTAAGGTGGCTAAATGGATTAAGGAAACATTGACGTTGAGGAAAGGAATCAATAGGATAAGGCAAGTAAGGGGGACAAATGGCTTAAATTGTGGAATGTGCTATGGAAAGAAAGGTTGGCAAAATTTGATCCTTGATAGCTATGTACTTGGGCGGTTTTGGGTGAAACACCCACACCAGCCACGAGCTGAACAGGATCTGGTATGTTCCTAAAGTAAACCGGTTTCAAAGATTTTCGTTACTTAGAAAATTTGTAAAATATTTAGAAAAATGTTGTTGTGAATTGGGCTTAGATTGGAAACCCATTTAATTACCAATTCACACATTAGATAATGGAATGGAGTTACCATATTCAAATTTTGTGACCGTAGTCACCGTATTCCGTTGGTGAGACCGAAGTCAACACCTTCTTCCCCTTTCACATAAATCCCGAATGCCCCATAAATTATATCATGCATAACATACTAAATTCCACATTCATATATATTTTCGCATGTTATAAAATAACATATTTCATAATCCTATCAGAAGTAGGAAACGTACCTGAGTACTTTTGTACCACATTAGGGTACTTAGCCATATTCACATTCTTACGTATAATCATATAATTAATATTTGCCATATAACGTATTGAAGGTTAGTATGGGTACACACCTGATTTGTTTAATGATTCCTTGAAATTTGAAGAATGATCTACCGATCTAGATTTTTACTCCTATATTCGGCCAACCATTAAAATATATTAACAAACCTTATTTGGCTTAAAAACCAAATCCAAGTAAGATTTGTATTACTTACCTTGTTGCCGAATTGAAAGATCAAATGCCGGAAATTGATAGTATTCCTTCCTTAAATCGGCTAGCCACTAAATCAGGTATTTATGTCAGTTTCTAACTTTTGAGTAAATGGAAAATAATTCCAAATATCAAGAACAAACCTTGGCCGAATGTCACTTACCATACAATTTCCAAATCTGAAGAGGATTCCTTTATATGCGTGTCAAAATCCCTATAACGACATGTTAGATTAAAGCCAACTTTAATAAATAAAATTTTGCCTTTGGCCGAATGTGCCTCACCTTAAATTTCTTGAATCTGAAATCCCGAAACTCTTCCTTTGATATTCGACAGTTGTAAAAAGATCCTGAGAGATCCTTGTAGATTCGGCCAAAATTGCTAATAGGATTAGTATCTTGATTTTGGTAAAAAGAAAAGGAACAGAAATTGATTGACCACAGATCTTACCCTTTCGATGTTGTAGTTGATTGCTCCTTTACTTAGAACCAACAAAGATTAGGCTTTGATAGTAGAAACAGAGAAGAAAATAGAAGAAGAGAAGATGGATTTTACTTAAAGAAAAATTCGGCAGAGAGGGAGTTTTGCTATGAGATTTTCGGCAAGGCTTTGAAAAGATGAGAGAATAGCCTAAATTCTCCTCCTTTAACTGAAATTGCTAGACCAAGAGTCCTTGACTTGGCCACTACTCCTCATAAGTGATAGTATTATCTTTTAATTATCACCTTATTTAGATTAAAAGTATTTAATCCATCCTTTATCTCTTTAATTAAAAATCCTTTATTTATCACTTTAATTTATCAAGTTTTAACAGAAATAAAACTCCTCCCTTTTCTAGAAATAGGTGCCGTCCACCCCTTAGCCTTGGAAGCAAAAATAAAGCCTTCATTATTTGCTTTCCAAGTGACTCAACTCGGCCCATTCCTCTTACACATGGCGCCATTTCCATAAGCCTTAAGTGACACCTTGAGCCACTTTTCCAAGCCCGATTGTGTGTCAAATTTCACCAACTTTTACTTTTAAAGCCCTCTTGCCCTTATTTCCTATTTTGAACTTTAAAATTTGACATTCTGCATTATTTCTAAGTTTCCTAAAATTTTCGATCGGCTCAGTAACTTGCCATTTTTCTTACATGTTCAAGTTTCCAAAATGTTCGTGTTTCCAAAATGTTCGGGTTTCCAAAATGTTCACTTTCCTAATTTACTTAGGTTTCCAAAATGTTCACTTTCCTAATTTGCTTAGGTTTCCAAAATGGTCATTTTCCTATTTCCAACATAACATTTCCATACATTCTCGGTTTCCAAAAATCATTCCAAATTTATTCCAAAACACATAAAAGATGTCTTTTTGTACAATTAGGCCAAAATGGATAGGCCCTTTTCAGGATGTTACAGTTCTACCCCCCTTAAAAATAATTTCGTCCTCGAAATTACTTACTATCGTTCATCCGTACAGTCTAACTCACCACACTACGCTATTGCTGCGCACTCTGATCTTAAAGAACTATCATACTTTCTAGGCACATTCTCTAAGTTCACAATCAAGGTTCCATACACTTCATTAGCAACATACGATCGAACTAATCTTATAGCGAGTAAAGTAATGAAGTATAATCCATAAATAAGAAACTTACTCGTTGTCTCGTCTGGCGCGTCACTATCCTCGCGACGGCCGACTGCATAAACTAACCTTGGCTGCCTTGCTTCTGAACCTTCAACACCTCCGCTTGGTGCTCCACGACCTTGGCCGGAACCATTACCTCGGTTACCCGAACCACGACCCCATTGAGGCTGCTGTCCGCCTCTACCGGTCTAGCTAGCATTTTGAACTGCCGGTCGGCTCTCATCTGGTTGCTTAGGACAATCCTTAAGCATATGGTCCTTGGACCCACACTTGAAACATCCTCCCGTCTTTCTCCAACACTCTCCCATGTGCTTCTTTCCATAATGCTCACAAGGGCGATACTGCCAGCCCGTACCAGCCTGTTGATTTCGTGGCCCGTCAACCCTAGGCCTCTTGTGACCCTTTCCAGATGGCCCAAATCCTCTCTTGGCCTTATTCCTATCCACGGTCTGCTTAGTAGCGTCCTTAATCCCCTCAGCCACCTTGGCCTTTTCCACCAAAGCCGAGAATTCCCGCTCCTGATGCGGTGCTATCAACAGTCTCAGATCGTCCCTCAGTCCATCCTCAAAACGGACACAACGTTCATGCTCAGTTGCCACTACCCTCGAGCATAGCGGCTCAACCTCGTGAATTTCGCCTCATATTTCGCGCGGACTTACTCCCTTGCACCAACCCTAAAAAGCCTTCTTTTGTTCATCGGTATACGGTTCCCACATACTTCTTACGAAATGCCTCTTTAACATACTCCCGGTCAAGTTGTCACCGTGGTACCATCTCGAATAGTTAACCACCAGCGATACGCTTCATTGCGTAATAACGCCACCATCCCTTTCAACTTTTCCTCGAAGTCGATCGAGCTCATCCATGATACGCTCCGTTGCTTCCAACCGAAGACTCAATTGCATCTTTGGGTGCCACATTAGATACTCCTCGGAACATTTTCGCTCCATTAGCTCGGAGCCGTTCGGTCTGAGACTTTCGATTTCCTAAATTTCCTCCCGCACCGCCACCAATTCCAAAACTCGCGACCTGACTGCGACACAAAGATCTTCCGCCGTTTGAGCCTCTTGCTCAACATTAATGACTAGAAATTTGGTGGTGGCGGTGGCATTTCATTATCGGACCTTGACCCGACCTAACGGGTTCCGACACGGTCATCCTTCCTCTACCTCGACCACCACGACCACGTCCTCTAGAGCTCATTTTCTAGCGTCGAGATCTGATTAAGAAATTTTATGGATTTAGTCATTGTTCCACTTTTGACCTGCGAAGGAGTTTTATGAAAAAGGATTTAAGAGTGGTTATTTCGTATTCATACAAACACACAGTCTTTTCCATTCATTCATCCATCCATCAAACAAGTATGAACTTTCGTTCATTCAGAGAAACGTTGTAGTTTTTGTTATTGTTGTTTTCCACTACCTAAGGGTATTTTCGTAATTTTGTCCTACAGGGGCATTTTCATAATTTTTCAGAAGAAAAACGTTCCTTGGTGTTTTTGTCAAAAAGTATTTTGAAAATTTTGAAGTCTCGGGGTAATTTGGAAAAATTTTGAAATTCGGGGGTATTTTGGTAATTTTTCACAAATTAGAGTAAATTTGTAAATTTAACAAATTAGGGGGTTTTTTTGAAAGTTGTAAAACTTTGGGGGTTCTTTTCGAAAATTGTTCCTTCAAAAATGGGGATGTTGCAAAAATTTTAGAAATCAGGGTCATTTTGGTAATTTTGTAAGTTAGGGGCAATTTTGTAATTTTCCAAAATCAAGGTATTTTGATATTTTACAAATTAGGGTTCTTGAATGTTTATGAAATATTGAAATTTTGGTAAAGCTGTTGAGTAGTTGAACATTTTATAAACCAAGGGCATTTTGGTAATTTCACCCCTAAGGGCATTTTTGTAATTTTCGCAAATCAGGAGTTTTTCAGAAAATGTTGTAAAAATAATTTTCTCAGATTTAAAAGAAAGTTTTAAAAGTTTGAAAAAACTAGGGTTTGTTGTTTTGTTCTCTCTTTTTTTTTTAAAAAAAACATGGCTAGTTCCCTTTTGGGTTTTAGTCATTATGTTTAGCCTATGACCGAGCCCTCTTGGTCGGGGTGAACCAAAGCTACGCACTGTAGGATTAGTGTGGAGAGGAGGTGAGTCGCATGATTGCTTAAATACCAAGCTCCCATCGAAACCATTCCTAGACATGCATACAGAGGTTGCCACACCACCGAGCCCTACGAGTTATAGTGAACCGAAGCTACGCACTGTAGGATTCTGCAAGAGGAGGTGAGTCACTAGGGCGGCTTAAATACCAAGCTCTTCCAGATCCAATCTTAGACATGCGTACAGGGGTTACCACACCACTAGCTCAGTGACTTAGCCATAGGTTGGTTCAGTGTATTAAATCTGATGTGGTTTTGTGTTTGAGTAGTCTAGTCCTAGGGTTCAAGTTCCTATCATTCTAGTCTACGTTCCATGCCTTTTCTACCCTTATACAGCTCACAGAATCACACATAGAGTTAGGGGTACTTACCTGGTGGACTGTGGGTCGGAGACTTAGGGGCCATGCCAGAAGCCTACTTATTTTCAAAGAAAATCATTTGGCTCGCTTTGAAAACGTTTTGGGCCTTAGCCCACGGGCCGAGAGTTTAAAAGCGGGCTCGATACCAAACTGAAACACCCCACACCCGCCCACGAGCCCGAGGCAGGATCTAGTATGTTCCTAAAGTAAACCGTTTCAAAGATTTTCGTTACTTAGAGAAAATTTGTAAAATATTTAGAAAAATGTTGTTGTGAATTGGGCTTAGATTGAAAACCCATTTAATTAATCTTGTAAATCCAATTTTTATTAAGGTGACAAAAAATTTTTAGGATTTATAAAAAAATAACACTTAATTTTAGTCATAATAGTTCGTAACATAATAATTTAAAGTAAAGCGAGGATAAGAAAAATCCACTGGGCCTTATGGCCTTATTACATCAAGTAAAACCCAAAACAAATAATAAAGTCCAAATCGAATAAAATCTTCAAATGGAACATGGCCACCTCAAGGTCTACCGTCCAGTGCATCACTTGTTCATCACGAAAATATTTCCCACAGCGGGTGAGTCAACAGACTCAATGTGCACACAGTACTAACATTCAACAAATCAGGCATACATGCTCATATCAAATTCATATTCATAAAAAAATGATGATGCAACCCGAACCCAAGCCTAATGGTCCATCCGCTACACACCACCCGTACACGCCGGTCACACAAGTGGGACTACTAAGTCAACCCTCCATCCATTACACACCATCGAAGGCGATCATTGCAATCGGCGTGCTCATCGCCGATATAATTTGTGTCATTAGACACCATATTCAAATAATGTAACCGGTTACCAAATTCGGATAATGGAACCAGGAGTTACCATATTCAAATTTTGTGACCGTAGTCACCGTATTCCGTTGGTGAGACCAAGTCAACACCTTCTTCCCTTTCACATAAATCCGAATGCCCCATAAATTATATCATGCATAACATACTAAATTCCACATTCATATATATTTTCGCATGTTATAAAATAACATATTTCATAATCCTATCAAGTAGGAAAGCGTGCACGAGTACTTTTGTACCACATTAGGGTACTTAGCCATATTCACATTCTTACGTATAATCATATAATTAATATTTGCCATATAACGTATTGAAGGTTAGTATGGGTACACACCGATTTGTTTAATGATTCCTTGAAATTTCAAGAATGATCTACCGATCTAGATTTTTACTCCTATATTCGACCAACCATTAAAATATATTAACAAACCTTATTTGGCTTAAAACCAAATCCAAGTAAGATTTGTATTACTTACCTTGTTGCCGAATTGAAAGATCAAATGCCGAAATTGATAGTATTCCTTCCTTAAATCGGCTAGCCACTAAATCGGTATTTATGTCGGTTTCTAACTTTTGAGTAAATGGAAAATAATTCCAAATATCAAGAACAAACCTTGGCCGAATGTCACTTACCATACAATTTCCAAATCTGAAGAGGATTCCTTTATATGCGTGTCGAAATCCTTATAACTTCATGTTAGATTAAAGCCAACTTTAATAAATAAAATTTTGCCTTTGGCCGAATGTGCCTCACCTTAAATTTCTTGAATCTGAAATCCCGAAACTGTAACACCCTGGTTTAGGGGCCATGCATGTTGGGTATAATTCAAGTGTTAGTAGGTTTTTGGGAGTGCTTGGATGAGTTTTGGAGATTCTAAGAATGTTTGGATGAAAGGAAGGCTTTGAAAAAAAATTTTGGATTTTTAGTGTGGTAAGGGAATCGGGCCAAGGTAGGCCTTAAGAATTATTTTGGTAATTTAAGGCACAAGTAAGGCTTTGGCAAGGTGGTTGTCTTGTGCAGCCTTAAGAAATTTGGAGGTAGCGCCTTTGAGGGTCTTAGGTTCGATCCAAGAAGGCAAAGCAATTGGGTTTTAATTTTGGATTATGGCGCTACTGTGGATGAAAGCCTTAAAAGAGTCAGCGGCGATTAGGCACAAGAAGGCTTGTCCGTGTGGTTCTCGTGCGGCACATAGGAGTTGGAGGAGCGGAGGTGCAAGTTCGAGCTACCGAGCAACATTTTGGGCGTGATTTTATTTTATGCGGTTATAAATTTGGGCTAGGAAGGTTAAGATTAAATGATGGGGTTTTATCATAAAATCAAGGTGGCCGAGTGGCACAGGCGTTGGGGTAAGGCTTGCGTGGTTTGGTCCTGTGTTGAACACGGAGAGTGGCGTTGGAGTTTTATTTTTATTCTTTTGATTTTGCAAGAAATTGAAGGCAATGGGACGGCACATGTAGATTAAATTGGAAGATTAGGATGAGCTTTGTTTTTATTCTGGGATAATGGTTTGATTTTGTTTTTTTTAATTAAAGGATAAAGGTGGGATATTGTTGTATTTTGAATTGATTTTTAGTGGTTGGTCGGGAGTGAATTAGGAGATTTGTTAATTCAAATTATTTTGAATTTAGTGGCGAGGAGCTTTTTGAGGTGGTGGTCGAATGTTGGTAAGTTTTGGGAGTGGTCGGTTTTGGTATTTGAGAAGGAGGGTAGGTTAATTTCTTTTTTGTTTCTTAACCTAATTTGCTCTCCTTACTTCTAATATTTATCTCCTATTTCTTGTGTACCAAAACCTTGCCTTCACTTCTCATCTTCTCTGTTCTTCCACTCAAACCGAACATAGGTATGTTAAGCACTTAAACCGATTCTCTTCCTTGTGACTAAAATATTGGCCGAATCTCCCTTTCCTTTTAGTTCGCTCCTTGGCCAAATAGAAGGTGTGGTGTGAATCATTTTGGGGTTTCATTTCCAATCGTTGGAGAAGGTTTATAGGTAAGGACGAATGCTTATGGTCTTCCTTTTGTTCTCTGTCGTCATCTTCAAGGGGTAAGTGTTGGTTTTGGTGTTTGTTTGATGGCGTATTAATTTGGTTGGTATCGTTTTGTCGTAGGACATCCGGGATTCGAAGCAGTCAAGCGTAGCCTCGGTTCTTTGGTTGATCGTTGGGTAAGTGATGGTAAGGGATTGCTTTATCGGTCTATTCGTTTGGTATTGGTAAGCCGTAGGCTATTACTTTTGGTTGGTTGTCGATTGTAGGCAAGTGAAGCAAGAGCACTTGGTGGTGGGCTAGTGTGCAAGAGCGTGTAGGAGCGAGGTTGTTAGATCGATTCTTTGGTTAGGCTTACGGTGTGTGTACACACACACACTCTTCTAGTAATTTATGTGCTTATTAAATTATGTGTATACTTACACACTTATCGGTTATGGTTTTATATATATGATGTGTGGTTGGTTCCATGGAAAGGTGGATTGAATACCATTATGGTATAGGCACGGGTCGTAAGTCCTCGTTATGATGCTTTTGGTAAGCATAATGTATCTATTACGTGTGCTATGATATTGGATGGTGATAAATAATATGTATGTTACTAATCAAGCATGTGGGTATAAGTCCATTAAAATGCGTATCATTATCTATGTGGGTTGTATGCAGTGGAGGGGCGGTGATGTTTTGTGTGACGAGCACCAGTGTTTTGGTAACACTGCGTGACTACGGTCACCAGAGAGGTTTGGTACCTCCGGAGGTTTGGTACCTCATAGCGACTTGTCCCCGTGGTTTACACCACCGTGGGTTGGCCCCACTTTGAGATATGGGATTGTGCGCGGTGATTTGGCATCACACGATGGGTTGGCCCCATCACTTGATTCGTGACTTTCGGTCACCAGTGTTTTGGTAACACAATCGTGTCTTCGGACACCAGTGATTTGGTATCACATTTGTGACTATATGTCACCAGTGGTTTGGCACCACCAGTGGTTTGGTACCACACGGGGAAGAAAAGGTGTATGGACGGTTAGGATTGGGTGCATATGATTTGGATGCATGATGATCATGATTATGTTTGAATGTGATATTTTGCTAATCCGGGAAAAAGGGTAGCACACTGAGTCTTGGTGACTCACCTTTTTCCTTTAACATTTTTCAGGTAGTGCATAAAGCTGGACCGGGATCGGAGAGGACAAGGTGGCCCATGCCGAAGATGAAGATTGTTATATTATGCTTGTTTTTGATATAAGTATTTTATTTGAATTTGTTGGGTTGTAACAAAGGCCATTTTATGTTTTTGGTATTACTTTAACTATGGTTTATTTAAATTAAATTGCTATGGGAAAATGATTTATGGTTTGCAACCTATTTATTCAAGTTGGATATTATAAACTAAAGTTTTAAAATGAATGAGTTTTAAATAGCAAAATTTTATTCCAAAGATATGTTTTCCAAAATTCAGCAAACTACGACGTTTTATTTTAAATCAAGAAGAATTTCAACACATAACCAGATTCGGTCGTAGTGAATGGGCTGGGTTTGGGGATGTTACAGAAACTCTTCCTTTGATATTCGACAGTTGTAAAAAGATCCTGAGAGATCCTTGTAGATTCGGCCTAAATTGCTAATAGGATTAGTATCTTGATTTTGGTAAAAAGAAAAGGAACAGAAATTGATTGGCCACAGATCTTACCATTTTGATGTTGTAGTTGATTGCTCCTTAACTTAGAACCAACAAAGATTCGGCTTTGATAGTAGAAACAGAGAAGAAAATAGAAGAAGAGAAGATGAAACAGAGAAGAAAATAGAAGAAGAGAAGATGGATTTTACTTAAAGAAAAATCGGCAGAGAGGAGTTTTGCTATGAGATTTTTGCAAGGCTTTGAAAAGATGAGAGAATAGCCTAAATTCTCCTCCTTTAACTGAAATTGCTAGACCAAGAGTCCTTGACTTGGCCACTACTCCTTATAAGTGATAGTATTATCTTTAATTATCACCTTATTTAGATTAAAAGTATTTAATCCATCCTTTTATCTCTTTAATTAAAAATCCTTTATTTATCACTTTAATTTATCAAGTTTTAATGAAATAAAACCCCTCCCTTTTCTAGAAATAGGTGCCGTCCACCCCTTAGCCTTGGAAGCAAAAATAAAGCCTTCATTATTTGCTTTCCAAGTGACTCGAACTCAGGCCCATTCCTCTTACACATGGCGCCATTTCCATAAGCCTTAAGTGACACCTTCAGGCCACTTTTCCAAGCCCGATTGTGTGTCAAATTTCACCAACTTTTACTTTTAAGGCCCGCTTGCCCTTATTTCCTATTTTGAACTTTAAAATTTGACATTCCTGCATTATTTCTAAGTTTCCTAAAATTTTCGATCGGCTCTGTAACTTGCCATTTTTCTTACATGTTCAAGTTTCCAAAATGTTGTGTTTCCAAAATGTTCGGGTTTCCAAAATGTTCACTTTCCTAATTTACTTAGGTTTCCAAAATGTTCACTTTCCTAATTTGCTTAGGTTTCCAAAAATGGTCATTTTCCTATTTCCAACATAACATTTCCATACATTCTCAGGTTTCCAAAAATCATTCCAAATTTATTCCAAAACACATAAAAGATGTCTTTTTGTACAATTAGGCCAAAATGCATAGGCCCTTTTCAGGATGTTACATTGGGGCTAGGGGTTGGCCAAAATTTTGATAGCTTTTGGTAGCTAGTTGATCACTTTGGCTTATGGTCATTTTTGTGCTTTTCTAAACTTTTCTCTCCAATTTCTTCTCCCTAGCCGAATGTGTCTTGTGTAGTAGGTAAAATTTTGCTTTGGTTTTGGTCATTTCTTTTAGACCAAATGGTTATCATCCTCCATACTTCCCCAAGCTCTTTTCCTTATTGTGCAGAAACCATACCATCTTGAAAGGTCATTTTCTTTTTCTTCCTTTTGGCCGAATATACACCAACCCCAAGACCCTATCTTTGTTCATCTTCTATCCTTGGAAAATCGACACATAAACACTCTCTCTTTATTCTTTTTATTCTTCTTTCTTTCTTTTTGATAAAGAAGACTCAAACATCACTATTCTTTTCCAAAACCTTTCTTCATGGCCGAATATTGATGGTAAAATCTTTTGCCGAATCACTCTTCTTTTCTTTGTTTATTCATAGCCGAATCTTTTCTTATACATATGTATTCTCTTCAATATTTTCTTTTTCTTCTTTGAAGCCTTGGACAATAGTGTGATAGTAGAGGGCCGAAACTCGTGTGTTCGTAAACGTCGTAGATCGTTGAAATTGGATTTAAGGTGTTAAAGGTAAGGGATTATTAAGGTTAGCCGATTACACTCTTCAAGTCTTTAGTCTTAAGATTTTCGATATATTGTTAGGACTAATGATTCTTTGTCTTTGAAGACAATCAAAATAGGGACGAAAAGGGCAGTAAATAGTGTTCGTAAGAGGGGTGGTTCCATTATTCCCCCTAAATTCAAGAGAAAGACTGTTTCGAAATCTGAGACTTTCCACCGGGTTGTGAACCCTCATCCGGCGAAAATCAATTATTCGAAGTCGTACGTACCCCCGAACCATTGTTTACTCATGGTACTGAACCTTTGATCGGAGAAAAATCGTAAATAGTGATTGATCGAGATTCCGAGGGTAAGATCTAGATCCTCAATATTAGAATAGTTTAATATTAAATTTTAGTGTTCTAATCCTTCGTAATGTGTGTTTAGATATCGACGAGTAGGAGAGTGTAGTTTTCACCGTAATCGGTGTGTAATCTCTGCTCGTATCTCATGGGTTAGATGACTATACAAGAGTAAAAGTTGGATTGAAAATCGCAAAGTTGGTGAAATCAAAAAATATGGTATTATCGACACTTTAGTGTTAAGATCATGAAATCGGTATTAAGATCGTGAAAATTTTGAAATCGCCCTTAATGGCTAAAACGATAATATGTGATATTTGATAAATTTGGGCCATATGTGATATTTGACAAATTTGGGCCATATGTGATATTTGACAAATTTGGGCCATATGTGATATTTGACAAATTTGGGCCTTATGTGATATTTGATAAATTTGGGCCATAAGTGATATTTGATAAATTTGGGCCATATGTGATATTTGACAATTTGGGCCATATTTGATATTTGACAATTTGGGCCATATGTGATAATCGATAAATGGGCCATAAGTGAAATTTGATAATTGGGCCATTTATGATAATTGATAAATGGGTTATATGTGATATGTGATTTTAATGGGCCAAAATTGACAAATTATAATATGGTTTTCTTTACAAATAATTTGTTATGCATAAACATAATTGCATGGGTTGGGATCAATGATGAAGAGAAGAAAGGCTTGATGCCAAAATTCTAGATAGGTGACTCTATCACGATGGGCGTTGCCCGAAATCTAGATCGGTGGTTCTACCACAATTATTTAAATGGCCGTTGCCACAAATATTATATTGGGCTTAAAGCCTACTTTGGTGTATTGGTGGGGTGGGTGACTAAAGCTCCCCACAGGTGTGCTAGTTGGTACGGGGTGTGTAGCGGATGGAAATCTAGGTTTGGTTTTTGGGAATTGCATATCATCTGCATTTTTTTATGCTAAATTATTATATTTGAAATGGGCTTAGGCCCAAATAAATGCTTAAATGGTCTTGGCCCAGTGGACTATGGTAAGTGAGTTACACACCAAGTTTTAAGTAACTCACCCCATTTTTTATCCCTCTCAGGTAATAACAATTGATGGAGACTTGGGTCGGAGATGACTTCGTGGGGAGGCTATACTACAAATGGTGGTTTATAAAACTTTAAGACTTCTTTAATAATTTTTATTAAGTACTATTTTTATGACGATGTAATAAGGCCTCTTTAATTATGGATTTTATTATGTGGATGGATTTTATTGTGTTTTAGTTTTCCTAAGTTGGATTGGTTTAGTTTCTATAATTGTTTTTATATAACTCTCGTATAAAATAAAGGTTTTTCTTAAATGTTACTGAAACTTAGGAAATTATTTTAAAACTTTACGATGAAATATTTTAACTAAATAAATCCAAAGTTTTAATCAATTACTACTCTATAGTCCAAATGATAAACTCTTGTGTTTTAATCATGGTTTTCAATGAACTTCGAAATTTTTTCGATAAATTCATTCTCTTAATCGTTTTGGAATTTGATTTCTACTTCGTTAAATGATTTGAATGTACGTTTAATTTGTGTGGCATGCCGAAATCTAGGCTTAATGCATAGGCTGAGTTTGGGGTGTTACATTTTTATGGTATCAGAGCCCAGTTTCAAAACTCGGCTGTAGTTTGGGTTCAACAATGATTTTGTTTAAAAAAACCACTTAAATTTCTAGAGTTTATGTTTTAAAGGTAGTATGGCACCACGAGCATCCGACACCAGGTCAAGTAAGTATGTTCAGTAAGTATTTGTTTATTAAATGTTTATTTTTGTGATGAGACCTAAGGAACACTCTAGAACTTCTAGTTTTAGGTGTTGAAAACAATAGAGATCGAGACTATAGGATATGATTACGAAAATAACCCTATCTCTTATATCTCATAAAATATCGTTAATAAACACTGAAATAATATTCTGATTCATAAAACTTATAATTAGATTAAAGCGAATTAGTCAATATAAGCACTAGAGGATGTGGTCGTGGATGCGGTAGATGTGGCCGTGGTAGAGGCCGAGGTGCTGCGTCTGAAGCGCCGGGTCATATACCGAAAATGGATGCACTTGTGTCATTTGAGAGCGAAGCTGGATCTCATGATCATGCCAATAAGGATAATGCTTTGACTCAAGCAATGTTGCGAGTCTTAGAAAGAGTAGCTGGAGCCAGAAATGGGCCAGTAACTCGCAGATCAATATCAGAACGACTCAAGTCTAGTGGTGTAGAAGTTTTTAGAGGTGTCTCTGGTGTAGCTTCGAATGTGACAGAATATTGGCTTGAGGCTGTATAATGAATTATGGATGATTTGGAGTGTACCGTCGAGCAGAAACTGAGAGGAGCCATGTCTTTGCTAAGAGACGAGGCGTATCAATGGTGGCTTACTGTTCGAGAAGGCACCGAGGTTGCATTGGTTAATTGGGATTTCTTTAAAGCTGTTTTCCAAGGGAAGTACGTAAGGACAAGTTATGTAGATGCCCGGAGGAAAGAATTCCTGAATTTGGTTCAAGGAAGTAAGACTGTGGCAGCCTACGAGGCAGAATTTCTTCGTTTGAGTCGTTATGCTCGTACTATAGTGCAGACTGATCATGAGCGCTGTGTACGCTTTGAGGATGGGCTGAATGATGAGTTACGGGTACTGATAGCCCCACAACAAGTACGGACTTTTACCTCGCTTGTAGAGAAAGCTAAGATAGCCGAAGAGGCTAAGAATTCAGAACGCCAGAACCGGGAAAAGTAAGAGGCAAGAGGGATTTTAAGTATTCTGGTTCTTCTAAAAGGTTTCAAAAGAGGCCACGGAATGATGAGCCAGTTCAAGTTAGGGCACCTATGACTACCAATCTGATCCGAGAATGTGCCGACTGTGGAAGACAACATCCCAAAGATTGTTGGAGGAAAATTGGAGCCTGTTTTAAATGTGGATCCAAGGATCATCAGTTTAAGAATTGTCCTCGACGGACTGAAACGACTCAGAAAGCTCATAAACCTAAAGCTCAGCCAGCTAGAGGTACTCAGCAGCCACCAAGAGGTCGTGGACTGGGTCGTGGTGGTAATGGTAATGGACGTGGACAAGGTGCACCGGGTCGAGGTAATGGTGTTAGAGGTAACACGGAGGTAAGATAGCCAGGATTGGTCTATGCTGTCAGGTGTCGTGAAGACGATGATGCACCTGATGTGATAATTGGTACGTTCTTCATCTCTGATGTACCTGTTATTGCTTTGTTAGATATTGGATCTACCCACTCGTATGTTGCTAGTGCTATAACTGGAAACCTAAATATTAGATCTGAGATTACCGATAGAGAGATGACGGTAATTAGTCCTTCAGGATAGTCGGTAGTAGTGAATAAATTATTTAAAAATGTGCCCTTGGAGATTCAAAGAGAGGTATTTCTAGCAGACTTGATATAATTACCTTTCGGCGAGTTTGATCTTATTTTGGGCATGGATTGGTTGGTGAAGCATCGGGCGCAATTGGATTGTGCCGAAAAGCGGATGTCAATTAGGACTGTGGATGATAAGGAGATAATAATGATAGGTGAGCGAAGAAACTTTTTGGTAAATGTGGTATCTACTTTGAAGGCAGAAAAGTTGGTGCAAAAAAGGGAATATAGCATTCCTAGCATTCATCAGTGCTTTGGATGCCAAGGATTTATCAGTAGAAAGTGTGACAACGGTGAAAGAATTTCCAGATGTCTTTCCCAAGGAACTTTCGGGTCTACCTCCAGATCGGGAAGTAGAATTTGGCATTGAGCTTTTACTCGGAACTGCTCCGGTGCCCATTGCTCCTTATAGAATGGCACCGAAGGAGTTAGCGGAGCTTAAAGCTCAAATCCAAGAACTGCTAGATCGGGGATTTATTCGACCAAGTGTGTCTCCGTGGGGAGCACTAGTTTTGTTCGTCAAGAAAAAGGATGGGTCGATGCGTATGTGCATTGATTATAGGCAGTTGAATAAATTGATGATCAAGAATAGGTATCCATTGTCGAGAATTGATGACCTGTTTGATCAATTAAAAGGAGCTTCAGTCTTCTCCAAGATTGATTTGAGATCGAGTTATCATCAACTCAAGGTGAAAGAGGCAGATATTCATAAGACGGCATTTCGAAATCGCTATAGACATTATGAGTTTTTAGTGATGCCGTTTGGTTTAACTAATGCACCAGCTGCATTTATGGGCATGATGAACCGAGTCTTTTAGCCTTATTTAGACTAGTTCGTAGTAGTGTTCATAGATGACATCTTGGTATATTCGAGGAATGAAGAAGAGCATGACTCTCATCTGCGCACTGTGTTGCAAATTTTACGAGATAAGCAACTTTATGCCAAATTCAGTAAGTGTGAATTTTGGTTGAAGGAAGTGACTTTCTTGGGTCATGTAGTGTCAGTTGAAGGAATAAGAGTTGATCCTCGAAAGGTAGAGGCTGTATTGGATTGGAAACCGCCAAAGTCAGTAGCTAAGATCCGAAGTTTCTTGGGTTTGGCTGGTTATTATAGACGCTTTGTCGAGGGCTTTACATTAATTGCTACACCTCTAACTAAGTTGTTGCAAAGGAAGTACCGTATGTATGGACCGATAAACAGCAAGAAAGTTTCGAGAAACTGAAGAAGATTCTAACGGTAGCGCCAAGATCGATTCAACAGAGGCGAAAAAGAGTTTATTTCTTCGTGATGCGTCACACACGGGTTTAGGATGTGTACTGATGCAAAGTGAAAAAGTGGTAGCTTATGCTTCTCGACAGTTGAGGCCGCATGAAGTCAATTATCCTACTCATGATTTGGAGTTGGTTGCGGTAGTGTTTGCATTAAAGATTTGGAGACATTATCTTTACGGTGAGAAGTCAATCATTTATGCGGACCATAAGAGTCTTAAGTATCTCCTCACCCAAAAGGAATTGAATTTAAGACAACGAAGATGGGTGGAGCTGTTAAAGGATTATGATTTCTCAATCGAGTATTATCTTGGAAAGGCTAACGTTGTGGCAGACACATTGAGTCGTAAGGTTGTATCGGAGTTAAGAGCAATGTTTGCTCATCTCAGTTTGTATGAGGATGGCAGTTTGCTAGCGGAACTTCAGGTGAAGCCTCTGTGGTTGGAGCAAATCAAGGAAAAGCAATTATCCAATGAAAAGTTGGGTCCTTTAATACAACAAGCTGAAAGTGGTATAATAGGAGATTTTGGTTTGAACAATGATGGTGTATTGTGTTTTCGTGGAAGGGTTTGTATTCTCGAGGATTCGGATTTGAGGCAAATGATTTTTCTAGAGGCGCATAGTAGCCCTTATGCTATGCACCTCGGAGGAAATAAGATGTATCGGGATCTCTCGTGAATAGTATTGGTGGCCAAAGTTAAAACGGGAAGTTACTGATTTTGTGGGATAGTGTTTGACTTGTCAACAAGTAAAGGCGGAACATCAATTACCATCGGGATTGTTGCAACCAGTAAAGATTCCATTATGGAAATGGGAGCGGATAATGATGGATTTTGTTAGGGGGTTACCTTTAACACCTACTAAGAAAGATCCTATCTGGGTGGTAGCAGATCGATTAACGAAGACTGCTCATTTTCTACCAGTTCGTATAGATTACTCGTTGCAGAAGTTGGCTAAACTGTATGTATCTGAAATCATGAGGTTGCATGGGGTACCAGTGTCTATCATATTGGACAGGGATCCTCAATTTACATCACGGTTTTGGAAAGCTTTGCATGAGGCTCTGGGTACAAAGTTAAACTTCAGTACGGCTTTTCACCCTCAGTCAGAAGGTCAGTCAGAAAGAGTAATCCAGATTTTGGAAGACATGTTAAGAGGTTGTGTGATTGATTTCAGAGGTAGTTGGGAGGATTTTCTACCATTGGCAAAGTTTGCGTATAACAACAGTTATCAATCCAGTATTCAGATGGCACCCTATGAAGCGTTATATGGTCATAGATGTCGTACTCCTACTTGTTTGACTGAATTAGGGGAACGACAACTTTTGGGTCCTGAATTGATATCAGAGACGGAAGAAAAAGTAAAAGTAATTCGAGTGCGGTTAAAGGAAGCTTGGGATAGACAAAAGTCGTACGCGGATCAGAAGCGTAAAGATATTGAGTTTGCGGTGGGAGATCAGGTCTTTTTGAAAGTTTCACCATGGAAAAAGATTTTCAGATTCGGAAGGAAAGGCAAGTTGAGCCTAGGTTCATTGGACCGTACCGTGTGTTGAAGCGTGTAGGACCAGTGGCCTATCAACTTGATTTACCTCCGGAGTTGAGTCAGATTCATAGTGTTTTCCATGTTTCTATGCTGAGACGCTATAGATTGGATCCATCGCACATAGTACCGGTAGAAGAAGTGGAATTAAGGCCAGATTTGTCTTTCGAGGAGGAACGAGTGAGAATCTTAGACCGAGATGTTAAGGTGTTAAGAAAGAAGACCGTACCGTTGGTCAAGGTTTTATGGCGTAATCACGGAGTGGAGGAAGCTACTTGGGAGCCTAAGGATGCAATTCGACAACAATATCCTCATCTCTTTTAGTCAGGTAAATTTCGAGGATAAAATTTTCTTTAAGGAGGGTAGAGTTGTAACATCCTAAAATTTGAGTATTGATATGATGCATGTTTTGGTGCTTAACTTGTGAATAATTAAATTTTGCATGTTTAGTATAGTCTTGAGAAGACTTGAGAACTATTCGGAATTAGAATAAATTTTAGTAAGGAGTATTTAATTGAAGTGGATCAAGTGACTTTGAGGTTTAAGTAAATTTAAGTGTCAAAAACTAGCATAAGATGAGCTAGTAGTAAGGTGGAGTTGGCGCATGCATGTTTGCTTGAGGGGAGAGGTTCGAATCTCCTAGCATGCAATTTGAAAGCTTTTATTTTTGCTTTCTCCTATCAAGTGTCGGCCAAGCTTCATTTTTGGTATGTTAGACTTTTAATTTTTATGGTAAGGTGGCTAAATGGATTAAGGAAACATTGAAGTTGAGGAAAGGAATCAATAGGATAAGGCAAGTAAGGGGGACAAATGGCTTAAATTGTGGAATGTGCTATGGAAAGAAAGGTTGGCAAAAGTTGATCCTTGATAGCTATGTACTTGGACGGTTTTTGGGGCTAGGGGTTGGCCGAAATTTTGATAGCTTTTGGTAGCTAGTTGTTCACTTTGGCTTATGGTCATTTTTGTGTAACATCCTAAAAAGGGCCTATGCATTTCTAGCTTAATTGTATGAAATGACAAGTTTCAAGCACTATGAATAAAATTTTGATACTTTCGGAAACCTAGAAATGCATGAAAATGGAAATGAAAATGGAAATGGAAATGAAAATGGAAATGGAAATGGAAATGGAAATGGAAATGGAAATGGAAATGGAAATGAAAATGGAAATGGAAATGGAAATGGAAATGAACATTTTCGGAAACTTAGACATTTTGGAAACCAAACCAAAATAGGAAACTAAACATTTTGGAAACCAAACCAAAATAGGAAACTAAACATTTTGGAAACCAAGCCAAAATAGGAAACTAAACATTTTGGAAACTAGGAAAATACAGAGCCGCGCGAAAATTTTAGGAAACTTAAAATGACCCCGGAATGCCGAATTGAAGAGCCCAAAGGGGAGCTTAGGGCCAAGTGACCCTAAAAATATAAAGAACATAAACTTTGACCCAATAACGAACTTGGAAATGTGGCCTGAAGATGCCACCTAAGGCCCTAGGAAATGGCCCAAATGCAAGAGGTTTTTGGGCCTGAGTTTGAGTCATCTAAGAAACAAATAAAAGAAATAAAATTTTGTCTCCATGAGAGGAGGGTTGACGGCACAAGGGGAGGAGTTTCCATTCAATAAAAACTCTTGACTAATTAGGAGAGTTGATGGAGTTTCATATTGATAAGACTAAACCTTATCACAAGTGAAGAATTGGTCAAATAGGACTCTAAGACTAATAGATTCGCTAAAGAGAGAAAAGTAAAAGCCATTCTCTTCTCTTCATCATTCTTGCCAAACCTCCTAATCAAAGCAACAACAATTTATTTTCTTTCTTTTCTTTTCTTAGCCGAATCCTCCTTGTCAAGGTCTCTCCATCTCTTTTCCTTTCTTTTTTCTTTTCTTCCATGTTCCTCCACAAAAGCCAAAGCTTTGAGATCCCAAATAGAGCCATAGCCGAATATTAAAAGAGATCATCCGGATTCAAAACGAGGTAAGAACATCACCATACATTCGCTAAAAGGTTCTTTCCATAGTTAAATAATAGTTCAAATCTAACAAGTGATTTCGACAGAATCCAATCGACTTTGGATTTAAAGGTAAGTAAGACATTCGCCAAGGCCAAACCATTAGTCAATTAGATCGATTGATCAAAAAGCTAACCTATTCAAAAATCTAGGTTGGCCGATTACAAGGAAAGAGGAGGTGAAGTTTCGGATTTTAAGAATCCATAAGGTAAGTCCCAAAAGGTATTCGCCAAAGTTTTGTGATTACTAAGATTAGATATGAAATTATTAAAAGTCGAAAACTAATTTATGATGAGGTTACAAGGTTGGCGAATATCAAAGGAAGGAAAACAAAGATTCCGGATTTGAATAAACATCAAATCGGCATCAAAGGTAAGCCTCTTTACAATCCTACTAGGATTTGGATACTATAGCCCAAAATAGAATTTATGTTAAGTAATATTTGACAAACCAAATGTAGGAATTAGGATCTAAACGCTAGATCTTGCTTTCAAATCTCAAGGAATCGCTAAACAAATCAGTGTGTATTCCACACTATTCTTAATAGTTTTATGGTTTAAATATGCTATATATGCTAATGTGAAAGTGAATGAAAGTGGCTAAAGTGCCATATTATGGTACAAAGTGCTAAGGTACGTTTTCCTACTTCTACTAGGATTTCGAAATAAATGTTATACAAGTGAAAAGTGATGTGAAAGTAAATTAAAAATATGTTATGCATGTTAATTGTAATTTGGGGCATTCGGGATTTATGTGAAAGGGGAAGAAGGTGTTGACTACGGTCTCACCAACGTTATAAGTGAAAGTGATGACTTCGGTCTCACTAAGTGAAAGTGATGACTTCGGTCTCACTAAGTGAATGTGATGACTTCGGTCTCACTAAGTGGTAACTTCGGTTACATTACAGTGGTGGCTATGCCACAATATTATCAGTGGGCGATGAGCACGTCGACTGCAGCGACTGCCTTCGATGGAGTGTAGCGGAAGGAGGGTTGACTTAGTAGTCCCCACTGCATGTGTTGGTACGGGTGGAGTGTAGCGGATGGCATATAGGTTTGGGTTCGGGTTTGCATCATGATCTTGAAATTGTTATATGCATATGATTTTATGGTGTGCCTATTTCTATTATGTTTAGTGTTGGTTACACACTGAGTCTATCGACTCACCCCTGTGGGAATATGTTTTGTAATGAGCAAGAATGGACCGGACGGCAGAACTTGTGGTGGCCATGATCGACTTGAAGTTCGGTTTAATTTGAATATTTATTTTATTTTAAAGTACTGTACAATTTATTATTTTGGGTTTCATTTTATGTAATAAGGCCACCGTGACGAATTTTTATTTCTACTATAATTACTATGTTATGAGTTTAGGGCTTTGTAAAAAGTAAGCCCACTTAGTATGAAACAAGTTTAAATATTTTTGTCACTTAAAGCAAATGGGTTTTTGTTATAAAAATAAATTTGTTTTGAACTCAAGCCCAACCCACAACGGGCTATCTTCCAAAACTCATAGTTTTCAAAACAGTTTGCATGAATTTGAATCGGGTTACTTCGAGGAACATACCAGATCCAGTCCATTCTCGTGGGCCGGGTTTGGGGTGTTTCAATTTGGTATCAGAGCCCAGTTCAAACTCTCGGCCTGTGGCCTAAGGCCCAAAACATTTTCTTTTAACAAGGCCAAATGAGTTTTATGAAAGTATTTTTACAAATGGGATGTATAAAGACATGGCCCCTAAGTCTCCAACCATGATCCACCGTGTAAGTACCCTAACTATATGTGTGATTCGTGATTTATATAAGGGTAGAAAAGGCATGGAACGAGAATAGAATGATAGGAACTTGAACCCTAGGATTAGACTACTCAAACACAAACACATAAGATTTAAGGCATCAAACCAACCTATGACTAAGTCAATTAAGCTAGGGTGTGGCAACCATGGTACGCATGTCAGGAGTGGATCCCAAGAGCTTGGTATTTAAGCATCCTAGTGACTCACCTCCTCTTCTTGAATCCTACCAGTGCGTAGCTTCTGGCTCACCCTAACCTAGAGGACTTAGTGGGTGTGGTAACCTCAGACGCATGTTCAGGAATGGTTTCAGTGGGAGCTTGGTATTTAAGCAATCCGCGTGACTCACCTCCTCTCCACTCGAATCCCGCCTGGTGCGTAGCATTGGTTCACCCCGACCAAGAAGGCTCACCATAGGCTAAACTCAATAACTAAAACCCTAAGGAATTAGCCATTTTTTAACACTTAATATTAAAATTTTAAATCAATTTCTTTCTCTTATCCTTAATTCACAAAACTATTTCTAGACACAATTATTTTCAAAAAATTTTGATTCATAAAATTACAAAATGCCCTTAGTGGTAAAATTACCAAAATGCCCTTAGTTTATAAAATGATTCAACTATTCAACAGCTTTTACCAAAATTCCATTATTTTATAAATATTCAAAACCCTAACTTGCAAACTATCAAAATATCTTGATTTTGGAAAATTACAAAATTACCTCGACTTACAAAATTACCAAAATGACCCCGATTTTCAAAATTTTGCAACATTCCCATTTTGAAGAAACAATTTTAAAAGAACCCTCGTAGTTTTACAAACTTTTGAAATACCATCGATATATTAAATTTTACAAATTTACCCCGATTTGTGAAAAATTACAAAATACCCCGAGGTTATAAACTACCAAATAACCCCTGATTTAAAACTTTTTCCAAATTACCCTAGACTTCAAAATTTTTTGATTTTGACAAAACACCAAGGAACGTGTTTCTTCCGAAAAATTACGAAAATGCCTCAGAGGACAAAATTACGAAAATACCCCTGTAGAGGAAAACAACAACAACAACAAAACTACAACATTTCTCCGAATGAACGAAAGTTCATACTTGTTTGATGGATGAACGAATGAATGGAAAAGACGTGTGTTTGTATGAATACGAAAGAACCACTCTTAAATACCTTTCCATAAAACTTCTTCACGATAAATAAGTGGAACAAAGACTAATCCATAAAATTTCTTAATCGATCTCGACACTAGGAAATGAGTTCTAGAGGACGTGGTCGCCAAGGTCGCGTAGAGGAAGAATAATCGTGTCGTAACCCGTTAGATCGTGTCAAGGTTTCGACAATGAGTTACCACCGCCACCACCACCCCCACCGTTAATGTCGAAAGCAGCTCGGACGGGGATGAGGCGTGTCGCAGCCATGTTGCAGTATTGGAAATGGTGGTGGCGCGGTGGAAATTCAGAGCTCGAAAGTCTGACCGAGCGACTCCGAGCCAACGGGCCGAGGTGTTTCGTGGAGTGTCCGTGTGGCACCCAGATCGCCGAGTATTGGATGGAAGCAATCGAGCGATTATGGATGAACTCGACCGACCCCGAGGAGAAGTTGAAAGGAATGGTAGCCTGCCACGTGATGAAGCATACCAATGGTGGCTAACTGTTTCAGGATGGTGCCACGGCAGAGGATCTCGACGGGAATATGCTAAAGAGGCATATCGAAAGAAGTATGTCAAGACTCAGATATTGATGAGCAATAAAAGCTTTTCTAGGACTAGTTCGGGGAACAAATCGGTGGCATGCATATGAGGCTGAATTTCTGAGGTTAAGTCGATATGCTCGAGGAGTAGTCGCGACTGAACATGAACGCTGTGTCCGTTTTGAGGACGGATTAAGGGATGACCTAAGGTTGCTGATAGCTCCACATCAGGAGAGGGAGTTCTCCACGTTGGTTGAAAAGGCTAAGGTAGTCAAGGAATCAAGGACTCGACTAGGCGAATTCGCGGTGAATAGACCCAAGAGAGGTTATGGATCATCGGGAAATGTGCAGAAAAGGCCCAGAACCGAGGGGTCAAAGGGTCAGCAAGTTGATACCAGAGGGCAGTATCGTTCTTGTGATTATTGTGGAAGGAAGCACTCAAAGAGTGTTGGAAAAGATAGGAGCATGTCTTAAATGTGGGTCTAAGGATCATATGCTCAAGGATTGTCCAAAGATATCGATGATGATACCAAAGAACACGTAATGCTAATCAGTGTAGGGAGGACAAAGAAATTTCAACGAGGTCGAGGTTCGAATAACCGAGTTAATAATGTCGACAGAGGACGTGGCGAGGTGCCACCAATATCGAGGCAAGACAAAGGGTTTGGTTTATGCGGTTCACCAAGGAGGATGAAGATGCGCCGGACGTCATAACCCAGACGTTCCTCATTCATGGTAAACCCTATTATGCTTTAATTGATGTGGGCTCGACCCATTCTTATGTTGCCCGTAGTGTAGTTGAGACACTAGGCCTAGACTCGAACTTTCGGATAAAGAGATGACGGTAGTAAGCCCATTAGGTCAAACTATAGTGGTAAATGAGATCTTTCGAATATACCCCTAGAAATTTGGGGTGAGCTTTGGTCGACTTAATGGAATTATCCTTCGGGGAATTTGACCTTATACTTGGTATGGATTGGTTAGTAGAACATCGAGCCGTGTTGGATTGTGCGGCTAAACGAATGGAACTAAGAACCCCTGAGGATGAGGTGGTCATTATGATAGGAGAAAGAAGGAACTATTTGACTAATGTAGTTTCGGTGCTTAAGGCGGAAAGGATGGTGCGTAAAGGGTACGAGGCGTTCTTAGCCTTTGTAAGTGCATTGGATGGAAATGAGGAGGGTGTCAAAGTAGTCAGAACAGTAAAGGACTTTGAGGATGTGTTTCCAGAGGAATTACCAGGAATACCCCCAGATAGAGAAGTTGAATTTGGAATAGACTTACTACCAGGAACAGCGCCTGTGTCGATTGCTCCATACCGAATGGCGCCAAAGGAGTTAGTGGAGCTTAAGGCTCAAATCCAGGAATTATTGGATCGAGGGTTTATTCGGCCCAGTGTGTCTCCATGGGGAGCACCGGTCTTGTTTGTGAAGAAGAAGGACGGAACTATGCGTATGTGCATAGACTATCGTCAACTAAATAAGCTGACCATCAAGAACAAGTATCCCTTGCCAAGGATCGATGACTTGTTCGATCAGCTGAAGGGAGCCGCAGTGTTTTCGAAGATCGATTACTGGTCGGGATACCATCATTGAAGGTGAAGGAGGTCGATATCCATAAGACCGCTTTAGGACAAGATATGGTCACTTTGAGTTTGTGGTAATGCCGCTTGGGTTGACAAACGCCAGCCTGCGTTCATGGATATGATGAATCGAGTGTTCCAACCTTACTTAGACAGTTTGTTGTGGTATTCATCGATGATATCTTGGTATACTCTAAGTCGGAAGAGGAGCATGATGAGCATCTCCGAATTGTGTTACAAGTATTAAGGAGAAGAAGCTTTATGCCAAATTCAGCAAGTGTGAATTTTGGCTTAAAGAAGTTGCTTTTTAGGACACGTGGTGTCCGCCGAGGAATAAGGGTGGATCCTAAGAAAATCAAGCGGTGTTGATTGGAAACCACCTAAGTCGGTGGCGTAGATTCGTAGTTTCTTAGGGTTGGCGGCTATTACCGAAGGTTCGTGGAAGGATTCTCGCCGATAGCCGCGCCATTAACAAAATTGTTGAGGAAGGAAATACCTTCGTGGACGGATAGCAACAAGAGAGTTTTGAAAACTTAAAAGGTATTAATGTAAGCTCGGTGTTGATTCAACCCGAGGCGTGAAAGGATTTTGTGGTATACCGTGATGCGTCGACACGGGGTTAGGATGTGTTCTTATGCAAGATGGCAGTAGTCGCTATGCGTCCCGGCGCTTAAGGCCGCATGAAGTGAACTACCCAACCCATGACTTGGAATTGGCAGCAGTGGTTTTCGCCTCAAGGTGTGGAGGCATTATCTGTATGGAGAAAGATCGGTGATCTACACAGACCACAAGAGCCTCAAGTATCTGTTGACTCAAAAGGAGTTAAACTTGAGGCAACGAAGGTGGGTGGAATTACTAAAAGACTATGACTGTTCGATAGAATATCATCCGGGCAAGGCGAATGTAGTAGCTGATGCCTTAAGTAGGAAGGTGGTGATGACTTAAGAGCAATGTTTGCTCATTTAAGCTTATATGAGGATGGAAGTTTGTTGGCTGAGTTGCAAGTCAAGCCAACATGGTTGAAGGAAGTAAAAGAGGGACAGTTGGTTGATGAAGATTTGAATGTTAAGCTACAAAAAGCACAGAACGGAGAGTTGGAGGACTATGAGATTAACGATGAAGGAGTATTATGCTACTGAGAGGAAAGTATGTATGCCAAGAGACAAGGAGTTAAGATGAAGATCCTTCGAGAAGCGCATAGTAGCCCTTATGCTATGCATCCCGGAGGCATTAAGCTATACAGAGACTTAAGAGAACAATTTTGGTGGCGGATCTTAAAAGAGAAGTTACGAATTTGTGGAAGATGTCGAACGTGTCGCAAGTTAAGGTGAACACCAAGTTCCATCAGATTGCTTCAACCAATCCAGATTCCACATGGAAGTGGGAAAGAATTACCATGGACTTCGTTAGTGGGCTTCCCTCACGCCTACTAAGAAGGACTCGGTATGGGTTATAGTAGACCGCTTGACTAAGTCCGCACATTTTATCCCAAAGGAGAATAGACTATCCTCTTCAAAAGCTAGCCAAGTTATATGTGGCGTAAATTGTGAGGTTACATGGAGTACCAATGTCGATCATCTCGATAGAGATCCGAGGTTTACGCCTCGATTTTGGAAGGCACTTCATCAAGCTTTAGGCACCAAGTTGGATTTCACTACTACCTTTCATCCACAATCGGACGGGCATCGAACGAGTAATACAAGTGTTGGAGGATATGTTGAGAGGATGTGTGATGGATTTCGAGGAAGTTGGGAGGACTACTTACCTTTAGCGAGTTCGCCTACAACAACAGCTTATCGTGCTAGCATTCGAATGGCACCATATGAAGCATTGTATTTGTCGAAGGTGTCGACTCCTACTTGTTGGACCTGAGTTAGGAGAACGTCGAGTTTTGGGACCAGAGATAGTGGCAGAAACAGAGGAGAAGGTTGAAATAATTCAAACACGGTTGAAAGAAGCCTCAGATAGACAGAAGTCTTATGCCGACCTCAAACGGAAGGAAATAGAATTTGAAGTAGGAGACCAAGTGTTTCTAAAAGTCTCACCATGGAAGAAAGTGATGAGGTTTGGTCGGAAAGGGAAGTTAAGCCCAAGATTCATCGGGCCCTATCGAGTACTAAAGCGAATGGGACCAGTGGCATACCAGCTAGAGTTGCCACCAGAGTTGCAACAAATGCATGACGTGTTCCACGTGTCCATGCTACGTCGTTACCGATCGGATCCCTCTCACATAGTACCAGTGGAAGAAGTAGAGCTAAGGCCAGACTTAACCTACGAGGAAGAGCCGATTCAGATTCTGGAACGTGACGTGAAAGTACTACGAAGGAAGTCCGTCCCTCTAGTTAAAGTATTATGGCGCAATCATGGATCGAAAGAAGCTTCGTGGGAGTCAGAGGAGACCATGAGACAACAATACCCTCAATTGTTTAGTTAGAAAATTTCGAGGACGAAATTTTGTTTAAGGGGTAGAATCAGAACATCCTAAAAGGGCCTATGCATTTCTAGCTTAATTGTATGAAATGACAAGTTTCAAGCACTATGAATAAAATTTTGATACTTTGGAAACCTAGAAATGCATGAAAATGGAAATGAAAATGGAAATGAAAATGGAAATGGAAATGAAAATGGAAATGGAAATGGAAATGAAAATGGAAATGGAAATGGAAATGGAAATGGAAATGGAAATGGAAATGAAAATGGAAATGGAAATGGAAATGGAAATGAACATTTTCGGAAACTTAGACATTTTGGAAACCAAACCAAAATAGAAACTAAACATTTTGGAAACCAAACCAAAATAGGAAACTAAACATTTTGGAAACCAAGCCAAAATAGGAAACTAAACATTTTGGAAACTAGGAAAATACAGAGCCACGCGAAAATTTTAGGAAACTTAAAATGACCCCGGAATGCCGAATTGAAGAGCCCAAAGGGGAGCTTAGGGCCAAGTGACCCTAAAAATATAAAGAACATAAACTTTGACCCAATAACGAACTTGGAAATGTGGCCTAAAGATGCCACCTAAGGCCTAGGAAATGGCCCAAATGCAAGAGGTTTTTGGCCCGAGTTTGAGTCATCTAAGAAACAAATAAAAGAAATAAAATTTTGTCTCCATGAGAGGAGGGTTGACGGCACAAGGGGAGGAGTTTCCATTCAATAAAAACTCTTGACTAATTAGGAGAGTTGATGGAGTTTCATATTGATAAGACTAAACCTTATCACAAGTGAAGAATTGGTGAAATAGGGACTCTAAGACTAATAGATTCGCTAAAGAGAGAAAAGTAAAAGCCATTCTCTTCTCTTCATCATTCTTGCCAAACCTCCTAATCAAAGCAACAACAATTTATTTTCTTTTTTTCTTTTCTTAGTCAATCCTCCTTGTCAAGGTCTCTCCATCTCTTTTCCTTTCTTTTTTCTTTTCTTCCTCTGTTCCTCCACAAAAGCCAAAGCTTTGAGATCCCAAATAGAGCCATAGCCGAATATTAAAAGAGATCATCCGGATTCAAAACGAGGTAAGAACATCACCATACATTCGCTAAAAGGTTCTTTCCATAGTTAAATAATAGTTCAAATCTAACAAGTGATTTCGACAGAATCCAATCGACTTCGGATTTAAAGGTAAGTAAGACATTCGCCAAGGCCAAACCATTAGTCAATTAGATCAGATTGATCAAAAAGCTAACCTATTCAAAAATCTAGGTTGGCCGATTACAAGGAAAGAGGAGGTGAAGTTTCGGGATTTTAAGAATCCATAAGGTAAGTCCCCAAAAGGTATTCGGCCAAAGTTTTGTGATTACTAAGATTAGATATGAAATTATTAAAAGCCGAAAACTAATTTATGATGAGGTTACAAGGTTGGCCGAATATCAAAGGAAGGAAAACAAAGATTCCAGGATTTGAATAAACATCAAATCGGCATCAAAGGTAAGCCTCTTTACAATCCTACTAGGATTTGGATACTATAGCCCAAAATAGAATTTATGTTAAGTAATATTTGACAAACCAAATGTAGGAATTAGGATCTAAACGCTAGATCTTGCTTTCAAATCTCAAGGAATTGCTAAACAAATCGGTGTGTATTCCACACTATTCTTAATAGTTTTATGGTTTAAATATGCTATATATGCTAATGTGAAAGTGAATGAAAGTGGCTAAAGTGCCATATTATGGTACAAAGTGCTAAGGTACGTTTTCCTACTTCTACTAGGATTTCGAAATAAATGTTATACAAGTGAAAAGTGATGTGAAAGTAAATTAAAAATATGTTATGCATGTTAATTGTAATTTGGGGCATTCGGGATTTATGTGAAAGGGGAAGAAGGTGTTGACTACGGTCTCACCAACGTTATAAGTGAAAGTGATGACTTCGGTCTCACTAAGTGAAAGTGATGACTTCGGTCTCACTAAGTGAATGTGATGACTTCGGTCTCACTAAGTGGTAACTTCGGTTACATTACAGTGGTGGCTATGCCACAATATTATCAGTGGGCGATGAGCACGCCGACCGCAATGACGCCTTCGATGGAGTGTAGCGGAAGGAGGGTTGACTTAGTAGTCCCCACTTGCACAAAGTTGGTACGGGTGGAGTGTAGCGGATGGCATATAGGTTTGGGTTCGGGTTTGCATCATGATCTTGAAATTGTTATATGCATATGATTTTATGGTGTGCCTATTTCTATTATGTTTAGTGTTGGTTACACACCGAGTCTATCGACTCACCCTGCTAGGGAATATGTTTCGTAATGAGCAAGAATGGACCAGACGGCAGAACTTGTGGTGGCCATGATCGACTTGAAGTTCAGTTTAATTTGAATATTTATTTTATTTTAAAGTACTGTACAATTTATTATTTTGGGTTTCATTTTATGTAATAAGGCCACCGTGATTTAATTTTTATTTCTACTATAATTACTATGTTATGAGTTTAGGGCTTTGTAAAAGTAAGCCCACTTAGTATGAAACAAGTTTAAATATTTTTGTCACTTAAAGCAAATGGGTTTTTGTTATAAAATAAATTTGTTTTGAACTCAAGCCCAACCCACAACTGCTATCTTCCAAAACTCATAGTTTTCAAAACAGTTTGCATGAATTTGAATCGGGTTACTTGAGGAACATACCGATCCATCCATTCTCGTGGGCGGGTTTGGGGTGTTTCATTTTGTGCTTTTCTCCAAAACTTTTCTCTCCAATTTCTTCTCCCTAGCCGAATGTGTCTTGTGTAATAGGTAAAATTTTGCTTTGGTTTTGGTCATTTCTTTTAGACCAAATGGTTATCATCCTCCATACTTTCCCAAGCTCTTTTCCTCTTTGTGCCGAAACCATACCATCTTGAAAGGTCATTTTCTTTTTCTTCCTTTTGGCCGAATATACACCAACCCTAAGACCCTATCTTTGTTCATCTTCCATCCTTGGAAAATCGACACATAAACACTCTCTCTTTATTCTTTTTGTTCTTCTTTCTTTCTTTTTGATAAAGAAGACTCAAACATCACTAATCTTTTCCAAAACCTTTCTTCATGGCCGAATATTGATGGTAAAATCTTTTGCCGAATCATTCTTCTTTTCTTTATTTATTCATAGCCGAATCTTTTCTTATACACAAGTATTCTCTTCAATCTTTTCTTTTTTTTTTTTGAAGCCTTGGACAATAGTGTGATAGTGGAGGGCCGAAACTCGAGTGTTCGTAAATGTCGTAGATCGTTGAAATCAAATTTAAGGTGTTAAAGGTAAGGGATTATTAAGGTAAGCCGATTACACTCTTCAAGTCTTTAGTCTTAGGATTTTCGATATATTGTTAGGACTAATGATTCTTTGTCTTTGAAGACAATCAAAATAGGGACGAAAAGGGCAGTAAATAGTGTTCATAAGAGGGGTGGTTACATTATTCCCCCTAAATTCAAGAGAAGGACTGTTTCGGGAATCTGAGACTTTCTACTGGGTTGTGGCCCCTCATCCGGTGAAAGTCAGTTATTTGAAGTCGTATGTACCCCCGAACTATTGTTTACTCATGGTACTGAACCTTTGATTGGAGAGAAATCGCAAATAGAGGTTGTTCGAGATTACGAGGGTAAGATCTAGATCCCTCAATATTAGAATAGTTTAATATTAAATTTTAGTGTTCTAATCCTTCGTAATGTGTGTTTAGATATCGACGAGCGGGAGAGTGTAGTTCTCACCGTAATCAGGTGTGTAATCTCACACTGTATCTCATGGGTTAGATGAGTATACAGTAGTAAAAGTTGGATTAAAAATCGCAAAGTTGGTGAAATCGAAAAATATGGTATTATCGACATTTTAGTGTGAAGATCATGAAATCGGTATAAGATCGTGAAAACTTTGAAATCGCCCTTAATGGCTAAAATGATAATATGTGATATTTGATAAATTTGGGCCATATGTGATATTTGACAAATTTGGGCCATATGCGATTTTGACAAATTTGGGCCATATGTGATATTTGACAAATTTGGGCCATAAGTGATATTTGACAAATTTGGGTCATATGTGATATTTGATAAATTAGGGCCATATGTGATATTTGACAAATTTGGGCCATATATGATATTTGACAATTTGGGCCATATGTGATATTTGACAATTTGGGCCATATGTGAAATTTGAGAATTTGGGCCATATGTGATAATCGATAAATGGGCCATTTATGATAATTGATAAATGGGTTATATGTGATATGTGATTTTAATGGGCCAAAATTGACAAATTATAATATGGTTTTCTTTACAAATATTTTGTTATGCATAAACATGATTGCATGGGTTGGGATCAATGATGAAGAGAAGAAAGGCTTGATGCCAAAATTCTAGATAGGTGACTCTGTCACGATGGCCGTTGCCCAAAATCTAGATCGATGGTTCTACCACAATTATTTAAATGGCCGTTGCCACAAATATTATATTGGGCTTAAAGCCTACTTTGGTGTGTTGGCGGGGTGGGTGACTAAAGCTCCCCACAGGTGTATTGGTTGGTATGGGGGTGTGTAGCGGATGGAAATCTAGGTTTGGTTTTTGGGAATTGCATATCATATGCATTTTTTTATGCTAAATTATTATATTTGAAATGGGTTAGGCCCAAATAAATGCTTAAATGGTCTTGGCCCAGTGGACTATGGTAAGTGAGTTACATACTGAGTTCTAAGTAACTCACCCCATTTTTTACCCCTCTCAGGTAATAACAATTGATGGAGACTTGGGTCAGAGATGACTCGTGGGGAGGCTATACTACAAATGGTGGTTTATAAAACTTTAAGACTTCTTTAATAATTTTTATTAAGTACTATTTTTATGGCGATGTAATAAGGCCTCTTTAATTATGGATTTTATTATGTGGATGGATTTTATTGTGTTTTAGTTTTCCTAAGTTGGGTTGGTTTAGTTTTTATAAATGTTTTTATATAACCTCGTAAAAATAAAGGTTTTTCTTAAATGTTACTGAAACTTAGGAAATTCTTTTAAAACTTTTCGATGAAATATTTCAACTAAATAAATACAAAGTTTTAATCAATTACTACTCTATAGACCAAATGATAAACTCTTGTGTTTTAATCATGGTTTTCAATGAACTTCGAAATTTTTTCGATAAAACCATTCTCTTAATCGTTTTGGAATTTGATTTCTACTTCATTAAATGATTTGAATGTACGTTTAATTTGTGTGGCATGCCAAAATCTAGGCTTAATACATAGGCGGGTTTGGGGTGTTACAAAAAGTGAAGTTTAGTAAAAAATCAAGGAATTGATTTAAAATCGATGAATAAAGAAATACTAGTTTGAATCTTATCATTTAGTATTTTAATTGTCAAAAACCTTAAAAGTAATTTTTAAAAAGTTCAAAAGAATTTGAAAAAAACAAGAATATTTAAAGAATCTTATATGTTTTAAAACAAAATTTTAAGGAAACATTATAGACTGAACATAAGCCCATATTAAATGTCTAAAACAAAAATTAAATCCATACACACATAAAAATCTATAAAATATTAATAAAGGCCTTATTACATCATACCCAAAACAGTAATTAAAAGAATTCACTTAATAAAGGTTCATAATTTATAAAACCCATGTTCGAAGTATGGCCTCCACGAAGTCATCCTCGGCCCAAGCCATCGTCAATTGCCATTACTTGAGATGGATAATTAAACATGGTGAGTTACTCAAAACTCAGTGTATAACTCACTTACCACATTCATTGGGCCAGATAATCAAGACATTATTTTGGGCTTGAGCCCATTTACGGATTTAACAATAGAATAAATAAAATGCATGTAAAATGAAATTCCCAACCAAACCTAATTTCCATCCGCCATGCACCACCCGTACCAACCAACACACTGTGGGGATCAAGTCAACCCACCCCGCCAACACACCAATCGTGAGGCATAAAGCCATTTTAAATAATATTGTGGTGCACCACCGAACTAGATTGTGACAAAGTCACCGAACTAGAGGCGTTAAGCCATTTAAAATATATTTGTGGCAGAGCCACCGAACTAGATTTTTGGCAACAGGCCTTTCTTCTCTTCGTCAATTATCCCAACCCATGCAATCATGTATGCATAACAATAGATATATCCATATGATAATTTAACAAAAGCCCATAATACATGTGTGTCCAAAAATTCAAATTTTCATTTTGGCTCATAAGACAAAATAGCATTTTAGCCCATTTATCGATCTAGCAGTTTTTCGGCCCATATATCAATCTAGTAGTTTTTCGGCCCATTTTTCACATGAGGCATAAAATTTACTATTTACCAATTAACTCATTGAGGGCGTTTTTGTAAATTTCACGACTTTAAATGTTTTCATGCATTTACACAAAAGTGCTAATTATTACGCATTTTCTGATTTTTCCATCTTTACGATTTTATCCCAATACTTACGGTATAGTATCTAACCCGAGATAAGTGTGAAGTTACACACCTGGTTACTATGAGAACTAGACTTTCTCGCTCGTCGATACCTAAACGCATCACGATATATTAGAACACTATTATTTATTCACAAATCGAATCTTAGAAATAACGATCTAGACTTTTACCCTCAGAATTTCGAACCACTTCTATTTGCGGTTTCTCCCCGATTGTTGGTTCGTTACCCGATGAAAATCCACGAACAAACAAAGGTTCGGGAGTATGAACAACTTCAAACAACTGATTCTCCTCGAATGAGAGTCCACAACTCGGTGGAAAATCTCAGATTCCCAAAACAGCCATTCGCTTAAACTTAGGGGGAATAGCGGAACCACCCTTCTTTCGAACACTATTACCGCCATTTTCGTCCCTATCTTGATTGTCTCTATTGAAAAAAGATCATTAGTCTGACTAATAAATTATCGAAATTATTACTAACGATTTTAAGGGTGAGATTGGCTTCCCACTAATATCCTCGTTCCACAATATGAAAATCAAGCGATAACGTCCCCTAAAACGGAATCGATTAATAATCCATCTATATCAATATGTCGAGTAATATGAGAGTCCTTAATAATCCCTTACCTTAACACCTTAAATTGATTCCAATGATTCACGACGCTCACGAACACTTGAGTTTTGGCCCTCTACTATCACACTAAAATATAACGAAAGAAAACGTTTAATAGGATGAATGATGATTTCGATCAAAGAGATTCTTCTTACCACCATAAAGATTCGGCCAAGACTTCCCTTAAGCCAACATAGAAACCAAAAAGAAACTCTTACCTATTGTCCAAGGCTTGAAAGAAGAATGATTGAGAAGAATACTTATATATAGTGGAAGATTCGGCTATGAATAAACAAAGAAAAGAAAAATGATTCGGCAATGGAGTAATCTAACATTTGGCAATGAGAGAAAAATAATGAAGAAAGTATGGTTGAAAATAAAATAAAAGATGAAAGAAAGAATGATGTCGATTCGGTTTTCAAGAGGGAAAAGAGAAAGAAAAAAGATGAATTTAGGAGCAATATGCATTCAGCAATAGAGAGGAAAAAGAGAAGAAAATAAAATGATCTTGGCTTTGGTATTTCGGCATAAAGAGAAAAGTCTCTTGAAATGCTAAGCAAAAATGTGCCCAAATGGTAACATGAAAATGAAATGGTCTAACGAACAAGGCTTACCAAAAGCTCAAATTCGGCTAGGAGAAAAGGTTGTGAAGAGAACTGCAATTTTGCACAAAAAAACTAGGAATGACCAAAACTAACTCCTAATCCTAGCCAAGCTACTAACACATTCGGCCAACCCCCCTAGTCCACAATGCCGTTCACATTCTTGGTCAAAATGGCCATGAAAAAATTACCAAAACATCAACCTAGATTCAAGCCTTACAATCCTCCATTTTCCTTAAGTTTGAGAAATCCTATCCCCAAAATCAAGCAATTCCATCCCTAAAATCATGCTTGCCATAAACTTTAGTCTTCTTGCCAAAAAAAAAAAAATTAGTCCATCTTATCCATGAATGATGCTTGGCCGACACATGCTAGGAAAAAGCAAAAATAAAAGCTCCCAATTTGCATGCTAAAAGATTCGAACCTCTCCCCTCAAGTCCAACATATGACGCCATCACCTATTTGCCAATTACTCATCTTATGCCATATTTTATCACTTAATTAACTTAAACTTCAAGGTCACCTGATTTCTCTACAGTAAAGTACACTTTACTAAAATTTATTCTAATTCCAAGTAAACCCGAGCCTTCTCAAGACTGTATTAAGCACACAATAAAATCATACCCGAGCTAACACCAAAGACAAGCAACATATTGATACTCAAATTTTTAGGATGTTACAATTCTACCCCCTCAAAGAAAATTTCGTCCTCAAAATTTACCTGATTAGAAGAGGTGAGGATATTGTTGCCGAATTGCATCCTCAGGCTCCCACGTAGCTTCCTCTGCTCCGTGATTACGCTATAAAACCTCGACCAATGGCATAGTTTTCTTTCTTAGCACCTTAACATCTCGGTCTAAGATTTCCACTGGTTCCTCCTCAAAAGATAAGTCTGATCTCAACTCCACTTCTTCTACCGGTACTATGTGAGACGAATCTGATCTATAGCGCCAAAGATGGAAACATGGAAAAATTATGAATTTGACTCAACTCAGAGGTAATTCAATCGATAGGCCATGGACCAACACGCTTCATCACACGATATGGTCCAATGAACCTAGGTCTCAACTTGCCCTTCCTTCCAAATCTGAAAATCTTTTTCCAAGGTGAGACCTTCAAAAAGACCGTGCTCGAATAACTTTTACCTTTTCTTCTATCTCAGATATCAATTCAGGACCCAACATCTGTCATTCACCCAATTCAGTCCAACAAGTAGGAGTACGACACCTATGACCATACAATGCCTCGTAGGGTGCCATCTGAATGCTAGACGGATAGGTATTGTTATACGCAAACTCTGCCAACGGTAGAAAATCCTCCCAACTACCTCTGAAGTCAATTACACAACCCCTTAACATGTCTTCCAATATCTGAATTACTCTTTCCGACTGACCATCTAATTGAGGATGAAAAGCCGTACTGAAGTTTAACTTTGTTCCCAAAGCTTCATGCAGAGCTTTCCAAAACCGTGATGTAAACCTATGATCCCTGTCTGGTATAATAGACACTGGTACCCTATGCAACCTCACGATTTCAGATACATACAGCTTAGCCAACTTCTGTAATGAGTAATTCGTACGAACTGGTAGAAAATGAGCAGTTTTCGTCAATCGATCAACTACTACCCAAATGGAATTTTTCTTAGTAGGTGTTAAAGGCAACCCACTAACAAAATCCATTGTTATCCGCTCCCATTTCAAAAGGGGAATCTTTATCGGTTGTAATAAACTTGATGGCAGTTGATGCTCCGTCTTTACTTGTTGACAAGTCAAACATTTTCCTACAAACTCAGAAATTTCACGCTTCAACCCTGGCCACCAATACCGTTCACGAAGATCTCGATACATCTTATTTCCTCTGGGGTGCATAGCATAAGGGCTACTATGCGCCTCCCGTAGAATCATTTGTCTCAAATCTGAGTCCTTGGGCATACAAACTCTTCCACGAAAACACAGCACTCTATCCGTGTTTATACAAAAATCCCCTATTTCACCACTTTCAACTTGCTGAATTAAGGGTCCCAACTTTTCATCTGATATCTGCTTTTCCTTGATTTGATCTAACCACAGAGGCTTCACCTGAAGTTCCGCTAACAGACTACCATCCTCATACAAACTCAGATGAGCAAACATTGTTGTCAAAGCAGATACCACCTTACGACTTAACGCGTCTGCTACCACATTAGCCTTTCCAGGATGATACTCGATTGAGAAATCATAATCCTTTAATAGCTCCACCCATCTTCTTTGTCTCAAGTTTAACTCCTTCTGAGTAAGAAGATACTTAAGACTCTTGTGATCCATATCGATGATAGACTTCTCACCATAGAGATAGTGCCTCCAAATCTTTAAAGCAAACACTACCGCATCTAACTCCAAGTCATGAGTAGGGTAGTTTACTTCGTGCGGTCTCAACTGATGAGAAGCATAACCACCACTTTTCTATTTTGCATCAGCACACAACCTAAACCCATGTGTGATGCATCACAGTAGACGATAAATTCTTTTCTAGCCTCAGGTTGAATCAAAACTAGTTCTTCTGTCAAAATCTTCTTCAATTTCTCGAAACTCTCTTGTTGTTTTTCAATCCATACATACGGTACTCCCTTTCGCAACAGCTTAGTTAAGGGTGCGGCAATCAGTGAAAACCCCTCAACAAAGCGTCTATAATAACCAGCCAAACCCAAAAAACTCTGAATCTCAGCTACTGACTTCGGTGGTTTCCAATCTAGTACAACCTCAATCTTCCGAGGATCCACCCTTATTCCTTTAGCTAATACCACATGATCCAAGAAAGTCACTTCCCTTAACCAAAATTCACATTTACTGAATTTGGCATAAAGTTGCTTATCTCAAAGTAATTGCAATACTATAAGCAAATGTGAGTCATGTTCCTCTTCATTCCTCGAATATACCAAAATGTCATCTATGAACACTACCACAAACCAGTCTAAATATGGTTGAAAGACCCGGTTCATCATGTCCATAAATGCAGCTGTTGCATTGGTCAACCCAAACGGCATCACCAAAAACTCATAATGTCCATAACGAGTTCGGAATGTCGTCTTATGAATATCTGCTTCTTTCACCTTGAGTTGGTGATAACCCGATCTCAAATCAATTTTGGAGAAAACCGAAGCTCCTTTCCATTGATCAAATAGGTCATCAATTCTCGGTAAAGGCTACCTATTCTTAATCGTCAATTTATTCAACTGTCTGTAATCAATGCACATACGCATCAACCTATCCTTTTTCTTAACGAGCAAAACTGGTGCTCCCCATAGAGACACACTCGGTCGAATAAATACCTGATCCAGCAATTCTTGAATTTGAGCTTTAAGCTCCGCCAACTCCTTCGGTGCCATTCTATAAGGAGCAATGGACACTGGAGCCGTTCTCGCAAAAGCTCAATACCAAATTCTACTTCCCAATCTAGAGGTATACTAGGAAGTTCTTCGGGAAATACATCTAGAAATTCCTTCACCATTCTCACATCTTCCATTGATAACTCCTTGGCATCCAAATCACTAATAAAAGCTAGGAATGCTCCATACCCTTTCCGCACCAACTTTTCTGCCTTTAACGCAGATACCACATTTGCCAAATAATTCTTTCGTTCGCCTATCATTACTACTTCCTTATCATCCGAAGTCCTTATTGACATCCATTTTTAGCACAATCCAAATGCACCGTTGCTTAACCAACCAATCCATGCCTGAATGAGATCGAACTCACGAAAGGCAATTCCATCAAATTCGCCGAAATATTTCTCTTTGGATTTCTAAGGGCACGCCCTAAATAGTTTATTTACATCATCGATGGTCATCTAAAGGACTAATTACCATCATCTCACTATCGGTAATTTGATTCTAGATTCGTGGATTTGGATATGACACTAGCAACATACGAGTGGGTAGAACCGATATCTATCAAAGCAGTAACAGGCACATCAAATATGAAGAATGTACCAGTTATCACATCAGGTGCATAGCCATCCTCACGGCGTCTAACTGTATAGACCAATCCTGGCTGTCTTGCATCCGTGTTACCTCTAGAACCATTGCCTCGACCCGGTGCACCTTGACCACGTCCAGCCCCATTACCACCACGATCTGGTCCACGGCCTCTCTGTGGCTGCTGAGTACCTCTGGCCGGCTGTACATCAGGATTACGAGCTTCCTGAGTCGTATCCATCCATTGAGGGCAATTCTTATATTGATGATCCATTGAACCACATTTATAACAAGCACCAATTTTCCTCCAGCACTCTTCGAAATGTTGTTTCCCACATTCAGCACAGTCTCGACTCTGATTAATAGCCCTAGGTGCTCTATCTTGAGCTGGCTCATCATTCCGAGGCCTCTTCTGAAACCTTTTTGAAGAACTCGAATACTTTATATCTCTCTTGCCTCTAGCTCTTTCCCGGTTCTGACGTTCTGAGCTCTTAGCCTCTTCGGCTATCTTGGCTTTCTCCAAAAGCGTGGCAAAAGTTCTCACTTGTTGTAGGGCTATCAAAACCCGCAACTCATCATTCAGCCCATCCTCGAAGCGTACACAATGCTCATGATCCGTTGGCACTATTGTCCGAGCATAGCGACTCAAGTGTAAAAACTTAGCCTCATACGCTGCCACCGTCTTATTTCCCTGAACCAAATTTAGAAATTCCTTCCTCCGGGCATCCACATAACTTGTTCCTACATATTTCCCTTGAAAGGCAGCTTTGAAGAAATCCCAAGTAACTAATGCAACCTTCAAAGGCCTTTCTGACAAGAAGCCACCAATGATATGCCTCATCCCTTAACAAAGACACCGCTCCCCTTAGTTTACATTCTCTACAAGGCACTCTAGGTCATCCATAATTCGCTCCACTGCCTCAAGCCAATATTCTGCAACATTTGGAGCTACACTTGAGACACCTCTGAAAACCTCAGTACCACTTGATTTCAATCGCTCCGATATCGATCCACGAGCTGCTGGCCCAGCTCTAATTCCAGCGACCCTTTCAAGGACTTGCAACATTGCTCGTGTCAAAGCATTATCTTCTCTCCTATTCTCTTGTGGAACATTTTTCGACACTGGTGATGTCGGTACATCCATTTTCGGAATATGTCCCGATTCCTCGGACACAGCTCTAGCACCTTGGCCTCTACCATGGCCACGTCTACCACGTCCGCATCCTCTGGCGCTCATACTGACTAACTCATTTTAATCGACACGAATTTTATGAATTAGAAAACTGTTTCAGTGTTTATTAACGATATTTTATGAGATTCAAGAGATAAAGTTATTTTTCGCAAACACATCCTATAGTCTCGATCTCTAGGATTTTCAACATCTAAAACTTGAAGTTCTAGAGTGTTCCTATGATCATATCATCATAATAATCATTCAGTAATGAATACTTACTTGAATTGGTGCCAGATGCTTGTGGTGCCATACTAACTTTAAAACATAATTAAAAATAATTTCAAACGGAAGTTATTTATTGAACCCAACCACAGTCGAGTTTTGAAACTGGCTCTGATACCATTAAATGTAACACCCCAAACCAGGTCTATGCATTAAGACGAATTTGGTTTGTCACACAGATCGAACATCCATTTAATTTTCTACCGATTTAGATAAAACAGTTCTACAAAACCTTTTGAAAGTGAAGTTTAGTAAAAAATCAAGAAATTGATTTAAAATCGATGAATAAAGAAATACTAGTTTGAAATCTTATCATTTAGTATTTTAATTGTCAAAAACCTTAAAGTAATTTTTAAAGAGTTCAAAAGAATTTGAAAAAGACAAGAATATTTAAAGAATCTCATATGTTTTAAAACAAAATTTTAAGGAAACATTATAGAATTAACATAAGCCCATATTAAATGTCTAAAACAAAAATTAAATTCATCACACATAAAAATCCATAAAAAATTAATAAAGGCCTTATTACATCATACCCAAAATAGTAATTAAAAGAATTCACTTAATAAAAGTTCATAATTTATAAAACCCATGTTCGAATTATGGTCTCCACGAAGTCATCTTCGGCCCAAGCCTTCGTCAATTGTCATTACCTGAGATGGGTAATTAAACAAAGTGAGTTACTCAGAACTCAGTGTATAACTCACTTACCACATTCATTGGGCCAGATCATCAAGACATTATTTTGGGCTTGTGTAATATCCAGAATATAGGGGTTATGGATTTTTAACTTAATTGTATGTGGTTGCATGCCTATGTGTAGTTAAGTGTGCTTTGGGAGTTTTAGGAACTTCAGTATGTAAGAGTATGCCCTAGAAAAATATTAAATTTTTAAGTCCCAAGATGGAGCTAAGCAAGATAGGCTTTAAGAAAAATTGGTATGAGATTTTAATCATAACAAGACAATTGGCAAAGTGGTGTTGGCGCATGGGTGAATGCATGAGGGGAGAGGTTCGAATCCCTTAGCTAGCAGTTGGAAGGATTTTAATTTTTTCTCTCTTTCCTATAGTGTCGGTCAAGCCTTATCTAGTATTGAAACACCCCAAACCCGGCCCACGGGCCTTGACCGGATCTGGTATGTTCCTTGGTGTAAACCGTTTCAAATTCTTTTGTTACTTAGGAAAAACTTGTGAGTTTTTAAAGAAAGATTGATTTGGGTTGGGCTTGAGTTGAAAACAAGTTTATTTCTTTACTAAAAAAAACTTTTACTTTAGGTGACAAAACGTTTGGGCTTATTTTAAAATAGATTTATTTAATCTTTTAATAAATAAAAGTTTGTAATCTTAATAAATAAAAGCAAAGTAAAGTTGTGCTACTAAGGCCTTATTACATCAAATAATTCCCAAAATAAAAATTCCAAATACTTAAAATAAAATAGTCCAAATAAAAATAAATGAACTTCTTCTTTGCATGGCCATCTCTAAGCATCCGCCGGCCTTGGTCCATCACCGGTCGTCACTGAAAAGTAATCCCACAAGGGTGAGTCAAAGCAGACTTAATGTGTAACCAACACTAAAATTTAACAATTCAGTGCATACATTATCATACATGTTCATAAGCAAAAAACAATATGATGCAACCGAACCCAAACCTAGATAGCCATCCGCTACACGCCCCCGTACCAACCCGCACACCGTGGGGACTACTAAGTCAACCTCCATCCGCTACACACCATCGAAGCGATCATGCCGCAATGACGTACATTCGTCGTGGTCTTATAAAATTCGTGGTCTTAGGTCACCACATTCGTAATTCGTGGTCTTAGGTCACCACATTCAGTTATCGTGGTCTTAGGTCACCACATTCGATTTCGTGGTCTTAGGTCACCACATTAACTTCCCCTTTCATATAACCCATATGCCCCATATCATACATATCATGCAATATCATACCTTAATTCACATTCTTATCACTTTTCACATTTTAAAATAACATATATTTATATTCCTAGTAGGAGTAGGAAACGATTTGAGTACTTTGTACCATAACATGGTACCTTAGCCATATTCACATTCTTATAGACATGCACATATTAATTATTGCCATAAATCTGATTAAAAAGTAGTGTGGGGTACACACCTGATTCGCTTAAGGTTTTCCAATCCAAATCCCGAAAAGCTTGATCTAATGCCTTAGATCTTAAATCTCTACATTTAATCAATCACTTAATACTTAGTAAAGAGCCATTCGGCCATAAATCCAAATCCTAGTAGGATTAGTACACTTAAATCCTTACCTTGCTGCCGATTGATGTCTAATCAAATGCGAAAACTTTGTATCCTTCTTTCTTGAAATCGGCAATCACTAGATTACTTGAATAGATTAGTTTGGCTTTTAAATATTAATGAAACACATCAATTTACTCAACATGGCCTTGGCGAATGCTATAGATACTTACCTTGTGGATTTTAAATCACAAACTCATAGAATAACTAGGGAACACGCTGCCTATGGTGTACCTTCGGAAAAGAATTTCTCCTTCCTTGTAGTCGACGCTTAGTAAATCGAAAGATCTCTTCAAAGTTTTAGCAACAAGATATTAATGGGTTAGTCCTAGATTTCGACAAATCTTGAAAGAAAAGGATGAAACCGAATGAGATCTTACCCTTACTTTAGAGATCGGCAATCCTTACTTGAACCTTTAGCAATATTCGGCTATGTAGGCTAGAAGGATCTTGATTTGACTTTTGATTGGTATAAAGAAATCGACTCTTCGATGGTATCTTGAGGAGTTTATGGATTCGATTTTAATAGAGATCACAAAAGCTATGAAGAATTCGGCTAGGCTTACTTTAGTTTTCGGCTTTTGGAACTTAACAAGAAATCGGCTAAAGGTTGTCTGTGTTGTCGATTTATCAAAAGAAAAGAGAGGGAAAAGAGTCACTAGGGGATTCGGCAATGGTGGACTTATGGAGAAAATGATTTCGGCTATGGCAAAAATAAGAGAGAAAGGAGAGAGTTTGCTAGGAAATTTTCGGCAGAGACTTCAATGGAAAAGAGAAGATTGATGAATAGCCTTATTTCCTCCTTTTGCCGAAATTACTAGGCCAAGACTCCCTTACTTGGCCATCACTTCTCTTATATTTATTAAAAATTAATGGAAATAATCCCTTAATTATCTCTTATCTCTTAAACAATAATTATACATCATTGATCCACCTATTTAGCTGAATTTTAAAGAGAATTAAACTCTTCCCCAAGTGCCTTGGTGCCGTCCAACTCCCTTGCTCCTTGCAGCAAAATAAAACTCTTTTATTTGCTTCCCATGTGACTCGAACCTAGGCCCATTTGCATAGCTTGTGGCGTCACTTACCTGGGCCTTAAGTGGTGCCTCCTAGCCACTACTCCAAGCCCGTTCTTGTGTCAAATTTCTTCTATTAATTTTCTTAAGGCCACCTTGTTTTAGTTTCCTCTTTTAAACTTAACATTTCTAAAGCATTTCCTTACATTTCCAGGACATTTCCCTACATTTCTAAGACAAGACATTTCCTTACATTTCCGGGACATTTCCTTACATTTCCAGGACATTTCCTTACATTTCCAGGACAAGACATTTCCTTACATTTCCGGGACATTTCCTTACATTTCCAAGACAAGACATTTGCTTACATTTTCGGGACATTTCCTTACATTTCCAAGTATCCAAAATGTTCACTTTCCTCTTTTTGAAACTTAACATTTCTAATTCATTTCTTACATTTCCAAGTTTCCAAAAAAATGTTCATAATACATTCATAACACATAAGACATGCCATTTCGTATAATTAAATCAAAAATGCATAGGCCCATTTTCAGGATGTTACAAGTATGGATGGATTTTCTTTTATTTTTGGATAGTAGACCAAAGGGAAAAGGCAAGTTAGTAGTTAAGGTATGGAATCAAGAGGTTATGGAAGGATAAGGGGACAAAAGGCTTGATGAGTGGGTGATGTTTTGGAAGTTTTTCTATGGTCATTTGACCATGAACCTAGACGACATAAGGGCTAAGGGGGTTGGTTTAATTGTGATAGTGATTAAGGGGATGATAGGGAAGAAATGAGGAGAAAAGAATGGGATTATGTTGGCATGTGTGTGTTGGCCGAATTTTGTGATGGGATTAGGGGATAGTTGGCCAAAAACCTTAACAATTTGTACATCTTTTCCCTTTTCTCCAAATTTTGCTTCTTAGCCGAATTTGTCACTTGCAATAGGTGTAAGTTTTGTTTTGTTTTGGCTATCATTTTTAACCATTTTCGTTTAAGTGCCAATTCTCTCAAATTTATTTTCCTCTATTGCCAAAAACACCAAAGAGTTTAGAAGACATCTCTCTTTTCTTTTCTTCCTCTCTAGTGCCGAAATCATCCTAGCACCAAGGGCATTTCTCATCTTTTTCTTTTCCTTTCTCTTTCTCTTTTTCTTTCTTTTTCTCTTTTCTCTTTCTTTCTCTTAGCTGAAACCATCCTTCACCATAACCATAACCGAAACCACCATCATTTCTCTTCTCTTTTGTTAAAGCCGAAACCACTATCTTTTCTTTTTTTTCTTAATTGTTAAGGCAGAATTTCTTTATAGTTCAAGTAAGGGTGAATCAATCTCCATGTTACGGGTAAGGATTATCGATCAATCATTTTTTTTCTTTTCTTTTGGATTAGCCGATTATAGAAATCTAATCCTCTTATTTCTCCTTGGTCGAATCTCTGAAGGAGGATTTTGGGATTCTTTTTGTAGCCATCGATTAAGGAGAAATCATTCGGAATCATTCAAGGTAAGGATTGTTATATTATTGGTTATATCATTTTAGATAGATTACTAATCGCTTTCATTATAGGGGACTTTATCGCTCGATCATTTTCCGTAAACGTAAGATTTTGGGACTAACAAAATAGGTTTGAAAAGAGAGGTAAGGAGTGTTTGGAAGAGGGGTGGTTCTGTTATACCCTCGAATTTTAAACGAAGGGCTGTATCGGCGATTCGAGACTTTCCACCGGGTTGTGGACCTTCTGCCAACGAAGATCGATTATTTGAAGTCGTGCGTACACCGAGCCACTATTTGTTCGTGGTTTGTCATCGGATTTTGATCCATCTATTGGAGAAAATCACATATACAGATTGTCCAAGATTCCGGGTAAGGAATTAGATTATTCATCAATAGTATAGATTTATAAGTAATAGTGATTCTAATCAAGTGTGATAAATAATTAGAGTCGATTGAGCGTGAAGGTATCGTTCTCCTTTGTCATAAGGTGTGTAACACTATACTAAATTTCTCATAGATCTAAAATAATAATGATTTGTATGAAAATATGTATGATAATGGTTGCGAGTACCATTCAGTGGTACATAATATTCAGGTATGTTACCCCATTACTTCGTTAATAATGCTATAAGCATAAATATGAAATAAGTATAACTCTGTTATGATTTTGGGGTATTTTGCATAAAATCCGAATAATATGTATGTGCATGGGCATATGGGTGATTTTGATAAAGGGGAAGTGTTCCGGTGGTATTACCACATAATCCAATGACTTCGGTCACATATATGAATCCGGTGACTTCGGTCACATATATGAATCCGGTGATTTCAGTCACATATATGAATCCGGTGACTTCGGTCACATAGTTGAATTCGGTGACTCCGGTCACAATTATCTGGTGGCCATGCCACAAAATTATAAGGTCGATGTGCATGTTGACTGCAGCAACTGCCTTCGATGGTGTGTAGCGGATGGAATGGTTGATTTAGTAATCCCCACGGTGTGATTGGTAGGTACGGGTGGTGTGTAGCGGATGGATTATTAGGTGGGCTCGGGATTGCATTTCATATATATATATATATACATGTGATTTAATTGATTTTATTTGATTTGCTATAAAATGGGCTTATGGCTAAATATGTTTTAAATGGGCTTAATGGCCATGATCGATTGGGCTTTTAGTGTTATATTACACATTGAGTCTGTGACTCACCCTTTATGGGATATGTTTTCAGGTGACGCTTAGCGTGATGGATCGGGTCAGCGAGGACTACGTAGTGGCCAATGCTCAACAAAGTATTTCGGAGTGTCTTTTAATTAAACCTACTAAGTTTATATTTATTATTTAGGGTTTAATTTGGGTTATGTTATTTTGTAATAAGGCCGCTATGAACTGTTTAAATTTTACATTTTAGATTTTTAATCTGCTACGATCAAACATTTACTAAATAATCAAATGATTTCAAAAATAACTTAAACTGCTTTTGACACCTAAACATCTATGGTTTTTACAATAATAATAAGTTTTTCATTAAATTTTAGTTTTCTTTTAACTAAAAATCTTTTTCTTATAAATAACGCTTTATTGAGACACCAACTTTTTAAACATCATTTACAACGCGACCACTAAGTAGATCCATTGTATACGAAACTTTTATATTTTCTTATAAAATAAAATGAGAATTTGTTGAAGTTTTACTCGAGGAACATATCAGATCCGAATAGGACTTGTGGGCTGGGTTTGGGGTGTTTCAGCTTGAGCCCATTTACGAATTTAACAATAAAATAAGTAAAATGCATGTAAAATGAAATTCCCAATCAAACCTAATTTCCATCCGCTACACACCACCCGTACCAACCAGCACACCTGTGGGGATCAAGTCAACCCACCCCGCCAACACACAAATTGTAGGCATAAAGCCATTTTAAATAATATTGTGGTGCACCACCGAACTAGATTGTGACAGAGTCACCGAACTAAAGGCATTAATCCATTTAAAATATATTTGTGGCAGAGCCACCGAACTAAATTTTTGGTAATAGGCCTTTCTTCTCTTCGTCAGTTATCCCAACCCATGCAATGATGTATGCATAAATATATATATATATATATATCCATATGATAATATAACAAAAGCCCATAATACATATGAGTCTAAAAATTCAAATTTTCATTTTGGCCCATAAGACAAAATAGCATTTTACCCCATTTATCGATCTGGCAAACTTTGGCCCATATATCGATCTAGCAGTTTTTCGGCCCATTTATCGATCTAGCAATTTTTCGGCCCATTTATCACATAAGGCATAAAATTTACTATTTACCCATTAACTCATTGAGGGTGTTTTCGTAAATTTCACGACTTTAACTATTTTCATGCATTTACACAAAAGTGCTAATTATTACGCATTTTTAGATTTTGCCATCTGTACAATTTTATCCCAATACTTATGGTATAGTCACTAACCTTGAGATAAGTGTGAAGTTACACACCGTTCTTTGTGAGAACTAGATTTTTCATTCGTCGATACCTAAATGCATCACGATAAATTAGAACACTATTATTTATTTACAAATCGAATCTTAGAAATAACAATCTAGACTTTTACCCTTAGAATTTCGAACCACTTCTATTTGCGGTTTCTCCCCGATTTTTGGTTCGCTACCCGATGAAAATCCACGAACAAACAAAGGTTCGGGAGTACGAACGACTTCAAACAACTGATTCTCCTCGGATGAGCGTCCACAACCCGGTGGAAAATCTTGAATTCTCAAAATAGCCCTTCGCTTAAACTTAGAGGGAATAGCGGAACCACCCCTCTTCTGAACACTATTTACCGCCCTTTTCATCCCTATCTTGATTGTCTCTATTGACAAAAGATCATTAGTCCGACTAATAAATTATTGAAATTATGACTAACGATTTTAAGGGTGAGATTGGCTTACCACAAATATCCTCGTTCCACAATATGAAAATCGAGCGATAGCGTCCCCTAAAACGAAATCGATTAATAATCCATCTGTATCAATATGTCAAGTAATATGAGAGTCCTTAATAATCCCTTACCTTAACACCTTAAATCGATTCCAGTGATTCACGACGCTCACGAACACTTGAGTTTCGGCCCTCCACTATCACACTAAAATATAACGAAAGAAAACGTTTAATAGAATGAATGATGATTTCGATCAAAGAGATTCTTCTCACCACCATAAAGATTCAGCCAAGACTTCCCTTAAGCCAACATAGAAACCAAAAAGAAACTCTTATCTATTGTCCGAGGCTTGAAAGAAGAATGATTGAGAAGAATACTTATGAATAGTGGAAGATTCATCAATGAATAAACAAAGAAAAGAAAAATGATTCGGCAATGGAGTAATCTAACATTCGGCCATGAGAGAAAAATAATGAAGAAAGTATGGTTGAAAAGAAAATAAAAGATGAAAGAAAGAGATGATGTTGATTCGATTTTCAAGAGGGAAAAGAGAAAGAAAAGAGATGAATTTAAGAGCAATATGCATTCAGTAACATCCTGAAATTGGGCCTAGTAGGATTGGGCCTTGAGCCTTAGGAAATTTGAATATTATTTTGTGTTGGCTTGGGTAGGAATTTTGTGTGATAGCATAGTCTTGTGAAGGCTTGTTTTTATTTAGGAAGCTAGAATAAATTTTAGTATGGCTTATTTAATGAAGTAGGATTAAGTGAGCTTGACACTTAAGTTAAATTAAGTGTTCATTTAAAGCATAAGAGGAGTAAGTGGCAAGTTGGTTAAGGAGCTTGAAAGGTGGCTTGAGGTTAGAGGTTCGAGTAGCATGTTTAGCATTTTGAAGGTTTATTTTTGAATCCTTGCATTGATGGACGGTCAAACTTATTTATGATAGGTTGGACTATTTCTTTTGGTAAGTTGAATAGAAATTTAGGAAAGCTTGAACTTTGGGTAAGGAATCCTATGGATTAAGGAAAGATAGGGGACATAAGGCTTAGTTTAAGGTAAGGTTTTTGGAAGCTTTTTAATCGCTACTTTTCATGAATGTGGACGGTTTCATGGACTATAGGGGTTGGCTTAATTGTTGTGAGTGAATAGGAGGAAATAGGAAGAAAATTAGGAGTATGTTTAATTCAAAATTGTTGTCAAGAGGCTTGAATGTTGGAGAACATTTTGGAAACTCTTTGATGGCCTTTAGTGGTTGAATGTGGACGGCATGTAAGGCTAGGGGGTGGCCGAATTTTGATAGGTAGTTTGGGGGGGATTGGTTAGTCATTTTAGCATTTTGTGCATCCTTGGCATTTTCTTTTCCTCCCAAAGCTCTCCTCTTTGGCGAATATGTCTTGTGCATTTTGGTGCATTTTGCTTTTGATTTTAGCCTCTTTTGTTGAACTAAATCACATCATTTTACTTCCTTTCATTTGCCCTTTTGAAACCGAAACTACAATCCAACTTGTGCATTTTGTGCACTTTCTTTTGGCAAAGTAGTGCTTGGCGAATCTCTTCCACAACTCTCTCCTTTTCTTTCTTTCAATATTGTTCAAATCACTTTTCTCCTACACTCTCTTGGCAAATTTCCATCTCTCCATCTCTTTACTTTCTTTTATTTTAAGCCATAAACATTTCTTTTCCATTGAAATCTCTTACATTTTCTTCTTTTGTTTTTCCTTTCTCTTTCTCAACTTTAATTGAATCCTTGTTGTTAATACAAATCAACCATAGCCGAACCTTCTTCCTCTCTTTTAGTCCTTGTTTTGGCCGAATATTCAAGGGTAGATTTTCTTTGATTTCTATTCAATCGGTTTTGAAAGATAGGCTCTTTGGGACTTTGGAAGCATTTGATTTAAGTCCTATCTCTCTCTAGCAATCAAAGGTTGGTAAGTCAAAGGGGTAAGGATTTTAGTTGATTCATCATTCTTTTGAAAAGACTAAAGTTTTTGGGATTAAAGTGTTGTGGTTTGGCCGAATGGCCTTTGTTAATAATTTTTAGTATTGGACGATTGTAGGACAAAGTGATCTAGTGCGATAGATCGGATTTTTGGGAGATAGTTCTTGCGTTGGTGAAAGGTGTGTATCTTACACACTTATAACTTGATTCATATTTGTATATATGTATGTTAAATAACTATTCATGTTGTTAAAGCCAAAATGATGAGTTTTTGAGATGATACCATGATGGTATGAATGAGGATACGGGTAAGTCTGTTTTGATATGTTGTTAATACATGAGGATTGAAATCATGATCTACGATTTATGAGATTTTGTTATATGATTCATATCAAGGTATATTGACATGATTTGTTTATATTATTGATTCATGTGGGATCAAATGAGTGGAGGGGGCAGTGATATTCGTGTCGACGGACACCAGTGTTTTGGTAACACATTGTGACTACGGTCACCAGAGGTTTGGTACCTGGAGGTTTGGCACCTCATAGCGTCTCGTCCCCCGTGGCTTAGCACCACCGTGGGTTGGCCTCACTTTGAGATATGGGATTGACGCCGGTGATTTGGTATCACACGATGGGTTGGCCCCATCATTCGATTTGTGTCTTCGGACACCGAGATTTAGTATCTCCGGTGATTTGGTATCACATATGTGACTTTAAGTCACCGGTGGTTTGGCACCACCAATGGTTTGGTACCACACGGGTAGAAAAGGAGTTATGGATGGTTAGGTTGGGTGCATAATACATATATGTTGCTTGTTATAATTTGTGTAAGAATGTGGCATTTACTCGGGAGAGGGATTATGCATCGAGTCTTGGTGACTCACCTTCTCCTTTAAATTTTCAGTGACTCGTAGATCACGGATAAAGAGAGGAAGAACTCGAGGTGGCCATGCGTTGAACATTTGGATTAAATGATTTATGAACTACTTTTATTTTATTGTTGGTTATTTTGCTTAAATTGTAATAAGGCCTACTAGGATTATATTTTGGTTATTTTATTCGTTTTGGATAATTTGTTTAATAACTTAATGACTTGAAAAATGGATACACATGTTTTCTCAAATTAAGGCCCAAAATGTTTTTAGTAGGCCTATTTGAAATATTTTGGTTTTGAATAAGCATGGCACCGAGTCTCCGCACCAATCGCCTGTAAGTACCTCTAACTTTTGTATGGATTATTATTGTAGAAGGGTAGGTAGGGAACGTAGTTAGTGTGATAGGTGTTGAACCCAGGACTAGTCCACCCCAACAAAACTCATAAGACTTTAATGGTCAATTAAAACCAACACGTGACCAAGTCGCCGAGTTAGGGTGTGGTAACCTTGGTGCGCATGTCTAGGATTGGATCTGGAAGAGCTTGGTATTTAAGCAGTCCTCGTGACTCACCTCCTCTTCGCAGGAATCCTACCTGGTGCGTAGCTTCGGTTCACCCTAACCAAGAGGACTCGGTCATAGGCGAAATAATAAATAAAACCCGAAAGGGATTAGCCATGTTTTCATGAAAACTCGAGTTTTAAAATTGTTTAAGTACTCTCTAGATATTAGGAAAAATTTATTTTGAAAAAAAAATCTTTAAAATATTCGGTTTACTAAAATTACCAAAATGCCCCTAGTGGCAAAATTACGAAAATGCCCTTGGTTCTAGAATTATCGAATTACCTCGATTTCAATAAAATCTTCTTACTTTGCAAAAGTAGCCAAAAATCTTGTATTTCAAAATATATACACTAACTTTTAGAATTTACAAAATTATCCCTGATTGACAAAATTACCAAAATACCCCTGGTTTCCAAAATTTTGCCATACCTTTAATTTGAGAAATTTTTGAAAAGAACCCTCTAGTTTTGGAAATTTCAAAATGTTCTGAATTACGAAAGTTTTAAAATTTCTCCGATTTATTACGAAAATACCCTTGTAGGAAAATGACGAAAATACCCCTAGGATAGAAACAGATGTAAATGTCCAGAAGAGTGAATAAGTATGGAAGGTATTAGGAATGGATGTTCTTCTCTGTGTGAACTAGGATAGAGAACTTAAAACCTTGATTGATCGAAGAATCCTATTGAACTTTCCATAAAACTTCTTCGCGAATAACCAAGTGAAACAAATTACTAATCCATAAAATTTTTCTAATCGATTAAAAGCGCGATAGTTAGAATGAGCTTTAGAGGACGTGGGTCGTCGTGGACACGGAAGGGTAGGATGATCGTATCGTAACTGTCGGTCGGTCGAGGATCCGAGAATGATATACCACCACCACCCCTAACTTTTGGAGCCGAAGAGCAAGATCAGACGGGTGATGACGCAGTGTCACAAGCGATGCTGCGGGTTCTGGAAAGGGTAGCTGGAATGGGTGGATGTGGAAGAGCTCGAAAATCGGTACCTGAGAGACTTCGAGCTAACGGAGCTGAATTTTTCCGAGGTGTATCTGGTGTAGCGCCCAATACGACTGAGTATTGGCTAGAATCGACCGAAAGAATCATGGATGAGATAGATTTGACAAATGAGGAGAAACTGAAAGGAGCGGTGTCGCTTCTCAAGGATAAGTCATATCGATGGTGGCTCACGGTTCGAGATAGTGCTACGGTAGACGATCTTACATGGGATTACTTCAAAGCTTATTTTCAGAAGAAATATGTGGGCACCAGCTACACTGATGCTCAGAGGAAAGCTTTTCTGGGTTGGTACAAGGAAATAAGTCTGTGTCAAAATATGAAGCGGAATTCTTGAGACTGAGCCGTTATGCTCAGGGAATTGTGTCAACGGAGCATGATCGGTGTGTCCGCCTTGAAGACGGACTGAGAGATGACTTGAGACTGCTAATTGCTCTACAGCAGGAGCGTGAGTTTGCTGTTTTGGTGGAAAAGGCTAAATTAGCCGAAGGGGTCAAGGAGTCCGTAAGACAGAATCACGAAAAGAATAAATAGAAGAGAGGCTTTGGATCGCCTGGATCGGGCAGTAATGTGGAGAAGAGGGCTAGATTTGGGGAATCGAAGAGCCACAAAGCCTACTCAAGGCCACCTCAAGTGTACTAGATGCGGAAATCCCACTCGGGAGAATGTTTGGTGAAAGTAGAGGTGCTTTGAATGTGGATCGTTGGATCACCGTGTAAGGGATTGTCCTCGAAGTTAGCTAAGAATCACCCGGAGGTCGAACCGTGCTCGGGTTAGAAATGAAGGACCACCACGGAGGGTCGAGGTGCGACTAGAAGTAATGGTAACAGGCGTGGCGAGGTACTAAAGGTACAGAGGTGAGGCAACCAAGGTTGGTTTATGTAGTTGGCCGTCATGAGGAGGAAGATGTGCGATATGACAACGGTAAGTTTCTTATTTCCAAAATACCTCAATTGTCTTGTTTGTGGTTACGTTAGTTCGCTCTTATGTAGCTAGTAAAGTGTATGGGACTTGGATTATGGACGTAGGAATGTTTCTAGAAAGTATGATAGATCTTTAAGATCGAGTGCAATGTAAGCGTAGGGTGATGAGTTAAGGATACGATTGACGATAGTAAGTAATTTCGAGGACGAAATTTCTTTAAGGAGGTAGATTTGTAACATCCTAAAATTGGGCCTAGTAGGATTGGGCCTTGAGCCTTAGGAAATTTGAATATTATTTTGTGTTGGCTTGGGTAGGAATTTTGTGTGATAGCATAGTCTTGTGAAGGCTTGTTTTATTTAGGAAGCTAGAATAAATTTTAGTATGGCTTATTTAATGAAGTAGGATTAAGTGAGCTTGACACTTAAGTTAAATTAAGTGTTCATTTAAAGCATAAGAGGAGTAAGTGGCAAGTTGGTTAAGGAGCTTGAAAGGTGGCTTGAGGTTAGAGGTTCGAGTAGCATGTTTAGCATTTTGAAGGTTTATTTTGAATCCTTGCATTGATGGACGGTCAAACTTATTTATGATAGGTTGGACTATTTCTTTGGTAAGTTGAATAGAAATTTAGGAAAGCTTGAACTTTGGGTAAGGAATCCTATGGATTAAGGAAAGATAGGGACATAAGGCTTAGTTTAAGGTAAGGTTTTGGAAGCTTTTAATCGCTACTTTTCATGAATGTGGACGGTTTCATGGACTATAGGGGTTGGCTTAATTGTTGTGAGTGAATAGGAGGAAATAGGAAGAAAATTAGGAGTATGTTTAATTCAAAATTGTTGTCAAGAGGCTTGAATGTTGGAGAACATTTTGGAAACTCTTTGATGGCCTTTAGTGGTTGAATGTGGACTGCATGTAAGGCTAGGGGTGGCTGAATTTTGATAGGTAGTTTGGGGGATTGGTTAGTCATTTTAGCATTTTGTGCATCCTTGGCATTTTCTTTTCCTCCCCAAAGCTCTCCTCTTTGGCGAATATGTCTTGTGCATTTTGGTGCATTTGCTTTTGATTTTAGCCTCTTTTTGTTGAACTAAATCACATCATTTTACTTCCTTTCATTTGCCCTTTTGAAACCGAAACTACAATCCAACTTGTGCATTTTGTGCACTTTCTTTTGGCAAAGTAGTGCTTGGCGAATCTCTTCCACAACTCTCTCCTTTTCTTTCTTTCAATATTGTTCAAATCACTTTTCTCCTACACTCTCTTGGCGAAATTTCCATCTCTCCATCTCTCTTTACTTTCTTTTATTTTAAGCCATAAACATTTCTTTTCCATTGAAATCTCTTACATTTTCTTCTTTTGTTTTTCCTTTCTCTTTCTCAACTTTAATTGAATCCTTGTTGTTAATACAAATCAACCATAGTCAACCTTCTTCCTCTCTTTTAGTCCTTGTTTTGGCCGAATATTCAAGGGTAGATTTTCTTTGATTTCTATTCAATCGGTTTTGAAAGATAGGCTCTTTGGGACTTTGGAAGCATTTGATTTAAGTCCTATCTCTCTCTAGCAATCAAAGGTTGGTAAGTCAAAGGGGTAAGGATTTTAGTTGATTCATCATTCTTTTGAAAAGACTAAAGTTTTTGGGATTAAAGTGTTGTGGTTTGGCCGAATGGCCTTTGTTAATAATTTTTAGTATTGGACGATTGTAGGACAAAGTGATCTAGTGCGATAGATCGGATTTTTGGGAGATAGTTCTTGCGTTGGTGAAAGGTGTGTATCTTACACACTTATAACTTGATTCATATTTGTATATATGTATGTTAAATAACTATTCATGTTGTTAAAGCCAAAATGATGAGTTTTTGAGATGATACCATGATGGTATGAATGAGGATACGGGTAAGTCTGTTTTGATATGTTGTTAATACATGAGGATTGAAATCATGATCTACGATTTATGAGATTTTGTTATATGATTCATATCAAGGTATATTGACATGATTTGTTTATATTATTGATTCATGTGGGATCAAATGAGTGGAGGGGGCAGTGATATTCGTGTCGACGGACACGGTGTTTTGGTAACACATTGTGACTACGGTCACCGGAGGTTTGGTACCTCAGAGGTTTGGCACCTCATAGCGCCTCGTCCTCGTGGCTTAGCACCACCGTGGGTTGGCCTCACTTTGAGATATGGGATTGACGCTTGTGATTTGGTATCACACGATGGGTTGGCCCCATCATTCGATTTGTGTCTTCGGACACCGAGATTTGGTATCTCCGGTGATTTGGTATCACATATGTGACTTTAAGTCACCAGTGGTTTGGCACCACCAAAGTGGTTTGGTACACACAGGGTAGAAAAGGAGTTATGGATGGTTAGGTTGGGTGCATAATACATATATGTTGCTTGTTATAATTTGTGTAAGAATGTGGCATTTACTGGGAGAGGGATTATGCATCGAGTCTTGGTGACTCACCTTCTCCTTTAAATTTTCAGTGACTCGTAGATCACGGATAAGGAGCCAAGAACTCGAGGTGGCCATGCAAAGTGAACATTTGGATTAAATGATTTATGAACTACTTTTATTTTATTGTTGGTTATTTTGCTTAAATTGTAATAAGGCCTACTAGGATTATATTTTGGTTATTTTATTCGTTTTGGATAATTTGTTTAATAACTTAATGACTTGAAAAATGGATACACATGTTTTCTCAAATTAAGGCCCAAAAATGTTTTTAGTAGGCCTATTTGAAATATTTTGGTTTTGAATAAGCATGGCACCGAGTCTCCGGCACCAATCTGCCCAGGTAAGTACCTCTAACTTTTTGTATGGATTATTATTGTAGAAGGGTAGGTAGGGAACGTAGTTAGTGTGATAGGTGTTGAACCTTAGGACTAGTCCACCCCAACAAAACTCATAAGACTTTAATGGTCTAATTAAAACCAACCTGTGACCAAGTCGCCGAGTTAGGGTGTGGTAACCTTGGTGCGCATGTCTAGGATTGGATCTGGAAGAGCTTGGTATTTAAGCAGTCCTCGTGACTCACCTCCTCTTCGCAGGAATCCTACCTGGTGCGTAGCTTCGGTTCACCCAACCAAGAGGACTCGGTCATAAAGTAAATAATAAATAAAACCCGAAAGGGATTAGCCATGTTTTCATGAAAACTCGAGTTTTAAAATTGTTTAAGTACTCTCTAGATATTAGGAAAAATTTATTTTGAAAAAAAAATCTTTAAAATATTCCCGGTTTACCAAAATTACCAAAATGCCCCTAGTGGCAAAATTACGAAAATGCCCTTGGTTCTAGAATTATCGAATTACCTCGATTTCAATAAAATCTTCTTACTTTGCAAAAGTAGCCAAAAATCTTGTATTTCAAAATATATACACTAACTTTTAGAATTTACAAAATTATCCCTGATTGACAAAATTACCAAAATACCCCTGGTTTCCAAAATTTTGCCATACCTTTAATTTGAGAAATTTTGAAAAGAACCTCTAGTTTTGGAAATTTCAAAATGTTCTGAATTACGAAAGTTTTAAAATTTCTCCGATTTATTACGAAAATACCCTTGTAGGAAAATGACGAAAATACCCCAGGATGTAAAGCAGATGTAAATGTCCGAAGAGTGAATAAGTATGGAAGGTATTAGGGAATGGATGTTCTTCTCTGTGTGAACTAGGATAGAGAACTTAAAACCTTGATTGATCGAAAGAATCCCTATTGAACTTTCCATAAAACTTCTTCGAATAACCAAGTGAAACAAATTACTAATCCATAAAATTTTTCTAATCGATTAAAAGCGCGATAGTTAGAATGAGCTTTAGAGGACGTGGTCGTCGTGGACACTAAGGGTAGGATGATCAGATCGTAACTCGTCGTGTCGGTCGTGGATCCGAGAATGATATACCACCACCACCCCTAACTTTTGGAGCCAAGAGCAAGATCGACGGTGATGACGCAGTGTCACAAGCGACGTCTTGGGTTCGGAAAGGGTAGTGGAATGGGTGGATGTGGAAGAGCTCAAAATCGGTACCGAGAGACTTGAGCTAACGGAGCTGAATTTTTCCGAGGTGTATCTGGTGTAGCGCCCAATACGGCTGAGTATTGGCTAGAATCGATCGAAAGAATCATGGATGAGATAGATTTGACAAATGAGGAGAAACTGAAAGGAGCGGTGTCGCTTCTCAAGGATAAGTCATATCGATGGTGGCTCACGGTTCGAGATAGTGCTACGGTAGACGATCTTACATGGGATTACTTCAAAGCTTATTTTCAGAAGAAATATGTGGGCACCAGCTACACTGATGCTCAGAGGAAAGCTTTTCCGGTTGGTACAAGGAAATAAGTCGTGTCAAAATATGAAGCGAATTCTTGAGATCGAGCCGTTATGCTCGTGGAATTGTGTCAACGAGCATGATCGGTGTGTCCGCTTTGAAGACGGATGAGAGATGACTTGAGATCGCTAATTGCTCTACTGCAGGAGCGTGAGTTTGTTGTTTTGGTGGAAAAGGCTAAATTAGCCAAGGGTCAAGGAGTCCGTAAGATGTAATCACGAAAAGAATAAATAGAAGAGAGGCTTTGGATCGCCTGGATCGGGCAAGAATGTGGAGAAGAGGGCTAGATTTGGGGAATCGAAAGAGCCACAAAGCCTACTCAAGGCCACCTCGATGTACTAGATGCGGAAATCCCACTCGGGAGAATGTTTGGTGAAAGTAGAGGTGCTTTGAATGTGGATCGTTGGATCACCGTGTAAGGGATTGTCCTCGGTTAGCTAAGAATCACCCAGAGGGTCAGAACCGTGCTCAGGTTAGAAATGAAGGACCACCACAGAGGGGTCGAGGTGCAGCTAGAAGTAATGGTAACGGGCGTGGCCGAGGTACTAAAGGTACAGAGGTGAGGCAACCAAGGTTGGTTTATGTAGTTGGCCGTCGCGAGGAGGAAGATGTGCCAGATATGACAACGGGTAAGTTTCTTATTTCCAAAATACCCTCAATTGTCTTGTTTGTGGTTACGTTAGTTCGCTCTTATGTAGCTAGTAAAGTGTATGGGACTTGGATTATGGACGTAGGGAATGTTTCTAGAAAGTATGATAGATCTTTAAGATCAGAGTGCAAAGTAAGCGTAGGGTGATGAGTTAAGGATACACGATTGGACGATAGTAAGTAATTTCGAGGACGAAATTTCTTTAAGGAGGGTAGATTTGTAACATCCTAAAATTGGGCCTAGTAGGATTGGGCCTTGAGCCTTAGGAAATTTGAATATTATTTTGTGTTGGCTTGGGTAGGAATTTTGTGTGATAGCATAGTCTTGTGAAGGCTTGTTTTTATTTAGGAAGCTAGAATAAATTTTAGTATGGCTTATTTAATGAAGTAGGATTAAGTGAGCTTGACACTTAAGTTAAATTAAGTGTTCATTTAAAGCATAAGAGGAGTAAGTGGCAAGTTGGTTAAGGAGCTTGAAAGGTGGCTTGAGGTTAGAGGTTCGAGTAGCATGTTTAGCATTTTGAAGGTTTATTTTTGAATCCTTGCATTGATGGACGGTCAAACTTATTTATGATAGGTTGGACTATTTCTTTTGGTAAGTTGAATAGAAATTTAGGAAAGCTTGAACTTTGGGTAAGGAATCCTATGGATTAAGGAAAGATAGGGACATAAGGCTTAGTTTAAGGTAAGGTTTTTGGAAGCTTTTAATCGCTACTTTTCATGAATGTGGACGGTTTCATGGACTATGGGGGTTGGCTTAATTGTTGTGAGTGAATAGGAGGAAATAGGAAGAAAATTAGGAGTATGTTTAATTCAAAATTGTTGTCAAGAGGCTTGAATGTTGGAGAACATTTTGGAAACTCTTTGATGGCCTTTAGTGGTTGAATGTGGACGGCATGTAAGGCTAGGGGGTGGCCGAATTTTGATAGGTAGTTTGGGGGGGATTGGTTAGTCATTTTAGCATTTTTGTGCATCCTTGGCATTTTTCTTTTCCTCCCCAAAGCTCTCCTCTTTGGCCGAATATGTCTTGTGCATTTTGGTGCATTTTGCTTTTGATTTTAGCCTCTTTTTGTTGAACTAAATCACATCATTTTACTTCCTTTCATTTGCCCTTTTGAAACCGAAACTACAATCCAACTTGTGCATTTTTGTGCACTTTCTTTTTGGCAAAGTAGTGCTTGGCCGAATCTCTTCCACAACTCTCTCCTTTTCTTTCTTTCAATATTGTTCAAATCACTTTTCTCCTACACTCTCTTGGCCGAAATTTCCATCTCTCCATCTCTCTTTACTTTCTTTTATTTTAAGCCATAAACATTTCTTTTCCATTGAAATCTCTTACATTTTCTTCTTTTGTTTTTCCTTTCTCTTTCTCAACTTTAATTGAATCCTTGTTGTTAATACAAATCAACCATAGCCGAACCTTCTTCCTCTCTTTTAGTCCTTGTTTTGGCCGAATATTCAAGGGTAGATTTTCTTTGATTTCTATTCAATCGGTTTTGAAAGATAGGCTCTTTGGGACTTTGGAAGCATTTGATTTAAGTCCTATCTCTCTAGCAATCAAAGGTTGGTAAGTCAAAGGGTAAGGATTTTAGTTGATTCATCATTCTTTTGAAAAGACTAAAGTTTTGGGATTAAAGTGTTGTGGTTTGGCGAATGGCCTTTGTTAATAATTTTAGTATTGGACGATTGTAGGACAAAGTGATCTAGTGCGATAGATCGGATTTTTGGGAGATAGTTCTTGCGTTGGTGAAAGGTGTGTATCTTACACACTTATAACTTGATTCATATTTGTATATATGTATGTTAAATAACTATTCATGTTGTTAAAGCCGAAATGATGAGTTTTTGAGATGATACCATGATGGTATGAATGAGGATACGGGTAAGTCTATTTTGATATGTTGTTAATACATGAGGATTGAAATCATGATCTACGATTTATGAGATTTTGTTATATGATTCATATCAAGGTATATTGACATGATTTGTTTATATTATTGATTCATGTGGGATCAAATGAGTGGAGGGGGCAGTGATATTCGTGTCGACGGACACCAGTGTTTTGGTAACACATTGTGACTACGGTCACCAGAGGTTTGGTACCTCCAGAGGTTTGGCACCTCATAGCGTCTCGTCCCTGTGGCTTAGCACCACCGTGGGTTGGCCTCACTTTGAGATATGGGATTGACGCCAGTGATTTGGTATCACACGATGGGTTGGCCCCATCATTCGATTTGTGTCTTCGGACACCAGAGATTTGGTATCTCCAGTGATTTGGTATCACATATGTGACTTTAAGTCACCAGTGGTTTGGCACCACCAAGGGTTTGGTACCACACGGGTAGAAAAGGAGTTATGGATGGTTAGGTTGGGTGCATAATACATATATGTTGCTTGTTATAATTTGTGCAAGAATGTGGCATTTACTCGGGAGAGGGATTATGCATCGAGTCTTGGTGACTCACCTTCTCCTTTAAATTTTCAGTGACTCGTAGATCGCGGATAAGGAGCCTAAGAACTCGAGGTGGCCATGCAAAGGAACATTTGGATTAAATGATTTATGAACTACTTTTATTTTATTGTTGGTTATTTTGCTTAAATTGTAATAAGGCCTACTAGGATTATATTTTGGTTATTTTATTCGTTTTGGATAATTTGTTTAATAACTTAATGACTTGAAAAATGGATACACATGTTTTCTCAAATTAATACGCAAAAATGTTTTATTGTGCCATCGGGTACACTTGAATCTGTAACAACGTTACCTAATAAATTATTAAACCAAAACAATATCTTTTATCAAAAATTTAAAACGGCTTAAAGGGATTTTTTTTCAAAAATGTTTTCTCTTTAGCATACCAAATTCGGTCATAACGTTTGGGCCGGGTTTGGGGTGTTACACATTCGGCAATGGAGGGGAAAAAGAGAAGAAAAGAAAATGATCTTACCTTTGCTATTTCGGCATAAAGAGAAAAGTGTATTGAAATGCTAAGCAAAAATGTGCCCAAATGGTAACTTGAAAATGAAATGGTCTAAAGAACAAGGCTTACCAAAAGCTCAAATTCGGCTAGGAGAAAAGGTTGTGAAGAGAATTGCAATTTTGCACAAAATTGCTAGGAATGACCAAAACTAACTCCTAATCCTAGCCAAGCTACTAACACATTCGGCCAACCCCCCTAGTCCACGATGCCGTCCACATTCTTGGTCAAAATGGCCATGAAAAAATTACCAAAACGTCAACCTAGATTCAAGCCTTACAATCCTCCATTTTCCTTAAGTTTGAGAAATCCTATCCCCAAAATCAAGCAATTCCATCCATAAAATCATGCTTTCCATAAACTTTAGTCTTCTTATCCATGAATGATGCTTGGCCGACACATGCTAGGAAAAAGCAAAAATAAAAGCTCCCAATTTGCATGCTAGAAGATTCGAACCTCTCCCCTCAAGTCCAACATATGACACCATCACATCTTTGCCAATTACTCATCTTATGCCATCTTTTATCACTTAATTAACTTAAACTTCAAGGTCACCTGATTTCTCTATAGTAACGTACTCTTTACTAAAATTTATTCTAATTCCAAGTAAACCTGAGCCTTCTCAAGACTATATTAAGCACACAATAAAATCATACCCGAGCTAACACCAAAGACAAGCAACATATTGATACTCAAATTTTTAGTTTACCATCCCACCTTATTATATACGAGGTTTTTCGGCATCTTCCATATTAAGTCCAATTACAAGTATTTCCCAGAATTTTAAACCAATATTTTATAATTTTATTCAACCCAATATTTGTTTTTCTATTTCCCAAAATAAACTTCAATATATTTCCAATTAAATAATTTTATCAATCCAATTCTAATTCTGTTAAAATCATGACGACTTTACCGTAAAAGAATCCATGAGAAAATATATTTAATATTTTTGTATTCAATGGTTCACTATGACCAAATGATTTATTTCCATTTTTGAACTTCATTTAATTCAAAAACATAAATTCATTTTGTCGTAACCATTTAAAAAAAACGAAATCGACTTTGGTTTTGAAAACAAAAAAAAGACAAGGAGTCGCCACCAATCATTTTTGATGAGGTGTGATCGGGTCACCTCGAAAAGTGGTTGTTTTTAATAATCAAATTGATTTATCAAAATAAAAATTTTGGTCTACGAAAATCAGAGAAACGGGTCCGGAGTTTGTTACGTGCGAGGAAGGGTTAGCACCCTCGTCACACCCAAAATTGGTACCAAATTGATTAATTAGTGTCTTAATGTCGAAAATTTGAAAAGGTTTTAAAATACAGATCCTTTAGAAAAATGTTTGGATAATTTGGGCTGAAATTTGAGATTTCTTTGTTTCGAGAGGATATAAACATCACATCTAGCACGTTAGGACACGATATTTAAACCTTCGTAATCAAAGTTATCTCGTGATTTACGAAATTTATTAAAAGGATGTTTAGTTATTTAGTCCAACAGAAAATCGAAACCCAGGACGTTAGGGCACTATTCCCTGAATTTCTAAATACAAAACATTGCATTATTTTAAAACCTTTGGATGAAATATAGTAATTTTGCAAAATGTGTTTTTGTTTAATAGTGTTAAACTAAGAAAATCAATATAGATGTTTGAGTTAAAATTGAGATTTCTTTGTTTCGAAATGATATAAATATCACATCCAGCATGTTAGGACACGATATTTTAATCTCTCGTAATCAAAGTCATCTCATAATTTATGAAGTTTGTCAAAAGGATTTTAATTATTTAGTCAAACGAAAAATCGAAACCCAGCACATTAGGGCACTATTCTCCGAGTTTCTAAATACAAAACATTGCCTTTATTTTAAAACCTTTAGAAAAAATATAGTAGTTTCTCAAAACATATTTTTATTTAATGATATGGTATTAAATTAAGAAAATAAATATAGATGTAAATATAGTAAATATAAAGATACTAATAACAATAATAATAATGATATCAAATAATAGTAATAGCAATAATAATGAAAATAAAATAATAGTAGTGATGATAATTAAATAATAAAACAATAAAAGTAAAAATGGTAATAAGGTGAAAATAATACTATAAGTGACAATGAAATGAAAATAATACATTAATTAATGATAAATGTAATATATTAAAAATAATAACAATATATAATAATAAAGATGGAAATAATGATGATAATAATAATAATAATAATAATAATAATAATAATAATAAAATGAATAGTGAAAATAGTAATAAATACAAAAGAAATAACGAAATAAAATAAAATAAAAATAATAAAAATAGTAATAAATGTAAAAAATAAAAAATAAAAAAATAGTAATAGTGATAAAAATAATGGTAATAATAATAATAGGAATAACAATAATGAAAACAATAGCAATAGAATAACAATAATAATAAAGTGATAACGAAAATAATAATAAGGATACTAGTAAATAAAAAATGATAGCAATAATAATAATAATAATAATAATAATAATAATAATAATAATAATAATAATAATAATAATAATAATAATGATGATAAAATGAGAGTAATAAAATGATAATGTCATTAGTAATAAAATTAAAGTAATAAAAATAATAAATAAAATAATAATAAAATGAAATAAGCAAAAATGAAGATAGCGTAATAACAAGAATAAAAATATAATAAAATAATATTAATAATTATAATAATAATGTTAAAGTTAATAATAATAATAATACTATAATTACGAAAATAAATGAGGAAGGACCTAGTTAAAATCAGGATAAAATTTAGGGGTTGAAATCATAAATAAAAAATAGAAGAAAAAGGGTGTGGACTTAAAAGGGACGCGCATAGAATAAAAAGGACCGAATGAGTAAATTTCCTAGGCCTTGCTGCGCTGCGTTTCACTATGGACCAAAGTGGAACTAGCATGAAATTATTGGGCTGAATTAAAAAAAAAGAAAAACTGATTGCAGAGTTATAAAAGAACGGAGGGTTAAAAGTGCAATTAGCCCCTCCAATGAAAAAAACACGCAGATCCTAGGAGCGGGTCGAGTCCGTGCGCAGGTCAGGCCAAAACAACGTCGTTTTGGGCTTTTGGACGCCGGCCAAAACGACGTCGTTTTACATGGCGATATAAGGCAAAAATTTTTGAAAAAATTTCATTTCTCCTTTGTGTTTAAAAAAAAATCTGACTCTTCTCTCTTTTGTTCTCTGCAGGTCCAAAAGGGGGTCTCGACGTCGCTCCGATTGCCGAACCACCGTTCTCCGTTGCTAGTGCCATGCCAAGACCTACCATCGCAAGACAGTGGCTAGAAAAGGTAAAAAATTTGTTTTTTTTATATATTTTACATTTTAAATTTTTTTCATAATATATTATATATGTGTAAAAATTTTAGAAAAAAAAAAGATGAAAAGGGAATATTAAACTAACGCCAGTAAAAGAAAAATGTAACATCCTAAAATTTGAGCTTTTATATGTTGCATTTTTTTGGTGCTTAGCCAGTTAAATAATCCAATTTGTGTGTTTATATAGTCTCGAGAAGGCTCGAGAATTATTTGGTTTTGGTATAATTTTGGTAATCAGTATTTTAATGAAGTGGAACAAGTGACCTTAAATCTTAAGGTAATTAAGTGGTGAAAGTTAGCATAAGTGAACTAGTAGTAAAGAGGAGATGGCGCCATAAGTGTTCCTAGAGGAAAGGAGTTCGAATTCCTTGATGTGCATATGAGAATTTTATTTTTTGCTTTCCTTCCTCATAGTGTCGGCCAAGCCTAGGACATATGGTAAGTTGGACTTTTATTTTTATGGTATGGTGGCTAAGAGAATAGGCAAGTTTTAAACTTAAGGAAGGGAATCATATGAATAAGGTATATAGGGGGAACACAAGGCTTATAACAAGGAAGATGTTTTGGAAAGTTTGGAGTGGCCAAACTTTGACCTTTTGGCCATGCACTTAGACGATTTTAGGGGCTAGGGGGTGGCCAAATTTTTTATGTCATTTGGTAAGGTTTAGGTGCTAGTTGGTCACCTTGCCATTTTGGCATTTTTATGCTTCTCTTCAAAGTTTTTCTCTCTAATTTCCTCTCCTTAGCCGAATGCATCATGAACAATAGGTAAACTTTTGCTTTCTTTTTGGCCATTTCATTTTTTGACCATTTCGGTCCTATTTGCTTATTCTCCCAAACCATTTCCTCTTGTGCCGAATGCACAGTAGCCTCAAACCTTTTTTATTGTTCATCTTTCATTCTTGAAACCGAAACCTAAACGCCTTATTTTCTTATACTTTTCTTCTTCTTTTTCTTCTTGCAAAAATCTCTCAAACGTTATTCTCTCTTTAATATTCACCATGGCTGAATGTCATTAAGCACCATCCCCTTCAATTTTTCCTCTATAGCCGAATCTTCTACCATACATATCTCCTTCTCAATCATTTTTCTACTCTCACATTGATCAATCGGTAAGTGTCTAGTTACAACATTTTGGTATTTTTATTTCACCCTATCCATTGTGCCGAATCTATACTTTGTTGTGGGATGGCCTTTTTGGATCAAAATTGTCATTATACCGTATCTTATTCAAAATCTCTTTTTCTCTATCATAGAAACGTAGTGGAAGGCTGAAACATGGAGTGTCCAAAATCATCGTGTTATCGCTAGGAATCGGTCCAAAAACTTTAAGGTAAGGATTTTTTTTCAAGGATTCCATATTACATTTTATTTCGTTAAAGATAGGGTTTATTAACCGATTTTTATCATAGGGGCTCTATTACTCAATTTTCATCCTGTGATCGTAAGGATTTTGTGGTAAGCCGACTTCGCTCATAAGACCAATCATTTTTAATTACGAAATATTAGTTTGGACTAATATTATTTTGTCAATGGAGGCAAACAAGATCGACTCAAAAGGAGTAGTGATTAGTGATAGGAAAAGGAGCGGATTCGCGATCCCCTCTAGATTCAAACGAAGGGCCGTTTCGACGATTCGGGATTTTCCACCGGGTTGTGGACCTTCATCCGGTGAAAATCAATTATTCAACGTTGTTCCTAATCGTGAAGCATCTACGATTCAGGATTTTTCAACCGGGTTGTGAACTGTCATCCAAAGAGAACCGAGCAAATAGTTGTTATTCGCGATTCTGAGGGTAAAAACCTAGACCGTTTATTTTATAGTAGATTTACTATAAGTGGTAATGATCTAATCGAGCATTATAATATTTTTAGGTGTCTACGATCAGGAAACTGTAGTGCTTACCATAATCAGGTGTGTAATCTCACACCGTATCTCGTGGGTTGAATAACTATATCGTATTAATCGCTTGATTAAATCACAAGATAGTGAAATCAGGTAAACTAGCATATTTATCAATTTATCGGTAAAGACTATGAAATCGATATTAAGACTGTGAATTTTACGAGATTGCCCTCAATGGGCCAAATAGATAAAAGTGACTATATGGGCCAAATGTGATATTTGATATATGGGCCAAATGTGATATTTAATATATGGGCCAAATGTGATATTTGATATATAGGCCAAATGTGATATTTGCTATATGGGCCAAATGTGATATGTGATAAATGGGCCAAATATGATATGTGATAAATGGGCCAAATGTTATATGTGATAAATGGGCTAAAGGTGATATGTGATAAATGGGCCAAATGTGATATGTGATAAATGGTCCATATTGTTCGTAATAATTCTATGAATGGAATATTGTAATTGGATATGCATATTATATACATGATTTGCATGGGTTGGGATTTTGATGAAGAGAAGTTCTGGTAGCTTTGCTACAAATTACCGGTGGCTCTGCCACAATAAATTACCGATGGCTCTGCCACAATAAATTACTGGTGGCTCTGCCATAATAAATTACCGGTGGCTCTGCCACAATTTGATATATGGCTTAATGCCCAGTTTGGTGTGTTGGCGGGGTGGGTGATTAAAGCTCCCCACAGGTGTGTTGGTTGGTACGGGTGCTATGTAGCGGATGGAAAACTAGGTTTGGTTGGGAAATTGCATAACACATGCATGTTATATATAATATTATGTTATGATTGTAAATGGGCTTTGGCCTAATAAATGCTTAATTGAATTTTGGCCCGGTGACAATGGTAAGTGAGTTACACATCGAGTTCTAAGTAACTCACCTGTTTTCTTTACCTCCCTGTAATGATCATGATGGAGGCTTGTCAATGGGATGACCAAAGGACAATTTCGGATTTTTTTTAAGTACTTTTTATTATTTTTGCTATTTTGTAATAAGACTTCTGGTTAAATTTTTATGGATGTTTTACTTGTGGATGGATTTTATAATATGCTTTAAATACTTAATTGAGATTATTTTTCTAAAATAGAAATAAACGTTTTCTAAAATAAACGTATAAAAAGGTATTTCATTCTTAAATAGTTTTAACTCGGTAATTTTTTGTAACAATATTTTTTTAAATTATTGTTTTCAAATTACTTTCAAACTCTTTAAATTTTCTCAAAATATTAAATTAATTTTTCCCAAGTTGCAATTTATAAATTTTACGACCTAAATTATTAGATTTAGTAATCAAACTTAGTTTTCAATAACTTCACGTTAAAATATTTTTTTTTAAAAAAATCTATTTTTTTTAAATATTTAAAAGATTAGGTGTATGTTCATTTAGTGTGACATGTCAAATTTGGTCTTAACGCATAGACCGGGTTTGGGGTGTTACACTTTATGGTATCAAAGCTTTTGGTTCAAAACTCAGCTGTGGAGTGGGTTCAACAACACTTATTGTTCAAAACTGTTTGAATTATGTTTTTAAATGTAGTATGGCACCACGAGTATCTGGCACCAAGTCAAGTAAGTGTACTGAAATTTAATGATAATTATTGTTGTGATATGACTATAGGAACACTCTAGAACTTTTAGTTTTAGATGTTGAAACTATAGAGATTGAGACTATAGGATGCGTTTACGAACACAACTCTACCTATTATATCTCATAAAATATCGTTAATAAAACACTGAAATAGAATACTAATTCATAAAACTTGTAATCAGATTGAAACGAAATAGTCAATATGAGCGCTAGAGGACGTGGACGTGGTAGACGTGGCCGTGGTAGAGGCCGAGGTGCTAGAGTGGTGTCTGAGGCATCGGGGCATATGCCAGAAATGGACGCGCCGGCAATACCTGTGTTAAAAAATGGATCACATGACCGTATGAGAGAAGACATTGCTCTGTCTCAAGCAATGTTACGAGTTTTGGAAAGGGTTGCTGGGGTTAGATCGAGACCAGTAGCTTGTGGATCAATATCGGAGCGACTAAGATCAAATGGTGTTGAGACTTTTAGGGGTATCTTGGGAGTAGCACCAAATGTTGCAGAATATTGGCTTGAGGCCGTGGGGGCGGATTATGGATGAGCTAGAGTGTACTGCCGAGCAGAAACTAAGAGGAGCTGTGTCCTTGTTGAAGGACGAGGCGTATCAATGGTGGCTTACTGTTCGAGAAGGAACTCAGGCTGAATGTGTTACTTGGGATTTCTTCAAAACTGCATTCCAAGGAAAGTATGTCGGGGCAAGCTACGTGGATGCCCGGATGAAGGAATTCCTTAATCTGGTTCAAGGAAGTAAGACTGCGGCAGCATATGAAACAGAATTTCTGCATTTGAGTCGTTATGCTCGGACTATAGTGCCAACTGACCATGAACGCTGTGTGTGTTTTGAAGACGGATTGAATGATGAGTTGCGGGTACTGATTGCCCCGCAACAAGAAAGGACTTTTGCCACGCTTGTGGAGAAAGCTAAAATAGATGAGGAGGCTAAAAGCTCGGAGCAACAAAATTGAGAAAGAGATAGAGGTAGGAGCAAGAGGACTTTAAATACTGGGTTCTGCTAAAAGGTTCCAAAAGTGGCCCCGGAATGATGAATCAGCTCAAACATGAGAACCTGCTGCTACCAATCAGATTCAACTATGTGCTTATTGTGGAAGACAACACTTTGGTGAATGCTAAAAAAGAACCACTGGTTGTTTCAAATGTGGTTCTAAGGATCATCAGCTTAAGAATTATCCTCAATGGACTACTCCGACTCAAGAAGCTCATAACCCTGAGGCACAGCCAGCTAGAGGCGCTCAATAGCCATCGAGGGGTCATGGACCAGGTCGAGTTGGTAATGGCGTAGGACGAGGTCAAGGTGCACCGGGCAAAGGTATTGGTTTCAGGGGTAACGCGGAGGCGAGGCAGCCAGGGTTAGTTTATGCGGTTAGACACCGAGAAGATGGTGATACACCTGATGTGATAACTGGTACGTTCTTCATCTCCGATGTACCTGTTACTGCTTTGATTGATATAGGATCTACCCGTTCGTATATTGCTAGTGCTATATTTGGAAATCTAAATATTAGATCTGAGACTACCGATAGAGAGATGATGGTAATTAGTCCTTTAGGATAGTCGGTGGTAGTGAATAAATTGTATAGAGACATGCCCTTGGAAATTTAAAGAGAAATATTTTTGGCGGAATTGATGGAACTGCCTTTCAGCGAGTTCAACCTTATTTTGGGCATGGACTGGTTGGTGAAGCACCATGCGCACTTGGATTGTGCTGCAAAGCAGATGTCGATAAGGACTTTAGAAGATAAGGAAGTGGTGATGATGGGCGAATGGAGAAACTATTTAGCAAATATGATATCTGCTTTAAAAGCAGAAAAGTTGGTGCGAAAAGGGTATGGAGCACTCCTAGCCTTCATTTGTGCTTTAGATGTCAAGGAATTATCGGTGGAAGGTGTTAGAAAGGTGAAAGAATTTTTAGATGTTTTTTCTGAGGAATTTTTAGGTTTACCTCCAGACCGAGAAGTAGAGTTTGGCATTGAGCTTTTGCCCGAATGGCTCAGGTGTCTATTGCTCCTTATAGGATGGCGTCAAGGAGTTAGCGGAGCTTAAGGCTCAAATTCAAGAGTTGTTGGATTGGGGATTCATACGACCGAGTGTGTCACCGTAGGGAGCACCGGTCTTGTCCGTCAAAAAGAAGGATGGGTCGATGCGTATGTTTATTGATTATAGGCAGTTAAATAAGCTGACAATCAAGAATAGGTACCCGTTGTCGAGAATCGATGATCTGTTCGACCAACTGCGAGGAGCTTCGGTATTCTTGAAGATAGATTTGAGACCGAGTTATCACCAACTTAAGGTTAAGGAAGCGAATATTCATAAGACGGCGTTTCAAACTCATTATGGACACTATGAGTTTTTGGTGATGCAATTGGGTTGACCAATGCACCAGCCGCATTTATGGATATGATGAACCGGGTCTTCCAACCCTACCTAGACCGATTTGTGGTAGTGTTCATAGATGATATCTTAGTATACTCGAGGAATGAAGAAGAGCATGATTCACATCTATGAATAGTATTGCAATTATTGTGGGAAAAATAACTCTTTGCCAAATTTAGTAAGTGTGAATTTTTGCTGAAGGAAGTGACCTTTTTAGGGCATGTTGTGTCGGCCAAAGGAATAAGAGTTGATCCTTGGAAGGTAGAGGCTGTGTTGGATTGGAAACCACCGAAGTCAGTGGCTAAAATTTAGAGTTTCCTAGGTTGGCTGGTTATTATAGATGTTTTGTTGAAGGGTTTTCGTTGATTGCTGCACCCCTAACTAAACTGTTGTGAAAGGGAGTACCATTTGTGTGGATAGGGAAACAATAAGAAAGTTTTGAGAAATTGAAGAAAATTTTGATGGAAGCGTCGGTACTGATTCAACCTGAGGCTGGAAAAGAGTTTATTGTTTACTACGATGCGTCACACACAGGCTTGGGATGTGTGTTGATTCAAGGTGGAAAGGTGGTGGCTTATGCATCTTGTCAGTTAAGGACGCACGAGGTAAATTATCCCACTCATGATTTGGAGTTGGCTGCGGTGGTTTTTGCTCTAAAGATTTGGAGGCACTATCTCTACGGGGAGAAGTCGATCATTTATACAGACCACAAGAGTCTAAAGTACCTCCTTACTTAAAAGGAGTTGAACTTAAGACAGCAGAAGTGGATAGAGCTGTTGAAGGATTACGACTTCTCAATCGAGTATCACCCTGGAAAGGCTAATGTAGTGGCAGACGCGTTGAGTCGTAAGGTAATATCAGAGTTAAGAGCAATGTTTGCTCATCTTATTTTGTATGAAGATGGTAGTCTACTAGTGGAACTTCAGGTGAAGCCTATGTGGTTAGAACAGATCAAGGAAAAGTAGTTATCGGATGGAAAGTTGGGTCCCTTAATTCAACAAGTTGAAAGTGGTGTAATAGGGGATTTTGGATTGAATAAGGATGGAGTATTGTGTTTTCGCGGAAGAATTTGTATGCCCAAGGATTCAAATTTGAGACTAATGATTCTGCGAGAGGCGCATAGTAGCCCCTATGCTATGCACCCAAGAGGAAATAAGATGTATCGAGACCATCGTCAACAATACTAGGGGCCAATGTTGAAGCGAGAGGTTACTGATTTCGTGGGTAAGTGCTTGACTTGTCAACAAGTAAAGGCTGAACATCAATTACTATCGGGATTGCTACAACCGGTGAAGATTCCATTATGGAAATGGGAGCAGATAATGATGGACTTTGTTAGTGGGTTACCTTTATCGCCTATTAAGAAAAATTCCGTCTGGGCAATAGTGGATCGATTGACGAAGACTGCCCATTTTCTACCTGTTCGTACGGATTTCTCACTGCAGAAGTTGGCTAAGTTGTATGTAACGGAGATCGTGAGGTTGCATGGGGTACCAGTGTCTATTATATTGGAAAAGGACCCTAGATTTACATCACGGTTTTGGAAAGCTTTAAATGAGGCTTTGGGAACAAAGTTAAACTTCAGCATGACTTTTCATCCTCAGTCAGATGGTTAGTCAGAAAGAGTAATCCAGATTTAGAAAACTTGTTAAGAGGTTGTGTGATTGTCTTCAGAGGTAGCTCGGAGGATTTTCTACCGTTAGCAGAGTTTGCGTATAACAATAGTTATCAATCCAGTATCCAAATGGCACTCTTTGAAGCATTGTATGGCCGTAGGTGTCGTACCCCTCCTTGTTGGATTGAATTGGGGGAACGACAATTATTGGATCCTGAATTGATATCAGAGACGGAAGAAAAAGTAAAAGTGATTCGAGCATGGTTAAAAGAAGCTTCGAATAGACAAAAGTAGTATGCAGATCTGAAGCGTAAGGATATTGAGTTTGCGGTGGGAGATCAAGTTTTTCTAAAGGTCTCATCTTGGAAGAAGATCTTCAGATTTGGAAGGAAGGGCAAGTTGAGCCCTAGGTTCATTGGACCGTACCGTGTGTTGAAGCGTGTAGGACCAGTGGCTTATGAGCTTGAATTACCTCTGGAGTTGAGTCAGATTCATAGTGTTTTCCATGTCTCTATGTTGAGGTGTTATCAATCAGATCCATCTCACATAGTCCCTGTAGAGGAAGTTGAGTTAAGGCCTGACTTGTTGTTCAAGGAAGAACCAGTGAAAATTTTAGATCGAGATGTTAAAGTGCTAAGAAAGAAGTTAGTACCATTGGTTAAAGTTCTATGGCGTAATCATGGAGCATAGGAAGCTACATGGGAGCCTGATGACTTGATTCGACAGCAATATCCTCACCTCTATTAACCATGTAAATTTCGAGGACGAAATTTTTTTAAGGGGGTAGATTTGTAACATCCTAAAATTTGAGCTTTTATATGTTGCATTATTTTTGTGCTTAACTAGTTAAATAATCCAATGTGTGTGTTTATATAGTCTCAAGAAGGCTCAAGAATTATTTGGTTTTGGTATAATTTTTGTTAATCAGTACTTTAATGAAGTGGAACAAGTGACCTTAAATCTTAAGGTAATTAAGTGGTGAAAGTTAGCATAAGTGAACTAGTAGTAAAGAGGAGATGGCACCATAAGTGTTCCTAGAGGAAAGGAGTTCGAATCCCTTGATGTGCATATGAGAATTTTATTTTTTGCTTTCCTTCCTCATAGTGTCGGCCAAGCCTAGTACATATGGTAAGTTGGACTTTTATTTTTACGGTATGGTGGCTAAGTGAAAAGAGAAGTTTTAAACTTAAGGAAGGGAATCATATGAATAAGGTATGTAGGGGGAACACAAGGCTTATAACAAGGAAGATGTTTTGGAAAGTTTAGAGTGTCCAAACTTTGACCTTTTGGCCATACACTTGGACGGTTTTAGGGGTTAGGGGGTGGCCGAATTTTTTATGGCTTTTGGTAAGGTTTAGGTGCTAGTTGGTCACCTTGGCATATTGGCATTTTTGTGCTTCTCTTCAAAGTTTTTCTCTCTAATTTCGTCTCCCTAGCCGAATGCATCATGAACCATAGGTAAACTTTTGTTTTCTTTGTGGCCATTTCATTTTTTGACCATTTCGGTCCTATTTGCTTATTCTCCCAAACCATTTCCTCTTGTGCCGAATGCACACTAGCCTCAAACCCTTTTCATTGTTCATCTTTCATTCTTGAAATCGAAACCTAAACACCTTATTTTCTTATACTTTTTTCTTCTTTTTCTTCTTGCAAAAATCACTCAAACATTATTCTCTCTTTAATATTCACCATGGCCGAATGTCATTAAGCACCATCCACTTCAATTTTTCCTCTATAGCCGAATCTTCTACCATACATATCTCCTTCTCAATCATTTTTCTACTCTCACTTTGATCAATTAGCAAGTGTCAAGTGACAACATAGGTACTGATTGAATGATGAGTTAGGGTACTGATTGCCCCGCAACAAGAAAGGACTTTTACCACGCTTGTGGAGAAAGCTAAAATAGTTGAAGAGGCTAAGAGCTCGGGGCAAAAAAATTGAGAAAGAGATAGAGCCAGGAACGAGAGGGACTTAAGTACTCGGGTTCTGCTAAAAGGTTCCAAAAGAGGCCCAGGAATGATGAATCAACTCAAACTAGAGCACCTGCTGCTACCAATCAGATTCAACTATGTGCTTATTGTGGAAGACGACACTTTGGTGAGTGCTAGAAAAGAACCGGTGGTTGTTTCAAATGTGGTTCTAAGGATCACCAGCTTAAAAATTATCCTCGACGGACTACTCTGACTTAAGAAGCTTGTAACCTTGATGCTCAGCCAGCTAGAGGTGCTCAACAGCCACCGAGGGGTCGTGGACTAGGTCGAGGTGGTAATGGCGTAAGATGAGGTCAAGGTGCACCGGGCAGAGGTAATGGTTTCAGGTGTAACGCGGAGGCGAGGCAGCCAGGGTTAGTTTATGCGGTTAGATGCCGAGAAGATGGCGATGCACCTGATGTGATAACCGGTACGTTCTTTATCTCCGATGTACATATTACTGCTTTGATTGATATCAGATCTACCCATTCGTATGTTGCTATTGTTATATTTGGAAATCTAAATATTAGATCTGAGATTATTGATAGAGAGATGACGGTAATTAGTCCTTTAGGACAGTCGGTGGTAGTGAATAAATTGTATAGAGAAATGCCCTTGGAAATTCAAAGAGAAATATTTTTGGCGGATTTGATGGAACTGCATTTCGGTGAGTTCGACTTATTTTGGGCATGGACTGGTTGGTGAAGCACCATGCGCACTTGGATTGTGCTGCAAAGCGGATGTCGATAAGGACTTTGGAAGATAAGGAAGTGGTGATGATGGGCAAACGGAGAAACTATTTAGCAAATGTGATATCTACTTTAAAAGTAGAAAAGTTGGTGTGAAAAGGGTATGGAGCATTCCTAGCCTTCATTTGTGCTTTGGATGTCAAGGAATTATCGGTGGAAGGAGTTAGAACAGTGAAAGAATTTTAGATGTTTTTCCCGAGGAACTTTCGGGTTTACCTCCAAACCAAGAAGTAGAGTTTGGCATTGAGCTTTTGCCCGAAATGGCTTCGGTGTCCATTGCTCCTTATAGGATGGCACCGAAGGAGTTAGCAGAGCTTAAGGCTCAAATTTAAGAGTTGTTGGATCGGGGATTCATACGACCGAGTGTGTCACCGTGGGGAGCACCGGTCTTGTTCGTCAAAAAGAAAGATGGGTCGATGCGTATATGCATTGATTATAAGCAGTTAAATAAGCTGACAATCAAGAATAGGTACTCGTTGCCGAGAATCAATGATCTGTTCGACCAATTGCGAGGAGCTTCAGTATTCTCAAAGATAGATTTGAGATTGGGTTATCACCAACTTAAGGTTAAGGAGGCGGATATTCATAAGACGGTGTTTCGAACTCGTTATGGACACTATGAGTTTTTGGTGATGTCATTTGGGTTGACCAATGCACCAGCTGCATTTATGGATATGATGAACCGGGTCTTCCAACCCTACCTAGACCGGTATGTGGAGGTGTTCATAGATAATATCTTAGTTTACTCGAGGAATGAAGAAGAGCATGATTTACATCTGCGAATAGTATTGCAATTATTACGAGAAAAATAACTTTTTGCCAAATTCAGTAAGTGTGAATTTTGGCTGAAGGAAGTGACCTTTTTAGGGCATGTTGTGTCGACCGAAGGAATAAGAGTTGATCCTTGAAAGGTAGAGGCTGTGTTGGATTTGTAATATCCTGAATTAGGGGTTATGCATTTAATGCATAATGCAAGTGTTATCATGCTTTAGTGAGTGTGTTTGGAGGTGTTTGAGGGGCTTTGGAAACTCTAGGATGGAAAAGGAAGCTTTGGAAAAATATAGAAATTTTAAGTTAAAAGGGGAATTGGGCTAAGGAGGCCTTATGAATAATTGTGAGGGATTTTGGACATAAGAATCACCTTGGCAAAGTGGCTGCAAGGCGCTACTTAAGGGTCTTGGTGAAGACGCCATGAGCAGGGGAGAAGGGCCTGGTTCGAGTCCTATGGGCAGCATAAGCATGTTTTTATTTTTGCAAGTTGGCGTTAAGGGTAAAGGAGGTCTTAAAAAGAATTGTGGGGGGATTATGACACAAAGGAGCTAGCAGCAAAGTGGCTGGTAGCGTGTGGGGGTTCCAGCAGGTTTCATGTTCGAAACTTGGGGCAGCAAATGGGTGGCTTTCATTTTGCACATTTGCATCAAAAAGGGAACTAGGCTAAAAAGGCTTTAAAGGAAATTCGTGGGGGATTTATGACACAAGGTTGGCTCGGTAAAGTGGCGTAGGGCGCTACTTAAAGCTTGGGCAAGTGACGCCTCAAGCAATGGGTAGAGGGCTAGGTTCGAGTTGCGAAGGAGGCAGGAAGGAGCTTTTATTTTTGCGTTAAGAAGGTGCCTGGCGAAAGAGGGTTTAAAAGAAATTCTGGGGAGTTTATATCACAAACAGTAAGATTGGCAAAGTGGTGGGACGTTACTGACTTGTGTCAAGGGCTCAAATAGGTCTCGGGTTCGAGGCTTATGAGCAAGAAGGGAATGTTTTATTTTGCTTTTGCATCAAGGTAGAGTTGGAAGGAATTGGACGGCACATGGAATTTCAATTGATAAGGATTTGGCTTAATTCTCCCATTAATATTCTGCTATGAGTAGGATAATTGTAGTTTTATTTATTTATTTTATTTTAGGATAATTATGGTTTTATTTAGATTAAATGAGATTTTATTTTATTTATTTTAGTTTAATAGATAGATAAGAGATAAGGTGTTGGATTAATTATTTTATTTGTTAAGAGATAAAATAGGAGTTTAAGTTGGGATTTGATAAGTGGGGAAGTGGTGGCCGATTGTTGGACTCTAGGAGCTTGAATTTTCTAGATAAATATGGTGCTAGTGTGTGCTAAATTTCCCTTTCAAAACCTTTCTTTTCATCTTGGTTATTGCCAAAATTTAGTACCTCTTTTCCCATTGGTGCCGTTTTTTCCCTTGTGCAAAGCCACTTGTGTTTCACTCCTCTTTTCTATTTGTTCTTGGCCGAACCTATATCCCTCTCCCAAACTTCTTCTTATATGTTGGTGTTAATAATGCCCATCATTGTTTGAAGCCATAGCCGAATCCTTATTGAAGGTGTCGTCGACTACTTGCTTGTGATCTCTCATTCCAATGTAGGTGAAGGAAGGAAAGCTAAGGATTCTTTTGATTCGATTCATCAAGGTGAGCAGTAGTATTCGCCTAAGGCCACTTTCTAATGCTTTTGGTGTAGAAACCGATTCGACAAAGGATTATAGGATTTCGACGTTTAAGAGTAAGGAGTAGTTTTAGGATTTCAACAAGCTAGGTGAGTGATTCATGGTATTCGCCATAGGCCATTTTGGTTATTAAGTGTTGACCGATTATGTACTATGATTCTTAGGGGCAAATCGATAGAAGTACATATGAGCCTTTGGGATTTTAGAACGGGGTTTTCGGGATTTAAGTCAACCGCTAAGTGTATCAGGTATGTACCCCACACTATTTCTTAATAAGTTTTATGGCAATGTTTAATATAAGTATGTGTATAAGAATGTGAATATGGCTAAGGTACCATGTTATGGTACAAAGTACTCGTGTATGTTTCCTACTCCTACTAGGATTATGTTAAATATCCATTATTTACACACATATGACATTATAAGAATGTGAAATAAGAATTTGGCATGTTAATGCATGATATGTATGATATGGGGCATATGGGTTATATGAAAAGGGAAGTGAATGTGGTGACCTAAGACCACGATAATCGAATGTGGTGACCTAAGGCCACGATATCCGAATGGTGAACTAAGACCACGATATCCGAATGTGGTGACCTAAGACCACAAATTTTATAAGGGCGATGAGCATGTCGACCGCAATGACGCCTTCGATGGTGTGTAGCGGATGGAGGGTTGACTTAGTAGTCCCCATGGTGTACAGGTTGGTACGGGTGATGTATAGCGGATGGCATCTAGGTTTGGGTTAGGGTTGCATCATATTGTTTAAATGCTTTATGTACATGTATGATTTAAAATGCCTGAAATTGTTAAGACTTAGTGTTCGTGTACACATTGAGTCTGTTTGACTCACCCCGTTGTGGGAACATTTTTCAGGTGATGATCAGGAAGGGACCGGGTCGACAGGAGCTTAGGGATGGCCATGCTCATTAAGGAATTTATTTAATTTGGATCTCTATTTTATTATGTACTTTGGTTTTAATTTTGGGATTTAATTGATGTAATAAGGCCATAGTTGGATTACTTTATTTTACTTTTAGTTACTATGTACGAATTTTTATCAAGTGAAGTTTAAGTAAATTTATTTTAAAGACAAACCCTAAACACTTTGTCGCCTAAAATCAAAGGATTTCAAATATAAAATTAACTTGTTTTTTTTTTCAACTCGAGCCTAACCCAAAAACAATCTTTATTTTCAAACACATCGTTTATTTTTTCCAATGCCACAAAAGAATTTTGAACCGGTTTACATTGAGGAACATACCAGATATGGTCAAGGCTCGTGGGCCGGGTTTGGGGTGTTTCAGGATTGGAAACCACCAAAGTCAGTGGCTGAAATTTGAGTTTCCTAGGATTGGCTGATAGACATTTTGTTGAAGGGTTTTCGTTGATTGCTGCACCCCTAACTAAACTGTTGCGAAAGGGAGTACCGTTTGTGTGGACAGGGAAACAATAAGAAAGTTTTGAGAAATTGAAGAAGATTTTGACGGAAGCACCGGTACTGATTCAACCTGAGGCCGAAAAAGAGTTTATTATTTACAACGATGCGTCACACACAGGCTTGGGATGTGTGTTGATGCAAGGTGGAAAGTTGGTGGCTTATACATCTTGTCAGTTAAGGACGCACGAGGTAAATTATCCCACTCATGATTTGGAGTTGGCTGCGGTGGTTTTTGCTCTAAAGATTTGGAGGCACTATCTCTACGGAGAGAAGTCGATCATTTATACGGCCCATAAGAGTCTAAAGTACCTTCTTACTTAAAAGGAGTTGAAATTAAGACAGCGGAGGTGGATAGAGCTGTTGAAAGATTACGACTTCTTAATCGAGTATCAGCCTGGAAAGGCTAATGTGGTGGCAGATGCATTGAGTCGTAAGGTAATATCGGAGTTAAGAGCAATGTTTGCTCATCTTAGTTTGTATGAAGATGGTAGTCTGCTAGCGAAATTTCAAGTGAAGCCAATGTGGTTAGAACAGATCAAGGCGAAGCAGTTATCAGATGGAAAGTTGGGTCCCTTAATTCAACAAGTTGAAAGTGGTGTAATAGGGGATTTTGGATTGAATAAGGATGGAGTATTGTGTTTTCGTAGAAGAATTTGTATGCCCAAGGATTCAGATTTGAGACTAATGATTCTACGAGAGGCACATAGTAGCCCCTATGCTATGCACCCAAGAGGAAATAAGGTGTATCGAGACCTTCGTGAACAGTACTAGTGGCCAAGGTTTGAGCAGGAGGTTACTGATTTCGTGCGTAAGTGCTTGACTTGTCAACAAGTGAAGGCAGAACATCAATTGCCATCAGGATTGCTACAACCGGTAAAGATTCCATTATGGAAATGGGAGCAGATAATGATGGACTTTGTTAGTGGGTTACCTTTATCGCCTACTAAGAAAAATTCTGTCTGGGTAATAGTGGATCGATTGATGAAGATTGTCCATTTTCTACCTATTCGTACGGATTTCTCACTGCAGAAGTTGGCTAAGTTGTATGTAACAGAGATTGTGAGGTTGCATGGGGTACCAGTGTCTATTATATCGGACAGGGACCCTAGATTTACATCGTGGTTTTGGAAAGCTTTACATGAGGCTTTGGGAACAAAGTTAAACTTCAGCACGACTTTTCATCCTCAGTCAGATGGTCAGTCGGAAAGAGTAATCCAGATTTTAGAAGACTTGTTAAGGGGTTGTGTGATTGTCTTCAGAGGTAGCTGGGAGGATTTGCTACCGTTAGCAGAGTTTGAGTATAATAATAGTTATCAATCCAGTATCCAAATGGCACTCTTTGAAGCATTGTATGGCCGTAGGTGTCGTACACCTACTTGTTGGACTGAATTGGGGGAACGGCAATTATTGGATCCTAAATTGATATCAAAGACGAAAGAAAAAGTAAAGGTGATTCGAGCACGATTAAAAGAAGCTTCGGATAGACAAAAGTCATATGCTGATCTTAAGCGTAAGGATATTGAGTTTGCGGTGGGTGATCAAGTTTTTCTAAAGGTCTCACCTTGGAAGAGGATCTTCAGATTTGGAAGGAATGGCAAGTTGAGCCCTAGGTTCATTGGACCGTACTGTGTGTTGAAGCGTAGTAGGACCAGTGGCTTATCAGCTTGAATTACCTCCGGAGTTGAGTCAGATTCATAGTGTTTTCCATGTCTCTATGTTGAGGCGTTATCGATCAGATCAGTCTCACATAGTCCCTGTAGAGGAAGTTGAGTTAAGGCCTGACTTGTCGTTCAAGGAAGAACCAGTGAAAATTTTAAATCGAGATGTTAAAGTGCTAAGAAAGAAGTCAGTACCGTTGGTTAAAGTTCTATGGCGTAATCACGGAGCGTAGGAAGCTACATGGGAGCCTGAGGACATGATTTGACAGCAATATCCTCACCTCTTTTAACTAGGTAAATTTTGAGGACGAAATTTTTTTAAGGGGGTAGATTTGTAACATCCTAAAATTTGAGCTTTTATATGTTGCATTATTTTGGTGCTTATCCAGTTAAATAATCCAATGTGTGTGTTTATATAGTCTCGAGAAGGCTTGGGAATTACTTGGTTTTGGTATAATTTTTGGTAATTAGTACTTTAATGAAGTGGAACAAGTGACCTTAAATCTTAAGGTAATTAAGTGGTGAAAGTTAGCATAAGTGAACTACTAGTAAAGAGGAGATGGTGCCATAAGTGTTCCTAGAGGAAAGGAGTTCGAATCCCTTGATGTGTATATGAGAATTTTATTGTTTGGTTTCATTCCTCATAGTGTCGGCCAAACCTAGTACATATGGTAAGTTGGACTTTTATTTTTATGGTATGGTGGCTAAGAGAAAAGGGAAGTTTTAAACATAAGGAAGGGAATCATATGAATAAGGTATGTAGGGAGAACACAAGGCTTATAACAAGAAAGATGTTTTGAAAGTTTAAAGTGGTCAAACTTTGACCTTTTGGCCATGCACTTGGACGATTTTAGGGGCTAGGGGGTGGCCAAATTTTTATGGCATTTGGTAAGGTTTAGGTGCTAGTTGGTCACCTTGGCATATTGGCATTTTTGTGCTTCTCTTCAAAGTTTTTCTCTCTTATTTCCTCTCTCTAGCCAAATACATTATGAACAATAGGTAAACTTTTGCTCTCTTTTTGGCCATTTCATTTTTGACCATTTGGTCCTATTTGCTTATTCTCCCAAACCATTTCCTCTTGTGCCGAATACACACTAGCCTCAAACCCTTTTCATTGTTCATCTTTCATTCTTGAAACCGAAACCTAAACACCTTATTTTCTTAGACTTTTCTTCTTCTTTTTCTTCTTGCAAAAATCTCTCAAACATTATTCTCTCTTTAATATTCACCATGGCCGAATGTCATTAAGCACCATCCCCTTCAATTTTTCCTCTATAGCCGAATCTTCTACCATACATATCTCCTTCTCAATCATTTTTCTACTCTCACTTTGATCAATCGATAAGTGTCAAGTGACAACATTTTGGTATTTTTATTTCACCATATCCATTATGCCGAATCTATACTTTGTTGTGGGATGGCCTTTTTAGATCGAAATTGTCATCATACCGTATCTTATTCGAAATCTCTTTTTCTCTATCATAGAAATGTAGTGGAAGGCCGAAACTTGGAGTGTCCGAGATCATCGTGTTATCGCTAGGAATCAGTCCAAAAACTTTAAGGTAAGGATTTTTTTTCAAGGATTCCATATTACTTTTTATTTCGTTAAAGATAGGGTTTATTAACCGATTTTTATCATACGGACTCTATTACTCGATTTTCATCCTGTGATCGTAAGGATTTTGTGGTAAGCCGAGTTCGCTCATAAGACCAATTGTTTTTAATTACGAAATATTAGTTTGGACTAATATTCTTTTGTCAATGGAGGCAAACAAGATTGACTCAAAAGGAGTAGTGATTAGTGATAGGAAAAGGAGCGGAATCGCGATCCCCTTTAGATTCAAACGAAGGGCTGTTTCGGCGATCCAGTATTTTCCACCGGGTTGTGGACCTTCATCCGATGCAAATTAATTATTCGAGGTTGTTCGTAATCGTGAAGCATCTACGATTTGGGATTTTTCCACCGGGTTATGAACCGTCATCCGGAGAGAACCGGCAAATAGTTGTTATTCACGATTCTAAGGGTGAAAACCTAGACCATTTATTTTAGAGTAGATTTACTATAAGTGTTAATGATCTAATCGAGCGTTATAATATTTTTAGGTGTCTACGATCAGGAAAGTGTAGTGCTTACCGTAATCAGGTGTGTAATCTCACACCGTATCTCGTGGGTTGAATAACTATATCATATTAATCGCTTGATCAAATCACAAGATAGTGAAATCGAGTAAACTAGCATATTTATCAATTTATCGGTAAAGACTATGAAATCGGTATTAAGACTATGAATTTTACGAGATTGGCCTCAATGGGCCAAATAGATAAAAGTGACTATATGGGCCAACTGTGATATTTGATATATGGGCCAAATGTGATATTTGATATATGGGCCAAATGTGATATTTGATATATGGGCCAAATGTGATATGTGATAAATGGGCCAAATGTGATATGTGATAAATGGGCCAAATGTTATATGTGATAAATGGGCCAAATGTGATATGTGATAAATGAGCCATATTGTTCGTAATAATTCTATGAATGGAATATTGTAATTGGATATGCATATTATATACATGATTTGCATGGGTTGGGATTTTGATGAAGAGAAGTTCTGGTAGCTTTGCTACAAATTACCGGTGGCTCTGCCACAATAAATCACCGGTGGCTCTGCCACAATAAATTACCGGTGGCTCTGCCACAATAAATTATCGGTGGCTTTGCCACAATTTGATATATGGCTTAATGCCCAATTTGGTGTGTTTGCGGGTTGGGTGACTAAAGCTCCCCATAGGTGTGTTGGTTGGTACGGGTGGTGTGTAGCGGATGGAAAACTAGGTTTGGTTGGGAAATTGCATAACACATGTATGTTATATATAATATTATGTTATGACTGTAAATGGGTTTTGGCCAAATAAATGCTCAATTGAATTTTTGGCCCAGTGACAATGGTAAGTGAGTTACACACTGAGTTCTAAGTAACTCACCCGTTTTCTTTACCCTCCTCGTGTAATGATCGATGATGGAGGCTTAATGGGATGACTCAATGGAGGCCATACTACTAATAATGGGTTCTTTAAATTTTGGATTTCTTTTAAGTACTTTTTATTATATTTGCTATTTTGTAATAAGGCCTCTGGTTAAATTTTTATGGATGTTTTACTTGTGGATGGATTTTATAATATGCTTTAAATACTTAATTGGGATTATTTTTCTAAAATAGAAATAAACTTTTTCTAAAATAAACGTATTTTCATTCTTAAATAGTTTTAACTCGGTAATTTTTCTCAGAATAATATTTTTTTTAAAATTTTGTTTTCAAATTACTTTTGAACTCTTTAAATTTTCTCAAAATATTAAATCACTTTTTCCTAAGTTTCAGTTTATAAATTTTTATGACCCAAATTATTAGATTTAGTAATCAAACTTAGTTTTCAATAACTCCACATTAAAATGTTTTTTTAAAAAAAAAAAATCCGTTTTCTTTAAATCTTGAAAAGATTAGGTGTATGTTCATTTAGTGTGACATGTCAAATTTGGTCTTAACGCATAGATCGGGTTTGAGGTGTTACAAAAAAAGGAAATTAAAGCTACCTTTACGCGATTTAATCTGCTTTAGGGTACTCTTTGCTTGTATATTCGAGTGTTTTGATGATTATACTGGATACTCATTGTTTTTTCTTCTGAATTGTGCCGGAAGTTCTTTTTTTGTATTGATTTTTTTTGTAAAGAAAAAGGGGATCCTTTTACAAAGAGATTTACTTGGCTTATATAGCCACATTCTTATTGCTTTTTGTCTATTCGTGTTTATGGCCTGCAGGTACTTGGGCGATGGAGACGCGACGTGAGCGGTGGCTGTGGCAGAGTGTCAGAGGGTCTGATTGGCGGCTGGTCAAAAGCAGATGCAAGTGGCTATGGTTAGGGTTAGGGTTGATTTGGGTCTTGTTAGTAGGCCAATTGTTTTCTTTTTGGTCTGTTGGGTTTACAATTGGGCTTCTATTGGGCTAGTTTTTCTTATTATTTTTATTGGGTCTTGTAATTGGGTTTGTATTTTAGTGGGTTTGGGTCTGCTTGGGGTCTTATGGGTTGGTTTAGTGTAGGCCGAGCAATTTTGGGTTCATACACATTTTTTAGGTCATTTTCATTTCTCATTCTCATTTTCATTTTAGAGAAAACTATAATCATTTCCAAATGTTTTCCATTTCTCCATTTTCACCATTTTCTATTCATTTCTGTTCATTGGATTCAACATGCAATTGATTTATAATTAAGTTCTAGCTTTTTGTGTATTAATTATAAACTCATTTACTCATAGAATCATTCTACTATTGTATCGTGATTGAGTTCTCCTAATGACAGACCATTACGAAAGCAACTCAATCAATGCTTTTCCAATTATATTGTCATAAGTGTGTTACCCTCATAGGATATCTTTAATTTCTTTAAGATCATATCCCTTCTCCCAATATGATCAGATATTATCTCATGGTAACCATTACATCTTCCTTCGTAAAAAGTCAATTATTATCGACTAGTAATCAAGTCATTTATCATAAAGATGAATGACCCAAGATTACGTTTACTTTTCATCAACCATATTGTAACTCCCCTAACATGTCTCTGTCGTCGGAACAGGGTTACGGAGCATTACTGAAGTTTATAAATCAAACGGACAGAAATTTCAAACATTTCATATTATAGAAATAAACATGTTAAAACCAAGTCAAAACATGCATATTGTCCCTTATACAAGCCTTCGAGGCCAAAATACGTGTTAGAAACAAGTTGGGACTAAATCAGAAACTTAGAGAATTTTTCAAAAAATAGAAAAAAATTTCAACACTATAGGGTTCACTCGGCCGTGTCCCAGCCCATGTCCGTTGGTCACACGGCCAAGCGACATGCCAGTGTGCTAGGCTGTGTACCCTTCGAAATAACCTCACACGCCTGTGTGTCAGGCCGTGTGCTAGGCCGTGTAATAGCCTGACTTGCAACCTTTTTAAAGCTATAGGGGACACATGGTTGTGTCACCTGGCCGCATGTCACAAACGACTGAGACACACGCCCGTGTCTCTGCCCGTGTGGATTAAAATAGGCCATTTTACAAGCCATTTTTCTCACCCAAACTAGCATGTACCTACAAGCACTTTTGCACATATAACCAAGCCATAATATGGCATCCAAATAAAGCATAAACAAGATATATACATATGGTAAAGTTTCATACAACCAATATGCCCTTAGGCACCTTAAATGACAACATGTAAATATGTTCAATCATGAACTATATTTTTCCAAAATTCCCAACTAACTTATAGGCACATTAGTAACAATACATGACATTTGGTTACCTTACGAAAGCATAGCAAATGGTACCAAATAACCATTCAATCACTAACCTTAACATACATATATGTCTTCTATATCAAAATACCAATTCTCAACAAGTTATAAGACATTTATAATATGCACATTCAACTATTATTTCCCATTTCATCATTCAAACATATTAAGTAAATTATCAACCATATTAAGGCTAATATTTACATGTCAAAACTAAGCTCATAACATCATCCAGTGCCAAATCAAAAGCCAAACCAAATGGTCATATTCACAAAAAAACATATAGACCAACATTAGCCAAAATACCTATACATGCCATTATAACCAAAATTAAATATCCAAAAGTACCAAAAGAGCTGGTGGATAGTGTGATATAGCTCCGATAAGCTTCTAACCCAAACGAGCTATTGATTCACTATAAAACACAAAAAAAAAAATAACACAGAGTAAGTATTTAAGCTTAATAAGTTTGTATAACTTAGAATTTTTGTATAACTTAGAATTTAACTTACCATTTGATCAAGTAATAGGTAAGTAATAAAGCATAACCCAACACATTTTGGCCAAATGCCTAAGCACATATACACCAACCATATTAGCCATGTAAATACATATATGAACCTATAATCATGGATGAGCTCAACAATTAATTAAATTTCATATACATGTATCATCCATTTCTTATATCTATATATCATGAAACATCATTTCCATGTATTTCATGTGTATATCTGTAATAGTTCGTATCGAACTCATATAATTTCATATTAGAAAATTGCCCATTGAACCGTTTAGAATACCGTTGGATACCCGAGATAGCTCACACATAGTGTCCTAGCTCATATAACTGTAATTCGTCAATTCATGTACAATTATGCTCATACGAGCTGTGAATCGGTATGCTCATTTGAGCTATAGATTAGTATGCTCTCACAAGCTATGGGGTATCCACAACACATGCAGGATCTCAGGCAAATCAGTAACCCTACAGGCATGTCATTTGTATCTTACAAATTCCTATGATTTAAACGGGGCTTGGTAATCGTCATACGTTATTGGATATGGACTCGGTAATTATATATAACAAATCATAACATTTATATATTTCAATTAAAAACATATAAACACAATTTAATTACACGAACTTACCTTGACGAGTATAAGTAGATATGGAGAGAATTAATCCGAGACTTTCTCTTTGCCCCGATCTAACCCCGGATCTATACGAATAAATTTAACTCAATTCAATTTATAATTCATTCAATTTAATCCAAAACATATTTTTAGCAAAATTATAATTTTGCTCCTATACTTTTAATTCCTTTGCAATTTAGTCCCTAAGCTCAGAAAATGAAATTCATGCAATTTACCCCAACCCAAGCCTAGCCGATTATTATACAATCTTATAGCAACCCACATATTTCATAAATTCATAAATTATACCATGAATTTATCATAATTTTCAAAATTTAACCCCTAATTGACAATTTCATCAAAATCCCTTTAACAAAAGTTGTTTATCTAACAACAATTAACCATTTTCTTCCATAAAGCATTAAAGCACATGCACATACATCAATGGTAAGTCCTTAATAGTTTAACATTTTCACAAATTAGTCCTCGGGCTAGCTAGATTAAGCTACAACTATCCCGAAAATGTAGAAATCATTAAAAATGGGACAAAAATACTTACCTAAGAGCAATATGAAGTTGCCGAAAGCTTAAGCACAAAAATGGCTTCCCCAAAAACTACTTTTCGGTTGATGATGATGCATAAAAGATGATAACATATTTTATTTAATTAGTTTTTTTATCATTATTTACTTATTTACTTAATTAACCATAAAAATTAATCAAATTTACACAAATGCCAAGCCATGCTCATCCACTAACACCATTAATGGTGTATTTACCATATAAGGACTTCCACTTTAAAGTTATATAGCTATTTAGTACCTTTAGCTATTAGAACTCAACTTTTGCACTTAATGCAATTTAGTCATTTTTATCAAATTGAGCATGTAAATGGTAAAATTTCTTAACGAAATTTTTATACGGTATTACTATCATACTGTAGGAAATAAAATAGTAATAAAATAAATTTTTGACTTCAAATTTGTGGCCCCAACACCACTATTCTATTTTCACTGAAAACGGGCTGTTATAACTCTCTCCCCTAAAGGGATTTTTGTCCCCAAAAATCTTACCAGAAAAGGGGTTCAGATATTGCTTTCTCATTGCTTCCTCGAGTTCCCAGGCGGCTTCTTCTATATCGTGTCATTTCCAGAGAACTTTTACTAAAGCTATGTTTTTGTTTCTTAATTCTTTCACCTCTCGTGCCAAAATTTTGATTGGTTCTTCACTATACGATATATCAGGTTGAATCTCAACATCTATAGGGGAGATAACATGTGAAGGGTCAGATCTGTATCATCGTAACATAGACATGTGAAAGAAATTATGTATCTTTTCTAGTTTCGATGGTGAAGCTAGTCAATACGCAATAGGTCCGATTCTTTCAGTAATCTCTTACGGTCCAATAAATCGCAGACTTAGCTTTCCTTTGCGACCAAATTGAAGAACTTTCTTCCAGGGTAATACTTCCAAGAATAATTTCTCACCTACTTGAAATTATATGTCTTTACGCTTAAGATCTGCGTATGATTTTTGATAATCTAAAGCTGCTTTAAGACTGTCTCGAATCACTTTTACTTTTTCTTCAATCTTCCGAATCAGATAAATCCTGTGTATCTTTTTCTCATTGAGCTCAGTCCAATACAATGGAGTTTGGCACTTACGACCATACAGAGCCTCATACGGTGCCATATTTATACTCAATTTAAAATTGTTGTTCTACGCAAACTCAACTTGCGGTAGATATTTCTCCCAATTACCTTCAAACTCTAATACACAGCAACAAAGTATATCTTAAAGAATCTAAATTACTCATTTGAATTGACCATTGGTCTGAGGATTAAACGCAATGCTAAAATACAACTACGTACAAAAAGCTTCCTGTAACTTTCTCCAAAATCATGATGTAAACCATGGATCTTTATTCAAAATACTTGAGACTAGCACTCCGTGTAATCTGACAATCTCAGAAACATATAACTCAACTAATCTGTCAAGGGAGAAATCTGTACGTACCAAAATAAAATGTGCAGACTTCATCAAAAGATCAATGATAAACCAAATAGCATCTTTCTTTCCCGGAGATAGGGGTAAACCTGATACAAAATCCATTGTAACTCGATCCCATTTCCTCTCCTGTATCATCAGTGGTTGCAATAATCCAGAAGGTAACTGATGTTCAACTTTAACTTGCTTATATACTAGGCATTTAGATACAAAGTTAAATATCTCATGTTTCATTCCCAGCCACCAATACATATGTTTTAAATCATTGTACATTTTATTACTTCTTGGATGAATAGTCAAGCTACCACTATGAGGTTCGTGCAAAATTCTCTGAATGAACTCTGGATTTTTGATACACAAACTCTACCTCTGAATAATAAACAATCATCGGATCCTATCTAAAATTCTGAATCAGAATCGACTCACACTATGCCCGTTTAACTAACAACTCATCATCATATTTCTGAGCTTCACAGATATGCTGTAAAAACATCGGTCTAGCTTTCAACTTAGCTAAGATAGATCCATCATCAAATAATGTCAGTCGCGTATTCATCGCTCATTGAGAAAATAAAGACTTTCTACTCAGAGCGTCAGCACCTACATTCGCTTTTCACGGATGATAATCAATGATCAGCTCGTAATATTTTAATAATTCGAGCCATCTACGCTATCTTAGATTCAAATATTTCTGTGACATTAGATACTTCAAACTTTTGTGGTCGGTAAATATATGATATTTTTCGCCGAACAAATGGTGTCACCAAATTTTCAACGCAAACACAATAGCTGCCAACTCTAAGTCATGTGTCGGGTAGTTCTTTTCATGTAACTTTAACTGTCTAAAACTGGTGCTTCAGCCAATAGTGTTTTCAATTGATTGAAACTTTGTTGACATTTTTTGGACCATTCATGTAACACCCCAAACCCGGCCCAAAACACCACGGCCGAATTCGAAATGTTACTAGGAAAAGTTAAAAAGAGTTCTGTTTGGAATCTAAATCAAAAAGTCATTTTTAAAGATAAGGATTTCTCGTTCAGAATTTGCAATTTGTCTGTGAATAAAATTTCAGGTTATTTAAAGTTCAAAACATGATTCATGCTTGAGTTAAAACGTTTGCTTATAGGTGATCCAAGATTTTGAATAAAAACTTTCATTTGTTACCTTTACATTAGAAATATCTTAAAACCATCTTTTAATTAATTAATGGATAGGAAAAACTAACTTAAACCCATAATAATAATCCCAAAACATTTAAAGCGGCCTTATTGCAAAAAAAAAATCCCAAGAAAATAACCAAAAGTTCATAATGTACTTAGAAATAAAAACAGCTTCTGCATAGCCACCCCGAGTCCACTCTAGCCCGGTCCAATAGACTACGAATTACCTGCATTGTTGGAAAAGCAAGGTGAGTCACCAGACTCAGTGTGCAATTAGCCCACATATATCCACAATTGGGCCTGGCCCTAACCCACATTAAACCACATACCACTTATAGTGATGCAAGAATGTTAACCCAGCCCAACCTAATATCCAACCACTACACACCACCCGTATCCAACTACCATACACCTGGGGATTACTAAATCGACCCTCTATCCGCTACACACCTCTTTGGCAGTCTGTACCGATGGTACACTGCTCAAGTCCACTTAGTGGTCTAGCCACTGATCCACGTGATTGAAATCCCAAATATCCACGATGAGACTCATGGTCGTCATCAATCCACGATGAGGCTCGAGGCCATCATAAATCCATGTACATAAATGTACACACTTCCCCTTTAACAGTATATATCCCGAACCCCATGTACATGCAGCATAATATAATAGAATGGTAACATAACATATGAACATACCAAATATACATATGTGGCATGCTTACATAGATCCACAATTACTAACCACATCCGTAGCATGGGTAGTATACTAACCTGGTTACCGGATTACCCAACATGACTAATAACACCACCACGCCCATTTGCTTTGCCATCAGTACATAATACATTTAATTAAATTAAAGTAGATAAATAACCAGTGTGTTAATTACACACCTAAAAACCTAAAGAATCAGGCTATCAATCTCCCTAACATCCTCACTCAAAGAAACTACAGCGATCTACTTGTCTCTCTCCAACGCTAGCCCACACCTCGGTGGCCATTCCCGAACCGCTGAAACTGACCACTTCTTGAATTTAAGGGCAGGGACTACATGTCCAACCCCTTTCGTTCCTTGGCTAATACTCGAATCTATCAAACAAAGTCTTTGGTCAGAAGACCGGGGTTAAAACGTGAGATAATACTATAACGGACCAAAAATATGCTTTGATTGCAAGAACACCCTTACCACAATCGATCAAATCCCGAAGGCTATATGCTTGCACGTTGAGATTGTCGAAATCCCCTACATAAGCTATGTTAGATTCGGCCCTAACACATATGGATAAAAGAAGTGGCCTTCGGCCTCATGTTGTAACCTTCTTACCTCGACTGATCGAATCCCAAAAATTCCTTAACTTCTTTAGCGTTGGCTTATACAAAGAACCCGAAATCACCCCTTCATAGATTTGGCCACACACCAAAGAAGCAGGATTAGTCTTTTGGTTTCGGCAAACCAACAAGAAAAGAGCAAGATTCAAATAAAAGAGAAATCCTTTACCACAATACTAGAATCGATTGGGAAAAGTAGGCAATGACAGAGAGATGGTGCTTCCTCTAAGAGATGAAATAGGAATAGATTCAAAGACAAAGAGTGGAAAGAACTCGGTCAAGAGATGGCTTGAAACTAATGAATAAAAGTAGAAATAAAGATGATCAAAAGGTTCGGCTATGGTTCACAAGTGAGAGGTACATTCGGCCACCAAGAGAAATGATATAGAGAAAGATGGAATTTGGCTTTTTGAGATAAAAGAATAAATGAAAAAGAGGAAGAGAAAAATAGAGGTTAAGATGTTTCGGCTATGGGAGAGGGTGAAGGGAAAGATTCGACTATTGCAAGAGAAGTGAGGGCTATCAAAATGAAAAGAAAAGAGAAGAAGAAAGAGATATGGTTCGGCTTCAGAGAAGAGAAAGAGAAACTCAAATGATGAAAATGAACACTCTCCCCCCCACTCACACTCAATTTTGGCACCTATAGGCCGCCAACCGAAACACTCCTCATGACCAAAAATGCCACCCCCCTAGAACCCATTATTCTGCCAACTCTCCTTATCCCTTCTTTTCCTCCTAATTTTACTCACATCCCCTCATTCAAAGAAGTTTGAATGATTCCACTCCTATTAACTCTCTCTCCCCCTATCATTCAAAATGTTTGACCCTATCTAACCTCCACCTTCCAAGTGCCCTTGCCGAATCCACTACCTCTCCCTCTTGACGCAAAATACAACTCCCAAAATGCTGCCCTCATTGCTTAATCCTCCTCCCCCCTTGAACTCCCTCATTGAACTGTCCACTCCCCTTACTCTTAGGTGTCACCTTGCCACTCCACCACTCCACTTGTTGTGTCCTTAAATCCCATATTCAATCCCTTAAGGCCTAGCTCCCCTAGCTTCCCCCTAAAGGCTTCAAACCAAAATTTTCACTAAGGCTAAGACTTAACCCCAAGGTTCCCCGAAGCCTCCAAACAAGCTCAAACAAGCATACAAAGCATACTAGAACACAAATACGAGGTAAAATGCGAGACCCCTAAATCCCGAATGTTACAGTTCTACCCCCATAAAGAAATTTCAGCCTTGAAATTACCTGGTCAAAATAGGTGAGGGTATTGCTGGCTCATTGTCTCCTCTGGCTCCCACGATGCTTCTTCTGAACCATGGTTCTGCCACAACACCTTGACTAAAGGGACTTGATTTCCTCCATAGTACCTTCACATCTCGCTCCAAAATCTGTATTGGTTCCTCCTTGTAGGACAAATCTGGTCTTAATTCAACTTCTTCAACTGGCACCACATGCGATGGATCCGAATGGTAACGTCGTAACATTGAGACGTGAAACACATCATGCATCTGCTTCAACTCTGAAGGCAACCCCAACTGGTACGCTACTGGCCCTACTCGTTTCAAAACCCGATAAGGTCCTATCAACCTGGGACTCAGCTTACCCTTATGTCCAAACCTCATTACCTTCTTCCACGGTGAAACCTTTAAAATACCCGATCACCCACTGCAAACTCTATATGTAATATCCCGGATTAGGGCTTATGCACTATTGCTAAATTATATGAAATAACATGTCTTATGTGTTATGAATGTGTTATGTGAATTTTAGAATCTTGAAACATAAGGAAAATGCCTTATAAAAATATCAAGTTTTACGTCTAAAAGAGGGAACTGAAGCAAAGTGGCCTTAAGAAAATAAATAAGGGAAATATGACATATAATTGGGCTCAGGTTTGGACTTTAAAACCTGGGTTAAGTGGCTGATAAATAAGTGTTAGTAAGTAATTGATGTTGGATTATTAAATTAGTAGCAAGTTGGGCTTGTGACCCAAAAATTTAGTAATGCTAAATTAGGCATGAGGGTGGCATTACTTAGGGGGATAACTTGGGCCTAGTATGGCCACATGAAGCCCAAAATAATGGGTTAAAATTCGGCACTCCTAAGGTAAGGAGATGGACGGCATAGGGAGACTGAGGAAGGAGTTCAAGTAGAGGTCAAATTCTTTTGGGAATTTCGGCTAAGGTAGGAAAATAAGGATATGAGAGTGATGGCCAAGAAAAGGGACTCTCTTGGTAGTAATTTTGGCCAAGGAAGGAGATTAAGGCTTTTCTTCATTCTTTTCCTTCCTTTTTAGTGTTCACCAATTTCTCTGCAACTCTTTCTCTTTTCTTTTAATTCTCTAAAAGCGAATATAGGACCCTCTAGTCTTGTCGATTTCTTCACCTTTTCTTCTTCCTTTTCTTTTACAAACTTTTCAAAAGTCAAGGTAAGCCTTTTTCTAGCAATAGCCGATTGTTAATCCAAACCCCATAGCCGAATCTCTCTAAGCCTCAAAGCCAAATCTACAAAGGTAGGTCCTAATGTACAATCGACCAAGGCCTATTTAGGAACTTAAATTTATTTTTTTACTTCGGTCAAAAGTCGAAAACTAGCTAGTTAAGGGTTTTAGTGGCTAGCCGATTGCAAGGAGGGCTAACACAAAGTTTTCGGGATTTGAGAATCGTAAGGTAAGTGTACTTACACATTTGGCCAAGGCCAATTTTGGTATTTAGATCTATTCCTTATTTGTTTAAAAAGTCGAAACTAATTAGTTCAATGGTTAAAGGTATAGCCGATTGCAATAAAGAAGCATCATAAAGTTTCGGGATTTGTTTAAGAATCAAATCGGCAGCAAGGTAAGATTTTTGTCGTAATGATCCTTCGGGATTTAATCACATAGCCGAATAGACTTTTGCTAAACATCAAGATGATTGATCAAATGTAGGAATTGAGATCTAAATCAGTAGATCGAGTTTTCAGGATTTGGAGTGAATTTGCTAAGTATATCAGTGTGTACCCACACCAAATCTCGATAGATTCTGACTTTAATTTATTATATGTGCTAATATAAAAGTGTAAGATTATGGTTAAGGTACCATGTAATGGTACAAAGTACTCAGGTACGTTTCCTACTCCTACTATGAGTATGATAAGTTTTTGCTAAGGCATATATATGAAATTATAAGAATGTGAATAAGAAATATGATATGGTTAATGCATAATTGTATGGCAGTGGGCATATGGGTGATATGTAAAGGGGAAGTGAATTGGTGGTTTTATACCCCAATATAAGAATGTGGTGACTTATGTCACAATATAAGAATGTGGTGACTTTTGTCACAATATAAGCATGTGGTCACTTATGTCACGAATTTATATAAGGTGGCTACGCCATGAATTTTATAAGGGCGATGAGCACGTCGACTGCAGCGACTGCCTTCGATGGTGTGTAGCGGATGGAGGGTTGACTTAGTAGTCCCCACGGTGTAATGGTTGGTACGGGTGACGTGTAGCGGATGGATAACTAAGCTTGGGTCTGGGATTGCATCATTTTATTTAATGCTATATGATTATGTATGATTTGATATGCCTGAGTTTATTTGAGTTTGGTGGTGGTTGTACACATTGAGTCTGTTTGACTCACCCCTTGTGGGACTACTTTTCAGGTGATGATCAGTGATGGACCGGGTCGGCAGGAGCTCAAGGGTGGCCATGCAAAGCTCAAGGATTAATTTATTTTTATTTATGTTTTAGTTTTGAATTATTCAGGTTTTTTATTTGATGTAATAAGGCCAAAGTATTGAATCGTTTATGCATGCTTTTAAATTACTTAGTATGATACGATTATTATCGAATTTAAAGTTTAAAAGTTAAATTTTTCTTAAGTATAATTATTAAATTATTTTTAACACCTTATCAACACGGGTTCTTCATTCGAGCCCAACCCAAATCAAAGACTTTTCAAAAATACACAAGTTTTTAGCAAAGTTTCAAACAATATTTGAATGGATTTTCTTTAGAAGCATGCCAGATCCGGTCAGGGCTTGTGGGCCGGGTTTGGGGTGTTTCAGTTTGGTATCAGAGCCCGATTCAAAACTCGGCCTTGAGGGCTTTTTAGAGCCCAAAATGTTTTCTATCTTTTGAAATTGGATTTTTCTAAGAAATAAGCAGGTTTTCTAGCATGCTTTTGAGTCTTGACCAAAGTCCACTGTAAGTACTCCTAACCTTTTTGTGATTTGTATGTAGGGATATATAGGGACGTAGACTAGTGGATTAGGAATTAAACCCTAGGCCTAGTTTACCCCAACAATTACATAAGACTCTAATGCACAATTAAACAAACCTGTGTCTAAGTCACCGAGTTAGGGTGTGGCAACCGTTGTGCTCATGTCTAGGATTGGTTTCAGTGGGAGCTTGGTATTTAAGCAGTCCATGTGACTCACCTCCCACCCACTCGAATCCTACCTGGTGCGTAGTGATGGTTCACCCTAACCAAGAGGACTTAGCTACAGGCTAAACCCAATAACTAAAACCCGAAAGGGACTAGCCATATTTTTATAGAAACCCTAGTTTTAAAAGTCAACAAACTACCCTTTTGAAATTTTGAAAATTATTATTTTGGAAAAACTTTCCAAGAATTTTTGATTTACAAAATTACCTAAATACCCTTAGTGGTAAAATTACTAAAATGCCATTGATTTTCCAAAATTACCATACTACCCCGATTTCAATAATAATTTCTGATTTTGCACACTTTACAAAATATCAAAGACACCCTGATTTGGAAATTTTATGAAATTACCCCTGATCTACAAAATGACCAAAATACCCCTAGTAAGGAAAATTACCGAAGTACCCTCAAATTAGAAATTTTTAACAATGCCCTTGTTTTGAAAAGTCACCAGGAACCATATTTTTGCGAAAAATTACCAAAATGACCTTACGTAAAATTACAAAATACAATTATAAAAATACCCTTGAAATTTTTCCAGCAAGTAATTTTAATTTTGTAAAATATCAACAATCTCTATTTTACAACATTTTCAAATATCCTAATTTAAAAAATTGCCAAAATACCCTTATAGGATAAAATTACGAAAATACCCCTGGGTAGTGGAAAACATCAAACAACGACAACTACAACATTTCTCTGTAATGAATGCAAGTTCATGTGTGTGACTAAATGATGTGAGACTGTATGTGTATGAATCGAAAGAACAACTTCTTAAAACTATTGAACATAAAATTGTTCGTGATAAATCAGTGGAACAAAAACTAATTCATAAAATTCTTTAAGCCAGATAAACGCAAGCGAAAGTATGAATTCAAGGGGACGTGGTCGTAATGTGCGTGGCCGTGGAAGAGGCCGAATAACTGTGTCTGAACCCATTAGATCGGGTTAAGGATCTGAGAATGTAATTCCACCACCACCCCAAGCCGCTGATGTGGAATATCAGGACCAGACGGGGGATGACGCAATGTCACAAGTGATGCTGCAGGTCTTGGAAAGGGTGGCAGGAGCAGGTGGAGGCATGGGAGCTCGAAAGTCGGTACCTGAGCGACTCCGAGCCAATGGAGCTGAAGCGTTTCGTGGCGTGTCAGGTGTGGCACCCAATACCGCTGAGTATTGGTCGGAGGTGACTGAGCGGATTATGGATGAGCTCGACTTAACTGACGAGGAGAAGCTGAAAGGGTTGGTGTCGCTTCTCCGTGATGAGTCATATCAATGGTGGCTCACGATGCGGGATGGTGCTACAGCTGAGGAACTCACGTGGGAGTATGCTAAGGCAGCATACCAGAAGAAGTATGTGGGCACTTATTATATTGATGCCCAAAGAAAGGCTTTTCTAGGACTGGTTCAAGGAACAAGTCCAGGTGAGTATGAAGTCAATTCTTAAATTTGAGCCGCTATGCTCGAGGCATAGTGTCTCATCGAGCATGAGCGGTGTGTCCGGTTTGAAGACAGACTAAGAGATGACCTAAGGTTATTGATAGCCCCACAACAGGAGCGGGAGTTTGCTGTGTTGGTGGAAAAGGCCAAAGTGGCCGAGGGTATCAAGGATTTCGTAAGGAAAAACTCTTATCGGAATAGGCAGAAGAGAGGTTTTGAATCGTCAAGGCCATCTAGGAATGAGCAAAAGAGGCCTAGAGTTGAAGGGCCGTGAGATAGCAAGCTGCTACTGGAAGGCAGTACCCTACTTGTGATCAATGTGGGAAAAATCACTTAAGTGAATGTTGGAAAAAGACGGGAGGATGTTTCAAGTGTGGGTCAAAGGACCATATGATTAAGGATCGTCCAATGAGACCGGAGGGAATCAACCAAGAGCTCGTAATGTTAATCAGTGGTAGAGGTGGACAAGAAATGACCTCGGTGATGGGTCGTGATCCGAACCATGGAGGAAATGGTTTCGGCCGTGGTCGTGGAGCACCAAGCGGAGGTGCTGAAGGTTCAGACTCGAGGCAACCAAGGTTGGTTTATGCAGTCGGCCATCGCGAGGAGAGTGATGTGCCGATGTGACAACGGTAAGTTCTTATTTTGGAATACCCTTCATTGCCTTGTTTGTTATAGAGTTAGTTCGTTCTTGTAATGCTAGTGAAGTGTATGAAACCTTGGATGTGAATTTTTGTAGGAAATGTGTTAGTTTTAAGATCAGAGTGCCCAGCAGTAGTGTAGTGTGGTGAGTTAGGATGTACGATTTTTCGTTAGTATGTAATTTCGAGGACGAAATTATTTTAAGGGGTGTAGAACTGTAATATCCTGGATTAGAGCTTATGCACTATTGCTAAATTATATGAAATAACATGTCTTATGTGTTATGAATATGTTATGTGAATTTTAGAATCTTGAAACATAAGGAAAATGCCTTAGAAAAATATCAAGTTTTAAGTCTAAAAGAGGGAACTGAAGCAAAGTGGCCTTAAGAAAATAAATAAGGGAAATATGACATATAATTGGGCTCAGTTTGGACTTTAAAACACAGGTTAAGTGGTGATAAATAAGTGTTAGTAAGTAATTGATGTTGGATTATTAAATTAGTAGCAAGTTGGGCTTGCGACCCAAAAATTTAGTAATGCTAAATTGGGCATGAGGGTGGCATTACTTAGGGGGATAACTTGGGCCTAGTATGGCCACATGAAGCCAAAATAATGGGTTAAAATTCGACATTCCTAAGGTAAGAGATGGACGGCATAGGGAGACTGAGGAAGGAGTTCAAGTTGAGGTCAAATTCTTTTGGGAATTTCAGCTAAGGTAGGAAAATAAGGATATGAGAGTGATGGCCAAGAAAAGGGACTCTCTTGGTAGTAATTCCAGCCAAGGAAGGAGGTTAAGGCTTTTCTTCATTCTTTTCCTTCCCTTTTTAGTCTCTGCCGAATTCTCCCTGCGACTTTTTCTCTTTTCTTTTTAATTCTCTAAAAGCCGAATATAGGACCCTCTAGTCTTGCCGATTTCTTCACCTTTCTCTTCTTCCTTTCCTTTTGCAAACTTTTTAAAAGTCGAAGGTAAGCCTTTTCTAGCAATAGCCGATTGTTAATCCAAACCCCCATAGTCGAATCTCTCTAAGCCTCAAAGTCGAATCTACAAAGGTGGTTTAGTTTCCCGAAGGTGCACCATAGGCCACATGTTCCTTAGTGATTCGGTAAGTTTCGAGATTTCAAATCGCAAGGTAGGTCCTAATGTACAATCGGCCAAGGCCTATTTAGAAACTTAAATTTATTTTTTTTACTTCGGTCAAAAGCCGAAAACTAACTAGTTAAGGGTTTTAGTTGCTAGCCGATTGCAAGGAGGGCTAACACAAAGTTTTTGGTATTTGAGAATCGTAAGGTAAGTGTACTTACACATTCGGCCAAGGCCAATTTTGGTATTTAGATCTATTCCTTATTTGTTTAAAAAGCCAAAACTAATTAGTTCAATGGTTAAAGGTATAGCCGATTGCAATAAAGAAGCATCATAAAGTTTCGGGATTCATTTAAGAATCAAATCGGCAGCAAGGTAAGATTTTTGTCGCAATGATCCTTTGGGATTTAATCACATAGCCGAATAGACTTTTGCTGAACATCAAAGTGATTGATCAAATGTAGGAATTGAGATCTAAATCAGTAAATCGAGATTTCAGAATTTGGAGTGAATTTGCTAAGTATATCAGGTGTGTACCCAACACTAAATCTCGATAGATTTACGGCTTTAATTTATTATATGTGCTAATATAAAAGTGTAAGATTATGGTTAAGGTACCATGTAATGGTACAAAGTACTCAGGTACATTTCCTACTCCTACTATGAGTATGATAAGTTTTTGCTAAGGCATATATATGAAATTATAAGAATGTGAATAAGAAATATGATATGGTTAATGCATAATTGTATGACATGGGGCATATGGGTGATATGTAAAGGGGAAGTGAATTGGTGGTTTTATACCCAATATAAGAATGTGGTGACTTATGTCACGATATAAGAATGTGGTGACTTTTGTCACAATATAAGCATGTGGTGACTTATGTCACGAATTTATATAAGGTGGCTACGCTACAAATTTTATAAGGGCGATGAGCACGTCGACTGCAGCGACTGCCATCGATGGTGTGTAGCGGATGGAGGGTTGACTTAGTAGTCCCCATGGTGTGATGGTTGGTACGGGTGACGTGTAGCGGATGGATAACTAGGCTTGGGTCCGAGATTGCATCATTTTATTTAATGCTATATGATTATGTATGATTTGATATGCTTGAGTTTATTTGAGTTTGGTGGTGGTTGTACACATTGAGTCTGTTTGACTCACCCCTTGTGGGACTACTTTTCAGGTGATGATCAGTGATGGACAGGGTCGGTAGGAGCTCAAGGGTGGCCATGCAAAGCTCAAGGATTAATTTATTTTTATTTATGTTTTAGTTTGGAATTATTTGGGTTTTTTATTTGATGTAATAAGGCCAAAGTATTGAATCGTTTATGCATGCTTTTAAATTACTTAGTATGATACGATTATTATCAAATTTAAAGTTTAAAAGTTAAATTTTTCTTAAGTATAATTATTAAATTGTTTTTAACACCTTATCAATACGGGTTCTTAATTCGAGCCCAACCCAAATCAAAGACTTTTCAAAAATACACAAGTTTTTAGCAAAGTTTCAAATAAGATTTGAATGGATTTTCTTTAGAAGCATGCCAGATCCGGTCAGGGCTTGTGGGCCGGGTTTGGGGTGTTTCACTATCTCTTTTCACTTAAGATCTGCATACGACTTCTGTCTGTCAGATGCCTCCTTTAATCGAGCTCGAATTATCATAACCTTCTCCTCTGATTCTGCCACTATCTCTGGACCTAGCACATGACGTTCACCTAACTCTATCCAGCAGGTGGGAGTGTGACACTTTCGCCCATACAATGCTTCATACGGTGCCATCCGAATACTTGCTTGATAACTGTTATTGTACATGAATTCAACCAGAGGTAAGTATTCTTCCCAACTACCTCTGAAGTCGATAACACATCCCCTCAACATATCTTCTAATACCTAAATTACCCTTTTCGACTGGCCATCCGTCTGCGGATGAAACGCCTTGCTAAAATCCAACCTGGTACCCAAAGCTTGATGCAACGCTCTCTAAAATTGTGACGTAAATCTAGGGTCCCTATCCGAGATGATTGATGCCGGTACCCCATGTAGCCTCACAATTTCTACGACATACAACTTCGCCAACCTCTGCAGAGAGTAGTCGATACGAATAGGTATGAAATGAGCGGATTATTCAACCGATCCACTATCACCTGTACCAAGTCTTTCTTAGTAGGCGTAAGAGGAAGCCCACTAACAAAATCCATCATGATTCTCTCCCACTTCTACTGCGGAATCTTTACTGGTTGCAGTAACCTCGAAGGCACTGGTGTTCACCTTTGACCTACTAAAACGGCAAGACACTTCCCCACAAATTCTGTAACTTTCCACTTCAATCTAGGCCACTAAAACTGATCCCGTAAATCTCTATTACTCCCTCCAGGATGCATAGCATAAGGGCTACTATGCGATTCCTGAAGAATCTTCTGCCTCAACTCCACATCTTTCGGCACACAAACCCTACCATGAAAACACAAAACTCCATCATTGTTCACATTGTAATCCTTTAATTCCCCATTCTGTACTTGCAGTAGTTGAGCACTCAAAACCTCGTCCACCAACTGTTTCTCTTTTACTTAACTTAACCATGTCGGCTTTACCCGTAGCTCAGCTAATAAACTCCCGTCATCATATAGGCTAAGATGAGAGAACATCGCCCTCAGATCTGATACTACCTTTCGACTTAGCGCATCTGCCACCACATTCGCTTTCCCTGGGTGATATTCAATCGAGCAGTCGTAATCCTTCAACAGCTCCACCCACCTTCGCTGTCTCAAGTTCAACTCTTTCTGAGTCAGCAGAATACTTTAAACTCTTATGGTCTGTATAGATCACTGACTTCTCCCCATACAGATAATGCCTCTACACTTTCAAAGCAAAAACCACTGCAGCCAACTCTAGGTCATGCGCCGGATAGTTAACTTCGTGGGGTCTTAACTGTCGAGATGCATAGGCAACAACCTTTCATTCCTCAATCAGTACACAACCCAACCTCGTATGAGAAGCATCACAATACACCATAAAATCTTTCCCTGCTTCAGGATGAATTAGAACCAGAGCCTCAGTCAAAACACTTTTTAGTTTCTCGAAACTCTCCTGCTACTTATCCGTCCACACAAAGGTACCTCCTTTCTCAACAACTTAGTCAAAGGTGCTGCTATAGAGGAAAAACCTTCAACAAATCTCCTGTAATACCCGGCTAGCCCCAAGAAACTTTGAATCTCCGCCACCGACTTAGGTGATTTCCAATCCAATACCGTCTCAATCTTTCGAGGATCCACCCTTATCCCTTCTGCAGATACCATATGGCCCAGAAAAGTTACTTCTCTTAACCAAAACTCGCACTTACTAAACTTGGCGTACAACTTCTTTTCCCTTAAAATCTGTAGAACCACCCGTAGATGCGCGTCATGCTCCTCTTCAGACTTGGAATATACCAGAATGTCGTCTATGAACACCACGACTAACTGGTCCAAGTAGGGTTGAAAAACCTGATTCATCATATCCATGAACACACCGGTGCATTCGTCAACCCGAACTGCATTACTAAGAATTCATAGTACCCGTATCAAGTCTAGAACACTGTCTTGTGAATATCTGCTTCCTTCACCTTAAGCTGGTGATACCCGACCTCAAATCTGTCTTCGAAAAGACCGTAGCCCCTTTGAGCTGATCAAACAAGTCATCTATCCTCGGTAGCAGGTACTTGTTCTTGATAGTCAGCTTATTCAACTGGCGGTAATCTATGCACATCCGCATAGATCCGTCCTTCTTCTTTACAAACAACATCGGTGCTCCCCATGGAGACACACTGGGTCGAATGAAATCGCGATCCAGTAATTCTTGGATTTGAGCTTTAAGCTCAACTAATTCCTTCGGTGCCATCCTATAAGGAGTGATGGACACCGGCGCTGTACCTGGCATTAGATCGATGCCAAACTCCACCTCACGATCCAGAGGCAACCTTGGAAGCTCTTCTAGAAAAACATCCATAAATTCCTTTACTGTTCTCACCTCCCCCACAACTGCCTCCTTAGCATCTAAGGCACTAACAAACATTAAGAAGGCCAAGCACCCCTTCTTTACCATCTTCTCCGCCTTAAGAGCAGACATTACATTAGACAAGTAGTCTCTCCTCTCCCCTATCACTACAACCTCATCATCCTCGGAAGCCTTCAACGTCATGTGCTTAGCAGCACAGTCCAAATTCACCGATACCTTACTAACCAGTCCATGCCTAAGATTAAGTCAAATTCTTCGAACGGCAACTCCATCAAATCAGCCGGAAACAAAGACCCCTAAACCTTTAAAGGCACATCTCTAAAGAGTCTATCTACCACTACTGATTGCCCTAAAGGACTAAGTACTGTCATCTTTCTAGGGGTAATTTCAGGTTGCACATTCAAGGTTCCAGACATCATGCTAGCAATGTAAAAATGAGTCGGCCCTACATCAATTAAAGCAGTAAAGGATAATGTAAAAATTAGAAATGTACCCGTTATTACATCTAGTGCCTCCCCCTCTTCATGACGTCTAGCTGCGTATATTAACCCAGGCTGCCTTGCCTCGGTACCCCCTGGTCCTCTGCCCGGTGCTCCGTGACCTCGGCCAAAACCATTCCCTCCTCGGTTCGGCCCACGACCTCTTGACATTTGTTGACCACCCCTTCCTGGCTACATATACCCCTGACCTACTGTCTGAGCCCTAGCCACGTCCTGAGGACAATTCTTAATCAGATGGTCCCTTGACCCACACCTGTAGCACTCCTTATTCCTTCCCTAGCACTCCCCTACATGAGACCTCCCACATTGAGCACTTGTGACGGATGACTTTCGATGAATCGGCGCAAAAACACGAGTAAGTCCCTCAACCCTAGGCCTTTTCTGGAAACCCCCCGATGATACTGATGGTCCATAACTCCTCTTATTCCTGCCTCTTTCTTCATCCCTGTTTTTCCTCTAAGTTCGCTTGACCTCCTCCGCTATCCTAGCTTTTTCTACCAACTCCGTAAAATCCCTCTCCCGCTGATGAGCTATCAACACTTGCAGTTCATCTCGCAACCCATCCTCAAATCTCACACATCGCTCATAGTTGGTTGCGACAATTCCCAAGGCGTACCGACTCAACCGCAAAAATTCTGCCTCGTACTCAGCTACCATCTTACTCCATTGCACCAAGTTCAGGAATGCCTTTCTCTAAGCATCCACATAACTAGCTCCAATGTACTTCCCTTGGAACTTCATCTTGAAGAAATCCCAATTTATTTGGTCCATCGGGGTACCCTGTTTAACAGTGAGCCACCACTGGTAGGCTTCATCCCAAAGTAGAGAAACTACGCCCTTTAGCTTCTCTTCAGCCGTGCAGTCCAAGTCATCCATGATCCTTTCGACTGCCTCTAGTCAATACTCAGCCATGTTTGGAGCTACTCTAGTAATACCTCGAAGCACTTCAGCTCCATTAGCTTGGAGTCTCTCAGGAATGGACTTCAGAGTTGCTGTCCCTACACTCGCCCCAGCCACTCGCTCTAGCATACGCAGTATTGCCTGAGACACTGCATCGTCTCCCCTTGTCTGACACTGAAACTCCGCCTCTACAGCTGGCGGTAGTGGTTCCTCATTTCCTGACCCATGACCAGACCTTGCTGGTTCCGATATAGCCATCCCACCTCTACCACGTCCTCACGTATTATGTCCACGTCCCCTACCACTCATCTCTATAATAGCGTCTTAATCTGATTTAAAGAAATTTTTATGCATTAGAATTCCTTTTCACTTATTAATCACAAACAATTTTATGAAAAATAATTTTGATAGTGGTTCTTTCAAATTTAGACCTACCTATAGTTTTAGTTTAGGCTTATTTCCTAATTCTAGAAACCACATATACTCATCAATCATCACACAGATAGCATCCACGAATTCACATTCATCACAGAGGGGCATTTTTGTCATTTTTCTACCTAGGGGTATTTCGATAATTTTATCTTATAGGGGCATTCTCGTAATTTTCCAACATAAGGTTTCGGGTGATTTGCCAAAATAAGGGTATTTTGGTAATTTTCAACTCGAGGGTATTTCGGTCATTTTCCAAAACCAGGGTAATTTTTACGAATCAGGGTAATTTGGGAATTTAAAAACTAGAGTTTACCTTATGATTTTACAAAACAGGGTGGCTAGTCCTTTTTGGGTTTTAATTATAAGGTTTAGCCTGTCAACAAATCCTCATGGTTAGAGTGAACAGTCACTACACACCAGGTAGGATTCCAGCGGAGAGGAGGTGAGTCACTAGGACTACTTAAATACAAAGCTCTCCCTAAATCTGATCCTAGACATGCGTATGCCTGTTGCCACACCATAACTCAGTAATTGGTTCACAGGTTTGTTTGCTCGGTTTAAGTCTTATGATTTCTAAGAAGTTGTTCAAACTAAACCTATAGTCCATCAGAGTCTAATTAAAATAGTCTACATCCCATGAAACCTATCAAGCCCACTCATATATATTATACAAAGATTTGGAATACTTACCTGGCGGATTTAGGCCGGAGACGCAAGTGCCATGCTTCCACAAAGCCATTTCCCAAAAAATTTTCTTTTAAACCAATTTCAAAGTTTTAAAAACATTGAGGGCCTCAAAAACCCCCAAAGGCCGAGTTTAGAACCTGGCTCTGATACCAAATTATAACACCCCAAACCCGACCTAAAACACCATGGCCGAATTTGGAATGTTATTGGGAAAAGTGTAAAAAGAGTTCTGTTTGGAAGTGAAAATAAGATTTTGGTTTTCTAAATCAAAACGTCATTTTTAAAGATAAGGGCTTCTCGTTCAAAATTTGCAATTTGTCGGTGAATAAAATTTCGGGTTATTTAAAGTTCAAAACATGATTCATGCTTGAGTTAAAACATTTGCTTATAGGTGATCCAAGATTTTGAACAAAAACTTTCATTTGTTACCCTTACGTTAGAAATATGTTAAAACCATCTTTTAATTAATCAATGGATAAGAAAAACTAACTTAAACCCATAATAATCCCAAAACATTTAAAGCGGCCTTATTACAAAAAAAAATATCCCAAGAAAATAACCAAAAGTTCATAATGTACTTAGAAATAAAAACAGCTTCTGCATGGCCACCTCGAGTCCACTCCAGCCCGGTCCAATAGACTACGAATTACCTGCATTGTTGGAAAAGCAAGGTGAGTCACCAGACTCAGTGTGCAATTAGCCCACATATATCCATAATTAGGCTTGGCCCTAACCCACATTAAACCACATACCACTTATAGTGATGCAAAAATGTTAACCCAGCCCAACCTAATATCCAACCACTACACACCACCCATATCCAACCACCAAACACCTGGGGATTACTAAATCGACCCTCCATTCGCTACACACATCTTTGGCAGTCCGTACCGATGGTACACTGCTCAAGTCCACTTAGTGGTCTAGCCACTGATCCACGTGATTGAAATCACAAATATCCACGATGAGACTCATGGTTGCCATCAATCCATGATGAGGCTCGAGGCCATCATCAATCCATGTACATAAATGTACACACTTCCCCTTTAACAGTATATATCCCGAACCCCATGCACATGCAACATAATATGATAGAATGGTAACATAACATATGAACATACCAAATATACATATGTGACATGCTTACATAGATCCACAATTACTAACCACATCCGTAGCATGGGTAGTATACTAACCTGGTTACCGGATTACCCAACATGAGTAATAACACCACCACAGCCACTGTTTCGGCTACCATACATAATACATTTATTTAAATTAGAGCAGATAAATAACCAGTGTGTTAATTACACACCTGAAAACCTAAAGAACTAGGCTATCAATCTCTCTAACATCCTCACTCGAAGAAACTACAACAATCTGCTTGTCTCTCTCGACACTGGCCCACACCCCGGTGGCCAATCCCGAACCGCTGAAACTGACCGCTTCTTGAATTTAGGGGCAGGGACTATGTGTCCAACCCCTTTCATTCCTTGGCTAATACTCGAATCCATTAAACAAAGTCTTTGGTTAGAAGACCCAGGGTTAAAACGTGAGATAATACTATAACGGAACCAAAAATATGCTTTGATTGCAAGAACACCCTTACCACAGTCAATCAAATCCCGAAGGCTATACGCTTGCATGTTGAGATTATCAAAATCCCCTACATAAGCCATGTTAGACTCAGCCTTAACACATATGGACAAAAGAAGTGGCCTTCGGCCTAACATTATAACCTTCTTACCTCAATTGATCGAATCCCAAAAAATCCTTAACTTCTTTAGCGTTGGCTTATACAGAGAACCCGAAATCACCCCTTCATAGATTCGGCCACACACCAAAGAAGGAGGATTAGTCTTTTGGTTTCAGTAAACCAACAAGAAAAGAGCAAGATTCAAATAAAAGAGAAACCCCTTACCATAATACTAGAACCGATTGGGAAAAGTAGGCAATGACAGAGTGATGGCGCTTTCTCTAAGAGATGAAATAGGAATAGATTCAAAGAGAAAGAGTAGAAAGAACTCAGTCAAGAGATGGCTTGAAACCAATGAATAAAAGAAGAAATAGAGATGATCAAAAGGTTCGGCTATGGTTCACAAGTGAGAGGTACATTCAGCCACCAAGAGAAATGATATAGAGAAAGATGGAATTCAACTTTTAGAGATAAAAGAATAAATGAAAAAGAGGAAGAGAAAAATAGAGGTTGAGAGGTTTCGTCTATGGAAGAGGGTGAAGGGAAAGATTCGGCTTTTGTAAGAGAAGTGAGGGCTATCAAAATGAAAAGAAAAGAGAAGAAGAATGAGATATGGTTCGGCTTCAGAGAATAGAAAGAGAAACTCAAAGGATGAAAATGAACACTCTCCCCCCCACTCACACTCAATTTCAGCACCTATAGGCCCCCAACCGAAACACTCCCTCATGACTGAAAATGCCAGCCCCCTAGAACCCCATATTCGGCCAACTCTCAACCCCTCTCCTTATCCCTTCTTTTCCTCCTAATTTTACTCACATCCCCTCATTCAAACAAGTTTGAATGATTCTACTCCTACTAACTCTCTCCCCCTATCATTCAAAATGTTTGACGCTATCTAACCTCCACCTTCCAAGTGCCCTTACCGAATCCACTACCTCTCCCTCTTGATGCAAAATACAACTCCCAAAATGCTGCCCTCGTTGCTCGATCCTCCTCCCCCTTTGAACTCCCTCCTTGAAACGTCCACTCCCCTTACTCCTAGATGTCACCTTGTCACTTTACCACTCCACTTGTTGTGTCCTTAAATCCCATATTCAATCCCTTAAGGCCTAGCTCCCCTAGCTTCCCCCTAAAGGCTTCAAACCAAAATTTTCACTAAGGCTAAGACTTAACCCCAAGGTCCCCGAAGCCCCCAAACACACTCAAACAAGCATATAGAGCATACTAGCACACAAATATGATGTAAAATGTGAGACCCCTAAATCCCGGATGTTACAATTCAAATTCTACATCCTTCTGCAAGAGTTGCGTCATCAGTGTAGCTACCATCGAGAACCCTTTAACGAACCTTCGGTAATAACCAGCTAATCCCAGAAAGCTTTTGACTTCAGATACATTTTTTAGTGGTTTCCAATCAACAACTGCTGAAACTTTATTCGGATCAACTCTAATGCTTTCAAAAAATACTATATGTCCTAAAAAATTGACTTCTCAGAGCCAAAACTCCCATTTAGTAAATTTGGAAAAAAAATATTATCTTACAGAGTTTGCAACACAATCCTCAAGCGTCCAGCAAGCATGTTTGAACCCGTATCGAGAATAGATCAGAATGTCGTTAATAAATAACACAACAAATCTGTCTAAATACGGTCTGAAGATCCTATTCATCAAATTCATGAATACTAGAGGTGCATTAGTTAAACCAAACGGCATCACAAGAAATTCATAATGTTTGTACCTGGTTTTGAATGTAGTTTTCGGTACATCCATTTTTTACTCATAGCTGATAATAACCAGAATGAAGATCAATCTTTGAGAATATTATGGCACCTTCAACTTATGGAAAAGATCATCAATACGAGGCAATAGATATTTGTTCTTGATTGTAACTTTGTTGAGCTGACTGTAGTCTATACACAATCTCATCGATCTGTCCTTTTTCTTAACGAACAGAACCGGTGCACCCCAAGGTGAAAAATTGGATCGAGCAAAACCCCTATCTGTCAACTCTTACAGCTGTGCTTTCAACTCTTTCAACTCAGTAGGAGCCATTCTCTAAGGTGTTATCGATATCGGTGATGTCCTCAGTACCAGTTCAATAGCAAACTCAACCTCTCCGATCGGCGGTAATCCAGGTAACTCCTCCGAAATGCATCAGGATACTCGCAAACCACTGGTACAATTTTAAGTTTCGATTCAGACATTTTAGAACCTAGAACATAAGTAAGATATGCATCCCAACCTTTTTCACATATTTCTGCGCTGACATAGCTAATATAATCATAGGCAACCCACTCAAACTATCTGATTCAATACGAAGCGTCTCACCATTCTGGCATTTTAATACAATAAGCTTTCGTCTACAATTCACAACAGTATCGTGTAGAGTTAACCAATCCATGCCCAAAATCGCATCAAATTTATCAAACGGTAATAGCATCAAATCACCCAAAAAACTGTAACCCCAAGTTATCAAATGATAATTTTTACAGACTTTATCAACTAACACATACTGACCTAAGGGGTTCGATACTTTAACCACGAATTCAATGGACTCTATAACAATCCGATTTATACCTTAGTCAAAATAGTGGTTTAGGGACCACAAATCTGAGTCATAAAAATATTTTAATATTATTTTCTGTGTCTGCAGTATATCATTTAGCATGTGTGAAAGTTTCGTAAATTAATTTGTCTGTTTGTGTGCTTAAATTGATAAAAGGACTAAATCGCATAAAAGGTAAACGTGACCTTTTAATTAAATAAGTGTTGAATTGATAATGTTCTTATTATGTGAAGTCCTTAAAGTGGAAATATGCCGTAAATGTGATAATGGATGGCTAATGGATGGTTTTGGGCATAGTTTATATGTTTTTCCTATTTAATTATAAAGGTTAAATAAGTAATTTGAAAAATAAAAGATTATTAAACAAAAAAAAAAAGCCAAATTCCATCATCTTTTATGCTTCATCACCGAAAATAAGAAAGAAAGAAAAAAGTTTGAGTTCTTCAAACATTCGGCCGTTGATGTATTCGATTTAAGGTTAGTTTTTGATCCATTTTTGATAATTTTTACGTTTTTGTAATCGTTGCTTTGTGTTCTTCAAAACCTATGCTTTAATTTTGTGAATTGATGAATATTTTGAAATGTTCCATTGATGAACACATGAATTTTGTGATGTTTGAAGATGAATTATGAAAGATACGTGTTAGATTAGCATAGTTTGCCTTTGAATTTTTGATGAATTTGAGCATTTTGGACTTAATTGAGAAAATAAAATTATGAGAGACTAAATTGTGAAATAAATGAAATGTATGGATTTGTATGATCATAGTGAACATTCGGCCAAGCATGGGTATAAGCAAATTATGTGTATTTTGTGATTTTCTGAAATAGGGACTAAAATGTCAAAATGTGAAATTATGAGGGCTAATTTGTAAATTTCCCTAAATATGTGTTTTTGAATTGAATTGAATGAATTAGTGAATAAATGAGTTAAATTTGAATATGTATAAATTAAGAACTGAAGAAAACAAACTTAGATCGTGGGAAATCAAAAGTAATTGAGTAGCCGAGTTCGTTTCCATATATCTGAATACAAGGTAAGTTCATATACAAATAAATGTGTTTACATGGGTATATGTATATTTATATGAAAATTTATGATGATGAATGTATACGAGATGATGAAAACATGAGATCCGAGGATGTATCGAAAATGAATCAGTGTCCAGAAGTCCCTACGAACCTAGGAATAGATAAGATTACATATGTCATGACATAGGTGTTCGTTATGTGGTATTGTGGAAGACCATGTCTAGGACATTGGCATCGATATGAGACATTGTGTAAGACCATGTTTGTGACATTGGCATCAATTTGAGATTTACGTGTAAAACCATGTCCGGGACATTGGCATCGTATTTGATTCGTGTAAGACCCTGTCTGGGATAGTGGCATCGATATCTGAGTACATGTAAGACAACGTTTGGGACATTGGAATTGTACGACTATTCCAAGCATTTTGAGTATCCTATTAGATTCCAAACGGTTCAACGGGAAAATCTGAGAAACGAAAGACTACGTGAAATGTATAAATGAGTCAGGTACGTTTGAATTGTACATTAAGTATATGTATGAAAGGTAAGTATAGGAATGAATTTATCAAGGTGAAATAGGTGTATAGAATTGATGAGGAATATATGATATATGTATGGATGTGCAATGAGCAAGAGTGATATTGATATATGATGTGTGATTGAGAAATGGCTAAGCAAATGAGTTAAATAAAATGATATGAATTTGCCATTGTAAAATATATTAACGGCATTGTAATCTTATACTTATATGCATTTATGTTAAGTTTATTTGTATATGACTTACTAAGCTTTTGAAAGCTTACTTTATGTATGTTTTTTTCTATTTTATAGATCGTCAAGCTACTGAAGGCTCGAGGAATCGCCAAGCATCGTCATCACACTACTCAATCCCTACTTCGGTACATTTGAAAGTGTATATAGCTAAATATGGCATGTATATACTAGTTATTTTGAGGTATGTTTGATATAAGTACATGTCCATGTGATATGTGTAACACCCCTTACCCGTGTCCGACGACGGGACCGGATGCGATGCATTACTATGCTCAACCTTACTTGAACATGTGATAACGGCTATCAAATTTCATTCAAAACCCATTTCTTGCTCATTCTCAGCCTACGTGGCCCTAAACATACCTCCGAGAGTTTCGAGATTTAACAGGGACTTTTATGAACATGGAAAACATTTCATCAAAATAGGGGCCACACGCTTGATCGTGTGTCTTTCGAGTTTTAAAATTTATAAATAGAATGATCGAACCTGGAAACTAACTCTGTCAATGATTAAAGGCAAGTGTACGTATCGAACAATAGTATAGCTTAGGCAAGACTGAATTGTTGAACCTAGAGGAACTAAAAGTACTAATACTAACCTTCTTTTTATTATTTAGCCTAAAATAAGTGAACTTTCTTTAATCTAAATTACGACTACTAAACTAAAGACGCAAAAATAGAAAGAATGAATTGGAAAATAACTTGAAGAGAAACTCAGTTGATCACGAAGATACCCTTAGGAAGAATCCACCTAGACTTCACTTGTTATTTAACACTGAATCATACGATTTATTCACTTAGTTTGATTCGTAAGTCTCCCTAACGTATATTAAACCCTCTCTCGAGGCAAATAATGTCTAACCCTAGGTTAATTAGTGTAATTCTCGTTCTCTTATAATAACCCCCTAGAATAGTAGTAAATCGATTTATGGATTCCCATATTAGGTTTCACCCTAATCCTGCAAAATCTCATCACCTTATCTCTAGGCGTGTGATCAACTCCGCATAATTATGCTAGATATACTCTTAAGCTGTAACATCCCGAATTTGGGCCTAGAATAAATAGGTTTCGTGTGTCCGGGAAAAGGATTTTGTCGATTGAAAAAAAAATTATGATTGCATGTTTAGTTTAATTTTTGGGTGTTTAGGAAGGGTTTGTAGTGTTGGAAAATTCCTAGGCTCGATCTAAGGCTTTAGCACAAATTTGTTTTTTACCCTTAAGAGAGGTTGGTGTCTTTAGTAAAAAGGCTTTTAAAATATTTTTGGGTTAAATGATAGCACAAGGAAGTAGGTGATATGGTGGCTTGGAACATTTTGAATAAGCTTGTGGTCAAAGGTTCAAGTCTTGGCCTTGGCAATAATTTTTTTATTGCGCATAAGTTAGTATGAAGGCTAGAGTTTAGGCCTTATAATTAGTTGTTGCTGATTTACAACACAAAGAAATAGTGGCCGATGGCAAAGGCGTTCTGGCGGGAGGGGAGCAAGGTTCTAGTCACATGGCGGCGTAAATGTTGGGTTTTTTAGTAAACCCGAGGCGTGGCGTAAAAGGTTATAATTAATTAAGGAGGAAATATGACTCAAATAAAGTAGGTGGTGCAGTGGCAATGGGCGTGTATCATAGGGAAGAGGTTAGAGGTTCGAATCTGGGTGTTAGCTAATATTTTTAGATTTCTTTGGAAGATTTGGTCCCTGGAAAATATGCTTTAAAACAAGTTGAGAATGGAATATATCACAAGAACGGTTGTGGTGCAGTGGGGACAAGCGTGTAGGGGTGCTTGGAGGTCTTGGTTTCGAGTTGCCTTGGGCACAATAATATGTTATTTTACTGCTGACGGGGAAGGAATTTGAAGTGGACCAAAATGCCAAAAGATGGCTGATGTTCAGGGAAGCTATTTGAATGTAATTCAAATTGAATTTTTGGCTAAATAAAAGGAATTTTTGGGATGAGGATGAGGATAAAATTAAGAGATAATAAAGGAATTTAATTGGTGATAAGTTTGAGTCGATTAGGGAAGTGTAAGTTTATTTTATTTATTTATTTATTTTAGAATATATATGGGTGCCGAAATTCTCTATAAATAGGAGTGGTATCTCTTCAATTCCGGCATTTGAACCCCATTCTCTTAATCTTTTCTCTCATTCTCTTCTACAAGACGAAACCCTAGATAATTTCTGTACTCTTTCCTTTTAAATTCTTCAGAAGTTGAAACCTCTTATTTCATTCTCTTCTTTATTCTTTTTCCTATTGTGCCGATTTCTCCATTAAGCCGAAATCATAGTGTAACATCTTGAATAGGGCATATGCATTTCCAGTTTAATTGTATGAAATGACAAGTTTCAAGTACTATGAATAAATTTTTGATACTTTTGGAAACCTAGAAATGCATGAAAATGGAAATGAAAATGAAAATGGAAATGAAAATGGAGATGGAAATGAAAATGGAAATGGAAATGGAAATGGACATTTTGGAAACTTAGACATTTTGGAAACCTAAACATTTTGGAAATGATCCAAAATGGAAACTTGAACATTTTAGGAAACTTGGATATGTAAGAGAAATAAAGGAGTTTTATTCACATAAATATGTGAATAATAAGAGATAAATAAGGAGTTTTATTCACATAAATATGTGAATAATAAGAGAGAAATAAAGGAGTTTTATTCACATAAATATGTGAATAATAAGAGATAAATAAAGGAGTTTTATTCACATAAATATGTGAATAATAAGAGATAAATAAAGGAGTTTTATTCACATAAATATGTGAATAAGAAGAGATAAATAAAGGAGTTTTATTCACATAAATATGTGAATAATAAGAGATAAATAAAGGATTATTTTCTAAGGAGATAATTGAGGAGATAATGGATGGATTAAAGGCTTTTATCTTTTAAATAAAAGAGATAATATTATCAAAAGAGGAGTGGTGGCCAAGTTAAAGATTCTTGGCCTAGTAATTTCGGCTATAAAAGGATGAGACTAGGGCCATTCATTATTCATTCTCCTCTCTCTTTCCTCTGCGAATATTCTTCTTGAGCATCCATTCTTTTTCTTCTTTTCTTTTAGCCTCCTAGCCGATTTCTTCTAAGCCTATTATTCCTCTCTTCTTTCATCTTTGAAACCTAATACATAAGGGAATCATAGCTGATTGTTCATCAAGTCTCTAAGCCGAATCTCTGAAGGTTGAAGTGAAGGTGCAATCGATTCCTTCACATAAGGGTAAGATCCAAGTTTGGTTTCCATTCTTTTATATTTTAGACTTATCGAAATCTAGGGCTAATCCCATTAATGTTCATGGTTGCTTAAACTTTGAAGAGCTCTTTCAAGATTTACTAAGTGTAGGCTACAAGGAAGGGAAGTTCTTTTCCGAAGGTACACCATAGGTCAGCGTGTTCCCTAGTTATTCGGTGAGTTTTGGGATTTAAAATCCACAAGGTAAGTGTCATAGCTTTGGCTAAGGCCTATTTTGATAATTAGATCTAATTCTTGTTTGTTTAAAAAGTCTAAACTAACTTGGGATGAGATTTAGTGCTTGGCGAATACAAGGAGGAGCATAGCATAGATTTTGGATTTGATTAGTATTGAAATCGGCAACAAGGTAAGTTTTAAGAATACTAATCCTACTAGGATTTGGATTTATGGTCAAATGGTTTTTTTAAAGTAGTAAGTGATTAATCAAATGTAGGAATTGAGATCTAAAGCAATAGATCGGGTTTTGGGATTTCAAGGAATTGATAAGCAAATCGGTGTATTCTACACTAAATCTTGATAGATTTCTGGCTTTAATTCAATATATGTGTTAATATGAAAGTGTAAGAATATGGCTAAGGTGCGTGTGTACCCCACACTAATCTTAATAGATTTATGGCTTAAATATGATATATATGTTAATGTGAATGTGAAAGAATGTGGCTAAAGTACCATATTATGGTACAAAGTACTCAGGTACGTTTTCCTACTCCTACTAGGATTTCGGAATATGTTATATTTAACATGTGAAAAGTGATGTGAAAGTGAAATTAAATATGATATGCATGATATGTATAATTTGGGGCATTCGGGTTAATTGAGAAAGGGGAAGAAGGTGTTGACTTCGGTCTCACCAACGTTATATTTGAAGGTGTTGACTTCGGTCTCACCAACGTTATATTTGAAGGTGTTGACTTCGGTCTCACCAACGTTATATTTGAAGGTGTTGACTTCGGTCTCACCAACGTTATATGGTGACTACGGTCACAAATATTTGAATTTGGTAACTCTGGTTACATTATTTGAATATAGTGTCTAATGACACAACGTATATGGGCGACTGCCTTCGATGGTGTGTAGCGGATGGAGGGTTGACTTAGTAGTCCCCACGGTGTGCAGGTTGGTACGGGTGGTGTGTAGCGGATGGCTATATAGGTTTGGGTTCGGGTTTGCATCATTATCTTGAATTTTTATATGAATATGATATGTATGGTGTGCCTATTTCTATTATGTTTTGGTGTTGGTTACACATTGAGTCTATCGACTCACCCGTTAGGGAACATGTTTCAGTGATGAGCAATAATGGATCGGACTGGCAGAACTTGTGGTGGCCATGTTCACTTTGAAGTTTAATTTTATTTGAATCTTTATTTTATTTTAAGCATTGTACAATTTTATTTTGGGTTTCATTTTATGTAATAAGGCAATCGTGACATTTTATTTACGCTTTAATTACTATGTTATGAATTTAGGGCTTTACAAAGAATAAGCCCATTTAATTTAAAATAAGTTTAAATATTTTGTCACCAAACAAATGGGTTTTGTTATAAGATAAATCATTTTCAACTCGAGCCCAACCCACAACAAACTATCTTTCAAAACACAGCTTTTCAAAGTATTCGAAAGAATTTTGAACCGGGTTACTTGAGGAACATACCAGATCCGGTTCAGCTCGTGACCCGGTATGGGTGTTTCGGTTTGGTATCGAGCCGATTTTAAACTCTCGGCACGTGGCTAAGGCCCAAAACGTTTTCAAAGCGAGCCAAATGATTATCTTTGAAAAATAAGTAGGTTTTCTGGCATGGCCCCTAAGTATCTGACCCGTAGTCCACCATGTAAGTACCCCTATCTATCTGTGTGATTATGTGAATTATAGAAGGGTAGAAAAGGAATGGAACGTAGAATAGCATGATAGGAACTTGAACCCTAAGATTAGTCTACTCAAACACAGATACATAAGACTTAATACACTAAACAAACCTATGGCTAAGTCAATCAAGTTGGGTGTGGCAACCCCTGTACGCATGTCTAGGGATGGTTTCAGTGGGAGCTTGGTACTTAAGCAGTCCGCGTGACTCACCTCCTCTCCACTCGAATCCCGCCAGTGCGTAGCTTTGGTTCACCCCGACCTAAGAAGGCTCGGTCATAGGCTAAACCCAATAACTAAAACCCAAAAAGGGAACTAGCTGTTGTTAAAAAAAAACTTTCTTTGAAATCGAGAAAATTATTTTTACAACATTTTACGAAAAACTCCGATTTTGAAAATTACAAAAATGCCCTTAGTGGTGAAATTACCGAAATGCCCTTGATTTACAAAATGTGAACACCGCCAACCGCTTTTCTCAAAATTTCATTATTTTATAAACATTCAAACACCCTAATTTGTAAAATATCAAAATACCTTGATTTTAGAAAATTACAAAATTGCCCGTAACTTACAAAATTACCAAAATGACCTCAATTTCAAAATTTTGCAACATTCCCATTTTGAAGGAACAATTTTGAAAAGAACCCTCAGAGTTTTACAACTTTTGAAATACCCTTGATTTATTAAATTTTACAAATTTACCCTGATTTGTGAAAAATTACCAAAATACCCCTGAGGTCAAAAATTACCGAAATACCCCCGGATTTCAAAATTCTTTCCAAATTACCCCTAGACTTCGAAATTTTCAAAATACTTTTTGACAAAAACACCAACAAACGTTTTCCTTCTGAAAATTACGAAAATGCCCCTGTAGGACAAAATTACGAAAATACCCCCGGGTAGTGGAAAACAACAACAACAAAAACTACAACGTTTCTCTGAATGAACGAAAGTTCGTGCTTGTTTGATGGATGGATGAATGAATGGAAAAGACTGTGTGTTTGTATGAATACGAAAGAACCACTCTAAAATCCCTTTTCATAAAACTCCTTCGCTGGTAAATAAGTGGAACAATGACTAGTCCATAAAATTTCCTAATCAGATCACGACATTAGAAATGAGTTCTAAGGGACTTGAATTTGGAGATTGTGCTTGGAAAGTATGATGGTTCTATTAAGATCAGAGTGCGTAGCGTAAGCGTAGTGTGGTGAGTTAGACTGTACGGATGAACGATAGTAAGTAATTTCGAGGACGAAATTATTTTTAAGGGGGTAGAACTGTAACATCCTGAATAGGGCATATGCATTTCCAGTTTAATTGTATGAAATGACAAGTTTCAAGTACTATGAATAAATTTTTGATACTTTTGGAAACCTAGAAATGCATGAAAATGGAAATGAAAATGAAAATGGAAATGAAAATGGAGATGGAAATGAAAATGGAAATGGAAATGGAAATGGACATTTTTGGAAACTTAGACATTTTTGGAAACCTAAACATTTTTGGAAATGATCCAAAAATGGAAACTTGAACATTTTAGGAAACTTGGATATGTAAGAGAAATAAAGGAGTTTTATTCACATAAATATGTGAATAATAAGAGATAAATAAGGAGTTTTATTCACATAAATATGTGAATAATAAGAGATAAATAATGAGTTTTATTCACATAAATATGTGAATAATAAGAGAGAAATAAAGGAGTTTTATTCACATAAATATGTGAATAATAAGAGATAAATAAAGGAGTTTTATTCAGATAAATATGTGAATAATAAGAGATAAATAAAGGAGTTTTATTCACATAAATATGTGAGTAATAAGAGATAAATAAAGGATTATTTTCTAAGGAGATAATTGAGGAGATAATGGATGGATTAAAGGCTTTTATCTTTTAAATAAAAGAGATAATATTATCAAAAAGAGGAGTGGTGGCCAAGTTAAGGATTCTTGGCCTAGTAATTTCGGCTATAAAAGGATGAGACTATGGCCATTCATTATTCATTCTCCCTCTCTTTTCCTCTGCCGAATATTCTTCTTGAACATCCATTCTTTTCTTCTTTTCTTTTAGCCTCCTAGCCGATTTCTTCTAAGCCTATTATTCCTCTCTTCTTTCATCTTTGAAACCGAATACATAAGGGAATCATAGCCATTGTTCATCAAGTCTCTAAGCCGAATCTCTGAAGGTTGAAGTGAAGGTGCAATCGATTCCTTCACATAAGGGTAAGATCCAAGTTTGGTTTCCATTCTTTTATATTTTAGACTTATCGAAATCTAGGGCTAATCCCATTAATGTTCATGGTTGCCGAAACTTTGAAGAGATCTTTCGGGATTTACTAAGTGTAGGCTACAAGGAAGGAGAAGTTCTTTTCCGAAGGTACACCATAGGCAGCGTGTTCCCTAGTTATTCAAATGAGTTTGGATTTAAAATCCACAAGGTAAGTGTTATAGCTTTCGGCCAAGGCCTATTTTGATAAGTAGATCTAATTCTTGTTTGTTTAAAAAGTCGAAACTAACCCGGATGAGATTTAGTGCTTGGTCGAATACAAGGAGGAGCATAGCATAGATTTGGGATTTGATTAGTATTGAAATCGGCAACAAGGTAAGTTTTAAGAATACTAATCCTACTAGGATTTGGATTTATGGTCAAATGGTTTTTTAAAGTAGTAAGTGATTAATCAAATGTAGGAATTGAGATCTAAAGCAATAGATCGGGTTTTCGGATTTCAAGGAATTGATAAGCAAATCGTGTGTACCCTACACTAAATCTTGATAGATTCTGGCTTTAATTCAATATATGTGTTAATATGAAAGTGTAAGAATATGGCTAAGGTACCGTGTGTACCCCACACTAATCTTAATAGATTTATGGCTTAAATATGATATATATGTTAATGTGAATGTGAAAGAATGTGGCTAAAGTACCATATTATGGTACAAAGTACTCAGGTACGTTTTCCTACTCCTACTAGTATTTCGAAATATGTTATATTTAACATGTGAAAAGTGATGTGAAAGTGAAATTAAATATGATATGCATGATATGTATAATTTGGGGCATTCGGGTTAATTGAGAAAGGGGAAGAAGGTGTTGACTTCGGTCTCACGAACGTTATATTTAAAGGTGTTGACTTCGGTCTCACCAACATTATATTTGAAGGTGTTGACTTTGGTCTCACCTACGTTATATTTGAAGGTGTTGACTTCGGTCTCACCAACGTTATATGGTGACTACGGTCACAAATATTTGAATTTGGTAACCCCGGTTACATTATTTGAATATAGTGTCTAATGACACAACGTATATGGGCGACTGCCTTCGATGGTGTGTAGCGGATGGAGGGTTGACTTAGTAGTCCCTACCTGTGCGTGTTGGTACGGGTGGTGTGTAGCGGATGGCTATATAGGTTTGGGTTCGGGTTTGCATCATTATTTTGAATTTTTATATGAATATGATATGTATGGTGTGCCTATTTCTATTATGTTTTGGTGTTGGTTACATTGAGTCTATCGACTCACCCTGTTGTGGGAACATGTTTCGTGATGAGCAATAATGGGCCTGGATGGCGAACTTGTGGTGGCCATGTTCAAACTTGAAGTTTAATTTTATTTGAATCTTTATTTTATTTTAAATCTTGTACAATTTTATTTTGGGTTTCATTTTATGTAATAAGGCCATCGTGACATTTTATTTCGCTTTAATTACTATGTTATGAATTTAGGGCTTTACAAAGAATAAGCCCATTTAATTTAAAATAAGTTTAAATATTTTGTCACAGAAACAAATGGGTTTTGTTATAAGATAAATCTGCATTTTCAACTCGAGCCTAACCCACAACAAACTATCTTTCAAAACACACGATTTTCAAAGTATTGAAAGAATTTTGAACCGGGTTACTTCGAGGAACATACCAGATCTGGTTCAGGCTCGTGGGCCGGGTGTGGGGTGTTTCACATAGACCCTATTTGATTTCTTCATTAAAGCCGAATCTTCCTAGATCCCTGTGCACCATCTTTCTTTTGAATATCGCGGAAGCCGAAACCACACTTCTATTTGCTCCTTTAGCCAAAAATCTCTAGGCCTCTCCACTGAAACTCTTCAGTCAGTTCTTCTAAAAGTCGAAAATGCACTAGCCTCCTCTTGTTCATCTTTTACGGGATTTCCTTAAAAAGCTGAAACTCCTAGATCTCTAATCTTTTACGCTTCGATCTTCTTCGGTGATTGTCGAATCTTTCTACAAAAGGTAGCTGAAACCATCTGTAGAGGTAAGTGTCGAATCATTTTATTTTTCAATCTTTTTCGGCTTTTAGAGATCTTAGCTGAATGGCTATATGGTTAACTAATCGGGTGTTTTCTGTCATTTGTGGCATTTCGAGATTTGAAGAGGATTCAATCGCTTAGATTTCTAAGCCAGAGTTTAGTAGCACTTGGGTCGTATTACTTTCGAGATTTCTAGGTAAGGAGATCTGTTAATTTAAACCTATAAATTTGGGTACATAATAACCCTTGGCCGAATATAGGAGAGGCCTTATCATCGCGTTCTTCCGGCTTTTGAGCAGAGTTGTAGACAAAGGGCGTAGATCCGATTAGCGAGGGTATCGACATAGAGGGTAGTCCTACGTATTTATCAGGTGTGTAACTTTTCACACCATTTAGATTGTTTGTTAGTACATGTATATAATTCTGCTATATTCTGTTAAATGCCGAAATCCTGGCATACCGGTTGAAACCCGAGGAGGGTAAAGGTGAATCACTAGGTTAGTGATTTCTGTCATTCATAGGTGAATGTTTCTGTTGAGATGATATGTTTTATATGTATGCCGATTTCTGCGATTGCACAGGGTTGGGTGATTGATGAAAGGGGAAGTGTTCCGTTGTAGTGGCTTTTGCCATGATCTGTTGTAGTGGCTTTTGCCATGATCTGTTGTAGTGGCTTTTTGCCATGATCTATTGTAGTGGCTATTGCCATGATCTGACGATGAGTAGCTAACTGCAGCATGACTACCATCGATGGTGTGTAGCGGTGTGGGTTGATTGTAGAAATCCCTAATGGTGTGATTGGCAGGTAAGGATGGTGTGTAGCGGATGGAAACCTAGGATTGGGTTAGGCTTTGCATATTTTCTGATATATTATGCTCTGTTATCTATTCTATGGGGCTAAAGCCAAATCTAATGGTGCAGGAGGGTTGCACACTGAGTCTCACGACTCACCCTATTATTTAGCATCTTTCAAGTAGCACCTAGTGTATCGGATTAGGCTGGAGAGGAGCGCAAGGTGGCCATGCGAGAGAATATTTTGATTCAGCAAAAGACTTTACTTAGTTTATTTATTTTTATTATTTTTAATTAGTGGGTTTTAAATTTCATTGTAATAAGGCCACAGGCCACTAGCTTCACATTTTTCTTTTTTCTTTTTTGTTTTATTTTGGGCTTTTATTATTATTAGACATTTAAATTTTTCATTTTAATTAAACTAACATATTAATATAAAATGTATACCTTTTACAACTTATTCAACCATTTAGTTTTCCCGAATAAAAGGTTAACTCAAGAAAAATATTTTTTCGAAATTGCGACATCTTTTAAAATCTCCTTAGTGACATGCCAAATCCGGTTATGACGTATGGGCCGGGTTTGGGGTGTTACAAATTGGTATTAGAGCCCGGTTCAAAACTCGACTTTGGGGTTTTGGGGCTCAAAACGTTTTCTAAAGGTGGGCTTTGAACCATGCATCTTTACAAATGATACAAGTCTGTTAGCTAGGCATGGCACCTGCGTCTCTGGTCGAAGTCCGCCAGGTAAGTATTCTGAACCATTGTGTGTTAAGTATCTGTGGGCTCGATGGGCTTTATGGGACGTAGACTAGTTTAATTAGAATCTGATGGACTTTAGGCCTAGTTTACATCATACTTTTCAACTTCCATAAAACTTAACCTAATTAAACAAACTGGGAATAAGTCGCTGAGTTAAGGTGTAACAACAGGCATATGCATGGCTAGGATTGGATCCAGGGAGAGCTTGGTATTTAAGCGGTCCCAGTGACTCACCTCTTCTTCTCTGGAATCCTACCTGGTGCGTAGTGACTATTCACCTTAACCGAGAGGACTTGTTAACGAGCCAAAGTTCTAACTAAAACCCGAAAGGGACCAGCCACCCTATTTTCACAAAAGTACTAGAATGCCCCTAGTTTTGTAATAAATTACCAAAACTCCCTTGATTTGGAAATTATCAAAATTTGTAAAATTACCGAAATACCTCTAGTTTACAAAAATTACTGAAATACCCCCAATTTACAAAAATTACCGAAATACCCCCAGATTGCAAAATTACTAAAATACCCTTATTTTGTAAAATCACTAAGAAACCCTATTTTAGAAAATTACGAAAATACCCCTAGGTAGTGAAATGATAAAAATACCCCTAGGTGATGAATGTAAGTTCATGATGCTACTTGTATGTTGATGTGTGATGATTGAATGTGGATCCTAGAACTAGGAGATATAGGCTTTGAGAAACTAAAGCCCGTAGAAAACTTAAGCCTGTAGTGGATTCTCGACCGCGGAATAACTCTAAGAAATTGTTGTTACTTACATAAGACATGTATCCTAAACAAGTGGAACTAAGTAATAATTTCATAAAATTCTTAATTCAAAAATATGTAAAGATGAGCGCTAGACGAGGTGGAAGAGGCCGCGGTAGAAGTCGTAGAAGTGTTGTAGTGTTATTAGGATCAGAGTGCGCAGCGAAAGCATAGTGGTGTGACTTGAGCGGTGCCTTTAGTAGTTAGTTGGAAATTTCAAGGATGAAATTTCTTTAAGGAGGGTAGATTTGTAACATCCCAAATTTGGGCCTAGAATAAATGGGTTTCGTGTGTCCACAGAGTGGATTTTTTTGATTGAAAAAAAAAAATTATGATTGCATGTTTAGTTTAATTTTTAAGTGATTTAGGAAGGGTTGGTAGTGTTGGAAAAGTCCTAGGCTCGATCTAAGGCTTTAGCAAAAATTTGTTTTTTACCTTTAAGAGAGGTTGGTGTCTTTAGTAAAAAGGCTTTTAAAATATTTTTGGTTTAAATGATAGCACAAGGAAGTAGGTGATATGGTGGCTTGGAACGTTTTGAATAAGCTGGTGGTTAAAGGGTCAAGTCTTGGACTTGGCAATAAATTTTTTTATTGCGCATAAGTTAGTATGAAGGCTAGAGTTTAGGCATTATAATTAGTTGTTGCTGATTTACAACACAAAGAAATGGCTGGCCCAGTGGCAAAAGCGTTAGGAGCAAGAGGGGGTGCAAGGTTCTAGTCGCGGCGAACGTAAATGTTGGGTTTTTTTTAGTAAACCTGGAGCGTGGCAGAAAGGGTTATAATTAATTAGGGAGGAAATATGACTCAAATAAAGTAGGCGGCACAATGGCAAGGGGTGTGTATCATAGTGAAGAGGTTGGAGGTTCGAATCTGGGTGTTGGCTAATATTTTTAGATTTCTTTGGAAGATTCGGTCCCTGGAAAATATGCTTTAAAACAAGTTGAGAATGGAATATATCACAAGAACGGTTGTAGTGCAGTGGCGAGAAGCGTGTAAGGGTGCTTGGAGGTCTTGGTTTCGAGTTGCCTTGTGCACAATAATATGTTATTTTGTTGCTGATGGGAAGGAATTTGAAGTGGACCAAAATGCCAAAAGATGGTTGATGTTCACGGAAGCTATTTGAATGTAATTCAAATTGAATTTTTGGCTAAATAAAAGGAATTTTTGGGATGAGGATGAGGATAAAATTAAGAGATAATAAAGGAATTTAATTAGTGATAAGTTTGAGTCGATTAGGGAAGTGTAAGTTTATTTTATTTATTTATTTATTTTAGAATATATATGGGTGCCGAAATTCTCTATAAATAGGAGTGGTATCTCTTCAATTCCGGCATTTGACCCTCATTCTCTTAATCTTTTCTCTCATTCTCTTTTACAAACCAAAATCCTAGATAATTTCTGTACTATTTCTTTTAAATTCTTTAGAAGTCGAAACCTCTAATTTCATTCTCTTCTTCATTCTTTTTCCTCTTGTACCGATTTCTCCATTAAGCCGAAATCATAGACCCCATTTGATTTCTTCATTAAAGTCGAATCTCCTTAGATCCTTGTGCACCATCTTTCTTTTGATTATTATGAAAGCCGAAACCACACTTCTATTTGCTCCTTTAGCCGAAAATCTCTAAGCCTCTCCACTGAGACTCTTCACTCAGTTCTTCTAAAAGTCGAAAATACATCAACCTCCTCTTGTTTATCTTTTTCGAGATTTCCTTAAAAAGTTAAAACTCATAGATCTCTAATCTTCTATGCTTCGATCTTCTTCGGTGATTGTCGAATCTTTCTGCAAAAGGTAGCCGAAACCATCTGTAGAGGTAAGTATCGAATCGTGTTATTTTTCAATCTTTTTCAACTTTTAGAGATCTTAGTCGAATGGCTATATGGTTAACTAATCGGGTGTTTTCTCTCATTTGCGACATTCCAGGATTTGAAGAGGATTCAATCGCTTAGATTTCTAAGCCAGAGTTTAGTAACACTTGGGTCGTATTACTTTCGGGATTTCAAGGTAAGGAGATCTGTTAATTTAAACGTATAAATTTGAGTACATAATAACCCTTGGCCGAATATAGGAGAGGCCTTATCTTCGCTTTTTTTTGACTTTTGAGCAGAGTTGTAGACAAATGGTAGTAGATCCGATTAGCGAGGATATCGACATAGAGGGTAGTCCTATGTACTTATCAGGTGTGTAACTTTTCACACCATTTAGATTGTTTGTTAGTACATGTATATAATTCTGCTATATTCTGTTAAATGCCGAAATCCCGACATACCGGTTGAAACCCGAGGAGGGTAAAGGAGAATCACCAGGTTAGTGATTTATGTCATTCATAAGTGAATGTTTCTGTTGAGATGATATGTTTATATGTATGCCGATTTCTGTGATTGCACGGGGTTGGGTGATTGATGAAAGGGGAAGTGTTCTGTTGTAGTGGCTTTTGCCATGATCTGTTGTAGTGGCTTTTTGCCATGATCTTTGTAGTGGCTATTACCATGATCTGATGATGAGCAGCTAATTACAGCATGACTGTCATCGATGGTGTGTAGCGGTGTGGGTTGATTGTAGAAATCCCCAATGGTGTGATTGGCAGGTAAGGGTGGTGTGTAGCGGATGGAAACCTAGAATTGGGTTGGGCTTTGCATATTTTCTGATATATTATGCTCTGTTATCTATTCTGTGGGGCTAAGGCCCAATCTGATGGTGCACGAGGGTTGCACACTGAGTCTCTCGACTCACCCTATTATTTAACATCTTTCAGGTAGCACCTAGTGCATCGGACCGGGCTGGAGAGGAGCGCAAGGTGGCCATGCGAGAGAATATTTTGATTCAGCAAAAGACTTTACTTAGTTTATTTATTTTTATTATTTTTAATTAGTGGGTTTTAAATTTCATTGTAATAAGGCCACGGGCCACTAGCTTCACATTTTCTTTTTTTTTTTGTTTTTATTTTGGGCTTTTATTATTATTATTAGACATTTAAATTTTTCATTTTAATTAAACTAAGCCATTAATATAAAATGTATACCTTTTACAACTTATTCAACCATTTAGTTTTCCCGAATAAAAGGTTAAACTCAAGAAAAATATTTTTTTGAAATTGCGACATCTTTTAAAATCTCCTTAGTGACATGCCAGATCCGGTTATGACGTATGGGCCGGGTTTGGGGTGTTACATAAGTAGGGTCTATTCCTCCTCTACCTAAGCACATCAGATTTGGTTTAAGCATGCATAATTAAGAACAAACTAAGTATTTATCATATAATTCAAAATTCAATAACAAGATTCATCTAGATTTCATCTCCTTCAGGTATCTGAAGGGTTTAGCTCATAATGAATAAAGAAAATATCTCAAGAGAAAAGATAAAACAAAACATAAGAAATCCCTAAAACCCCCTGAAGGAATTGAAGGAGAAATCTGCCATCTTGAGTAGAATTTCGGCTCCTTGAGATGGATCCACTGGCTATCTTCGAGTAATTCCCACAAATCTGGTCTTTCTGGCTCGGCTCCTTGGCCTAGCTAACCACCCTCTTTTCAGGATACACTTACGGTGTTTATGTAGACTTTTGGGACGCTTTACTTGGCCTCTAAGTGTCCTAATTCAAATATACTTCCTACTCGGTGTTTGAATAAGCTTTGGAAAGTATTTCTTTGCCTCAAAGTATCCAAATCTGAGTGAAATTGCTCTCTCCCGCGGCAGGGGCACGGTCATGGTACACGCCTGTGTAAATCATTTTCAGGCCGTGTCTCGATTCTGTCGATTGGGGCACGGAGTGTAAATCGTGGCATGGTCGTGTCTTAGTTAATTATCGAGGCATGGCCGTGTGGCTTGAAGTCCAGGCTATGTCGATTTCCTCTTTGGCCCAAATTGGCCCATTTAAGCCCATTTCTTGTTCTTTTTCATCCCTAGGTGCTTTCCTGAGTATAAACATTAAAAGAAAAGATTAAAAGAACCTTTTTACATAAATTAGGGATAAATCATCCAAAAGCATAATAAATATGGGGTTAAAATATGTTACTTTTGGTTTATCAAATACCCCTACACTTAAGCTTTTGCTTGTCCTCAAGCAAAATTCTCAACTTATAATTAAAATGAACTTTCCACAATTCACAATTCCTATCAACAATGCCTCATCATAATTCACAGATAATATATACATGGATAATTTAACTCAAAGGCTCCTAAAGATTCAAACAATTTTAAGTCATAAATTTGTAGCATAAAAATATAGGCGAGTCTCCTCTTATCTAAATAATTACCTTTAATTCAAAACCGACAAGGATTGGCATCCTCACTAAAGATTCACTCAAAGCACTCGAAGTGTTTAAGGTTCAAGAAAAAGCACTCATAAGTCGAACCTAAGAAGTTAATCCCATAGGCTTGCCTGAAAATCAAATTCCACCACTGTAATACGAGATGATACACAAATCAAAAGGTCTTTAGTAGGGTTGTAACGGGGCTTAGGTTAAAGGTGTGGATAAAGGCTGAATTAGAAGGTTTAGAATCGAGATTGACCTAACCAATTACCTAACTAAAATAATGAACTTGAAAATAAATGATTACATTAATTGAAACTTTGGAACTAATAATACTACTATTGATAATATTTATAATCCGAGCTCTTCTTCAACAGTTTGAATTTAAATGCATAAGCTCCTTTAATCATATACTAATACTTTTTTTTAGAACAAATTAGAAACATAATAAAGAAAACTTTAATAACTAAAATAAACTATTTCGGTAACTGATCAAATCAATCCTCGGTAGAAGGGTAGTCAAAAGAATGGTGATAACAAATACAAAGGGGTTCTGGGTTAATATTAGCGGGTAAATCAATAAAAAGGGTTCACTAAGGGTTATTTTGTCAAGGTAGGCTTTTTAGTGGAGTGAATAGGTTAAAACCTAGATGCCTTTATGATCTCAGTATATCAAATCATTTAATGTGGTCTCGATATGTATAATCAAGGTAAGTTCAAGAATAACAATTCAGTGTTGACACACTCATAATCAATAAAGTGAGCATAAAAAAGAATATATGCTCTATAAGGCTCAAAATCTCACAAAAATTATGGGTATTTGGCATCAATCCTGTAAATTCCAAACTTCAAGGTAATATTCAAATTCAGTTCAACAACCTAGAAAATTTTTGATTCTTTGAAAAATAGACTTATCATGCTTGATTCTATAGTATTCTTCAAGTATAAATCATCAATGCACAATTATCAATGACTTACTCAAAAACATATCAATAAAAATCATAAATCATTAGAAATTTCACCCTAATTAATAATATGAGAAGATTACTTAGGAACAAGACTAAAATTCAGGATTTTAGAATAATGCAAAAAGTTAGGTACTTTTACCCCCACACTTAAAATGTACATTGTCCTCAATCTACAAATGAAACACCCCAAACCCGCCCACGAGCCTTGACCGGATCTAGTATGTTTCTTGAGTAAAAACTTTTCAAATCTTGTTTGTTGATTTGGAAAATTTGGATGGTTTTAAAGAACATTTGATTTGTGTTGGGTTCAGATAGGAAACGGTGTTGTTTATGTGTCAAAACATTTAAATGTTTGTTTATATTTTTAAGAAAATTTATTTAGTCGCAATTTAATAATAACGTTATCATAATAAACCAATTTTTAACATTTACTTAAAACAGTTAATAATAATGGCCATAATTACATCAAAAACAAATCCTGAATAAATCCGAAATACTTAAGTATAGAAAGTCCAAAATGAAATAAACGCTCAGCTGAGCATGGCCACCACTAAGCTCCTGCTGACCCAGTCCATCACTAAGCGTCACCTGAAAAATATCCCACAACGGGGTGAGTCAAACAGACTCAGTGTGTAACAACCAACACTAAGTCCCAACGATTCAGGCATATCGGATCATACATATACATATAACAATTATAAATATAATGATGCAAACCCGAACCCAAACATAGATACCATCCACTACACATCACCCATACCAATCATCACACCGTGGGGACTACTAAGTCGACCCTCCATCCGCTACACATCATCGAAGGCAGTCACTGCAGACGACATGCTCATCGCCCTTATATATATTGTGGCATAGCCACCAGATAATATTTTGTGACGTAAGTCACCACATTCAGATTTCGTGACATGAGTCACCATATTCAAATATTGTGGTATAAACCACCAGATCACTTCCCCTTTTCATATCACACGTATGCCCCATGTCATACAAATCATGCAATATCATGCCTTTTGCCTTATTTCACATTCTTATCAATATTCACATATGTGCCATATTCCAAATATTCATATCATTTATTGACATAATGTTAAGGTTACGTACCTGAGCACCTTGTACCATTGCATGGTACCTTTGGCCACATTTCACATCATTATAAACACATATATTAAATTGATGCCGTAAATCTATTAAGAGTTAGTGTGGGGTACACACCTGGTATTAATGCTTTCACTGAAATCCTGAAAATCCCGATCTAATACTCTAGATCCTTAGTTCCTACATTCGGCCAATACTTAGTATTTAGCAAAAAGCCATTCGGCTAGATAATCAAATCTCGAAGGATTATCACAACTTATTGCTGTCGATTTGATTACTAATCAAATCCCGAAACTTCGTAGTGTTTCTCCCTTGCAATCGGCTAACACTAGATCACTTTAACTGGTTAGTTTCGGCTTTTGAACAATTAAGACACATATCTGAATCACTAAATATGGCCTTGGCCGAATGTACATGTACACTCACCTTGAGATTTTAAATCCCGAAAGTAGTCTCTTGGCTAAGAAGATGTTGAAATCCTACAGGGTACATGTTAGATCCAATTCTAACATTCAAATCACAATAAGTGGCCCTTGGCCGAATATCACATGACTTACCTTGGCTATTGAAATCCCAAAGATATCCTCCTTTTAGTTGACTACACTAGAAATCCCGAAATTCACCTTCCAAGTTTCAGCAAACAATAATATTAATGGGATTAGTCCTTAACTTTCGGCTAGAAGAAAAAGATTGAAGATTGAATAACAATTGATCTTACCCTTAATACTGTAGTCGACGGCACCATTGCTTAAATCCACAGAGATGTGCGGCTATGAAGGTTAGGTAGTGATCAACAAGTTTCGGCTTTTGAAGCTATGAAGAAATTGGCTAGGGTACCTTGAGATTCAGCTTTTGGAGAATCAAAAGGAAAAGAGAAGAGAGTGTATGAGACTTAGAGAGAATCGACAATGGTGGATTTTGAGAAAGAAATATTCGGCTTTGGTCAAATGAAGAGGAAAGGAAGAAGAAAGCAGAGAAAACTAGATGAACTCCTAAGGATTTTCGACACAAATGAATTAAGTGAAGAGAAAACTAAGTTTCGGCACCCCTAAGCTATCACTAGCCGAAAATGCTATCAAGAAAGTCCCTAGGCCGGCCAACTCTCCTTCCCTTATTAGCTTCCTCATTTTTCTCCTCTTTTCTCTCTCTTTACCCATTTTAAAAAAAAATCAAAATAAATCATCAATTATCCCTTACTTTAGCCGAAATTTTAAAAGGATTAGACCACATCTTAAACTCACCCCTTAGTGCCCCATTGCCATCCACTACTGCTCAATTTTGCAGCAAAATAAAACTTGTTTATTTGCTTCCCTTGCAACTCGAACCTAGCCCTTCCCCATTGCTTGTGGCGTCACCTTCCAAGCCTTAAGTGGCGCCTTGCAGCCACTTTACCAAGCTGATTGTTGTGTCATACTTCCCTTACTAATTTTCTTAAGGCCTATCAAACTTAGCTTCCCTTTTTAAACTAAAAATCAAATAATTTCTAAGGCATTTGGCTACACACTAAGGTTCACAAAATTCATAAAACACATTCCACATACACATAGACATGCTTTCACATATAAATAAGCAATAATGCACAAGCCCTAATTCCCGGATATTACAACAAAGATAGATAAACAATTATGTAATAATAAAATCAAAAGAGAAGGGGAGAAGTAACACTTCCTAAATTTTGGATGATTTTGAAAGTTGGTAGATGTCGTGGTAGAAGGTGGTGGAGGAGGAAATGGTGGCATTTTCTATGGGCCTAGTGGGGTGTCTACCGACGATCTTTGTGCTAGGTAAAGAAATTGGGTAGCCTGCAAAGATATAGCCATGAAATCTAAAGAAACATTAATAATATACTAATACTATAATTAAAGACAAAGAAAATAAAGAGAAGGAGACTAATGGACTAAGGAGTCCTTATTGTTGGATGGTTCGCGAGGTGGGTGTGACCTCTAAGGCTATGGTGCATGATTCCCAAGAAGCCTTTAGAACCAAAAACCAAGAAACTAAAAGAAGTTAAAATATATTAAGCAGAAGAGAAGTATAAATAAGTAGGATAAAGGGGAAAATAAATGTAAAGAAAAATTTAAATGGTCTAAAAGACCCTTGGCTTGGTGTTTGGATGAAGCGGCCAGCATGAACTTATGTGTTAGGGTCTCCTTTGAGGAGACAATACTTGCCTTCTTACGCTTCTTTGGCATGATTCTAGTATAGATCAAGAGTCTGGACACCTTTTCTAAGGAAAGAAAGAAAAAGAAGGAAGAAAGAATGAGGGGAGAATGAGAAGGGCTGTGGGGTTTAAATAGGATTTCAAATCTGGTATGTTCCCACGCCTGTGGTCCAAGGGCGTGTCAAATCACACGGCCGCCTCACACGGTCATGTGGATGTGTGTGTTGTTTCACCATGCCTTTTTTTTAGCCAGCCACGCCCGTGTCTGAGAAGTCAGTATGTTGGCATGGTTGTAAAATACGGGCATGTTTTGTTCGTGGTTGGCAAGCCAGTAGCTTCGTACGGTTGTAGGGCATGGCCGTGCCACTCTGTCAGTGCCCTTGAGGGAGTGGTTGGATCTGTGACGTCAAAAAGCGGTTGGGATTTGATTTGCACGGCCTCTGCTATATTAGTACGGGGATTTTGGTGGTCCACACGGCTATAGACACCGCTGTGTAAGGTCGTGTGTCCTAGAAATCTACACTTTTAGTTAGTTTACAAAGTGAAAGAGAATGAAAATAAAATAAAATGAAAACAAATGTAAAAAGAAGTAGTGTTAGTGCTCGGGTTGCCTTCCGAGAAGTGCTCGTTTATAGTTTTAAGCTAGAATTTCCTTGACATTGAAAAAAAATTAGGGAGATTTAAAGGTTTGAATATCTTCCCTCATGCTTATAGTTTTATTTTCTTGACAAAGTTCAAATCGAGAAGTGTTTACCTCAAAAGTGTTGAATGTTGGGTTGCTTACCTTGACTATTTCGTATGGGAAGATATTGTGTACCTTAAGAAGGTTTTCTCCCTTTGCCTTCAGGTCTATTGTGATGATGTGTGGATCTGCTTTGCCTAACAGTACCTGGTCTCCTATTTTGTAGTGGTTTGATGTTCCTACGAGCTCTTCTGGTGGTTCTTCTGGTTTTACTTCGTGCGGTTCTAGTTCTTCTTTGACTTGTATCCTCTGCTCTTCTAAGTTGTCGACCCTAAGGTCTTGTTCTTTGTGTGTTTCTTCTTTGTCGATTTGGGATCTATAAGTCGGCTCAGAGTTGTGTCTTTGCGGTGTTTCCTGCGATAAAGGTTTAACAATTTGATTATCATCTGTATTGACTTTCTTACCTTCATCGATTGTTGTCCTGGCCGAGTCAAGAGCTTGAATACTGATTGATTCGTCACCTACACAAAGTATGAGTTCTCCTGTGGCAACATCAATTTTAGTCTTGGCAGTTGCTAGAAAAGGTCTTCCTAAAATTAAGCGGATTGTATTATTCTCATCCATATATAAGACAACACAATCTACTGGGAAAACAAATTTATCGATTTTGACAAGAACATCTTCGATTATGCCCCTAGGAATTCTAATAGTTTTATCACCTAATTGTATACTCATCCTAGTTTGTTTGGGCTTCTTTAGACCTAGTCATTTAAATAATGTATAAGGCATGACATTAATGCTTGCCCTTAAATCAGCAAATGCATTACCAATAGCTAAACTACCAATTAAACATGGAATTGTAAAACTCTCTGGATCTTTTAGCTTTCGTCGTAGTCTATTCTGTAACACTACTGAGCATGCTGCGTTCAATTCCACGTGGTGCTCTTTGTCTAATTTGCGTTTGTTCGTCAAGAGATGTCTTAAAAATTTCCTCGAGTCTGGCATCTGAAAAAGAGCTTCGAGAAGAGGTAAGTTAATATGTAATTTCTTTAAGAGTTTAAGAAACTTACCAAACTATTCCTCCAAATCGTCTCTTTTTATCGCTTCGGGATAAGGTATGCGAGGTTGGTACTCTTTGATTACCAGTTTTGGTTTTTCTTGTGTTACCTCTATCATAACTTCATCTACCTTGTTTTCTTGTATTGGATTGGGCTCATCTAACCCCTTACTGTTATGAGGTGAGATGGCTTGAACTTGCTCCCTTGGGTTAATCTCGGTGTTACTTGGTAGCTTGAGGTCGTTCTGACATTAGCTTTGCGAGTTGTTCGACTAGATTAGTGGCTTCCTTGACTGACTTAGTAAGTTCCCCGATTCGGTTCTCGTTGCTTTTAATTGTTTTCTCAATTTCTTGGAAACGATTTTCTGTGTTTGCCTTGATTTTTGACAGCATCTTTTCGAGGTTTGGCTTTTTCTCTTGCGGATATGTCTGATTTTAGAAATTTTGAGGGGGTTGTTGTCTTTGATTTCCTTGATTTCCTTGGCCTCCCCATGAAAAAATTGGGTGGTTCCTCCAACTTGGATTGTAACTATTACTATAAGGATTATTATTGGGTCTGAAATTATTACCTATATAGTTCATCTGTGCGCTCTCTGCGTCCAGTTGGTAGGGTGGGTACTCAGGGTTCGCTACAGTTCCACCTGCGTTCCACTGCATGATGGGATGTACCTGCGAAGAACACAAACTATCAAGCTTTTTATTCATCATCTCTACCTTTGTTGATAGCATGGTTACTGCATCGAGGTTGTAGAATCCGACTGATTTTGTCGATTTTGTCCTTGTAACTTGCCACTGATAGTTATTCAGTGACATCTCTTCAATGAACCCATAGGCTACTTCAGGAGTTCTATTATTCAGGGTTCCACTGGCAGCTGAATCGATTAGTTGCCTCGTTGAGGGGTTTACACCATTATAGAGAGTTTGGACTGTAGCCATAAGGGTAGACCATGGTGTGGACACCTTCTCAAGAGATCCTTGTATCTCTCCCATGCGTCGTATTAATGTCTCTAAATCCATCTGCACAAAAGAAGAGATATCATTCCATAATTTGGCCGTTTTGGCCGGTGGGAAATATTTTAATAAAAATTTTTATGTCATTTGGTCCCATGTAATGATTGATCCTCGAGGTATGTGAGTACAACCTTTATTTGGCTTTATTTGTTTGGCTTTATTTTTAATGAAAAGGAAATAATCGAAGATGAATGGCATCATCAGAAGCACCATTTATTTTGAAAGTATAACAGAACTCTAAAAAATTAGCTATATGAGTGTTCGGGTCTTTGTCCTGCAAACCATCAAATTGAACAAATTGTTGAATCATCTGTATTGTGTTAGGCTTTAATTCAAAATTATTAGCAGCTATAGTAGGCCAAACAATACTAGATTCCGCTCCCGTTAAATGAGGTTTAGCATAATCATACATAGTATGCGGAGCAATGTTCTCTTCCATATCTCGTGGTGGATTATTCTCGTCCATCCCTTCAGTAGGATTGGATCTTCCTTCTCACTCTACTTATGTGTAATTTAGGGCTCACCTAATTTCTCTGCGATTCCTACGAGCGATAGCTTCAATTTCACTATCATAAACTAGAGGTCCTATTGGGTTCCTTCTAGTCATAAACTAGAGGTACCTGCTAGGAAAAAGAAAGGAGGAAATAAAATTAGCTAAAAACAATAAAAAAATAAATTATGAAAAAAATAAAAATAAAAAAAATGGCTAAAGTAATAAACATAGAGCTTTCTTAATATTTTAGTTCCCCAGCAATGGCGCCAAAAACTTGATCGTGTGTCTTTTGAGTTTTAAAATTTATAAAGAGAATGATTGAACCTAAAAATTAACTCTGACAACGATTAAAGGCAAGTGTACCTATCGAATAGTAGTATAGCTTAGGCAAGACCGGATTGTCGAACCCAAAGGAACTAAAAGTACTAATGCTAACTTTCTTTTTATTATTTAGCCTAAAATAAGTGAAGTTGCTTTAATCTAAATTATGTCTACTAAACTAAAGAAGCAAAAACAAAAAGAATGAATTGGAAAATAACTTGAAGAGAAACTCAATTGATCACGACGACACCCTCAGGAAGAATCCACCTAGACTTCACTTGTTATTTAACACTGAATCATACTATTTATTCACTTAGTTTGATCCGTAAGACTCCCTAACGTATATTAAACCCTCTCCCGAGGCGAATAACGTCTAACCCTAGGTTAATTAGTGGAACTCTCATTCTCTTATAATAACCCCCTAGAATAGCAGTAAATTGATTTATGGATTCCCATATTAGGTTTCACCCTAATCAGACAAAATCTCATCACCCTATCTCTAGGCGTGCTATCAACTCGCTTAATTATGCTAGATCTACTCTTAAGCAGGGTCTATTCCTCCTCCACCTAAGCACATCAGATTTGGATTAAGCATGCATAATTAAGAACAAACTAAGTATTTACCATATAATTCAGAATTCAATAACAAGATTCATCTAGGTTTCATTTCCTTCAGGTATCTGAAGGGTTTAGTTCATAATGAAGAAATAAAACATCTCAAGAGAAAAGATAAAACAAAACATAAGAAATCCCTAAAACCCCCTGAAGGAATTTAAGGAGAAATCTACCGTCTTGAGTAGAATTTTGGCTCCTTGAGATGGATCAATGGCTATCTTCAAGTAATTCCCACAAATCTGGCCTTTCTAGCTTGGCTCCTTGGCCTAGCTAACCGCCCCTTTTCGGATACACTTAGGATGTTTATATAGACTTTTGGGATGCTTTACTTGGCCTTTAAGTGTCCTAATTCAAATATACTTCCTACTTGGTGTTTGAATAAGCTTTGGAAAGTGTTTCTTTCCCTCAAAGTATCCAAATCGGAGTGAAATTGCTCTCTCCTGTGGTAGGGGCACGGTCATGGTACACGCCCATGTAAATCATTTTCAGGCCGTGTCTCGATTCTGTTGATTGGGGCACGGCCATGTAAATCGTGGCATGGTCATGTCATAGTTAATTGTTGAGGCGCGGCCGTGTGGCTTGAAGTCCAGGCTATGTCGATTTCCTCTTGGCCCAAATTGGCCCATTTTAAGACTATTTCTTGTTCTTTTTCATCCCTAGGTGCTTTCTTGAGTATAAACATGAAAAGAAACGATTAAAAGCACCTTTTTACATAAATCAGGGCTAAATCATCCAAAAGCATACTAAACATGGGGTTAAACTATGTTACTTTTACGGTTTATCAATGCCCATGTTAAACTAGGGACACACCCGTGTGCCCCTAAGACATGCCTGTGTCTTCCACCTGTTGTCGACACTAACTAATTTCACATGGCCTTGACATGCCCGTAGTCCTAGCCCGTGTGCCAAACCTTGGCATTCTGACTTATCCACACGGCCTATACACACTCCCGTGTGCTTCAACCGTGTGGCGGTTCAAATTCAAGTGCAAGGTGTAGACTTTACATGGCCTGGGAACACACCCATGTTCTAGCCGTGCCTCCCACACGGTCTAGACACACTCCTATGTGTCTACCCATGTGGACAATTAGCATGCTATCTACAAAGCCCTTTGCCACCCTAACCTGCTTATAAACATACACCATCACCCAACATTCTCAATTCATAGATTATAACAATTGAATTATCACATTTAAACCATAAAATGAAGTCTTCGTCCCATACACAAGGAGAACTATTTTTGGTATAATTACAAACGATTTAAACCATCATCTATGGCTATACACAATCGAACCATAAATGATAAACCGTAAAAGTAACATATTTTAATCCCACATTTAGTATGCTTTTGGATGATTTATCCTTGATTTATGTAAAAAGGTTCTCTTCATCCTTTCTTTTCATGTCTTATACTCAGGAAAGCACCCAAAGATAAAAGGAACGCAAAATGGGCTTAAAATGGACCAAATTGGGCCAACTCACGAAATTGGCACGGCCTGGACTACAAGCCACATGATCGTTCCTCGCCAATAATCTAGGACACGGCCTCAACCCTGATTCACACGATCGTGCCCCAACCGATAAGTCTGAACACGGCCTGACCACGACTTACACAGGCGTGTTCCATGGGCGTGCCCCTACCGCGGGAAAGAGCAATTTCACACGGAATTGGATGCTTGAAGGCAAAAAAACATACTCCTAAGTCTACTTAAACACCCTAATAGTAATTCTACTTGAAGGAGATACCTAGAAGCCAAGTGAAGCATCTCAAGGCCTATATAAACACCCCAAGGTAGCTATTCTAGGGTGCCACAGTTTGGCAGAAGCCTTCTGCCAGAGCTTTCATTCAGGGAATTACTCGAAGATGGCCAGTTGATCCATCTCAAGAAGCTAGATTTCTACTCAAGACAGAGGATCTCTCCTTCAATTATTTCAGGGAGTTTTAGGGATTTCTTATGTTTTGTTTTATCTTTTCTCTTGAGATGTTTTCTTATTTTGTTATGAACTAAACCCTTCAGATACCTAAAGGGGATGAAACCTAGATGAATCTTGTTTTTTGATTTTTTTTATTTATATGATAAGTACTTAGTTTGTTCTTAATTATGTTGCTTAATCTAAGCTGATGTGCTTAGCTAGAGGAGGAATAGAACCTGCCTAAGTGTAGATCTAGCATAATTAAGCGGATTTGATCGCATGCCTAGAGATAGGATGACGAGATTTTGCCGGATTAGGGTGAAACCTAATATAGGAGTCCATTGATCGATTTACTGCTATTCTAGGGGTTATTATAAGCGAACGAGAGTTCCACTAATTAACCTAGGGTTAGACGTTATTCGCCTCGAGAGAAGGTTTAATATAGGTTAGGGAGTCTTACGGATCAAGCTAAGTAAAGAAATCATATAGTTTAGGGTTAGATAACAAGTGAAGTTTAGGTGGATTCTTCCTGAGGGTATCATCGTGATCAACTGAGTTTTTCATCAAGTTATTTCCAAATTCATTCTCTTTTACCTTTGTGTCCTTAGCTTAGTCATCGTCAATTTAGTTTAAAACAACTTCACTCTATTTTTAAGGCTAAATAATAAAAAGAAAGTTAGTATTAGTACTTTTAGTTCCTTTGGGTTCGACAATCCTGTCTTGCCTAAGCTATACTGCTATTCGATAGGTACACTTACCTTTAATCGTTGTCGAGTTAGTTTCGTGTTCGATCATTCTCTTTATAAATTTTAAAACTCGATTCAAATGATCAAGTTTTTGGCGCCAATTCTTGAGGAACTAAAATATTAAGAAAGCTCTATTTTTATTACTTTAGCCATTATTTTTATTTTTATTATTTTTGCAATTTTTTTTATTATTTTCACTGATTTTATATGTTTCTTTCTTTACTTACACGGTACCTCTAGTTTATGACTAGAAGGAACCCGATAGGACCTTTGGTATACGACAGTGATATTGAAGCTACCGCTCGGAGAAATTGCAGAGAAATCAAGCGAGCCCTAAATTACACAGAGGAAAATCAAGAAGGCAGATCCAATCCTACTGAAGGGATGGACGAAAATAATCCACAACCATAAGATGTAGGGGATAACAATACTCCACGTACTATGTTTGATTATGCTAAATTGCATTTAACAGGAGCAGAATCAAGTATTGTTAGGCCTACTATAGCTGCTAACAATTTTGAATTAAATCCTAACACAATACAAAGGATTCAATAATTTGTTCAATTTGATGGTTTACAGGACGAAGACTCTAATACTCATATAGCTAATTTTATAGAGTTCTGTGATACCTTCAAAATAAATGGCATTTCTGACGATGCCATACGTCTTCAATTATTCCCTTTTTCATTAAGGAATAAAGCCAAACAGTGGCTAAACTCGTTACCATGAGGGCCAATCACTACATGGGAGCAGATGACCGAAAAGTTTTTATTAAAATATTTCCCACTGACCAAAACAGCCAAATTACGGAATGATATCTCTTCTTTTGTGTAGATGGATTTAGAGATGCTATACGATGCATGGGAGAGATACAAGGATCTCTTGAGAAGGTGTCCACACCATGGATTACCCTTGTGGCTACAAGTCCAAACATTCTATAATGGTGTAAACCTCTCAACAAGGCAACTAATCGATTTAGCCATCGGTGGAACCCTAAACAACAAAACTCCTAAAGTAGCATACGAGTTCATTGAAGAGATGTCACTAAATAATTATCAGTGGCAGGAACAAGGACAAAACTGACAAAATCAGTGAGTCTACAATTTAGATGCAATAACCATGCTATCAACACAGATAGAGATGATGAATAAAAAGCTAGATAGTTGGTGTCCTTCACAGGCACATCCAGTCATGTAGTGCGACACAAGTGGAACTGTGGCAAATCATGAGTACCCACCCTACCAACTAGGAGCAGAGAACTAACAGATGAACTATATAGGTAATAATTTCAGATTCAATAATAATCCTTAAAGTAACACTTATAATCTAGGTTGGAGGAACCACCCAAATTTTTCATGGGGAGGCCAAGGAAATCAAGGAAATCAAAGATAGCAACCTCCTCAAAACTTCCAAAATCAGCCTTATCCACAAGAGAACAAACCAACCCTCGAGGAGATGCTAGCAAAATTTTTGGCAGACACAAAGAAACGTATCCAAGAAACTAAAAGAACAATCAAAAGCAATGAGAGCCGAATCGGGGAAATTTCTAATTCAATCAAGGAAGTCACCAATGCAGTCAAACAACTTGCAAAGCTTATGTCAGAACAACCACAAGGATGTCGACCAAGTAACACCGAGATTAACCCTAAGGAGCAAATTCAAACCATCACAGCTCAGGACAATAAGAAGTCAGATGAACCCAATCCGACACCAGAAAATAAGGTAGACGAAGGTAAAGTAGAGGTAACACAAGAGAAGCCAAAATCGGTAATAAAGGAGTTCCAACCTCGCATACCTTATCCCGAAGCATTGAAAAGAGACGATTCAGAAGAACAGTTCGGTAAGTTTCTTAAAGTTTTAATGAAATTACATTTTAACTTACCTCTTCTTGAAGCTCTTTTTCAGATGCCTGACTCGAAGAAATTTTTAAAACAGCTCTTGACGAACAAACACAAAATAGACAAAAAGCACCATGTGGAGTTAAACACAACATGCTCAACAATGTTACAAAATAAACTACCGCAGAAACAAAAAGATCCAGGGAGTTTTACAGTTCCATGTTTAATTGGTAGTTTAACTATTGATAATGCGTTAGCTAATTTAGGGGCAAGTATAAATGTCATGCCTTATACATTGTTTAAACGACTAGGTCTAGGGAAGCCCAAACAAACTATGATGAGTATTCAATTAGCTGATAAAACTGTTAGAATTCCTAGGGGCATTATTAAAGACGTTCTAGTAAAAATCGATAAATTTGTTTTCCAGTAGATTTTGTTGTTTTAGACATTGATGAGGATAATTCAATCCCCTTAATTTTAGGAAGACCTTTTCTAGCAACTACCAAGACTAAAATTGATGTTGCCACAAGCGAACTCATACTTTGTGAATGTGACAAATCAATCCGTCTTCAAGCTCTTGACTCGGCCAGGATAACAATTGATGAAGGTAAGAAAGATAACTCAATTGATAACCAAATTATACAACTTTCATTATAGGAAACACCACAAGAATACAAACTCGAGCTGAATCATGGACCCCAAGCCAACAAAGAAAAGGTACATAAGGAACAAAGCCTTAGGGAAGACAAACTAAAAGAATGGAAGACACACTTTAAAGAAGAGCCAGATCCACACGAAGTAAAACTAGAGGAGCCACCAGAAGAGCATGTAGGGACATCAAATCACTTTAAAATAGGAGACCAAGTACTGTTAGACAAAGCTGATCTCACATCATTTCAACAGACCTGAGGGCAAAGGTAGAAAGTCTTCTTAAGGTACACGATATCTTCCCACACGGAACAGTCGAGGTAAGCAATCCAATATTCGGCAATTTCAAGGTAAACGCTTCTCGACTTCAACTTTGTCACGAAAATAGAATTGTAAGCAGGAGAGAAGATATTCAAACCTTTAAACCTACCTAAAATTTTCAAATACGAGCACAGCCTAGCTTAACACTATAAACAAACGCTTCTCGGGAGGCAACTCGAGCACTAACACTATTTACTTTCAAATTTATTGATTTCTTCTCTTTCCCTCTTTCTTTTCTGAAAATTTAGTTTTAAACTAACACAAAAGTGCAGGTTTCCAAGGCACACGACCTTACACACGGCCGATGTCTGTGGCCGTGTGGACCACCGGAACCACCACATTGACAGAGCAGAGGCCGTGCAATTCAGTCCAACCACCATCCAACGTCACGGATCCAACCACCCTCCCCACGGGCACTGACAAATCAGCACGGCCATGTCCCACGATTGTGTAACACTTCTGACTTGTCGAGCACGGACCAGACACGCCCATGCGTCCCAACCGTGCCAACATACTGACTTCTTCCCAAGGGGCGTGGCTAAGTAAGAAACGAGCGTGGGAGACTTAACACGCCTTAACCCACGGCCGTGCGACGCGGCCATGGTCGACACTAACTACTCAGGCATGGGCATGGCACTTTGACAACAGACGTGGGCGAAGCAGCACGCTCCACACCACGCCCGTGCGAGGCGGCCGTGTGAATCGACACACCCTTGGGCCACGGGCGTGGGAATGTGCCAGGTTTGAAATCATATTTAAACCCCACATCCTTTCCCCTTCTTCCTATCTTCTTTCTTCTTTCTTCTTTCTTTTTCCTTCAAAATTTTCTTTCTTTCTTTAGAAAATTGTCAAGACTCTTGAGCAACACCAAAACTATGCCGAAGAAGCGGAAGAAGGCAAGCATAATCTCCCTATGGGAGACTGATCTACATAAGTTCATGCTGGCCGCTTCATTTAAACACCAAGCCAAGGGTCTTTGATACCATATAGTTTTTATTTTTCTATTCTTTTTTTGCTTCAATTTCCTTCTCTTTGACTATCTTATGCTTAATTTAATTTATTTCAATTTAGTTTCTTAGTGTCAGGTTCGTCAGGCTACTTTGGAATCACGCCACCACAACCACCACCAGTACCTCGGCAGCCTTAGAGGTCACATCCACTGTACGAACCATCCAACAATAAGGACTTAACAGTCCATTTATCTTTTATTTCCAATTTAGTTTATTTTCTATTTTTGTTCTCGTCTTCTTTCTTATCTTCAAATATATACTTAATTTATTTTAAATGTCTTAATAATCCTTGGCTAATTCTCTACGAGCTCCCCAATTTCTTCATCTAGCGCAGAGTTCGTTGGTAGCTACCCCACCAGGACCATAGAAAACGCCACCACCGCCTCCTCCAACTATCTTCTACAACGACCATTGCCAACTCCTGGAGCCATCCAAAATTCAGGAAGTGTCACTCTACCCCTTCTCTTTTGATTTATCCCATTATTGTTATTATTTATCTTTGTACATCGAGGTCAATGTACATCTTAAGTGTGGGGGGTATAAGTGTCAAACTTTTTGCATTATTCTCAAATTCCTGAATTTAGTCTTGGTATTAAGTATTTTTCTCATATTACTAATTAGGATGAAAATTCTATTGATTTATGATTTGTATTTATATGTTTTAGAGTATGTCATAGTTAATTGTGCATTGATGATTAAATTTGAAGGATACTAGAGAATCGAGCATGATAATTCTACTTTTTAAAAATTAAAAATTAATAGGTCGTTGAACTGAATTTGAGTATTACTTTGAAGTTTGAAATTTATAGGGATTGATGTCAAAAACACCCATAAGTTTTGTGAGATTTTGAGCTTTATAGAGCATATATTCTTTTCCTTGCTCACTTTATTGATTATGAGTGTGTCAACTTTGAACTGTTATTCTAGAACTTGCCTTGTTTATACATATTAAGACCACATTTTTTATTTGATATATAGAGATGATAAAGGCACCTAGGATTTAACCCACTTACACTAAAAAGCCTACCTTCACAATTAACCTCTAGTGAACCCCGTTGAATCCTAACAACCCTTTTTATTGGCTTAACCACTAATATTAACCCAAAGACCCTTTGTATTTGTATCACCCTTCCTTTTTGACTACCCTTTAATCGAGGTTTGATTTGATTAAGTTACTGAATTATATTAGTTCAGTAGTTACATTTACCATTTATTATGTAATACCTAGTTTGTTCTTAAAAAAAAATTCAAAGTATATTCAGTATTAAGTTACGTGATTAATTGAGCTCATACGTTTCAATTCCAATTGTTGAAGAAGAACTCGTATTATAGAATTATCAATAATAGTATTATTAGTTTTCAATTGATGTAATCACTCATATTATTACATATTTCTAGTAGGTAATTTGTCAGGTCAAGTCTCGATTCTAACCTTCTAATTCAGCCTGTATCCACACCTTTAACCATAGCCCCATTACAACCCTGATAAAGACCTTTTGATTTGTGTATCATCTCATATACAGTGGTGGAGATTTGATTTTCAGGCAAGCCTATGGGATTAACTTTGCAGGTCCGACTTATAAGTGCTTATTCTTGAATCTTAAACACTTCAAGTGATTTGAGTGAATCTTTTATAAGGATGTCAATCCTTGTAGGTTTTGAATTAAAGGTAATTACTTAGATAAGGGGAGACACCTATGTTTTCGTTTTAATTGTAAGTTGAGAATTTTGCTTGAGGACAAGCAAAAGCTTAAGAGTGGGGGTATTTGACAAACCGTAAAAGTAACATATTTTAATCCCACATTTAGTATGCTTTTGGATAATTTATCCTTGATTTATGTAAAAAGGAGCAATTAATCCTTTCTTTTCATGTCTTACACTCAGGAAAGCACCCAAGGATATAAAGAATGCAAAATAGGCTTAAAACGGACCAGATTGGGCCAACTCACGAAATTGGCACGGCTTGGACTACAAGCCACACGGCCGTGCCTCGGTAATCATCTAGGACATGGCCTCAACCCTGATTTACACGGCCGTGCCCCAACAAACAAGTCCGAACACGGCTTGACCACGACTTACACGGGCTTGTGCCATGGGCGTGCCCCTGCCGCAGGAAAGAGCAATTTCACATGGAATTGGATGCTTGAAGGCAAAGAAACATACTCCTAAGTCCACTTAAAAATCCTAATAGTAATCCTACTTGAAGGAGATACTTAGAAGCCAAGTAAAGCATCTTAAGGCCTATATAAACACCATAAGGCAACTATTCTAGGGTGTCACAGTTTGGTAGAAGCCTTCTTCCAGAGCTTTCATTCAGGGAATTACTCGAAGATAGCAAGTTGATCCATCTCAAGAAGCCGAAGTTCTACTCAAACGGAGGATCTCTCCTTCAATTCCTTCAGGGAGTTTTAGGGATTTCTTATGTTTTGTTTTATCTTTTCTCTTGAGATGTTTTTTTATTTTGTTATAAACTAAACCCTTCAGATACCTGAAGGGGATGAAACCTAGATGAATCTTGTTATTTGATTTTTTTGATTTATATGATAAGTACTTAGTTTGTTCTTAATTATGTTGCTTAATCTAATCTGATGTGCTTAGGTAGAGGAGGAATAGACCCTGCCTAAGAGTAGATATAGCATAATTAAGCAGAGTTGATCGCATGCCTAGAGATAGGGTGACGAGATTTTTCCGAATTAGGGTGAAACCTAATATGGGAGTTCATTGATCGATTTACTACTATTTTAGGGGGTTCTTATAAGCGAATGAGATTTCCACTAATTTACCTAGGGTTAGATGTTATTCGCCTCGAGAGAAGGTTTAATATAGGTTAGGGAGTCCTACAGATCAAGCTAAGTAAAGAAATCATATGGTTTAGGGTTAGATAACAAGTGAAGTCTAGGTGGATTCTTCCTAAGGGTATCGTCATGATCAACTGAGTTTTTCATCAAGTTATTTCCAAATTCATTCTCTTTTATCTTTGTGTCCTTAGCTTAGTCATCGTCAATTTAGTTTAAAACAACTTCACTCTGTTTTTAAGGCTAAATAATAAAAAGAAAGTTAGTATTAGTACTTTTAGTTCCTTTGGGTTCGACAATCCTATCTTGCCTAAGCTATACTACTGTTTGATAGGTACACTTGCCTTTAATTGTTGTCAGAGTTAGTTTCTAGGTTCGATCATTCTCTTTATAAATTTTAAAACTCTAATTTATAGTGAGCAATAAACTCTCTTAGGCCAACACATTTGGCTATATCAACTATGACTTAATCAACTTTAATTACTATCCCTATACATGCCATGACTCACAAGAACTTGAAACCTCATTCCCAATGTCTGCTCAATAGTGTGAAAACATCTCCGACGATCTCCAACCCGAGCTAGTTAAGCTAACCTATAAGAGATAGGAAAAGAAAAGGAGTAAGCAATAATGCTTAGTAAGTTCATATGCAAATATTAATCAATTATTAATATTCATTGATTATACACAACCTCAAGGTATTATAATGAGTTTCACTCAAAAACTCATGGTTACCTAATCAATCATTCATAATGCTTACTCATTTCGTCTCTTACCACGTTCTAACCATATCTCAAGCTTAACTCGCATTCATTAACTTACATCCCTGCACTTAACACCACTTAGTCACATGATACAACACATCATAACTTCTCAATGAATCATTCATACTACCAGTCACTAGGTGGTTTCGCACTTAGCCCACCATCAATGTCTACTAGGGTGGTATCACACATAGCCCACCATTTGTTACTAAACTCGATGGTATCACACACAGCCCATCAGTAACAATTAATAAGGTGGTATCGCACACAGCCCACCGTAATTATACACTCACGGATATTTATCCACATACATCTCCCTATTTTAATTGTTCATCCGGGAACATCCTCACACATTATCATACTTAGATTTCTACAATAATCATTTGCTTTCACGCAATGCATTTATAAATACAACATATGCTATTGGGATGCATCATTTACACATGACCCACTATGGGTTCATCATATACCAAATTCACCTCAATTTAGTTCTAACACATACCTGTACCCTTCATGGTACAACCACATACTTTCTTGTCTTCAACATACCTGTTGAATCACTAAAATTGTTAAATAACACTTTTGAATCTCATACATATAATTTCACATCGGCATCATGCCCCCGATAGGGTCTTACATGAAATATCATATCGATGCCATGTCCCTGACATAGTCGTATTCAATAACTCACACCGAGGCCATATTCCAAATATGGTCTTATACGGGACCTTTAATTACCATCGTATCATGCCATTGCATTCCCACTAGTATTAGATTCAATTAAGACTTTCATTTCTTGACATCCTGTCATAACGTATTTAACATATACATGGAGGAAAAAAAACCATAAAACATTGAAATATTAAATACTTCCCTTAGAGTTGCATAATTAGCACATGAACTTACCTCGATATCAAAAAGGCTAGAAAGGGACCTATTTGCCCACATTTCTCTTTTCTCCTATTCTAGGTCCAAATTTCGTTCTCTTTGATCTAGAAAAAAATTTACTCATTCAATCACTTTATAATCAATCTACACTTAGGCAAAAATGACTATTTTGCCCTTATACTTGGAAAAATTATGATTTTTCCCTTAGGCTCATAAGTCACTTTTCATCACATTTTCTTATTAAACAAGCCTAGCTGAACATTTAATCCTCTTGCAGCTATCCACAATTCCAATTATTTCATGCATTAATGAACAAACTACAACATTTGCATATTAGTCCAAATTAGGTGTTTTCGTGACAGCACCTTTCACAATCTCATCTTCCTAATAATCATTTTCTTCCATAAAAACTCAGAAACCAACATAAACTCTCTATTGGCAAGTCTCTAGACTTTCAACTATATTTCAAAGTAGTCCCCCTCATTAGCTAGCTTAAGCTTTGGGGACTCCAAAAGTACAAAAATTATCAATTAACACCACCAAAATCACTTCCTTGTAGAGATAAGGGGTTGTTGAAAATTTGAGCTTCAAAAACCCTATTTTTGCTTGAGAATTTCGGTGGAGGAGAAATGGGAGAAAGATGATATCTTTCTTTTTCTATTTTTCCTCTTTTTTAATTCTTTAATCACCTACTGCTACCAACTTTAACTAAATTAGGCTCCTTGTCCCCCCTATGGCCGAGTAGTGCATTTAAAGAGGTCTAATTGCACATTTGGAGCCTCTAATTAATATTCTATAGCTATTTGTCACCTCTAGCAAATAAAATAGAACTTTCACACTTTATACAATTTAGTCTTTTTTCGCGATTAAGCATGAAATCGCTAAAATTTAAGCACTAAAATTTTCACGCACCCTTATAATCATGTTATAGCACATAAAATAACATGAAAATAATCTCTCTAACCTCGTATTAGTGATCCCGAGATCATTCTTTCGACTAGCCCCTAAATCGGGCTATTACAATATGGCTAGATATATGGTTGAATTATGAATGGTTATTTATGTCCCATGATATTAGTTTTGCTATAGCTTGATAGTAAATGAAATGGTCATATGAATGGTAGGTTTATTGATGAATGACTAGCACATTATTGATGGTAAATTTGTGATGGATTTGTATTGAAGTGCTTGTGGTTATGTTGAGTTAAATAGCTATTAATTTGGTATGATTGATAGGCTCCTAATTGAGTAGATATGGTGTACAATTTGATGTGTTTTGGTTGCCAAATGTGTAAAGTATGATGCTTGAATGTGTATGGAAGAATGACCCAAGTGTGGGTGGCATATTGGCCTTGCAAATGGCCTATATTTGCCTACACGGTTGAGCACACAGCGAGTGGCTCGATCGTGTCCCTCGTGGTTTTATTCCAAAATAAGTCAGGCTCGACCATGGGCTAGATACATGGGCGTGTGATTGGCCGTGTTGTGCAAGTCAGGCTCGACCACGGGTGAGACACACGAGCATGTCTGAGGCCGTGGGAGGCACACGGCCTGTCCACACAGGCGTGTGACCTTTGTAACTTAGAATTTTTTTAAATTCTTGATAACTTCCGTATGTGTTCGGTTTAGTCCTGGCCCTATCCTAAAGCATGTTTAAGGTCTCTTTGACCTATTCTAGGGACACTTTGATGCGATTTGTCAGATTAAATTATGAATTGTCCATAAATATTTTTATTGTCTGGTAATGCCTCTTAACCCTGAACAGGCGATGGTTACGGGTTAGGGATGTTATAGACTCACAGGTAAATTCTTACTAAACTCTAAATTCGTGCACACATATGAATGAGTGGATCTCGGATCAATCAAAGTAATAATATCAGTATCAAAAATAAAGAAAGTTACGGTAATAACATCTGGCACAGAAGCATCCTCTCGTGTGCGAATAGTGTAAGCCTTAGTTGGTGCTCGTTCCTTAGATCTTACAGTAGAATCATTTATTACACCACGGCTACCACTTACATTTCTAGGATTACGAGGTGGTCTACCTCTTGTAGTAGTGTTGCTCGGACTCATGGTTTGAACTTTCTCTTTCTTGAATTCTCTGGACAATCTCTAAGGAACCACACCTAAAACACACTCCATTCTTTAATGGACACTTGTCATAATGTGGTTTCTTACAATTTTTGCACTTAAGCCAAACATCCGTGACACTATACACACTTGCTACAAATGTAGCTTGTGGTTTTGGACTAGAGCGTCGAGTACCTCTATCTCTACCAAAATAACCCACAGTAGCTGTAAAACGATTGTGATATTCTTTTTATTTATTTAATATTGACTGATATGACTTTCCAGTCAATCTCTTTCTCAAGTCTCTAGCTTCAAAATCAACACATCTTTTCTCTTTACTCGGTTCCTCGACTTTAAGTGCTCGATCAACCAATACAACAAATTCTTTTAGCTCAGGAATTCTAACCAGAAGCTTTGTCTTCGTTGAAACCTTCTTCAAACCTCTTACATATAGTAGTCTCGATCGGAATACATTCCTATGCATATTTGCTCAATCTAACAAATTCCCGCTCATGCTCTAGTGCAGACATATGACCCTATTTGAATTCGAGAAATTCTTTACGTTTCTGATCCAAAAATCTCTGACTAATATATTTCTTTCATTACTCAACTTGGAAAAATTCTCAGGTGATCCGCTCTCTCGGACAAAAAAATCAACGTGTTCCACCACTGGTAAGCTGAATCTTTCAATAACGATACTGTGCATTTAATGCACTCGACCGGTGAGTAGGATAACTCATCAAAAGCCCTGATTGTATTCTCTAACCAAAATTTAGCTCTCTCGGGATCACCTTCAGCAATAACTTAGAATTTTTCAGTCCCATACTTACGAATCTTATTGACAGGTGACTTACTAATTCGGATTGGTTCCAAACCATGAGGAATAACGAGAATCAGTTGGGGAGCAAAAAAGGGTGGAGGTTGTTGAGCAGCTGGGTTCGTCCTTACAAACATGATAAACCATTCATTCATCATCTAGAAGAAGGCTTCTTTAGCCTCTCCTCCCTAGCCCTTAGATACAGGCCTTGTATCACTCGATGCTACTCCGTGAACGGAGGCTTAAGCGTTGCTCTCTACTTCATTGAGTCAGCTCGGTTGATGTCATTGCCATATGAAAACATGTTTCAAACAGTCAGGAGATATCACACTATCACAAGTTATATAATGGCATGTCTAGCTAGACTCATACACAATATGTTTAGTCTGAGAATAGATTAAACCGTAGCTCTGATACTAATAAATGTAACACCCTTAACTCGTATATGTCACCAGAACAGGGTTACAGAGTATTACCAGAGTTTACAAATCAAACAGATAGAAATTTTAAACATTTCATATTATAGAAATAAACATATTAAAACCAAGTCAAAGCATACATATTATACAAGCCTTCGAGGCCCAAAATACGTGTTAGAAACAAGTCGAGACTAAATCAGAAACTCAAAGAATTTTTCAGAAAATAGTAAAAATTTTCAACACTGTAGGGGTAACACGGCCGTGTCCTAGCTCGTGCTCATGCCCGTATAACTCTCTGACTTGGTCAAACAGCCAAGCCACACGCCTGTGTTAGACCATATACCCTTCGAAATAACCTCACATGCTCGTGTGCGGGCGTTGTGCTAAGCTGTATAACAACCTAACTTGCAACCCTTTTAAAGCTACAAAAGACACACTGCCATGTCACCTGGCCGTGTGCCACACACGGCTGAGACACATGCCCGTGTATCTGCCAGTGTGGACGAAAATAGGCCATTTTACAAGCCATTTTTGTCACCCAAACTAGCATTTACCTACAAGCACTTTTTCATATATAACCAAGCCATAATAAGTCATCCAAATCAATCATAAACAAGATATATACATATGGTAAAGTTTCATACAACCAATATGTTCTTAGGCACCATAAATGACAACATGTAAATATGTTCAATCATGCACTTTATTTGTCCAAAATACCCGACTAACTTATAGGCACATTAGTAACAATACATGACATTTGGTTACCTTACCAAATCATGGCAAATGGTACCAAATAACCACTCAATCACTAACCTTAACATACATATATGTCTTCTATATCAAAATACCAATTCACAACAAGTTATAAGAAATCTATAATATACACATTCAACTATTATTTCCCCTTCCATCGTTTAAACATATTAAGCAAATTATCAACCATATTAAGTCTAATATTTACATGCCAAAACTAAGCTCATAACATCATTAAGTGCCAAATCACAAGCCAAACCAAATGGCCATATTCACAACAAAACATATAGGCCAACATTAGCCAAAATACCTATAAATGCTTTTATAACCAAAATTAAATATCCAAAAGTACCAAAAGAGTTGGTGGGTAGTGTGATATAGCTTGAACAAGCTTCCAACCCAAACGAGATTCCAATTTACTATAAAACACGAAAAAATAACACAGGGTAAGCATTTAAGCTTAGTAAGTTCTTATAACTTAGAATTTAACTTACCATCTGATCAAGTAATAGGTAAGTAGCAAAGCATAACCCAACACATTTTGGCCAAATGCCTAAGCACATATACACCAACCATATTAGCAATGTAAATACATATATGAACCAATAATCATGGATGTGCTCAGCAATTAATCAAATTCCATATACATGTATCATCCATTTCATATATCTATATATCATGTAACATCATTTCCATGTATTTCATCTGTATTACAATAATAGTTCGTATCGAACTCATATCATTTCATATCAGAACATTGCTCGTTAAACCGTTTAGAATACTATTGGATACCCGGGATAGCTCATACATAGTGTGCTAGCTCATATAAATGTAATCCATCAATTCATGTACAAGTATGCTCATACGAGCTGTGAATTGGTATACTCATTTGATTCATAGATCGATATGCTCTCATGAGCTATGGAGTGTCCGTAACACATGTAAGATCTTAGTCAAATTGATAACCCTAATGACATGTCATTTGTATCTTATGGATTCCTATGGTTCAAATGGGGCTCAGAAATCGTCGTATGTCGTGGGATATGCACTCGCTAATTATATATAACAAATCATAACATTTATATATTTCAATTAAAAACATATAAACACAATTTAATTACACAAAATTACCTCGACGAGTATACGTAGATATGAAGGCGATTAGTCCGAGACTTTCTCTTTACCCCGATCTAACTTCGTACGAGGTCTAACTGGATCTATATGAATAAATTTAACTCAATTCAACTTATAGTTCATTCACTTTAATCCAAAACAAATTTTTGGCAAAATTGTCATTTTCCCTATACTTTTAATTTTTTTTTGCATTTTAGTCCCTAGGCTCGAAAAATGAAATTCATGCAATTTTACCCCTACCCAAGCCTAAACGATTATTATACAAGCTTATAACAGCCCACATATTTCATAAATTCACAAATTATACCATGAATTTATCACATTTTTCAAAATTTAACCCCTACTTGACAATTTCATCAAAATTCCCTTAACAAAAGTTCTTTACATAACAACAACTAGCCATTTTCTTCCATAAAACATCAACACACATACACATACATCAATGGTAAGTCCCTAATTGTTTAACAGTTTCACAAATTAGTCCTCGGGCTAGGTAGATTAAGCTATAATGATCCCGAAAACATAGAAATCATTAAAAACGGGACAAAAATCACTTACCTAAGAGCACGATAAAGTTACCGAAAGCTTAAGAACAAAAACAGCTTCCCCAAACCTAATTTTGGTTATTGATGATGAATAAAAGATGATAACATGTTTTATTTAATTAGTTTTTCATCATTATTTACTTATTTACTTAATTAACCTTAAAAATTAATCAAATTTACACAAATGCCAAGCCATGCTCATCAATTAACACCATTAATGGTGTATTTACCATATAAGGACTTCCAAGATAAAGTTCTATAGCTATTTAATACCTTTAACTATTAGAACTCAACTTTTGCACTTAACGCGATTTAATCATTTTTATCAAATTGACTATGTAAATGGTAAAATTTCTTAACGAAAATTTTATATGATATTACTATCATAATGTATGAAATAAAATAATAATAAAATAAATTTTTTGACTTTGGATTTGTGGTCCTCAAAACCACTGTTTCAATTTCATTGAAAACGGGTTGTTACACATGTAATGCCAATGAAACAATATCATTTACCCATGTCTTGGGCTATGAATTCCACTACTGTAAATGACACTATATATTGTATAAGTCACACACCAAATGCATCGACTTTCAATTCCTTATCTATTTGAACTCAAGCTTTTACTTATATCAAAGTGTACAAGTCACACATACATAGTCCTTCGTCCACTCAAGATTTAGGTATGCCATGCTATGAATGTCACAAGTGAATAAATTCATAAATGGATTTAGGATCTATTCTTCTTGGGTCCAATTGGATGTATTGTATTCTATTCAATTACATATATGTCTCTATCTTCTGGGAGTCATTCAGTTTGATGCCTAAGACAAAGCATCTCCCCAATTGGACTTGATCGGCGACATATTAGTCTTTCAATCGGTTTTCTCATTTTTTATTGGACTAATATTAGTCTTTCAATCAGTTTGCTCATTTTTATTAGACTATGTAAATATTTGGTTCGTCTACTAGTACAAGTTTTCTTTTCGTATTACGATCCAATCACGTAATACCGCTTAGTATTAGTTTAAACATTAGGCAACCAGTGAACAACATTTTCTTTCATTTTGCTTTGTGTGAAAAAACCATATGAGAACAATCATATAATGTATATTAATGTAATAAATGAATTTGTTTTATGAATCAATCAATTCGAAAAAAATTACAAGTTTACAAACAAATATACTAAATTCAGGGCACCAGATCCAACAGTTCCAATATCTTGTCTATGTATGAAGCTTTTGATAATTCTATCACTTTGTTCTTTCAATCCTTTAGGATTCGAATTCCTAGAACAAAATTAGCTTCTCCCTAGTCCTTCATTCTAAACTATTGAGTTAACTACCATTTAACTGATAACAATGTCCCTACATCATTTTTAATTAGTAAAATGTCATCGACATATAGAATGATAAAGACCACCTTTCCATCCCCAATATGTTTATAAATATAAGGTTCATCTACATTTTTCTCAATTACAAAATTTTTTATCGTTTAATCAAACCTTTGATTCCATGAGCGGGATGATTGCTTAAGTCTATATATAGATCTATGTAGTTTGCAAAATTTATACTTGTTTCTTTTAACTATATATCCGTGGGTTTCATCATGTTGGATCTGGTGCCATATGTGTAGTATTTTCGTCTATATACACTTGTAATTTTTTTGAACAGATTGGTTAAAAAAATAATTCATGGATTGCATTAATATACTTTGTATAATTGTCCTCATGTGGTTTTTGTACACAAAGAAAAATAGAAGCAAATGTTGTTCGATTGTTATCTAATGTTTAAACTAATACTAAGTGGTATTATATTTTCGGATCGTAACACAAAAAGACAACTTATATTAGTAGACAAACTAAAACATGTCCTTAGTCTAATCAGAAATGAGCAGACCGATTGAAAGAATAATATGGCATGTATCAAGTCCAATTGAGGAAGATGACTCCAAGAAGATAGAGACATATAATTGACTAACTGGCAGATAGAACATCTAACTAGACCCAAGAAAAATAGATCCTGAATTCATTTATGAATTAATTCACTTGTGACGTTCATAGTGTGACATACCAAAATCTTAAGTGGGTGAAAAACTATGTATGCGTGACTTGTATACTTTGATGTAAGTAAAAGCTTGAGTTCGAATAGATAAGGAATCAAAAGTTGGTGCGTTGAGTGTATGACTTTTGCAATATGTAGTGCCATCCACAAAAGTGGAATTCATAGCCCAAGACATGGGTAAATGATATCCTCTCATTGGCATTACATGGTTGATGAAAAGTAAACATGATCATAGGTCATTCGCCTTTGTGATGAATGACTTGATTACTAGTTGATAGTAATTGACTTTTCATGAAGGAAGATGTAATGGTTACCATGAGATAAAATAGGATCATATTCGAAAAATAAACATTACCTCAAAGAGATTAAGGATATCCTATGAGAGTAACACTCTTATGGCAAGCACTACACCAAAACAGACTTTTAGCGGCGTTTTTAGTGGCGTTTCAAAGAAAAATGCCGCAAATATTATACATTAGCGGCGTTTGAAGGAAAACGCCGCCAAAAAATGAGCAATAGCGGTGTTTATTTATCAAACGCCGCTAAAAATGAGCAATAGTGGCATTTATTTACAAAACACCGCTAAAAGTCTGGGTATTAGCGGCGCTTTTGGAAAAACGCCACTAAAGGTCTGGGCATTAGCGGCGCTTTTGGAAAAACGCCGCTAAAAGTCTGGCATTAGCGCGCTGGACAAACGCCGCTAAAATCTCAGCATTAGCGGCGCTTTTGGACAAACACCGCTAAAGTTGGGCATTAGCGCGCTTTGTGAAAACGCTAAAATCTGGCATTAGCGGCGCTTTTGGAAAAACGCCGCTAAAAGTCTGGGCATTAGCGGCGCTTGTGAAAACGCCGCTAAAAGTCTGGGCATTAGCGGCGCTTTTGGAAAAACGCCGCTAAAAGTCTGGGCATTAGCGGCGCTTTTGGGAAAACGCCGCTAAAAGTCTGGGCATTAGCGGCGCTTTTGGAAAAACGCCGTAAATAATTTTAAAGTTTTTTTGGATATATGACTGATTGTTTTTAAATTTATATATTAAATAATTTCTTATATAATTGTAAAAGAGATAACATTAATTTTAATACATTAAAATTATGATTCTAGTTTAAATTATTTAAGAGAAAAATATTTGTTAAAAATGAAAAAAATATTAAATAATTTCTTATATAATCGTAAAAGAGATAGTATTAATTTTAAAATATTGAATATTAATTCTCATGATTATTTGGGGTTATGGTTTAACATATATAGTTTAGGGTGTAAGGTTTAGGAGTTACTGTTTTAATGTTTAGGGATTATAGTTTATGATTTGCGGTTTAAGGTTGTCCTAGGGTTTTATGGATTAAAAGTTAGGGTTAATGGGTTTAAAGGTAAATGGTTAAGGGTTTGGGGTTAATATTTTAAGGGTTAGGGGTTTGAGGTTTTGAGGGAAATTAATGGTTAATAGGTTAGGGTTTTAGGTTTATAGTTATAGGTTTAAGGTTAGGGGTTTAGGGGAAAATGATTAATGTGTTAGGTTTTTGAGTTTAGGGTTTATGATTTAAGTGTAGAATTTTAAGGTTTAGGGTTTAGGTTTAATTTACATTTAGTGTTTAATTTTTGCCTTAGTGTTAAAGGTTTAGCATTTAGTGTGTAAGGTGTGGGTCGTAAGGTTTGGGGTTAATATTTATATATAGTTTAGGGTTTTAGTTGTTTAGAGTTTTGATTTAAGGTTTAGTATTTATGCTTTTAGGGTTTATATGTCTATAAGGGTTTATGATTTAAGATTTTGTGGTTTATGGTATTTTAGGGTTTAGAGTTTATAAAGGTTTATAGTTTAGGGTTTTAGGGTTTATAATGTTTTAGGGTTTAGATTTTGGGGTTACGTATTTAAGGTTTTATAGGTTTTAAGGGTTTAGGGGTTGACTTAGGGTCTGGATTTAAACAAACTAGTGTTGTACATTCTGATCCATCATCCAAGTGGCCATCATGTATTATTTTCAAAAACTCATGCAGTACTCTTTCATCCTCTTCGATCTATTATTATTTATCTAATTTTATATTAATTAATTAATATAAAATTTATTTGTAATTTACTTTTTAAAATATCCAAAAATTAATGATGTAGAAAATTTAGAACCAATAACATTAAAAATAAATGTTAAAATGAAAAATTAAAATACTATTATTTAAAATACTTTTTAAATTTTTTTTCGTATATGAGTAATTGTTTTTAATTTATATATTAAATAACTTTAAATTTTAAAAATTTCAAAATTTATCTAATTTTTTAAATATTACTTAAACTTTAAAATAAAGAAAAATTTTGATTAAATCTTTAAAATATATTAGTATCAAGAATATTAGCGGCATTTTTAATTAAAACGCCTAAAAGGTAAGAATAATTGCGCTTTTCAAAAACGCCGCAAATAATCATTTTATTTTAGTTAAAAACAATACAGTATTGTTAGCGTTTATCAAAAATTGCTTAACGCTTCGTTTCCCCATTTTTGATTTCCAAATCACTAACTCTCATCTCTTTGCTCTTCCTATTCTCATCTCTGTTTTCAACAGTTGTGGTCTCAGACCTTCTATTCCTTTTCTTTTGCTTTGATTTCCAATCTCTTCCTTTTTACAAGAAAAGAAAAGTCGCACCTTTATTTTGTTTTTTCTTGAATCCCTTCTCTTTTATCTTCTTTTATTCGAAAAAAAAAACACATTTGTTCTTGTTCATTTCATCTTTGAGCAGAAATCCCTAAGTGTTCAATTTGTTTTCTGCCAAAAAATATCCTGAGACTCATGGTTTTTTAAATAGGTTATATTTTTCTATATAATCTCATTTTTATGAATCTAGATTTTTACCCAAACCAATTTTTTGCTTTATTCCCCCGTGAAAGCCGAACATCCCTTTCCCTTTTCCTTTAGCTGTTCGCCGGCAAAGTTTTATCAGCTATTTCCATCAGCTTTCCGTTTTCACTGCTCATCCTACGCCACTAGATCCACCACCTCTTCCGTCGTGGTAATCATCCTCCTCCATCGGGAACATTGGTACTCATGACCCAGTTTGTCTTCTATCTCTCTCCACCTCCCTCATAACAAATCTCGGCACCTCATCCACAAGGTAAATCATTTCCCCTTTTTAGTCCCTCTCAGTAGCCATAATGTGTGACGATTCATTTCCTCCTAAGCGGTGTATAGAAACTTGCGCCTATGGAAAGCCTCCCTTAACCTCTCAGATATCTTTGATAATAGCCCCAATAACCGAATCATCTTTCCCCAAATGGAAAGTCTCCATTTGCATCTTGAATCACTACCTGAGCCCCAACTTATTATTACTATACCTCTGCTAGCATCAACATTAAGCTTTAAAAATCCATGCCATGGCTTTTCCTATTTCTTTGAGCTTCAATAAGTTTAATGGGTTATCAAAGATTGATGTTGCTGTTTCTTCCTTGGATGTTGGAATGGTCAATTTGATGGTGTGGCATTGCACGATCCCTGGAAAAGCAGGAGTAAGTTGAAGAACTTCTATTTAATTTTCGTATTTTTCTTTTTCATTATCGTCGATAAAGTTTAATGGATTCTGCTTGTTGAGTTTGGTTCAGTCAATTATTTTCTTATTTCTTTGGACGTGAATCTTTGTTGTCTTTGTTTATAGATTTTAAGATTTTAGGGTTCGTTTTTTCATTTTGGTCTTAGGGAGGTTTTCTTCCTTTAAAGAGAGAGGGCGCTGCTGATTGATGTAAATGAACCCAAGTTTTATGTGATTTTATTGGGTTAAAACATGGACTAGCAAAGATATTGATAATTCTGGATTAAATTGAGTCTTGTGTTTTCCATATAGGATAATAGGAATATTTCTTTCTATTATGGCATATGGTATATGCATGGTTTGTATGACTAGCTCGCATTCGTAATGCCGAGCCTAAATAAGTTTTTCATATATTTGTGGGTTACATCATATGTTATTTTCTTTTTGTTTTTTCCAAGAATTTTAGGAAAATGGTGATTGATGGTAAACATGGATGGATATTGAAGTCGTGTAGTCGACAATTTAATATGGTTTTCTTTTTCTTTTGGGTACATAAAAGGAGAAGGAATAATGGATTTTAGGCTTTTAGAAAGTGAGTTTTCCTTATATTTAAACAATCTTCTATTGATGGTCGGATGTTCTTGTATGTAGATTTTTTTTTACTAGTCGACTTTACATGATTTTATCGATCATGTTGTGAACAAGGACTTGTGGATCTGGAAGCTCGGCAATATATTAGTTGTTTCTCGATTCTCACAACTTGGTACTTGTTATCCTCATTTTAATGGGTTATAGAATGGTTATGTGGCATTCGTGGCCCCGAGACAAGAGTTCTGTTATCATTAGGTGTTTTAACTAATTGCTATCATTTTTAATTCTCCGCTCTTCCCTCTTGTCTAAAGTCATATGAGTATCTTAGCTATTCTTACATTTCTCCTTCCTTTCTGCTTCAGCAGTTCTAATGGTTGTCAAGCTCTAGCTTTCTTTCTCTTTTCTTTGCTTTAGTACACAAGCATACAGAGGCATGTTTTAACTGAACTGCATATCATGACAGTCCATTTTGTCTATCATTTTTGACTATTTTTATTTGGTTGTTCACCAACATAGATCGAAGTTCTTTTCCTTTGTTAGTTATTCAGTAATTAACCTGGTGTGGGGTGTTGGTTAGTATTAGGTTGCATTCATCATTGTTATTTTGTGTTAATGTAGATTTATTTGCGTTATTGACCATTATTGTATTTTCCTGAAATTCATCTGATTGTGATAAAAATACGTATTTTTATTGTCTCTTAACCTTGGAAAGCGGATCACCATTTAAAGCATGGGTATTTCTAGATATTACCAGGAGAAAGATTTTGGGATTTAGTAGCTCACTGCTTGCTTCTTAAGGCATCAACAATTTCAACAAGTAGCATGGCACTTCAAATAGCCTTTTCTAGAATTTTAAGTCTTGAGGTTTTTGACTATTTATATGTTGCAGACAGATTGAGCACTAAGAAGTTTGTGCTGTAAGTTTTAGATTTTCTTTACAGCATTGGTGGTTGTTATTTAACTTGAAGAGTGACAGCTTTGTAGTATTGGTTTTGATCATGTAATGATATTGCACCTCTGAAATTTTGGTTGTTGGTTTCCTTATTTGCCTTGTATATTAATTTCTTGAATGATGTCTGCAACTTTTATTCAATTCCTCTCAATATTATTTCTGCCCAACTCGTTTTATCTATCTGTCCTTACTATTCAGATCTAAGTTTTTGTTCTTTATATTGGCAAGCTTGAAGGTGCGATGTTTGGATGCTTGTAATTATATCTGGAGCATTTATTAAAGTCATCAAAATGCTTCTTTTTCTTAAAAAAAATCATGTTTAGAAAGTCAAATATTTGATTAAAAGGACTCATGAGAGTGTTGTGTCAATATATAGAGAGTAGTATTTAAAGAAAGTGTGCATGTTTGAATAGTTGTAGCTGTGTTTCTTTTAATGTTTGGATAGCTTAACTCCTTGCATCATCTGTGTTACAGACTGATTGGGAGGGTGGGTACTTCCCGCTCACGCTCCATTTCAGCGAAGATTATCCCAGCAAGCCTCCAAAGTGTAAATTTCCCCAGGGCTTTTTCCACCCAAATGTTTATCCATCTGCATCTTGTTTGCCTTTCAATTCTAGTTTGTTGGAATGTTTTTGCTATATTGTCTTTAGTTGCTTGCACTGCGCGTTTTCCTATCTCAGACAGCCGGACTTGCTACTAGTCTTTGGAAGTCCATATTGGTATCTGGGTAGGCACTTGGCGAATACACTGTATTTGCATGTCTCCTATGAGAAGGTGGTTTAGAAGTGTTTTCTCACGGCTATGAGAAGCTTGGCTTCGTACGCAGGTTTGCATTCTTCCCATATCTGGTTGTTAGCATGGTTATATCTTTTGTGGTTGTAGTGTTGCATGTTTATTATCGCTTCCATTGTTGCATGAATTTATTTTAACTCATTATGGTTGAAATAAACAATTTTTGTTAAATGAAATTAGTGTTGGAATATTCTTGTAATTAATTTTTGTGGGAACAGTGCAAGTGATTTTCCGTAACTTTTATATGTTTAAAATTCAGTGATTAGTCCAAGGTAAAAAAATGAAGTTCCTTGATGCTCAATGAAGTGTGAAGCATATGATTCTTTGATGCAAGTAAAATTTGAGAAATTTTATCCAAGCCCTTAGAAATTTTATTTGTGTAGCTCAACTTGTTCCTTACAAGGAAGAAAACAAAGTCATCTCAGATACCCGTGGTTGTGGTCGTAAGTTCTAACATTGTTGTGAAGTGATTTTAATGCTTTCTTTCTTCTTCAACTTGTGATGAGTGGGTGGAGTTGTAATAAAATCTTATTCGGTCATGCCTCTGTGTGGTTTCGAAGTTATGTATTCCATTACTGATTTCATTTTAACATTTGAGTTGCGGTTGTCAGCTTAGAATCTCCGAACTTGGGGCTTTCATCCGAATGTCTTGTATTTTTCTTTTGATAGGAAGAGTTAGTGTCCGTCACTTTTAATATGGACAAAATTAAGAACAGCTTTTGAATGTTGGAGACTTAAAATCTTATTCGAGGAAGGGTCTATTTTGTTTATGGATCATCTTAAGAAATACCATAATAAAGGGGGAAGTTATGATTTTACCATATCCAATTGTCTCGATCAAGAATTATAGAGCTGTTGTAAGTTTTTTTTCTTAGGACAAAAACATTTTCGATGTTTCTTTAGACCATAATTTTATTTGATATTGTTTTGCATCCCTCCTACTATAGGCTTAATTTACATTTCTAAGATTTGCTTTTGCATGGTATTGATAGATTTTGCATTTGAACTTGACCACTCGCAGTTGCTATAATTAAATGTTAGTATTAACTGTGCCTATCCAATGAATGAGTTGTATTTAAAAGATATGATTAGAAAAGCATTTTTTGGGAATTTGGAGAACTCATCTTGTAAAATGCCGTTGCTCCCTTTATTGTGGAGCTTTGATTTTATTTAAATATTTTGTTTTATTCACTCATTATTGAAGTATCTATTTATAGCTACTTAGAATAACCATTGGAAAAGTTTCATTGATGATATAGACATTTTTTAAATTTATTGGGCATGTTTAATAGGTGATGACTTTCCAACTACAAAATTATATAGACGTCAGAGTGATGGATATCTTAAGCTGCCAAGAGGTTAGTATTGTTCTTTTAGGTTCACAAACAATAAAGTAATTGAACTTTAGTTAAAGAATCTTTGATCTTAGCCAAGTTGTTTATTTTTTTTTTGTAAGTTCATTGATTTATTTTGTTTCTTTACATTTTCTTTTGTCAAGTATGAGTCACTGGCATGGTGACAAAGAAGCAGAAATTTTGCGTCTTCAATACTTGGAGAATGAAAAGTGATATGAAGAGTTGAAGAAATCCATCCTTGGTGAGGAATCTGAGGATGAAAAGGGTTCAGATGCAGGTTCAAGTGATTTGCTAAAGTGATATGAAGAGTTGAAGAAATCCATCCTTGCTTCTTTTTTTAAAATTCTTGTTGAATATTGTTTGCTATCGATTTCCTTTTTTTGGTTTAAATGTTATGGGCTGAAAAATGTTTAATTTTTATTATTTTTTCCTTAAATATTTTTATAATATTTTAATATTTATAATATTTTAATTTTATTCTTTTTTATAATATTTTAATTTTTTTTAATTTTCATGACTTTTAGCGCTTTTTCTTAAAAGCGCTAAAATTCCATACATTTTTGCGTTTTTCTTAAAAGCCGCTAAAATCATTACCTTTAGCGGCATTTTTTTTAAAAGCCGCTTAAAGCTCCCTACCTTTAGCTTTTTTCAAAAGCCGCTAAAACTCCCTACCTTTAGAGCGTTTTTCAAAAAGCCGCTAAAACCCCTACCTTTAGTGGCGTTTTCCTAAAAAGCTAAAGCCCCTACCTTTAGCGGCGTTTTCCTAAAAAATGCCGCTAAAAGCCCCTACCTTTAGCGGCGTTTTCCTTAAAAGCGCCGCTAAAAGCCCCTACCTTTAGCGACGTTTTTTCACAACAAACGCCACTAAATTTTGCGGCGCTTGCTTTAGCGGCGGTTTTTGCGGTGCTTTTGAAAGCGCCGCAAATACTATTAGTGGCACTTAAAAATGCCTCTAAAAGCCCAAAAAAAACACCACTAAAAGTCTGTTTTGGTGTAGTGAAGGTCATTAGATGAGCACTGATTGAGTTTCTCTTATAATGAGATGTTATTAGGGAGAGCTTAGTCATGATACTATAGTGGAATGACTTTATGACTAAATGAGTTTATAATTACTAGGAGAAAGTTGGAACTTAATTATAAATCATTTGAGCCCTAATCACATATGACCAATCAGTCCCTCCGCTAGCTCGTTGAAACTAGAAATAAATTGCATGTTGAATCAAATAAACAAAAATGAATAGAAATGGTGAAAATAGAGAAATGGAAAACATTTGGAAATGATTATGGTTTTCTCCAAAAATGAAAATAGAAATGAAGAAATGGGAAACATTTGGAAATGATTATGGTTTTCTCCAAAATGAAAATAGAGAAGTGGAATCATTTGGAAATGAATGCGGATTTTTCCTAAATGAAAATGACCTGGAAATGAATTTATTTTTTTCAAATTAAATGAAGTTCAAAAATGGAAATAAATCATTTGGTCATAGTAAACCCCGTTGAATGAAGAAATATTAAATCTTTTTTCCATAGATTTTTTTATGGTAAAGTCATCATGATTTTAACAGAATTAGAATTAGGTTGAGAAGATTATTTAATTGGAAATATATTGAGATGTTTATTTTGGGAAATAGAAAAAAAATATCAGGCTGGATCAAATTCTAAAGTATTGGGTTAAAAGTCTAGAATGTAACACCCCAAACCCGGCCTAGAAGTTAGGCCCGAATCTGGTGTGTCACAATGAAGAAAACGCATAAAGGATCTTGTGATTCGTAATAAAATAGGTGTAATTGAAGAAAACAAGTTTGTTTAGAAATATTTGATAAAAATACTACTAATCTTTGAAAAGCTGATTGAAGAATTGATATTTGAACTAGTGATTTTTTAAAACCGTAACTTTTGAAAATGCCGTTGATAATTTGAAAGAAAGTCCGAGTTAAATCATTTGTAAAAGTTTATTTATAAAATCCACTTATTAATCAATTTGGAAAATCGTTAATTATGCTTTTAGAAAATTCCCCTTTAAAATAAACCAACAAAATAATAAATACGTCAAGCATAAAACAAAATAATATAATCCAACGGCCTTATTACAACATAAAAACCCAAATAGTAAAAATAACGAAATAGAGCAGAAAAGTAATTTACTAAAGTTTGAAATATCTATTTCCGAAGTATGGCCTCCACCAAGTCATCCATGGGCCCAAGTCCTCGTCACTGAGATTTACCTACAAGGATTAAGAAAGAAGGGGGTGAGTTACAAGAACTCAGTGTATAACCCCTTACCGTCATCCACTGGGCCTGAGCCCATTTATCAATATCTTGGGCTTGAACCCATTTACATAATCTTGGGCCTAAGCCCACTTTCATGTAATAAATAAATGATATGAATGCAACCCATCCCATCCATCCAATCTCTCCACCCGTACCAACCAATCTCTCCTGTGGGGATCAAGTCAACCCACCCCGCCAGTCTCTCCACCCGTACCAACCAATCTCTCTTGTGGGGATCAAGTCAACCCAACCATCCAGTCTCTCTAATTTGCAGTCAAGCTGCCATTTATAATATTTATGGCTGAGCCACCTGAATCATATATGGTAATATAATCGGCATACAGCCTTATTCACGATGGCACAAAGCCATATTTAAATTGGCACATAGCCATTATCAGAATTTGTGGCAATGCCACCGGTCTACTCTTCTCTTAATTCAAGTTTCCCATCCCATGCAATATGTAAATATGCAACATACATAGCAAATCATGATATTTACAAATATAACAACGATAACTATTTCATACAAAAGTTTAGCCCATTAACACTTTGCAATTTGGCACATTAAGGCAATTTATCAAATCGGCCCATTAAGGCAATATATCAAATCGGCCCATTAAGCAATATATTAAATTTGGCACATATATCAAATATCCCATTTGGCCCATATATCAAATATCACAATTGGCCCATATATCACTTTTATCGATTTAGTCCATTGAGGGCAATTCCGTAATTCGGCCCATAAGGACATTTTCGTAATTATGCAATCGTACCCGCTAAGGGTATTTCGGTAATTTACCCTCTAAGGTTATTTCGGTAATTTCATAACCAAGGCTTAACTACTAATTTGGGGCATAAAATCGAAACTGTCCAACTGCATCATACCGACTAAATTGACTATAACTCGAGTTAGAAAACTCAAAATCTCAATCCGTAAATTTTGTTTGAGACTAGACTCGTATATCTTTCTTGTATAATTTTTCCAGAATTTTTAGCTAAACCATTTAGTGCAGTTTATTCCTTAAAGTTTCCCTTATTTCACTGTCCAACGATTCTGACCTCTCTTACCCAAAATTCAAATATCTCACTATACAGTTTTCATATACTACTCCCACTTGTCTTTATTAATAATAGGCTCACTAAGGAACCCATACGTATAAATTATGTCCCATAATTCACTTTTTACAATTTTATATGATTTTTCCAAAACAGAACAGGATACTCTAAAGTCATTCAGAACCAGTCTCACTAAAATTAACATATCTCAGAATATAAAATTCCTTTTCTTTCTCGATTTCTTCCTTATCAAAATAGACACAGTAAGATTTTATTTGATATCTCTTTCACTTTCTAATTCTCTTTATCCAATTTTTCATGATTTTTCAAATACACATCACTGTTTCTGACCGAAACTGTTTTATTACAAAACATGATTACCACTACGATCATACGCACGCCCGAGTGATCACAGATGCCGATTTTTGATTTTCGATTTTCTTCGGCATTTCTACTGAATCACAGATTATTTCATGTAAAATTTCAAAGAGATGTGAGATTTACTCATCATTTCAAACTTATATTTGGAAGGGTACGGGATTACACACCTTGATTACGAGTTGTGCTTTCTACCGATTTCAACACCTATTATGATTGTTGACAGAAAGTTAGTCTCAACTTCGATAATCGTAACCAGAAACACTTTATTAGGCTAACTCCACTTACCATGACTATGATCTCCCTCGATGCACCAAGAATCGATCCTACCAACAATATCAATTAGCCAGCCTTCAATCCGATTAACTCAATAACCACATGGAGATATCGAATGGACTATGAAAGATCTTCCTTACCTTAATCAATTATAATCCTGTTTCTCACGATCGTCCTATGACTAGAGATGATTAGGAAATGTTGTGGTATTTGGCCTTCCTCTATATCACTACGAAGAAGAAAACGATCTCGTATGAGAGAAAGTAAGGTGATGGTCTCGGTCAAAATGACCATCCAAAAACCAAAGTATGGATTCGGTCATAAGAGAAGAAAATAAAACATTGGAAAGAATACATACCAATTGCTTAAGGAATGAGAAAGAAAGAATGATGGAAAGGTTTCAGTTATGGAGGAGAATGAACAATGATATTCGGCTATCAAGGAGATTAGACAAAAGATGAATATGTGACCAATTCAAGAGAAGAGAAAATTGCACTATTGTGCTGGAAAATTTCGGCAAAGAAAGTAGCAAAAAGAGAGAAGATGACACAAAGGTTACAATGGGATTTTTTTGGCCAAAACAAAACCAAGGCCTTACCAATTGCCAAGGTAAAATTTTCAGCCACCTAACTACCTCAAAACCGTCCACATGCATCCCCCCTTAGGATAAGAGTTTGGCCACCCAAGCTTTCCAAAACACCATCCACAAATTAAGCCTCATGCCCCCCTTTCATTCCTATTTATCTTGATTCCTTTCCCAAACTTCAACCTTACCTTATTCTTATAGTCACCTTACCAAAAATAATGAAGTCCACCCTTGCCATAAATATTCCTTGACCGACACTTAAGGAAAGAGTGCAAAAATATTAGCCAAACATTGCACACAAAGGGATTTGAACCTCTTCCCTCAAGGTACTTCACTTAATGCCATAACCTCTTTACTAATTGCTCACTTGTGCTAACCATTTATTGATTTATTTCAATAAGCATTGAAGCTACTTACCATCTCTCCTTAAAGTGCTAAAATACCAAATTTTTCCTAAGGCCCAATTAAACCCGAGACTTCAAAGAAACCTCGTAACTTTCCAAAATCACTTTCTTAATAAGTCCAACTCAAAATAATGTCGTTCTCTTGTTCTAAAAAATTTTAAACACTCTTACACTCAAGGCCCAATGGGCCCAATCCTACTAGGCCCAATTTTGGGATGTTGCAATTCTACCCTCCTTAAAGAAATTTCGTCCTCGAAATTTCCAACTATAGGAACAGTCGCAAATCGTAACCTAGCGCATACCACTTTCGCTGTGCACTCTGATCTTAATAACACTAATTCACTTTCTATCTTAATCTTGGAAACTTTTCACATCATCAAATATTTAATCCTCAGATGCAAACAGGTAATTATCACTCATTCATAAAATTTTCTACATTCAAACATCACGTCCAACCAAAACATACCTGACATGATAGTGATGAAACAATCCCGAGCCTTATGCTCCTTAGACCGTATCTCAAACATGCTCCTGACCTCCTCCAGCACTCACCCAGATGATGCCTTTTGCAAAAATCGCAAGCCAGAAAGGTTGGACGTGCCTTAACACACTTTACAGAATGAGACTGCAATCCACAAGAACCATGATCTCCTTTCTTTTTACAGTCCACAGACCCAACCCGAAGTGCTTCACTGATTTCCTTAACCTCCTTCAATACCTTCTTAACTATCTAAGTCAGCTCATCAATCTTAAATCGAACACGAGATCCCATCTCAGCCACTGGCGATGCCAACGTCTCCCTTTTAGAAACATGCCTCGGTGCCGAAGATCTAGCCCTAGCACCTCGACCTCCACCACGTCTATGTCTACCGTGTCCGTGTGTTCTAGCGTTCATGTTCACTAAGTCGATACAATCTGATTAAGAGTTTTATGAATCATTATGCTATTCAATGTTTATTAAACAATGTTTTATGAAACATAAGAAGCAAAGTTGTTTTCGCAAACGCATCCTAGAGTCTCAGTCTCTATAATTTCAACTCCTAAAGCTAACAGTTCTAGAGTATTCTACTTTGTAGAATTTTCGTAACACAATAATCATAAAATGAAAAAAAAAATACTTACTTGACTTGGTGCCGGATACTCGTGGTGCCATACTTCCTTTAGAACGTATATTTATAAATCAAAATTCTAAACAGCTTTAGAAAATGCTTTTGAACCCAAACCATGGCCGAGTTTTGCAACTGGGCTCTAATACCATAAAATGTAACACCCCAAACCCGGCCTAGAAGTTAGGCCCGAGTCTGGTGTGTCACAATGAAGAAAACATATAAAGGATCTTGTGATTCGTACTAAAATAGGTGTAATTGAAGAAAACAAGTTTGTTTAGAAATATTTCATAAAAATACTACTAATATTTGAAAAGCTGATTGAAGAATTGGTATTTGAACTAGTGATCTTTTAAAACCGTAACTTTTAAAAATGCCGTTGATAATTTGAAAGAAAGTCCGAGTTAAATCATTTGTAAAAGTTTATTTATAAAATCCACTTATTAATCAATTTGGAAAATCGTTGATTATGCTTTTAGATAATTCCCATTTAAAATAAACCAACAAAATAATAAATACGTCAAACATAAAACAAAATAAAATAATCCGAGGCCTTATTACAACATAAAACCCAAATAGTAAAAATAACGAAATAGAGCGAGAAAAGTAATTTACTAAAGCTTGAAATATTTATTTTCGAAGTATGGCCTCCATCGAGTCATCCATGGGCCCAAGTCCTCGTCACTGAGATTTACCTACAAGGATTAAGAAAGAAGGGGTGAGTTACAAGAACTCGATGTATAACCCCATCATCATCCACTCTACCGAGCCTATTTAGCAATATCTTGGGCTTGAACCCATTTACATAATCTTGGGCCTAAGCCCACTTTCATGTAATAAATAAATGATATGAATGCAACCCATCCCATCCGTCCAATCTCTCCACCCGTACCAACCAATCTCTCCTGTGGGGATCAGGTCAACCCACCTCGCCAGTCTCTCCACCCGTACCAACCAATCTCTCCTATGGGGATCAAGTCAACCCACCCATCCAGTCTCTCCAATTTGCAATCAAGCTGCCATTTATAATATTTGTGGCTGAGCCACCAGAATCATATACGGTAATATAATCGGCATACAGCCTTAGTCACGATGGCACAAAGCCATATTTAAATTGGCACATAGCCATTATAAGAATTTGTGGCAATGCCACCGGTCTACTCTTCTTTGCATTCAAGTTTCCCATCCCATGCAATATGTAAAAATGCAACATACATAGCAAATCATGATATTTACAAATATAATGATGATAACTATTTCATACAAAAGTTTAGCCCATTAACACTTTGCAATTCGGCACATTAAGGCAATTTATCAAATCGGCACATTAAGGCAATATATCAAATCGGCCCATTAAGCAATATATTAAATTTGGCACATATATCAAATATCCCATTTGGCCCATATATCAAATATCATAATTGGCCCATATATCACTTTTATCGATTTAGTCCATTGAGGGCAATTCTGTAATTTGGTCCATAAGGGCATTTTCTGTAACACCCCAAACCCGGCCCAAAACACCACGGTCGAATTCGGAATGTTACAGGAAAAAAAAGGTTGAAAATGGTTTGGTTTCATAAGTGAAAAATGGGTTAGAAATTCTAAAATAGAAACTTCATTTAAAGAGGGTTTCTCGTTCAAACTTAAATACTAAGAATTATTCTAGCTTCATAAATAAAATCAAGCCTTCACAAGGCTATGCTAAGCATACAAACAATACTACCCGAGCTAACACAAGCAACCAACTGATACTCAAATTTTTAGGATGTTACAATTCTACCCCGTTAGAATAATTTTGTCCTTGAAATTACCTGATCAAAAGAGTTGAGGGTACTACTGCCTCATAATATCCTCCGGTTCCCACATAGCTTCTTCTACGCCATGGTTCCGCCATAAGACCTTCACTAAAGGAACTGATTTCTTACATAAAACTTTCACGTCTCGATCTAGAATCTGTACTGGTTCCTCTTCCACTGTCAAATCTGGACTCACCTCTATTTCCTCTACTGCCACGACATGCGATGGATTAGAACGATAGCGTCTAAGCATGGAGACATGGAACACATCGTGAATCGACTCACTCACCGGCAATTCGAAATGATAAGCCATCGGTCTCACTCGTCTCAACATCTTATACGCCCAATAAACCTTGGACTCAACTTGCCTTTTCTCCCAAATCTTAATACCTTTTTCCATGCCGAGACCTTCAGAAAAACATTGTCACCCACGACAAACTCTATATCCCTTCGCTTGAGATCGGCATAAGACTTCTGCCTGTCCGAAGCTTTCTTCAAACGAGCCTGAATCATCTTAACTTTATCCTCAGTCTCTACAACCAACTCTGGTCCTAACATCCGACGCCACCCAACTCGTCGGGCATGTAGGTGTGCGACACTTCCTACCATACAACGCCTCATATGGTGCCATCTTAATGCTTGCCTGATAACTATTGTTGTATGCGAACTCAGCTAATGGTAAAAACTCTTCCCAACTGCCTCTGAAGTCCAAAACACATCCTCTCAACATATTCTCTAAGATCTGAATAACTCTTTCCGACTACCCGTCAGACTGTGGATGAAATGCCATACTAAAATCCAACCGCGTACCCAAAGCCTGATGTAACGCTCTCCAAAACCTTGACATAAATCTAGGATCTTTGTCTGAGATGATCGACACTAGTACACCGTGCAACCTCACTATCTCCGCCACATACAACTTAGCTAACTTATGAAGTGAGTAATCCACCCTTACCGGAATGAAATGAGCTAACTTAGTCAAACGATCCACAATCACCCAAACTGAATCTTTCTTACTAGGCGTGAGAGGTAATACACTGACAAAGTACATAGTGATCCTTTCCCACTTCCACTGTGGAATGTTCACCGGCTGAAGTAACCCAGACAGTAACTGATGCTCAGCTTTGACCTGCTGACACGTTAGACATTTACCCACAAACTCAGTTACCTCTCGCTTCAGACCTGGCCACCAAAATTGCTCTCTTAAATCCCGATACATCTTGCTACCTCCAGGATGCATAGCGTATGGGCTGCTATGTGCGTCCCGAAGAATCCTTTGCCTCAGCTCAACATATTTCGGCATACAAGCTCTCCCTTGAAAACATAATACTCTATCACTGGACAAACTATAATCCTCTAAACCGCCATTCTGAACCTGCAACCTCCGATCATTCAAACCATCATCCTCTAACTGTTTCTTCTTGACCTGCTCTAACCAAGTCAGCTTGACTTGCAATTCTACCAAAAGACTCCCATCATCGTATAAACTAAGACGAGCAAACATCGATCTTAAGTCTGATACAACCTTATGGCTCAACGCGTCTGCCACCACGTTAGCTTTGCCCGGATGATACTCAATCGAACAGTCGTAGTCCTTCAACAATTCAATCCATCTGCGCTGCCTCAAATTCAAATCCTTCTGAGTCAAAAGATACTTTAGACTCTTGTGATCCGTGTAGACTATCGACTTCTCTCCGTACAAATAGTGTCTCCAAATCTTCAAGGCGAAAACCACTGCAGCTAATTCCAAGTCATGCGTCGGATAATTAACTTCATGTGGTCTCAACTGTCGAGATGCATAAGCCATTACCTTTCCTTCCTGCATCAGCACACATCCCAAACTAGTATGTGATGCATCACAGTAAACCGTGAATTCCTTGCCTGCCTCAGGTTGAATTAAAACTGGAGCTTCAGTCAGAATCTTCTTCAACTTGTCGAAACTTTCTTGTTGCTTCTCAGTCCACACAAATGGAACTCCTTTCCTCAATAACTTGGTCATAGGTGCTGCTATCAAAGAAAATCCTTCCACAAATCTTCGGTAATACCCCGCTAAACCTAGAAAACTCTGAATCTCAGCCACTAACTTAGGCGGCTTCCAATCCAACACTGCTTCGATCTTTCGAGGATCCACTCTAATCCCTCTCGCTAATACTACGTAACCTAAGAAAGTCACCTCCCTAAGCCAAAACTCGTACTTACTAAATTTGGCATATAGCTGCTTTTCCCTCAAAATTTACAACACTACTCGCAAATGCGCATCATGCTCCTCCTCTAACTTGGAGTATACCAAAATATCGTCTATAAATACTGCAACAAACTAATCCAAAAACTGCTGAAATACTCGATTCATCATGTCCATGAAAGCTGCTAGGGCATTAGTCAATCCAAAAGGCATTACTAGAAACTCGTAGTGCCATACCGAGTGTAAATGTCGTTTTATGGATATCAGCCTCTTTCACCTTTAGCTGGTGATATCCAGACCTTAAATCAATCTTGGAGAAAATCGCTGCCCCTTTAAGCTGATCAAACAAGTCATCTATCCTCGGTAAAGGATACTTGTTTTTGATCGTCAGCTTATTCAACTGGCGGTAGTCTATACACATCCGCATCGTACCATCCTTCTTCTTGACAAAAAATACCGGCGCTCCCCAAGGAAAAACACTTGGTCAGATAAAACCTTGATCCAACAACTCCTGAATCTGAGCCTTTAATTCCACCAATTCCTTCGGTGCCATCCTATATGGAGCAATTGACACTGGCGCAGTTCCTGGCAACAAATCTATACCAAATTCAACTTCACGATCCGGAGGCAGTCTCGAAAGTTCTTCTGGGAATACATCAGCATATTCCTTCACTGTTCGAACATTTCTTACAGTAGACTGCTTAGCCTTCAATGCACACACATGAACCATAAATGCCTCGCATCCCTTCCTGACCATCTTCTCAGCTTTTAACGCAGATACCACGTTGGATAGATAATCTCTTCTATTACCTATCATAACCACCTCTTCGCCCTCAGCTGTCTTCAAAACCATGCGCTTAGCAGCGCAATCCAAACTTAACTGGTACTTAACCAACCAGTCCATCCCAAGAATCGATCGAACTCCCCAAACGGCAGCTCCATCGATCACTACAAACATTACCCCTTGAGTTCTAGGGTACATCTCTATCTGACTTATTTACTTACAGAGTGACCTAGAGGGCTAATTATTGTCATCTCCTATAAGTAGTCTCAGAGTCTAGGTTCATGGTCTCTACTATGCTACTAGCAACATACGAATGCGTCGAACCCACATCTATCAAAGCAGTATATGGTACACCAAAGATTAAGAACGTACCGGTTATGACGTCCGGTGCGTCACCCTCCTCTCGATGCCTCGCTGCATACACCAACCCAGGCTGTCTTGCCTCAGTGTTGCTTGCACCTCTGCCCGATGCTCACGGCCTCGACCAGAACCATTACTTCCTCTACCATTACCACAACCCTCTCGCGGTGGCGGTCCCTCTTTTACGAACTAAGCACGACCTTGACCTCGACCGATTCTCGGCTAGATTACGTGGATAATCCCTCACACGATGATCCAGCGAGCCACACTCAAAACATCCTTTCCCTCCAGTCCAACATTCGCCCCAATGATATTTTCCACATCGGTTACATTGTCTTTGGTCCACGATTAGCGAGATGAGCCTCCCTGATCGATTCGGTCCATTCTGCCTAACCCTCTTCTGAGAATTACCGGCTGACCTAGATGATCCAAAACATCTCTTATGTTTGTTTCTGTCGTGATTCTGCCTTACAGATTCTTTTATCCCTTCAGCTATCTTAGTCTTTTCAACTAGCGCAGCAAACTCTCGCTCCTGATGTGGAGCAATCAGTAGTCTTGGCTTGTCCCTCATTCTATCCTCGAACCAAACACATCGCTCGTGTTCTAAAGCCACGATACCTCCAGCATACCGGCTCAATCTTAAAAATTCTGCTTCATATTCTGATACAGACTTACTCCCCTGGACCAAACTCAGAAATGCCTTACATTGCGCATTGATGTAACTAGACCCAATATATTTCTTCTGATACGCTACCTTGAAATAGTCCCAAGTAAGATCCTCTGCCGCAGCACTATTCCTCACCGTGAGCCACCACTGATATGACTCATCCCGAAGAAGCGACACTATCCCCTTTAGCTTTTCCTCAACATTCAGATCTAAGTCATCCATGATTCGCTCCATCGCCTCTAACCAATATTCGGCCGTACTGGGAGCTACACCCGAAACACCTTGAAATGCCTCAGCTCCATTGGCTCAAAGTCGCTCAGGTATAGATTTTTGAGCTCCCGCGCCTCCTCATATTCCAGCTACTCTCTCAAGAACTCACAGCATCGCCTGAGACACTGCATCATCCCCCGTTTGCTCCTGAAACTCAACTCCAACCGCTGGTGGTGGGGTGGTGGTACCTCATTCTCGGATCCTTGACCCGACCTCACTGGCTCATACACAGCCATCCTACCCCTGCCGTGTCCACGCATAACATGACCCCGACCTCGAGTGCTCATGTCTAAAGTCTTGACTTAGCTGATTTAAAAATTTTATGTATTAGTCATTATTCCACTATTTTTAAAACACAGTTTTATGAATAGTTTTAATAAGAGGTTGTTTCGCGAGTACATCCAACCTATAGTCTTGAGTCTCTAGAGTAATTCCCATTACTATACAGTCATACCATCATCATCATATCATCAAAATCAACAGTTTGAAGTACTTACCCGGGCGGATCGGTGTCGAAAACTCGGTGCCATGCCTTTCAAATCATATAATTTTCATCAAAAACATTTTAAGACCATACTTTAAATCATTTTGGGCCTTGGACCCACAGCCGAGCTTTTGAACCTAGCTCTGATACCAATTTGTAACACCCCAAACCCAGTCAACACGCCATGACCGAATCTGACATGCCACAGAGAAAAACATTTTGAAGAAAAATCTAGTTTTCGATTTAATTAAAGAAAATAAGTGCATGATTAGTTAAAAATCGATAGTTTACTTTTAAAATCCGTAAGTAAAACTTTTAAAACTTAATTGACAATTCATAGGTTAGAAAACATCATTTTAAGTAAAACCTAAATTATTACTTTGAAAACCGTTTGCATTTGAATGTAGAAACTTCAATTTGGAAATCATTTAAGTTCTCGAAAACATTTAAGTTGAAATTTTACTATCAAACGATTTTGTTTACCCGATGGTAAGATTTTGAAAACTATTGCATTTTTATAGTTTAGAAAACTTTGTGCTCAAATTAATATATCAACCATGTAATTTCTAAGCCATATTTAAAACAAGTCCAAAACATATAAATAATCCAAAAAAACATAATTAAAAAGGCCTTATTACAAACCCAATTAAAAATATAAACCAAATTAAGATAAAATATAGTACCCAAATCAAAGTTCTTATAAAACTGAATTTTTATTTGCATGGCCTCCTCGAGTTCATCCGGCTCCTCCTTCGCGATCAAGAGTCACCTGAAAAGATAAAGGAGAAGGTGAGTCACCAAGACTCAGTGTATAAATCCTTCCCCCGATTAATGCAACATTCTTACACAATTCATAACCAAGCAATATATAAATATATATTTAATGCACCCAACCTAGCCATCCATAACTCCTTTTCTACCCCGTGTGGTACCAAACCACTGGTGGTGCCTAACCACTGGTGACCCAAAGTCACGATATCCAATAATGTGATGCCAAATCACTGGTGGCCCAAAGTCACAAATAATCAAGTTGTGGGGCCAACCCACGTGTGATACCAAATCACTGGCGACGATCCCAATATATCGAAAGTGGGGCCAACCCACGGTGGTAATAAGCCACTAGGATGAGTCGCTATGAGGTGCCAAACCTCTGGTGTCCCAAAGACACAAAATAACTGTGGTACCAAACCACTGGAGGTGCCAAACCTCTGGTGTCCCAAAGACACGGATATCAAATCCTTCCCCCTCCTCTCAAATCACCCAAACCAATGTTTTACAAAAGTAAATCATGCCATCATGCTTTGATATAATCGTATAACAGATATATATATATATCTTAAATCATGATATAGATCAACATATAACAATATCATATCGAAACGGACTTACCCGTACCCTTGTTCATACCCATCAAGGTATCATATCAAGATCTCATAGTTTTCCACTTTAGTAACATGATTAGTTTATTAATATATATATATATAAATCGAGTTATAAAGTGTGTAAGGTACACACCTGTCACAAACGCAAGTACTAAATTTCGAAGACCCGATCTACCGCACTAGATCACCTTGTCCTACATTCGACCAAACCACAAAACTATAATCAAGACCATTCGGTCAACATCACACCTTAATTCCAATAGCTTTTAGCTTTTCAACCATTAAAAGAATAATAAATCCACATGAATCCTTACCACTTGACTTACCAACTTTGATTGCTAGAGAAATAAGTCTTAGATCGATTGATTCCAAAGTCCCAAAGAGCCTAGAAGAGATCGGTTTCTAAAAATGATTAGAACCTTGATAACAAGTGCCTAAAATTTAGCTTTTGCCCTCATGAAAAACAATTGAGAGAAAAGAAAAGAAATAAGGAAGTTGGCCATGAACACTTACCTATCCTCCAAAATCGATTATAGATGAACACTTAGAAAATCTACCCTTGATGATATTCGGCCAAGATAACACCAAAAGAGAGAAAGAAGATTCGGCTATGGTGTTAGATGATGGAGGAAGATTTGGTTAGAGTGGGGAAAAAGAACGAAAAAGAAAGTGAAATGTAAGAGAGGGATTTCGGCAAAGGAAGGTGGAGAGGATTTTGACACAAAAGTTTGAGAGAAAAAAAAGAAAAAGATGCAAGGGAGGAGATGGTACTTTCGATTTTGAGCAAAAGTGGAAGAAAGAAAAAGATGAAATGGGGAGATGAAAGATTTGGCCAACCACTAATGACGAAGAAAAAAATGAAAGGGAAGAGGGTTGGTTTTAGGTTACAAGGAGAATAAAAATATGTGAAAGACTCAATTGTATATTCGGCCAAATGCCTAAGAGAAAATTTGGCAAACCACTATGGTCTTTTCGGTTTTGACACAAAACAAGAAAACAAATGCTAAAACTAAAACAAAATTCACCTTATTGCCAAGGCACATTCGGCTAAGGAAGAAAACTTTTGGAGAGGAAAAGAAGAAATGCCCAATGGTGCACAAAATGCTAAAATTGGCCAACCAAACCCCCCAACTTCCTATCAACATTCGGCCACCCCCTAGCCACACATGCCGTCCACATTCATGGACTAATGGCCTTAGGATAGTTTCCAAAACACTCTCCATCATCCAAGCCCTTTGTCCCCCCATCCTTCCATAAGTCTTAAGATTCTTATCCCAAAATACAAGCTTTCCTATTCTAATATTCAGCTTGCCAAAAATTTGAAAGTCCAACCTACCATAACAATAGCTTGGCCGACACTTGATGCAAAGGTGCATAAAAATAAAGTTTTCCAAATGTAACCCATGCTACTCGAACCTCTTTCTTCAAGCAACCCTTCATGCATCATAACCACCTTGCCACTAACTCCTCATGTGCTTGAATTTAACACTTAAATTATCTTAAGTGTCAAGATCACCTAGTCCACTTCATTAAATTTTAAATACTAAGAATTATTCTAGCTTCATAAATAAAATCAAGCCTGCACAAGGCTATGCTAAGCACACAAACAATACTACCCGAGCTAACACAAGCAACCAACTGATACTCAAATTTTTAGGATGTTACAAAAGATGAAGAACGTACTAGTTATCACATCAATTGCATCGCCATCTTCCCGACGTCTAACCGCATAGACCAACCCCAGCTGTCTTGCCTCCGCATTACCTCTAAAGCCATTTCCTCGACCCGGTGCACCTTGTCCGCGTCCAACCCCATTACCACCATGACCTGGTCCATGGCCTCTCGGTGGCTGCTGAGCTCCTCTGGCCGACTGAGCATCAGGGTTACGAGCTTCCTGAGTCATATCCATCCGTCGAGGGCAATTCTTATATTGATGATCCTTGGAACCACATTTATAACAAGCATCAATTTTCCTCCAGCACTCTCTGGGGTGTCGTTTTCCATATTCGGCACAGTCTCGACTCTGATTAGTAGCCACAGGTGCTCTACCTTAAGCTGACTTATCATTTCGAGGCCTCTTCTGAAACCTTTTTGAAGAACCCGAATACTTTATATCTCTCTACTCTGTCTCTCTCTCAGTTCTGACGTTCTGAGCTCTTAGCCTCTTCAGCTATCTTGGCTTTCTCCACAAGCGTGGCAAAAATTCTTACTTGTTGGGGGGCTAGCAGTACCCGCAACTCAACATTCAGCCCATCCCCGAAGCGTACACAGCGCTCATGATCTGTTGGTACTATAGTTCAAGCATAACGACTCAAGCGTAAAAATTCTGCCTCATAAGCTGCCACCATCTTATTTCTTTGAACCAGATTCAAGAACTCCTTCTTCCGAGCATCCACATAACTTGTCCCCACATATTTCCCTTGAAAGGCAGCTTTGAAGAATTCCCAAGTAATGAATGCAGCTTCGGTGCCTTCTCGAATAGTAAGCCACCATTGATATGCCTCGTCCCTTAACCAGGACACCGCTCCTCTTAGTTTCTGGTCTATAGTGCACTCTAGATCGTCCATAATTCGCTCTACAGCCTCAAGCCAATATTCAGCAACATTCGGAGCTGCACCTAAAACACCTCTAAAAACTTCAGCACTAGTTGATTTCAGTCGTTTCGATATCAACCCACGAGTTGCTGGCCCAACTCTAGTTTCAGCAACCCTTTCAAGGACTCGCAACATTGCTCGTGTCAAAGTATTATCTTCTCTTCTATGGTCTTGTGATTTATTTTCTGATGCAGGTGATGTCGGTGCATCCATTTCTGGGATATGTCCCAATTCCTCAGACACAGTTGTAGCACCTCGGCCTCTACCATGGCCACGTCTACCACGTCCGCGTCCTCTGGCGCTCATACTGTCTAATTCGTTTTAATCTGATTATGAATTTTATGATTTAGAAAACTATTTCAGTGTTTATTAATGATATTTTATGAGATTCATGAGATAAAGTTATTTTTCGCAAACACATCCTACAGTCTCAATCTCTACAATTTTCAACACTTAAAACTAGAAGTTCTAGAGTGCTCCTATGATCATATCATCATAATAATCATTCAGTAATGAATACTTACTTGACTTGGTGCCGGACGCTTGTGGTGCCATACAACCTTTTAAACATAATTAAAATAATTTCAAATGAAAGTTATTTATTGAACCCTACCACAGCTGAGTTTTGAAACTGGCTCTGATACCATTAAATGTAACACCTCAAACCAGGTCTATGCGTTAAGACGAGATTTGGTTTGTCACACAGAACGAACATCCATTTAATTATCTAATGATTTAGGTAAAACAATTTTACAAAACCTTTTGAAAATGAAGTTTAGTAAAAACCAAGAATTTGATTTTAAATCGATGAATAAAGTGTCTAGTTTGAAATCCTATTATTTAATATTTAATTGTTAAAGACTTTAAAGTAATTTTTAAAGAGTTCAAAAGAATCAAAACAAGAATATTTAAAGAATCTCATATGTTTAAAAACAAAATATTTAAGTAAACATTATTAAAATAGTATTAGTCCAAATTAAGTGTCTAAAGCATAATTAAATCCATCCACACATAAAAAAGCATAAAATAATAATAATAGAGGCCTTATTACATCATACCCAAAATAGTAATTAAATAAATATACTTAATTGAAGTTCATAGTTTATAAAACCCTTGTTCGAAGTATGGCCTCCACGAAGTAATCTCCGGCCCAAGCCTCCATCAATTGCCATTACCTGAGAAACTCAGTGTATAACCCACTTACCATATCCACTGGGCCAAATCATCAAGACATTATATTGGGCTTGAGCCCATTTACAGATTTAACAATATAATAATAATCCATGTAGAATGAAATTCCCAACCAAACCTAAATTTTCCATCCGCTACACACCACCCGTACAAACCAACCCACCTGCGGGGATCAAGTCAACCTACCCCACCAACACACCAATCGCAGGCATAAAGCCATTTTAAATAATATTGTGGTGCACCACCGAACTAGATTGTGGCAAAGCCACCCGAACTAGATTTTTGGCAACAGGCCTTTCTTCTCTTTGTCAATTTTTCCCAACCCATGCAATCATGTTTATATATAAAACATAACAATACATTCACATGATAATTTTAACAAAAGGCCCATAATACAAGTGAGTCCAAATTTCAAATTTTCATTTTGGCCCATAAGGCAAAATAGCATTTTAGCCCATTTAACAATCTAGCAAACTTTGGCCCATATATCGATCTAGCAATTTTTGGCACATATATCGATCTAGCAGTTTTTGGCCCATATATCGATCTAGCAGTTTTTGGCCCATATATCACACGAGGCATAAAATTTTACTATTTATCAATTAACCCATTGGGGGCGTTTTCAAAATTTCCACGACTTTAACTGTTTTCATGCATTTACATAAAAGTGTTAATTATTTCGTATTTATCCGATTTTGCCATCTTTACGATTTTATCCCAATACTTACGGTATAGTATCTAACACAAGAGATAAGTGTGAAGTTACACACCTGATTACAGTGAGAACTAGACTTTCCCGCTTGTCGATACCTAAACACGCATCATGATAATTTAGAACACTAATACTATTTATAAATCTATTCTTATAAATAATGTTCTAGTCTTTACCCTTGGAATTTCGAACAACTTTTATATGCAGTTTCTCCCCGATTGTTGGTTCGTTACCCGTTGAATATCCACGAACAAACAAAGGCTCAGGAGTACGAATGACTTCAAATAATAGATTCTCCTCGAATGAGGGTCCACAACCCGATGGAAAATCTTGGATTCCCGAAACAGCCCTTCGCTTAAATTTCGAGGGAATAGCGGAACCGCCCCTCTTTCAAACACTATTCACCACCCTTTTCGTCCCTATCTTGATTGTCTCTATTGACAAAAGATCATTAGTCCGACTAAATAATATATCGAAATTATGACTAACAGTTTTAAGGGTGAGATTGGCTTACCACAAAATATCCTTGTTCCACAAGATGAAAATCGAGCGATAACGTCCCCCTAAGACAAAATCGATTAATAATCCATCTATATCAATATGTCGAGTATTATATATATAACTCCTTGATAAGAACCCTTACCTTGAAAAATATGATCCGAACTTAATAACTTCAAGATGACTTTGACGAGATGGTGATTCAGCCCTCCACTATCACACTAAAATATAACGAAAGGAAACGTTTAAGAGTAATGATCAATGATTTCGATCAAAAAGATTCTCCTTTACCACACTTAGGGTTCGGCCAAAACAACCAATAAACCAACATAAGAACCAAAAAGAAAGCTCTTACCTATTACTTAAACTAGGGTTGGAAGAATAATCAACAAGATAATATAGATGAATAGAAGATTCAGCTTTGAAGGAAAATTAAAGAAAATGGTATTAGTACCATTCGGCCATGGGGATAAAAATAATGAAGAAAGTATTTGAATGACAAATCAAAATGGAGAAGAAAAGAGAATGGGGAGAAGGTGTTATAATTCGATTTTCAAAGAGAAGAAAAGAGAAGGAGAAAAGAGATGAGTTTAGGAACAATATGCATTCAGTAACGGGGGAGGAGAAGGAAAAAGGAATGGCTTTTTGTGTTGGTAGTTTCGGCACTAGAAGAGAAATACGAGATGAAGCACTTGAGCGTTTTGCAAAAATGGCCAAATGGTCAAAAAGAACGACCAAAAGGAACAAAATAAAAATTATTTTCTCCTAACACAAGCACATTCGGCCAAGAGAGGAAAAGAGAAGAGAAAGGTGTTTTTTTTTTTTGGGAGAGCAAAAATGACCAAATGAAAATTCTATCAAGCTACCAACCTATTCCCCAAAACTTACCACAAAAATTCGGCCTCCCCTTTAGTCCAATAAGCCGTCCATTTACATTGGCTAAAAGTCAAAGTTTTAGCCACACAAAGTTTCCAAAATAACACCCTTGATTCATGCCTTATGATCCTCCTACCTTCCATAAGCTTAGGATGCCTTTCCCCAAGTTCAAGCTTACCTTAACTATTACCCACCTTGCCATAAAAATTTAGTCCAACCTTACCATAAATAGGGCTTGACCGACACTTGATAAAAGGTGCAAAAATTAAAGCTACCAAAATGCAATCCATGGTATTGAACCTCTCCCTCAAGCAATCACTCATGCGCCAATTCCGCCTTACTACTAGCTCATCTTATGCTAGTTTTGACACTTAATTCCTTAAGCATCAAGGTCACTTGTTCCACTTCAATAATATTCTTATTACTAAAATTTATTCTAGCTCTGAATAAATCCCGATCTTTCTCAAAACTATATTAAGCACACAAATTTATTCATTCACAAGCTAATTAAAAAAAATGCAACATATCGATACTCGTATTTTTTTAGGATGTTACAATTATGGAAAATGTGATAGTGAATTTGTTCAATTGGTGTTTAAATGATGAATGAATTGGATATTTGTTTAGGTAAGTTTGATAGTGAAGTTGTGGTGCCATTTTGGCATATTGGTTGAATGGATAGTTATTAGGTTGTTAAAGCTTGAATTTGCATGTGTTAAGTGAGTCTTGAATGCTTGTTTATATGTGTGTTTGGTTTGGACAAGTGATAGGAAATTGGGTGAGAAAAATAGCTTGATAATGGCATATTTTTCATCCACATGGGCAAAGACTCGGAGTGTGTCTCAGCCGTGTGTGACATACGGCCAGGTGACATGGCTATGTGTCCCCTGTAGCTTTCAAAGGGTTGCAAGTCAGGTCGTTACATGGCCTGGCACAAGGGCGTGTGGGGTTATTTTGAAGGGTACACGGCGTGGCACGCAGGCGTGTGGGGTTATTTTGAAGGGTACATGGCCTGGCACACGGCGTGTGGCTTGGAGGTGTAGCCCAAGTCAGTGAGTTACACATGTACAGGCACAGGCTGGGACACTGTTGTGTGTCCCTAATTCAAATGCCCATACGGTCGTGTGACCCCTGCAGTATGAAAAATTTTAAATTTTTGAAAAATTTCTTATGATTCCAATTTAGTTTCGATTCATTTCTAATGTCTTTTTAAGGCCTCGAGGGCTCGTAAAAGAGACCGTATGTATGGATTTGGTTGATTTTGCTATGATTTATGTGATGAATTGTTAACGTTAACTAAATGTTAATTGTATGATGTTATGCTTCGGTAACACTCCGTAGCCCTAATCTGGCGATGGATACGGGCTAAAGGTGTTACATGTGTAGCCAAAAACACAAGTATGAATTTGGTTAAGGGTTTATTGCTCTAAATATCACAAACCAACTTGATTTTCAAATTTTTATTTTTTGTTGTGCAAGAAAACCATTCGAACCAGATTTTTTCCATCACCTCAAGGATAAAATAAAGCCCAATGATTGTTGTGTTGGATCTAGTGCCTTATGTGTAGTATATCCATCTATGTATACTTATTTTTTCGAATAGATTGGTTTAACAGAATAACCATTAGTTGCATTAATACCCTTTGTACATTGTCCTCAATGCTTTTGCATGCAAAGCAAAATGGAAAAAAAATATTGACTCATTAGTTATTTAACATTTAACTAATTCTGACTGGTATTATGTGGTCAGATTGTAATAAAGAAAGACATTTTGTATTAATAGATAAACTTAAGTCCTTAGTCTAATTGAAAAGGGGAAAACCATAGTCTAATTGAAAAGGGGAAAACCAACTGAAGAAATAGTATGTTGTCTATCAAGTCCAATTGAGGAGATGCTTTGTCTTGAGCATCGAAGCAAATGAATCCTAAAAGATAAAGACATAGATATGACTGACAGAATTGACACTACATCGAACATGAACTAAGCAGAATAGATCTTAGATCTGTTCATGAATTTATTCACTTTTGACATTCATAGTATGGCATACCTTAATCTTGAGTAGATTATGGACTATGTGTGCATGACTCGTATACTTTGATGCAAGTAAAAACCTGAGTTCAAATAGAAAAGGAACCGAAAGCTGGTGCGTTAGGTATATGACTTCTGTAGTATATAGCATCGCTCCTAATAGCAAAATTCATAGCCCAAATAATGGGTAAACGATATACTCTCATTGGCACTACATGATATATGAAAAGTAAATATGGCCACAGGTCTTTTGTCTTTGCGATAAATGACTTGATTGTTATTTGATAGTAATTGACTTTTCATGAAGGAATATGTAATGGTTATCATAAGATAAAATATGATCATATTGGGAGAACGGATTTATCCCAATAAGATTAAGAATATTCTACGAGAGTAGCACACTTATGAAAATATCATTGGACAAGCACTGATTAAGTAGCTTTTGTAATGGTATGTAATTAGGGAAAGCTAAATCATGTATTATAGTGGAATGAATTAAGAAAAAAGTTACTAAATAAGTTTATAATTAATAAGAAAAAAATCAAACTTAATTATAAATTATTTGAGTTCTAATTATATATGTCCAATTGGTCCTTTCACTAGCTTGAATGGGCGGTATTGAAACTAAAAATACATTGTATGTAGAACCAAATGTGGAATTTAGGACACAAGAAAGGAGTTGGCAAAGTGGCGTGAAAGCGGCTTGCTTGGGGCTTGGGAAGGTGACGCCTAAGGGGTCAAAGGTTATTTGCTAAGGCAACAATTTTGTTTTATCTTTGCGCTAATTAGGGGATGGGCGGTATGCTTATAAATAAATGGCGAGGTTATTGGACATGAAAGACCGATTGGCAAAGTGGCTTCAATGCTGCTTAAGAGCTTGGGAGGAGCGCCATTAAGGACACAGGTTCGAATCCGGTGGCAGCGATAAAGAGTTTTATTTTGTTTTAGGGCGTTAAAGGAAGGACTAAGGAAGTAAGGCTTAAAAGAATAAATTGCGGGTTTATGGCACAAACCAATGCCTTGGCCGAATGGCACGAGGGCTACTGGCGACTTGTTCCACAGTGTCCTGCGTTCGAACCATGGAGGCTGCAGGTGGGGTTTTCTTTTGCTGCTGACATGAAGAGGTGGCGTGAAGGTGGAGGGCACCAGGGAGCTGCAAGGGATTAAGCTGCTGTTGTTTAATCTTTTGTTTAAATTCGGTTGATAAGCTTACTTTATTTTTTAATTATTTAGTGGTAGGATAATTGTAGGACTATTTTATTTTAGTTTAAATTAGTAAATAGGAGTTGTTGGTTTATTTTGATTGTGATAAGGAGGAATTTTATTAGGGATTAAATGGTGGCAAATTGGACTCTTGGGGAAGTGCCATACGGCCTTGAAGCTTATAAGGAGAAGCTGCCGAAAATTTGGTTTTCTTTTTACCTTTTGTGTGCCAAATTTTAATAGGAAGGAGTTCATCTTTTATTTCTTTCTTGATCTCTCCATTGCCGAAATTTAAAGCCAAGAAAGTTCTCTTTTTCTCCTTGTTCTAGTAAAGCCGAATCTTCCCTGCTACCATTACCGAAATTCTTGTAATCTCTCACTTTCCCTTCTTTTTTCTCTCTTTCAATCCAATTCATTATCTTTTTCTTGAGTAGCCGAATGTGCCTTTGTCAATTAGGATTTTAGCCGAACCTTGTAAGTACCATACTCCCATTTATATTTATATTTATATTTTATTAAAGAGCCATAGCCGATTATTAAAAGTGCCTTATTCCTATTCTTTTGACACAAGGCTTAAAAGCCGAATCATCAAGGAAGGTGTCGTCGACTACTTTCTTGTGGTCTCTCTTAACAAACGTCGGGAGCCTTTCGGGAATTGAAGTCATCAAGGTAAGTGACTTGTGACATTCGGCCAAGGGCCATTATTTTTGGAATTATGTTTTAGCCGATTTTAACATACGGAATATAGGTTTTCAACACTACATAGCGAAGTGGTGATTCGAGATTTTTGGTAAGTAAGGTAAGTGATTCATGGTATTGACCATAGGCCATATTTGAGTAAATAAGTGATAACCGATTACATTTGTGGCCATTTAGGGATTTCAACAAGGGTAATCGAAGCTTAGGGACTCGATTAGTTGGTAAGAATATTTAGTAAGTGTAGTTAAAATTTGGTATATTTAGATTATGATATTATCGGTTAACCATTTGGTTCTGATTAAGATATCATTAATGGACATGGATGCCGGTCAAGAAAGTAAAGGGAAAGTCCCTATCCCGAAGTTTAAGAAAAGAGCTGTCTCAGCGGTTCGAGATTGGCCACCGGGGTGTGGGCCAGCGTCTGAGCAGCAGGTTAGGCAAATAGCCGTAGTCTCACTAAACGATAGCGTCGGGATCGAGGGTTTAGAGCTTCAGGTTATAAGGTGTGTAGTTAGACCATTGCTTAGGATTTGTATGATATACATTGTGCTATATGTTTACTAATGAATGCGATTGCCATATGTGTAATGGATACCTAAAGGGGTATGATGACGACGAGTTAGTAGCAAATTGGCTAATATGTGATAATTGATTTTAACTATGTGAGCATGCCTATATTTGTGAATATCATGTACATGCATCATCTCACATCACATTATGTTACATGTGCATGGGTGGGTTTTGAAAGAAGATGCGGGTGTACTTGATGCGTGGTTGATGTCGACTTTGTGCTACATCGTGGATTGGCGTGGCCGAGGTCGCATTGTGGATCTTTGCGATTTAGTTCGCGTGGTTACCTTGATTGATATCGGCTTTATGCCATATCGTGGCTTGATGGATTCTTGTGTGCTCCATCGTGGTTTGATGTTAGCTATCGCTACATCGTGGATGGCATTAGTTGCCTTTTGGAGGGAAAAGGAGAGGGTGACTCGATAGTCCCCGGTGTGTGGTAGGTGGTTAAGGGGTGTGTAGCGGATGGACCTTAGGATTGGGTTGGGTTTCATGATTGCATGGTTTCGTTATGAATTGATATGGAAATGGGCCAAGCCCAATATGAAATAACATAAATGAATGAAAATGGTAGAGTTGGTAATAAGGGCCACTTTTACTTAAAGTGTTCTAGTTATGATTATTGAAGTTTATATTATACTTAGATATATTTTCTTCAAATGATTTATAATATAATAAATTGTAATAAAGTTTTAATTCACAAATGAATTCTAAAGACAAAGATTTTCAACATTTTTTCCTCATTAAGTATAGAATTGACTTAAGAATTAATTTAAGGTTTTCAAATTATTATTTAATCAATTATAATTAAAAAACTGAAATTGAAATGGAATAAAATTAATTAGTCACTATGAATCCCTTGAATATAAAAATTAAATATATTTCCTCATAGATTCATTTACAAGTAAAGTTGTCATGATTTTAATGAAATTAGAATTGGGTTGAGAAAAGTTATTTAATTAGGAAATTATTTTAGTTACTTAATTAATATTTATTTTGGAATATAGAAAATAAATTTTGGTTGAATTGAATTATAAAGTGTTAGGTCAAAATTCCAGAAAACTCATATAATTGGACCCCATACAGGAGAGGCCCAAATCCCTTAATATTACATGTGAAAGGCAACCCTAGTTTTATTATCTAAGGTGTGCCACCCACCTCTCTCCTAGTTGAACAAGGGGAGGGTTTTCTATTAAATAAATATTATTTTGTTATTCTTATTCAACAAGGATTATCCTCTCTCTATAGACACCTTGGTAGAGGAAAATATACTTGATTTATACATTTTTATTTTGCTGAAAAATAAGGAGAATTTATTCCTAACCACAAATTCAATTTTTCAAAATAACAATCTTTTCAGTTTATAAAGAGAGATTACTTTCCCACTGAAAGTAATAACTCTATTTGGTTCTATGTTTGGTTCATGTTGCTTGAGCCCACTCTTAGTGCTATTTGGGGTACAAGAATAGTGGAGAAGACTGTACAATTGAATGTTGAGAACAATTCAAATCCGTCTCATACAAAGCACATGAACTTTTCGAGAAAAGATTTATTGTTATAAATATCACAAATTGGATCAATTTTCAAAATTTTTAAACTTCCACTATAATTGAAAATCAATTTCTTAACCGGACGTTTTCAACATGTCAAATTTTTACACTGATGGAAACAATCCATTGAGCTTTGAGTGGATCATAGCAAAAGTCTAAAATTCTTTAAAGAATTTCTACAATCGTTCTTTATAAAAAATCTAAGAATAATAAAAGATGGAGAAGAATCAAAAGAAACAAAAGTATTTATATTTTTTGGTATGTCATACAAGTGAAATTACACTCTTATTAAAAGAAGGTCTTATATCTCTTCATAGGGACATAACTATCCAAATGGATAATCATGTCTTTTAGCAATAAAGATAATTATGCAATAGATGTCTACTTGAATAGTTATGGCTCTTTGTTAATAATTAAGTGACATAGCTTTTAGTAACAAGAGACATAACTCATCACTATGAATAGTGAAACTTTTAGTTAATAACCATGTATTACCCACGCCTGACCTGATCATCGGATCCGGATATGGTATGTCACAACTTAAAACCATTTGAGTTTGAAAAAGACACTAGAAATTTTTATAGCTTTGAGGTCTCAACGTATACCCCTGATTTGGTGATAACCCCAGATAAAAAAAAAAACAATCAAATCAATATTACACCAAGTAAAGTAAAACATAGTTTAAACAAACAACTTGCGGAATCTTTATGAAAGTTGATAGGGTTATATAAAATCCAAGGTGAGTTATTTCCCATATAAAAGTTTCAAGTGTATCACTGGCAAATAAATATCATTGAAATCAGTATGGCATATACGAATAAAATATGATTTCATAAACCATAATTCACTAATATTTAACATATACTTCAAGAGTACATAAACATTCTCTTAAAAATAGTGATTTGGTGGATGATGTAAATTATTACAAGAGTTCGTTACAAAATAGATCTACATGCCATCCGCCCAAATGGGCATGCATGATATAAAATTAGTTAAGTGGCTCACTATCAATAGTAATTTTGGCATAGTCCCCTTCTATAGAATCCCTTTCTACCTACGCGCTTAAGAAGGAAAAGATTACAAAGTATGTTCAAACGAATTTAGTGAGTTCCATACAAAAAGAAATTCACAAACAATGTACAAGGATACCACTAGTAAACAAGCATTAACACTTATAAAGAGTATCGGACCTTTGCGTGAAACCATGAGATTCTAACAAGATACACCAAATGGCATACACATTACTTAGACGGACCCATTTCGCCAACATAAACACAGCGCGTGGGTGGTCACTACCCGCCAACTTAACCATGACTTTCCACAATTGTCTACATTTCCAAATGACCCATCATTGTGCCAACCACGGGGCCAAAACTTCATAATCATATCATTCAGAAATATTCATATTCATATACCACCCTAACTCCTCATATCATTTATGTTAAGCTAAACACGTGTTTTTTTTATCTATCTATCTAGTTTGCAGTATAGCTATCCTACCGGAGGCATCACAAATAGATATCCTTCTCATATATTACATATTACATATCACATATAATCGACATTGGGCTCGTGCAACAATGAGGTTATTTACATCATAACTAACCATACTCACACAGAACAACTCTAGTTGATTCACATGTATAACCAGACACCACACCTTAACTTATTAGGAGTAGGAATACTTGCCTTAAACAGTTTATAGTACTTGGAAATTTTATAATTCAAAGGAGTAAGAAGGAACTCACCAGAAACTCCAAAATAAGAATCTACTCTACAGGTTCTTTGCCTTTATTGTTCGAACCTTCACTAGCTTCTTGAGATAGATCAGAAACAAATATAAATATCATATCATTAAACTATTGAAATTTAATATGCATGCATGAATTGATAGCATGCATCCCAAAATCAAGAAGTTTCCCTTCTTACAAACAGTTCTAAAATTCCATGCATGCACAATAGCAAATACGTAAATTCCTTTGATAAGGACCTAATGGTTTGCCATAAATTACTAGTAAGCTGGTATTAACAATGGTATTGACTAGGTGGCATATTTTGTGGGTTTGTCATTTGGAAAAATCTTCTATTAAGCAATCCGTCAAACCAGATGTTTTGGGTAAACTCGTTAGTTTGTAGACTGATAGCCTCATTTTTGTGTTATAACGTGAATACGATGGCTCAATACGTATTGTTGGAGTTTCGTTGAGACCTAATTAGAATTGAACTAGGGTACTGTAGATGATTATTTAAAAATATTAAGTTTATTCATGGAAATCAAGGGCGATAGATATCTCACTAACTTAATCATTTTCTACCATTAGCGTAAATGACCTAAACACCAAACAATGACTCAATATAGTCTACACCAGGTAGGCTGTTATAGTTCTCCCCTACATAGAAAATTTCATCCTCGAAATTCCTACCTGTGAATAGCTGAGGATATTGTTCTTTCATCAAACACTCTTTTTCCCAAGTGATTTCCTCTGAATTTGATTTCTCCATAATAACTTCATCAATGAAATTCTTTTGTTTCTCAATTGTTTCACTTCTCTTGCCAAAATGCGAACAAGTTCTTCTTCATAAGACAAGTTTGGCTCCACTTCTAGTGCTTCGACTTACAAAAAATTATTTAGTTTTGGATTGATATCTTCTAAACATGGACACATTGAACACATTATGTATATTTGACAATTCTAGTGGCAGTGCCAATCTATACACCACTAGACTAACTTGTCCCACAACTTCATATAGTCCTATGAAATGTGGGCTTAACTTTCCTTTTTGATCGAACCTTATGACCTTCTTCCAAGGAGAAACCTTCAAAAACACCTTGTCACCTACTTCAAAAGAGATGTATTTCATTTTTAAATCAACATATACTTTCTATCAATCTTGAGAAGCTTTTAGATGGGTTCGAATGATTGAAACTTTCTCCTTTGTTTCTCATACCAAGTCAGGACCAACCATTTTCCTTTCACTGTGTTCCATCCAACAGATGGGTGATTTGCACCTTCTTCTATACAATGCTTCAAATGGCGACATTCCCAAACTAGCATGATGACTATTATTGTACACAAACTCTACTAAAGGAATATATTTTTCCCATTTCAATATAAACTCTAACACACAACTTCTGAGATATCCTCTAGAACTTGAATCACTCTTTTAGATTGCCCATCTGACTGAGGGTTAAAGGCAGTACTGTATTGCAACATGATTCTCAAAGATTATTGTAGATACTTTCAAAACCTCAACATAAACCTTAGGTCTCAATCTGATACTATGGATGTTGGAATCCCATGGAGACGTACAATTTCATAAACGTAGATCTCGACTAACTTTTCCAACAAATAATTCCTGTGCACAAGCAAGAAATAGACTAATTTAGTAAGTCAATCTACAATTACCTAGACTGAGTTCTTCTTTGAAGGACTAAGAGGAAGACCCAAAATAAAACCCATGTTGATTTTGTCCCATTTCCACTGAGGAATCTCTAAGGGGTCTAACTTGCTTGAGAGAACTTGATGTTCTGCCTTTAATTTTTGGCATGTCAGACAACTTGAGACATACTCTAATATTTATTTCTTCATTCCAGGCCCAAAACCTCTCACACATCGGTTCCAATAACGAGTACTTCATTAGCGTTTTGACCTAGTACTCTATAATATGATCTAACCCGATTCAATTTTTCTATTTCTAAAAATAAACTTTATTATCTACATATTAAATAATTTTCTCAGCCCAATTTTATCCCAATAAAATTTTGACAACTTTACACTTAGTAAAATTTTAACGATTTTACCCCTAGTAAAATTTCGAGAAAATTTGTTCATAATATCACAACTCAACTTTTTCACTATGAATGAATGATTTATTTCCATTTTCAGACTTCAACACAGTCTAAAAACATAAACTCATTCTTCCATCATTTTTTAAGTAATCCTATATAAGATCGCGAGTTTCCATTTTCATTTTCATTTCCATTTCCATTTCCATTTCCATTTCCATTTTGAAACCTATATTCATTTCATAATGATTTCATTTCTCCATTTTGGAGAAAACCATAATCATTCTTGAATGTTTCCCATTTCTCTTTTTCTTTTCATTTCGTTCATTTATATTCAAACACATAATTCATTTATGGTTTCAATGAGCTAGTGAAGGGACCGATTGACAGATGTAGTTGATGATCAAATGATTTATAATTAACTTCTGGCTTTTTCTCTATTCATTATAAACTTATTTAGTCACGAAGTTTGTAACACTCCAAACCCGGCCCATACACCACGATCGGATCTGACATGTCACTAAGAAAATTTTGTAACACTCAATGTGACTAGAAAAAACCTTTGTGAGAAAATCGGGTTTAGCGCTTGTTTAGAAAACTTCAAAACTTTATGTTCACCGAGTTGTGTTTTCGCCGAATTTCCTAGAAGCGATTGACCATTTTAAAACCCATGTTGTTATCCTTTTAAGTTATGCAAATTTCTTTGCAAAAGATGGTAAATTTACTAGATAGTTTAGTCGCAAGAAAACTTTGATGTCTCTGTGCTTCTTTTGTCACCACGTAATAATTTCGTTTGGTTGTTTAACTCGAGTGTTAAAACTTAAGAAAAATCCCAAAATTTAAAACCGATTATCAGTGGCCTTATTGTAACGTAAAAATACCAAACTAGTTATTAAAAGTAAATAAATATAGTTCTTTACTGAAATGCGAGAAACCATGCATGGCCACCTCATGCTCATCCCCAACCGGTCCACTGCACTACGTGCTACCTGAAAATGTTAAGGAATTGGGTGAGTCATAAAACTCAGTGTGCAACACTCACGCACCACGAGATTGGGCCTTAGCCCTACAGAACAAAATAACAGTATAGCTCATGCCAAAATGATGCAAAACCCATCCCAAATCCTAGATTTCCATCCGCTACACACCACCCGTACCTGCCAATCACACCAATGGCGATTTCCACAATCAACCCTCTCCGCTACACACCGTCGATGGCAATCATGCTGCTCATCATCAAATCATGACATAGTCACTAGAACAAATCATGGCAGAGCCACTACAACAGATCGTGGCAGAGCCACTACAACAGATCATGGCAGAGCCACTACAACAAATCGTGGCAGAGCCACTACAACAGATCGTGGTAGATCCACTACAACACTTCCCCTTTCATCACATGTTCCCTACCTCATGCAACATAAAATGCAGATGTATGGATGTAACAGATTACCACAAGCGTGTATGGAATACTCATAACATGGATCGAATTATTTCATCATACCTTTTATTCTATCAGAACAGAAATCACTAACCTGATGTCTCGCTTACACCCTCCACAGGTGTCACAATAGCCATGCCGAACTTTCGGTATTTAACATAATATGATAATCATATTAATATAGCATTAAAGATGGTGTGAGTAGTTACACACCTGATAACACGTAATATCACACTCTCTACATCGACACTATCACTAATCGACACCACCGCTATTTGCCTACGATCCTACTCAGAAGCTGGCCCACACTCAGATGGCCAATCACGAACAGCAGACACAACCCTCTTCTTGAACTTAGGGATCGAACCCGAAGGTTTGCTTCCCTCTCCAACTTGTATGTTTCTTGCATCCATTAAAAGCCTCGTCAAAACTCACTACGAGAGATATGATTCGAGTATTCCCCTAACCAGGTTAAGACAATAGATAAACAATAAATCGATTAATAGAACCACTAGAAGGGATCTTCTTACCTAAATCGACTAGATCCCAAAGTTTAGCAGACTTGGGTTAACGTGTTGCTCGAAGTGGCCTTTTGACCAAACAGGGAACATGAGGCCCCACTCATCATTCGGCCAAACATAACAACATCATCTACTTACCTTCAACTATCTTTAGGATTCGGCACAAGCAGTCACAATAGAGGGGATTCGGCTTGTAGATGGTACTCTAAGCGAATAGACAAACAAAATGATCAGGATTGCGATTTTCAAGAGAAGAAAAAAATGAAGCATCTTAACAGGGTTTAAGAGTAGATTTGGCCAAGAGGGAAAAAAGAAAAATAACGAAGAACTTACCAGACTTGTGAGATGAGAATTTGGCTATGGTGAAAATTTCAGGAAAAGAAGAACAAATGAAATGATGCTGAGACTTAGAGGTTTCGGCTAAGAGAGAAAGTGAGGGTGTAGTTTCAGCTTTTAGTGAATGGAAGAAGAACAAGAATAAGACAATGATGATCAGGAAGATTCGGCTAGAAAGGAGTTTCAAACAGGAAAAAGAAAATAAAAAGGGAGGGAGAAGTGGTAATTTTGACTTTTGAGTGTGAGAAGAAAAGAAAAATGAAAGAGATGTGCAACCTTGGTCTTCTAGTTTCGGCTATAGGTCAAAACAAGAAAAGAGTGGAAAATGCTTAGATGGTTTTCGAAAAAAGAGAGAATGAGAGAAAAAGCTCAAATAAAATGTGAAGCACACACCTTAATGCCGAAAACAAACCACTACACACTAGCAACCTAATCACCAAATTTTGGCACCCTCTCCTAATGCCAGAACTGAAAATGCACACTTGAAAATGGAAAACTTATGCTGCCACAAATTGGAATTCGACACAACCTAGCCCCCAACCAAAATTGATTTCTCCTCCACTAAGACTTTGAAATTCGGGCAACACCTCCAATAGTCATCAACTCCTTTTTGCTCCTACTTTTCCTCCCATCCACTCATTTGAATTAGAAGACCAGTTCAAATCTCTCCCAACACCTCCTAGCCACTTATTTCAAATTCTAATTCTCTATCCACCAACCACCCTGAAGAGTCCAAATAGAAGCCACCTCCTCAGCCTCCTGACACAAAAAGAGACTCCCAAAAGCTGCCAATGTGCCTTGAACCCTGGACCTCCTTCCCTCCTATGGCGTCATTCCCTTGCATGCTATGTGGCGTTCCCTTGCCACTCTTCCACTGCCTCACCTTGTGACACAAAACGCAACTAAAACCCTTAAGTCCTACTCCTTATTCAGCTTTCCTCTAAAAGTGCCAAAACTAAAAATTTTACTAAGGTTTCGGCTTAACCCCGAGCCTTCCCGAGGCCCCTAAACACGGCCAACAACAAGCAAACCACTTCGACATGTAAAAATCATAAAAAATACAAGACCCCTAAATCCCGGATATTACAAAGTCATTCCACTATAGTATCCTAACTAAGCTATCACCAACGACATACCATTACGAAAGCAACTATTCAGTGCTTGTCTAATGACTTTGTCATTAGTGTGTTACCCTTATAGGATATCCTTGATGTCTTTGAGATAATATTCATTCTCCCAATGTGATCCTATTTTATCTTATGGTAACCATTACATTTTCCTTCGTGAAAATTTAATAATTATCAATAAGTGATCAAGTCATCCATCACAAAAGAATGACAACTCGTGGCCATGTTTACCTTTCATTAACCATGTAATGCCAATGAGAGGATATCTGTAACACCCTGAATTAGGACCTAGTAGAATTGGGCCTATTGGGCCTTGGGCATGGGAGCGTTTAAAATTTTTGAGAACAAGAGAATGTCACTAATACAAGTTGGACTTATTAGGTGAGTGATTTTGGAAGGTTAGGGGGCTTCCATGAAGTCTTGGGTTCAAACCTTGGCTTTAGGAAAAATTTTGGTTTAGGTGAATAAAACCCTAGATGTAAGTGAGTAGGCTTTAAGAATATTGTTGGGGAAAACATGACACAAGGAAGCATGTAGTCCAGTGGTTGTGGCGTCACTAAGTATGTAGGGGAGCTTGAGTTTGAAACCCCTTGCATGCGAAATGTGACTATTTTGCTAATTTGGGATGGTTTTGGAGGATTGATGGAGGGATCCCACATTGGGAAGCTAGCATGAGAGTAGGCAAGAAGCTGGCTTTAAATAGAGCAATCTATGAGGAGAGTAAGCATACCTTGGTTGGTGTTTGGGCATAGGAGTGTTCAGAGCGAAGATTAACTCCAGATTCCTATTAGGTGTGTATTTCGCACTACTCTAGTTGTAGAGCGTCAAATGCCGAAATGTCTGTCACACGGCGATGGTAGCCACACGAACGTACGAGTGCATGTGTGGGGGCTTCGACGCGATAGTTGAGGCCATCATGAATGTTCTTGTGGGTTTAGCCTATTTGGGCCACGATGGGCCGAAAGGGGCCATGTGGGGCTTATGGGCCCATGGGCTCAATCGGATAATTTGTATGATTGTGTAGTAAATATTGGACTGGACTATGTGAATCTCATATCTGTGGCTAGATTTGTGCTAAATGGGCCACATGAGTGTGTGGACCCATTTGGGCCGAGAATGGGCCCTAGGCCCATTCGCATCGTTACCTTTATTTAGAATACATTGATTTACAAAATTACTGAAATACCTCCGGTTTACAAAATTACCAAAGTGCCCTAATTTGCGAAATTACTGAAATACCCCCAGTTTATGAAATTATCGAAATACCTCGATTTGTAAAATTATCGAAATACCCTTAGTTTGCAAAATTATCGAAATACCCTCAATTCAAAAAATTAGCGAAATACCCCTGGTTTACAAAATTACTAAAATACCCCTAGTTTACAAAAATTACTGAAATACCCTCGATTTGCAAAATTACAGAAATACCCTCAATTTGCAAAATTACTGAAATTCCCCTGATTTGTAAAATTATTGAAATACCCTCATTTTACAAAATTACTAAAATACCCTCAATTTGTAAAATTACTAAAATACCCCATTTTATAAAATTACTAAAATACCCTAATTTGTAAAATTACTAAAATATCCTTAATTTGAAAAATTATCGAAATACCCTCGATTTGCAAAATTAGAGAAATACCCTCAATTTGCAAAATTATCAAAATACCCCCAGTTTGCAAAATTATCGAAATACCCCTATAGGGTAGAATTACTGAAATACCCCTGAAGGGTAGGATTATCGAAATACCCTTATAGGGTAAATGACTATTTTACCCTGGTGGGTAAATGACTGACTTGTGCTATGATTTGACTGATTTGATTATGATCATATGACTGTGTTTTAACTGACTTAACTGTGGGCGTGTGACTGATATGCTATTAATATGTGTTGAAATGACTGTTACTAAGCATGGCCATTTTGCATACACGTGTAATGATTGAGCATGACATGCTCAACATATTGCATGGGGTTGGGACATTGATACGGAGGAAGTTTTGATAGGGTCGCACAAGTCGCCTGACGACTGTGGATCCAGTTTTGATCTGATAGGGTTACACAGGTCGCATGACGACTGTGGATCCAGTATTGATCTAATAGGGTCACACGGGTTGCATGACGACTGTGGATCCAATATTGATCTATTGAGGTCGCGCAGGTCGCATGACGACTGTGGACCAACGGACGACTTAAAGTTACATAATCTGATTATGGCTCTGTGCCAACCTAAGTATGGCTCTGTGCCATCTTGATTATGGCTTTGTGCCAATCGTATTTACCCGTGGCTATGTGCCTAACATATATATATTGATGACTCTGTGTCAATCATAATTATCCGTGGCTGTGTGCCGATTATATTACCCCCGCTGATGGCTATGTACCAAATTTAGATGATGGCTCTGTGCCATCTTGATTATGGTTTATAACCATTCTATTTATGGCTCTTAGCTGTTCTGTTAACTAGAAGCATTGTTGCGATATTTATGGCTTTTATCCATTCTTTTCACGACACCGAGCCATTCTGTTGACTTAGTGCCACAATCGGTGCTAAGCTTGGTGTGTTGGCTGGGTGGGTCAATTTTATACCCACATGGTGTGTTGGCTGGTACGGGTGGTGTGTTGGCTGGATCGAGGTGGGATGCATCCTCATACTATTGCATATCTGTTTATGAGATCTGTCACTGTACTGGGCTTAGGCCACTTGTTCTACTATTAGTTTGGGCTGGGCTCAATTGGTTCTGTTATGGGCTATAACCCAAGTGATATTGTAGTGGGCTTTAGCCCACGTATGCTTTGAACTAGGCTTTACTGTTACTGTTAAAGGGCTTTGGCCCAGACTGTTTCAGTTTCTATTTTTGTATACTGACTGTTACTCTAGTAAGGGGATTACACTGAGTTTTCGTAAACTCACCCCTTTTTAACTGTGCAGGTAGCCTCAGCCTTAGATAGATTGAAGCTACGAGGGACTCGGAGAAGACCACACACTACTTATGCTTACTGTTTTGATTATTTACTTTTAAATATTTTGATTTGGGTTGTAATAAGGCCCATCTATTTTTAACTTATTATTTGTGTTATTTAAGTATCATGTTTCCATAAATCATTTATTTTAATTAAGCTGCCGCAATTGAAAAATATTTTACTAAGTGATTAGTAAAATTTTGAAAAGGGAATAGTTTTTTTAACCACATTTTGAAAATAAACGAATGCAAATAAAAATACGGTTTTTGAGAAAGACCTCAATGTGACACGCCAGATTCGGGCCTAACTTCTAGGTCGGGTTTGGGGTGTTACAATATCATTTGCCCATGTTTTTTCTATGAATTCCACTATTATGAATGATGCTACATACTACAAAAGTCATACACCCAACGCACCAGCTTTCGATTCCTTATCTATTTGAACTCAGGCTTTTACTTACATCAAAGTGTACGAGTCACACATACATAGTCTGCCATCTACTTAGGGATTAGGTATGCCACTATGAACGTCACAAGTGAATAAATCCATAAATGGATTCAGGATCTATTCTGCTTGGGTCCTGTCTGATGTATTGTCCATCTAATCAGTTATATATATGCCTTTATCTTTTGGGAGTCATCTGCTCTGATGCCTAAGACAAAGCGTCTCTCCAATTAGACTTGATAGATGACATATTAGTCTTTCAATCATTTACATTTTCAATTAGACTAAGGACATGTTTAGGTTCATCTACTAATACAACCTGTCTTTCCATACCAAGATATGACTACATAATGCTGCTTAGTATTAGTTAAACATTTAGACAACCAATGAGCAACATTTGCTTCCATTTTTTTTGCGTGCAAAATCCATGTGAGGAAAATTATAAAAAGTATATTAATGTAATCAATGAATTTGTTTTATTAACCAATATGTTCAAAAAAATTACAAGTGTTTGTTGAGGAAAATACTACACTTAGGGCACTAGATCCAACAGGTAGAATAATCAATTCCACAAGTAGTGATCCATCATCTGTAACAAAAACATTTGCTCAAAGGGATGCCAAAGCTACCACAATTTTCCTGCTCAAGGCATCTGCTACTACATTAGTCTTTCCAATATTGTATTCAATTTTCAAATCATAATCTTTCAGAAGTTCCATCCAACGTCATTAGCGTAGATTTAATTTTTTTGCATCATAAAATACTTTAAAATTTTATGGTATGAAAACAAGCGATACTTCCCCCCATAAAGGTAGTGTCTTTAGATCTTTAACACTAGCACCACCATTGCAAGATCTAAGCCACCAGTTGGATAATTCTTTTTATGTGGCTTGAGTTGGTGAGATGCATACGCGACAACTTTTACTCTTTATATAAGCACACATTCTAGCCCATTTAGGAATGCGTCTATGAACACTGTATACTCCACGCTAGATTCTGGTTGGGCTAAGATCAATGCTTCAGTTAGAATTGCTTTCAACTTATCAAAACTCTTATGACATGCCTCTTTTTATTTGTACTTTTCTTTATTCCTTAACAATCACGTGAAAGGTGTCACATGGTGAACCCTTTTACAAACCTCCTGTAGTAACTTGCCAAGCCCAAGAAGCTACATACTTCAATGACATTTTTACGGATTCCACTGAAAAATAGCTTTGACTTTATTAGGGTCTACCTTGATGCCTTCAGCAAAAATAACATGACCAAGAAAAGAAACTTCTCTGAGCCAAAATTTGCAGTTATTGAATTTGGCATACAACTTGTTTTCTCGCAATGTTCTTAGTACAATCATTAGGTGTTCCTCATGATCAACCACACTTCTAGAGTAGACTAAAATATCATTTATGAATACAACTAAAAAGCGATCCAAGTAAGGCTAAAACATCATAGTCATCACATCCATAAATACCAGCGATGTATTCGTTAACCCAAACAACATCACCAAAAACTCATAATGTCCATATCATGAAAGAAATGTAATTTTTGGAACATTGTCACCTTTGATCTTCACCTGATAATAGCGAACACGCAGATCAATTTTGGAAAAGATGGTACCACCGCTTAACTGGTCAATCAAGTCTTCTATTCAAGGTAGTGGATACTTGCTTTTCACAATCACTTCATTCAGTTAGCGATAATCAATGTATAAGTGGAAAATCTCATCCTTCTTCCTTACAAACAAGATTGGCGCGCCCTAAGGTTAAACACTTGGTCGAATGAATCCCTTGTCCAAGGGATCTTGTAGTTGTGTCTTTAATTCTTTAAGTTCCAATGGAGCCATTCTATAAGGGGCACATGATATAAGCACAGTACCAGGCTCTAACTCAATAAAAAAATCTAATGTTTTGTCTGGTGGCATACCAGGAAGTCCTCCTGGAAACACATCCAAAAACACTTTTACAATTGAAACTTGGTTGATATTCATTCTTGACTCAAATGAATCCATAATATACTCCAAGTAGGCATCCGCGTCTTTAACCAATAACTTTCTGACGGTTACTACAGAAATTATTCTACTCGCCAAACCGGTTTGTACACTAGACAGCAACACTTCTTTGCCTTCTGTAGTTAACAAACGTACACCTCTAGCTTTGTAGTCAATTATGGTGTTGTGCCTAGTTAAACAATCTAACCCAAGGATGGCATCAAAATCATAGAAACTTAATAACAATAAGTCCACTAAAAAGGTGTGCTCGCCAAAAATTAATTGATAGTTCTTAATCACTCTATTAATTACCGTACTTTAAGCAAGGGGGTTGGTCACTAACACTGTTAGCTCGATATAAAACACCGAGTATCCTTACCACATAAAAGGGTATCGATAATTTTTGCAATAAATGCTAAATTTAGTGACCATTATAGATTTGTTATCAAATACCAAAAACACTTTTATTGAAACTTATAAAAAGGTATTAATACCTATCGATACTTTGTAAGTTTTATTAGAAACAAAATGCTATTTTGGTATTTTTTTTAAGATGGGATATTGATATTTAAGAAAATATCGATAGCATATCAAAAGGTATCGATACTTAATTGGGTTTGTGAAAAATAAAATGTTATTTTGGTATCGCTTTTAATAAGGGTATCGATAATTCAAAAAATATCGATACTGGGCCAAAAAGGTATCGATACTTTTTGGCCTAGAGCAATTTTGACTTGTTTAAAAATTATTTTAACTTAATAAAATGAAAAAAACACTTTCTTACTTAGTCAAAATTACTTTAACTTTATCTTAAAGTTGTTTCAAAAATTTTCTAAGAGTACATAGTAGATATTCAAAGTTTTATCTCTTAGACTTCAATTTTAACAGATCAATTTGTCAATTTTGTTTAGTTTGAACTTTTATTCAAAAACACTTCAATTTGTTATATCAAAGTATTTTATCAAATAAAGCTTGGTTTAAGAAACACATTTGTCTCAAAGGGAACAATTTCTAGACTCATACCTTCTACGACCTTTGTGCAGATGTACGAATGGGTTAACCTTGGATCTATTAATGCATGTATGTTATGGTCAAGAAAATAAAATTTACCCATTATACCCTCTGGTAAACTAGCATCTTCTTTGGCTTTCATCACATAAGCTTTGGCGGACACTCCAAAGTCGGGCTTAGTGTAGCATTTTCTCGGAGCTCCTTGAACTGATCTTGATTTTGCTGCCACTCCAAATCTAGCTTCTTGCTAAAAGTTTTGGTGCCCATGAATAGATTGTTCTAAGCTTACTTTAACCTTGAAAGGGTAGTCTCTAAGCTAATGGTCTAAATACCTATATCCCAAACAAGCTCTCATTTGTCTCTAACACTTTCCTCGATAATTCGTCCCACAATGTTCGCAGACAGGGTCCCTCATCATTTCTGATCCACATGTACTTGCTATTTAGGTAGCTTGTCGATCACTTCCATCTCGTCTAAACCTCGTGGGCTGAGAATCTCTTCTAGATGCAGAGAAGCTTCTGTCTTTCGTCTTCTTGAAATTCTCTGGGGGCGGTGGACTAGAAATTCCACGTTTCATTCTTTCTCTGTCATGCGTTCTACTCTTGCCTTGAGTAGTCAACTCCATTTTATGGGCCTTAGCTGCCATGGACACTAAACTCTGACATTCAGATGCCGCCACCAGGGCCCTATTCAAACTTCGGACATAAGGCTTTCTTAGTATGAAACATATTTATTACATAGTGGCTAAGTCTATTAAACTCTCGTTCGTATTCCATCACTAAAATTCATCCTTGCTTGAGATATAAAAACTCCTTCATTTGTTCAATATACATCTGGTTCACATAATTTTCTCTAAATTTCTCTAGAAAAAATTCTCAGTCTATCTGTTCATCAATAGTTACACTTGTTAGCGTTTCCCACCATTGATATTCCTCCCCTTCTAGCAAGGAGATTACACACAAGTGGATGTATACCAATGTGCACTTTAACTCATTAATTACCCTGGTATTAGAGATGCAGGAGGTACTAGCTATGCCATTTTAGGCTCAGGTTGTTGAGGAAGAGGTACTTGGGCTGCTCCAGATCCCATAAATTGGTCAAACAATTCACCCATCATCATGACAAAGGCATTTTAGAAAGCACTTTTGACAATGCCCCTGATCAGGTGCAAGATCCTGTCCCTGTGCCTGATCTACATGGCTCTCAAATTCTTCACTTGTTGCTTCTCTCAAACTTTCAAACGTATTCTTTAGTAGCTATAACACAACAAAAGTTAATTTTTAAAACTGCACAGACTAAGCTAGAAATATATCTTGTATGGCAGGGAGTAACTTATGTAACACACCTCACCCGTATTCATTGCCAAAATAGGGTTACGGAGCATTACTTGACTTATAACATAAACAAACATACACTTCTTATACAAATATCAATTTCAACTACAATTCATTCATAATTAATCACATTGTCCCTAATACGAGCCTACGAGGCCCAAATCATGCATTAGGAAAGGTTCGGGACTAAACCGATAACTCAAGAAATTTTTGGAACACATAGAAAATTTTACAAAATACAAAGGACACACGCCCGTGTGGCCCGGCCGTGACACACCCGTGTCACAGACCGTGTGGACATTCGAAATGGGATCACATGGTCGTGTCTTAGCTTTTGTCTGACCCTATGTAACTCACTAAATTAGGTCACACGGCCAACCACACGCCCGTGTGACCAGCCCGTGTGCCTTTCAAAATGGCCTTACACGCCCGTGTGCCAGGCCGTGTGCTTGGCCATTCCAAACCTGTAGGATATATTGGCTTATGCCACATGGGCAAGTCACAAGCCCATGTGTTGGGCTGTGTGGAGCATATTGACTTGAATTCTAATTTAACATCAGCGAACACACGACCATGTAACCTGACCGTCTATCGCACATGAATGAGATATACGCCCGTGTGTTTGCACATATGGACAAAAATAGGCTATTTACCAAGCCATCTTGCCACCTAAATTTATATACATCTACATTAAACCAAATGACACCAAAACATGGCATAAATAGGCATTCATCCAATCTCAAATAAATGTAATTCATGCTATAATAATACCAACAAGACAAGGTACACAAATACCATAATGTGTCATTCAATTTCATACCAAAACTCATAATCTCAAATCATTTATATAACCACTTTCAAATATGCATTATTTGACTAGATTCACTAGCAATCCAATATTCAAAAACTCAACCATTTGACATTCATAATACCTATTTATAACAACATCTTCTATCAATAATCAACCACACACCATAAGACCAAATAACACACACACACACACACACACACACACATAAGCAAAATATGCCAAAATAAGCCAAATCACATGGCTAAAATCATAACACATCCATCATCATTTACAAGCCAACTCCAATAGTTAAATCCATTACCAAAATATATCAAAATGACCAAACTCCTATACATGCCATATAATCCTAAACATAGATTCAAAAGTATCAAAGTGATAGCTTGAAAGTGTGATGAGATCTCCAACGATTCCCGAATTCGAGCTAGCTTTAATTTCACTATAAAACATGGAAAATAAACAAAGTAAGCTATAAATCTTAGTAAGTTCGTATAACAATAAACTCAATTAATCATAAATACACAATTCCAATAATTGAATATATCGTCATATAATTCATATTAGCTAACAAACCTTCCACATATTCAATCATAAGATTATATGTGAAATTCACAAGTTTTTTCGATTCAAAGCTTATACGGTTCATGTACATACATGTACCATCTCTTATTAGTCTCATACTCATCCATGACTTCGATACACCCGTTGAACCATTCGGAATACTATCGGATACCCGGGAATCTAACACACTAAGTGCCACATATATCGTTGAAGCTATTTCAATCTCATATCACATATAATGCTCACTCTCGAGCTATCAACGGATCTGCTCAAACAATCTGACGAGAATCCACAACACATGCCTAATAACTCAGCCACCGGTAGAAAATACGAACCAGCACCCAATCACATAACCCCTAATGACATGTCATTCGTATCCAAATCTATTCCTAAGGTTCAACCGAGATTTCACATTCGTCGAATCGTTGTTGAATATGTCCGCAAGGTCGCATTCATAAATTATGCAATATCAAAGCATTTAAAACACCAAAATAACAATGCTGATTACATACAAACTTACCTTAAATGCAAAAATGATGAAATAAGTTGATTAATCCGATACTTTGTTTTTCCCCGACCTAAATCCGAATTTTTCTTTTCTTGATCTATATGTAATCAAAATTAACTAATTTAATCATCACTAGAGGTGTTCATGGGTGGGTCGGGCCGAGCCCAAAAACTGGGCCTAAATTTTTCCCATATTGTAACACCTAAAATACAGTATTTAAATTGCATAAATTGGTGTTTAGATTTTAAAGAAAAAAAATTTTATTTTTATTTTAGTGCTTATTGAAGTCCTAGAGAGGTAAAGCATGATATGGAGAAGGAATAAAATTTATTAATTAAGAATTTATTGAAGTGAAACAAAGGTCATTAAGACTTAAGTTAAATTAAGTGTTAAAGAGTGTCATAAGATGAGCAAATGGTAAGGTGGAGTTGGCGCATGGGTTATAGTAAGAGGAAGAGGTTCGAATCCTTGTATAGCACCTAGATGAATTTTTGTTTTTAATTTTCGCACATGGATAGAAAGTGTCGGCCAAGAACATATATGGAAGGTGTTGACCATGTTATTTTGGTTAGTGTATCAATGGATTAAGGAAACAACTAACTTATGGCATGGAATCAAAAACTTAAGGAAGGATAAGGGGACATAAGGCACAAATCAAGGAAGAATTTTGGAAACAATATCTTGGCCAATGGACCATGCATATGGACAACAATATGGCTAGGGGAGCCAAATTTTGGTGATAGTTTGGCTAGAATTTTAGTCTTTTGTTTTGGTCATTTTTTAGTTTTGTGCATAATTTTGCAAATTCTCTCAACCTATCTCTCCTTGGCGAATTGTGCATTGGTAAGCCTTGATTATTTTGACCATTTGGTCATTTTGTTTATTGCTTTAGTACTTGTTTGTGCTTTTTCTTTGAGTGCCGAAAATCACCTATACCAAAAGCCAATCTTTTCTTTTCTTTTTGCCATTGCCGAATATACACCTCTCTTAAAGCTCGTCTTTTCTTTTCTTTTCCTTCTATTCTCTTTGAAATCAAAGCAACATCATCACCATCTTTTCTTTTATTTTATTTCTTTCAATCGAAATTCTCTCCATCTACACTCTCATGGCGAATGCTAATATGCCTATAAGCCAAATTTATTTTCTTTTCCTTGATCATACATAGCGAATCTTTCATCAATTAAACAACATTCTCAATCCTTTCCTTTCATTGTGGAAAATAGGTAAGGGTTCTTTTCCATTTTCGATTTATTATTAGTGTCATGGCGAATATCATTGGTTTTATGAGGGCCTTTTGGATCGATATAACGTTCATTCTAATAACGTTTCTTTCGTTATTATTTAGTGAAATAACGAGATCGAAACTCAAGTGATCGGAGAATTGTAGAAATGTTGGAAGCGTTTTATTGTGGTAAGGAAATCACATCTTTTTAAAGCCCTTAGTCTTTGTTTGATATTATTTAGATCTAACTAATATCCCTTTGGATTTTGAAGACTTTCAAAATAGGGAAGAAAAGGGCGGTGGTTAGTCACGTTAAGAGGCGGATCCGTAAATCCCCATTCAAGCGAAGAGCGGTTTGGCGGTCGAGATTTTCCACCAGTTGCGGGCCATCTTTGAAGGAAGTCCATTATTCAAGTGGTACGAACTCCGAGCCATTATCGTTGGTGGATTCTCGGCTAACGAACCGAACGAGGAGAAGCCGAAAATCGAAGTGATTCAAAATCAAGAGGGTAAGATTTTGGATCTAGTATCGATTAAGAATATTTTTACAAAATAGTTGTCTAACGGATCAAAATATGTTTTAGGTGCCGAGGAGCGAGAAGGATTAGTACTATCGGTTGTAACTTCACACTCATTATTTTCTCGGTTGGATGTCAATTCGGTATGGAAGTAAATCGTAAAACGATTAGATCGGTAAAAACGTAAAAATTGATATTTTGACGAAAATATGTAAAAATGACTAAATCGTGAAAATTACGAAAATGCCCTCGAGAAATTATTCGTTATTATGTAAATTGGATGTTTCGTGAAAATGGGCATAAAATACTCTAGTTCGATAAATTGGGCCAAAATACTCTAGTTCGATAAAATGGGCATAAAATACTCTAGTTCGATAAATTGGGCCAAAATACTCTAGTTCGATAAATTGGGCCAAAATACTCTAGTTCGATAAATTGGGCCAAAATACTCTAGTTCGATAAATTGGGCCAAAACACTCTAGTTCTAGAATGGGCCAAAGCCCACTAAACCGCTTAATAGACAAATTGCTATATTATGTTTATGGGCCAAATGAAATGTTTATCGTTAAACCCACCATATTATGCATTATTAAGAAATTTTATATTTTATACACGCATAATGGCATGGGGTGGGTTATATGAAGAGAAGAATGGCCGATTGCCAAAAATCTAGTTCGGTGGCTCGCCACAATAATGGCTTATTGCCTCTAGTTAAGGTGGCTCTCGCCACAACAATGGCTTATTGCCTCTAGTTCGGTGGCTTTGCCACAATTGTAAAAAGGCTTGATGCCTACGATTGGTGTGTTGGCGGGGTGGGTTGACTTGATCCCCACAGGTGTGGTGGTTGGTACGGGGGTGTTAGCGGATGGATATTAGGTTTGGGATGGGAAATACATTTTACATGCATTATTAATTATTTTAATTTATGATATAATGTTGAATTCTGTAATTGGGCTCAAGCCCAGCATAATATCTTGATGATCTGGCCCAATAATGGTGGTAAGTGAGTTGCACACTGAGTTCTAAGTAACTCACCCCTTTAATTTTTCCATCTCAGGTAATGGAAATTGATGTGGACTTGGGCCGAGGATGACTTCGTGGAGGCCATACTGCAAAAGAGGGTTATTTAAACTCTGAACTTTTAATAAGTATTTTTTTTACTATTATGGATTATTGTAATAAGGGCCTCTATAAATAACTTGTGAATTTTATGTGTTTGGGATTTAAACTATACTTTGGACTTTTTAATTATGGGCTATGATTTTATGATGTTTTATTAAAATAAATTTGAGTTTTCAAGTATATGGAATTCTTTTATAAATATTTTATTATAGTTAACTCTTTAACAAACTACCTAAAGGTTTTGATAATACAATGATTTTCAACTAATGTTTTCAAATATTTATCAAATTCAAATACTCTTCAAATTTTAAACCACAGAATAATATTGTAGTTTTCAACTCATTAAAGATTTAAAATAGCTCGATTCATGTAACAAACCAAATCTAGTCTCAATGCATAGATAGGGTTTGGGGTGTTACATTAAGTGGTATCAGGCCCAGTTCAAAAACTTCGGTGTGGTTTGGGTTCACAAATAATTTCTATATGAAATCATTCAAAAATCAAGATGGCACCACAAGCATCCAATGACAAGTCATGTAAGTATTTACTACTTAATGATTACTATGATATGATCATAGGAACACTCTAGAACTTCTAGTTTTAGATGTGAAAATGGTAGAGATTGAGACTCTAGGATATGTTGCGAAAAACAACTTTATATCTCAAATCTCATAAAATATCGTTAATAAACACCAAACAAAATTTCGATTCATAAAACTTGTAATCGATAAACGAACAAGCTATCATGAGCACTAGAGGACGTGGTCGTGGGACGCGTAGACGCGTGGCCGTGGTAGAGGCCGAGGTGCTACAACCAAGCACCAAATCATATGTTTGGAAGTGGGCACTGCGTCAATTGAAAGTGAAAGCAGATCACGCGATCACATGGAAGAAGATCATGCATTGACTCAAGCAATCTGCGAGTCTTGGAAAGGGTCATTGGAACTAGAATTGGGCCAACAACTCGTGGGTCAATTTCGAGCGACTTAAGGCAAATAATGCGAAGTTTTCAGAGGAGTCTCGGTGTAGCTCAATGTGGTGAATCTTCGCTCAAGTCGTGGAACGGATTATGGATGATATGGAATGCACTACCGAGCAAAAACCGAGAGGAGCTGTATCCTTATTGAGAGATGAGGCGATCGGTGGTGGCTCATCGCTCGAGAAGGCTTCAAGCCGCATCGATTAATCGGGAATTCTTTAAAGCGCCTTCCAAGGAAAATCGTCGAGCGAGCTATGTAGACGTCAAGGAAGGAATTCTGAATCTTGTCCAAGGAAGTAAGGCGTGGCAAGATATGAAGCTGAGTTTTTACGTCGAGCCGTTATGCCCAAACAATTGTAGCAATGGATCACGAACGCTTGTATGCGTTTCAAGGATGGACTTAATGATGAGTGAGGGTTCGATTGCTCCACAAACAAGTTAGAAATTTTTCGACTCTTGTGGAGAAGGCCAAAATAGCCGAGGAGGCTAAGAACTCGAACAGTAGAACCGAGAAAATCCCAAATAAGAGAGACACAAAGATCTGGTTCTTCCAAGAGATTCCGGAAGAAACCTCGAATGATGAATTAGTTCAAGGTAGAACCCGGTAGCAAATAATCAAGTCGAGATTGCACCGAGTGTGGGAAAAGACATTTTGGAGAATGTTGGAGAAAAGCGGCATGCTACAAATGCGGTTCAATGGAACATCAATACAAAATTGTCCTCGACGAATGGATACGACTCAAGAAGTCCGTAATAATGATGCATGACCGGTCGGGGTAATCAGTGACCACCGAGAGGTCGTGGACCAGTCGTGGTGGTAATGGGGCTGGTCGTGGTCAAGGTGCACCGGTCGAGGCAATGGTCCTAGGGAAATGCAGATGCAAGACGGCACTGGATGGTTTATGCGATTAGGCCATGAGGACTAAGAATGCACCGTATGTGATAAGCTGATACGTTCTTCATTTTTGATGTACCGTTATTGCTTTAATAGATATTGGCTCTACCCATTCATATGTAGCTAGTGCCATATCTCGAAACTGAATTTAGAATCAAATTACCGAAAATGAGATGCGGTGATTAGTCCTTTAGGACGATCGGAATTGTTAATAAAATATTTAAAGACGTGCCTTGAAAATCCAAGAGGAGGTATTCTTAGCAAACTTGATGGAACTACCTTTCGCGAGTTCGATCTCATTCAGGCATGGATTGGCTGGTCAAACATCGAGCGAATTGGATTGTGCTGAAAAATAAATGTCGATAAGAACCTCGGATGATAAGGAAGTCATAATGATTGGTGAACGAAGGAACTATTTGGCAAATGTGGTATCGCAATAAAGGCGGAGAAGTTGGTGCGGAAAGGATATGGAGCATTCCTAGCCTTTATCTCGTGCTTTGGACGCCAAAGAATTATCTGTGAATGATGTGAGGACGGTGAAGGAATTTCCGATGTATTTCGAAGAACTTCGGTATACCTCCGGATCGGGAAGTAGAATTTGGCATTGAGCTTTTGCTCGAATGACTCCGGTGTCCATTGCTCCTTATAGAATGGCACCAAGGAGTTGGTGAGCTTAAAGCTCAAATTCAAGAATTGTTGGATCGAGGATTCATTCGACCAAGTGTGTCTCCGTGGGGAGCACCAGTTTTGTTCGTCAAGAAGAAGGATGGATCGATGCGTATGTGCATCGACTACGCATAATTGAATAAATTGACGATCAAGAATCGGTATCCTCTGCCGAGAATTGACGACTGCTTGATCAATTAAAAGGAGCTTCAGTTTTCTCCAAAATTGATTTAAGGTCGGGTTATCACCAACTCAAGGTGAAAGAAGCGGACATTTATAAGACGGCATTTCGGACACGTTACGGACACTATGAGTTTGTAGTGATGCCGTTTGGACTAACCAATGCACCAGCTGCATTTATGGACATGATGAACCAAGTCTTTCAACCATATTTAGACCGGTTCGTGGTAGTGTTCATAGATGACATATTGGTTTATTCGAGAAATGAGGAGGAACATGACCAGCATTTGCGGATAGTATTACAGCTACTTCGTGATAAGCAATTGTATGCCAAATTTAGTAAATGCGAATTTTGGTTAAAGGAAGTGACTTTCCTTGGTCATGTAGTATCACCAAGGAATAAGGGTGGATCTCGAAAAATTGAGGCTATTCGGATTGGAAACCACCAACATCGAGAGTGAAATTCGGAGTTTCTTGGGTTTGGCTGGATACTATAGACGTTTTGTAGAGGGGTTTTCGTTGATTGTTGCACCCCTAACTAAACTGTTGCGAAAGGGAGCTCCGTACATCTGGACTGAAAAGCAGCAAGAAAGTTTCGAGAAATTGAAGAAGATCCTGACGGAAGCTCCAGTTTTGATTCAACCAGAGGCTGGAAAAGAATTCACTGTTTATTGTGATGCGTCTCACACGGGTTTGGGTTGTGTGTTGATGCAAAATGGAAAGCGGTGGCCTATGCTTCTTGTCAATTGAAACCACGTAAGTAAACTACCCTACCCATGATTTGGAGTTAGGCTGCCGTTGTCTTTGCTCTAAAGATTTGGAGGCACTATCTCTATGGTGAGAAATCTATAATCTACACGGATCACAAAGTCTTAAATACCTCCTTACCCGAAGGAGTTAAATTTGAGACAAAGAAGATGGGTAGAATTGTTAAAGGATTACGATTTCTCAATCGAATACCATCCCGGAAAGGCTAACGTGGTAGGCGACGCGTTAAGTCGTAAGACCGTATCGAATTAAGAGCTTTGTTTGCCCATTTGAGTGCAGATGAGGATGGCGGTTTGTTAGCGTAACTTGGTGAAACCTCGTGGCTGGAACAAATCAAGGAGAAATAGACATCGATGAGAAGTTGGGACCTTTACTTGACAAGTTGAAAATGGTGAAATTGAAGATTTTGGAATAAACACGGAGGGATGTTGTGCTTTCGAGGAAGAGTATGCATGCCTAAGGACTCGGATCTAAGGCAAGCGATTCTACGGAGGCGATAGTAGCCCTTATGCTATGCATCCGGAGGAAATAAGATGTATCAAGATCTCCGTGAAGCGATATTGGTGGCCGTGGTTGAAGCGTGAGATTTCGTAATTTGTGGGCAAATGTTTGACTGTCGACAAGTGAAGGCGAACATCAATTACCGTGCAGGTTGTTACAACCGATAAAGATTCCTCTTTGGAAATGGGAGAGGATAACTATGGATTTTGTTAGTGGGTTCTGTTAACCCTACTAAGAAAAATTCCGTTTGGGTAATTGTTGATCGGTTGTGAAGACCGCTCATTTCGCCATTAAAGCACGGATTATTCATTGCAGAAGTTGGCGAAACTATACGTATCCGAAATTGTGAGGTTGCATGGGGTACCTGTATCTATTATATCGGATAGGGACCCTAGGTTTACATCACGATTCTGGAAAGCTCTGCATGAAGCCTTGGGGACAAAGTTGAATTTCAGTACGGCTTTTCATCCTCAGTCTGATGGTCAGTCGGAGAGAGTAATTCAGATATTGGAAGATATGTTAAGAGGATGTGTAATCGACTTCAGGGGTAGTTGGGAGGATTATCTACCATTGGCAGAATTCGCGTATAACAACAGCTATCAGTCTAGCATTCAGATGGCACCTTACGAGGCATTGTATGGTCGTAAGTGTCGTTCTCCTATTTGTTGGACTGAGTTGGGCGAAAGACAGATGTTAGGTCCTGAGATGATATCTGAGACAGAGGATAAGGTAAAAGTTATTCGAGCACGGTTGAAAGAAGCCTCAAGATAGAAGGAAGTCGACGCAGATCTGAAGCGAAGGGACATCGAGTATAGTGTGGGGGATCAGGTTTTCTTGAGGGTCTCTCCTTGGAAAAAGATCTTCAGGTTTGGAAGGAAGGGCAAGCTGAGTCCTAGATACATTGGACCTTATCGTGTGCTAAAGTGTGTTAGTCCAGTGGCATATCAGATTGAGTTACCTCCGGAGTTGGATCAAATTCATAATGTTTTTCATGTTTCCATGTTGAGACGTTATAGATCGGATCCTTCGCACATTATACCGGTAAAAGAATTGGAGCTGAATTCAAATTTGTCTTTTGAAGAAGAACAAGTGGAAATCCTAGACCGAGATGTCAAGGTACTAAGGAAGAAAAGCGTGCAGTTGGTCAAAGTTCTATGGCGTAACCACGAGTGGAAGAAGCTACGTGGGAGCCAGATGATGCAATTGGCAACAATACCTCACCTTTTTCAACTGTAAATTTCGAGGACGAAATTTTCTTTAAGGAGGTAGAGTTGAAACACCCTAAAATCCGAGTATTTAAATTGCATAAATTGGTGTTTAGATTTTAAAGAAAAAAAATTTATTTTATTTTAGTGCTTATTGAAGTCCTAGAGAGGGTAAAGCATGATATGGAGAAGGAATAAAATTTATTAATTGAGAATTTATTGAAGTGAAACAAAGGTCATTAAGACTTAAGTTAAATTAAGTGTTAAAGAGTGTCATAAGATGAGCAAATGGTAAGGTGGAGTTGGCGCATGGGTTATAGTAAGAGGAAGAGGTTGAATCCCTTGTATAGCACCTAGATGAATTTTTGTTTTAATTTTCGCACATGGATAGAAAGTGTCGGCCAAGAACATATATGGAAGGTGTTGACCATGTTATTTTTGGTTAGTGTATCAATGGATTAAGGAAACAACTAACTTATGGCATGGAATCAAAAACTTAAGGAAGGATAAGGGGACATAAGGCACAAATCAAGGAAGAATTTTGGAAACAATATCTTGGCCAATGGACCATGCATATGGACTGACAATATGGCTAGGGGAGCCAATTTTGGTGATAGTTTGGCTAGGAATTTTAGTCTTTTGTTTTGGTCATTTTTTTAGTTTTGTGCATAATTTTGCAAATTCTCTCAACCTATCTCTCCTTGGCGAATTGTGCATTGGTAAGCCTTGATTATTTTGACCATTTGGTCATTTTTGTTTATTGCTTTAGTACTTGTTTGTGCTTTTTCTTTGAGTGCGAAAATCACCTATACCAAAAGCCAATCTTTTCTTTTCTTTTGCCATTGCCAAATATACACCTCTCTTAAAGCTCGTCTTTTCTTTTCTTTTCCTTCTATTCTCTTTGAAATCAAAGCAACATCATCACCATCTTTTCTTTTATTTTATTTCTTTCAATCGAAATTCTCTCCATCTACACTCTCATGGCCGAATGCTAATATGCCTATAAGCCAAATTTATTTTCTTTTCCTTGATCATACATAGCCGAATCTTTCATCAATTAAACAACATTCTCAATCCTTTCCTTTCAATCGTGGAAAATAGGTAAGGGTTCTTTTCCATTTTCGATTTATTATTAGTGTCATGGCGAATATCATTGGTTTTATGCGGGCCTATTTGGATCGATATAACGTTCATTCTAATAACGTTTCTTTCGTTATTATTTAGTGCAATAACGAGATCGGAACTCAAGTGATCGGAGAATTGTAGAAACGTTGGAAACGTTTTATTGTGGTAAGGAAATCACATCTTTTTAAAGCCCTTAATCTGCTTTGATATTATTTAGATCTAACTAATATCCTTTTGGATTTTAAAGACTTTCAAAATAGGGAAGAAAAGGGGTGGTTAGTCACGTTAAGAGGCGGATCCGTAAATCCCCATTCAAGCGAAGAGCGGTTTGGCGGTCGGGATTTTCCACGGGTTGCGGGCCATCTTCGAAGGAAGTCCATTATTCAAGTGGTACGAACTCCGAGCCATTATCGTTGGTGGATTCTCGGCTAACGAACCAAGAACGAGAGAAGCCGAAAATCAAGTGATTCAAAATCAAGAGGGTAAGATTTTGGATCTAGTATCGATTAAGAATATTTTTACAAAATAGTTGTCTAACGGATCAAAATATGTTTTAGGTGCCGAGGAGCGAGAAGGATTAGTACTATCGGTAACGAGGTGTGTAACTTCACACTCATTATTTTCTCGGTTGGATGTCAATTCGGTATGGAAGTAAATCGTAAAAACGATTAGATCGGTAAAACGTAAAATTGATATTTTGACGAAAATACGTAAAACGACTAAATCGTGAAAATTACTTAAAACGCCTCGAGAAATTATTCGTTATTATGTAAATTGGATGTTTCGTGAAAATGGGCATAAAATACTCTAGTTCGATAAATTGGGCCAAAATACTCTAGTTCGATAAAATGGGCATAAAATACTCTAGTTCGATAAATTGGGCCAAAATACTCTAGTTCGATAAATTGGGCCAAAATACTCTAGTTCGATAAATTGGGCCAAAATACTCTAGTTCGATAAATTGGGCCAAAATACTCTAGTTCGATAAATTGGGCCAAAATACTCTAGTTCGATAAATTGGGCCAAAACACTCTAGTTCGGTAAATGGGCCAAAGCCCACTAAACTGCTTAATAGACAAATTGCTATATTATGTTTATGGGCCAAATGAAATGTTTATCGTTAAACCCACCATGTTATGCATTATTAAGAAATTTTATATTTTATACACGCATAATGGCATGGGGTGGGTTATATGAAGAGAAGAATGGCCAGTTGCCAAAAATCTAGTTCGGTGGCTCGCCACAATAATGGCTTATTGCCTCTAGTTCGGTGGCTCGCCACAATAATGGCTTATTGCCTCTAGTTCGGTGGCTTTGCCACAATTATAAAAAGGCTTGATGCCTACGATTGGTGTGTTGGCGGGTGGGTTGACTTGATCCCCACGGTGTGGTGGTTGGTACAGGGGTGTTAGCGGATGGATATTAGGTTTGGGATGGGAAATACATTTTACATGCATTATTAATTATTTTAATTTATGATAAAATGTTGAATTACGTAATTGGGCTCAAGCCCAAGATAATATCTTGATGATCCGCCCAATAATGGTGGTAAGTGAGTTGCACTTGAGTTCTAAGTAACTCACCCTTTAATTTTTCCATCTCGTAATGGAAATTGATGTGGACTTGGTAGAGGATGACTTCGTGGAGGCCATCCGCAAAAGAGGTTATTTAAACTCGAACTTTTAATAAGTTTTTTTTTACTATTATGGATTATTGTAATAAGGGCCTCTATAAATAACTTGTGAATTTTATGTGTGTTTGGGATTTAAACTATACTTTGGACTTTTTAATTATGGGCTATGATTTTATGATGTTTTTATTAAAATAAATTTGAGTTTTCAAGTATATGGAATTCTTTTATAAATATTTTATTATAGTTAACTCTTTAACAAACTACCTAAAGGTTTTTGATAATACAATGATTTTCAACTAATGTTTTCAAATATTTATCAAATTCAAATACTCTTCAAATTTTAAACCTCATAAATAATATTGTAGTTTTCAACTCATTAAAGATTTAAAAATAGCTCGATTCATGTAACAAACCAAATCTAGTCTCAATGCATAGACCGGGTTTGGGGTGTTACACATATAAAAATGCTAAAACCGGGCTCGGCCCTACTACCCAGTATTAAATTTTTATATAATTTTAAATAAATAACACATCAAAATATTAAAAAAATCAAAATAAATATTTCCCAACAAATTAAAAATAAATTTTAAAAAAATATGTAGACTTAAATAACACTAAGATAGATGTAACTTAACAAGCAAATACCTCTAAAATAATAATAAAATTAACAAATACCTTTAAAATAATAACAAATTAACAATAAAATAAGTTTTATACAATATTCAATCAATAACAATAAAATAGTAGCAACATAATAGTAATATGGTAGCAAAATAGGGAGAAAACAACAAGAAAATAACATTCAAAAATAAAAAAAATAGCATTTTTTTGTCATTTAGTGAATTCGGGCTGGGCCAGGCTCGGGCCAAAAATACCTTACCCGAGGCCCGGCCCATTTTTTAAACGGGCCTTATTTTTTGTCCAAGCCCAATTTTGGGCTTATATTTTTGCCCAAACCCTCCCAAATTTCGGTCGGGCCTTCGTGCCGGGTCGGGCCGCCCGGCCCATGAACACCTCTAATCATCACTCTAGACAATTTAGTCCAAAATAGAAATTAAGGCATCTTTACACTTTTGCCCCTAATATTTTAATATTTTTACAATTTAGTCATTTTCTCATAAAAATTCAATTTCATTTAATTCAACCTATAACCATGCTAGCCGAATTTCAATATAGTCCCTAGTAGACCATATTTTTCATTTATTTCACATTTTAACCATAAAATTTCAACATTTCTCAATTTAATCCCTAAATGACAATTTTGTCAAAATCACTTTACAAATGTTGTTTATCTAACAACAAGCATACATTTTCTATCATCAAACATCAAAATAGACAAACATTCATCAATAGAAAAGCCCTAAACCTTTAACATTTTTTCAAATTAGTCCCTGGGCTATCTAGATTAAGTTGCAACGATCTAAAAAATATAGAAATCATTAAAAATCGGGACAAAAATCGTAGCTAAATGAGCAAGAGGAGCTTGGCCAAATGAAAACCCTAACAATAGCTTTTCTCCCTTCTATTTTCAGTTGAAGAACATTAAAATATCTTTTAATTTGCTTTTATTTATTTTATGCATAATAATATATTTACTTAATTAACCTTTTAATTTCAACCAAATTTCAACAATACCCAGCCATTATCATCCACTATCATTCTAATGGGTTATTTATCATATAAGGACCTCAAATTTAATATTTCATAGCTATTAAACACCTTTAACTAATAGAACTCCACTTTTACACTTTATGCGATTTAGTCCTTTATATCAAATTAAGCATTCAAACAATAAAATTTCTAAACGAAAATTTCACACAATCATACTACCATGCTGTAGACATTAAACTAATAATAAAACTATTATTTTGAATTCAAATTTGTGGTCCCAAAATCACTTTTCTGATTTGACTAAAAATGGGCTGTTACAACTTAGCATTCGATTTTCTAAGAATTGGCTCAGCTTAGGCTCAGATACCAAAACTTGTAACACCCACGCCTGACCCGATCATCGAATCTAGGTATGTTATGTCACAACTTAAATCCATTTGAGCTTGACAAAGACACTTGAAACTTTTATACCTTTGAGGTCTCGACATATACCCCCGAATTAGTGATAACCTCAGTATAACAATGACAAAACATTCAAGTCAATACTACGCCAAGTAAAATAAAATATAGTTTAAACAAACATCTGCCAGAAGCGTTATAAAAGTTGACAAGGTTATATAAAACACAAGGTGAATTATTTCCATATAAAAGTTTCAAGTGCATCACTGGCAATTAAATATTATTTAAATCAATATGACATATATGACAAAAATATGATTTCATAAACCATAATATCATTTAAGTAGTGTAACACCCCAAACCCAGCATAGACGTTATGGTCGAATCTGGTGTGTCACGTTGATATGTCTTTCAAAAATTAGACTTGTTGGTAGCAATTCGTTTCTAAGTTGAAATCTCTTTGTTAAAACTCAAATCATCTTAACATTTACTAACCATTTAAAAAGTCTTTACTTTAAAAAAAAAAATTTCTTGCGGAAGCAATATCCAAAAATGTTGCGAAAACGTGGTGTTTTGAAAACATTTAATCTTTTTAAAAACCAGCCTTCTATCACTATCAGTTAAGTATCAAATAAATAATGCCAAAATAACATAACATTGTTTTAAGAGACCTTATTACAGAATCAATAGCCCAATAAGAAATTTAATAAATAAGTCTAAAGCAAAACATCAGCGATCGTGTGGCCACCTCCGAGTTTCTCGCGACTCCAAATCGTCTAAGGTCGGGGATTACCTGTACAGTTAAAAGAAAAGGTGAGTTTATGAAAACTCAGTGTGTGATCCCTTATTAGCCAGTCAGTTAATAACAATATATGCGAGAATGATCTAGGCACGGCCCTATTCAAGAATAAAGATGTAGGGCCTTAGCCCATACAAGATAAGATGGGCCTAAGCCCAATCTGATGTCGAAGACGGCAAATATGAAACCCACCCCAATCTAGCCAACACACCACCAGTACCAACCAACACACCATGTGGGGATAAAATCAACCCACTCAGCCAACACCCCAATGTCACAACATAGCTTCCAGTAATAGTATCGCAACCAAGCTGCTAGTAATAGTAACATAGCAAAGTTGCCAGTAACAGTATATGTGGCAGAGCCACCAGTGCAGTATACTTCCTCCATAACAGTATCCCAACCCCATACAGTATATTATGTATGTAGAATGCCATGCTTAGAATCAATCATACGAATCACAGACAAATCAGTCATACAAATCACAGACAAATTAGTCATTTAAATCATAGGCAAATCAGTTATTTAAATCACAGACAAATCAGTCATTTACATCACAGGAGAATCAGTCGTTTAAATCACAGACAAATTAGTCATTTACCCTCGAAGGTAAAATAGTCATTTTATCCTTTGGGGGTATTATGGTCATTTTACCCTATAAGGGTATTACGACCATTTTATCCTACAAGGGCATTTTGATCATTTTACCCTACAAGGGCATTATAGTCATTTTACCCTACAGGGGCATTACGGTCATTTTACACTATAGGGGCATTACGGTCATTCTATCATATAGGGGTATTTCGGTCATTTACTCATTTTGAGGTCTCAGTGTAGATAATGACCTCTCCAAAGGTGTACAGTCGGCTCGAGCGACACAGATAACCTAAATGGTCATAACGGTGTAAATGGGCCCAAAGCCCATTCTTTAGCCCAAGTGGGCCTATACGCTTATGTGGCCCGTTTAGCCCAAATTCAATCACGGCTATGCGAACTATATAGCCCAGTCCAGTATTTGCCACTTATTGTGGATTTATTTGTGTAGGGCCCACAAGCCCATTGGGCCCAACAGCCCATCTCAGCCAAACAAGGCCAATAATGGCCTAGGAGCACAATAACGCTCGTGATGGCCTCCATGGTCTATCGCCTATGATTTTTGGGCTCAATTTACCACACGAGCGATCGTACACTCATGAGGCCTTAAATGTCGAAGTTTTGGCTTTTCGACTTTTTCCGTTCTGCAGTCAAGATAGTGTGAATACACACTTTACCGATGTTTGCGCCTATTACCGTTTGCAGGGTACGGTCACACACCCTTTTGGCTTTTAATCCAATTATAATTTACGGAACACATTTACACACCTGTTCATGATAACGAGTAAACTAGCCCACGTGTATTCTAACCTATTACAATAGAAGCTTCGGTTAAATACTTAACACACGAGTTGAAAGAGACACTAACCAATACCTATTAAAAAGATTACTTACTATCGCCTTACATGAATGAGCGTGGATTTAACCTACTTAGATCGTTGACGAAAGAGGATTACATACCCATCAATGATTATCTGCATACGAATTGAACCTCCCATTAACACATATATGTGACAATACTTGATCCTTAATAAACACATACTTACTGAATTGTAGAGTTAATATTAAGAGGAGGATGAATCGGCCTACAAAAGTAAGCCCTAAAACAAGTCACGAAAAGAAACGCCCACACTAGATATGGAAGATTCGGCTACCCAAAATCAATGACCAAATAAAAGAAAGTTGCGATAGAGAGATCGACCATTTGCCAGAGATTAGTTATTGAATCGAAGACAAAAGTGAAGGAGTAAGGGATGCAATAAAATGGCTTGGGTACTAAAAAGAAAAGGTGATAGCAGGAATGATTTGAAAAGAACAGATGAGGGAAAATCTAATGTGTATTCGGTCACCAATGTCAGATGTAGAGAAAGACAACTATAAAAAAAAGAACCGAGGGAGGGAATAAAGAGTATATTCGGCTAAAGAAGAGACTAACAACAAGTAGGAAACAGAAAGCAAGAAAAAAAAACAAAAGGAGAAATTCGGCACAATAGGGAACAGAGTTGACAGGAGCCGACACTATTTTTCCAAAAACCTAAAAATGAAACCCAAAAGAACACCACCAAAACCGATAATTATCATAAACTCCCCCTCCTAGTTGAATTTCTCATACACAAGTTTTCCCATTCGGTTACACCACTCCAAATTTTGAATTCCTTGATTTGCTCCACAATATCCTCCAACCTCATATTTCAAAACTCTATGATACTCTCTCTTAACAACGCGGATTATCTCCCCGAATCTCTCCTTAACTTCTTCCATGACCATTTCAAATTCCAATTTGCAGAGTTTTAGTCAAGCTCCACTTTTCACGTAGCAAGAAAGTAAAATAAATACTTCTTTGCACAACATGAGACTCGAACCAAGCTCCCTTGCAACATAAACCGCGCCACTAACCACCTTACCAACCAGCTCCTTGTTTCATATTTTAACCACACATATCTAAAATGCCTACTATCAAGCACCAAGGGTTTTTTTCACTTAAAAACTAATTTTTTTTCTAAAGCCCAAGTTTGAACCCAGGACTTCTCCAACACTACACTTCTCAGGACCCTTAACCACTGAAGCAGACATTTAATTGTGCCATTTTCTTGCACAATTAAATACTTATTTACAGCCTCCCTACTGATCCATACATAATGCCCAATACTTCTAGGCCCAAAATTTGAGGTGTTACAATTCTACCACCCTTAAAGAAATTTCGTCCTCAGAATTTTCAACTATCATAATGGTCGCATATATAGACTACACCGCTACGCTCTTGCTGCACACTCTGATTCCAATTTAGGTAAATGGCCAATGACGAGGACCCAGCTCGAGCACCTCTACGGCCTCTACCATGGCCTCTTGTACCTCGTCTGTGTGCACCTCTAGTGCTCATTATCAATTTGCGTATTATCTATTTTAGAAATTTTATGCACATTTGTTTATAGGTCTAGTAATTAAGTAGATGTTTTATGAGCAATAGTAGTTTAGATTTTGTTTTTGCTGTCGTAGGCTCAGTATAGCTTCATTCCCTATAGTTTCAGTTTGCTCTATCTAGAGTGGTATGGTCTAATTTCTAAACTAGCCACAGTACTTCCTAACTTACTGCAATTCAATTTCTAAACAAACAAAAGCATTCAAAAACTTACGGATTCGGCGCCGGAGACTCGGTGTGCCACACTTTACAGAAGAAATATCTCAAACACTTCACATATTGAAAAAAATAACTTAATGAAATCCAAAATTTAAAAACCCATTCCATAGTCGAGTTTTACAACCTGGGTCTAATACCACTAAATGTAGCACCCCAAACTCGGCCTAGACGTCATGATCGAATCTAGCGTCTCACGTTGATGTGTCTTTCAAAAATTAGACTTGTTGGTAGCAATTCATTTCTAAGTTGAAATCTCTTTGTTAAAAAACTCAAATCATCTTAACCATTTACTAACCATTTAAAATGTCTTTACTTTAAAAAAACATTGTTAGTTGCAGAAGCAATATCCAAAAATGTTACGAAAACGCAGTGTTTTGAAAACATTTAATGTTTTTAAAAACCAGCGTTCTATCACTATCAGTTAAGTATCAAATAAATAAAGCCAAAATAACATAACTTAGGTTTAAGAGACCTTATTACAGAATCAATAGCCCAATAAGAAATTATAATAAATAAGTCTAAAGCAAAACATCAACGATCGTGTGGCCACCTCTGAGTCTCTCGCGGCTCCAAATCGTCTAAGGCGGGGGATTACCTATACAGTTAAAAGAAAGGGTGAGTTTACGAAAACTCAGTGTGTAATCCCTTATCATCCAACAAGATATAACAATATATGCGAGAATACCTAGGCACGGGCCCTATTCAAGAGTGAAGGCGGTGTAGGTCTTAGCCCATTACAGTAACAATGTGGGCCTAAGCCCAATCCAGTATCAGTACGGTGCAAATATGCAACCCACCCCCATCCAGCCAACACATCACCCGTACCAACCAATACACCATGTGGGGATAAAATCGACCCACCTAGCCAACACACCAATGTCGCAACATAGTTGCCAATAACAATATCGCAGACCAAGTCGTCAATCGAAGAACGCAAAGAAAGCTACCAATAATAAAGATATGTGGCGAGCCACCAAAGACAAAGATACTTCCTCCATAATAGTATTCCAACCCCATGTAGTATGTCGTGTACGTAGAATGCCATGCTCAGAATCAGTCATACAAATCACAGACAAGTCAGTCATTTAAATCACAGGACATTAGTCATTTAAAATACAGACAAATCAGTCATTTACATCATAGGCAAATCAGTCATTTAAATCACAAACAAATCAGTCATTTACCCTCGAGGGTAAAATAGTTATTTTACCCTTTGGGGGTATTATGGTCATTTTACCCTACGGGGCATTACGGTCATTTTACCCTATAGGGTCATTACTGTCATTCTACCCTTGGGGATATTTTGGTCATTTTACCCTATGGGGTATTTCAATCATTTTATCTTATAGGGTATTTAGGTCATTTTACCCTATGGGGGTATTTTGGTCATTTTACCCTATAGGGGTATTTCAATCATTTACTCATTTTGTGAAACACCCCAAACCCGGCCCAAAAAGCCTAACCGGATTTGGTATGTTCCTCGAGTAAATCTATAGCGAATCCTCATTTTTGTTTAAGAAAAACTTGATGATTTTGTAGAAAACAGATTAACTTAACATTTTAGGTTAAAAATAAATTTGTAAAGTAAAATTTATATTTTAAAAAAAAACATTACTTGTAGGAGGAATTGATAAATCAAAAGAAAACCACATTTAAGGAAATTACTTTAAACACACATATATATATATATATATATGTTAGTGACAAAAACATTTTAAATTATTATTTATCGAAAACTATTTAGTTATTTAATAGTTATTATTCATAGCAAAATAAAATAATTCCAAACACAAAATTAAAGATAGTTTATAGTGGCCTTATTACATAAAATTGGCAAACCCATAATAAAGTCTAAATAATAAAATTAACTTAATAAGTTTAAGTAGGAAAATTTTCAAACTTCATTGTTTGAGCATTGGCCACCTCGAAATCCTTGTCGCCTCGATCCATCGTACTACTTAATCATCTGAAAAGTTTTCCCACAAAAGGGTGAGTCATAAACTCAATGTATAACACATACATTAAAAAAACCCATTTGATTAAGCCTTTAAGCCCATTAATTACACATATGGCCATAGGCCCATTTAAGTCATATTTGGCCAAAAGCCCATTTTCATAACAGATCAAATAATAATCATTTATGACCACATGATTAGATACAAATAATGAAATGCAAACCTGGCCCACCTAAATATCCATCCGCTACACACCACCAAGACCAACCAACACTCGTGGGATTACTAAATCGACCCTCCATCCGCTACACACCATCGAAGGCGATTGCTGCGGTCAACATGCACATCGCCTTATAATATTGTGGCAAAGCCACTGCACAAATGTGACCAAGTCACTAGATTTCAAATATGTGTCACCAATTCATATGTCACCAAAGTCACCAGATTCAAATATATGTGACCAAGTCACATATGTGACCGAAGTCCGGATTTCAAATATGTGACCAAGTCACCCAAATGTGGTAAAACCACCGAATACTTCCCTTCATCAATAATACACATATGCCCATGCACGTACATATCGATAAATTTTCATGCTATTTACCCCACGATCATAATATAGTCATACTTATCTTCACATTTATGCATATAGCAAAATGAACAAAATATTGGGGTAAACATACCGAATATCGATACCACCGAATGGTATTCAAAATCACAATCATACACATGGTCGTATAATCACATTTAAATATATGTAAATCTATGAGATTTTTAATGTAAGGTTACACACCTTATGACGGTGAGAATGATACCTCTCGCCACAACACCTAGTTAATTAGCACACTTGGTTAGTATACACTATTACTAACAAAACTACACTTATTGATGATGGATCTAAATCCTTACCCCTGATTCTCTAAGCACGATTATTTGTGGTTTTTCTCCGCTAGATGGATCAAAACTCGCCGATATTCCACCAACGTAAAGTGGTTCGGTTGTACGCACTACTTCAAATAATCGCTCCTCATTAGCATAGTGTCCATAACCCGGTGGAAAGTCTCTATCTGCCGTCAAACCCTTCGTTTGAAGTTCGATGGTAAAACAAGACTCCTCTCTTCCAAACACTCAATCGCCTTTTCTTACCTATCTTGTTAGTCTTAAATCGCCCTAAAATAACGTTGATTAGTGATCCATTCTAAAAGAATTGATATGATCGAAATTAAAATCCTTACCTTGATGATCTCGAAAGATCACTTCTTAAAAGTTAGCATCAACAAAGGTCTTTAAAATCCTTTCCAAGGATTCTACCTAGGACGAGAAAAAATAAAAGGATTATGAGACTAAAATAAGAAGAAGATCATGAAAACGATTGACAAAATCCTTACTTGATTCACTTGAAGGTTCGGCCTTGAACAAAAAGAAGAAAGGAATTGATGATTCGGATTTAACAAAAGAGAGAAATATTGTGCTTTGGCTATGGTGGTTTTTGTTGAGAATGAAGAAGAAAGAAGTATGAAAAGAGAAGGAAAGAGAGAAGGAAGAAAAGAGAAAGAGAAAAGAGAGATTAAAGGAAGAAGATGATGATGGTGATGTTGTTTTCAAAAGAAAAGAGATTGGTTTTGGAACCTATGCTCATTCGGCCAAGGGAAGAAATGAAGAAAAGGTTCTTGATCTTTTGTGGTTTCGGCTATGAGAGGAAAGAGAAGAGAGAAATAGAATAAAAAGAAAGAAAAGAAAATGAGAGAGAAAGCTTTTGGTGAAAGTTGAATTCTAAGACTAGAGAGGAAGAAAAGGAAGTGTCTTCAAAAGTGACAATAATTTGGTATCAAAAGGAGATAAAATTTTGAGAGGAAAAGAAGAAATAAAGGTACCTATTTGGTCAAAATGCAAAGGCTCAAACAAAGCAAACTTTGTACCAAATGTCAATAGACAATTTCGGCTAAGAGAAGAAAAATATTGGACAAAGGAAAAATGCATAATTGACAACCTTTTGGTCAACTAAAACCTCCCTAATCCCATACCAAAATTCGCCAACACAATAGCCTACACAATCCCTTCTTTCCTCCTTGATTCTTCCCTATCAACTCCATAATTTCCATCACAATTAATCACTCCTTAGACCCTTATGTTGTCTAGGTTCATGGTCAAATGACCATGAACAAACTTCCAAAACATTGCCCACATATCATGCCTTTTGTCCCCTTTTCTTACCATCTTCTTATGATTCCATACCATAAGTTCCTAGCTTGCCTTTTTCATATGGTCAAATGGCCAAAATAAAAGAATACTCATCCACTCTAGAACATGGCCGACACTATAGGAAGGAAACATAAAACTAAAATTTTTCCCATTTGCTAGCTAGGGGATTGAACCCTCCCTCAAGCACTAATCCATGCACCCTTTGCCAATTACTCATCTTATGCTTAAAACTCCTTGTCATTATTTCTTAAGGCCTAACTTGTTTAGCTCCCTCTTAATTATTAGAAATTAAAAGTTTCACTAAGCATTCACTTAATTAATGAAGCTCAAATAACTTCCAAAATACACTCAATAATAATTAAGCATGCAACATCATTCAATTAAGTAGAAAATGCATAACCCCTAATTATCAGGATGTTACAGTTCTACCCCCTTAAAATAATTTCGTCCTCGAAATTACCTGGCTGGAATAAGTGAGGGTATTGCTGTAGCATCGCTTCCTCCGGTTCCCACGAAGCTTCTTCTGATCCATGATTACGCCATAATACTTTGACGAGAGGAACTGACTTTCTCTCAAAACCTTTACATCTCACTCTGAATTTGAATTGGCTCCTCTTCATAGGACAACTGGTCTTAATTCCACCTCCTCGATCGGCACTACATGAGATGGATCCGACCGGTAACGGCGTAACATTGAAACATGGAACACATCATGCATTTGCTTCAACTCCGAAGGCAATTCTAATTGATATGCCACAGGTCCGACTCGCTTCAAAACCCGATAAGGTCCTATGAACTCAGGACTTAACTTTCCTTTGCGACCAAATCTCATCACCTTTTTCCAAGGTGAAACCTTTAGGAAAACTTGGTCCCCACAAGAAACTCTATTTCTTTCCGCTTAGATCTGCGTACAATTTTTGTCATCACGATGCTTCCTTTAACCGAGCCCGGATTATTTTTAACCTTTCTTGGATTCACCACTATCTCTAGACCCAAAATCTAACGTTCCCTAATTTCGCCCAACACGAGGAGTGCGACACTTCCGTCCATATAGTGCTTCATATGGTGCCATCCGAATACTAGATTGGAAACTGTTGTTGTACGCAAATTCTGCCAACGGTAAGAATTCCTCCCAACTTCCCTTGAAATCCATTACACATCCTCTTAACATATCTTCTAAGATTTGGATTACTCTTTCAGATTGGCCGTCAGACTGAGGATGAAATGCCGTACTGAAGTCCAATCTGGTGCCTAAAGCCTGATGCAATGCTTTCCAAAATTGCGACGTAAACCTCGGATCTCTATCCGAAATAATCGACAACGGCACTCCATGCAATCTCACAATCTCAGCCACATATAACTTCGCCAATTTCTGCAAAGAGTAATCAACCCGAACTGGGATAAAATGTGCAGATTTCGTCAATCGGTCCACTATCACCCATACTGAGTCTTTCTTAGTAGGCGTAAGAGGAAGCCCACTAACAAAGTCCATGGTGATTCTCTCCCACTTCCACCGCGGAATCTTTATCGGTGAAGTAATCTCGAAGGTACTTGATGTTCAACCTTGACTTGTCGACACGTTAAGCACTTTCTTACAAACTCCGTAACTTCGCTTAAGTCCAGCTACCAAAACCGATCTCGCAAATCTCTAAGATAACTTACTTCCTCCAGGATGCATAGCATAGGGACTACCATGCGACTCTGAAGAATCTTTTGCCTCAACTCCGATCCCCAAGATACAAACTTTACCTTTAAAACACAATACCCCATCACCGTTAATACCATAATCTTTCAATTCTCCACTCGCACCGCCAAGCTTTACACTCAGATCTTCGTCACTAACGCCTCTCTTTCACTTGACTCAACCATGTCGGTTTAACTTGAAGTTACGCCAACAAGCTTCGTCATCGTAAAGACCGAGATGTGGAAACATCGCCTTAAATCGACACCACTTTTCGACTTAGAGCGTACGCCACCACATTCGCCTTGCGGGTGGTACTCAATAGAACGATCGTAGTCTTTCAACAACTCTATCCACCTTCGTTGCCTCAAATTCGCTTCTTTACGAGTCAAGAGATATTTCGGACTTTTGTGGTCGTGTATATCAACGACTTTTCCCCGTATAAATAATGTCTCCAAACTTTAAGAGCAAAGACTACAACCGCCAACTCCAAATCATGCGTCGGGTAATTAACCTCGTGTGGTCTCAATCCGAGACGCATACGCAACTACTTTTCCGCCTTGCATCGTAACACATCCTAATCTGTGTGAGAAGCATCACAATACACCATTTAAATCCTTTCGCCTCAAAGTTGAATCAAACCGAGCTTCAGTCAAAACTTTCTTGAGCTTCTCAAAACTCTCTGTCGCTTATTATCACCACACGAAAGGTACTTCCTTTCTCAGCAATTTCGTTAAAGGTGCAGCTATCGATGAGAATCCTTCGACGAATCTTCTGTAATAGCCTGCTAATCCCAAGAAACTGTGAACCTCGCCATGAGACTTAGGTGGTTTCCAATCTAGCATGACCTCAATCTTCCGAGGATCCACCTTATCCCTTCCGCAGATACCACATGGCCTAAAAATGCAATTCTTTCACCAAAATTCACACTTGTTGAATTTGGCATAAAGTTTCTTCTCCTTAAAACTTGCAACATAATCCGGAGATGCTTATCATGTTCCATTTCGCACTTAGAATACACCAGATGTCGCCTATGAATACCACGACGAATTGCTCCAAGTAGGCTAGAAAATTCGATTCATCATATCCATGAACGCAGCTGGGGCATTCGTCAATCCGAATGGCATTACCAAAATTCATAATGCCCATATCTAGTTCAAAGCCGTCTTATGGATATCCACTTCCTTCACTTTAAGCTGATGATACCCCGACCTTAGATCAATCTTTGAGAATACCGCAGCTCCTTTGAGCTGATCGAACAAGTCGTCGATCCTTTGCAAAGGATACTTGTTCTTGATGGTCAGCTTATTTAACTGCCGGTAATCTATACACATCCTCATCGATCCGTCCTTCTTCTTCACGAATAGGACCGGTGCTCCCCATGGAGACACACTAGGTCGGATAAATCCACGATCAAGCAACTCCTGAATCTGAGCCTTAAGTTCAACTAATTCCTTCGGTGCCATTCTATATGGAGCAATAGAAACTGGCGTCGTTCCAGGCAATAAATCAATCTCGAATTCTACTTCACGATCCGGAGGCAAACCTAGAAGTTCTTCCGAAAAAACATCTACAAATTCATTCACAGTCCTAACTCCCTCAACAGTTGCTTCCTTAGCCTCCAAGGCACTCACCAACAGCAGAAAGGCTACACATCCCTTTCTAACCATCTTTTCTACCTTAAGAGCGGTTACTACATTAGATAAGTAGTTCCGCTCTCGCCTATCACTACAACTTCCTTGTCATCAATAGTTCTTAGGACATCCGCTTAGCAAAGACAATCTACATTTGCACGATACTTCACAAGCCACCCATGCCTAAGATTAGGTCAATTCTCAGAATGGCAACTCCATTAAATCACCAAAATCGTATCCTTGAACTTCTAAAGGCACTTCCTTAAAAGTTTATCTACAACTCATCGCTCATTCTAAAAGACTAAGTATACCATCTTCTTAGGTATGCAGATTTAAGTCACATGCAAAGTCCCGAGATACTTCACTAGCGATATAGGAACGAGTTGACCCTATATCTATCATAGCAATAAAGGGCAACCTGTAAATCAAAACGCACTCGTGATAACATCAAAAGGCCATCGTCTCTCTGCGATTTAATCGCATACACGGACAGGCTGTCTCACCTCGTAGCTACCATCGCCTCTGCTCAAGTTCTCGCGACCTCTAGGAACCATTACCCTTCCATTTGGACCACGACCCCTTATCGGTTGTTGTCCACCTCGGCCAAATTTGATTAGCACCACGACTTCTTTGGCGGTTCTTCTCTCGAGTTCATCAGCAATCCTTGATCATATGATCCTTCAACCGCACTTGAAACATCCGCCGATCTTTTTCCAACATTCTCCGAGTGCATTTTCCCACATTGAGTACAAGTACGATTTTGTCCACCCGTAGTAGTCTATTGACCTCGCAGTCCATCATTTCTTGATTTCTTCTGAAAATTCCCGGACGACCCTAAAGGCCCAAAGCTTCTCTTATTCTTGCTCGGGCCTCTGTCCCGGTTCTGTCTCTCAGTCCATTTAGCCTCTTCGACAATTCTTGCCCTTTCCACTAAGATTGCAAAATCTCTTTCACGGTGCGGAGCAATCATCACTCGTAGCTCATCTCTAAGTCCATCTTCAAATCTGATGCACCGTTCATATTCCGTAGCCACTATCCCTCTAGCATATCGGCTAAGTCGCAAAAATTCTGCTTCATATTCAGCTATCGACTTGTTTCCTTGGACCAAATTCAGAAATGTCTTCCTCTGGGAGTCGATGTAGCTAGCTCCAACATATTTTCCTTCGAATTTAATCTTAAAATACCCCAATCCAATGATCCACGGGGTACTCTCTTTGATAGTGATCCACCACCGGTAGGCTTCATCATGGAGTAGTGAAATAGCACCTTCACTTTTCTTCATCAAGTCTTTGTCTAAATCGTCCATGATCCTCTCGATCGCCTCCAACCAAGATTCGCTACATTTGGAGCTACTCAGGATACTCCCCGAAAACCTCGGCTCCATTTGATCTAAGTCTCTCGCCATCGACTTTCGAGACCCATTTTAACTAGCTTCGCTACATCGCCCAAAACTCGCAAAGACAAATTTTGTGATATGCGTCACCTCCTTCATTTTGTTCTTGAAATTCCACCCCAACAAATTGGTGGTGGAGCATCATTTTAACCTTGACCAGATCTAACGGTTCGACACGACCATTCTTCCTCGTCCACGCCCACGACGCCCACGCCCCTAGAACTCATGTCTACTACGTGTCTTATCTTTTTTTACGAAAAAGTCTTATGTATTAGAGACTTTTCACTTCTTATTAAAGGAAAGTTTTATGAAATGATATTTAGTAGTTTTTCCGTAGTAGCACACAAACACCTAGGGTCCATGTCTCTAAAGTATAGATTCCTTAGGCTTGTCAAACATTCATATCACTTTATCAAAGTACTTACCGATGGATCTGGGCCGAGAACTCCGAAAGTGCCATGCTCTTATAAAACCATTTTAACTCGAGAAAACTTTCTAAAGTCATTTGGGCTATATTTTGAAAACGCTGGGCTTCAAAACCCAAGGCCGAGAGTTTAAAACGGGCTCGATACCAAGTTGAAACACCCCAAACCCGCCCAAAAAGCCTAACCAGATTTGGTATGTTCCTTGAGTAAATCTATAGCTTAATTCTCATTTTTGTTTAAGAAAAACTTGATGATTTTGTAGAAAGCAGATTAACTTAACATTTTAGGTTAAAAATAAATTTGTAAAGTAAAATTTATATTTTTAAAAAAAAACATTACTTGTAGGTGGAATTGATAAATCAAAAGAAAACCACATTTAAGGAAATTACTTTAAAACACACACACACACACACATATATATATATATATATATATGTTAGTGACAAAAACATTTTAAATTATTATTTATCAAAAACTATTTAGTTATTTAATAGTTATTGTTCATAGCAAAATAAAATAATTCCAAACACAAAATTAAAGATAGTTTATAGTGGCCTTATTACATAAAATTGGCAAACCCATAATAAAGTCTAAATAATAAAAATTAACTTAATAAGTTTAAGTAGGAAAATTTCCAAACTTCATTGTTTGAGCATTAGCCACCTCGAAATCCTTGCTGCCCCGATCCATCGTACTACAAATCATCTGAAAAGTTTTCCCACAAAAGGGGTGAGTCATAAACTCAATGTATAACACATACATAAAAAAAACCCATTTGATTAAGCCTTTAAGCCCATTAATTACACATATGGCCATGGGCCCATTTAAGTCATATTTGGCCAAAAGCCCATTTTCATAATGAGATCAAATAATAATCATTTATGATCACATGATTAGATACAAATAATGAAATGCAAACCCGCCCACCTAAATATCCATCCGCTACACACCACCGCACCAACCAACACTCGTGGGATTACTAAATTGACCCTCCATCCGCTACACACCATCGAAGGCGCTTGTTTGCGGTCAACATGAACATCGCCTTATAATATTGTGGCAAAGCCACTGCACAAATGTGACCAAAGTCACCAGATTTCAAATATGTGACCGAAGTCACCAAATTCACATATGTGACCGAAGTCACCGGATTTCAAATATGTGACCGAAGTCACCAGATTCACATATGTGACCGAAGTCACCAAATTCACATATGTGACCGAAGTCACCGGATTTCAAATATGTGACCGAAGTCACCGGAAATGTGGTAAAACCACCAGAATACTTCCCCTTCATCAATAATACACATATGCCCATGCACGTACATATCGATAAATTTTCATGCTATTTACCCCACAGATCATAATATAGTCATACTTATCTTCACATTTATGCATATAGCAAAATGAACAAAATATTGGGGTAAATATACCTGAATATCGTATACCACTGAATGGTATTCAAAATCACAATCATACACATGGTCGTATAATCACATTTAAATATATGTAAATCTATGAGATTTTTAATGTAAGGTTACACACCTTATGACAGTGAGAATGATACCCTCTTGCTCGTCAACACCTAGTTAATTAGCACACTTGGTTAGTATACACTATTACTAACAAAACTACACTTATTGATGATGGATCTAAATCCTTACCCTCGGATTCTTGAACGACAGTTATTTGTGGTTTTTCTCCGCTAGATGGATCAAAACTCGCTGATATTCCACCAACGTAAAGTGGTTCGGTTGTACGCACTACTTCAAATAATCGCTCCTCATTAGCAGAGGGTCCATAACCCGGTGGAAAGTCTCTAACTGCCAATACAGCCCTTCGTTTGAAGTTCGATGGTAAAACAAGACTCCTCTCTTCCAAACACTCCATCGCCTTTTCTTACCTATCTTGTTAATCTTAAATTGCCCTAAAATAACGTTGATTAGTGATCCATTCTAAAAGAATTGATATGATCGAAATTAAAATCCTTACCTTGATGATCTCGAAGATCACTTCTTAAAAGTTGGCATCAACAAAGGTCTTTAAAAATCCTTTCCAAGGATTCTACCTAGGATGTAAAAAAAGTAAAAGGATTATGAGACTAAAATAAGAAGAAGATCATGAAAACGATTGACAAAATCCTTACTTGATTCACTTGAAGGTTCGACCTTGAACAAAAAGAAGAAAGGAATTGATGATTCTGGCTTTAACAAAAGAGAGAAATATTGTGCTTTGGCTATGGTGGTTTGGTTGAGAATGAAGAAGAAAGAAGTATGAAAAGAGAAGGAAGAGAGAAGGAAGAAAAGAGAAAGAGAAAGAGAGAGATTAAAGGAAGAAGATGATGATGGTGATGTTGTTTTTCAAAAAGAAAAGAGATTGGTTTTGGAACCTATGCTCATTCGGCCAAGGGGAAGAAATGAAGAAAAGGTTCTTGATCTTTTGTGGTTTCGGCTATGAGAGGAAAGAGAAGAGAGAAATAGAATAAAAAGAAAGAAAAAGAAAATGAGAGAAAGCTTTTGGTGAAAGTTGAATTAAGCACTATAGAGGAAGAAAAGAAAGTGTATTCAAAAGTGACAATAATTTGGTATCAAAAGGAGATAAAATTTTGAGAGGAAAAGAAGAAATAAAGGTACCTATTTGGTCAAAATGCAAAGGCCAAAACAAAGCAAACTTTTTACCAAATGTCAATAGACAATTTCGGCTAAGAGAAGAAAAATATTGGACAAAGGAAAAATCCATAATTGACAACCTTTTGGTCAACTAAAACCTCCCTAATCCCATACCAAAATTCGGCCAACACAATAGCCTACACAATCCCCTTCTTTCCTCCTTGATTCTTCCCTATCAACTCCATAATTTCCAACACAATTAATCACTCCATTAGCCCCTTATGCCGTCTAGGTTATGGTCAAATGACCATGAACAAACTTCCAAAACATTGCCCACATATCATGCCTTTTGTCCCCCTTTCTTACCATCTTCTTATGATTCCATACCATAAGTTCCTAGCTTGCCATTTTCATATGGTCAAATGGCCAAAATAAAAGAATACTCATCCACTCTAGAACATTCTTGGCCGACACTATAGGAAGGAAACATAAAACTAAAATTTTCCCATTTGCTAGCTAGATTCAACCTCTCCCTCAAGCACTAATCCATGCATCCCAACCACCTTGCCAATTACTCATCTTATGCTTAAAACTCCTTGTCATTATTTCTTAAGGCCTAACTTGTTTAGCTCCTCTTAATTATTATAAATTAAAAGTTTCACTAAGCATTCACTTAATTAATGAAGCTCAAATAACTTCCAAAATACACTCAATAATAATTAAGCATGCAACATCATTCAATTAAGTAGAAAATGCATAACCCCTAATTATCAGGATGTTACATTTTGGGGTCTCGGTGTCCAAAGTTCTATGTCGCTCGAGCGACATTGATAACCTAAATGGTCATAACGGTGTAAATGGGCCCAAGGCCCATTCTTTGCCCAAGTGGGCCCACATGCTCGTGTGACCCATTTAGCCCAAATTTAGTCACGACTACGTGAACTATATAGCCTAATCCAATATTTGCCACTTATTTTGGATTTATTTTGTGTGGGGCCTACGAGCCTATTGGGCCCACACGGCCCATCTCAGCTAAACGAGGCCAATAATGGCCCAGGAGCACGAGAACGCTTGTGGTGGCCTCCACGGTCTATCGCCCATTTTTAGGCTTGATTTACCACACGAGCGATCGCACGCTCGTGAGGCCTCAAATGCAGAAGTTTTAGCTTTTCGGCTTTTGTCGTTCTATAATCAAGACAGTGTGAATACACACTTTACCGATGTTTGTGCCTATTACCGTTTGCAGGGTACGGTCACACACCCTTTTGACTTTTAATCCAATTATCATTTATGGAACACAGTTACACACATGTTGGTGATAACGAGTAAACTAGCCCACGTGCACTCCAACCTATTACAACAGAAGTTTCAGTTAAATACTTAACACACGAGTTGAAAGAGACACTAATCGAAACCTATTCAAAAGATTACTTACTATCGCCTTGCTTGAATGAGCGTGGATTTAACCTACTTAGATCGCTGATGAAAGAGGATTACAGACCCCTCAATAATTATATGCATACGAATCGAACCTCCCATTAATGCACATATGTGACAATACTTGATCCTTAATAAACACATACTTACCGAATTGCAAAGTTAATATTAAGAGGAGGAAGAATCAGCCTACAAAAGTATGCCCTAAACCAAAGCATGAAAAGAAACACCCACACCAGAGATGGAAGATTCAGCTATCCAAAATCAATGACCAAAGAAAAGAAAGTTACGATAGAGAGATCGACTAGTTGCGAGAGATTAGTTGTTGAATCGAAGACAAAAGTGAAGGAGTAAGGGATGCAGTAAAACGGCTTGGTTACTAAATAGAAGGGGTGATAGCAGGAATAATTTAAAAAGAACAGAGGAGGGAAAAGGTAATGTGTATTCGGTCACCAATGTCAGATGGAGAGAAAGACAACTATAACCAAAAAGAACCGATGAAGGGAATGAAGAGTATATTCGGCCAAAGAAGAGACTAACAACAAGTAGGAAACAGAGAGCAAGAAAAAAACAAAAGGAGAAATTCGGCACAATAGGGAACAAAGTTGACAGGAGCCGACACTATTTTACCAAAAACCCAAAAACGAAACAAAACCCCAAAAGAACACCACCAAAACTGATAATGCTCATAAACTCCCCCTCTTAGCCGAATTTCTCATACACAAGTTTCCCCATTTGGTTGCACCACTCCAAATTTTGAATTCCTTGATTTGCTCAACAATTCCCTCTAACCTCATATTTCAAAATTCCATGGTAATCTCTCCTAAGAACCCAGATTATCTCCCCGAATCTCTCCTTAACTTCCCCCATGACCATTTCAAATTCCAATTTGTAGAGTTTCAGTCAAGCTCCACCTCTCATTCAGCAAGGAAGTAAAATAAATATTTCCTTGTACAACATGAGACTCGAACCCAAGCTCCCTTGCAACTTAAACCACGCCACTAACCACCTTACCAACTAGCTCCTTATTTCATATTTTAACCACACATATCTAAAAGGCCTACTATCAAGCACCAAGGGTTTTATTCACTTAAAAACTATTTTTTTTTCTAAAGCCCAGGTTTGAACCTAGGACTTCTCCAACACTACACTTCTCAGGACCCTTAACCACTGAAGCAGACATTTAATTGTGTCATTTTCTTGCATAATTAAATACTTATGTACAGCCTCCCCACTGATCCATACACAAGGCCGAATACTTCTAGGCCTAAAATTCAGGGAGTTATAGATAGTGATTTGGTGAAAGATGTAAATTATTACAATAGTTGGTTACAAAATAGATCTACACGCCACCTACCCAAATGGTCATGTATGATATAGAATTAGTCAAGTGGCTCACTATCAATAGTAATTCTGGCGTAGTCGCCTTCTACAGACTCTATTTCTACTATCTACATGCCTGAGATGGAAAAGATAACAAATTAAGTTCAAACAAATTTATTGAGTTCCATACAAAAAGAAATTCACAAACAATATACAAGGATACCACTGGTAAACAAGCATTAACACTCATAAAGAGTATCGGACCTCTATGTGAAACCATCAGATTCTAACACGATATGCCAAATGGTGTACACATTACTTAGAGGAACCCATTTTGCCAACATAGACACAACACGTGGGTGGCCATTACCCACTAACTTAACCATGAATTTACACGATCGTGTACGTTTGCAAATAACCCATCCTTGTGCCAATCACGGACCCAGAACTTTAGAATCATATCATTCAGCCATATTTGTATAAATATACCACCCTAACCCACAACTTTAGAATCATATCAATTAGCCCTATTTGTATACATATACCACCCAACTCCTCATGTCAATTTTGCTAAGCTGAACACATGTTTTCATGATTTGCCTATCTAGTTTGCAATATAATTTTCCTATCGGAGGCATCACAATTAGATCTCCTTCTCAAATATAACATATTACATATCACATATAATCGACACTGGGCTCATGCAACAAACAAGGTATTTACATCAGAACTGACCATACTCACGCAGAACAATGCCGATTGATACACAAAGTATAACTAGACACCACACCTTAACTTATTGGGAGTAAGAATACTTACCTTACACTGTTTATATTACTTGGGAAGTTTACAATACAAAGGAGTAAGAATGAACTCACCAAAAATTCAAAAATAGAAATCTACTCTGCAGGTCCTTTACTTTTATTACTCAAATATTCTCTAGCTTCTTGAGCTAGATAAGAAACAAATATAAATATCAGATCATTAAACTACTAAAATTTAACATGCATGCATGAATCAGTAGCATGCAACCTAGAATTAGGAACTTTCCCTCCTTACAACCAATTTAAAAAACCCATGCATGCACAATTACAAATAAGTAAATTCCTTCGATAATAACCTAAAGGTTTAGCAGAAATTACCAGTAAGCTGGTACTAACAATGGTTTTGACTAATTATTGAGAATCTTCTTCGTTTAAAGCTTTCTACCTTAAGTTTTTTTAGAAACTCAGAGGATAATTCAGGAAAGAAGATGTAAAAGTAATACATGCACACAATCAATATCCTTATATACTCAGGCAATGGTGACATGGTTTATTAGTTCAATTCTAACTAGGTCTAACTAGATTTTAAATTCTAATCATCTACAGTACCCTAGTTCAGTTCTAACTAAGTCTCAACTAAACTCCAACAATACTTACTGAGCCATTGTATTCACATTAAAACACATAAACGAATCTGTCAGGCTACGAACTAACAAGTTTGCCCAAAACATATTAGGCTGACGTATTACTTAACAGAAGAGTCCTCCAAATCTCAGAGTTTTCCAAATCTTGGAGTTTGACAAATGACGAACCCACAGAATATGCCACCTAGTCAAAAAATGGATATTTCACTAACTTACTCATTTTCTACCCTTAGTGTAAATGAAATAAATGCTAAACAATGGCTCAATATAGTCTTCGTCAAGCTGGCTATTACAAACCATGTGACATAGCTTTTGCTAGTCAAGATACATTACTTATCACTATGAAAAGTGACAACTCTTAACCAAAAGTTACAACTTTTTGTCACTTGCAACTTTTCATTTGCAACTATTAAAACACTACATATATTTTGAAAATGTTCCCATACCTAGTGAACTGTTCAACAATTTTAGTCATTGACCAATAATCTTCCAAGACTGCTCCATAATAGCCAAGTTAAACAAAATCAAAAGGGCCTATAACCCTTTGGAGCATTATTCTCACTCACAATAATCAAAATTAGATGATGATCATATTTAAGACTTTCAAGATGGTAAACTTTAGACAATGGGAAAACATCATCTCGTTTTGATTACAAATAACTCTACCCAATCTTTCAAAACTATTGCCCTTGTTCTAAGTAAATTTGAGGCTTATAAACCCCGTATCACAAGGTTGCAATCAAACATGAATTCCTAAAACCAATGGCACCCATGTAAAGTTAAAGCCACCCCTCTTTGTTTCATCATTACAAAGAACAAAATTGAAGTCTCCTGAAGAAATCCATGGACCTTGCACTTTATTTGCAACCTACGAAGACATTGTTGGTATGTAGGCATAAAAATGAACTTTTGAAAATATTACGAAGACTTCAAGGCATACATCAATGCCATTTTCTTAGTTTCTACTCACCTAAACCTATGTTTTGGTGTGCAAAAGATTTACTAGCAAATGAACCTCAAGGATACAATGAAGCCTAATGACTATCGAATTTTTGCATTGATGTAAACAGTCCATTTAGCATTGAGCGAGGCATAACAAGAATATCAATTTTCATAGAGAACTTCTGAATTAATTCCTTACAGAATAATATAAGAATATTAGAAGATAGAGGAGAATATAAAGAAGTTTTTGATTTGTTCCTAGTGTACCAAATAATGAATTTTGACTCCTATTTATAGGATTTCTCATGTCTCTTTGTACAGGCATGACTATTAAACTGGATAGCCATATCTTTTAGAAATAAACATTATTATTCAAAAAATATCTACTTGAATGATTATGACTCTTTATTAATAATCAAATGGCATAACTTTTTGTAACAAGAAGCATAACTTATCACTATGAATAGTGACAACTTTTGGTTACTTACAACTTTTCATTTACAACTATTGGAACAGTATATATATTGAAAATGATCTAACAATCTCCATCTATTTTCAAAATATTCTATACTTTTGATAATCTTAGAAATCAATTGCATATATTAAGGTGTCTTATAATTGAACCTTCAACTAGTGAAAACATGTTAAACTTAATCAATTGACATGGTAGACTAAGCTTTGAACTAGCTACTCCATTTGATTAACCAAACACGTATCACACAAGAATTTTAACACCAGTCAGTGCACAGTATCGAATGATCCTCTTATGGAAATGTGTTTGTAACATCTTTACTTGAGTGTTGTTAAAGCCAACCCTTTAAACTCCTAGAAGAGACCACACTTCCACTCACATTGGTAGATCCCATCAAATGTATTCCTGTAATTATAACATTCTAACATATTTATGTTATGGGTCTATTAAGAGTATAATACTCTCATCCTTTCCTTATCAACATAGATACCTAACACTTTTTACCTTAGGATGATATATTATATATTATTTTATACTACTACCAATCAAGTACCGATGATATCAGTTATCTATTTGAATACAAGATGTGACATTTTACCAAGCGCTGAGTTGAGTTTCCAGCATAGGTGACTTAAATATTTTGCGATTGTACCTCATCCCTAAATTTTCAAATTTCCAACATACCTATGTTAATTTTCTATATCACATGGTGAAACTTTATATTTATTTGTGTAGTCATGCCCCCAACATCAGTGGATTCAAGAAAAAGGGAAAGTAGGCATTCATGTTACCTGTTTTGGCACACTATGGTAGCATAGTCTGCCATTTTACAGAATTCTGGCATACTAAAGTTTGGCACATAAAGTACCCACCCGTGGAAGTATCTAAGTATTTTATCTCAGGGTATTCTTCAATTGAAGAAAGAGTATGAAAAATGAAGAGTATGCCTCAAACTTTGGCTAAGCATGAAGCACCTACTAAGTATACAAGAAAGATGTAGGGGAATAAAGTGCACTTAAGACCATGCCACATACCAGTTACCTCCAAGGGTATGCTAGCTCGGTTTACTCAAAAACTGTGCAAGTAAGTCCTACAATGAGATTGGATAAGAGTCAACTGAATGGACTTGACTTGTCAAATAGTAGCTGCATCTGAATTTCCTTTTTATATTCCTAGTTTTGGTAGGGAATTTAAGTGACAATATCAATATGCATTTGACACTTGTCAAGATCCACTAAAAGGGAAACTTAGTATATATAGTAAGAAGGGAACATTTTAGATGGTCTTTCTTTCCTTCGACTCTATGTTCTAGTTCTTCTTATTAAACCTAAGCAATATCTTCTTCTTCACTAGGACTAGATGTTTGGTTTAATCGGTGGATTTTTAATCTCCTGGTAAGCTCTATAATTCTACATGTTGAGATTTATGAAGAAAAGGGATGTTATAAGGCATAATAACAATAGAGAATAAATGGGAGGCCCTACAGGGGTTGCATGAATTTGATATGTTGGTAAATTTTTGGTAAATAGAGTTTTAATGGAACTTCCATGATCTTCTAGATAGTTGTTGTTGCTGGTTTTGGTAGAACTATTAGAACAGGAATCCTGGGCTGAGGTAAAGGTGAGCTTGAAGTGAGTCTTTAACCTAACTTATGCATGTTAATTTACAATGGTTGTTCATACGTTGATGTCTTCTCAGATAACTGATGAGTGTATGTATGTGAGCTATAATAAAGTTAGGCATGTTCACAAATGAGGTATGATGTGTTGCATGAATAAAATGATGTGTGGTGCATATGCATGTGAAATTAGGTGTTGTAAAGTATGAATTTGTCAGGAATATGAATGAAATCTAAGTAAGTGTTTTCAATGTTAAATGATAAATGCCTAATAATTCTGAGATATGGCAAAGTGTAAGAAAGAGATCCGTTTGTGTTGCCTCTGGTAGGCAAGTACATTGCAAACCAGATAGCCAAATCGCTGTGAAAATGTAGATTTATTGTGTAGCGGGGTAGCTATAATGCTAATTGGATTGGAAAATCACGAAATAAATCTATGGAAAGACCATAACCATGGCACTTTCTAGAAAATCAATACAATAAGTTTAATCTTTGTGGCGTATTCTATAACACCTTTAAGAAAAAATCTAGCTAACCGCATTTGTGGAAAAAATTTTATTTACCCTAGGGGTATTTCTTGAAAGAGTTCTCAACAATGTTTTTGAATAGTGAATCTACCATAGTAGCTCGTCAGTACAGAGAACATAACCTATTCGTAAATATGAATGGTCTAAGTGTCTGCTAGACCTAAGTTTGTCTACGCTATGTATGGAAGTTATCTAAATTCTTTAGTATCCTCCATGTAACACCCCAAACCCGGTCAATACACTACGACCGAATCTGGTATGTTACAGAGTGAAAATAATTTGAAAACACAAGATTATCGGATACTTTCTTGGAAAACCTCCCGTAATGCTTAAAAGTTTGGAAAAAAACCCGGTTTAAGGTGATGTTGTAATCATGTGATGTTTGCTTTAAAATTTACACTTGAAAATCTACTTGCTGTTATATATTTTAGAAAACGATTGGTACTTGTTAAAAACAGGATGTGAAGAGTATTGTCAAGTGTAAAACCTCTTTATATTTATAGTTGTTGGCAAATTTAAGTTTAACTTATAAGTGGGGTTACTCGGTAGTAACGTTTTAAAAAACCCAAAAGAGTTATAGTTTAGAAAACATTGCTTTTTACCGGTTAATTAACAAGTCCATAAATCCCATCTATAATTAATATGATCAAAATAAAAGCAAGTAATTAAAACCCAAAATAAAACTTAGCGGCCTTATTACAAAACAAACCCAAATTTAAAGTAAGAAAATAAAAAGCCGAATTAGTATAGTATCGTTAAAACCCGAAAATATGTGCATGGCCACCTCGAGTCCTCCCCAGCTCCGAATCCGTGAATCATGCCTCATCTGCAAAATATAAGGGAAGGGGTGAGTCACCATGACTCAGTGTATAAATCCCCAACTCGATAATTCATCCACTTATACAAATTATTAGTCAAACATGCAGATTATGCAACCCATAACCTAGCCATCCAAACACATTTAACTACCCCGTGTGGTCAAAACCACTGGTGGTCAAAACCACTGGTGACAAAAGTCACAAATATATCAAGTGATGGGGCCAACCCATCGTGTGGTCAAAATCACTGATGACAATCCCGTAATAATCATGTGGGGCCAACCCACTGTGGTACCAAACCACTGGGACAAGTCACAAAGTATATGTGGTCAAAACCACTGGTGACCTTAGTCACAAACATCTCAAGTGTGGTCAAAACCACTGGTGGTCAAAACCACTGGGACTAGTCACAAAGTATATCAATAGTGTGGTCAAAACCCTTTGGTGACCGTAGTCACAAATAAACCGATGGGGCCAACCCATCGCGTGGTCAAAACCATCGGTGACGGTCCAAATATGTATAACATCCCCTCCTCTCATCAATCCCACCATTATCATGCTCAATTAACAAGTGTCATAATCTCATATCATGCATTTACATATAATCTGACATTTCAATAGCATGTGATGGCATATACAAACAAAGGTCATAAGTCACATAGTAGGGGCGTGCAGTAATCAAGCTTAAGCCCACAAGGCTAGATTGCTAACACAAAGGTTATCTGATAACACAATAAGCATAGTTTATACCAATAAAGTGTGTAAGGTTTACACAACCGGTTAAGCGTAAGTCTAAGCGAATCCGAACTACGCAACTAACGAAATCTCGAAGAATCGATCTCCTGTACTAGATCCCTTGCTCCTATATTCGGTCAAACCATCAGACCATTAATAAGGCCATTCAGCCACATCAATAAATCCCGAAGGATGAGATCACGCATAAACTACATCATTCTTACCACTTGCCTTACGAAAACATCCCACCACGCAACGTATGAGTGATTGCTTCTCTCCCTACAATCGGCCAACACCCAAATCTTAGTATCAGTAGCCTTTGGCTTTACGACATAAATAATGAAGAGCCAATAGAGATATCCTTACCACTTTGACTTACCTAAAACCGATTGTTAGGGAAATAGAAGGCTTCGATCGACTGCTACACACTCCCGGAGTACCTAGAAAGGATCGGTTTCAAAAAGGTGATTAGAAACCTTGCTAACCACTGTCGAAATCGGCTTAACCCTTAAGAAAACATCAGAGAGAAGAGAGGTAACCCTTAAACATTCAGCCATGACACCTGCCTCCTCTCAAAACCGATTGGAGAAAGACCAACAAATAGATCTGCTCTTGTTGATATTTGGCTAAGACCATAATAGAGAAAGAAAGGGAATTTCGACAAGGCTAAATGACTCAAATGATTCGACCAAGGTTGACTGAAGGGAAATGATCAAGATTTGGAGAAAGAAGAAAACAAAAAGATAATGGGGCAAAGATGTTGAATATACGGCTTAGGTCAGAACAAAAGAGATTGAGAGGTTTAGGCAAGATAAGAAAGTAAAGAAAGGTGAGGTCTTGAGTGGTTTCGAAAAGAAGAAAAGACAAATGGGGAAGGAGAGATTCGGCCAAAAACCTTAATTACCGATAATGAGAGGAAGAGAAGGTACTAAAATGAGGTTTCAAATACGAAAGGAAAAAGAGAGGTTCAAGAAGGGTTCTTAAGAAGATTCGGCCAAGGTATTAAAGGGCAAAACGATATGCACCTAAAGTGGTTTCGGCTTCATCTTAACATAGTGCAATAGGGAAATTGACACACACCCAAAGAGTTTGCTTCCGGCCTTGACTAAAACCACAGCTAACCGAATATGTACAACTAGGTGCCTAAGAGAATTCGACCAAGCACAAACACTTGTCGTCCCCCCTCCTTTCTCCTTGAATTACTCTCACCTATTCCTTCAAATGAGTTTGAACTCATCAAACTCCTAAATTTCCTCCTTGCCTCTCATTTGAATTTATTTGACTGAGTCTACCTTTACCTGACAGAGATTGAGCGGCACACAACTCCTCCCCCTCCTTGGCGTTAAAAAAGGTAATAGCAAGGAGTGTTATTCCTACAACTCGAACACAGGCCCTTCCCATCTGCATGTGGCGTCAAACACAAGGCTTTAAGTGGCGCCTCCTTGCCACTTTGCCAAGCCTTGTCTTGTGTTAAAGTTCCCATTGAAATACCTATAACCCCTAGCTCCTTCAGCTCCATTTCCCTTATTGCCCATAACAAAATTCTTAGCCCTAACTCAGGCCTAACCTAAGGTTATAACTAGGCCCAAATCATGACAAATGATCACAATAGACAGCTTCACATATGCAACACAATTAAAAAAAATTACCCCTATTCCAGGATATTACAGTTCTACCCCCTTAAAATAATTTGGCCTCGAAATTACCTGGTCCGAAGAGTTGAGGGTATTGCTGTCGCATCACATCCTCCGACTCCCACGTGGCCTCCTCTGTGCCATGGTTCCACCATAATACTTTTACCAAGGGAACTGATTTTCATCGTAGAACCTTGACATCCGGATCCAAAATCTGTACGGTTCTTCCTCGAAAGACAAATCAGGTTTCACCTCTATCTCCTCGACTGGTACAACATGTGATGGATCCGATCGATAGCGCCTAAGCATCAAAACATGAAAAATGTCGTGAATTTGACCTAGCTCTACTGGTAACTCGAGCTGGTAGGCTACCGGTCCCACTCGCCTCAACACAGTATACGGCCCAATGAACCTAGGGCTTAGCTTGCCCTTCCTACCAAATCTCAACACTTTCATCCAAGGTGCTACCTTCAGGAAGACCCTATCACCCACTACATACTTAATGTCCCTGCGCTTAAGATCAGCGTACGATTTCTGCCGATCCGATGCTTCCTTAAGACGAGCCCGAATCACTTTAACCTTATCTTCTGTTTCTGCCACTAGCTCTGGCCCCAATATCTGGCGTTCTCCCAGTTCTGTCCAACACATCGGAGTACGACATTTTCATCCATAAAGTGCCTCATATGGTGCCATATGAATACTCGCTGATAACTATTGTTATAAGTGAACTCCACCAAAGGTAGGTACTCCTCCCAACTACCACTAAAATCCAGAACACAGCCTCTTAACATGTCCTATAGAATCTGTATTACCCTCTCAGATTGTCCATCAGACTGCGGATAAAAAGCCGTGCTGAAATCTAACCTTGTACCCAATGCCTGATGCAAAGCTTTCCAAAACCTCGACGTGAACCTAGGATCCCTATCTGAGATAATGGACACCAGCACCCCATGCAACCGCACTATCTCTGCTACATACAACTTAGCTAATTTCTGAAGCGGATAGTCCACCCTCACCGGTATAAAATGAGCCGACTTAGCCAAACGGTCCACTATAACCCAGACTGAGTCCTTCTTGCTAGGCGTAAGGGGAAGTCCACTGACATAATCCATCGTAATCCTTTCCCACTTCCACTGCGGGATCCTTACCAATTGCAACAGCCCTGATGGCAACTGATGCTCAGCCTTGACTTGCTGGCATGTCAAGCACTTGCTCACGAACTCTGTTACTTCCCGCTTAAGACCTGGCCACCAAAACTACTCTCTCAAGTCACGATACATCTTACTGCCCCCAAGATGCATAGCGTATAGGCTGCTATGAGCTTCCTGAAGGATCTGCTGTCTCAATGCATCATCTTTAGGCATGCATAACTTCCCTTGAAAACACAGTACCCCCTCATCATCTAAACTGAACCCTGTAGATTCACCATTCTACACTTGCAACCTCTGAGCGCTCAAAACCTCATCTGACAGCTGCTTCACTTTAACCTGATCAATCCAGGATGGCTTTACCTGCAGTTCAGCCAAAAGGCTCCCATCATCATAGAGACTAAGGTGAGCAAATATCGCTCGCAAGTCCGCTATCACCTTACAGCTTAAGCATCTGCTACTACGTTAGCCTTGCCCGGATGGTACTCGATCGAGTAACCATAGTCTTTCAACAATTCGATCCACCTTCGCTGCCTCAAATTTAAATCCTTTTGAGTCAGGAGGTACTTCAAACTCTTATGATCCGTGTACACTATCGACTTTTCCCCATACAAGTAGTGCCTCCAAATCTTTAAGGTAAAAACCACTGCAGCCAATTCTAAGTTGTGAGTCGGATAGTTACCTTCATGAGGCCCCAACTGCCTGGATGCATACGCTACCACTTTTCCGTCTTGCATCAACACACACCCTAAGCCAGAATGTGACGCATCACAATAAATAGTGAATTCCTTCCCTGCCTCAAGCTGGATTAACACTGGAGCTTCAGTCAAAATCTTCTTCAACTTATCAAAACACTCCTGTTGTTTCTCAGTCCACACAAACGGAATCCCTTTCCTTAACAGTTTAGTCAGTGGTGCTGCGATTAAAGAGAACCCTTCTACAAACCTCATGTAGTACCTTGCCAACCCCAGAAAACTCTGAATCTCTGCCACCGACTTAGGGGGTTTCCAATCCAATACTGCCTCAATTTTACGAGGATCCACCCTAATTCCCTCAGCTGATACTACATGACCCAAGAAAGTTACCTCTTTAAGCCAGAACTCACACTTAGTGAACTTGGCGTACAACTGCTTTTCCCTCAGAATCTGTAGAACCACTCGAAGATGCGCCTCATGCTCCTCCTCAGATTTGGAATACACCAAGATGTCATCTATGAACACTACGACAAATTGGTCTAGATATGGCTGGAACACCTTATTCATCATGTCCATGAATGCTGCCGGAGCATTAGTCAACCCAAAAGGCATTACCAGAAACTCGTAGTGGCCATACCAAGTACGGAATGCCATCTTATGGATATCAGCTTCCTTCACTTTCAGTTGATGATAACCCGACCTAAGGTCGATCTTAGAGAAAACCGATGCACCCTTGAGTTTATCAAACAAGTCATCAATCCTAGGCAACGGGTACTTGTTCTTGATTGTCAACTTGTTCAGCTGGCGGTAATCTATACACATCCGCATCGTACCATCCTTCTTCTTCACAAATAGCACTGGAGCTCCCCAAGGTGATATACTCGGCCGGATGAACCCCTTGTCCAACAATTCCTGTATTTGAGCCTTCAGCTCCACCAATTCTTTCGGTGCTATCCTATATGGAGCAGTAGATACCGGTGCGAGCCTGTGTAACAAATCTATACCAAACTCAACCTCACGATCAGGAGGTATACCTAGAAGTTCCTCTGAAATACATCAGTAAATTCCCCTACAGTACGGATATTGTTCACGGCTGCCTCCTTAAGTTCCAATGCACAAACAGGCTGCCTCCTTAACTTCCAATGCACAAACATGCACTATGAATGCCTCACACCCCTTCTTAACCATTTTCTCAGCCTTCAGTGCAGAGACAACATTAGATAAATAATCTTTCTATCACCTATCATTACCACCTCCTCACCTTCCCCGGTCTTCAATGTCATGCGCTTAGCTGCGCAATCCAAGCTAGCCTGATACCTCACTAGCCAATCTATCCTGAGAATTAGATCGAACCCCTCAAACGGCAGTTCCATCAAGTCAGCCAAGAACACGATCCCTTGAAGTTCTAGGGGTATATTCCTATACAGTGTACTTACTTCTACAGAGTGACCTAGAGGGCTTATCACAGTCATCTTCCTAAAAGTAGTCTCAGAGTCTAAGTTCAGCGTTTCCACTATACTACCAGCAACATACGAGTGCGTCGAACCCACATCAATTAAAGCATTATAAGGTACTCCAAAAATTAAGAACGTACCGGTTATGACATCCAGTGCGTCGCCCTCCTCCCAACGCCTCGCAGCGTAGACCAAACCAGGCTGTCTCACCTCTGTACCACCCTCACCCCTGGCCGGTGCTCCACGACCCTACCATAACCATTTCCTCCCCTGCCTGAACCACGGCCCCTCTGTGGCTGCTGGTAATCCCTCCTATACTGTGCACGATTCTGATCCTCAAACTGCAGTCTAACCGATCTCTGTGGACAATCCCTAACTCGATGTCCCAATGAGCCACACTCAAAACAACCTCTGTTCCCAGTCCAGCATTCACCTGTATGAGACTTTCCACACCGAGCACACCGTGGTGGCCACTAAGTATTGGTAGCCACATGCCTAGCAACTTGATTCGGCCCACTGTTTTTGGCCCTCTTCTGTTGATTTCCAGAAAACCCCGATGATCCAGGACTTCGCTTGTTCCAACCCCTATCCTGATTCCGCCTTACAGACTGTCTTACCCCTTCAGCTACCTTAGCTTTATCCACTAAAACAGCAAACTCCGCTCCTATTGTGGGGCTATCATCATCCTCAGTTCGTCCCTCAGTCCTTCCTCAAATCTGACACAGTGCTCATGCTCTGTACTTACCATACCCCGAGCATACCGACTCAACCTGAAGAATTCCGCCTCATATTCTTTCTGATCTTATTACCTGAACCAAGTTTAAAATGCCCTACTCACAAGCATCGACATAGCTAGTCCCTATGTATTTCTTCTGATAGGCTCATTGGAAGAATTCCCAAGTGAGATCATCTGCTCTGGCCCCATCCCTAACTGTGAGCCACCACTGGTATGACTCATCTCGCAGCAGCGATACTATGCCCTTCAGCTTTTCCTCAGCTGAAAAATCCAAGTCATCCATAATGCGTTCCGTCGCCTCCAACCAGTATTCAGCTGCACTAGGTGCCACCCCTGACACACCTCTGAGTACCTCTGCACCATTAGCCTTAAGTCGCTCGCCACAGATTTTGAACTCCTCCTCCTACCCCTGCACTCGTAACCCTCTCCAACACTCGCAGCACAGCCTACGACACTACATCATTACCGCCATTCGATCCACGATATTCGCATACCGGTGGCGGCAAAGTAAGTGGTACCTCATTTTTTGACCCCTGTTTGGACCCTACTAGTTTCGAGACCGTCATCCTACCCCTACCTCATCCACGAGTATTGTGCCCACGTCCACGCGCATTCATCTCTACCGATATATTCAAGCTGATTACAAGTTTCATGCGTTTAGTACTTGTTAAAAACGGGATGTGAAGAGTATTGTCAAGTGTAAAACCTCTTTATATTTGTAGTTGTTGGCAAATTTAAGTTTAAAGCATTCAACTCACCTTGGTTATCATCTTATAAGTGGGGTTACTCGGTAGTAACATTTTAAAAACCCGAAAGAGTTATAGTTTAGAAAACATTGCTTTTTATCGGTTAATTAACAAGTCCATAAATCCCATCTATAATTAATATGATCAAAATAAAAGCAAGTAATTAAAACCCAAAATAAAACTTAGAGGCCTTATTACAAAACAAACCCAAATTTAAAGCAAGAAAATAAAAAGTCAAATTAGTATCGTATCGTTAAAACCCAAAAATATGTGCATGGCCACCTCGAGTCCTCCCCATCTCCGAATCCGCAAATCATGCCTCATCTGCAAAATATAAGGGAAGGGGTGAGTCACCACGACTCAGTGTATAAATCCCCAACCCGATAATTCATCCACTTATACAAATTATTAGTCCAACATGCAGATTATGCAACCCATAACCTAGCCATCCAAACACCTTTAACTACCCCGTGTGGTCAAAACCACTAGTGGTAAAAACCACTGGTGACAAAAGTCACAAATATATCAAGTGATGGGGCCAACCCATCGTGTGGTCAAAACCACTGATGACAATCCCGTAATAATCATGTGGGGCCAACCCACTGTGGTACCAAACCACTGGGACAAGTCACAAAGTATATGTGGTCAAAACCACTAGTGACCTTAGTCACAAATATCTCAAGTGTGGTCAAAACCACTGGTGGTCAAAACCACTAGGACTAGTCACAAAGTATATCAATAGTGTGGTCAAAACCACTGGTGACCGTAGTCACAAATAAACTGATGGGGCCAACCCATCGCGTGGTCAAAACCATTGGTGACAGTCCAAATATGTATAACATCCCCCTCCTCTCATCAATCCCACCATCATCATGCTCAATTAACAAGTGTCATAATCTCATATCATACATTTACATATAATACAACATTTCAATAGCATGTGATGGCATATACAAACAAAGGTCATAAGTCACATAGTAGGGGACATACCCGTAATCCAAGCTTAAGCCCATAAGGCTAGATTGCTAACACAAAGGTTATACAGTAACACAATAAGCATAGTTTATACCAATAAAGTGTGTAAGGGTTTACGCAACTGGTTAAACGTAAGTCTAAGCGAATTCCAAACTACACAACTAACGAAATCTCAAAGAATCGATCTCCTGTACTAGATCCCTTGCTCCTATATTTGGTCAAACCATCAGACCATTAATAAGGCCATTCAGCCACATCAATAAATCCCGAAGGATGAGATCACGCATAAACTACATCATTCTTACAACTTGCCTTATTAAAACATCCCACCATGCAATGTATGAGTGATTGCTTCTCTCCCTACAATCGGCCAACACCCAAATCTTAGTATCAGTAGCCTTGACTTTACGACATAAAGAATGAAGAGCCAATAGAGATATACTTACCACTTTAACTTACCTAAAACCGATTGTTAGGGAAATAGAAGGCTTCGATCGACTGCTACACACTCCGAATACCTAGAAGGGATCGGTTTCAAAAAGGTGATTAGAAACCTTGCTAACCACTATCGAAATTGGCTTAACCCTTAAGAAAACGTCAGAGAGAAGAGAGGTAACCCTTAAACATTCAGCCATGACACCTACCTCTTCTTAAAACCGATTGGAGAAAGACCAACAAATAGATCTGCTCTTGTTGATATTCGGCTAAGACCACAATAGAGAAAGAAAGGGAATTTCGACAAGGCTAAATGACTCAAATGATTCGGCCAAGGTTGACTGAAGGGAAATGATCGAGATTTGGAGAAAGAAGAAAACAAAAAGAGAATGGGGCAAAGATGTTGAATATACGGCTTAGGTCAGAACAAAAGAGATTGAGAGGTTTAGGTAAGATAAGAAAGTAAAGAAAGGTGAGGTCTTGAGTGGTTCCGAAAAGAAGAAAAGATAAATGGGGAAGGAGAGATTCGACTAAAAACCTTAATTGCCGAAAACGAGAGGAAGAGAAGGTACTAAAATGAGGTTTCAAATATGAAAGGAAAAAGAGAGGTTCAAGAAGGGTTCTTGAGAAGATCCGCCAAGGCATTAGAGGGCAAAACGATATGCACCTAAAGTGGTTTCGGCTTCATCTTAACATAGTGCACTAGGGAAATTGACACACACCCAAAGAGTTTGCTTCCGGCCTTGACTAAAACCACAGCTAACCGAATATGCACATCTAGGTGCCTAAGAGAATTCGGCCAAGCACAAACACTTGCCGTCCCCCCTCCTTTCTCCTTGAATTACTCCTATCCATTCCTTCAAATGAGTTTGAACTCATCAAACTCCTAAATTTTTTCCTTGCCTCTCATTTGAATTTATTTGACTGAGTCTACCTTTACCTAACAGAGATTGAGCGGCACACAACTCCTCCCCCTCCTTGGCGTCAAAAAAGGAAATAGCAAGGAGTGCTATTCCTACAACTCGAACACAGGCCCTTCCCATCTGCATGTGGCGTCAAACACAAGGCTTTAAGTGGTGCCTCCTTGCCACTTTGCCAAGCCTTGTCTTGTGTTAAAGTTCCCATTGAAATACTTATAACCCCTAGCTCCTTCAGCTCCATTTCCCTTATTTCCCAAAACAAAATTCTTAGCCCTAACTCAGGCCTAACCTAAGGTTATAACTAGGCCCAAATCATGACAAATGGTCATAATAGACAGCTTCACACATGCAACATAATTAAAAAAAATTACCCCTATTCCAGGATATTACACTCCAAATTAGAGTATTTCCATGCTATGAATAGAGGTTATATGGAGTCTAAGTTGTCCGCCAAACTTGAGCGTTCTCATGATATGTAACATGGTTGTCCATGATTCTAAGGGATAACTTAGAATGTTTCATCCATCAGAATAAGTTGTGGTCTGGGTTTATTTAAGTTATCATCTAACTGGTATCCTAATACCTTCCAAATTGAATATGAGAATCCTCCAGATCTAGGATTCATATGAAGTTTATTTTAAAACATCAGTTAGTATAAGTGTTCACCGATGATAGTATTTGTCAGTACACCATCCTAGATGAAATGTTCAACATCTGTCTGTGTGAGAATCTGCCGAAGGTAGATTCTGTGAATATCTTTCTGAAGTAATGCATCTACTTTCTGAAGAGGAAATGTGATCCGCATTGAGTGGTGAAATCTATGATCTCCCTAATGAGTGAATTGGCATATGCGTAAGCGCCCGATTTTAGAAAAGCATCCGCCAAAGATCGAAAAGAAATCTAGAATCTTCAAGTTGAGGAATTCAATAATAAATTTTCAAAGGTAACCTGGATTAAAATTCACTAAGTTCGTTTGAACTTATAAGTACTTGTTTGTGATTGATGGGCTCGAGACTAACTAATATTTTGACAATGGCAAGCACACCTATCAAATAGTAGTATAGCCTTGGTGAGTCCGGAATATCATATTCTCAAGGACTAAAAGTACTAGTAATTACTATCATCCTATTATCTAGCCTAATAATTGGAATGATTTCTTTTAAACAAAAATTAATTAAAAGCATGATAGAGAATGAATTGGGAAAATACTTTTAGACAACTTTATGAAAGAGACAATACCCAAGGAAGAATCCACCTAGACTTCACTTATTACTTTTGATTCATACGATTTATTCACTTGAATTAATCCGTAGAAATCCCTAAATTATGTTAATATCTCTTTCGAGACTAAAAACAACTGACTCTAGGTTGATTAATTGAAATCTCTTTCTAATTAAAACCACTATTGTCGTATTAACTCGATCTATGGATTCTGAGTGTGTGTCTATCGAGTTTTAAAATTTATAATGAATGAGATCAAACCTAGAAACTAACTCTGACAAGCGTACCTATCGAATAGTAGTATAGCTTAGGCAAGATCGGATTGTCGAACCCAAAGGAACTAAAAGTACTAATACTAACTTTCTTTTTATTATTTAGCCTAAAATAAGTGAATTTGCTTTAATCTAAATTAATGACTACTAAACTAAAGACGCAAAGACAAAAAGAATGAATTGGAAAATAACTTGAAGTGAAACTCAGTTGATCATGACGATACCGTCAGGGAGAATCCACCTAGACTTCACTTTTTATTTAACACTGAACCATACAATTTATTCACTTAGTTTGATCCGTAAGACTCCCTAACATATATTAAACCCTCTTTCGAGGTGAATAACGTCTAACCCTAGGTTAATTAACGAAAATCTCTTTCTCAAATAATAATCCTTTAGAATAGCAGTAAATCGATCTATAGACTCCCATATTAGGTTTCACCCTAATCTGGCAAAATCTCGTCACCCTATCTCTAGGCGTACGATCAACTCCACTTAATTATGCTAGATCTACTCTTAAGCAGGGTCTATTCCTCCTCCACCTAAGCACATCAGATTTGGATTAAGCATGCATAATTAAGAACAAACTAAGTATTTATCATATAATTCATAAAACAATAACAAGATTCATCTAGGTTTCATCCCCTTCGGGTATTTGAAGGGTTTAGTTCATAATGAATAAAGAAAACATCTCAAGAGAAAAGATAAAATAAAACATAAGAAATCCCTAAAACCCCTGAAGGAATTGAAAGAGAAATCTTCCGTCTTGAGTAGAATTCTGGCTCCTTGAGATGGATCAACTGGCTATCTTCGAGCAATTCCCACAAATCTGACCTTCTGCTCGGCTCCTTGGCCTAGCTAACCGCCCCGACAAAAGCCCTGGCAGAAGGCTTCTGTCGAACTCCCCCTTAAGTTGCACCCTTGGGTGTTTATATAGACTTTGAGATACCTTACTTGGCCCCTAAGTATCCTAATTCAAGTATAATTCCTACTCGAGTGTTTGAATAGGCTTTGGAATGTGTTTCTTTGCCTCAAAGTATCCTATTCCGAGTAGAATTACTCTTTTCGAAGGTAGGGACACAGCCATGGTACACGCCCGTGTAAATCATATTTAGGCCGTGTCTCGATTCTGTCGATTGGGGTATGGCCGTGTAAATTGTGGCATGGTCGTGTCTTAGTTAATTTTTGAGGCACGGTCATGTGGCTTGAAGTCCAAGCTATGTCGATTTCCTCTTTGGCCCAAATTGGCCTGTTTTAAGCTTGTTTCTTGTTCTTTTCATCCTCGGGTGCTTTCCTGAGTAAAAACATGAAAAGAAAGGATTAATAGGACCTTTTTACATAAATCAAGGGCTAAATCATCCAAAAGCATTCTAAATGTGGGACTAAAATATGTTACTTTTACGGTTTATCAAATACCCCCACACTTAAGCTTTTGCTTGTCCTCAAGCAAAATTCTCAACTTATAATTAAAACGAACTTTCCATAATTCACAATTCCTATCAACAATGCCTCATCATAATTCACAGATAATTTATACATGGATAATTTAACTCAAAGACTCTTAAAGGCTCGAACAATTCTAAGTGATAAATTTGTAGCATAAAAACATAGGCGTCTCCCCTTATCTAAATAATTACCTTTAATTCAAAACCGACAAGGATTGACATCCTCACTAAAGATTCACTCAAAGCACTCGAAGTGTTTAAGGTTCAAGAAAAAAAAGCACTCATCAGTCGAACCTAAAAAGTTAATCCCATAGGCTTGCCTGAAAATCAAATCTCCACCACTGTAATATGAGATGATACACAAATCAAAAGGTCTTTGACAAGGTTGTAACGAGGCTTATGTTAAAGGTGTGGACAAAGGCTGAATTAGAAGGTTTAGAATCAAGATTGAAATGACAAGTTACCTAACTTAAAACAATAAACTGGAAAATAAATGATTACATCAATTGAAACTTTGAAACTAATAATACTACAAGCTTTTTCTTTGATAATTGAAATTTAAATGTACAAGCTCACTTTTTTATAGTATTAATACTGAATATACTTTGATTTGATTTTTTTTTAAGAATAAACTAGAAACATAATAAAAAAACTTTATCAACTGAAATAAACTAATTCGGTAACTGATCAAATCAATTCTCGATAGAAGGGTAGTCAAAAGAATTGTGATAACAAATACAAAGGGTTTTGGGTTAATATTAGCGGGTAAATCAATAAAAAGGGTTGTTAGGATTAAATGGGTTCACTAAGGGTTAATTTGTGAAGGTAGGCTTTTTAGTGTGGAGTGAATGGGTTAAAACCTAATTGCCTTTATCATCTCAGTATATCAAATCATTAATGTGGTCTCGATATGTATAATCAAGGCAAGTTCTAGAATAACAATTCAATGTTGACACACTCATAATCAATAAAGTGACCATAAAAAAGAATATATGCTCTATAAGGCTTAAATCTCACAAAAATATGGGTGTTTGACATCAATCACTATAAATTTCAAACTTCAAGGTAATATTCAAATTCAATTTAACAACCTAGGAAATTTTTTATTCTTGAAAAATAGACTTATCATGCTTGATTCTCTAGTATTCTTCAAGTATAAATCATCAATGCACAATTATCAATGACTTACTCAAAAACATATAAAAAAAATCATAAATCATCAGAAATTTCACCCTAATTAATAATATGAGAAAATTACTTAGGAACAAGACTAAAATTCAGGATTTTGGAATGATGCAAAATGTTAGGAACTTTTACCCCCCACACTTAAGATGTACATTGTCCTCAATGTACAAAGATAGATAAACAATTATGTAATAATAAAATCAAAAGAGAAGGGGAGAAGTAACACTTCCTAAATTTTTGGATGAAGTCAATGAAAAGAAACCGAATAAGATTGGAGGTGAACGTGGGGAAGTGTCTCGAACCGTTTGAAATTGAATCCTCAAAGTAGCCGACTTGGTTTTATTGTATCCTAAGCTAAATCTAAATGCCATTTAGAAAAAGGAGAAAATAATAAAGGAAGTAAAAATAAAAATAAAAATATGAATAAAAGTAAATAATTAAATAGAGATAAGGTCCACGCCTATGTGCCTAGTCATGGTGTCCACACGGCTATGGCCACGGCCGTGTGCAAGGCCGTGTGGGTATGGAAACCTATGCCTAAATAGAAATAGAAATAAAACCAAACTAATTAGTATGGTTAGTACTCGATTTGCCTTCTAAAAAGCGCTCGTTTAAAGTCTTGAGCTAGACTTACATGTTGTATACACAATCATGGTGGTTTGAGGAGGTGGAAATCCTTTCTCATGCGATCAACTCGGTTATGGATATAAAGTTTAAGTCAAATAATGTTTACCTCAAAAGTGATGAATTTCAAATTACTTACCTCGACTGTGCCATTTAGGAAGACATTACCTCAAAAGTGATTTCTTCGTTTGCCTTGAGGTCTGAATTGGTGATTCGAGGGTCTTCCTTATTCAACAATACCTGATCCTCTATTTTGATGTGATTTGTTGTTCCTATCAGATTGTTTGGGGTTTCCTTCGGTTTCATTTCATGTGGTTTCGGTTCTTTTTTAAATTGTGTTTTCCACTCTTCTAGTTTGTTGATCCTAAGGCTTCGTTCCTCATATAATTCTTCTTTGTTGGCACGAGGTCTAAAATCTAGCTCAACTAGGTGATTTCGTGATGCTTCCTGTAAAAAGGTTGAACCAAATGATTATCAATAAAATTAATGTTCGCACCTTTATTACTTGATGTCCTAGATGAGTCAAGAACTTGAAGAGTGATTGTTTCGTCTTCTACACGAAGTGTGATTTCACCGAATTCTTTCTCTGTGGTCTTTCTTTATTGCATCGGGATATGGCACACGAGGTTGGTACTCTGAACTTGCCGATTTTGGTATATCATGGCACACCTCAACCTTACCTTCACTTACCATAGGTTCTTTCATTATTTTTGGTTCGTCTAACCCTTCACTGTCATGAGCTGGTACGGTTTGAATTTGCTCATTTGGGTTAATCTCTGTGTTGCTTGGCAGACGCCCTTGTGGTCGTTCGGACATTAACTTTGCAAGTTGTTCAACTGACTTAGTAATTTTCTGAACTTGGTTTTTGATCTCTTTGATCGATGCTTGTTGATTATCGATGTTGTCTCAGTTTTTTGAGGACGAGTTTCTGTGGCTGCTATTAATTTTGCCAACATCTTTTTAAGGTTCGACTCCTCTTCCCGTTCGTGAGGTGGTTGTTAAAAATTTAGAGGAAGTTCCTGTCTTTGGCTATTTTGATTATCCCAAGAGAAATTGGGATGGTACCTCCAACTTGTATTATAAATGTCATTATAAAAATTATTTTGTGGTCTAGAATAGTTACCCGTATAGTGAGCTTGCTCGTTTTCCATGCCATATCCGTAGGGTGGGTACTCAGGATATGCCACGCCTCCTAAATTCGAATCATATTGTATTTCTGGGTGTACTGCGAAAGACTATTCAAACCATCAATCTTTTTATTCATCATCTCTAGCTAGTTTGATAGCATGGTTATTGGGTCGAGGTTGTAGATATCGACTGCTTTTGTTGGCTTTGTCCTCATACTTTGCCACTGATAGTTATTTAGTGCCATCTCCTCTATCTGCCAAAGTCAAATAAAAAAAATTTAGCAAAATCAAAATTTAACTTAAAAATAAATAAAAGTAAAATTGCAGAAAATAATAAAAAATAATAATGGCTAAAGTAATAAAAATAGAGTTTTCTTAATATTTTAGTTCCCCGGCAACGGAGCCAAGAACTTAATCGTGTGTCCATCGAGTTTTAAATTTTATAATGAATGAGATCGAACATGGAAACTAACTCTGACAACAATTAAAGGCAAATGTACCTATCGAACAATAGTATAGCTTAGGCAAGACAGAATTGTCGAACCCAAAGGAACTAAAAGTACTAATACTAACTTTCTTTTTATTATTTAGCCTAAAATAAGTGCAGTTACTTTAATCTAAATTAACGACTACTAAACTAAAGACACAAAGACAAAAAGAATGAATTGGAACTCAGTTGATCACAACGATACCCTCAGGGAGAATCCACCTAGACTTCACATGTTATTTAACACTGAACCATACGATTATTCACTTAGTTTGATTTGTAAGACTCCATAATGTATATTAAACCCTCTCTCGAGGTGAATAATGTCTAACCCTAGGTTAATTAATGAAAATCTCTTTCTCGAATAATAACCCCCTAGAATAGCAGTAAATCGATCTATGGACTCTCATATTAGGTTTCACCCTAATCCGAAAAAATCTCGTCACCCTATCTCTAGGCGTGCAATCAACTCCGCTTAATTATGCTAGATCTACTCTTAAGCAGGGTCTATTCCTCCTCCACCTAAGCACATCAGACTTGGATTAAGCATGCATAATTAAGAACAAACTAAGTATTTATCATATAATTCAGAAAACAATAAGAAGATTAATCTAGGTTTCATCCCCTTCAGGTATCTGAAGGGTTTAGTTCATAACAAATAAAGAAAACATCTTAAGAGAAAAGATAAAACAAAACATAAGAAATCCCTAAAACCCCCTGAAGGAATTGAAGGATAAATCTGCAGTCTTGAGTAGAATTTTGGCTCCTTGAGATAGGTCAACTGGCTATCTTCGAGTAATTCCCACAAATTTGACCTTCTGACTCGGCTCCTTGGCCTAGCTAACCGCCCTGACAAAAGCCCCAGCAGAAGGCTTCTGTCGAACTCCCCCTTATGTTGCACCCTTGGGTGTTTATATATACTTTGAGATGCCTTACTTGGCCCCTAAGTATCCTAATTCAAGTATAATTCCTCCTCAAGTGTTTGAATAGGATTTGGAATGTGTTTCCATGCCTCAAAGTATCCTGTTTCGAGTAGAATTGCTATTTTTTGCAGCAGAGACACGGCCATGGTATACGCTCGTGTAAATCATTTTCAAGCCATGTCTCGATTCTATCGATTGGGGCACAGCCGTGTAAATCGTTGCATGGTCGTGTCTTAGTTAATTATCGAGGCATGGTCGTGTGGCTTGAAGTCCAGGCCGTGTCGATTTTCTCTTTGGCCCAAATTGGCCCGTTTTAAGCCTATTTCTTATTCTTTTCGTCCTCGGGTGCTTTCCTAAGTAAAAACATGAAAAGAAAGGATTAAGAGGACCTTTTTACATAAATCAAGGGCTAAATCATCCAAAAGCATACTAAATGTGGGCCTAAAATATGGTACTTTTACAGTTTATCAGATTTCCTTATTAGATTTAACTCTAATCCGGTAGATTTATGTCGTCCTATATCTATGATTGCATTCAACTCCGCTTAATTGTGTTGATCTACTCTTAAATAGGGACTTTTGCTCCTCTGAATAAGCACATTCGACTTGAATGAATAATCTGAATTATTAAAACAAGAATAAGAACTCACAATTAAGAATAAGAATAAGTATTTATCTTATAAATCAAATTGTAATAAAATATTTAAGGGATTTAATTCATACTAATAGAGAGAAACATATTAAAATAAGGAAAAATACAAAACATAAGAAAACCCCAAAACTTCAAAAGAAATTAATAGGAGATCTTCAGTGTTGACGGAGATCCTTCTTCCAAGTTATTCCCCAAATGGTTGTCTTCAAGTATTTTTGCCTTCTACTCTATATATCCTTTTAGATCCTCCCCTAGGGTGTTTATATAGGCTTTGAAACACCTTTCTTGGCCCACAAGTGGTCTTTTCCGAATAAAATTAGACTTGGGTTCGACAGGGACACGCCCGTGTATGATAGCTTAGGCCGTGTTCGATTCTGCTCGTAATACACGGCCGTGTGGTATGCCTGTGTGCTATAGTTCAGGCCGTGTTGATTTCTAAGGTAGGCCCATTTTGTCCCTTCTTGGCCCATTCTAGTTCTTTTCGACTCCCTAAGCTCCCCGAGTGTAAAGCATGAAATTAAAGGATTAGGAGCATCGAATTCATCAAATCTAATGAAATTTCATCCAAAAATAAGCCAAGCATGGCGTTAAAATATGTATAAATTATGGTTTATCAAATATTCCCACACTTAAGCGTTTGCTTGTCCTCGAGAAAAAACCTCAACTCACAATTAAAATTACCTTCCTCAATTCATAATTCTTATCAATAATGTCTTATCATAATTCACAAATAATTCATACATTGATAATTTAACTAAAAGAGTCCTAAAGATTCAAACAATCCAAGTTATACATTTTTATAGCACAAAAACATAGGTGTTTCCCCTTATCTAAATAATTACTTTTAATTCAAAGCCGACAAGAGATGACATCCTCACTGAAGATTAACTCAAATCACTCAAACTATTTAAGGTTCAAAAAATTAAGCACTCAAAAGTGAAACATGAAAAGTTATTACCATAAGCTTGCATGAAAATCAAATCTCCACCACTATAAAATGATATGATACACAAATCAAAAGGTATTTAAAGGGTTGTAATAGGGCTTGGGTTATGTAACGCCCCAAAATCCCGAAAATTTAAATTTCTATGCATTGAGGCTGGTATGTATAGTAGCACTTTGAATATTAATTTTAAGGTATTATCGGGATTTGAAGTCTTAGAGATAGGGAAGACCATAGGGAAAAATTTATTTTTCCTTGCTTTAGTGGACCCTAGTCTCAAAATTAGGCTTCTTAAGCAGATTAAGAGAAATAAGGACACAAATGGGCTTGTGGTTTAGTGGCAATTGGCGTCACTTGGGGAGCTAAAGGTGGCATGTTTGTTAGATGAGGAGGTCCAAGGCTCGAGCATTAGGAGTGGTATTTTTAGAGTGTTTTATTTTGCAAAGGTGGACGGCCGGAGTTGTGTTGAATATGAACTCTTGTGTTGGAGTGTTTGAGTGGTAAGGGGAACTGATAATGGAGGAAAATTCAGATAAGGCTAAGGTGTTATCAGGAGAAAAGTTAGGAGATAAGGAGAGGGAGGAATTGGTGCCGAATGGGATTGTAGGGAAAGGAGTATTCGGTTGGTGGCTATAAAAGGAGAGGCTGAATGCTTTGGAAGGTTCTTTGAGCTTTCATTAGTCTTTCTTTTCTTTCCTTAATCGGTCTTCCCGTAGCCAAATTCTCTCAATTGTTGAAATCTCATATAGCCGAATCCTTTCTTACCGAATTCACCTATAGCTGAATTCTTCATTGCCAAAATTACCATCATTTTTTCTTGTCGAAATTCCTTTTCGGTGCGATTCCTTGTTTTTTTTTCTCCATCAAAAATTGGTTGTTATTTACTCTTATTCAAGTTTAAAGCCGGATCTTGTCTAGTAACTATCTAGGCCGTAGGATCAAAAGAGGGTTTTAGTAAGTGTTCTGTCAACTTCTTTAGTGTGTTTTGTTAAAAGCCGAAAGGGCTATCTAACCTCTCCTTATCATTAACCTTGTATTAACAAGGGTAGAATGGCTGAATGTAAGTATGGCCTATAGGGATGACTTATGTGGAATATGAGTCACTTGTTTTTGATGATATACGTTTGGGTCCAGATCTAGGGGATATTTGCGAATAGTAGTTAAGGAAGAGCTACTAGAACGTGTGGCACACGGTAAGATTACGGTAAGGTTTCGATTTTTGTTAAAGTGTGTATTAAGCCTAGATTGATCATTAAGTGATATCTATTGTAGGTCTGTGATTAAGGGGTTTGTAGCACGCGTTGTTACCAGGTGTGTACAAACACTATACACACATGATATCGGCAACGCTGAAAAGCCAAAAATGGCTAAATGGGCCTGCCAAACTTTTGGTCCCAAAACGACAATGGTTGTTATGTGAGCATGAATAATGAATTGGCATGAACCGTTGTATGATTCGATTGTAATCCGGCCTAATGGGCTATATGGATATGATTTGGGCCTAATGGGCTATATAGATGTAATTTGGGTCTAATGGGCCATATGGATGAGATTTGGGCCTAATGGGCCGTTAGGATGTGACTTGGGCTTGATGAGCTTTATGGGGACATAGACAAGTATGCTAGGGTTTAATGGACTTTAGGCTTAGTTCTGAACAACTCTTAAACCCCATAAGACTTAATCTATTAATTGAACATGTTCGTGGACAAATCGCTGGGTTAGAGTGTGGCAATAGACATACGCATGTCTTGGATTGGATCTATGGAGAGCTTGGTACTTAAGCGGTCCTAGTGGCCTACCTCCTCTTCTCTAGAATCCTACTTGGTGCATAGTGTCTGTTCACTTTAGCGGTAAGGACTTGTTAATGGGCCAAAGTTCATAACTAAAACTCGAGAGGGTCCAAATACCCCTAATTTGGAAATTACCAAAATATCCTTAGATTTGTAAAATTACCAGAATACCCTTGATTTGTAAAATTACTAAAATACCCCGATTTGAAAAATTACCAGAATACCTTTGATTTGTGGAGTTACCAAAATATCCTTGATTTACAAAATTACTAAAATACCCCTGATTTGTAAAATTACCTAAATACCCCAGTAGAGTAGATTTACGAAAATACCCTTGGGTAGTGAAAAGACTAAAATACCCCTAAGTGCCGAATGTGTGAAAATGTGTATGTTGCATTCATGAAATATATATTGCACTTGGGTGGGTTTTGATGATACGGAGGAAGATTTGAGGATCGCATAGTTGCTTGACGACTGTGGATCCACCAGTGGCTTTAAGCCCGTTATAGCAGCTTTGCTACAATGTTTGAGTAGTGCCGCTGTTGGTGCTACCTTTGGTGTGTAGAGATGGGTAGGTTGATATTTATATCCCCACAAGTGTGTAGGTTGGAAGGGAAATGGTGTGCAGGGTTGGGTTTGGGATGGGTGCATTGCATTCATATGACTCTGATATGGTATGAGGTCATTGTGGGCTAAGGCCCAAGACTATTGATTTTGATAGGGCTTAGGCCCAATGTAATATTTGCATGTTGATTTGACTGCCAAGGGCCGTACACATTGAGTTTCGAAACTTATACCCTTTTTATTAAATGTTTCAGGTGATCCTCAGTAAAAGGCTCGATGTGGGAGAAGACTTGGAGATGGCCACACTACAAGATATTTAGAAGTTTTACTTATTTGTTTCAAAAGACATGATTTTAATTGTTTTATTTTCATTAGATGTAATAAGGCCTTGTACTGACTTTAGATTTTGACTTTTGTTGTTTCAACTGTTTACTTAATTATTAAACCTGAGTAATTTCTTATGTTTAAACATGGTTTCCGAAATACTTAAAATAAAATAATGGGTTTTTATTATTACTTAACAAGATTCAAGGATTTTGGGCTTCTTAGGCCTTAAGTTTTAACTTAATAAAATTGATTTGGAATTATCCTTGATGTGACATCACCAGATTCGGCCATAACGTCTGGGCCGGGTTTGGGGGTGTTATAGGTTAAAGGTGTGGATAAAGGCTGAATTAGAGGGTTAGAATCGAGATTAAATTGACAATTTACCTAACTATAAAAATGAACTAATACTGAATAATTACATCAATTGAAAACGAGCTTCTTCTCAAAATGTGAAATTAACCATTTAAACTCAAATAACATAGAACTAATAATGAATATATTTCCAACTTTTTTTTAAGAATAATAATAAGAAAGAATTTAACAAATGAAATAAAGAACATAGTTAGGCAACTGTTCAAATCAAATCTCGACAAAAAGGAGCTAAAACAATAGGAAAAATTCTTAATGAATCAAAAAGAGTGGGTCTTGGGCTAATTTTAAGGGTAAATCAAGAAACGGTTCATTAGGATCAAAGGGGTTCACTAAGGGTTAATTATGACGGTAGGCTTTTTAGGGTAATTAAAACCTAGGTGCCTTTATCATCTCAGTATATCAAATCAAGGGTGTGGTCTTGACATGCATAATCGAAGCAAGTTCTAGAATAACAAATCAATGTTGACACACTCATAACCAATAAAGTGAGCAAGAAAGTACATACTCTAAAAGGCTCAAAATCTCACAAAAATTATGGTTTTTGATGTCAACCTTGCAAATTTCAAACTTCAGAGTAATATTTAAAATTAGGGAAACAACCTAACAAAATTTTTAATTCTGAAAATAGACTTACCATGCTTGATTCTCTAATGTCTTAAAGTATAACTGATCAATGCACAATTACCTATGACTTAATCCAAAACATATCAATGAAAATCATAAGTCAATAGAAGTTTCATTCTAATGGTAATGTGAGAAAGTTACTTAAGAACAAGATATAATTGAGGGATTTTTCTGATAATCAATTAAATAACCTCCCCACACTTAATATGTACATTGTCCTCAATGTATAAAGATATAATATAGCAATGTAAGCAGAAAATCATAAGAGAGTGAAGGAGGTGAAACTTCCTAAATTATGGATGAAATCCTTAGAAAGTGAAAATTGTAGAAATAGGTCCAACGAGAAGCATGATGAACTAGGCAGAGGTGAAGGTGGGAGAGAATACCCCAGTAGTTTGTTCATTCCTTAGTAGCACCTTGAACCTTTTGAAACTGCAGAGTCATTAGCAAAGTTTTAAAGAGTTTTATTAATGGATTTCATTATGGTTACTCGATAATAAACAGCCAGAGATAAAAAGAAATCAAAATATACTAATAAAAATTAAAGACAAGAAAGATAAAGAGAAAGAGTTTAAAAATTGAAATAAAAGAAAAAGAAAAAATAAATGGACTCAAAGGTCCTCATCAACAGATAGATTGCAATGTGGAGGTGGTTGTGATATGTGGAACTACTGACAAATCTGTTATAGAGTCGCATCAATGTCGTCGAATCGTCGAGCATTGTCATTAAATTGTTGAGTGCAATACTGCTCGAAACGAATGAGGCACTCAGAGATGTCAGTCAATGAAGCAGCCACATGAACTGGTCGGTGAGGCAGTGGTGGGACCAAAGGTGGCTCCTCATAATGTAAAGGGACATCATCAGTAATGTCCTATGGGTCATCCTAATCGATGGCTTGCAATCGACGGTACTGAGGAGGATCAAACCCATGTCGACGCTCAATAGTTCTTATATGAAGCATCGTCGAAATGCCCTGTGGGGACATCTGCCCAATAAGCGTGAGCGAGGAGGACAGAGCTGCGGTGTTGAGGAGGCCAAAGTATCGAGCCAGACACGTCACATATGGGCCAATGGAGACAACCCCCTTCTTATGTCGCTCCGTCTGATGCTGAATGGCGAGGGTGATGAAGTAAGTTAAATCAAACACGTGCCCATGTGACATGCACCATAAAAAGTAGATGTATTGAGTGTTGATGACATCAGTGCTCTCTCGCCTACCTATCAAAGTATGAGCCAGGATGGCATGTAAGTACCTCAAGGATGGGGCGAGAGCTAATACCTTGGAGCGACTGGGATCGTAGGTAGCCGAGGTAGGGACTAAGTCTCTCCAGCAGGACGAAGGGGAGTAGTGGATGTGGTGATGAAGGTTCTCGAAGCCATCGCCCTCCATGAAGTCCTCGGTATAAAGTCCCAAAGCGACCCCGAACTCTAGGACACTCAACTCACATACCAGGCCTCCAAGGTGGAACTGGACTGTGCCTGGGTCATCGAAATTCATCATGATCGTCTGAAGGTGGAAGGTGGAACAGAGCTCCAAAGTAAGCTTTAAAAAGGTCAGCTCCACAATCTCGAAAAGTGCCCCCATGGGTTAGTAGTCAATAGGGCCCGGACTGCGTTAGCTAGTTGGACCTGCTCCAATGCAGCCCAATCGATACATCTCCCCATGCCGAAGGGTTGTGTATGAAGTATCTGAAAATGTTCCTCCTGGGTTCCCAGAGGAAACTATAGAAATGGATGGCACACTTCGACAGGTGCACTTGCGGAGGTAGCTCTGGGTCCTTTCCGCTTTTTTGAAGTGGGGACAGCAATCTTTTTCCCATGTGAGGGAGTCATTATGCACCTGAAAATGCCAAAGATCAAGTAATAATGCCAGCCAAAAAAGTACTATCCTGGTATTCTTAAATAATGGTATAATCCTATAATAGTGAATGAGATTATCAAGTAATGCTAAAATTAGATATGGAAGTTAGATTACTAAGAAGTAGTATCAAAATAATAATTAATCTTAGCAATAAAATCAAACTAAATAAACAATAAAAAGAACTAAACTAATTAGAAATAGAAATCTAAATGAAAATAATAATAATAAAAAAGAAATATAATCAAATAAATAAATAAAAATGAAAGAAAAAAATCAAAAATAGGGGAGAAGGGTGAACCGACAGGAGGCGTTAAGGTGGGGCATGGATGTGGTGGTGGTGCACGGGCGTGTACTTGTGGAGGCTGGTGCATGTAGGAAAGAAAGGGGGAAGAGGAAAAAAAAGAAGAGAAAAAGGAAAAGGGAGGGAGTGTCACGGGTTAGGGAAGAAGGGAGAAAGGAGGAAAGTGGACGTGGAGAGTGGTGGCCAGAAATGGGGAGCGGTGCCTAGGGTTTGAGGGGAGTTTTGGGGAAGAAAGTGAACAGGAAACAGGTGTTTAAATAGGGATTGGGGCACACAGTCGTAGCACACGCCTTTGTGTCCTGTGTCTAGTCCATGTGTTTCGTAAATGTTGGTTTAGGGCGCGTCTGAGTCTTGGTCCAGGCCTATGTTCCCTGGGCGTGTTGGGTCACACGGCCTAATCGCACGGCCGTGTGATGCTTCATTCATTTCACCTACGCTTGTATAGAGGTTCACATGCCAGTGTTAATTAATCAGTATCGACCACGGCCTGTAACACCCCAAACTCGGCCCATGAGACTTGACTAGATCTGGTATGTCATGGAAAAATGGTTTGAAAGATTTCGATAAACAGGTGAAAATTTGAATGGGGTTGATCTTAAAAAAAATGAGTTGAAACCTTTTTCCTTTGAAAACACTTGATCATTTAAATTTTTAGAAACATCAGAGATATGGTTGACTTGGTGAATTTTGCTACCCGATGGTAACATCTTTGAAAACTCGTAGAAGTTACTTAATTTGAAAATGTTACTTATAACCGATTCACTTAACAATTTATAGTTTCATTTGTAATATAGTATAAGAAAAGTAAAAACAGCTACATAAACATCCAAAATAATTATTAGCGGCCTTATTACAAACCAAACCAAAAATTTAGAAATAAATAAACTTAAACTGCACTAAATAAAATCCCAAATCCAAGGAACAAGCATGGCTGCCTTGAGTCCTCTCCGGCTCCATCTCTGGATCTACTCATCTACAAAATGGTATGGGAAGGGGTGGGTCACCAAGACTCAGTGTATAAATCCCCAACCCAGAACTGCAACTCATACACAAAATATTAGTAAGACATGCAAACATGCAACCCAAACTAACCATCCATACTCATTTAACTACCCGTGTGGTCAAAACCTTTGGTGGTCAAAACCATCGTGACCGAGTCACAAATCAAGTGATGGGGCCAACCCATCGTGTGGTCAAAACCATCGATGACCATAGGTCACAATTATCAATATGTGGTCAAAACCTCGGTGGTACCAAACCACTGGGACTTAGTCACAATTTATCAACGGTGTGGTCAAAACCATTGGTGACCGAAGTCACAATTAAACTGATGGGGCCAACCCATCTTGTGGTTAAAACCACCGTGACGATCCATAGAGAATATTCCCTTCCTCTCTTCAATCCAATAGCCAACCGCTCATATCATGCTTAACATATCATCATAAATCATGCATATAAGTCATGGCATAGCATATTACCCATCATGTCATTCATATAGCATAATTAAAGTCTGGCGACTTACCGGAATCCATGCTCAAGCCCACAAGGCAAATCACTATCACAATGGTTACGGTAACATAATAAGCAATACTAACTAATAAAGTGTGTAAGAGTTTACACACATGTTTAACCGTAGATCTAAGGAGAAATCCCGAATCTATGCGATATCACAAAATCCCAAAACGTGTTCCCGTATTGCTCCTACATTCGGCCACTATGGGTTAGTATTAAAAAAACTTATTCGGCTAAACTAATAATCCCAAAGGATATGTCGTACTCGAAATAACACTCACCTTGGTTGCTGATTTGGTCTCCAACCAAATCCCGAAACTGCACTTATTCCTGAAATCGTTGAGATCCTTATATGGCACATATTAGTTTCGGCGTTAGGCATAAATTCTTAACAAATGGCCCTTGGCCGAAACTATCTATTACTTACCAAAACGAATTGAAATCCCGGAGACTCCTTCAATGCCCCTTAATGTTACCTACACACAAGAGAACACATCACCTTTTGTCTTAAGAACACATTCTACCAACCTTACCAAGGCCTATTCTCAAACTTTCGGCACACTAAATGGAAGAGAAAAAGAGAAAAGAAAGAGAGAATGCTAAAGAGAGACACTTACCAACCTTTGAAATCGACAGTACCTTTCTTTGGGGATTCGGCCTATGCTCTATATGGTAAGGAGTATTCGGTCACAAAGAAAAAGGGTATGGAGTCGGGCTTGAAAGAAAGAAAGGAGATAAAAGGAGAGACTTAGAGTGTTTTGGCAAAGATGGATGGAGGGTTTTTGGCACAAGGTTTATTGTATGTTCCAAAGAAAAATAAAAAAGTATCAAAGGAGGAGAAAGGGGTTTCGGTTTGAACAATCAGGGAAAAAGGTGAAAGAAAAGTGTTTAGCCGAAAATACTCCATAGGACTCCCTTTTCATTCGGCCATTGCTTCCTAATGTGATAATTCTTATCTTTTAATTATCACCCCTTTCAATTAAATTAAAAACAATATCTATCCTTTATCCCATCCTTTGACACCTCTTCAATAAATAAAATGAGAATAAAATAATAATAACCCCACTCCTCCAGCTGAATTCAAAAATAAAACAAGGTTTATCCTTATCAAATTAAGAGTCCCACGTGCAGCCATTAGCTCACTCCCTTCACGCCAAACATGCATAAAAAACACCCATTCTCTGCCCATGCTACTCGAACATGGGACCTCATTGTTACAACGTCCCAAGCCACTTTACTCTTGACTCATTTCGTGACATAAACCCCTTACAATCCCTTTTAAGCGCTCCTTCCTTAGCTCCCCTTGCCTTAAGCCCAATTCCCTTCCTGACACAAAAAGAAAAGTCTCTGATGCACCCCGCATTACTTGAACCTCTTCCCCCCTGCACTCCCTTGCACCTTAGCGCCCCAAGCCACTATGCCAATTAGTTCCTTGTGTCCAACTTCTCCCAAAATTTTCTCTTAACCCCTATCTCACCTAGCTCCCTCCTCTTAAGCACTAAAAAGAAATTTTCAGCCCTAAGTCAGACCTAGCCCGGGGTTATGACTAGACCCTAGAATATGTCAAGCAATCAAGCATACATATTTCTTCAAGCACATACATGGGAAAAATAATTAAATTGCAAACAACCCCTAGTTCAGGATGTTACAGTTCTACCCCCTTAAAAATAATTTTGACCTCGAAATTACCTGGATCAGAAGAGTTGAGGATATTGTTGTCGCATCACATCCTCGGGTTCCCATGTGGCCTCCTCCGTACCATGGTTTCGCCAAAGCACTTTTACCAAAGGTACTGACTTCCTCCTCAAAACCTTGACATCTCGATCCAAAATCTGTACTGGCTCCTCCTCGAAAGACAAGTCCGAGTTCACTTCAATTTCTGCAATCGGCACTACGTGTGATGGATCTGATCGATAGCGTCTCAGCATCGAAACATGGAAGACGTCATGGATCTGGTTCAATTCTGCCGGCAACTCAAGCTGGTAAGCTACCAGTCCCACACGTTTCAACACTGTGTACGACCCAATGAATCTAGGGCTTAGCTTGCCCTTCCGGCCAAACCTCGGCACCTTCTTCCAAGGTGATACCTTCAAGAATACCTTATCACCCACTGCATATTCAACCTCTCTGCGCTTAATATCTGCATAGGATTTCTGCCTGTCTGACACCTCTTTAAGACAAGCCCGAATTACCCTAACCTTATCTTCTGTCTCCGCCACTAACTCTGGACCCAACATCCGATGTTCACCCAGCTCTGTCCAACATGTAGGAGTATGGCATTTCTGACCATACAGCGCCTTATACAGTGCCATCTGAATACTTGCTTGATGACTATTGTTATAAGCGAATTCTACCAAAGGTAGGTACTCCTCCCAACTACCACGAAAGTCCAAAACATAGCCCCTTAACATATCTTCCAACAGTTGGATTACCCTCTCAGATTGTCCATCAGACTGCGGATGAAAAACCGTGCTGAAATTCAACTTTGTGCCTAACTCCTGATGTAAGGCCTTTCAGAATCTCGACGTGAATCGGGGATCCCGATCTGAGATAATAGACATCGGTACTCCATGCAACCGCACTATCTCGCTATATCTGACTTGGCTAACCTTTGAAGCGAGTAGTCAACCCTCACCGATATGAAATGAGTCGACTTGGTCAACGGTCTACTATCACCCAAACAAAGATCTTTCTTCTTTGGGCGTAAGGGAAGCCCACTTACGAAATCCATAGTAATCTCCTCCCACTTCCATTGTGGGATCTTTATCGGTCAGTAATAGCCCTAATGGCAATTGATGCTCAGCCTTAACTTGCTGGCATGTCAGGCACTTGCCCACTAACTCGGTTACTTCTTGCTTAAGACCTGGCCACCAAAACCGCTCCCTTAAATCCTGATACATCTTGCTGCTTCCCGGATGCATAGCGTACGGGCTACTATGAGCTTCTTTAAGGATTCGCTGCCTCAAATCATCATCCTTAGGCATACATACTCTCCCCTGAAAATACAACACTCCATCACTACCCAAGCTGAACCCTTCGGCCTCACCATTTTGTACTTCCGACCTTCGAGTACTCAGAACTTTGTTGGTCAACTGCCTCTCTTTAACCTCATCGATCCAAGACGGCTTTACTTGCAACTCTGCCAGAAGGCTCCCATCCTCATAGAGACTTAGGTGAGCAAACATTGCTCGCAAATCCGCTACCACCTTACGGCTCAATGCATCAGCTACCACGTTAGCCCTACCCGGATGGTATTCGATTGAGTAGTCGTAGTCCTTCAGTAACTCAATCCACCTCCACTGCCTCAGATTTAAATCTTTCTGAGTCAAGAGGTACTTTAGACTCTTGTGATTTGTGTACACTACCGACTTCTCCCCATACAGATAGTGGCTCTAAATCTTCAAGGAAAAAACCACAGCAGCCAATTCCAAATCATGTGTCGGATAGTTACTTTTGTGAGGCCTCAACTGCCGTGATGCATAAGCAACCACCTTCCCTTCTTGTATCAACACACACCCTAAACCAGTATGCGATGCATCACAATACACAGTGAATTCCTTTCCTGCCTCAGGCTGAATCAAGACTGGTGCTTCTGTCAAAATCCTCTTTAGCTTATCGAAACTCTCTTGCTGCTTCTCAGACCACACAAACAAATCTCATTTTCTCAGCAACTTAGTCAACGATGCTGCGATTAAGGAGAAATTTTCCACGAATCTCCTATAATATCCTGCCAACCCCAAAAAACTCTAAATTTTTGTAACCGATTTTGGTGGTTTCCACTCTAATACTGCCTCAATCTTGCGGGGATCCACCCTGATTCCCTCAGCTGAAACAACATGCCCTAGGAAAGTCACCTCCTTAAGCCAAAACTCACACTTACTGAATTTGGCGTATAACCGTTTCTCCCTTAGAATTTGCAGAACCACATGAAGATGTGCGTCATGCTCCTCTTCTGACTTCGAGTACACCAAAATGTCGTCTATGAACACCACAATGAACCGATCTAGGTAGGGTTGGAAAACCCGGTTCATCATGTCCATGAACACGGCTGGTGCATTCGTCAAACCAAAAGGCATTACCAGAAACTCGTAGTGCCCATACCGAGTACGGAATGCCATCTTATGGATATCAGCCTCCTTCACCTTAAACTGATGGTACTCTGACCTAAGGTCAATCTTAGCGAACACCGATGCACTCTTGAGTTGATCGAACAAATCATCAATCCTGGGCAAAGGATACCTGTTCTTTATTGTCAGCTTGTTCAACTGTCGATAGTCTATGCACATCCTCATTGTCCCATCCTTCTTCTTGATAAAAAGCACTGGAGCTCCCCAAGGCAATACACTTGGTCAAATGAACCCTCTATCCAATAATTCCTGAATCTGAGCCTTCAACTCTACCAATTCTTTTGGTGCCATCCGATATGGAGCTATGGATACTGGCGCGGTTTTGGGTAACAAGTCTATACTAAATTCAACCTCACGGTCCGGAGGTAGACCCGGGAGTTCCTCTGGAAACACATCAACATAATCCCTTACGGTCCGGACATCTCTCACAGCTGCACGCTTAGCTTCCAAAGCACAGACATGCACTACATATGCTTCACAACCTTTTCTAACCATCTTTTCCGCCTTCAATGCAGAAACCAGATTGGATAGGTAATCTCTCCTTTACCTATCATCACCACCTCTTCTCCTTCCATGTTCTTTAATACCATGCGCTTAGCTGCACAATCCAGGCTAGCTTGATACTTTACTAGCCAATCTATCCCGAGGATTAGATCGAACTCCCGAAATGGTAGTTCCATCAAGTCAGCCAAGAATACGACCCTTTGGAGTTCTAGGGGTACATTTCTATAGAGTTTACTTACTTCTATAGAGTGACCTAGAGGGCTTAACACTGTCATCTTCCTAGAAGTAAGCTCAGAGTCTAAGTGCAGAGTTTTCACTATGCTACTAGCAATGTATGAGTGGGTTGAGCCAATATCAATTAAGGTGTTATAGGGTACTCCAAAGATCAAAAGCATACCGGTTATAACGTCTGGTGCGTCGCCCTCCTCCTGATGCCTCGCGGCATAAACCAAACCAGGTTGCCTAGCCTCAGAACCACCTGTACCTCCCCTCGGTGCCCCACGACCTCTGCCGGCACCATTACCTCCTCTTCCTGCACCACGACCTCTCGATAGCTGTTGATTATCCCTTCTATTCGGTGCACGATTTTGATTCTCTGACCTTAGCCTAGCTGCCTTTTTTGGACAATCCCTAACTCGATGTTCCATGGATCCACATTTGAAACATCCCCGATTACCATTCCAACACTCCCCCGTGTGAGACTTCTCACACCGAGCACACCGTGGCGGCCATTGAGGATTAGCAGCAGCAGCAGCAGCTTGATCTGACCCACCATATCTCGTCCTCTTCTATTGATTACCAAAAAACCTCGAAGATTCGGAGCTCCTCTTATTCCAACTCCTATCCTGATTCCGCCTAACAGACTGTCTTACCCCTTCAGAAACCTTAGCCTTCTCCACTAGGACAGTGAACTCCCGTTCCTATTGTGGAGCTATCATCATCCTCAGCTCATCTCTCACCCCATCCTCGAATCTGACACAGCGTTCATGCTCGGTACCCACAATACCATGAGCATACCTGCTCAACCAGAGGAATTCAGCTTCATATTCTGCCACTGTCTTATTACCCTGAACCAGGTTCAAGAAAGCCTTCCACTACGCATCCACGTAGCTAGTTCCTATGTATTTCTTTTGGTAGGCAGCCTTAAAGAATTCCCATGTGAGATCCTCTACCATCGCTCCATCCCTTACAGTGAGCCACCACTGGTATGACTCATCCCGAAGTAGAGAGATTATACCCTTCAACTTTTTCTCAGCTGTAAAATCCAATTCATCCATGATCCTCTCAGTTGATTCCAACCAATACTCCGCCGCACTGGGTGCCACTCCAGAAACTCCTCTAAACACTTCTGCTCCGTTAACCCGGAGTCGTTCAACCACGGATTTACGGCGCTCCGCACTGCTCGCCTCGATAACTAGTTCCAACACTCGTAGTACAGCTTGGGATACTACATCGTTGCCACCATCGATCTTGAAACTTCGGCCACCACCGCGATCCGGCATCACATTTCCAGACGCATGACCAGACCCTGCTGGCTCGGACAAGGTCATCCTACCCCTACCACGGCCACACGGCGGACGTCCACGACCTATTGTACTCATTCTTCTCATTCGTGTTTATCTGATTAAGAATTTTATGCATTATTAATACTGTTCACTGATTACCCACGAGCAATTTTATGAGAAATGGTTTTTGAAGGGATTCTTTCGAAGTCGAATCTACCTATAGTTCCAGTTTTAGGCTTATCTCCTAGTTCTAAGTACATCCATCACACAAACAACATTCACAGACCATATCTAACGTGTAAGGAATTTTCGTCATTTCACTACCCGGGGGTATTTTTGAAATTTTAACCTACAGGGGTATTTTTGTAGTTTTCCAAAAATAAAAGTTCTCGGATGATTTTCTCAAAAAGGATTTTGGAACTTTTAAATTCCCGGGGTATTTTGAAAATTTTGAAATTCGGGAGTATTTCGGTGATTTTGAAGTTCGGGGGTATTTTGGAAATAAACCAGAGTAAATTTGTAAAGTTTGATAATTTCGAGGTATTTCCAAATGTTTGCACACTTTGAGGGTTCTTTTTGAGAATTTGTTTTCCAAGTTGATGGTGTTGCAAAAATTTTGAAAATCAGGGTCAATTTGGCAATTTTGTAGGTTAGGGGAAATTTTGTAATTTTTCAAAATCAAGGTACTTTGGACGTTTGCAAAAATAGGGTTTTTAAACACTTTTACAAAATAAGGAAATTTTGGAAAAACTGTCGGATAGTTGAACATTTAATAAACCAAGGGCATTTTTTGTAATTTTTACCACTAGGGGTATTTTAGTAATTCTACAAATCAGAAAATTTTTTTTCAAAAAATTGTTATAAAACCATAGTTCTCACACATTAAAAAGAAATTTTAAGAGTTTTAAAACTAGGGTTTTATGAAAATCTGACTAGTTCCTTTCGGGTTTTAGTTAGGGTTTAGCCCATGAATAAGTCCTCTTGGTTAGGGTGAACCGAAGCTACGCACCAGGTAGGATTTGAGTGGAGAGGAGGTGAGTCATGCGGACTACTTAAATACCAAGCTCCCACCGAATACCAATCCTAGACATGCGCACCATGGTTACCATACCCTAACTCGGCGACTTAGACATAGGTTTGTTTAATTAAGCAATTTAAGTCTTATGTAGTAGTTGGGGTAGACTAGTCCTAGAGTTCAAGTACCTATCATTCTATTCTACGTTCCCAAGTTACACATTTACCCTTATCAAGTATTCACGAGCAATGTCGAGAGATATTTACAGGTGGATAGGTGCCGGAGACTCGATGCCATGCTGTTCAAAACAAAAACCATTTTCATAATAATTCATAGAGGCCTACAAAAATATTTTGGGCCCTGGGCCCCCACAGTCGAGTTTTGAACTGGGCTCTGATACCAAAAATGTAACACCCCAAACCCGGCCCATGAGACTTGACCAGATCTGGTATGTCACGGAAAAACGCTTTGAAAGATTTTGATAAACAGGTGAAAATTTGAATGGGGTTGATCTTAAAAAAATGAGTTGAAACCTTTTTCCTTTGAAAACACTTGATCATTTAAATTTTTAGAAACAACAGAGTTATGGTTGACTTGGTGAATTTTACTACCCGATGGTAACATCTTTGAAAACTCGAAGAAGTTACTTAATTTGAAAATGTTACTTATAACTGATTCACTTAACAATTTATAGTTTCATTTGTAATATAGTATAAGAAAAGTAAAAATAGCTACGTAAACATCCAAAATAGTTATTAGCGGCCTTATTACAAACCAAACCAAAAATTTAGAAATAAATAAACTTAAACTGCACTAAAAAAAATCCCAAATCCAAGGAACAAGCATGGCCGCCTCGAGTCCTCTCCGGCTCCATCTCCGCGATCTACTCATCTGCAAAATGGAATGGGAAGGGGTGGGTCACCAAGACTCAGTGTATAAATCCCCAACCCGAAAGTGAAACTCATATAAAAAATATTAGTAAGACATGCAAACATGCAACCCAAACTAACCATCCATACTCCTTTAACTACCCCGTGTGGTCAAAACCACTGGTGGTCAAAACCACCGGAGTCACAAATCAAGTGATGGGGCCAACCCATTGCGTGGTCAAAACCATCGATGACCATAGGTCACAATTATCAATATGTGGTCAAAACCTTTGGTGGTACCAAACCACCGGGACTTAGTCACAATTTATCAACGTGTGGTCAAAACCCTTTGGTGACCGAAGTCACAATTAAACCGATAGGCTAACCCATCTTGTGGTCAAAACCACCGTGACGATCCATAGAGAATATTCCCCCTCCTCTCTTCAATCTCATAACCAACATGCTCAGATCATGCTTAACATATCATCATAAATCATGCATATAAGTCATGGCATAGCATATTACCCACCATGTCATTCATATAGCATAATTAAAGTCACAAGCGACTTACCCGGAATCCATGCTCAAGCCCACAAGGCAAATCACTATCATAATGGTTACAGTAACATAATAAGTAATACTAACTAATAAAGTGTGTAAGAGTTTACACACCTGTTTAACCGTAGATCTAAGGAGAAATCCTGAATCTATGCGATATCACAAAATCCGAAACATGTTCCCGTATTGCTCCTACATTCGGCCACTATGGGTTAGTATTAAAAAAAAACTTATTCGGCTAAACTAATAATCTCGAAGGATATGTCGACTCAAATAACACTCACCTTGGTTCTTGATTTGGTCTCCGCCAAATCCAAAGCGCACTTATTCACGAAATTGTTGAGATCCTTATATGGCACATATTAGTTTTGCGTTAGCATAAATTTTTACAAATGGCCCTTGGCGAAACTATCTATTACTTACCAAAACGAATTGAAATCCCGAAGACTCCTCAATGCCCTTAACATTACCTACACACAAGAGAACACATCACCTTTTGTCTTAAGAACACATTCTACCAACCTTGCCAAGGCCTATTCTCAAACTTTCGGCACACTAAAAGGAAGAGAAAAGAAACCGAATGCTAAAGAGAGACACTTACCAACCTTTGAAATCGACAGTACCTTCCTTTGGGGATTCGGCCTATGCCCTATATGGTAAGGAGTATTCGATCACAAAGAAAAAGGGTATGGAGTCGGGCTTGAAAGAAAGAAAGGAGATAAAAGGAGAGACTTAGAGTGTTTCGGCAAAGATGGATGGAGGGTTTTTGGCACAAGGTTTATTGTATGTTCCAAAGAAAAATCAAAAAGTATCAAAGGAGGAGAAAGGGGTTTCAGTTTGAACAACTAGGGAAAAGGTGAAAGAAAAGTGTTTAGCCGAAAATACTCCCTAGGACTCCCTTTTCATTTGGCCATTGCTTCCTAATGTGATAATTCTTATCTTTTAATTATCACCCCTTTCAATTAAATTAAAAACAATATCTATCCTTTATCCTATCCTTTGACACGTCTTCAATAAATAAAATGAGAATAAAATAATAATAACCCCACACCTCCAGCCGAATTCAAAAATAAAACAAGGTTTATCCTTATCAAATTAAGAGTCCCACGTGTAGGCCATTAGCTCACTCCCTTCACGCCAGCATGCATAAAAAAAACACCCATTGCTGCCCATACTACTCGAACATGGGACCTCATTGCCGCAGCCCCTTACAACGTCCCAAGCCACTTTGCTACTGACTCATTTCGTGACATAAACTCCCTTACAATCCCTTTTAAGCGCTCCTTCCTTAGCTCCCCCTTGCCTTAAGCCCAATTCCCTTCCTGACACAAAAAGAAAAGTCTCTGATGCGCCCCGCATTACTCGAACCTCTTCCCCCTGCACTCCCTTGCACCTTAGCGCCCCAAGCCACTATGCCAATTAATTCCTTGTGTCCAACTTCTCCCAAAATTTTCTCTTAACCCCTATCTCACCTAGCTCCCTCCTCTCAAGCACTAAAAAGAAATTTTTAGCCCTAAGTCAGACCTAGCCCGTGGTTATCACTAGACCCTAGAATATGTTAAGCAATCAAGCATACATATTTCTTCAAGCACACACATGGTAAAAATAATTAAATGGCAAACAACCCCTAGTTCAGGATGTTACACGGCCTATAAGCATGGACGTGTCGCACGCCCATGTGACTAACTCAGTTTCAAGCACGACTTCTGGGTATGAGAGTGTTGCACGCCCGTGTCATTTATTCAGTGTTGCCCACGGTCTTATGTGTAACATCCTGAAAATAGGGGATATGCATTCTACTTAATTGAATGTTGTTGCATGCCTAAATATGATTGAGTGTGTTTTGGAAGTTTATTCTTGAACTTCAATTATGTAAGTGAATGCTTAGTGAAATATTAAATTTTTAATAATTAAGATGAAGCTAAGTAAGATAGGCTTTAAGAAATATTGACAAGAGGTTTTAAGCATAATAAGTAAATTGGCAAGGTGGTAAGGCGCATGGATGAATGCTTGAGAGAGAGGTTGAATCCCTAGTTAGCAAGTGGAAGGATTTTTAATTTTTTTTGTTTTCTTTCCTATAGTGTCGGCCAAGACTATTCTAGAATGGATGGTCATCTTCTTATTTTTGGTTAGTAGACCATATGAAAAAGGCAAGCTAGAAGTTATGGCATGGGATCATGAAGATATGGTAAGATAGGGGGACAAAAGGCTTGAAGAAAGGAGGGTGTTTTGGAAGCTTTTTCATGGTCATTTGACCATGAACCTAGTCGGCTTTAGGGGCTAAGGGGAGAAGGTTTAATTGTGTTTGGAATCAAAGGATTGATGGGGAAGAATTGAGGAGGAAAAAGGGGATTATGTTGGTAAGGTTGGCCGAATTTTTGCATAGGCATTAGGGTGTTAGTTGGCCAAAATTTTTAACCAATTTCTCTCCAAAACCTTGTTCATAGCGAATGCTTATCTACACAAAGAGAAGTCTTTTCTCTTCTTTTGGTCTTTTGCAATTTGCCATTTCGGTTTGAGAAGTCTTTCTAGTTTCTTTTCTCCTAAACATAACATCTTTTTCTTCCTCTTTGTAACCGAAAGTACCAAAGTTCAAAGACCTATTTTCTTCACTTTTTCCCTCATGGTCGAATGCACATAAGTCCCTAAACTCACCTCTTTTCTTTTGGAAATCATCATTATCATCATCTTTTTCTTCCTTTTCTCTTTCTTTCTCCTTTCATTTTTCTTTATTTTTCACTTTCAACGGAAACCATTTTTACCAAAAAGCAAATCATCCCTTTCTCTCAAATTTCTCTTCTCATTTACCTTGCTAAGGCCGAAACTCCCATTTTCTATTTTCATCTTCTTCTTTCTTTTCTTTTGTTGAAATCCCAAAACCACCATAGCCAAAAACATCATATTTTTCTCCTTTTTTTATTCAAGTCGAAAGCATCATTTCTTTTCTTCTACTTTGACAAGGTCAAATCTTCAAGTGGTTAAGTAAGGATTTTTGTTAAGTGTTTTCATTATTTCTTTTAGAATAGCCGATTTAGAAACTTAATTCTCTCATTTTCTCCTAGGCCGAAACTTTGGAAGGGATTGTTAAGGATCCTTTTTGAAACCAACATTTAAGGAGAGATCTTTCGAAATCATCCAAGGTAAGGATTATCACTTTTGGTTATATCATCTCTTTTAGATAGTTTATTAATCAACTTTATTTTAGGGGTGATTTTGAGACTAACAAGATAGGTTCAAAAGAGCGGATGCAGTGTTTGGAAGAGAGGAGGCTCTTTTACCCTCAAACTTCAAACGAAGGGATGTATCGGTATCTGAGATTTTCCACGGGTTGTGGACCCTCTGCTAACGAAGATCGATTATTTGAAGTCGTGCGTATAATCGAACCACTTTTCGTTAGTGGGTTGTCGCCGGTTTTGATCCATCTAGCGGAGAAAACCACAAATAATGGTTGTTCTAGAATCGAGGTAAAGATTTAGATCTCTCATCAATAGTATAGTTTTATAAGTAATAGTGTATTCTAATCAAGTGTGATAATTAATTAGGTGTTGGCGAGGGGGAAGGTATCGTTCTCACTGTCATAAGATGTGTAACATTATATTAAAATCTCATAGATCTATATTAAATGTGATTTGCATGAAAATATGTGTAATAATGGTTGTGGGTACCATTCAATGGTATGCGATATTCAGGTATGTTTACCCCAATACTTCATTAATTTTGCTATATGCATAAATGTGAAATAAGTATGACTATGTTCTGATTTTGGGGTAAATGGCATGAAAATTGAATAATATGTGTGTGGATGGGCATATGGGTGAGCATATGGGTGAAATTGATAAAGGGAAGTGTTAGGTGGTTTTACCACATTATCGGTGACTTGGTCACATATGTGAATATGGTGACTTGATCACGTATATGTGAATCTGGTGACTTGGTCACATATTTTTGAATCTAGTGACTTGGTCACATTTGTGCAGTGGACTTGCCACAAAATTATAAGGGCGATGTGCATGTTGGTGCAAAGAATCGCTTTCGATGGTGTGTAGCGGTGGAGGGTCGATTTAGTAATCCCCACGGTGTGATTGGTTGGTACGGTGGTGTGTAGCGGATGGATATTTAGGTGGGCTTGGGTTTGCATTTCATTATATAAATATCCATGTGACTTCTAAATGATTTTTATTTGATTTGCTATAAAATGGGCTTTTGGCTAAATATGACTAAAATGGGCCTTTGGCTATATGTGTTATTAATGGGCTTAAAGGCTATGATCAAATGGGCTTTTTAATGTATGTGTTACACATTGAGTTTATGACTCACCCTTTTGTGGGATAATTTTTGAGATGACTCTTAGCGATGGATCGGGTCAATGAGGACTACGTGGTGGCCAATGCTCAAACAAAGTACTTTGGAGATTTTCCTAATTAAACTTATTAAGCTTATTTTTACTACTTAGAATTTATTATGGGTTTTGCTATTTTTATGTAATAAGGCCACTATGAACTATTTTTAATTTTTGTGTTTGGATTTATTTTTATAACGCCATGAACAATTATTAATTAAATAACTAAATGGTTTTTGATAAATAATTTAAACTGTTTTTGAAAACAAAATATATTTTCACAATATTAATAAATTTTTCATTAAATTTGGTTTTATTTTAACTTATTAATTTCTCTAAAAAAAATAATGTTTTAAGAAGATACAAATTTACTTTACGATTTGATTTCAACCCGATCTTTAAGTTAATCTGTTTTATTCAAAATCATCAAGTTTTTCTTAAACAAAGCGAGAATTTGGGAAAGTTTTACTCGATGAACATATCAAATCTGGTCAGGCTTTTTGGGCCGGGTTTGGGGTGTTTCAACTTGGTATCAGAGCCCAGTTTTAAACTCTCGGCCTTGGGTTTTGAAGCCCACAACGTTTTCAAAATCTAGCCCAAATGACTTTTTGAAAATTTTCTTTAGTTAGAATGGTTTTATAGAAGCATGGCACCCGAGTTCTCGGCCTAGGTCCATCAGGTAAGTACTTTTGTTGATAAAGTAATATGAATGTATGATAAGCCTAAGGAAACTATACTTTAGAGACATGGACCCTAGGTGTATGTGTACTACTATGGAAAAACCACTGAATAAATATCTGTTGCATAAAACTTTCTTTTAATAAGTGAAAAGACTCTAATGCATAAGACTTTTTCGTAAAAACAGATAATACGTGTAGTAGACATGAGTTCTAGGGGAAGTGGTCGTCATGGACATGGTAGAGGAAGAATGACTGTGTCGGAACCAGTTAGATCTTGTCAAGGTTCCGAAAATGAAGCTCCGCCACCAGCTGTTGGGGTGGAATTTCAAGAGCAAAATAGAAGAGGTGGCGCAGTATCACAAGCTGTGCTTCGAGTTTTGGAACGAGTAGCATAAGCTAGTACGGGAAATGGGTCTCGAAAGTCAGTAGCTGAGAGACTTAGATCGAATGGAGCTGAGGTTTTTAAGGGAGTATCTAGAGTAGCTCGAATGTAGCGAATCTTGGTTGGAGGCAATCGAGAGGATCATGGACGATTTAGACCTTGACCTTCAAGAAAAGATGAAAGGTCTTGTTTCACTACTCCGTGATGAGGCCTACCGGTGGTGGCTCACTATCAAGGAGAGTACCCCGTGGATTGAGTGGATTGGGGTATTTCAAAGTTAAATTTGAAGGAAATATGTTGGAGCTAGCTACATCGACTCCCGAGAGAAAGGCATTTTGAATTTAGTACAAGGAAATAAGTCGATAGTGAGTATGAAGCGAGTTTTGTGACTTAGCCGATATGCGGAGGATAGTAGCTCTCGAATATGAACGGTGTGTCGATTTGAGGATGGACTCAGAGATGAAGCTGCAGTGATGATTGCTCCGCGTCGGAAAGAGACTTTGCAATCTTAGTGGAAAGGGCAAGAATAGTGAAGAAGTTAAGCGGATTGAGAGGCGTAACCGGACAGAGGCGAATAAGAATAAGAGAAGCTTTGGGTCTTGTGGTCATCCGGAATTTTCAAAAGAAACCAAGAAATGATGGGTCGAAGTCGCCAGACCGCGACGGTGGACAACATCGTCGTGTGCTCAATGTGGGAAGATACATCCGGAGAATGTTGGAAAAGACCGGGGATGTTTCAAGTCTTGGTCTAAAGATCATATGATCAAGGATTGCCCGATGAATTCAGATAAGAATCGCCAAACAGACGTGGTGTTAATCAGGCTGGCAGAGGTGGACAACAGTCGATAAGGGGTCGTAGTCCAAATGGAAGAAGTAATGGTTCTGGTAGAGGTCGCGGGACTTCAGGCAGAGATAGTGGTAGCTCTGAGGCGAGACAGCTAGGTGCGTATATGCGATTCGTCGCAGAGAAGACGATGGCCTTTTGATGTTATCACGGCACGTTTTCGATTTCAGGTTGCCCTTTATTGCTTTGATAGATATAGGTCAACTCATTTATATATCGCTAGTGAAGTATCTGGAACTTTGCATGTGACTTCTGAGACTGTACCTAGGAAGATGACTGTACTTAGTCCTTTAGGACAGACAGTAGTAATAGACAAACTCTTTAAGGAAGTGCCTTTAGAAGTTTAAGGGATACAATTTTCAGCTAATTTAATGGAGTTTCCATTCAGAGAATTCGACCGATCTTAGGCATGGGTAGCTAGTGAAATATTGTGCAAATGTGGATTGTGCTGCTAAGCGGATGTCCTAAGAACTATTGATGACAAAGAAGTTGTAGTGATGGGCGAGAGACGAAACTACTTATCAAATGTAGTATCCGCTCTTAAGGCAAAAAAGATGGTTAGAAATGGGTGTGTGGCTTTTCTGATGTTGGTTAGTGCCTTGGAGGCTAAAGAAGCAACTGTGGAAGAGGTCAGGACTGTGAGTGAATTTGTGGATGTCTTTTCGGAAGAACTGCCATGATTGCCTCCGGATCGAGAGGTAGAATTTGGGATTGACTTATTGCCTGGAACTTCTATTGCTCCGTATAGAATGGCACCGAAGGAGTTAGTTGAGCTTAAGGCTCAGATCCAGGAGTTGCTTGATCGTGGATTTATCCGACCTAGTGTGTCTCCATGGGGAGCACCGGTCCTATTCGTGAAAAAGAAGGACGGATCGATGCGGATGTGTATAGACTGCCGGCAGTTGAATAAGCTGACCATTAAGAACAAGTATCCTTTGCCGAGGATCAACGACTTGTTCGATCAGCTTAAGGGAGCTACGGTATTTTCAAAGATAGATCTAAGGTCGGGGTATCATCAGCTTAAGGTGAAAGACGCGAATATCCATAAGACAGCTTTTCGAACTAGATATGGGCATTATGAATTTCTGGTAATGCCATTCGGATTGACGAATGCCCTAGCTGCGTTCATGGATATGATGAATCAGATTTTCCAGCCTTACTTGGATCAATTTATTGTGGTATTCATAGACGACATCCTGGTGTATTCTAAGTCCGAAATGGAACATGATAAGCATCTCCGGATTGTGTTGCAAGTTTTAAGGGAGAAGAAGCTATATGCCAAATTCAGCAAATGTGAATTTTGGCTTAAGGAAGTCACGTTTTTAGGCCATGTGGTGTCGGCAGAAGGGATAAGGGTGGATCCTGAAAGATTGAGGCTGTGCTAGATTGGAAACCACCTAAGTCCGTAACTGAGGTTCGCAGTTTCTTGGGATTAGCAGGATATTACAGAAGATTTGTCGAAAGATTTTCATCGATAGCTGCACCTTTAACGAAATTGTTGAGAAAGGAAGTACCTTTCGTGTAGGCTGATAAGCAGTAAGAGAGCTTTGAAAAGCTCAAGAGGGTTTTGACTGAAGCTCCGATTTTGATTCAGCCTGAGGCAAGAAGGATTTTGTCATGTATTGTGACGCTTCTCACACAGGATTAGGATGTGTTCTGATGCAAGACGGGAATGTAGTTGCGTATGCGTCTCGGCAGTTGAGACCACACGAGGTCAATTACCCGACGCATGACTTGGAGTTGGCAGCAGTGGTCTTTGCTCTTAAAGTTTGGAGACATTATTTATACGGGGAAAAGTCAGTGATATATACGGACCACAAGAGTCTGAAATATTTATTGACCCAGAAGGAACTGAATTTGAGGCAGCGAAGGTGGATAGAATTGTTGAAAGACTACGATTGTTCTATTGAGTACCACCCGGGCAAGGCGAATGTGGTGGCAGATGCTCTAAGTCGGAAAGTGGTGTCAGATCTAAGGGCAATGTTTGCACATCTTAGTCTTTATGACGACGGAAGCTTGTTGGCAGAATTACAAGTAAGGCCGACATGGTTGAGTCAAGTGAAAGAGAAACAATTGATAGACGATGATCTGAGTGCAAAGCTATGGCAGGTACAGAATGGGGAATTAGAAGATTTTGGTATTAACAATGATGGGGTATTATGTTTCAAAGGCAAAGTCTGTATGCCGAGGGATCAGGAGTTGAGGCAAAAGATTCTTCAGGAGTCGCATGGTAGTCCATATGTTATGCATCCTAGAGGAAGTAAGTTATACCGAGATTTACGAGATCAGTTTTGGTGGCCTGGACTTAAGCGGGAAGTTACAAAATTTGTAGGAAAGTGCTTAACGTGTCAGCAAGTCAAGGCTGAACATCAAGTACCTTTGGGATTACTACAGCCGATAAAGATTCCAGTGGAAGTGGGAGAGAATCACCATGGACTTTGTTAGTGGGCTTCCTCTTACGCCTACTAAGAAAGACTCAGTATGGGTGATAGTGGACCGATTGACTGAAATCTTCACATTTTATCGATTCAAGTTGATTACTCTTTGCAAAATTGGTGAAGTTATATGTGGCTGAGATTGTGAGATTGCATGGAGTGCCGGTGTCAATTATTTCAGATAGGTATCCGAGGTTTACATCTCGATTTTGGAAAGCATTGCATCAGGCTTTGGGCAGCAGATTGGATTTTAGTATGGTATTTCATCCACAGTCTGACGGCCAATCTGAACGAGTAATCCAAATTTTAGAAGATATGTTAAGGGGATATGTGATAGATTTCATAGGAAACTGGGAGGAGTTCTTACCATTAGTAGAATTTGCGTACAACAACAGTTACCAAGCCAGTATTCGGATGGCACCGTATGAAGCACTATATGGACGGAAGTGTTGCACTCCTACGTGTTGGACAGAACTAGGGGAACGACATGTTTTGGGTCCAAAAAATAGTGGTTGAATCCAAAGAAAAGGTTAAGGTAATCTGGGCTCGGTTAAAGGAAGCATCTGACAGACAAAAGTCGTACGCAGATCTTAAACGGAAAAAAATAAAGTTTGCTGCGGGGGATCAAGTTTTCCTAAAGGTTTCACCTTGGAAAAAGATGATGAGATTTGGTCGCAAAGGAAGTTAAGTCCCGTGTTCATTGGACCTTATCGGGTTTTAAGCGGGTCGGACCAGAGTATATCGATTAGAATTGCCTTGAGTTGAAGCAAATGCACGATGTGTTCCATGTTTCAATGTTTACTGTTACCGGTCGGATCCATCTCATGTAGTGCCAGTTGAGGAGGTGGAATTAAGACCAGATTTGTCATATGAAGAGGAGCCAATTCAAATTCTGGAGCGAGATGTAAAGGTTTTACGGAGAAAATTGGTTCCTCTCGTCAAAGTATTATGGCGTAATCATGGATCAAAAAAAGCTTCGTGGGAACCGGAGGAAGCGATGCGACAGCAATACCCTCACTTGTTCTAGCCAGGTAATTTTGAGGTCGAAATTATTTTAAGGGGGTAGAACTGTAACATCCTGAAAATAGGGGTTATGTATTCTACTTAATTGAATGTTGTTGCATGCCTAAATATGGTTGAGTGTGTTTTGGAAGTTTATTCTTGAACTTCAATTATGTAAGTGAATGCTTAGTGAAATATTAAATTTTTAATAATTAAGATGGAGCTAAGCAAGAAAGGCTTTAAGAAATATTGACAAGAGGTTTTAAGCATAATAAGTAAATTGGCAAGGTGGTAAGGGCGCATGGATGAATGCTTGAGGAGAGAGGTTCGAATCCCCTAGTTAGCAAGTGGAAGGATTTTTAATTTTTTTTTTTTGTTTTCTTTCCTATAGTGTCGGCCAAGACTATTCTAGAATGGATGGTCATCTTCTTATATTTGGTTAGTAGACCATATGAAAAAGGCAAGCTAGAAGTTATGGCATGGGATCATGAAGATATGGTAAGATAGGGGGACAAAAGGCTTGAAGAAAAGAGGATGTTTTGGAAGCTTTTTTATGGTCATTTGACCATGAACCTAGCCGGCTTTAGGGGCTAAGGGAAGAAGGTTTAATTGTGTTTGGAATCAAAGGATTGATGGGGAAGAATTGAGGAGGAAAAAGGGGATTATGTTGGTAAGGTTGGCCGAATTTTTATATAGGCATTAGGGTGTTAGTTGGCCAAAATTTTTAACCAATTTTCTCTCCAAAACCTTGTTCATAGTCGAATGCTTATCTACACAAAAGAGAAGCCTTTTTCTTCTTTTGGTCTTTTGCAATTTGCCATTTCGGTTTGAGAAGTCTTTCTAGTTTCTTTTCTCCTAAACATAACATCTTTTCTTCCTCTTTGTAACCGAAAGTACCAAAGTTCAAAGACCTATTTTCTTCACTTTTTCCCTCATGGCGAATGCACATAAGTCCCTAAACTCATCTCTTTTCTTTTGAAATCATCATTATCATCATCTTTGTCTTCCTTTTCTCTTTCTTTCTCCTTTCATTTTTCTTTCTTTTCACTTTCAACCAAACCATTTTTACCAAAAAGCAAATCATCCCTTTCTCTCAAATTTCTCTTCTCATTTACCTTGCTAAGGCCGAAACTCCCATTCTCTATTTTCGTCTTCTTCTTTCTTTTCTTTTGTTGAAAACTCGAAACCACCATAGCCAAAAACATCATATTTTTCTCTTTTTTTTTATTCAAGCTAAAAGCATCATTTCTTTTCTTCTACTTTGACAAGGTCGAATCTTCAAGTGGTTAAATAAGGATTTTTGTTAAGTGTTTTCATTATTTCTTTTAGAATAGCCGATTTAGAAACTTAATTCTCTCATTTTCTCCTAGGCCGAAACTTTGGAAAGGATTGTTAAGGATCCTTTTTGAAACAAACATTTAAGGAGATATCTTTCGAAATCATCCAAGGTAAGGATTATCACTTTCGGTTATATCATCTCTTTTAGATAGTTTATTAATCAACTTTATTTTAGGGGTGATTTTGAGACTAACAAGATAGGTTCGAAAAGAGCGGTACGGAGTGTTTGGAAGAGAGGAGGCTCTGTTTTACCCTCAAACTTCAAACGAAGGGTTGTATCGGTATCGAGATTTTCCACGGGTTGTGGACCTCTCGCTAACGAAGATCGGTTATTTGAAGTCGTATGCATAACCGAACCACTTTTCGTTAGTGGGTTGTCGTGGTTTTGATCCATCTAGCGGAGAAAACCACAAATAACGGTTGTTCGAGAATCGAGGGTAAGGATTTAGATCTCTCATCAATAGTATAGTTTTATAAGTAATAGTGTATTCTAATCAAGTGTGATAATTAATTAGGTGTTGGCGAGCAGGAAGGTATCGTTCTCACTGCCATAAGGTGTGTAACATTATATTAAAATATCATAGATCTATATTAAATGTGATTTGTATGAAAATATGTGTAATAATGGTTGCGGGTACCATTCAATGGTATGCGATATTCAGGTATGTTTACCCCAATACTTCGTTAATTTTGCTATATGCATAAATGTGAAATAAGTATGACTATGTTCTGATTTTGGGGTAAATGGCATGAAAACTGAATAATATGTGTGTGCATGGGCATATGGGTGAAATTGATAAAGGGGAAGTGTTCCGGTGGTTTTTACCACATTATCCGGTGACTTCGGTCACATATGTGAATCTGGTGACTTCGATCACGTATATGTGAATCTGGTGACTTCGGTCACATATTTTTGAATCTGGTGACTTCGGTCATATTTGTCTGGTGGCCTTGCCACAAAATTATAAGGCGATGTGCATGTTGATAAGCAAAGCGCCTTCGATGGTGTGTAGCAGGTGGAGGGTCGATTTAGTAATCCCCACGGTGTGATTGGTTGGTACGGGTGGTGTGTAGCGGATAGATATTTAGGTGGGCTTGGGTTTGCATTTCATTATATAAATATCCATGTGACTTCTAAATGATTTTTATTTGATTTGCTATAAAAATGGGCTTTTGGCTAAATATGATTAAAAATGGGCCTTTGGCTATAGGTGTTATTAATGGGCTTAAAGTCTATGATCAAATGGGCTTTTTAATGTATGTGTTACACATTGAGTTTATGACTCACCCCTTTTGTGGGATAATTTTTCAGATGACTCTTAGCGCGATGGATCGGTCAATGAGGACTTCGTGGTGGCCAATGCTCAAACAAAGTACTTTGGAGATTTTCCTAATTAAACTTATTAAGCTTATTTTTACTACTTAGAATTTATTATGGGTTTTGCTATTTTTATGTAATAAGGCCACTATGTATTTTTAATTTTGTGTTTGGATTTATTTTATATCGCCATGAACAATTATTAATTCAATAACTAAATGGTTTTTGATAAATAATTTAAACTGCTTTTTGAAAACAAAATATATTTTCACAATATTAATAAATTTTTCATTAAATTTGGTTTTCTTTTAACTTATTAATTTCTCTAAAAAAATAATGTTTTAATAAGATACAAATTTACTTTACGATTTGATTTCAACCCGATCTTTAAGTTAATCTATTTTATTCAAAATCATTAAGTTTTTCTTAAACAAAGCGAGAATTTGCTAAAGTTTTACTCGAGGAACATATCAAATCCGGTCAGGCTTTTTGGGCCGGGTTTGGGGTGTTTCATTATGGCACGCCCGTGTGGAGTTTTTGCATCCCGTGTTCTTTAGTTAGTGTCGACCATGGCCGCATCGCATGGCCGTGGCATTTTATCGTAGCCCATGTTTTAGGGAAAATTTTCGTCCTGTTTTCGTACGGTCTCCGCCACACCGATGTACCTACTTGTGGGGTCCACACTACCACACCCGTGTGCAAGGCTGTGTGAGTGTCGAAACCCGCGCCTATTGATTTGGTTAGTCTTTTACTTAGGTGCTAAAAGTTGAAAATATTGACATTAATGAGGTTAGTGCTCGGGTTGCCTTCCGAGAAGCATTTATTTAGAGTCTAAGCTTGACTCACCTTTTATTCACATAATCATGGTGGTTCGAGGAGTTAAAACTCCTCATTCCTGCTATCAATTTTGTTAAAATAAGGTTTTAGACGACTACCATTTACCTTGAAGGTGCCAAATTTGGAATGAGTTACCTCGATTGTACCGTATGGGAAAATATTAAGCACCGTGAAAGGGGTTGCTCCATTAGGTTCAGAAGTGGCAACACGAGGATCTATATTATCCATTAGAACTCGGTCTCCAACCTTAATTTGACTCGTTTTATTTTTAGGCTCATCATGTCTCTGCTTTGGTTCATCGTGTACTTTCAATTTCTCCTTAAACTGTGTTCGCCATTCATCTAGTTCTTTGATCTGGAGCCTTCGTTCCTCATGAACAGTTTTGTTCTCAATATGAGAGTTAGACCATGGCTCTGTTATCTTTTTTCTGAGGAATTTCCTACAAAGAAGATTTAACATTAAGTTCACTTATATTAACAAGACTTGTATCGTCTTGATCACTAGATATTCTGATAGAATTACGTGCTTGGAGTTTAATCATGTCATCACCTACACAAAGTATTAATTCCCCTGTACCAACATCAATAATGGTCCTGGCAGTTGCTAAAAAGGGTCGTCCTTAAATTAAAGGAACGTCATTATCTTCATCTATGTCTAAAACAACAAAGTCTACTGGGAATATGAATTTATCAATTTTGACTAGCACATCTTCAATTATACGCCAAGGAAATCTAATGGTTTTATCAGCCAATTGAATGCTCATCCTAGTTTTTCTGGGTTTCCCAAGACCTAGCTGTTTAAACATTTTATAAGGCATAACATTGATACTTGCCCCTAAATCAGCTAAAGCATTATTAACAGATAAACCACCAATTAAGTAAGGAACCGTAAAACTCCCTGGATCTTTTAATTTGCAGGGTAGTTTATTCTGTGAAATTGCTGAGCAAACTACATTTAGCTCCACATGCGATCCGTTTGTTCACCAAAAGCTCTTTTAAAAATTTTACTGAATTGTGCATCTACAAAAGAGCTTCAATAAACGGTAAGTTAATAAGTAATTTTTTAAAAAGTTTAAGAAATTTACCGAATTGTTCATCTGTGCAGTCTTTCTTTGTTGCATTGGGATATGGCACACGAGGTTTGTACTCTGTACTTACCAGTTTTGGTTTATTATGGCTTACCTCAACCTTACATTTATCTACCACATTTTCTTGCCTTGATTTTGGTTCATCTAACCCTTCACATTTGTGAGTAGTAATGGCATGAAGTTGCTCATTTGGGTTAGTTTTAGTGTTTCTTGGCAAGCTGCCTTGTGGTCGTTCTGAGATCAACTTGGCAAGCTAACCTATTTGGTTCTTAAGCCCTTGAATCGATGCTTGCTAATTTTTGAATGCTGTTTCGGTGTTTTGAAAATGGGTTTCTGACACCGAGATGAATTTTGTTAGCATCTCCTCAAGGTTCAACTTCTTCTCCTATGGGTAGAGTTGTTGTTGAAAGCCTGGAAAGGGTTGTTGTCTCTGATTTCCTTGACCACCCCATGAGAAGTTTGGGTGGTTCCTCCAACTTGGATTGTAAGTGTTACTATAGAGATTATTCTGAGGTCTAGAATTATTACCCATATAGTTCATCTGTTCGCTTTCTATACCAAGGTTGTAGGATGGATATTCTGTATTGTTCGTCCCTCCTCCATTTGTATCGCACTGCAGCATTGGTGTACCTACGAAGAACCATAAAAACCATCAATCTTTTTATTTAAAAGCTCTACCTAGTTTGATAGCATGGTGACTACGTCGAGGTTAAAAACACTGGCGGCTTTTGTCGGCTTTGTTCTCATGACTTGCCACTGATAGTTATTCAGTGACATCTCCTCTATAAACTCTTAAGCCGTTTCAGGGGTTTTGTTATTTAGGGTTCCACCGGCAGCTGCATCAATCAATTGCCTAGTTGAGGGGTTCACACCGTTGTAAAAGGTTTGAACTTGTAGCCATAATGGTAACCCATAGTAAGGGGATCTTCTCAGTAGATCCTTGTATCTCTCCCACAAATCGTTAAGTGTTTCTAAATCCATCTGCATAAAAGAAGAGAAATCATTCCTCAACTTAGCCGTTTTAGCCAGCGAAAAATATTTTAGTAAGAATTTCTCGGTCATTTGTTCCCATGTAGTGATTGATCCTTATGGTAATGAGTTCAACCACTGTTTATCTTTGTTCTTCAACAAAAAGGGAAACAACCTAAGGTGAATGGCATCATCAGAAACGCAATTAATCTTAAAAGTGTCGCAGAATTCTAGAAAATTTGCTAAATGAGTATTTGAGTCTTCGTCCTACAAACCATCAAACTGAACAAACTGTTGAATCATTTGAATAGTTTTAGGTTTCAATTCAAAATTATTTGCATCAATAACAGGTCTAACAATACTCGATTCAGCCCCACTTAAATTAGGCTTAGTATAGTCGTACACAGTACGAGGAGCAGGATTTTCGCCAACCACCGGAGGGAGCGAATTATTATCAGCCATCTCCTTGGTAGTATTAGTATCGTCCTCTTTCTCTTCCTCTATGTATTGAAAACTTTGCCTTATCTCCCTATGATTTCTTCGAGCAGTACTTTCTATCTCACTGTCAAAAAGCAATGGTCCTGACGGGTTCCTTCTATTCATAAACTAGAAATACCTGCCTAAAGCAAATAAAAGAAAAATTAGAAAAGTAAAAATAAATTAAAAATAAATTGTAATAAATAAAATAAAGAAATGGCTAAAGTAATAAAAATTAAGCGTTCCTAATATTCTAGTCCTCGGCAACGATGCCAAAAACTTGATGGGCTTAAACTAAGTAATATTTTGACAAAGGCAAACGCACCTATCGAACAGTAGTATAGCCTTGGTAAGTCTGAAATATCTTATCCTCAAGGACTAAAAGTACTAGTAATTACTATCTTCCTACTATCTAGCCTAATAATTGGAATAATTTCTTTTAAACAACAATTAATTAAAAGCACGACAAAGAATGAATTGAGAAAATACTTTTAGACAACTTTATGAAAGAGACAATACCCAAGGAAGAATCCACCTAGACTTCACTTATTACTTTTGATTCATAGGATTTATTCACTTGACTTAATCCGTAGAAATCCCTAAATTATGTTAATATCTCTTTTGAAACTAAAAACAACTAACTCTAGGTTGATTAATTGAAATCTCTTTCTAATTGAAACCCATATTCTTGCATTAACTCGATCTATGGATTCCCTTATTAGATTTGACTCTAATCCGGCAGATTTACGTCGTCCTATATTTAGGATTGCATCCAACTCCGCTTAATTGTGTTGATCTACTCTTAAATAAGGACTTTTGCTCCTTTGAATAAGCACATTCAACTTGAATCAATAACCTGAATTATTAAAACAAGAATAAGAACTCACAATTAAGAATAAGAACAAGTATCATCTAATAAATCAAATAGTAATAAGATCCATCTTAGGTTTCATCCCCTCAGGTATTTAAGGGATTTAGTTCATACTGATAGAGAGAAACATATTAAAATAAGGAAAACTACAAAACATAAGAAAACCCAAAAACCTCAAAAGAAATTAATAGGAGATCTTCAGTCTTGACGGAGATCCTTCTTTCAAGCTGTTCCCCAAATGGCTGTCTTCGAGTATTTTTTGCCTTCTACTCTGTATATCATTTTAGGTCCTCCCCTAGGGTATTTATATAGGCTTTGGAACACCTTTCTTGGCCCCACAAGTGGTCATTTCCGAATAAAATTAGACTTGGGTTCGGTAGGGACACGCCCGTGTGACACATCCTTGTACGATAGCTTAGGCTATGTTCGATTATGCTCGTAACACACGACCATTTGGTTTGCCCATGTGCTATAGTCCAGGCCATGTTGATTTCTGAGGCAAGCCCATTTTGTCCCTTTTTAGACCATTTCTCGTTCATTTCAACTCTCTAAGCTCTCATGGGTGTAAAACATGAAATTAAAGGATTATGAGCATCGAATTCATCAAATCTAATGAAAATTCATCCAAAAATAAGCCAACCATGGGGTCAAAATATGTATAAATTATGGTTTATCAATGATGCAGGTTTTGATTAAAAAGTTGGTATGCCAGGAGGGACCAAGCCAAGAATGTAGTAGGGTGGCAGTTCGAGTTGTGATATTATGTATACAGAGGACACCATAGCAACATGGTGCTTAGTACTCTACACCATGAGAAGTCTTTATTTGACAAAGTTTTAAGTTGTAACGTCGTACGCTGCTTTTAAAAATCTAATATATTTATTAAACATTCTCTTTCCTTAATATTTTTTTAAGAACAGAATATATGGAAATAAGAAGTATGTTTTAAAATGGTTTTACACCTTTTGAAAAAAATTTACTAAGTATTTAAGTTTGTAACATCCAATATCTGGATCCAGTAATTCAGGTCGGGTATAGGGTGTTACATGTGTCTTGAAAGTTTATAAGACCTACACCCTCACTATATTTAATTATTAATTCTTTCACAAAATAATGCTATCAAGGATATCTTTTGTATGATTATCAATTCACAATGATCACTTTATTGTTATTATCATGACGATTTCATATATGGCTACTTTATTTCTTGATACCCAAGAAATTAATTTCACAATCACCAAATATATGAAACCGTACATTATGTCTTTTTCACCAAGTTGTTATAAAGAGACCTCATACCCTTGATGACATAAGACAACATATTTTTTATATTTCATAACTTCTTTTAATAGCTAATAAATGAACTTTATAACTTATCATGCATGCATACTCAAAGATTTCTCAACAAACCTAGGGTGTTTCAAGTATTTTAGTACATAGTCATATTAGAGGACCATCAATTACATAGTTTGACTATAACATTACACAATTTACACCTTTTATCATGGACATTATTAGTCAATTTGTGATTATTGTTAAAACCATCAGCATCACCTAAATGGATCAAGTAGCATTAATATTGTTATTTCCTTATTCACGAGATCTTTGATTCATAAATTCTAAAGTGAATTTCTAAATTTCAAAATATCTCAAATTTATAGAACCATAAGATTATATATTTGTAATGCCCTAACTAATTTATTTATGCTTCTGTAAAATCTAACACAAATATGTATTTGTTTCAGTGGTTATGTGTTCGGGTTAGGTGTGAGAGGTCTTGGGTTCAAACCCCACTTCTGTTAAATTTTTTTATTTCTCTGATCTAAGTCTTATCCTCATTTAGTGGGCTTTTATTTAATTGCCTGTAAATTCATATCAGAATGAGCCTGCTGGTTCGAGTAGTAAGGGGTTGTTGATAAACCGTAAAAGTAACACATTTTAATCCCACATTTAGCATAATTTTGGATGATTTATTCCCTGAATTGTGTAAAAAGGTGCTCTTAATCCTTTCTTTTCATGTTCTATACTCAGGAAAGCACCTAGGGATGAAAATAATGAGAAACAGGCTCAAAACGGACCAAATTGAGCCAAAGAAGAAATCGACACGGCCTGGGCCTAAGACCACACGACCGTGCCTTCCTAATTTACTCTAACATGGCCTGGACTAGAAACACATGGGTGTGTCTCTTCAGCAGACTCGACCACGGCCTGAAATCGATTCACACGAGCATGTGACATGGCCGTGTCCCTATCGTGGCATAGAGCAATTTCATTCGGAATAGGGTACTTAGAGGCAAAGAAACACATTCCAAAGCCTATTCAAACACCCTAGTAGGAATTCTACTTGGATTAGGATATGTAGGGGCCAAGTAAAGCATCTCAAAGTCTATATAAACACCCTAGGGGAAAACTTAAGCTGAGAGTTCGGTAGAAGCCTTCTGCCAGGGCTTTTGGCATTGAGCTAGGCCAAGGAGCCGAGAAGGGCCAGATTTGTGGGAATCACTCGAAGATAGCCAGTTGATCCATCTCAAGAAGCCAAAATTCTACTCAAGACGGTAGATCTCTCCTTCAATTCCTTCAGGGAGTTTTAGGGATTTCTTATGTTTTGTTTTATCTTTTCTTCTAAGATGTTTTCTTTTATTGTTATGAACTAAACCCTTCAGATACCTGAAGGGCATGAAACCTAAATGAATCTTGTTATTGTTTTCTAAACTATGTGATAAATACTTGATTTGTTCTTAATTATGTGTGCTTAATTCTTGTGTTAATATTTCTTAGATATTGATTCAAGTTGAATGTGCTTAGGTGGTGGAGCAAAATCCTTGCTTAAGAGTAGATCTAGCATAATTAAGTGGAGTTAATCGCGCGCCTAGAGATAAGGTGATGAGATTTTGTCGGATTAAGGTGAAACCTAATATAGGAGTCCATAGATCGAGTTAATGCGGTTCTAGGGGCTTTAATTAGAAAGAGATTTCAATTAATCAACCTAAGGTTAGACGTTATTCACCTCGAGAGAGGGTTTAATATAAATTAGGGAATCCTACGGATCAAGTCAAGTGAATAAATCGTCTTGTTCAGTGTTAGATAACAAGTGAAGTCTAAGTGGATTCTTCCTAAGGGTATCGTCTTAATCAACTGAGTTTTTCCAACAGTATTTCCCCAATTCATTCTTTTTTCCTTGCCTCTTTAGCTTTGTAGTTAGTTAGTTTTAGATTAAACCACCAATCACTTAATATTTAGGCTAAATAATAGAAAAAAAGTTAGTATTAGTACTTTTAGTTCCTTTGGGTTAGACAATTTGGTCTTGCCTAAGCTATACTACTGTTCGATAGGTGCACTTGCCTTAAGTCATTGTCAGCGTTAGTTTCCAGGTTCGATCATTCTCTTTATAAATTTTAAAACTCGACAAAACAACGATCAAGTTTTTGGCACCGTTTCCAGGGAACTAAAATATTAAGAAAGCCCTATTTTTATTACTTTAACCATTATTTTTATATTTTGCAATTTATTTTTATTTTTTATTTTAGTTTTAACTTTTCTAATTTTTATTTTAATTGCTTTTGACAGATAATTTTAGTTTATAGAGGAGATGGTACTAAATAACTATCAGTGGCAAGTTATGAGGACAACGCTAACAAAAACAGCTGATATTTTCAACCTTGACATGGTCACCATGTTATCTAACCAGGTAGAGCGTTTAAATAAAAAATTTGATGATTGGTATGATTCTACATAGGTACATCTAATAATACAGTACGATACAAATGGAGGAGGGGTGATGATATACCATAAAAGTAACATATTTTAATCCCATATTTAGTTTGCTTTTGGATGATTTAGCCCTCAACTAATGTAAAAAGGTACTCTTAATCCTTTCTTTTCATGTCTTATACTCAGGAAAGCACCCGAGAATAAAAAGAATGAGAAACGGGCTTAAAACAAACCAAATTAGACCAACCCAAGGAATTGGCACGGCTTGGACTTCAAGTCACACGGCCGTGCCTCGCCAATCATTAAAAGACACGCCCCAAGCACAATTTGCATGGTCATGTCCCAATTGACAGATCTGAAGCATGGCCTGAATCCTGACTTACACGGACGTGACACGGCTGTGCCTCAACCAACAGAATCGACACATGGCCTGAAGTTGACTTACACGGGCGTGTGCCATGGTCGTGCCCCTGCTACGGGAATAAGCAATTTAACTCGGATTTGGATGCTTGAAGCCAAAGAAACACACTCCTAAGTCTACTTAAACACCTTAATAGTAATTCTACTTGAAATAGGTACTTAGGAGCCAAGTAAAGCATCTAAGGGGCCTATATAAACAACCCAAGGCAGTCATTCTAAAAGGTGAGTTTTTAGGCAGAGTTTTCTGCCAGAGCTTTTATTAAGGGAATTACTCGAAGATAGCCAGTTGATCCATCTCAAGAAGTCAGAGTTCTACTCAAGACAGAGGATCTCCTCTTCAATTCCTTTAGGGGGTTTTAGGTATTTCTTATGTTTTGTTTTATCTTTTCTCTTGAGATGTTTTCTTATTTTGTTATGAACTAAACCCTTCAGATACCTAAAGGGGATGAAACCTATGACGGATTTTGTTATTTGATTGCTAAATTATATGATAAGTACTTAGTTTGTTCTTAATTATGTTACTTAATTTAATTTGATGTGCTTAGGTGGAGGAGGAATAGACCCCGCCTAAGAGTAGATCTAACATAATTAAGTGGAGTTGATCGAGCGCCTAGAGATAGGGTTACGAGATTTTGCCGAATTAGGGTGAAACATAATATGGAAGTCCATTGATTGATTTACTACTTCCTTAGGGGGTTATTATAAGAGAACGAAAGTTCCACTAATTAACCTAAGGTTAGACGTTATTCGCCTCAAGAGAGGGTTTAATATAGGTTAGGGAGTCTCACGGATCAAGCTAAGTAAAGAAGTCATATGAATTAAAAGTTAGATAACAAGAAAAGTCATAGGTGGATTCTTCCGAGGGTATTGTCGCAATCAACTGAGTTTTTCCACATTCTTTTCCCAAAGTTTCATTCTTTTGTCTTTGCATCTAGTTTAGTTTTTAGATTAATAAACCAATCACTCCATATTTCAGGCTAAATAATAGAAAGAAAGTGAGTAGTAGTACTTTTAGGTTCCCTTGGGTTCGATAAGATACTCTTGCCTAAACTATACTACTGTTCGATAGGTGCACTTGCCTCTATCATTTTCATAGTTAGTCTACAGGTTCGATCATTCTTTATAAATATTAAAACTTGACTGTTTGACACGATCAGGTGAACAACACAGAATATCTATCCTACAACCCTAGCACAGAAGACGAACAAGTCAACTACATGGGTAACTATTCTAGACCTCAAAATAATCTTTATAGTAACACTTATAATACAGGTTGGAGGTACCATCCCAACTTCTCATGGGGTGGTCAAGGAAATTAGAGACAACAACCCCTCCCAGGCTTCCAACAGCAACCCTACCCACAAGAGAATGAGCTGAACCTTGAAGAGATACTGATAAAATTCATGGCAACCACAGAAAACCGTTTCCAAGACACTGAGACAACATTTAAAAACCAACAAACATCGATTGAAGGAATCAAGAACCAAGTTGGGGAACTTACTGAGTCAGTCGGGGAACTTACTGAGTCAGTTGGACAACTTGCGAAGCAAATTTTCGAAATACCATAAGGTCTCTTACCAAGCAACACTAAAACTAACCCAAGAAAGCAAAATCAAGCCATTTACGATAATGAAGGGTTAAATGAACCAGAACCAAGGCAAGGAAACGTGGCAGATAAGGGTAAGGTTGAGGTGAGCCATGATATACCAAAACTGGCAATTATAGAGTATTAACCTCATGTTCCATACCCCAATATAATAAAGAAGGACCACACAGAGGAACAGTTCGGTAAGTTTCTTAAACTTCCAAAGAAATTCCATATTAACTTGCCATTTCTTAAAGCTCTTTCGCAGATGCCAGATCCTAGACCTCGTGTCAATAAAGAATAAATTCATGAGGAACGAAGGGCTTTGGATCGATAAACTAGACGAATGGAAGACACACTTCGAGGAGAGACTAAAAACACATGAAGCAAAATGAGGAAAATCCACGACAAACTTAATGATGGGACAACCCAGCTTAAGATAGGAGATTAGGTACTCAAAATCCTCCGGATGGAATAGTCGAGGTAACTAGTCCTAAAATTAGCACCTTTAATATAACACCCCAAACCTGGCCCAAATGTTACGACCTGATCTGGTATTTTACAGGGTAAATTGAAAACGATCTTTCAGTGACTTTGGAAAAAACCATAATTTTAAAAAAAAACTTTTCGATTAAAGCGATGACTTTGTTTATAAACAATCAGATTCAAACGACTTTCAGGGAAAAGGTTATTTTGACAAGAGTTATCATTGTTAAAAAAATCCAGAGTTTTATCAAAAATAACTTGTAAATCATTCGTTAACATTTTTGAAAGACAGTTGTTTAATGTTTTAGGAAAAATCCCGTGTTAAACATTTAATAATAATCAGTAATCAAATTAAAAACTAAAACCCAAATAAAAATTACCAAAGGCCTTATTACAACAAGAATCCCCAATTAAAAGAAATTTAATTAATGCAGTAAAAAGTTTGCGAAAAGAAAATTCTTTATGGCCTCCACGAGTCCGCCTCGGCTCCCAAATCCACAGTCTATTGATTACCTGAAAAGTTAGGGAAAGGATGAGTCACAGAGACTCAGTGTGTAAATCCATCAAAACACATAAAATGGCCCATGGCCCACAATCTCGTATTCAGCTCATACATGATATCATACAACTACATGAATGCATCAAGCCTAGCCCAACCTAGTTTTTTTTCCATCCTCTACATGCCATCCCGTACTAGCCATCACACCGTAGGGATTTCTACAATCAACCCTCCATCCGCTACATCACTGTCTTGATGTCATCTTTGTCACTATAATACCGATCACGATGTGACCTTATAAATAGATATGGCAGTGCCACCGATCAATATGTGACCTTATAAATGAATTTGGCAGAGCCACCGATCACTATGTGACCTTATAAAAAAATGTGGCAGAGCCACCGATCACTATGTGACCTTATAATCAACACTTCCCCTTTATCATCATCCATATCCCATGCATAATATACATATCATAATGAATGCAACATGCCATCATCTATGTAATAGATTATCACATATGCACAAGCTCACAATAAATTATTATAGTTACATACCTGGCACTCCTTGCCTTACCATATGGGTATTTTGACTGTATACACAGCCTTTTCTGGCTTTTCAGCCCAAACAATTAATATTATAGTTAAAATAAAATGTGTTAGGGATTACACACTTGGTAACACGCAAAATAATACTCTCTACGTCGACACCATCGATAGCATAAACGACCGCTATCTGCCCACGACTCTATTCTGGAGCCGGTCCACAACTCGGTGGCCAATCTCAGACTGCTGACATTGCACGTTTCTTAGATTTAGCGGTGGGTTTACGGGTCCAACCCCCTCCTTTGCCTGATGGGTATTGGATTCCAACAAAAGATCTTGTCAGAAGGTACTATAAGGAAATATGGTTGTTTAACAACAACACAAGGTCAAGATAATGAATACGATAAGCGAACCTAAACAAAAATCTAAAGAGAACCCCTTACCTTGAAATCCCGAAAAGAGATATAGGGCTCAGAGATTAACAATTTTTATCTTGAGATTCAGATGATTTGATTAGCTTGAATTCTCGAAATACGTGCCCCCCAAAGAGAAACAAGAAGATAGAAAATGTCAGTCCAAATGATGGCCTCATCAAGCCAATTAGACATTCAGCTTTGGCTTCTAAAATCAAAAGGGAGATAAAGAAATAGAAGAAATCACCTCTTACCTTAACACAGAAGATTCGAATAACACCTAAGAGAAATCGGCAGAAGCACAACAGTAGAGAAGATTCGGCAATGACTATGGTAGAAGAGAACAAGATGAAAGAACCAAAAATAAAAATAAAAGAACTTCAAATGGAGGCTTAGGAGTTTCGGCTTTTAGAGAATCAGGAGAGGAATGTAGGACAATGGCTAGGGAGATTCGGCCAGTAGAAGAAATTAGAGAAGAGAATAATGAACAAGGAGTATTCAGCTTTTTGCCAAAAATGGAGAAGGGTTTTGGCTTTTAGAAAGAACAAATAAATAAGAGAAAAGAAAAAGAGATCATAGATGAAATGGTAGGTGCTTTTGGTTTTGAGTGATGCAAAAGAGAAAAAGGTTCTAGAATGGACGCAACAGGTTTCGATTAAGTGAAGAAGAAATGGGGAACAAACACAAAAAGAAATGAAAAGACAAATAGTTGAAGCTAACCAAAATTCGGCACCTATAAACCCCAAAGCCAAAAATTGCACAAAAAAGAAACTACAAGGTCCTATGGCCAATGTGAATTTTGGCACACCCCAACACAGGCCAAAATCAATTCCCCCCTATACCAAGTGTTTGAAATTCGGCCAACACCATGATCACATGCCCATCCCTTTCTTTTCTCCTCAATTTCCTCTTGTTCGCCCGTTTGAATTATTTTGAATGCTTCAAACTCCACTTTTTCCTCCCAGCCACTCATTCGAATTTGTTGACCAGGTCTCCTCTCCCATCCTGAAGTGTCCCAGTCAAATTCTACCTCTGCTCTCCTTGACGCTAAAAATAATCCCCAAAATGAGCTTCATGCGACTTGAACTTGCTTCCTCTCTGCTCCCATGTGGTGTCACCTTCCAACCCATATGTGGCGTTACCTTGCCACTTTACCAACACCTTGCTTGTGTCAATCAAAAACAAACAATCACCCTTAGGTCCTATTCCAGCTAGCTCTCCCTCTAAAGTGCCCAAAAAGAAAATTTTTGCCAGGGCCCCGGCTTATCCCCGGGCCTTTCCAAGACTCCCATACACCCTAAAATAGCACATTAAATAGAGCATACACACAAAACACATCAAATGCATAACCCCTAAATCAGGATATTATAGTTATACCCCCTTAAGAAAAATTTTGGCCTTGAAATTACCTGGTTAAAAGAGATACGGGTATTGCTGACGCATCACTTATTCTGGTTCCCACGTAGCTTCCTCAGAGCCATGATTACGCCAAAAAATCTTAACTAACGGAACTATCTTCCTGCGTAACACTTTGACATCATGATCCAAAATCTGAACTGGTTCTTCTTCAAAGGATAGATCAGGTCTTACTTCGATCTCTTCCACTGGTACCATGTCAGATGGATCCGAACGATAGCATCTTAGCATCGAAACATGAAACACATCATGAATCTGACTTAACTCTACAGGTAACTTGAGTTGATAAGCTACTGGTCCCGTACGCTTCAACACACGATAAGGCCCAATGATCCTGGGGCTTAGCTTACTTTATGTCCAAACCTTAGCACCTTCTTCCACGGTGAAACCTTTAAGAACACCTGGTCACCCACCTCAAATTCTATATCTTTATGCTTTAGATCAGCATAGGATTTCTGTCTATCCGACGCTTCTTTTAAACGAGTCTAAATTAACTTAACCTTATCCTCTATTTTCGAAACCAATTCTGGACCTAACAACTGACGCTCGCCCAACTCTGTCCAACATGTAGGAGTACGACACTTTCGACCATATAATGCTTCGTACGGTGCCATCTGAATACTCGATTGGTATCTATTGTTATACGCGAATTCCACTAACGGTAGAAATTCTTCCCAACTCCCTCTGAAGTCTAAACACTGCCCCTCAACATATCCTCTAGGATCTGAATTACCCTCTCTGACTGTCCATCAGACTGCGGATGAAACGCTATATTGAAATCTAACTTTGTCCCCAACGCTTGATGCAATGCCTTCCAAAATCTTAACATGAATCTCGGGTCTCTATCTGATATTATAGACACTGATACTCCATGCAACCTTACGATCTCTACTACATATAACTTAGCCAATTTCTAAAGAGAGTAGTCAACACGAACTGGTATGAAATGAGCAGACTTTGTCAATCGGTCAACAATTACCCATACCAAATCCTTTTTAGTAGGCGTAAGGGGTAGCCCACTAACAAAATCTATTGTGATCTTCTCCTACTTACACTGCGGAATTTTTAACGGATGCAACAAACTCGAAGGCAACTGATATTTTGCTTTTACCTGCTGACATGTCAAACACTTACTTACAAACTCGGTTACTTCTCGCTTCAGACCCGGCCACCAAAATTGTACTCATAATTTTCTATACATCTTACTTCCGCCAGGATGCATTGCATATGGGCTACTATGCGCTTCTTGAAGTATCAACTGTCTTAACTCATCATCCTTCGGCATGCAAACCTTCTTACGAAAACACAGAGCCCCATCACTATTCAAACTGAAATCCTCAACCCCATCATTTTGTATTTGAAGTAGTCGAGCACTCAAGGCATCATCCAACAACTGCTTCTCCTTAATCTGACTAATCCAGGAAGGTTTCACTTGCAATTTAGCTAATAGACTTCCATCATCATACGTTGAGATGAGCAAACATTGCTCTCAAATCAGAGATCACCCTACGACTTAATGCATCTGCCACCACGTTAGCTTTACCTGGATGGTACTCAATCGAGAAATCGTAATCCTTCAATAGCTCAATCCACCATCGCTGCCTCAAATTCAAATCCTTTTGGGTAAGGAGATACTTTAGACTCTTATGATCTGTATAAATAATAGACTTCTTGCCATACAGATAATGCCTCTAACTTTTCAAAGCAAACACTACTGCCGCCAATTCCAAATCATGCGTATGATAATTTAACTCATGCGGTCTTAACTACAGAGACTCATATGCAACAACCTTTCCGTCTTACATTAACACACATCCTAAACCCGTGTTCGAAGCATCACAGTAAACCACAAACTCCTTTCTAGCCTCTAGCTGAATCAACACCGGAGCCTCCGTCAAAATTCTCTTTAGCCTTTCAAAACTCTCTTGTTGTTTATCAGACCAAACAAACAGAACCCCTTTTCATAACAACTTGGTCAATGGTGCCGCAAAAGAAAACCCTTCAATGAATCTTCGGTAATATCCAGCCAGACCAAGAAAACTTCTGATTTCTACCACAGACATAGGTGGCTTCCAATCCAAGACAGCTTCAATTTTTTGGGGATCAAATCTAATCCCCTCTGCCGGCACAACATGGCCCAAAAAAGTAACTTCGCTTAGCCAAAATTTGCACTTACTGAATTTGGTGAATAATTGCTTCTCCCTCAGGATTTGCAAAACCACTCGAAAGTGTGAATCGTGCTCCTCCTTTGACTTTGAATAAACCAGAATATTGTCTATAAATACTACGACGAACAGGTCCAGATAAGGTTGGAAAACCCGATTCATCATGTCCATAAACGCTGCTGGTGCATTGGTTAACCCAAACGGCATCACCAAAAATTCGTAATGTTCATAGCGAGTACGAAACATTGTCTTATGGATATTCACTTCCTTAACCTTGAGTTGATGATACCCTGACCTCAAATCTATCTTCGAAAAGACTGAAGCCCCCTTCAACTAATCGAACAAGTCATCAATTAGTGGTAACGGGTATTTGTTATTGATTGTCAATTTGTTCAGCTGGCAATAGTCAATGCACATTCGTATGGACCCATCTTTCTTCTTCACAAATAGCATCGACGCTCCCCACAGAGATACGCTAGGCCAGATAAAACCACGATCCAACAGTTCTTGGATCTGAGCTTTAAGCTCGACCAGCTCCTTCGGCGCCATCCTATAAGGAGCGATAGATACAGGTGCCATCCCCGGGAGGAGATCAATTCCAAATTCCACCTCGCGATCCGGGGTAATCCTAGAAGTTCTTCTGGAAAAATATCAAGAAACTCCTTCACTGTCCTAACATCACCCACAGACAATTTCTTGACCTCCAAAGCACAAACCAAGGCTATGAATGCCTCACATCCTTGCCTCATCATTCTTTCAGCCTTTAAGGTGGACACTACATTAAAAAAATAGTTCCTCCTTTCTCCTATTACCACCACTTCCTCCTCCTCAAGAGTACGGACCACCATGTATTTAGCAGCACAATCCAGATTTGCTGGAAACCTTACCAACCAATCCATCCCTAAGATCAAATCGAACTCCCTGAATGGTAGTTCCATCAGATCAGTCGGAAAAACCACCCATTGCACTTCTAAAGGTACATCCCTATAAAGTCTGTTTACCACAACCGATTGTCCTAACGGACTAATTACTGTCATCTCCCTAGAAGTAATCTCAGAGTCTATGCTTAAAGTTCCAGATACCACACTAGAAACATAAGAATGTGTCGATCTAATGTCAATCAATGCAGAAAAAAGGCAATCTAAAGATTAAGAACGTACCGGTTATGACGTCCGATGCATCCCCCTCCTCTCTGCGTCTAGCTGCATAAACCAACCCCGGCGTTCCACGACCCTGACCAAAACTATTACCTTCTCTGGCCGAACCACGGCCTCTCTGCGGTTGTTGACCTCCTCTACCTGGCTGAGTATAACCCTGACTCCCTAGCCTTGCACCGTCCCGCTCCTATGGACAGTCTCTAATCTAATGATCAGCAGATCCACACCTGTAACATCTTTTGTTACTTGTCCAACACTCTCCCAAATGGAATTTACCACAGTGAGCACACCTTTGAGGCTACCTATCAGCAACGGGTCTCACCACCCGATTCAGCCCATCCATCCTAGGTCTTTTCTCAAAATGCCCAACTAACCCTGACGATCCAAAATTCCTTTTATCACCACTTTCATCTCTATCCCGATTCTATTTTTCTGACCGCTTCACCTCTTCGACTATCTTAGCCTTTTCCACTAGAACAGCAAATTCCCTCTCTCACTGTGGGGCTATCAACACAAGTAGATCATCCCTCAGACCATCTTCAAATCGAACACAATGTTCATGGTTTGTGGCCACTATTCCTCAAGCATAACGGCTAAGGCGTAAGAATTCTGCCTCATACTCAGCCACCGATTTACTTCCCTGAACCAGATTTAGAAATGCCCTACGCTGTGCGTCTACGTAGCTCGATCTGATGTACTTACTCTAAAATGTCATTTTGAAGAAATCTCAGGTGATAAGATCAGCCACTGTACCATCCCTAACCGTAAGCCACCACTGATACACTTCGTCCCGAGGCAGAGATACAACCCCTTTCAACTTTTCCTCTTCTGTGAAATCTAGATTATCTATTATACGCTCAACTGCCTCCAACCAATACTCAGCTGCATTAGGGGCTACACTAGAAATACCCCTAAACATTTCTGCTCCATTGGCTCGAAGTAGTTTCGACACAGATTTTGAGCTCCTGTACCCACGCCTACCCCTAGCAACCCTCTCCAAAACCCGTAACATTGCCTGAGACACCGTATCATCTCCAACCATTTGGTCTTTAAATTCTGCTTCCACAGCTGGTGGTATTGGCATCTCATCTCCTGACCCATGACCAGATCCCACTGGCTCCGACACATCAATCCTGCCTCTATCATGACCACGCACACCACGTCCATGCCCCTAGTGCTCATGACTAACGTGGCGACTTAATCTGATTAAAAGTTTTATGAGTTAGTATTTCTTTCACTGTTTAACACCAAGTAGTTTTATGGAAAATAGTCTTAGAGAGTAGTTTTTGCAAGACACATCAAAAAGTTTCAGTCTCTAAAGTTTGGGTCTCTTAGAACTCACAAATACTCACCCATGCTATCAACCATTTCAAGCATACATCACCTAATAGTTAAAAACACTTACCTGGGTGGATTGGGTGCTAGTAGACTCGGATGCCATATTTTGATCAAAACAATTTCCTCTAATTCACATTGATTTTATAAAACAATGTTGACCCCATTTCACAGCCCGAGTGTTTGCAACCTAGGCTCTGATACCAAAATTGTAACACCCCAAACCCGCCCAAACGTTACGATCGGATCTAGTATGTTACACGGTAAATTGAAAATGATCTTTTAGTGACTTTGGGAAAAACCATAATTTAAAAAATAACTTTCCTGTTAAAGCAATGACTTTGTTTATAAACAATCAGATTCAAACGACTTTCAGGAAAAATGTTATTTTGACAAGAGTTATCATTGTTAAGAAAATCCAAAGTTTTATCAAAAATAACTTGTAAACCATTCGTTAACATTTTTGAAAGACAGTTGTTTAATGTTTTAGGAAAAATCTCGTGTTGAACATTTAATAATAATCAGTAATCAAATTAAAAACTAAAACCCAAATAAAAATTACCAAAGGCCTCATTACAACAAGAATCCCCAATTAAAAGAAATTCAATTAATGCAGTAAAAAGTTTGCGAAAAGAAAATTCTTTATGGCCTCCACGAGTCTGCCTCGGCTCCCAAATCCACAATCTACTGATTACCTGAAAAGTTAGGGAAAGGGTGAGTCATAGAGACTCAGTGTTTAAATCCATCAAAACACATAATACGGCCTACGGCCCACAATCTCGTATTCAGCTCATACATGATATCATACAACTACATGAATGCATCAAGCCTAGCCCAACATAGTTTTTTTCCATCCTCTACACGACATCCCATACCAGCCATCACTCCGTGGGGATTTCTACAATCAACCATCCATCCGCTACACGTCGTCTTGACAGTCATGCTGTAAGTTATAATACCGATCACGATGTGACCTTATAAATAGATGTGGCAGTGCCACCGATCACTATGTAACCTTAGAAACGAATGTGGTAGAGCAACCGATCACTATGTGACCTTATAAAAAAATGTGGCAGAGCCACCGATCACTTTGTGACCTTATAATCAACACTTCCCCTTTATCATCATCCATATCCCATGCATAATATACATATCATAATGAATGCAACATGCCATCATCCATCTAATAGATTATCACATACGCACAAGCTCACAATAAATTGTTATAGTTACATACCTGGCACTTCTTGCCTTACCATATGGGTATTTTGACTGTATACACAGCCTTTTCTGGCTTTTCAGCCCAAACAATTAATATTATAGTTAAAATAAAGTGTGTTAGGGATTACACACCTGGTAACACACAAAATAATACTCTCTACGTCGACACTATCAATAGTAGAAACGACCGCTATCTGCCTACGACTCTATTCTGAAGCTAGTCCACAACCCAGTGGCCAACCTTGAACTATTGACACCGCACGTTTCTTAAACTTAGGGGCTGGGTTTACGGGTCCAACCCCTCCTTTGCCTGATGGGTATTGGATTCCATCAAATGATCTTGTCAGAAGGTACTACAAGGAAATATGGTTGTTTAACAACAACACAAGGTTAAGATAACGAATACGATAAGCGAATCTAAACAAAAATCTAAAGAGAACCCCTTACCTTGAAATCCTAAAAAGAGATATAGGGCTCAGAGATTAACGATTTTTGGCTTGAGATTTAGATGATTTGATTAGCTTGAATTCCCAGAATACGTGCCCCCCAAAGAGAAACAAGAAGATAAAAAATGTCAGTCAAACGATGGCCTCATCAAGCCAATTAGCCATTCGACTTTGGCTTCCAAAACTGAAAGGGAGATAAAGAAATAGAAGAAATCGCCTCTTACCTTAACATAGAAGATTCGAATAACACCTAAGAGAAATTGGCACAAGCACAGCAGTAGAGAAGATTTGGCAATGACTATGGTAGAAGAGAACAAGATGAAAGAACCGAAAATAAAAATAAAAGAACTTCAAATAGAGGCTTAGGAGTTTTGACTTTTAGAGAATCAAGAGAGGAATGTAGGAGAATGGCTAGGGAGATTCGGCCAGTAGAAGAAATTAGAGAAGAGAATAATAAACAAGGAGTATTCAGCTTTCTGCCGAAAATGGAGAAGGGTTTCGACTTTTAGAAAGAACAAATAAAGAAGAGAAAAGAAAAAGAGATCACAGACGAAATGGTGAGTGCTTTCGATTTTGAGTGATGCAAAAGAGAAAAAGGTTCCAGAAGGAGGCAATAGGTTTCGGTTAAGTGAAGAAGAAGTGGGGAACAAACAAGAAAAGAAGTGAAAAGACAAAGAGTTGAAGCTAACCAAAATTCGGCACCTATAAACCCCAAAGCTGAAAATTGCACAAAAAAGAAACTACAAGGTCCTATGGCCAATGTGAATTTCGGCACACCCCAACACAGGCCAAAACCGATTCCCTACTATACCAAGTGTTTGAAATTCAGCCAACACCTTGATCACATGCCTATCCCTTTCTTTTCTCCTCAATTTCATCCTAATCACCCGTTTGAATTATTTTGAATGCTTCAAACTCCACTTTTTCCTCCCAGCCACTCATTCTAATTTGTTGACCAGGTCTTCTCTCCCATCCTGAAGTGTCCCAGTCGAATTCTACCTTTGCTCTCCTTGACGCCAAAAATAATCCCCAAAATGAGCTTCATGCGACTTGAACCTGCTCCCTCTCTACTCCATTGTGGCGTCACCTTCCAACCCTTATGTGGTGTCACCTTGCCACTTTACCAACACCTTGCTTATGTCAATCAAAAATAAACAATCACCCTTAGGTCCTATTCCAGCTAGCTCTCCCACTAAAGTACCTAAAAAGAAAATTTTTGCCAGGGCTCCGGCTTATCCTCGGGCCTTTCCTAGACTCCCATACACCCTAAACTAGCACATTAAACAGAGCATACACACAAAACACATCAAATGCATAACCCCTAAATCAGGATATTACATTTAAGATAAACACTACTCGACTTAAACTTTATATCTATAATCGAAATAATCGCATGAGAAAGGATTTCCACCTCCTCAAACCACCATGATTGTGCAAATGATAGGTAAGTCTAGCTCAAAACATTAAACGAGCGCTTCTCGGGAGGCAACCCGAGCACTAACCCCATTTTTATTTCTTTTTATTTTTTTATTTTTTATTTTCCCTTTTTAGCATTCAAATAAACCAAAGGTGCAGATTTCCAAACCACACAGCCTTGCACACAGCGATGGCCGTGGCCATATAGGCACCATAGGTAGGTAAAAGGCGTGACCATAAACGTGTGGCAACAGGACAAAATTTTCCCCAAAACAGGGGTCACATCTCTATTTAAACCCCTTTTTTACTTTTTCTTTTCCAATTATCTTTCTTCTTTCATTTTCTATTATTTCCTTTTACTTTTATTTTTATTTTTATCTTTATTTTTCTTTTCTTTATTATTTTCTTCTTATTCTTCATTCCATTTAGATTTAGCTTAGGATAAAATAAAATCAGATCGGCTATGTCGAAACCATTTTAAAATCGAGTTTTAAAAAATGGGGACTGACTTTGAAAACCAAAAATGGGAGTCGCCACCAATCCCTTTTTACTTAGGTGTGATTGGATCACCTTACAAAACGTTTATTTTAAAACATTTAATTTTTGGTCCACGAAAAGCAAGAAAATAGGTTCGGGAGTTGGTTACGTGTGAGGAAGGGTTAGCACCCTCATAACGCCCAAAAATTGGTACCAAATTGATAAAATTATGTCCAAATGTTTAAAATTTAAAAGCATTTAAAAATATGATTTTCAAAAGACTTTGAACCATTTGATTTAAAATATGAGAGTTCCTCGATACGAAAGATTATAAACATCACATCCAGCACGATTGGACATGATGTTTATTAAACATTCATATCTAAGATCATCTCATAATTTTATAAGAACTTTGAGAAAATTTTTTTTAAATTTGAGATTTCTTCGATCCGAAAGGATATAAACATCACATCCAGCACAATTGGACATGACATTTTTAAACCCTCGTCACTAGAATTATCTCATAATTTTATAAAACTTATCAAAAGAATATTTAGTTATTTAGCCAAACAGAAAATCGTAACCCAGCACGATTGGGCGCTATTTCCTAATTTCTAAATATCAAAACATTGCCTTCTTTTGCAAACTTTTAAGTAAAATATTGATTTTGTAAAAATGTTTTTTTGTTTTAAACCATAACCATGCTAATATTTGAGATAGGTAATAATAATGCTTAATACAACAAATAATAATTCCTATACTAAAGCAATTGAGATATATGATGAGGTATAAACAATAAAATTAGCTATGAACATATTTTATGCAAATTAAAATAGATAAAAGGAACAACAATATAAACAATGTGTAAAAAATATAATGATTTTAAAGAAGAAAGAAAAAAATTAAAAATGAATACATTATAAAAATTATAATATTATGTAATATCTGACTTTTTTAAAAAATATAATATAATGTCTAATGTATATAAATACTAAAATAATATGTAATAAAAATAATAATAAGACAAAATAATAGATATTTAAAATTTAATAAGTTAGTATAGATATAAAATATTTAATATAACACATATAGATATTTAAAATTTAATAAGTTAGTATAGATATAAAATATTTAATATAACACATATTTTAATAACCAATTTTTGGAAAAAAAATTTTAAAAAGGATTAAATTGAAATATAAACAGATGTCCAGGGTTAATTTTTTTTAAAAAATGAATTAATTAATAGGATGTAATTAAAACTAATAAAATAGTGGAGGGATTAAAAGGGTAATTTTCTCATTTTCCAAAAACACGCGAACCCTGGTTCAGGTTCGGATCAACGCGCGGGTCATGCGTGGTCAAAACGGCATCGTTTACTTTCATCTATAAAAGTCAATTTTCTGAAAAAAAAAATTATTAGTTTTAGGTTTTTAAAAACAACCTTAGAATCCTCTGAAGAAAAGGGAGAAAAGCTGCGTCCTTTCGTCTGCGTTCGTTCGGGCCACTCGCACGCGCGCCTCCATGGCCGGTGGCTGGAGGTCTGGGTCGACGATTTTTGCGTTTTCGAGAGGGTAAACTCCTTCCTTTTACTCTTTCAATAATGGTTATATGCACAACTAAAAAAATAAAAATAAAACAAATAATAAAATAAAACATTCAGAAGAATCACCTCGGTGCAATAGGTCTTTTATTTCTCTGAGTATTCTTACAAGATTTTGTAATCACTAGCCTCGTACAAATTTGTGCTTTCGTGTATTTGAATCTTTTTTGTATTCTTTTTTTTTTTTTTTCGTGTCCTTTTTTTTACAGATTTTACAAGATTTTATACTCCAAAAACAAAATAAAAAAAAGGAAAAGATATATTTCCATATCTTTCCATATCGGTGCCTTTTCTTCACTGCGATTTGTTTCCTTTTTCTGCTTCAGTGCTTTTCCTATTTTGTAGGTCAAAGATCTTGCGACGATGGGCATGAATCATGGTACGATTGAAGGGCCGGACAAGACTATGGTTCGACGATTGGTCTCCAGCTGAAGCAGTGCGACTGTTGGCCTTGCATTGCGGTGCGACGATTGGAGTGGCCTTGCTTACACGCGATGTTGCTATTCGGTGGGACATTTATGGCGTTTAGGGTTTCGAATCCCTAAACCTCACGAGGTCGGTTAATGTTGGGCCAAATGGGTCATGTAGCTTTTAGGTCTTGGTGGGATTTAGTCAGGTGTAATAGGTATTTTGGGTTTTGTAATTGGGTCAGAGTGTAGCTGTTTGGGTAGGCTGTTTTGGGCTTTGGTTGTATTTGAGCTGTAAAAGGACTTGGACATTATTTTATTTTTTTGTTTTATTTCTAAGCCCGGTCAAAATTGGGCTCTTACAGCTGCCCCTCTTTACTCATTGTTGTGTAATGAGAATAGAGCAAAGACTATAAAAGGACCAATTTTGACCGGTCTTGGCCGAGCCTCGACTTCTTGATCCTCACTTTCTTCATATGGCTTTCAACTCTACTGTAATTTCCATGTATTGGAACTTTGTCTTGATTTCAATAAGTTTGATAGCTTCAATTTCATGAAGGCAGTATTCACTATCTTTTGATCTACTCCACTGCAAACTCAGGGAAATAAGATCTGCTATTTTCAATCTGATCCCTACAAACTCAAGGATCACCAGACTGATATCTTCGATCTGCTTCTTGCAACTTCAAGAATGTCAAATCTGATATCTTCAATCTAATCTCTACAAACTCAGGGATCACCAGACTGATGTCTTCGATCTACTTCCTGCAACTTCAGGAAGATCAAATCTGCTATCTTCAATCTGATGCCTACAAACTCAGGGATCACTAGACTGATGTCTTCGATATGCTTCCTGCAACTTTAGGAAGATCAAATCTACTATCTTCAATCTGATCCCTGCAAACTCAGGGATCACCAGACTGATGTCTTCGATCTTGTAACATCCCAAAATTGGGCTTAGTAGGATTGGGCCCATTGGGCCTTGAGTGTAGGAGTGTTTAAAATTTTTGAGAACAAGAGAACGATATTATTTTGAGTTGGACTTATTAAGAAAGTGATTTTGAAAAGTTACGAGGTTTCTATAAAGTCTCGAGTTTAATTGGGCCTTAAGAAAAATTTGGTATTTTAGCACTTTAAGGAGAGATGGTAAGTAGCTTCAATGCTTATTAAAATAAATGAATAAATGGTTAGCACAAGTGAGCAATTAGTAAAGAGGTTATGGCATCAAGTGAAGTACCTTGAGGGAAGAGGTTCAAATCCCTTTGTGTGCAATTTTGACTTTTATTTTGCACTCTTTCCTTAAGGTCGGCTAAGAGGTAGTTATGGCAAGCTTGACTTTATTATTTTTGGTAAGGTGGCTATAAGAATAAGGCAAGATTGAAGTTTGGGAAAGGAATCAAGAGAAATAGGAATGAAAGGGGGACACGATGCTTATATTGTGGATGGTGTTTTGGAAAGCTTGGGTGGCCAAACTCTTATCCTAGGGGAGATGCATGTGGATGGGTTTGGGGTGTTATATTTATGGTATCAGAGCCTTATTTCAAAACTCGACTGTGGTTTGGGTTCAAAAATGTTTTCCAAAGCTGTTTGAATTTTAAAAATGCATATTCTAAAAAGAAGTATGGCACCACGGGTATCCAGCACCAAGTCAAGTAAGTAATGTTATCATTTTACGATTATGATTATTGTGATATGACTGTACATATACTCTAGAACTTTTAGCCTTAGGAGATGAAACTATAGAGATTGAGACTATAGGATGCAGATTTGACTCTCGAAAATAACATTTCTACTCGTACTCCATAAAACATCGTTTAATAAACATCGAATAGCATAATGATTCATAAAACTCTTAATTTGATTATATCGACTTAGTGAACATGAATGCTAGAAGACACGGACGCGGTAGACGTAGACGTGGTAGAGGCTGAGGTGCTAGGGCTAGATCTTCGGCACCGAGGCATGTTTCTGAAAGGGAGACGTTAGCATCTCCAGTGGCTGAGACGGGATCTCTTGTTCGATTTAAGGTTGATGAGCTGACTCAGATAGTTAAGAAAGTATTGGAGGAGGTTACAGGAATCAGTGAGGCACTTCGAGATGGGTGCGTGGACTATAAGAAGAAAAGATATCGTGGTTCTTTAGGGTCACAATCTCGTTCTGTGAAGCATGTCAAGGCACGTCCAAACTTTTTAGTTTACGATTATTGTGGAAGGTGTCATTCAGGTGAATACTGGAGGAGGTCAGGAGCATGTTTGAGATGCGGGTCTAAGGAGCATAAGGCTCGGGATTGTTCCATCACCATTAAGACGAGTTTGTTTTGGTTGAATGTAGAAAATTTTAGGAATGAGTGATAAATATCTGTTTGCTTCTGAGTATTTGATATTTGATGATGTGAAGAAGGTTAAAGATAGAAAGCGAATTAATGTTATTAAGATCAGAGTGCGCAACGAAAGCATAGTAGTGTGATTTGAGCGATGCGTTTAGTAGTAGGATGGAAATTTCGAGGACGAAATTTCTTTAAGGAGGGTAGAATTGTAACATCCCAAAATTGGGCTTAGTGGGATTGGGCCCATTGGGCCTTGAGTGTAGGAGTGTTTAAAATTTTTTAGAACAAGAGAACGGCATTATTTTGAGTTGGACTTATTAAGAAAGTGATTTTGGAAAGTTACAAGGTTTCTATGAAGTCTCGGGTATAATTGGGCCTTAAGAAAAATTTGTATTTTAGCACTTTAAGGAGAGATGGTAAGTAGCTTCAATGCTTATTGAAATAAATGAATAAATGGTTAGCACAAGTGAGCAATTAGTAAAGAGGTTATGGCATCAAGTGAAGTACCTTGAGGGAAGAGGTTCAAATCCCTTTGTGTGCAATTTTGACTTTCATTTTGCACTCTTTCCTTAAGTGTCGGCTAAGAGGTAGTTATGGCAAGCTTGACTTTATTATTTTTGGTAAGGTGGCTATAAGAATAAGGCAAGATTGAAGTTTGGGAAAGGAATTAAGAGAAATAGGAATGAAAGGGGGACACGATGCTTATATTGTGGATGGTGTTTTGGAAAGCTTGGGTGGTCAAACTCTTATCCTAGGGGGGATGCATGTGGAAGGGTTTGGGGTGTTATATTTTATGGTATCAGAGCCCGATTTCAAAACTCGACTGTGGTTTGGGTTCAAAAACGTTTTCCAAAGCTGTTTGAATTTTAAAAATGCATGTTCTAAAAAGATGTATGGTACCACAGGTATCCAGCACCAAGTCAAGTAAGTAATGTTATCATTTTATGATTATGATTATTGTGATATGAATGTACATATACTCTAGAACTTTTAGCCTTAGGAGCTGAAACTATAGAGATTGAGACTATATTATGCGGATTTGACTCTCGAAAATAACTTTTCTACTCGTACTCCATAAAACATCATTTTGAAACACCCCAAACCCAGCCCACAAGCCCTGATCGGATCTGGCATGCTTCTAAAGAAAATCCATTCAAATCTTTGTTTGAAACTTTGCTAAAAGCTTGTGTATTTTTGAAAACTCTTTAATTTGGGTTGGGCTCGAATTAAGAACCCGTGTTGATAAGGTGTTAAAAACAATTTAATAATTAAACTTAAGAAAAATTTAACTTGTATACTTTAAGTTCGATAATAATCGTATCATACTAAGTAATTTAAAAGCATGCATAAACAATTCAATACTTTGGCCTTATTACATCAAATGAAAACCCAAATAATTCAAAACTTAAACATAAATAAAAATAAATTAATCCTTGGGCTTTGCATGGCCACCCTTGAGCTCCTGCCGACCCGGTCCATCACTGATCATCACCTGAAAAATAGTCCCACAAGGGGTGAGTCAAACAGACTCAATGTGTACAACCAACACCAAACTCAAATAAATTCAGGCATATCAAATCATACATAATCATATAGCATTAAATAAAATGATGCAATCCCGGACTCAAGCCTAGTTATCCATCCGCTACACGTCACCCGTACCATCCTGCACACCATGGGGACTACTAAGTCAACCCTCCATCCGCTACACACCATCGAAGGCAGTCGCTGCAGTCGACGTGCTCATCGCCCTTATAAAATTCGTGGCATAGCCACCAGATACATACTTTGTGTCATGAGACACCATATTCAGATATCGTGGTCTTAGGTCACCACATTCAGATATCGTGGTCTTAGGTCACCACATTCACTTCCTCTTTTTCATAATATCCCATATGTCCATGTCATACAAAATCATGCAACATAATGCTTTAGGCCCGATTTCACATTCTTATCATATTCATATTCATGGCATAACAAGTCTTATCATACTCATAGTAGGAGTAGGAAAACGTATCTTAGTACTGTGTACCATAACATGGTACCTTAACCACAATCTTACACTTTTATATTAGCACATATAATAAATTAAAGCCGTAAATCTATCGAGATTTAGTGTGGGGTACACACCTGATATACTTATCGAATTTACTGAAATCCTGAAAACTCATTCTATTACTTTAGATCTTTAATTCCTATATTCGGCCAACCCTAACATGTTAGTAAAAAGCCATTCGGCTATAAATCCAAATCCTAGTAGGATTGTTGTAATCAAATTCTTACCTTGGTGCCGATTGGATTAAAAATCAAATACCGAAACTTTGTGATCTTCTACCTTGTATTCGGCCAACATTAGATCACTTAAAGGGTTAGTTTTGGATTTTGAATAATGACGAAATAGATCTAGATATCACAATAGGGCCTTGGCGAATGTACTCATGCACTTACCTTATGATTTTCAAATCACGAAAAGTGATTGTGAGATTGTAGTATCTGTCGAAATACCTAAAAACTTATGTTAGATTAATTTCTAACATTAAATCGTAAGTAGATAGCCCTTGGCCGAATATGTCTTACCTTGAATCTTTAAAATCTCGAATATCCTTCCTTAAAGTCGACAAGAGACAAATCCCAGAAGAGTCCCTTAATACAAAAGTCGATAGCACCTTTGCTTGAAGCCTCTCAAAGATTCGACTATGAAGGCTAGCTAGTGCTCAAAAGGTTTCGGCTTTTGAGTTTTAATGGAGTAATCGATTTCAAGGAGGAGAGAGAGAGAGAGAGAGAGAGAGAGAGATGAGCTTTAGGAAGAATCGGCTATGGTGATCTTTGGGAAGGGAATTCGACTTTTGATGAAAAAGAAGAAGAAAAAGAGGATGAAGAATTCGGCTAGCACAAGGGTATTTTGGCTTTGGAAAAATAAAAGGAGAAGAGGAGATGCACTAGAGAATTCGACAAAGGTAAGAGAAGAAGGAAAAAATTGATGAATGGCCTTATTTTCCTCTTTCAGCCAAAATTACTAAGCCTAGAAAGTCCCCTTTCTTGGCCATCACTCTCATATCTTTATTTTCCTAGCTTAGCCGAAATTCTAAAAGAATTTGACTTCAACTTAAGCTCCTACCTTAGTCTTCCTATGCCGTCCATCTCCTTACCTTAGAAGTGCCGAATTTTAACCCATTATTTTGGGCTTCATGTGGCCATACTAGGCCCAAGTTATCCTAGCATATGGCGTCATTTCCAGAGCCCTAAGTGGCATCTCCGGGCCATTTTTCCAATCCCGATTTTGTCACATTTCCAAGGTTCCTTACATTTGCTTACATTTCCTTACATTTCCAAGCTTCCTCTTAAGACTTAATATTTTCTAACGCATTTCCTTACATTTCTAAGGTTCCTTACATTTCCTTACATTTCCTTACATTTCCAAGCTTCCTCTTAAGACTTAATATTTTCTAAAGCATTTTCTTACATTTCCAAGGTTCCTAAAATGCACACAACACATTCACAACACATAAGGCATACTATTTCATAAAATTTTAGCCATAGTGCATAAGCCCTAATCCAAGATATTACACGTTTAATAAACATCGAATAGCATAATGATTCATAAAACTCTTAATCTGATTATATCGACTTAGTGAACATGAATGCTAGAAGACGCGGACGCGGTAGACGTAGATGTGGTAGAGTCCAAGGTGCTAGGGCTAGATCTTTGGCACCGAGGCATGTTTCTGAAACAGAGACGTTGGCATCTCTAGTGGCTGAGACGGGATCTCTTGTTCGATTTAAGGTTGATAAGCTGACTCAGATAGTTAAGAAAGTATTGGAGGAGGTTACAGGAATTAGTGAGGCACTTCGAGATGGGTGCATGGATTGTAAGAAGAAAAGATATCGTGGCTCTTTAGGGTCACAGTCTCATTCTGTGAAGCGTGTCAAGGCACGTCCAAACTTTCCAGTTTGCGATTATTGCGGAAGGTGTCATTCAGGTGAATGCTGGAGGAGGTCAGGAGCATGTTTGAGATGCAGGTCTAAGGAGCATAAGGCTTGGGATTGTTCCATCACCATTAAGACGAGTATGTTTTGGTTGAATGTAGAAAATTTTCTGAATGAGTGATAAATATCTGTTTGCTTCTGAGGATTTGATATTTGATGATGTGAAGAAGGTTAAAGATAGAAAGTGAATTAGTGTTATTAAGATCAGAGTGCGCAGCGAAAGCATAGTAGTGTGATTTGAGCGATGCGTTTAGTAGTAGGATGGAAATTTCGAGGACGAAATTTCTTTAAGGAGGGTAGAATTGTAACATCCCAAAATTGGGCTTAGTAGGATTGGGCCCATTGGGCCTTGAGTGTAGGAGTGTTTAAAATTTTTTAGAACAAGAGAACGGCATTATTTTGTGTTGGACTTATTAAGAAAGTGATTTTGGAAAGTTACGAGGTTTCTATGAAGTCTCGGGTTTAATTGGGCCTTAAGAAAAATTTTGTATTTTAGCACTTTAAGGAGAGATGGTAAGTAGTTTCAATGCTTATTGAAATAAATGAATAAATGGTTAGCACAAGTGAGCAATTAGTAAAGAGGTTATGGCATCAAGTGAAGTACCTTGAGGGAAGAGGTTCAAATCCCTTTGTGTGCAATTTTGACTTTTATTTTGCACTCTTTCCTTAGGTGTCGGCTAAGAGGTAGTTATGGCAAGCTTGACTTTATTATTTTTGGTAAGGTGGCTATAAGAATAAGGCAAGGTTGAAGTTTGGAAAGGAATCAAGAGAAATAGGAATGAAAGGGGGACATGAGGCTTAATTTGTGGATGGTGTTTTGGAAAGCTTGGGTGGCCAAACTCTTATCTTAGGGGAGGATGCATGTGGACGGGTTTGGGGTGTTACAAATCTACTTCCTGCAACTTCAGGAAGATCAAATCTGTAACACCCCAAACCCGGCCCACGAGCCTTGACCGGATCTGGTATGTCACTGCGAAAAACATTTGAAAAGAATTTGACTTAAAGGTGAAAATGTATAAATTTATTGTCTTTGGAAAAACATTGTATAATTAAAAGCCCGTTAAAATTTAGTTGTTATAAAATATCCGATTTGAAAACTTTATTATATATTCTAAAGATGTAAGTTGTCGAAAATAAGAACATTTTCAAATAATAATTTAAACGCCAATCCAACCAAAACACCGTAAAAATCCTTAAATACTTTAGGAGGCCCTTATTACATCAAATAAATTCCCAAATACTGATAATATAAAATTCATAAATCAATTAAATCATCTTCCGCATGGGCCACCTCGTATCCACTCCAACCCGATCCAAGCTTTATGCATCACCTGCAATGTTGGTAAAAATTTGGGTGAGTCACACAGACTCAGTGTGCAATTAGTCCACTGAATTCCACCCATATGTCAAACCACATATTTACCCACATGTCAGACATTAATTCAACGTTATTCACATAATTTCACTTATTGAGCTTGGCCCATAACCAGATCACATTCTTATAATAGGGTAATTAACCACATGTTTCCACATCTTGGGCTTGGCCCATTACCACATTAATTCACATACACAATTATGCAATTATGAAACCCAACCCACCTAGGGTCCATCCTCTACACACCCCGTATCCAAACCTACCACACACCGTGGGATTTTAAATCACCTCTCCTTTTACTCCAATATGGCAACAAATGTCGCCCACGAACTTAATCGCAATTAGTCCACAACGCGCCTCGGTCGGCGCCAATCCATGATGTAGCCAAGCTATCATCAAAACCACGATGAGCACAAAGCCATCAATAACCACGATATGGCACATAGCCTATATCAATCACGATAAGGCATGAGCCATTCATCAAACCATGTACTCAAAGTACACCCGTCCTTCTTTCATATCCCACCCATGCACATGCAACATAAAATAGTGCCATGCATGTACATGTTATTTCGCATATTATCACATATTCATAACAATAGTCACATTTCATCAGATTCGATACTTACCGGATTATCGACATACCCCTTGAGGGTATCCACATCACAATTTCCATTACACTAGTTAGCACATTCATAACACACATACAAATATCACATACAATCATAAACCCGAAAAATAGTAGGCTAACTACACACCTGCCTATTAGCGAAATCCCGAACCACTCGAATCTAACACGATCTTGAAAAGTGGTTCTTCCTTCTCCCTAAATGCCGATTTGGTCTCCTACCAAATCCCGAATCACACTCTGAGTTCCCTTTGCAATTGGCCACCCACTGGTACCTACAAATAATTAGCCTTCGGCTATTGAACGAATGCGGAGTAGATCTAAACTTACTAAGTATCCTTACCGAAAGGATCTAGAATCCCGAAGCCTCTGTTACCTCTGTCGATTAGCCCCTAAAAATCATAATACACAATCGGTCACCACTTAAACCCATAATATGGCCTATGGCCGAATGTTATCAATCACTTACCTTGATGTTCCAAAACCCGATAGATCTCTTTTAAGGCTCCTTAGCATCGGCTACACACAAAAGAACACATAATCATGGCTTAAAGAATATTCGGCCATCCCTAGGCCTATCCTCATGATTTCGGCACACTAGCAAAAAGAGCTCAAAACCAAATGATAAAGAAAGAACTTACCACTACACGTTGAAGAGAATAAAAGATCACAAGCACGTAGTCGACAGCCCCTCCAATAAAGATTTGACTATGGTGTTTCGGCACTTTTAATAATAGAGAAATAGAGTAGAAAATGAGGCTTTATGGTTCGGCTATGGCCCTTCAAAAGGTAATTCAATATTCGGCTATCAAAAAAAAAAAAAGGAGTTTGGGAAAGGAGATAGATTCGGCCAAGCTAGCAAATAGAGAGAAGAAGAAAACGCTAGTGACCTTAATGGTCTTTGAAGTTTCGAACACAAAACTAAGAGAAGGGAAACCAAAACTAAATGGCTTATGCACAAGAACGACACTTAGAAAGAAAAGAAAACTCTAATTTTTGGCACAAATGAAAAAGATGAGAAAAGAATCTATTTTGACACACCTAACCTACTATTACCAAACCAAAAATGCCATCCTTCCAAGCCCCAAATTCATCCATTACTCCTTCCCCTATCATGTCCCATTTTTCTCTCCTCATTTAACTCTTATCCTATCATTTCCCTTAATTCTTCCTAATCACATTCAAAATTAAGCCAACCCCCTAGCCATCTATGCATCCACATTCATGGTCAAAATGACCATAAAAATATTTCCAAAACAGCACTCCATACTTCAAGCCCTATGTCCCCTTATCCTACCTTAACTTCTTGATTCCATACCTTAAATAAACACTTGCCTTTTTCCTTAGTCCACTATCCATAAATGAAAAATTCTATCCTACCATAACTAAAATTTGACCAACACATGCCATACAAAAACAAAAGTAAAAGTCACCTTATTGCCATCCATAGGATTCGAACCTAAGATCATTAATACACTCCACACTCCACTTGCCACTTTACCAATTGACTCCTTGTGTCATGAACTCCCAACAATTTCTCTTAAGACCTCCCTTGGCCTAGCTCCCTTAACTAACACTTAAAAATCCAAAATTTTCCAAGACATTCCCTTTTATCCTAGAGTTTTAAGAACCCCTAAAGCACATCCAAACCACTCACTGAGCCTATTAACACTTGAATTATGCACTAAATGCATAACCCCTAAATCCAGGATATTACGGTTCTACCTCCTTAAAAATAATTTCGTCCTCGAAATTACTTACTATCGAACAATCGTGTATCCTTAACTCATCACACTACACTCATCACAAGGCGCTCGATTTAATAAAACTAACACATTTCTTTTGCAAAATCCCAAAGTTCACAAATAAGATTCCATATACTTCGCTAACATCACAAGAACGAACTAGCTTTATAACAACCAAAGTAATAAAGAAATTCGTGATTAGGAACATACCCAATCCTATCTCGGGCCAACTTCCTCCTTGCTATGACTGATTGCCTAAGGCAACCTTGGTTGCCTTGCATCCGAACCTTCAGCACCTCTGCTTGGTGTTCCACATCCTTGGCCTCGAGCCCTATCCATCACTTGAGGACATTTCTTAACCAAATAAGCCTTAGACCCACACCGGAAACATTCCTTGCTATTTCCCCAACATTCTCCTACATGAGCTCTCCCACATTGGGCACATAGACGACTCTGATTCTCCGCAACTGGTACAGGTACACGTATAGAATTCTCAATCCTTGGCCTTTTTCGAAAACCTTCAGATGATTCCGACGATCCAAAACTTCTCTTATTCTAGTTCCTATTCTTTTCTCAGTTTTGCCTCACAGTCTTCTTAACTTCTTCAGCTATCCGAGCTTTCTCTACTAGAATTGCAAAATCTCGTTCTCTTTGCGGAGTGATCAACACTCGCAGCTCATCCCGTAATCCATCTTCGAATCGGACACACCTTTCGTAATCAGTGGCCACAATTCCTTTAGCATACTAACTTAACCGTACAAATTTCGCTTCGTACTCAGCTACCGACATACTTCCTTGTACCAAATTTAGAAACGCCTTCCTTTGCAAGTCTAAATAACTAGCTCCAATGTATTTCCCTTCGAACTTAACCTTAAAGTACTCCCAATCTACTCGATCTGCAGAGGTACCTTGTCTAACAGTGAGCCACCATCGATAAGCTTCATCCCGGAGCAACGAGACAGCACCTTTCAACTTTTCTTCTGCCGTTAGATCCAAATCATCCATAATCCTTTCAACTGCTTCTAGCCAATACTCCGCCATGTTCGGAGCTACACCAGACACTCCTCTAAAAATCTCGGCTCCGTTTGACTTAAGTCTTTCAAGCACTGATTTTGAGCTCCATTGCTCACATTAGCTCCTGCCACTCACTCTAGCACTCGCAACATGGCCAACGATACTGCGTCATCTCCTCCAGTCTGATCCTGATCCTCTGCGCCCACTATTGGCGGTGGCACATCATTTTCTGACCCATGGCCAGACCCTACTGGTCCGATACTGACATTCTAGCTCGACCACGTTCACTAGAACTCATTACTAACGTCGTGATTTAATCTGATTAAAAAGTTTAATGCATTAGAAATTTTGTTTCACTGTTTATCCACGAGCAAATTTTATGAAAAGAAGTTTCCAGAATTAGTTCTTTCGATCAATCAAAGTTTCAGTTCAAGGTCACTATTCTAATTCAGAGAATCACATTCACATTCACATTCACATTCATCCACAACATTCACTTCACTACTTTGGGCATTTCTAATCATTCCCTACCCCGGGGGTAATTTCGTCATTTTTCCTATAGGGGTATTTCGGTAATAAATCGGGGTCAATTTGAAAATCACAAAAGTCATTTCAAAATTTTTCCAAACTCATGGGTATTTTTGAAAGAAAGATTTTCCAAGTCAAGGTATTGTAGAAATTTCAAAAATCGGGGTTATTTTGGTAATTTCAGAAACCAGGGGTACTTTGGTAAATTTCCAAATCAGGGTATTTTGAATTTTCGCAAAATAGGGTTTTTGGACACTTTTGCAAAACAAGAAAATTTTATTAAAATCGAGGGTAGTATGGTAATAAATTTTTTTAAGCCAGAGGCATTTTAGTAATTTTACAACCATCAGGGGTATTTTAGTAAATTTGTAAATCAGAAATATTTTGGAAAATTTTCAAGTCTAAAAGGATTTTATTAATTAGAGGGGTAATTTGGTAAATTTAAAACTAAGATCTTTATGAAACAATATGGCTAGTCCCTTTCGGGTTTTAGTTATCGGGTTTAGCCCGTGAATAGGTCCTCTTGGTTAGGGTGAACCGTAGCTACGCACCAGGTAGGATTCGATTAAAGAGGAGGTGAGTCGCTAGGACTGCTTAAATACCAAGCTCTTACTGAATCCACTCCTAGACATGCGTACAATGGTTGCCACACCCAAACTCGGCGACTTACTTCACAGGTTTGTTCGGTTGTTCTTAAGTCTTATGCATGTGTTTGAGTGCACTAGCCCTAGTGTTCAATAGCCCTAATCTTCTAATCTACGAGCCCAAATATGCCCATAACATTCACATATAAATCACTTCAATAGTCAGAGGTACTTACCTGGTGGACTTCAGGTCGGAGATACAGGTGCCATGCCAGAATAAACCTCAAAAATTTATGGAAGCCCAAATCTTTGAAAAGCCCATCTTTAAAAATGTTTTGAGCCCAAAACCCTCAAAGTGAAGTTTTGAACCGGCTCGATACCAAATTGTACCACCCCAAACTCGGCCCACGAGCCTTGACCGGATCTGGTATGTCACTGCGAAAAACGTTTGAAAAGAATTTGACTTAAAGGTGAAAACGTATAAATTTATTGTCTTTGGAAAAACATTGTATAATTAAAAGCCCATTAAAATTTAGTTGTTATAAAATATCCGATTTGAAAACTTTATTATATATTCTAAAGATGTAAGTTGCCGAAAATAAGAACATTTTCAAATAATAATTTAAACGCCAATCCAACCAAAACACCGTAAAAATCCTTAAATACTTTAGGAGGCCCTTATTACATCAAATAAATTCCCAAATACTGATAATATAAAATTCGTGAATCAATTAAATCATCTTCTGCATAGGCCACCCCGTATCCACTCCAACCCTGTCCAAGTTTTATGCATCACCTGCAATGTTGGTAAAAATTTGGGTGAGTCACACAGACTCAGTGTGCAATTAGTCCACTGAATTCCACCCACATGTCAAACCACATATTTACCCACATGTCAGACATTAATGCAACGTTATTCACATAATTTCACTTATTGGGCTTGGCCCATAACCGATCACATTCTTATAATAGGGTAATTAACCACATGTTTCCACATACGGGCTTGGCCCATTACCACATTAATTCACATACACAATTATGCAATTATGAAACCCAACCCACTTAGGGTCCATCCTCTACACACCCCGTATCCAAACCTACCACACACTAGGGGATTTTAAATCACCTCTCCTTTTACTCCGATATGGCAACAAATGCCGCCCACGCGAACTTAATCGTAATTAGTCCATAACGCGTCCTCAGTCAGCGCCAATCCACGATGTAGCCGAAGCTATCATCAAAACCACAATGAGCACAAAGCCATCAATAACCACGATATGGCACATAGCCTATATCAATCACGATGAGGCACAGAGCCATTCATCAAACCACGTACTCGAAGTACACCCTATCCTTCTTTCAATTCCCACCCATGCACATGCAACATAAAATAGTGCCATGCATGTACATGTTATTTCGCATATTATCACATATTCATAACAATAGTCACATTTCATCGATTCTAGATTTATCGGCTTATCGACATACCCTCGAGGTATCCGCATCACAATTTCCATTGCACTAGTTAGCACATTCATAACACACATACAAATATCACATACAATCATAAACCCGAACAATAGTAGGCTAACTACACACCTTCCTATTAGTGAAATCCTGAACCACTCGAATCTAACACGATCTCAAACGTGGTTCTTCTTTCTCCCTAAATGCCGATTTGGTCTCCTACCAAATCGAATCACACTCGAGTTCCTTTGCAATCGGCCACCCATCGGTACCTACAAATAATTAGCCTTCGACTATTGAACGAATACTGAGTAGATCTAAACTTACTAAGTATCCTTCATCAAACGATCTAGAATCCCAAGCCTCTCATACCTCGCTCGATTAGCCCCTAAAAGTCATAATACACAATCGGTCACCACTTAAACCCATAATATGGCCTATGGCCGAATGTTATCAATCACTTACCTTGATGTTCCAAAACCCGATAGATCTCTTTTAAGGCTCCTTAGCGCCGGCTACACACAAAAGAACACATAATCATGGCTTAAAGAATAATCAGTCATCCCTAGGCCTATCCTCATGATTTCAGCACACTAGCAAAAAGAGCTCAAAACCGAATGATAAAGAAAGAACTTACCACTACACGTTGAAGAGAATAAAAGATCACAAGCACGTAGTCGACAGCCCCTCCAATAAAGATTTGACTATGGTGTTTTGGCACTTTTAATAATAGAGAAATAGAGTAGAAAATGAGGCTTTATGGTTCGGCTATGGTCCTTCAAAAGGTAATTCAATATTCGGCTATCAAAAGGAAAAGAAGGAGTTTGGGAAAGGAGATAGATTCGGCCAAGCTAGCAAATAGAGAGAAGAAGAAAACGCTAGTGACCTTAATGGTCTTTGAAGTTTCGAACACAAAACTAAGAGAAGGGAAACCGAAACTAAATGGCTTATGCACAAGAATGGCACTTAGAGAGAAAAGAAAACTCTAATTTTTGGCACAAATGAAAAAGATGAGAAAAGAATCTATTTTGACACACCTAACCTACTATTACCAAACCGAAAATGCCATCCTTCCAAGCCCCAAATTCGGCCATTACTCCTTCCCCTATCATGTCCCATTTTTCTCTCCTCATTTAACTCTTATCCTATCATTTCCCTTAATTCTTCCTAATCACATTCAAAATTAAGCCAACCCCCCTAGCCATCTATGCGTCCACATTCATGGTCAAAATGACCATAAAAATATTTCCAAAACAACACTCCATACTTCAAGCCCTATTTTCCCTTATCCTACCTTAACTTCTTGATTCCACACCTTAAATAAACACTTGCCTTTTTCCTTAGTCCACTATCCATAAATGAAAAGTCTATCCTACCATAACTAAAATTTGACCAACACATGCCATACAAAAACAAAAGTAAAAGTCACCTTATTGCCATCCACAGGATTCAAACCTAAGATCATTAATACACTCCACACTCCACTTGCCACTTTACCAATTGACTCCTTGTATCATGAACTCCCAACAATTTCTCTTAAGACCTCCCTTGGCCTAGCTCCCTTAACTAACACTTAAAAAACCAAAATTTTCCAAGACATTCCCTTTTTATCCTAGAGTTTTAAGAACCCCTAAAGCATATCCAAACCACTCACTGAGCCTATTAACACTTGAATTATGCACTAAATGCATAACCCCTAAATCCAGGATATTACAAAATCTTCTATCTTCAATTTGATCCCTGCAAACTCAGGGATCACCAGATTGATGTCCTCGATCTATTTCTTGCAACTTCAGAAAGATCAAATCTGCTATCTTTAATCTGATCCCTACAAACTCAAGGATCACCAGACTGATGTCTTCGATCTGCTTCCTGCAACTTCAGGAAGATCAAATCTGCTATCTTCAATCTGATCCCTGCAAATTTAGGGATCACCAAACTGATGTCTTCCATCTACTTCCTGCAACTTTAGGAAGATCAAATCTTGCTATCTTCAATCTGCTTACTGCAAAGCTCAGGAATGTCAGATTTGCTACCTTCAATCTTACTACATTGTCCTTTAGAAGGTATAACCTGTAGAATGGGTATCTGATTGTGTCTAATAATTAGGATGCCTTAATTGAAATGCCTCAAATGCTCCTAATTAGACATGCTATGAATGTAAAAATGATATGAGTATGATTCCCGCTTAAGATGTTATCACTCATTTATTCATCCATCCTGTTTTGCTCAACCAGCTTGCCCTAATGTAATTTTTGAGTCAGCCGTGCTTGGATCTTGAGACATGAAATTGGTTCTTCCCACTACAACTTTGGGGAAATAACATTTGGTTTCTTCCACCCTTCTGTTACCACTCAGAGGTGCAGAACTTGTATCACTTCCAATCAATTTGATCTATTACACCATTCCCTGGATGACCAAATGTATGTGTCTGAAATTTTCAATGAATGTAGGGTATCCTAATAATGATCCCCTTTTACATTTGGATTGACCTTATTCGTCATTTGCCAATATGGTATCACCAACAAAATTGTCTTATCCAATAAGAATCTGAAGAGGTAATCATTTTTCAATGTTTCCATCCCTTAGGCTTGGTGAGTTCTGAACAATAGCCATGTTTCAGATTCCTCATATTATTTAGAAGCTTCTAAAGTAATATGTAAAACTCCATTTATGAAAGTGTTTTTAATCCATTAATCATTATTTCAATATAAATGCTTGAAAAAGGACATGAGAATGGACAAGAAAGAAATTATTTAGGAGCATAGTTCAAAAATAAATAATTTAATCAAAGATAACCCAGCCAATAAAAGAAAATTGATTTGGGTGTATCTCAAAAGAATAAAGCAATCAAAGATAAGGAATCCAAAAATGAGTAAGATAGAAGCTAGGTGCCCCAGATATCATAACCTGAGCTTCTTTGTTCCAACTTCTTGAGGACCATTTTAAACTCAATATGTATTTTAGGGGATCCAGAGTACTTTGTCAATGCCCCAAGACGTAACATACTTCCTCATTGCTAATTCAGACGTAGCAAAACTACTGTATGCCCCACTTTTATTCAAAATTTGAACTTCCCTTTTCGGGATTTCAACTCAAATCCCCTTTGGTCTCAAAGCGCCCTTTGCGAGTTTTCGCCTTGGCCTCTCCTTTTTCCTTTTATTTTTTAAATGTTTGGACTCAAGGTGCCCTTTGCGGGTTTTCACCTTGACCCTTTTCCCTTTCAGGTAAAATTCTTTTTGACTAAACCTGAATTCACCGGATTGGGCAAGTCTTCACTATCCATCTCGGTCAATATCAATGCTCCTTTAGAATAGGCCCTTATAAGTCCTTCCCAGTTTGGCACATACTTTCCTCTAAAATCATTTTGTAGAAGAAAAATGTGTTTCAACATCAGGTTCCCCTTGTGGAATTTTCTAAGATGAACCTCTTTGTCATAACTTTAACCTTTGCTTCAGGTTCTGGCCGACATTTAATAAGACAGAAGGTAACGGTAGCTTCTTATGCCAATCCTTACAAGTCTAAGTCACTTTTTTTTTGCACCTTTTGCTATACAGTGATACGCTGCCTGATCTTTGGACAGATTGTAAACTTTGACTTTGCACAGTTTTGCATTTTGTGTTGGCATCTGATCCCTTTTTTTTTTTAACTTGATGTCTATCAACTTTGCAATATTGGCATATGAAGCAACATTCACCATCTTAATAAAGTAGATGACGACCATAACGATGAATTGATGTCAACTAAAAGTATTTGACGAGATTGGCCTCATAATATCCATGCCCCCACATATGGAAATTTTGGGAAGAAGTGAAGAAAACACATAAATCTTATCTCCTTAAATACATCATTTGCGGTACAATTGAAGCAATCTCCCTTTTGTGGTAGACCAACAATGCCTCATCCTCTTGTTTAGCCCGTGTCTTATCAGTGCAGGCATGTCCTGATATGATCATGCAAAAATATCTTTGAATTATAGAAAAATACTCAATAATATCTCGATTTATTTCTATAGTGAGCTAGGCTTCGATCTTCATTCCTTTCCTAGGCTCGCAATATCCATTGACCCTATGAAAGGTAAGGTCTATTTTTCATCTTGTTAAACCATTCTTAACAAGTCAGAAGATATTGCACAAACTCTGTCATCTTCAAAATCCTGAGATCCCCTAGATCCATATCTTGTTCAAAAAGGGAGTCAGTAACAATGTCGCTCATGACGTTGATATCTGGGTACCTAAGCATGAAGGCAAGAAATCCAAAGAATAAATGATTTTAAGGATGATTACTTGTATGGTGATGAATAAAGAATGAAAGAGTAAAAAAATGTATAGTAGAAAGAATAAAAAAATATGTACTCAAAAGATGCATTTTATTGAAATAAGAATTTAGGACACAAGCCTATTTCACAAAAGGGGTCTTATTACCTCTAGGCTTAAGGCAACAAGCATGTTTTGCACATTAATCTAGATTAGCCCTAAAAGTACAGGGATTTCTTCCACAGTCTCATTATTCAAAACACTCCCAAGTACACAAGGGCTTGTAAACTTCGTTCTCTGATTCCCTCTTCATTTTGATTTCTTCAATGGATCACAACTTTCTTGTCTCCATGATTGGGTAATGGGTTCTCCACACTAGGTGTATCATCAATCTTGAAAAATCCCATCTTAAGAAGTCTCTCAACTACCTTTTTGAAGGCAGTGCAATTTTCTATTGAATGCCCCGTTACTGCGTGGTAATCACATTGAACGTTGGAGTCATACCATTTAGGATATGGGGGTTGTAACGACTGTAGATAATATGGGGACACTACACCTGCCTCTAATAAAGTCTAATATAGCTCCTTATATGTCATTGGAATTGGCGTAAATTGGAGCTTTTCGAAATTTTATCTAGGGCCTGATTCTTGTCTCGTTGACCCTTGTTTCCCAGTCGTAACCACTTTCGGTTGGCTAACAGTGACTACCTTTGAGTACCCTTTACTGTATGTACTCACATTATTCACCTCGTCATCCTTTTTTCCTAGGAGTAGACTTTCTAATGGTTTCCCCTGCCTCAATCTTGCCACCCCTTATGGCATTTTCAATCATCTCTCCCGCCATCACTATATCCACAAAGCTCTTAGTAGTACTTCCTATCATATGAGTGATGAATGGAGCCTTCAAGGTATTAATGAAGAGCATTGTGGTCTCCTTTTCTAGGAGTGGTGGCTAAACTTGCATGGTGACCTCTCTCCATCTTTGTGCATATTGCCTGAAACTCTCGTTTGATTTTTTTTCCATGTTTTGCAACATGATTTGGTCAGGAGTCATATCTGTGACATGACTATACTGCCTCATGAAGGCTTGAGCTAAGTCTTTCCATGAGCTAATATTAGCTCGGCTCAGTTGATTATACCATCTAAAAGTTGCTTCTGTCAAACTATCTTGAAAACAATGAATCAAGAGTTGATCATTGTTCACATAACTAGTCATGCGCCTACAGAACATAGTGATGTGGGCTTCAGGGCAAGTAGTTCCATTGTACTTCTCAAATTTCGGCATCTTGAATTTATGAGGAAGTACCAGATCCGGGACCAGACTCAAGTCCTTGGCGTCAATATCGTGGTGATGGTTAGCATTCTCTAAAGCTTTGAATTTGTCCTCCAACCACCTATAGCGATCCTCCAACTGTCTTGTCGATTCAGCTCTGATTTCCTCTCCCTCTGTCGTGTCTACATCAGGGACAACAGGATTAGTGGGGTGTCCCCTGGGTTGGATCCCATGCCGACTTAAAAGTTCACGGGCGATCTAATATCAGCTTGCCCCTGTTGAGGCCTTATTGTGACAAATGGCCTTTGGGGATACTCTTCATGTCGTGTTTGCACATGTGGTGGAGTGAATCCCCTAGGAAAGTCCTCGTTGTCTTCAGCATTAACTAGGGAACCCTTTCCCTTTTCCATTATCCCACTCATCATTTGGGCCATTTGGGCCATCATATTCTTTTGGGCTTCCAGTATATGGTCCCTCATCTCTTGTTGAAGCTTTTCCATCTGTTCCTGCATCTGGTCTTGCATATCTTTTTGGAATTGCTCCATTTTTTGGTCCATTTTTCTTGACTTAGCTCATGTACCGTAAGGGTGTTTCGTTTCCATATTTTCTTTCTCTCTCTCTCCTATAATATAAACTAATTAGACTCTCTCTATAAATTTGAATGCATATTATGTTATGTAATGCAAATGCATGAATGAAAAGAAAGAGAGGCGTTGATTTTGAATTCAGTTATATTAGAAAAACTTTTCTAGAAAACAAATTTCTTTATATAAAACGGATCGCATACATGACCTTGCCCTCATATTTCAAGCAAAAACATTAATACCCTTCCTCGTAAAGGTCAAATGCCTTCACTAGCTCCTTTTTGCTTAATCTTGGATGCGACTCCCTGCTCCATAATACTCATTAGCTTCTTCAAGAAAGTCTAGGCGTGATCCCGATTTGTCTTTATCAGCTTGAATCTTTGGGTAATAAAGTCTTGTATTCCTTCGTCGGCTATCAATCTTCTCTTATTATGTTTACTTGGACCATATTCGGACGAGACCGTATTATAATCCACTTCATCAAAAAAACCCGTTTTCTTATGAAAAACTTTTCTATTTAGCAACCGAATTAGAAATCAACACCTCTTTTCCATGATATGAATGCAATACAATCAAAACAAAAGAGAACACGTTAGCATAGGAAAAATAAATAACATAGGACACCTATCAGGGTGACCACTAGGGTTTGACATAGTTCTACCTAGGGTAAGCCCTTAGATTTTCTACATGTGATTTAGCTCTAAAGCTAAGGTACCCGAACCAGTAGATTCCTCGATCTTCACCCATTATAGGCTCATATGGACCGAGTTCAGTTCTGGGGAATACATTTCCCTATGGCCATGCGGAGGTGAAAACCTCGCGAAGACATAGGTACGGATGTATCCCGGAAGCAGTCCACCAGCCCATGCGGAGGTGAAAACCTCATGAAAGCATATCTTCTCGCTCCCAATTAAGGGTGTGACCATAACGGTCATGCAGTGCAATGCAAAAAATATATTTAAAACCACATGTAATAAAAAGGATCATATTTTTAAAATCAAAATTTTAAATTCGAACAAAAGGACATGAAATTATCAATTTTACGGCCTGACTCTCTTTGTCCCTAGTGGAGTCGTCATGCTGTCGAAACCATTTTAAAATCGAGTTTTAAAAAATGGGGACTGACTTTGAAAACCAAATATGGGAGTCGCCACCAATCCCTTTTTCCTTAGGTGTGATTGGATCACCTTACAAAATATTTATTTTAAAACATTTAATTGTTGGTCCACGAAAAATAAGAAAACGGGTTCTGGAGTCGGTTACATATGAGGAAGGGTTAGCACCCTCATAACGCCCAAAAATTGGTGCCAAATTGATAAAATTATGTCCAAATGTTTAAAATTTAAAAGCATTTAGAAATATAATTTTCAGAAGACTTCGAACTATTTGATTTAAAATATGAGAGTTCCTCGATACGGAAGATTTTAAACATCACATCCAGCACGATTGGACACAATGTTTTTTAAACCTTTATATCTAAGATCATCTCATAATTTTATAAGAACTTTGAGAAATTTTGTTTTAAAATTTGAGATTTCTTCAATCCAAAAGAATATAAACATCACATCCAGCACGATTGGACATGACATTTTTAAACCCTCGTCACTAGAGTTATCTCATAATTTTATAAAACTTATCAAAAGGATATTTAGTTATTTAGCCAAACGGAAAATCGCAACCCAACACGATTGGGGACTATTTCCCGAATTTCTAAATATCAAAACATTGCCTTCTTTTGAAAACTTTTAAGTAAAATATTGATTTTGTAAAAATGTATTTTTTGTTTTAAACCATAACCATGTGGCAATATTACATTTGATCATAAAAAAAAAACTATAACATGCTAATATTTGAGATAGGTAATAATAATGTGAAATACAACAAATAATAATTCCTATGCTAAAGCAATTGCAGATATATGATGAGGTATAAACAATAAAATTAGCTATGAACATATTTTATGCAAATTAAAATAGATAAAAGGAACAACAATATAAACAATGTGTTAAAAATATAATGATTTTAAAGAAGAAAGAAAAAATTTAAAATGAATACATTATAAAAATTATAATATTATGTAATATATGAATTTTTTTAAAAATACAATATAATGTCTAATGTATATAAATACTAAAATAATATGTAATAAAAATAATAATAAGACAAAATAATAGATATTTAAAATTTAATAAGTTAGTATAGATATAAAATATTTAATATAACATAAATTTTAATAACCAATTTTGGAAAAAAAATTAAAGGGATTAAATTGAAATATAAGCAGATGTCCAAGGTTAATTTTTTTAAAAAAATGAATTAATTAATAGGACATAATTAAAATTAATTAAATAGCGGAGGGATTAAAAGGGTAATTTTCTCATTTTCCAAAAACACGCGGACCCTGGTTCGGGTCAGGATCAACGCGCGGGTCATGCGTGGTCAAAACAGCATCGTTTGCTTTCGTCTATAAAAGTCAGTGTTCTAAAAAAAATCATTAGTTTTAGGGTTTATAAAAAACTTAGAATCCTTTGAAAGAAAAGGGAGAAAAGTTGCGTCCTTTAGTTTGCGTTCGTTTAGGCCACTCGTACGCGCGCCTCCGTGGCCGGTGGCCGGAGGTCTGGGTCAACGGTTTTCGCGTTTTCGAGAGGGTAAATTCCTTCCTTTTGCTCTTTCAACAATGGTTATATGCGCAACTAAAAAATAAAAATAAAACAAATAATAAAATAAAATATTCAGAAGAATCACCTAGGTGAAATATGTCTTTTATTTCTCTGAGTATTCTGACAAGATTTTGTAATCACTAGCCTCGTACAAATTTGTGCTTTCGTGTATTTGAATCTTTTTTGTATTTCTATTTTTTTCTTTTTTTCTCGTCCTTTTTTTTTTTTTATAGATTTTACAAGGTTTTATACTCCAAAAACAAAATAATAAAAAAAGGAAAAGATATATTTCCATATCTTTCCATATCTGTGCCTTTTTTTCTCTGCGATTTGTTTCCTTTTTTTTGCTTTGGTGTTTTCCTTTTTTTGCAAGTTGAAGATCTCGCGACGATGGGCATGAATCATGGCACGATTGAAGGGCCGGACGAGACTATGGTGCGAAGATTGGTCTCCGGTTGAAGCGGCCTTGATCATATTCGGCATTGCAACATGACGGGTTGAGTGGTTCTCTACATATGTGCGATTGCTATTCTGGCTGGGACATTTGCGCACCTAGGGTTTCCAGAAACCCTAGGCTTCTACTGAGGCTGGTTAATGTTGGGCCAAATGGGCTGTGTAGCTTTTGGGTCTCGGTGGGATTTAGTATGGGTGTAATAGGTATTTTGGGTTTTGTAATTGGGTCAGAGTGTAGCTATTTGGGTAGGTTGTTTTGGGCTTTGGTTGTATTTGGGCTGTAAATGGACTTGGAAATTATTTTATTTTTTTGTTTTATTTCTAAGCCCGATCAAAATTGGGCTCTTACAGGCTACTTCGAGGATTCAATCTCAAATGGTTCGAGGCGCTTCCCCACGTTCACCTCCAACCCTATTTGGATTCTTTTCATTAACTTCATCCAAAATTCAGGAAGTTTCACTTCTCCCTATCTTTTTATTTTCTACTATGTTGGTATTTATCTATCTTTGTACATTAAGGGCAATGTACATCTTAAGTGTGGGGGGTTAACTATAGCATTATTCTCAAATCCCTAAATTATATCTAGTTCTTATGTAATTTCCTCATTTTACTAATTAGGATGAAATTTCTGATGATTTATGATTCTTATTGATATGTTTTAGAGTAAGTCATAGTTAATTGTGCATTGATGATTTAAACTTTAAGCTACTAAAGAATCAAGCATGATAAGTCTATTTTTCAAGAATAAAAAAATTTTCTAGGTTGTTGAACTGAATCTGAATATTACTTTGAAGTTTGAAATTTATGAGATTGATATCAAACATCTATAATTTTTGTGAGATTTTGAGGCTTATAGAGCATATATTCTTTTCCATTCTCACTTTATTGATTATGAGTGTGTCAACATTGAATTGTTATTCTAGAACTTGCCTCGATTATACATGTCAATACCACATTTTTTTATTTGATATACTGAGATGATAAAGGCACCTAGGTTTTAACCCATTCACTCCACTAAAAAGCCTACCTTCACAATTAACCCTTAGTGAACCCTTTGATCCTAATAACCCTTTTTATTGATTCACCCATTAATATTAACCCAAAACCCCGCTCATATTTGTTATCACGATTCCTTTGACTACCTTTCTATCAAGAATTGATTTGATCAGTTGCCTAATTACTTTATTTCAGTTGATAAAGTTATTTCTTATATTATTTATTTATTGATTTGTTCTTAAAAAACAAACACGAAGTATATTTATTATTAGTTCTATGTTCTAAGAGCTTATACATTTAAATTCAACATCTTGAAGAATAAGCTCGTACTATTAGTATTTTAAATTTTCATGTGATGTAATTATTCAAATTATTAGTTCAATTCATTTTCTAAAGTTAGGTAATTTATCAATTCAATCTCGATTTTAACCTTTCAAATTCAGCCTTTATCCATAACTTTAACCCAAGCCCCGTTACAGCCCTATTAAAGACCTTTTGATTTGTGTATCATCTCATATTATAGTGGTGGAGATTTGATTTTCAGGCAAGCCTGTGGGATTAACTTTTCATGTTTGACTTATGAGTGCTTTTTCTTGAACCTTAAACACTTTGAGTGCTTTGAGTGAATCTTTTGTGAGGATGTCTGTAACATCCTAAAATAAGGGCTATTAGGTTTGAATTGTTTTGCATGTGTATGGCTTGATTGTGCATTAATTAAGGTGTTTTAAGATCTAGGTTTAAGCCAAGGGTAGCCTGAAATCAGAGGGAAAATTTTTGTTTTAAGTGTTAGTTAAAGGGAGCTAAGGGGAGCTAGGCCTTAAGGGAATTAATGTGGAGGTTAAGACACAATAATTCACTTGGCAAAGTGGCAAGGGAGGTGCCACTTAGGGTATTGGAAAGCGACGCCACAAGCAAAGTGTGAGGGGGACTTAGGTTGAATCCATGGATAGTCTTAAGGTGATTTTTTTTATTTTGGACTTGGATGGCATGTGATGGTCAAACTTTAATTAAGGTAAGGTTGGACTATTTTCTTTTATGGATAGTAGACTAAGGAAAAAGGTAAGTGTTAATTTAAGGAATGAAATCCTAAGTTTTTGTATGATAAGGGGATATAAGGCTTGAAATAAGGGATAGAATTTCTTAAACTTTGGGAAAGTAGAGGATTATAAGGCATGAATCAAGGGCTTTATTTTGGAAATTATTTCATGGCCATTTTGACCATGAACCTGGTCGGTTTTTGGGGCTAGGGGGGTTGGTCGAATATTGAAAGGGAATAGAGGATAGTTGATCAAATTCTTTAGCAAATTGGGCACCATTTTCTTTTCTCTCCAAAACCTCTCTTCCTAGCCAAATGTGTCTTGGGCTATTAGTAAAATTTTGCTTTGGTTTTGGCTATTATTCTTGACCAAATTGGTATTATTTTCTTTTCCCTCTCAAGCTCTTTTCCTCTTTGTGCCGAAATTACTACCATTAAAAGGAGCATTGTTTTTCTTTCATTTTATTCTTTTTCTTCCTTGGCCAAAACTTATAGTCATCATTCTCTCTTTCCCTCATCTTATTCTTTTCTCTTCTTTTCTTTTCTTTTTATTTTGCTTAGGCCGAATCTCCCTTTGGATACCAAAGCTAAATTGCATCAAGTCTCAACCTTCTCTTTTCTTTTCATAATCCATCAAAAATCGAAAGCACAAGTAAGCCTTAGCCGATTTCTCCATCTCTTTCTTCTTCCAAAGTCAATCCTCCTCTATAGTAGCCGAATATCTCTGTGGTTCCAAGGTAAGTGAAGTGTGATATTCAATGAAAGGCCATTTTTTGTAAGCCTTATGGGTTGAAGCCGATTCTAACATAGTTACATAGGAGGACTTCATCAAATCGCAAGGTGCAAATTGTTTAGGCTTTGGGTTTCGGATTTAATCGATCGTGCGAAAAAGGTGTATAGTTATCGACCGATCTCCTATTGTTTGGATTTGTTGTTATGTATATATATATATGTATAAGATATGTATGATAGCCGTAAATAATGGTTGAGATGGTGGCTACCCATAGTGGGTATTCGGTTAACTGTGTCGGTTTATGATATTATTTTACCATGGTATATGTGTGGAATTGTGGTAAGCATGTGATGTATGCTCATTGAATTTTACTATTATTTGGCCATGATAATCGACATATGCATAGGGATTGGGATATGATTATTGAAGGACAGGTGTACATTTATGTATGTGGTTTAGTGATGGCTACGAGCCTCACGTGGATTGATGATCTACTCTGTGCCTCATCGTGGTTGGTATCGGCTTTGTGCCATATCATGGTTGGTGATGGCTATGTGCCTCATCGTGATTTGATGTTAGCTACGAGCTACATCGTGGATTGACGTTGACCGAGGTCGCGTTGTGGATTATCTTGTGATTTATTTCACGTGGACCGTTGGCTTGACCACTTGGTGGATGGCATTGCTTGCCAAATTGGTGTGTAGAGGTTGGAGGGTTGATTTAGTAATCCCCGGTGTGTGGTGGTGGATACGGGTGTGTAGAGGATGGACCCTAGGCTGGGTTGGGTGCATTTTGCATTATTATTTGATATGTGGATTGGTGTGGTTTGGGCTAAGCCCATGTGTGGAAATCTGTGGACTAATTACACACTGAGTCGGTTTGACTCACCCAATTTTTTTACCAAACAATGCGGTGATACATGATTATTGGACCAATGGAGCGGATACAAGGTGGCCATGCAGAAGATGTTTTTCATTGTTTTATGCACTTTATATTTCAGTATTTTGAGTAAATATTTATTGTAATAAGGGCCACTTAAAGTATTTGGGGACTTTTATTGTGTTCGAGTTGGATTGACGATCGAGATGATATTTGGAATGTTTTATTTTAGAAAGCGATTTATATCATCAAAACTTATATTAAAGTTTTAATTCGGAAATTTGTAACAACATAATTTTACTTAGAATTTTAAATATACAATGTTTTAATAAATGACAGAAAATTTTTATGTTTTCACCCTTATGACAATTTCTTTTCAAACTTTTTCCTCAGTAGCATTCTAGATTCGGCCGTAGCGTTTGGGCCGGGTTTGGGGTGTTACAATGTCAATCTTTGTCGATTTTGAATCAGAGGTAATTATTTAGATAAGGGGAGATACCTATGTTTCCGTGCTACAAATATATGACTTAGAATTGTTTGAATCTTTAGGAGTCTTCGAGTTAAATTATCCATGTATGAATTATCTATGAATTATGATGAGACATTGTTAATGAGGATTATGAATTGTGGAAAGTTCATTTTAATTGTAAGTTGAGAATTTTGCTTGAGGACAAGCAAGAGCCAAAGTGTGGGGGTATTTGATAAACCGTAAAAGTAACATATTTTAATCCCACATTTAGCATACTTTTGGACGATTTATTCCTTGAATTATGTAAAAAAGTGCTCTGAATCCTTTCTTTTCATGTTTTATACTTAGAAAAGCACCTAGGGATGAAAAGAATGAGAAACGGGCTCAAAATGGACCAAATTGAGCCAAAGAAGAAATCGACACGGCCTGGGCCTAAGACCACATGGCCGATGCTTCCTAATTTACTCTAACACGGCCTGGACCCCAAAACACATGGGCGTGTCTCTTTAGCAGACTCGACCACGGGCTGAAATCGATTCACATAGGCGTATGCCATGGCCGTGTCCCTGTCGTGGCAAAGAGCAATTTCATTCAGAATAGGGTACTTAGAGGCGAAGAAACACATTCCAAAGTCTATTCAAACACCCTAATAAGAATTCTAGTTGAATTAGGATATGTAGGGGCTAAGTAAAGCATCTCAAAGTCTATATAAACACCCTAGGGGGCAACTTAAGCGAAGAGTTCTGCAGAAGCCTTCTGCCAAGGCTTTTGGCATTGAGCTAGGCCAAGGAGCCAAGCCAGAAGGGCCAGATTTGTGGGAATAACTCGAAGATAGCCAGTTGATCCATCTCAAGAAGCCGAAATTCTACTCAACACGGTGGATCACTCCTTCAATTCCTTTAGGGAGTTTTAGGGATTTCTTATGTTTTGTTTTATCTTTTCTTCTGAGTTGTTTTCTTTTATTGTTATGAACTAAACCCTTCAGATACCTAAAGGGGATGAAACCTAGATGAATGTTGTTATTGTTTTCTGAGCTATATGATAAATAATTGATTTATTCTTAATTATGTATGCTTAATTCTTGTGTTAATATTTTCGGGATATTGATTCAAGTTGAATGTGCTTAGTTGATGGAGCAAAAGTCCCTGCTTAAGAGTAGATCTAGCATAATTAAGCGGAGTTGATCGCGCACCTAGAGATAAGGTGACGAGATTTTTTTAGATTAGGGTGAAACCTAATATGAGAGTCCATAGATTGAGTTAATGCGATTCTAGGGGTTTTAATTAGAAAGAGATTTAAATTAATCAACCTAAGGTTAGACGTTATTCGCCTCGAGAGAGGGTTTAATATAAATTAGGTAATCCTACGAATCAAGTCAAGTGAATAAATCGTCTGGTTCACTGTTAGATAACAAGTGAAGTCTAGGGGGATTCTTCCTAAGGGTATCGTCTTAATCAACTGAGCTTTTCCAATAGTATTTCCTCAATTCATTCTTTTTTTCTTTGCGTCTTTAGCTTTGTAGTTAGTTAGTTTTAGATTAAACCACCAATCACTTAATATTTAGGCTAAATAATAGAAAGAAGGTTAGTATTAGTACTTTTAGTTCCTTTGGGTTCAACAATCCGGTCTTGCCTAAGCTATACTACTATTTGATAGGTGCACTTGCCTTAAGTCGTTGTCAGAGTTAGTTTCCAGGTTCAATCATTCTCTTTATAAATTTTAAAACTTGACAAAACAATGATCAGTTGTTGTGTTGGAGGTCTTGTGTTCGAATCCTTGCGCGAGCGAGGGTATTATTTCTTTTGCTCGGCTCTGTGATAGAGTTCCAGTTATATTAGAATTTTGAGTAGTGGGTGGTTGATTGTGGATGTGGTGGGATTTGATTAAAACTTATTTTCCAAAAATCTGTCCTGGAAATTTGATGTTCCTTCTCTTCCACTGTTGTTTCTCGTTTTCTTTTCTACAAAAATTTTTCCCATTTCCTTCCTCATTATAACAAAATTGTGCCTCTTTGTTGCGGATTTTTGAATCGTGGTGTTTATTTGTCTGGTAAGTTGAGATAGTTGTTTTGCCGAGTAGGGAGTTTCTTGTTTAATATTTTTGGTGTTTTCAAATTCTTGTTGATGTGGAATCTATGTTTTGGTAGCAAAGAATCGAGAAGATTGTGACTCACATCTTGCAAAATCGTAGTCAAATATCATTCGAGGTGTTAGGGTAAGCGAGGAACTCTTATTTTGAATTGTTGTCAGCATTGTAGCTATGGTTTAATCATGTGATAAGTCTAATTTTTAGTGTTGGTATGTTGATATTTAGGTTCTGGAGAGTTCGTGGTTGTTGTACCGTCGAAACAATACTAGTTGTGTACCCGAAACACAGAAAACGAGGCTTCGATAGAAGCCAAAAAACTGCATTGTCGACACCACACGGGTGTGTGGTCGTCAGTGTGGATGGCCGTGTGAGAGACACGACCGTGTGATCAACTTAGATATGGCCGTTCGCAAGATACGACCTAATAAATCATAAACGTAACATATTTTAATCCCATACTTGGCATATTTTTGGATGATTTATGATGAGAATTAGTGAATTTGATTCTCCTAATCCCTTAAATTCATGTTTCTATACTTAGGAGAGCATTTGGGAGCAAAAGGAGCGAAAAAGAGGCCAAAACAGAGTTTTCAAGATCCACACGGACTAGGCACATGCCCATGTGAGCCACACGGGTTGGCCACACGCCCATGTGCCAGCCCATGTCGATTTCACACCCTGCTTCCCTATTATGTGGAAAACCCCAATTTTTAGGGTTTTTGAGCATTCTAAAGTCTATAAATACACACTAGAAGAGGACCTAAAGGGAACACGCAGAGTAGATCAAAGAAATAACTCGAAGGAAGCTGTCGAAATCATCTCGGAAGTAGGATCTCATTCAAGATTGAAGATCTCTATCAAGTTCTTTAGAAGTTTTTGGGTTTTTATGTCTTGTTGTTTTCTTAATTCTAAGATGTTTTCCTCATACGTTATGAATTAAACTCCCTAAATACCTAGGGAGGATGAAACCTAGATGAATCTTATTGTTTAATAAATTTGAATTACATGAAAAATACTTGTTCTTGTTTTTAATTATGTGTTTTTAACCATTGCTTTAATATTTTCAGGATATTAATTCAAGTCTAATGTGCTTATTCAGTGGAGCAAAAGTCCCTGTTTAAGAGAAGATCTCGCATAATTAAGCACAGTTGATTGCAACCCTAGAAATAGGATGACATAAATCTGCCGGATTAAAGTCAAATCTAATAAGGGAATCCATAGATCGAGTTAATGTGACGATAGGGGTTTTAATTAGAAAGAAATTTCAATTAATCAACCTAGAGTTAGTTGTTCTTAGTCTCGAAAGAGATATTAACATAATTTAGGGATTTCTACTGATCAAGGTAAGTGAATACATCGTTTAATTCAGAGTCAGAATAATAAGTGAAGTCTAGGTGGATTCTTCATTGGGTATTGTCTTTATCATTGGTTTATTTGATTATTTCCTTCACTCTCTGTCGCGTTCATAGTTAATTAGTCAATTAAATTTTAGACTAAAATAAATCCCCTTAATTGTTAGGCTAAATAATAAAAAGATAGTTATTACTAGGAATTATTACTAGTAATTTTAGTCCTTGTGGATACGATATTCGGACTAATCAAAGCTATACTACTGTTCGATAGGTGCACTTGCCTTTGTCGAAATAATAGTTAGTTTCGAGTCTATCAAGTTTTTGGCGCCATTGCCGGGGACGAGAATATTAGGAACTCTTGATTTTTATTACTTTAGTCATTCTTATTTTTATTTACAATTTATTTTTGTTTTAATTTTAATTTACTAACTTTTCTTTTATTTTGCTTCTGGAAGGTATTTTAGTTTATGACTAGAAGAAACCTGTCAAGACCATTACTTTTTGACAGTGAGATAGAAAATATCGCTTGCAAAACCGTAGAGAAATAAGGCAAAGTCTACAGTATATAGAGGAAGAGCAAGAGGGCAATACCAATATTACTGAGGAGATGGCTAATAATAATCCGCTGCCTCCTGTGGTTGCCACAAATCCTATGAATCAAAATCCTACTATTCGTACTATGTACGATTATGCTAAGCCCAATTTAACTAGGGCTAAATCAAGTATTGTTAGACCTACTATTGCTGCAAATAATTTTGAACTGAAACCTAACACTATTCAAATGATTCAATAGTTTAATTCAGAGTCAGAATAATAAGTGAATAAATCGTTTAATTCAGAGTCAGAATAATAAGTGAAGTCTAGGTGGATTCTTCCTTGGGTATTGTCTTTATCATTGGTTTATTTGATTATTTCCTTCACTCTCTATCGCATTCATAGTTAATTAGTCAGTTAAATTTTAGACTAAAATAAATCCCCTTAATTGTTAGGCTAAATAATAAAAAGATAGTTATTACTAGTAATTTTAGTCCTTGTGGATACGATATTCCGGACTCATCAAAGCTATACTACTGTTCGATAGGTACACTTGCCTTTGTTGAAATAATAGTTAGTTTCGAGTCCATCAAGTTTTTGGCGCCGTTGCCGAGGACGAGAATATTAGGAACGCTTGATTTTTATTACTTTAGTCATTCTTATTTTTATTTACAATTTATTTTTGTTTTTATTTTAATTTACTAACTTTTCTTTTATTTTGCTTCTGGAAGGTATTTTAGTTTATGATTAGAAGAAACCCGTCAAGACCATTACTTTTTGACAGTGAGATAGAAAGTATCGCTTGTAGAAACCGTAGAGAAATAAGGCAAAGTCTACAATATATAGAGGAAGAGCAAGAGGGCAATACCAATATTACTGAGGAGATGGCTGATAATAATCCGCTACCTCCTGTGGTTGCCGCAAATCCTATGAATCAAAATCTTACTCCTCGTACTATGTACGATTATGCTAAGCCCAATTTAACTAGGGCTAAATCAAGTATTGTTAGACCTACTATTGCTGCAAATAATTTTGAACTGAAACCTAACACTATTCAAATGATTCAATAGTTTGTTCAGTTTGATGGTTTGTAGGACGAAGACCCAAATACTCATTTACCTAATTTCTTAGAGTTCTGCGACACTTTTAAAATTATTGGCATTTCTGATGATGTTATTTGCCTTCAGTTATTTCCTTTTTCATTAAGGAATAAAGCTAAACAGTGGTTTAACTCGTTACCACGAGGTTCCATCACTACTTGGGAGCAAATGACCGAAATTTGTTTATTAAAATATTTTTCGCCGGCTAAAACAGAAAAGTTAAGGAATGATATATCTTCTTTTTTGCAGATGGATTTAGAAACTCTTTATGATGCATGGGAGGGGTATAAAGACTTATTGAGAAGGTACCCTCACCATGGGTTACCTTTATGGCTACAGGTTTAAACTTTTTACAATGGTTTGAACCCCTCAACTAGGCAACTGATTGATGCAGCCACCAGTGAAACTCTAAATAACAAAACACCTGAAGCGGCTTATGATTTTATAGAGGAGATGTCTTTGAATAATTATCAGTGGCAAGTCATGAGGACAAAGCCTAATAAAGTAGCCGGTGTTTTCAACCTTCACGCAATCACCATGCTATCTAACCAGGTAGAGCTTTTAAATAAAAAAATTGATGGTTTATGTGTTTCTACGCAGGTACATCCGGTGATGCAATACGACACTAATCGTTGCTTTTTAAGTTTTAAATTTTATAAAGAGAATGATTGAACCTAGAAACTAACTCTGACAATGACTTAAGGCAAGTGTACCTATCTAACAGTAGTATAACTTAGGCAAGACCAAATTGTCGAACCCAAAGGAACTAAAAGTACTAATACTAACTTTCTTTTTATTATTTAGCCTAAAATAAGTGAAGTTGCTTTAATCTAAATTAACGACTACTAAACTAAAGACACAAAGACAGAAAGAATGAATTGGAAAATAACTTGAAGAGAAACTCAGTTGATCACGACGATACCCTCAAGAAGAATCCACTTAGACTTCACTTGTTATTTAACACTGAACCATACGATTTATTCACTTAGTTTGATCCGTAAGACTCCCTAACGTATATTAAACCCTCTCTCGAGGTGAATAACATCTAACCCTAGGTTAATTAACAAAAATCTCTTTCTCGAGTAATAACCCCCTAGAATAACATTAAATCGATCTATGGACTCTCATATTGGGTTTCACCCTAATCCGACAAAATCTCGTCACCCTATTTCTAGGCGTACAATCAACTCCACTCAATTATGCTAGATCTACTCTTAAGCAGGGTCTATTCCTCCTCCACCTAAGCACATCAGACTTGGATTAAGCATGCACAATTAAGAACAAACTAAGTATTTATCATATAATTCAGAAAATAATAACAAGATTCATTTAGGTTTCATCCCCTTCAGGTATTTGAATGGTTTAGTTCATAACAAATAAAGAAAACATCTCAAGAGAAAAGATAAAACAAAACATAAGAAGTCCCTAAAACCCTCTGAAGGAATTGAAGGAGAAATCCGCTGTCTTGAGTAAAATTTCAGCTCCTTGAGATAGGTCAACTAGCTATCTTCGAGTAATTCCCACAAATCTGAACTTCTGACTTGGCTCCTTGGCCTAGCTAATCGCCCCGACAAAAGCCCTGGCAGAAGGCTTCTGGCGAACTCCGCCTTAAGTTGCACCCTTAGGTGTTTATATAGACTTTAAGATGCCTTACTTGGCCCCTAAGTATCCTAATTCAAGTATAATTCCTACTCGGGTGTTTGAATAGGCTTTGGAATGTGTTTGTTTGCCTCAAAGTATCCTATTCCAAGTAGAATTGCTCTTTTCTGGGACAGGGACACGGCCATGGTACATGCCCGTGTAAATCATTTTCAAGCCGTGTCTCGATTCTGTCGATTGGGGCACGGCCGTGTAAATCATGGCATGGCCGTGTCTTGGTTAATTGTTGAGGCATGGTCGTGTGGCTTGAAGTCCAGACCGTGTCGATTTCCTCTTTGGCCTAAATTGGCCCGTTTTAAGCCCATTTCTTGTTCTTTTCATCCTCGAGTGCTTTCCTGAGTAAAAACATGAAAGGAAAGGATTAAGAGGACCTTTTTACATAAATCAAAGGCTAAATCATCCAAATGCATACTAAATGTGGGCCTAAAATATGTTATTTTTACAGTTTATCAGACACAAATGGAGGAGGGATGAACACCATAGAATATCCATCTTATAACCCGAGCACAGAGAATAAGCAAGTCCACTATATGGGTAATAATTCTAGTCCTCAGAATAATCCCTATAGTAATACTTACAATGTAGGTTGGAGGAACCAACCCAATTTCTCATGGGGTGGTCAAGGAAATCAGAGACCACAACCCCCTCTAGGCTTTCATCAATAACCCTACTAGTAAGAGAAATAGTTGAACCTTGAGAAGATGCTAACAAAGTTCATCTCGGTGTCAGAAACCCATTTTCAAAACACTAAAGCAGCACAAAAAAATTAGCAAGCATCGATTCAAGGGCTCAAGAACCAAATAGGTTAGCTTGCTAAGCTGATCTCAGAACGACCATAAGGCAGCTTGCCGAGTAACACTGAAACTGTGACATCCCCAAACTCGGCCCACAAGTCCTGACCGGATCTGGTATGTCACCGCGGAAAAACGTTTGAAAAAAAAAATCTTTTGTCTTTGGAATAAACTTGAAAATTTTGTTAGCTTTTGGAAAATGTGTCCAAAAAAAAATTATTTAATAATCTAAGCTTAATTTGAATTAAAACTTTATTATAAGTTGGTATGATACTAATCATTTGTAAAAATATTTCTAAGTATAGTATAAACTTCAATAATAAATAAAGTACTTTAAATCAAAAGGGGGCCTTATTACATCAAATCAATACCCAAACTACTGATGATATAAAATAATTAAATCAAATAAAACATCTACTACATAAAATCGCTTTTGCATGGCCACCTTTGTCTCCACTCCAACCCGGTCCATTAATCACAAATCACTGCGATGTTGGATAAATAATTGGGTGAGTCACATGACTCGGTGTGTAATTAAACCACCGATATCCACCCACATGTTAGCCACAAATCGACCCAATTATCAAATACAACATGTAAACATAATCATATAGACATTACCACGATCCGGCTTGGCCCACAATCAAATCATATTCAAGCCCGGCTAGGCCCTTTTCTCATCACCACCGATCACCGGGCTTGGCCCATTTCCACGTATGTTCTCAAAACATACCTATCCACATGTCATAATCGGGCTTGGCCCATTTCCATATCATTTCATAACAAAACCATGCAATCATGATACCCAACCCAATCCTAAGGTCCATCCGCTACACACCCCTTGTCCAAACCTACCACACACCGGGGATTATCGAATCACCTCTCCTTTTCCCTCCTAAAGGCAACCAATGCCATCCACGATGTAGCACGTAGCTAACATCAAACCACGATGGGGCACATAGCAACCCATCAAGCCACGATATGGCATGTTTCGATATCGATCCGGTAACCACGCGAACTAAATCAGAAGATCCACAACGCGACCTCGGCCGGCGCCAATCCACGATGTAGCACAAAGTCGACATCAACCACGCATCAAGTACACCTGTACCTTCTTTCATAACCCACCCATGCACATGTAACATGATATAATGACAAGATGATGCATGTGCATGTCATTCACAATCATAGGCATACTCACATATTAAAAAAAATCAACTATCACATATTAACCAATTTGCTACTAACCTGGTCATCATCATACCCCTTAAGGGTATCCATTTCACATATGGTACTGCATTCATTAGTAAACGTATAGCACAACAGAGATCATACAGATCCCGAAAACAATGGCTAACTACACACCTTATAACCTGAAGCTCTAAACCCTCGATCCCGACGCTATCGTTTAGCGAGACTACCGCTATCTGCCTATAGTTTTGCTTGACGCCCACACCGGTGGCCAATCCCAACAAATGAAACCGACCTCTTCTTGAACTTCGGGATGGGAGTTTTCCCTTTGCCCTCTTGACTGGCACTCGCATCCATAACGATATCTAATCAACACACGATTAATACCGATCTCAAACGAATAAACCATAAACTATACATCCTTATCAAACGAATGAGATCCCAAAGGCTTTCTTTACTCTTGTCGATTTGGCCCTAAAAGATCATAGCCACCACTTGGTCAACACATAAACACATACAATGGCCTAAGGCCGATTACCAATGAATCACTTACCTCTTTTACTCGGATCCCGAAACACCACTGATCTTCTGAAGTTGCCAAAAATCCCTGTTACATGATATTAGAATCGGCAAATACCAAAACTAAGGCCAACCATTCGGTTTTGGCCACTAAAAGAGAAAATCCAAATCGATTGCTTAAGACAGAACACTTACCTTCTTTAACCGATTGAGAAATAGCCCAAAGAGATCAACACAAATATTCGGCCAAGATGAAGACAAAAAGAAAAGGAAGATTTTGACAATAAAAGGAGAGATTCGCTTGCAAAGTGATGAAAGAAAGTAAAAGAAATGAGAGGAGAATGTTCAGATTCGGTCACCAAATAAAATGTAGAACAACGTGAATAGGGAATTTTAGGAGAGCTCAAAAGAAATCAAGTAGAGAATGAGGCTAGCAAAATTTAGGAGACACAATTTACAACTTTTGAAGAGACTAAAAGAATAATTCGCATTCTAACCCCTATTTATAGAATTAGGCACCCCTCCCTTGAAGACTCCAAGATACGGCCATTTCTAGAATCTCTCCTAGCCATTAATTCAAACACATTTGAATTAATCAAATCTTTAACTTACTCCCACCAACCATTTAAAATCAATTCAAATAAAAAAATAAAATATATCCCACCTTTTATCCATTACCACCCTCCAATTTAAAATACAAAATAAAAATAAACTAATATTAATCCATTATCCCATCAATTCAAAAAAATAAATACAAAACTCATCCTTATCTTCCAATGCCCATGTGCCGTCCACCTTCACGCCAATCAGAAGAAAAGAAGAAAACAACCCCACCGCAGCCTCCAAGATTGAACATAGGACCTGGGAAACCAGCAATTAAGTAGCGCTTGAGCCATTCGCCAACTCCGCTTTCATGACAAAAAGCCCTAACATTTATTTTTAAATCCTTCCTACTTCACCCATCACTACATAACAAAATAAAACGCCAAAAATGCCGCTCCACCCTCGAACTCGCTTTCTTTCTCTCCTCCAATACCTAAGTGGCGCATGAGAGCCACTTTGCCAACTGGACTTTCATGTCCACCAACTGCCATTAATTTTTTTTAAGGCCTACTTAGCCCAGTCCTTTGGCTGACGCAAAAATAAAACAAAATTGCTGCCTTAGCAGCTCGAACCCTTGCTCCCTTAGGCGTCACCTTCCTAGGCTCCAAGCAGCTCCTCCATGCCACTCCACCCAACTGTTTCTTGTGTCCTAAATTCCACCAATTTATTTTAAGGCCTTCTTGCCCTATTTCCCTTTTACACTAAAATCTAAAATTTTCCAAAGCCTTCTCCTTTCATCCAAGCATTCTTAAATCCTCTAAACACATCCAAGCACACCCAAAACCTTCCAACACCTAAATTATACTCAACTGCATAGCCCCTAAACCTTGGATGTTACAATTTTACCCCTTAAAAATAATTTCGTCCTCAAAATTACTTATTACCGGATAGTCATAACTCGCTATTCTACACCTCTCTCACAAGACTCTGAACTTAATCTACCATACTTCCCAATACGCCTCTAAGTTTGCACTCAAAATTCCAGACACCTCTCTTAGCAACACGTAAAAGGGCTAACTCATAAGCAAGCAAAGTAATTAAAGCATGTACCAAAGCAAAGGAGCTTACCTAATATCACATCCTTGGTTGACTTTGACTGGAACCATTCCCTCCATGGCTTGAACCACGACCCTCGCCGCTCGAGGACAATTCTTAACCAGATGTGCCTTAGATCCGCACCGAAAGTATTCTTTACTATTTCCCCAACACTCTCCTAAATGGGTTCTCCCACACTTAACACATGAATGATTCTGATTAGCTGGTACAAGTGCACGTACAAGGTTCTCGGTCCTTGGTCTTTTCTGGACATTATCAAACGATACTGATGGTCCAACACCTCTCTTATTCTCGTTCCTACTCTTCTCTTGGTTTTCTCTTATAGTCTTCTTAACCTCTTCAGCGATCCGCGCTTTCTCCACCAGAATGGTGAAACTTTTCTTTTGGAGCGATCAACTCCCGCAACTCATCTCGTAGCCCATCTTTGAATCGAACACTCCTTTTGTAATCGTGAGCCACGATTCCTTTGGCATCGACTTAGTCGCACAAACTCACTTCATATTCCGCTACCGACTTATTCCCTTGCACTAGATTTAGAAACGCTTTCTTTGCGAGTCCAAATAATCGGCTCCTACGTATTTTCCTTCAAACTTGGCCTTAAAGTAATCCCAATCCAATCGATCGCGGTGCACCTTGTTTGTGGTGAGCCACCAACGATAAGCTTCATCGCGAAGCAATGCAACAAGACCTTGACTTTTTCTTCATTGGTGCGTCCAAATCGCCCATGATTCTTTCGATCGCTTCTAGCCAAGATTCGCCACATTAGAGCTACTCCCGACACTCCTCTAAAGACCTCGGCCCGCTCGATCTAAGCCTTTCCGACATCGACTTCGAGTTCCATTTCCCTACTAACTCCTCGCTACTCGCTCTAGCACTCGTAACATGGCCCGCGATCATCGCGTCATCTTCTCCGTCTGATCTTGCTCCTCTACATCCACTTCTTTGGTGGCACTTCACTTCGACCCATGGCGGACCCTCACCGGCCCGATGTCGCCATTCTACCTCTACCAAGGCCCCTAAAACTCATCTCTATCGTCGCGATTTAATCGATTAACAAGTTTTATGCATTAGAAATTTGGTTCCACTATTTAACCACGAGCATATTTTATGAATGAAAGATTTTGAAGTAGTTCTTTCGATCACACAGGTTCGGTTCAAGTTCACTACCTTAATATGTGGAGTCACATTCATGTTCATAAACAGAGACATACTCATTCAGTGGTATCCACCACACACATTCACTATTCAGACATTTCTGCCCGTTTCTACCCCAAGGGTATTTCCGTCATTTTCTTATAGGGTATTTTGGTAATAAATCAAAGCGATTCAAAACTTTAATAAGTCAGATCTTTTTAAAATTCCCAAAATCAAGAGTATTTCAAAATTTTGCCAATCAAGGTATAACAGATTTTGAAAACTAGGGGTATTTTGGTAATTTGTCAATCAGGTAATTTTGTAAATTTCAAAGTCGATATTATTCGAAATACGAAAATCGGATACTTTTGCAAAGTAAGAGAATTTTATTAAAATTAGGTTAAACCGAAAATTTTAAAAGTCAAGGCATTTTAGTAATTTTCAACATGTGGGTATTTTCGTAAATTTTTCCCCCAAATTAGAGTATCCTGATACTTTGAAAACTAAGGATTTTGGTATTTTGCAAGGTAAAATCATTTTAACAAAAGTTGAGGGTAATGCGATAATTTTACAACACAGGGGCATTTTTGTAATTTTGCAAGTAGGGGTATTTCAGGAATTTTGTAAATCGAGAAAATGTCTTTCAAAATCAAATTTAGGGTTTACAAACCGTAGGGGTAAATTTGAAAATTTTAAAACTAAGGGTTTTAAAACAAGAAAGCTAGTCCCTTTCGGGTTTTAATAATTGGTTTAGCTTATGAACAAGCCCTCTTGGTTAAGGTGAACCGTAGCTACGCACCATGTAGGTTTCGAGTAAAGAGGAGGTGAGTCGCTAGGACTACTTAAATACCAAGCTCTTCATGAATACCACTCCTAGACATGCGTGCGTGGTTGCCACACCTTAACTCTACGACTTGCTTCACAGTGTGGGTTTAATAATCCTTAAGTCTTATGCGTATGTTTGGGTAGACTAGTCCTAGGGTCCAAAAAGCCCTAATATTCTAATCTACGAGCCCAAACTAAGCCCATAATAATTCACATCAACAAATCACTTCAATAGTTTAGAAGTACTTACCTGGTGGACTTCGGGCCGGAGACACAGGTGCCATGCCAGAATAACCTAAAAATTTTTTTTCATAAAAGCCCATATTTTCGAAAAGCCTATTTTGAAAATGTTTCGGGCCCAAAAACCCTCAAAGCCGAGTTTTGAACTGGCTCGATACCAAACCGTAATATCCCCAAACTCGCCCACAAGTCCCGACCGGATCCGTATGTCACCATGAAAAACGCTTGAAAAACAAAATCTTTTATCTTTGGAATAAACTTGAAAATTTTGTTAACTTTTGGAAAATGTGTCCAAAAAATTATTTAATAATCTAAGCTTGATTTGAATTAAAACTTTATTATAAGTTGGTATGATACTAATCATTTGTAAAAATATTTCTAAGTATAGTATAAACTTCAATAATAAATAAAGTACTTTAAATCAAAAGGGCCCTTATTACATCAAATCAATACCCAAACCATCGATGATATAAAATAATTAAATCAAATAAAACATCTATCGATAAAATCTTCTTTTGCATGGCCACCTTTGTCTCCATTCCAACCCGGTCCATTAATCACAAATCACTGCGATGTTGGATAAATAATTGGTGAGTCACACGGACTCAGTGTGTAATTAAACCACTGATATCCACCCACATGTTAGCCACAAATCAACCCAATTATCAAATACAACATGTAAACATAATCATATAGACATTACCACGATCTCGGCTTGGCCCACAATCAAATCATATTCAAGCCCCGGCTAGGCCCTTTTCTCATCAGTCCACCGATCACTGGGCTTGGCCCATTTCCACGTATGTTCTCAAAACATACCTATCCACATGTCATACTGGGCTTGGCCCATTTCCATATCATTTCATAACAAAACCATGCAATCATGATACCCAACCCAATCCTAAGGTCCATCCGCTACACACCCCTTGTCCAGCCTACCACACACCGGGGATTATTGAATCACCTCTCCTTTTCCCTCCTAAAGGCAACCAATGCCATCCACGATGTAGCACGTAGCTAACATCAAACCACGATGGGGCACATAGCAACCCATCAAGCCACGATATGGCATAAGCCGATATCAGTCCAGGTAACCACGCGAACTAAATCGCAAAGATCCACAACGCGACCTCGGCCAAGACTAATCCACGATGTAGCACAAAGTCGACATCAACCACGCATCAAGTACACCGTACATTCTTTCATAACCCACCCATGCACATGTAACATGATATATGACAAGATGATGCATGTGCATGTCATTCACAATCGTAGGCATACTCACATATTAAAAAAAATCAACTATCACATATTAACCAATTTGCTACTAACTCGGTCATCATCATACCCTTAAGGGTATCCATTTCACATATGGTACTGCATTCATTAGTAAACGATAGCACAACAGAGATCATACAGATCCAAAACAATGGCTAACTACACACCTTATAACCTCAAGCTCTAAACCTCGATCCCGACGCTATCGCTTAGCGAGACTACCGCTATCTGCCTATAGTTTTCTGCTGCACGCCCACACCCCGGTGGTCAATCCCGAACAGTTGAAATCGACCTCTTCTTGAACTTTGGGATGGGAGTTTTCCCTTTGCCCTCTTGACTGGCACTCGCATCCATAACGATATCTAATCAACACACGATTAATACCGATCTCAAACGAATAAACCATAAACTATACATCCTCATCAAACGAATCGAGATCCCAAAGGCTTCTCTTTACTCTTGTCGATTTGGCCCTAAAAGATCATAGCCACCACTTGGTCAACACATAAACACATACAATGGCCTAAGGCCGATTACCAATGAATCACTTACCCCTTTTACTCGGATCCCGAAACACCACTGATCTTCCGAAGTTGCCAAAAATCCTCATTACGATATTAGAATCGGCAAATACCAAAACTAAGGCCAACCATTGGTTTTGGCCACTAAAAGAGAAAATCCAAATCGATTGCTTAAGACAGAACACTTACCTACTTTAACCGATTGAGAAATAGCCCAAAGAGATCAACACCAAATATTCGGCCAAGATGAAGACAAAAAGAAAAGGAAGATTTTGACAATAAAAGGGAGAGATTCGGCTTGCAAAGTGATGAAAGAAAGTAAAAGAAATGAGAGGGAGAATGTTCGTATTCGGTCACCAAATAAAATGTAGAACAACGTGAATAGGGGAATTTTTAGGAGAGCTCAAAAGAAATCGAAGTAGACAGAATGAGGCTAGCAAAATTTAGGAGACACAATTTACAACTTTTCGGCAAGAGACTAAAAGAATAATTCGGCATTCTAACCCCCTATTTATAGAATTCGGCACCCCCTCCCCTTGAAGACTCCAACATACGGCCATTTCCTAGAATCTCTCCTAGCCATTAATTCAAACACATTTGAATTAATCAAATCTTTTAACTTACTCCCAGCCAACCATTTAAAATCAATTCAAATAAAAAATAAAATAAATCCCACCTTTTATCCATTACCACCCCTCCAATTTAAAATACAAAATAAAAATAAACTAATATTAATCCATTATCCCACCGAATTCAAAAAAAATAAATACAAAACTCATCCTTATCTTCCAATGCCCATGTGCCGTCCACCTTCACGCCAATCAGCAGCAAAAAGAAGAAAACAACCCCACCTGCAGCCTCCAAGATTCGAACATAGGACCTGGGGGAAACCAGCAGCCAAGTAGCGCCCAGGCCATTCGCCAACCTGCCTTTCATGACAAAAAGCCCCAACATTTATTTTTAAATCCTTCCTACTTCAGCCCATCACCACATAACAAAATAAAAACGCCAAAAATGCCGCTCCAGCCCTCGAACCTGCGCCCTTTCTCTCCTCCAAGCGCCTAAGTGGCGCATGAGAGCCACTTTTCCAATCGGACTTTCATGTCCACCAACTCGCCATTAATTTTAAGGCCTACTTAGCCGATCCTTTGGTCGACTTAAAAATAAAACAAAATTGTTGCCTTTAGCATTTCGAACCCTGCTCCCTTAGGCGCCACCTTCCTGTGCTCCAGCAGGCGCCTCCATGCCACTCCACCCAACTGCTTTTTGTGTCCTAAATTCCACCAATTTATTTTAAGGCCTTCTTGCCCTATTTCCCCTTTTTACACTAAAAGTCTAAAATTTTCCAAAGCCTTCTCCTTTCATCCAAGCATTCTTAAATCCTCTAAACACATCCAAGCACACCCAAAAACCTTCCAACACCTAAATTATACTCAACTGCATAGCCCCTAAACCTTGGATGTTACAGAAACTAACCCGAGGGAGCAACTCCATGCCATCACTATGCATGACAAAGGAAGGGTTAGTAGAATCTAAATCGAATCGAGGCAAGAAATTTTGGTAAGTAAATGTAAGGTTAAGGTGAGCCTGTACATAGAAATCGGTAAGTAAAGAATATAAACCTCACGTGCTATACCCCAATGCGACGAAGAAAGACCATACCAATGAGCAATTTGGTAAATTTCTTAAACTCTTAAAAAAATTACATATTAACTTACCATTTATTGAAGCTCTTTCACAAAAGCCCAACTCAGTTAAATTTTTGAAGGAGATTTTGGCAAACAAACGAAAATTAGATGATACGTCACACGTGGAGCTAAATGCAGTCTGCTCAGCCATTTTACAAAATAAATTACCCAACAAATTAAAGGATCCAGGGAGTTTTACTATTCCTTATTTAATTGGTAGTTTAAATGCAAATAATGCTTTAGCTGATTTAGGGGCAAATATTAATGTCATGCCTTACAAAATGTTTAAACAGCTAGGTCTTGGGAAACCCAAACAAACTAGGATGAGCATTCAATTGGCAGATAAAACCACCAGATTTCCTAGGGGTATTGTTGAAGATGTACTCGTAAAAATTGATATATTCATACTCCCAGTTACTTTTTTATTTTAAACATGGATGAGGATAGTGATGTACCTTTAATTTTAGGATGACCCTTTTTAGCAACTGCTAGAACTATTATAGATGTTGGCATAGGTGAGTTGATACTTCGTGTAGGTGATGACACGATTAAACTCCAAAATCGTGATTTTGTTAGGATATCTAGTAATCGAGATGATATTGCAAGTTCTTTTGATGTGAGTAACCATGTGGCTCAACCTTCTTTGCAGGAAATTCCTCGAAAAAAGGTGATAGAGCCACAGTCTAGCTAAACTAACAAAAACAGAACAAATCATAAAGAACAAAGGCTTCAAATCGATGAACTAGACGAATGGTGGATGCATGTTAAGGATAAACCAAGGATACACGATGTAGAACTTAAACAACATCATAACGAGCTTCAAGATGCATGTTGAGGACAATGTATATCTTAAGTGTGGGGAGGTTATTTACATGATTATTAGAAAATCCTAAATTATATCTTTTTCTTAAGTAATTTTCTCATATTACTATTAGAAAGAATTTTTATTGATTTATGATTTTTATTGATATGTTTTAGATTAAATCACGGTAATTGTGCATTGATTGTTTAAAACTTTAAGACATTAGAGAATCAAGCATGATAATTCTATTTTCAGAATAAAAAAAATTGCTAGGTTGTTTCCCTAAATTTAAATATTACCTTGAAATTTGAAATTTACAAGATTGACATCAAAAACCGTAGTTTTTGTGAGATTTTGATCCTTTATGAGCATACACTTTTCTTTCTCACTTTATTATTGGTTATGAGTGTGTCAATTTGATTTGTTATTCTAGAACTTGCTTCGATTATGCATGTCGAGACCACACCTTTGATTTGATATACTGAGATGATAAAGGCACTTAGGTTTTAACCCACTTATTCTATTAAAAGCCTACCTTCATAATTAACCCTTAGTGAACCCTTTTGAACCTAGTAAACCGTTTCTTGATCCACCTTTAATATTAACCCAAAACTTATTCTTTTTGATTCATTGAGAATTTTTTCCCATCGTATTAACCCTCTTTTTGTCGAGATTTGATTTGGTCAGTTGCCTAACTATGCTCTTTATTTCAGTTGTTAAATTCTTTCTTATTATTGTAAAAGATAAAACAAAAGTGGAAATATATTTATACTAGTTCTATGTTATTTAAGCTTAAGCGATTAATTTCACATTTTGAGAATAAGCTCGTGCTATTTCAATTGATGTAATTATTTTGTATTAGTTTATTTTTCTAGTTAGGTAAATTGTCAATTCGATCTCGATTTTAACCTTCTTTTTCAGCCTTTATCCACACCTTTGACCCAAGCCCCATTACAACCCTTTAAAGACCTTTTGATTTGTGTATCATCTCATTTTATAGTGGTGGAGATTTGATTTTCATGCAAGCCTATGGTAATAACTTTTCATGTTTGACTTTTGAGTGCTTAATTTTTGAACATTAAACACTTTGAGTGATTTGAGTGAATCTTTAGTGAGGATGTCGAATCTTGTTGATTTTGAATTAAAGGTAATTATTTAGATAAGGGGAAATCCTATGTTTTCATGCTTTAAAAAAATATGTGACTTGGATTGTTTGAATCTTTAATGCTCTTTTAGTTAAATTATCAATGTGTGATTATTTATGAATTATAATAAAACATTATTGATGAGAATTATGACTTGAGAAAGCTTAATTTTAATTGTGAGTTGAGGATTTTGCTTGAGGACAAGCAAATGCTTAAGTGTGGGGATATTTGATAAACCATAAACGTAGCATATTTTAATTCCATACTTGGCATGTTTTTGGATGAATTATGGTGAGAATTAGTGAATTTGATGCTCCTAATCCCTTAAATTCATGTTTCTATACTTAGGAGAGCATTTGGGAGCAAAAGGAGCAAAAAAGGGGCCAAAACGGAGTTTTCAGGATCCACACGGGCTGGGCACACGCCCATGTGCCAATCCGTGTCGATTTTGCACCATGTTTCCCTGTTACATAGAAAAACCTAATTTTTAGGGTTTCTGAGCATTCTAAAGTCTATAAATACACACTAGAAGAGGACCTAAAGGGGACACGCAGAGTAGATCGTAGAAATTACTCGAAAGAAGTCATTAGAATCATCTCGAAAGCAGGATCTCATTCAAGATTGAAGATCTCCATCAAGTTCTTCAGAAGTTTTTGGGTTCTTTATGTCTTGTTGTTTTCTTAATTCTAAGATGTTTTCCTCATACGTTATGAACTAAACTCCCTAAATACCTAGGGAGGATGAAACTTAGATGAATCTTGTTAATTAATAAATCTGAATTACATGATAAGTACTTATTCTTGTTCTTAATTATGTGTTTTTAACCATTGCTTTAATATTTTCAGGACATTAATTCAAGTCTAATGTACTTATTCAATGGAGCAAAAGTCCCTGTTTAAGAGAAGATACCGCATAATTAAGTTGAGTTTATTGCAACTCTAGAAATAGGATGACATAAATCTACTAGATTAGAGTCAAATCATAATAAGGGAATCCATAGATCAAGTTAATGCGACGATAGGGGTTTTAATTAGAAAGAAATTTTAATTAATCAACCTAGAGTTAGTTGTTCTTAGACTCGAAAGAGATATTAACATAATTTAGGGATTTCTATGGATCAAGGCAAGTGAATAAATCGTTTAATTCAGAGTCAGAGTAATAAGTGAAGTCTAGGTGGATTCTTCCTTGGGTGTTATCTTTATCATTGGTTTACTTGATTATTTCCTTCACTCTCTATCGCGTTCATTGTAACACCCCAAACCCGGCCCATGCGTTAAGGCTAGATCTGACATGTCACATGAGAAAATACTACTAAGTCCTTTTTCATAAATAGATCAATTAAAAGTACTCCCATTTGAAAAATTTTGATAAAGTATTATTGAATAAAATATTGATTGATAATTCGATAAATTTGAGATATGAAAATCTTATAAATCGTGACTTTGAAAATATCGCTAATGGTTTGAGAAGAATTTTAAAATAATTTTGAAAAGTGTTGATGAAAATTTTAAGAGAAATTTTCGAGTTAAAAATATGTTTATAAAAGTTTATTATGAAACCCTTTTTGTTTATTCATTTTAATAAAACAATCATTTTAGTTTTAGAAAATTTTCAATTTGAAATACTTAGAGCAATTTATAAATTAAGTCAAACATAAAACAAAACAAAAAAATTAATCCAGAGGCCTTATTACAACCTTAACTCAAAATAGCAAAGTAATTAGAAGTATTGAAAGAAATCCAAACTCCAATTTAAACCGTTTTTGTAGTATAGCCTCCTCCGAGTCATCCATGGCCCAAGTTTCCATCACTGATCATTACCTGAAAAGGGTAAGGAAAAATGGGGTGAGTTACTAGAACTCAGTGTATAACCCCCTTACCGTTGTCCACTGGGCCAAAATCCCATTAAGCAATAATTTGGGCCTAAGCCCATTTACAAAAATAATAATGTATCAATTATAACATATGTATGAAATGCAATTCCCAAGCCAAACCTAGTAATCCATCAGCTACACACCACCCGTACCAACCAACACACCTGTGGGGATCAAGTCAACCCACCCCACCAACACGCCAATCGTAGGCATTAAGCCATTTATAACAAATTTAATTGTGGAAAAACCACCAGAATAATAGAATTTACATGGCATTGCCACTATACAGATTTGTGGCAGAGCCACCAAAATTATGTGGCAGAGCCACCAGAACTTCTCTTCAAGAGTATCCCATCCCATTCAAAATCATGTATATAATGCATAACAAATCACAATATAACAACAGTAATTTATTCGGATATTTATTACAAAATTATGGCCCATTATAACAATTTGTCTAATATGCCCATTAAGCAAAATATCAGATTGGCCCATATAGCAAAATATCAGATTGGCCCATATAGCAAATTATCAGATTGGCCCATATAGCAAATTATCAAATCGGCCCATATTACAAATTATTAGATCGGCCCATATAACAAATTATTAGATCGGCCCTTATAGCAAATTATTTCGATTTGGCCCATTAGGGGCATTTTCGTAATCTTCAAAGTGTTAATACCAATTTTGTCAATTTTATCAAAATAGTGAGATCTAAGCCAATTTTCCCGGTTCCATCATAACATCATTTTAATCAAGCGATTTACTACCAATATGATATAAATCTTTAACCCACGGAAAACGGTGTGAGATTACACACCTGATTATGGTAAGAACTAAACTTTCTTTATCGTCGACACCTAAAATATTATAACGCTCAATTAGTCAACGTACGTAATTTAATAAATCTACTTTAAAACAAACGATCTAAAATTTTACCCTCGAGATCGTGAACGACTATGATTTGTCAATTTTCTCGGGTTGACGGTCCACAACCCGGTGGAAAATCTCGAATCGCTGATGCCTTAAAATTGTGAATGACCTCGAATAGTCGATTCTCACCGGATGAGGGTCCACAACCCGGTGGAAAGTCCCGAATCGTCGGAACCGCCCTTCGCTTGAATTTAGGAGTAGGGATCGCTAATCCGCTCTTTTTGAGATCCCCACTCGACTTTCCATTCGAATCGGCACCACAAGCCTCCATTCGGTTAGATCTTATATAGATCGATATTATGATAAAATATGGATCATCAAAAGGGTAAAGATCAGCTTACCACTAATTTCGAGTGATCAACGGTTGGATAGATCAAGCGATTTAATCCCTATAATTATAATTGGTTAATCATCACCATTCCAATAACATCTTAACGAATAAATAATGATTTATAGATTCCTTTAATAACTCCTTACCTTGAATATTTTTAGGACCAATTCTCAACGATTATACGATAACTTCAGAAGAATCAAGGTTTCGGCCTTCCACTATATCACTACGGAGAAGAAAAAGATCTTGTTTGAGAGAGAATAAGGAGTTGGTCTCGGCCAAAATGAGCATCCCAAACCAAAACATAGATTCGGCAATAAGAGAAAGAAAATAAAAAGTTGAAATAACAGTTACCGATTGATCAAGGGGTGGGTGACAACTCGAATGAAAAAGAAAGATTAATGAAGAGATGAAAGGTTTCGGCTATGGAGGAATAATGGGAAAAATATTCGACTATGGTGAAAAGGATTAGAAAAGAAGAGATGCTTGAAGGATTTTGTGAAAAAGAAAAGAAAGAAGAAGAAGAATGTTTGACTAGCTTCGATTTTCAAGAAAGATGAGTGAACAAATTTTTGGTCTCAATGTTTGTGTACATTCGGCAAGAAGAAAGAAAGGAAGAGAATATGCACCCTCAAAGTTTGTAATTTAAGCAAGGAGGAGAAGGAAAATTTGGAGAGAAAAGAAAAATGACACCAAAGTTGCAAATAGGAATTTGGCCAAAACAACACCAAAACTTTTACCAATTGCCAAAGACAAAATTCGACTAAGAGAATAGTATTTTGGAGAAAAAATGGCACACTTGATGCTAAAGGAATTTGACCAACCAAGCACTAAATCTTTACCAAAACTCCAACAAAATTTCGGCTACCTCTCTTACCCATAAAACCATCCACATACATGGCCATAATGGTCAAAATTGGCCAACCACACTTTCCATAACACTTCCCTTGAAAAAAGCCATTTGTTCCCCTTACTTTTCCCTTTCTCTTGATTTCTTTCCTCACCTTCATTCTTTCCTATTCTCCTTATCCATCTTGCCAAAAATAAAAAGTCCACCTTACCTTATTTACATGCTTGGCTGAAACTTAAGGAAAGAATACAAAAATAAAAGTCAAAAATTGCACACAATGGGATTCGAACCTCTTCCCTCAAGGTACTTCACTTGATGCCATAACCTCTTTTCTAATTGCTCATTTATGCTAGCAATTTACTCATTTATTTCCATAAGCTTTAAGGTCACTTACTCAATCTCCTTAAAGTGCTAAATGCCAAAATTTTTACTAGGTCCAAATAGACCCCGAGCCTTCTCAAGACCTCCCTTAGACATACAAAATTAATAATTTAACTAGCTTAGCACCAAAAATAATGCAACACATAGATTTCCAAATTTTAGGACGTTACATTCATAGTTAATTAGTCAGTTAAATTTTAGATTAAAATAAATCCCCTTAATTATTAGGCTAAATAATAAAAAGACAGTTAGTACTAGTAATTTTAGTCCTTGTGGATACGATATTATGGACTCATCAAGGCTATACTACTGTTCGATAGGTGTGCTTGCCTTTGTCAAAATAATAGTTAGTTTCGAGTCTATCACGACCATATGGTGGCTCGAGTGTGGCCGTATGGGCAACATGGGCCAAGCTAAGTTGGACGTGTGGGGCACACAGGTGTGTGGACAAACACGATCACCTCACACGAGCGTGTGTATTTTGGGCCAGGCCATATGGGCTACACAGGCATGTGGGCCAGACGGGTATGTAGGCCCGTTATTTTGAAATTTTCCCTAAGGTCGCATGGGTTATTCCGTTTGACTGTGGGCATACCGTAGGGTCGATAAGGGTTAACTAAATCCTAAAACTATGTGATCTATTAGACTGAAACACTGTTTTGAGTATGATTCTGTTTTGCATGCCTAATCATTAGGCTAGATGCATATCTGATAACTAAAAATATAAGCATGTTAAGCATGTTAACTCTGTTAATTCTATATACGTTCTCTGTATCAATTTTGGGGTGGGATATGTATATGAGAAAAAAGTATTCTGTTCAGCGTTGATCGCCTTTATTATGGCAGTTTGGCTGCATACGATCTGATATGTGCCTTAATGGCACAAAGTGGTGTGTAGGGATGGGTGGGTGTTCTTAACTCGACATGATGTGATGGGATGGTTGGAGTTGGTGTACAGAGGATGGGGGTAGGAGTTTTGCATATCTATTTCTGAATCTGTTATCTGAATCTGCATCTGTTTCTGACGGAGTATATGTTCCTGTATGATTACATGCTTAATTCTGTTGGGATACACACTAAGTTTACATAAAATCACATCCGTTTGTCTATTCTATCAGGTAATCCACAATCTTAGGCCGATCGGCGTAGCAGAGACTCAGCAGTGACCACTCAACCATATAACTATTAAACTTAGCATTTATGGTTTATTTTAATTTTTGGAGATTTATTTGAGAGTTTTTATTTTTTGGGGACTTTCTGGACTGTTTGGTTTTTTTTTTTAACTTTTAATTTTTGGATTGTTCGTCAACTTGATTGCTTTGATAAAATTGTTTTATTAAAATGACAATTTTTATGCAAACAAAGGTTTTCCTAAAAACACGATTGAGTTTTCAAACAATAAACGATTAAAACTTCCGCTACAATAAGTTTCAGTAAAGAAACTGACTAAGTTGTGGTTTTAGTAAATTTTAAAGATTGATGGTCTACCATGTCAACACGATTTTCAAAACCCATTCCTTATGACATCACTAGATTCGCCCATAACGTCTAGACTGGGTTTGGGGTGTTACATTTAGTAGTATCAAAGCCAGGTTGCAACACTCTGCTGTGAATTTTGGGTTCCAAAATTTTGTTTTAGGAAGAAGTGGTGTACAAATATATTTGATAAATTAGGAAGTATGTGGTACACAGAGTCTCCGGCGCTGATCCTATAACTATTTTTAAAATTTTGATAGAAAGCTCTAAAAATACTGTAGTTAGTACTCTCTGAAACTGAACTGAATAGTTAGAGACTACAACTTCTAAAAACAAAACTAGACTTCTGATAATTTATGCATAAAACATTTGCTAATAAATACTGAAACTGATGTATACAACTTTTAATGTAGATTAAAACTCGAATTTACGATGAGCGCTTGTGGAACTCGTAGAGTGGTATTAGAGACCGTAGGGGGTTCAAGCTGAGTCTTCCTCTCTAGGCATGTAACATCCTGATAATTAGGGGTTATGCATTTTCTACTTAATTGAATGATGTTGCATGCTTAATTATTATTGAGTGTATTTTGGAAGTTATTTGAGCTTCATTAATTAAGTGAATGCTTAGTGAAACTTTTAATTTCTAATAATTAAGAGGGAGCTAAACAAGTTAGGCCTTAAGAAATAATGACAAGGAGTTTTAAGCATAAAATGAGTAATTGACAAGGTGGTTAGGATGCATGGATTAGTGCTTGAGGGGAGAAGTTCGAATCCCCTAGCTAGCAAATGGGAAAAATTTTAGTTTTTATGTTTCCTTCCCTATAGTGTCGGCCAAGAATGTTCTAGAGTGGATGAGTATTCTTTTATTTTTGGCCATTTGACCATATGAAAAAGGCAAGCTAGGAACTTATGGTATGGAATCATAAGAAGATGGTAAGAAAGGGGGGACAAAAGGCATGATATGTGGGCAATGTTTTGGAAGTGTGTTCATGGTCATTTGACCATGAACCTAGACGGCATAAGGGGCTAAGGGAGTGATTAATTGTGTTGGAAATTATGGAGTTGATAGGGAAGAATCAAGGAGGAAAGAAGGGGATTGTGTAGGCTATTATGTTGGCTGAATTTTGGTATGGGATTAGGGAGGTTTTAGTTGACCAAAAGGTTGTCAATTATGCATTTTTCCTTTGTCCAATATTTTTCTTCTCTTAGTTTAAATTGTCTATTGACATTTGGTACAAAGTTTGCTTTGTTTTGGCCTTTGCATTTTGACCAAATATGTACCTTTATTTCTTCGTTTCCTCTCAAAATTTTATCTCCTTTTGATACCAAATTATTGTCACTTTTGAAGACACTTTCTTTTCTTCCTCTCTAGTACCAATTCAACTTTCACCAAAAGCTTTCTCTCATTTTCTTTTCTTTCTTTTCATTCTATTTCTCTCTTCTCTTTCCTCTCATAGTCGAAACCACAAAAGATCATGAACCTTTTCTTCATTTCTTCCCTTGGCGAATGAGCATAGGTTCCAAAACCAATCTCTTTTCTTTTGAAAACAACATCACCATCATCATCTTATTCCTTTAATCTCTCTCTTTCTCTTTCTCTTTCTTCCTTCTCTCTTTCCTTCTCTTTTCATACTTCTTTCTTCTTCATTCTCAACCAAACCACCATAGCCAAAGCACAATATTTCTCTCTTTTGTTAAAGCCGAATCATCAATTCCTTTCTTCTTTTGTTCAAGGTCGAACCTTCAAGTGAATCAAGTAAGGATTTTGTCAATCGTTTTCATGATCTTCTTCTTATTTTAGTCTCATAATCCTTTTATTTTTTACGTTCTAGGCGAATCCTTGGAAAGGATTTTAAAGATCTTTGTTGAAGCCAACTTTTAAGAAGTGATCTTTCGAGATCATCAAGGTAAGGATTTAGATCCATCATCAATAAGTGTAGTTTTGTTAGTAATGGTGTATACTAACCAAGTGTGCTAATTAACTAGGTGTTGACGAGCAAGAGGGTATCGTTCTCACTGTCATAAGGTGTGTAACCTTACATTAAAATCTCATAGATTTACATATATTTAAATGTGATTATACGACCATGTGTATGATTGTGATTTTGAATACCATTCAGTGGTATACGATATTCAAGAATGTTTACCCCAATATTTTGTTCATTTTGCTATATGCATAAATGTGAAGATAAGTATGACTATATTATGATCTGTGGGGTAAATAGCATGAAAATTTATCGATATGTATGTGCATGGGCATATGGGTATTATTGATGAAGGGAAGTATTCGGTGGTTTTACCACATTTCGGTGACTTCGGTCACATATTTGAAATCCGGTGACTTGGTCACATATGTGAATTTGGTGACTTGGTCACATATGTGAATCTGGTGACTTTGGTCACATATTTGAAATCCGGTGACTTGGTCACATATGTGAATTTGGTGACTTGGTCACATATTTGAAATCTGGTGACTTGGTCACATTTGTCCAGTGGCTTTGCCACAATATTATAAGGGTGATGTGCATGTTGACCGCAAAGAATCGCCTTCGATAGTGTGTAGCGGATGGAGAGTCGATTTAGTAATCCCCACGGTGTGTTGGTTGGTACGGGTGGTGTGTAGCGGATGGATATTTAGGTGGGCCGGGTTTGCATTTCATTATTTGTATCTAATCATGTGATCATAAATGATTATTATTTGATCTGTTATGAAAATGGGCTTTTGGCCAAATATGACTTAAATGGGCCTATGGCCATATGTGTAATTAATGGGCTTAAAGGCTTAATCAAATGGGTTTTTTTAATGTATGTGTTATACATTGAGTTTATGACTCACCCCTTTTGTGGGAAAACTTTTCAGATGATTAAGTAGTGTGATGGATTAGGCAAAGAAGGATTTGGGGTGGCCAATGCTCAAACAATGAAGTTTGGAAATTTTCCTACTTAAACTTATTAAGTTAATTTTATTATTTAGACTTTATTATGGGTTTGCCAATTTTATGTAATAAGGCCACTATAAACTATCTTTAATTATGTGTTTGGAATTATTTTATTTTGCCATGAACAATAACTATTAAATAATTAAATAGTTTTCGATAAATAATAATTTAAAAATGTTTTTGTCACTAACATATATATATATATATATATGTGTGTGTGTGTGTTTTAAAGTAATTTCCTTAAATGTGGTTTTCTTTTGATTTATCAATTCCTCCTACAAGTAATGTTTTTTAAAGATATAAATTTTACTTTACAAATTTATTTTTAACCTAAAATGTTAAGTTAATCTGTTTTCTACAAAATCATCAAGTTTTTCTTAAACAAAAATGAGAATTCGCTATAGATTTACTCGAGGAACATACCAAATCCGGTTAGGCTTTTTGGGCTGGGTTTGGGGTGTTTCAGCTTGGTATCAGAGCCCAATTTTAAACTCTCGGCCTTGGGTTTTGAAGCCCACAATGTTTTCAAAATATGGCCCAAATGACTTTCTGAAAGTTTTCTTAAGTTAAAATGGTTTTATAAGAGCATGGCACTCGGAGTTCTTACCCGATCCATCGTAAGTACTTTGATAAAGTGATATGAATGTTTGATAAGCCTAAGGAAACTATACTTTAGAGACATGGACCCTAGGTGTTTGTGTGCTACTACGGAAAAACTACTAAATATCTATTTCATAAAACTTTCCTTTAATAAGAAGTGAAAAGACTCTAATACATAAGACTTTTTCGTAAAAATAGATAAGACACGTAGTAGACATGAGTTCTAGGGGACGTGGACGTCGTGGACGTGGACGAGGAAGAATGGCTGTGTCGGAACCAGTTAGATCTGGTCAAGGTTCCGAAAATGATGCTCCACCACCAGCTGTTGGGGTGGAATTTCAAGAACAAAATGAAGGAGGTGACGCAGTATCACAAGCTGTGCTGCGAGTTTTGGAACGTGTAGCAGAAGCTAGTTCTGGAAATGGGTCTCGAAAGTCAGTAGCTGAGAGACTTAGATCAAATGGAGCTGAGGTTTTCAGGGGAGTATCTGGAGTAGCTCCAAATGTAGCTGAATACTGGTTGGAGGCAGTCGAGAGGATCATGGACGATTTAGATCTGACCGATGAAGAAAAGTCGAAGGTGCTATTTCACTACTCATGATGAAGCCTACCAGTGGTGGCTCACTATCAAAGAGAGTACCCCTGTGGATCGACTGGATTGGGGGTATTTTAAGATTAAATTCGAAGGAAAATATGTTGGAGCTAGCTACATCGACTCCCAGAGGAAGACATTTCTAAATTTGGTCCAAGGAAACAAGTCGATATCTGAATATGAAGCAGAATTTTTGCGACTTAACCGATATGCTAGAGGATAGTAGCTACGAGAATATGAACGGTGCATCGATTTGAAGATGGACTTAGAGATGAGCCACGAGTGATGATTGCTCAAGACCGTGAAAGAGATTTTGCAATCTTAGTGGAAAGGGCAAGAATTGCCAAGAGGCTAAACTGACCGAGAGATGTAACCGGACAGAGGCCCGAGCAAGAATAAGAGAAGCTTTGGGTCTTGTGGTCGTCCAAAATTTTAGAAGAAATCAAGAAATGATGGACCGCGAGGTCAACAGACTACTACGGTGGACAAAATCGTACTTGTACTCAATGTGGGAAAATGCACTCGGGAGAATGTTGGAAAAGACCGTGGATGTTTCAAGTGCGGTTTGAAGGATCATATGATCAAGGATTGCCCGATGAACTCAGAGAAGAACCGCCTTGACAAGTCGTGGTGCTAATCAGTCGGCCGAGGTGGACAACGACCAATAAGGGGTCGTGGTCCAAATGGAAGGGTAATGGTTCCAGAGAGGTCGCAGAACTTGTGCAGAGGCGATGGTAGCTCGAGGCGAGACGGCCCAGTCTGGTGTATGCGATTCGTCAGAGAGAGACGATGGACTTTTGATGTTATCACGGTATGCGTTTCGATTTTGGGTTGCCCTTTATTACTTTGATAGATATAGGGTCAACTCATTCCTATATTGCTAGTGAAGTATCGGGACTTTGCATGTGACTTCAAATCGTACCTAGGAAGATGACTATACTTAGTCCTTTAGAGATGATGATGAGTTGTAGACAAACTTTTTAAGGAAGTGCCTTTAGAAGTTCAAGGGATACAGTTTCCGGCTGATTTAATGGAGTTGCCAATCGGAGAATTCGACTTAATCTTAGGCATGGACTGGCTTGTGAAGTATCGTACAAATGTAGATTGTGCTGCTAAGCGGATGTCCTTAAGAACTATTGATGACAAGGAAGTTGTAGTGATGGGCGAGAGACAGAACTACTTATCTAATGTAGTAACCGCTCTTAAGGCAGAAAAGATGGTTAGAAAGGGATGTATAGCCTTTCTGATGTTGGTGAGTACCTTGGAGGCTAAGGAAGCAACTGTTGAGGGAGTTAGGACTGTGAAAGAATTTGTAGATGTTTTTCAGGAAGAACTTTCGGGTTTGCCTCGGATCGTGAAGTAGAATTGAGATTGATTTATTGTTCGAACGGTGCCGTTTCTATTGCTCCATATAGAATGGCACCGAAGGAATTAGTTGAGCTTAAGGCTCAGATTTAGGAGTTGCTTGATCGTGGATTTATCCGACCTAGTGTGTCTCCATGGGGAGCACCGGTCTTATTTGTGAAGAAGAAAGACGGATCGATGAGGATGTGTATAGATTATCGGCAGTTGAATAAACTGACCATCAAGAACAAGTATCCTTTGCCAAGGATCGACGACTTGTTCGATCAGCTCAAAGGAGCTGCGGTATTCTCAAAGATTGATCTAAGGTCGGGGTATCATCAGCTTAAAGTGAAGGAAGTGGATATCCATAAGACGGCTTTCCGAACTAGATATGGGCATTATGAATTTTTGGTAATGCCATTCGGATTGACGAATGCCCCAGCTGCGTTCATGGATATGATGAATCGAATTTTCCCACCCTACTTGGATCAATTCGTCATGGTATTCATAGGCGACATCTGGTGTATTCTAAGTCCGAAATGGAACATGATAAGCATCTCCGGATTGTGTTGCAAGTTTTAAGGAGAAGAAACTTTATGCCAAATTCAAAGAAGTGTGAATTTTGGTGAAAAAAGTTGCATTTTAGGCCATGTGGTATCTGCGGAAGGGATAAGGGTGGATCCTCAGAAGATTGAGGCTGTGCTAGATTGGAAACCACCTAAGTCCGTAACTGAGGTTCGCAATTTCTTGGGATTAGCAGGCTATTACCGAAGATTCATCGAAGGATTCTCATCGATAGCTGCACCTTTAACGAAATTACTGAGAAAGGAAGTACCTTTCGTGTGGGCTGATAAGCAGCAAGAGAGTTTTGAGAAGCTCAAGAAAGTTTTGACTGAAGCTCCGATTTTGATTCAACCTGAGGCAGGAAAGGATTTCGTCGTGTATTGTGATGCTTCTCACACAGGATTAGGATGTGTTCTGATGCAAGGCGGAAAAGTAGTTGCGTGTCGTCTCGACGATTGAGACCACACGAGGTTAATTACCCGACGATGATTTGGAGTTGGCATTTGTAGTCTTTACTCTTAAAGTTTGGAGACATTATTTATACGGGAAAAGTCGGTGATATACACGGACCACAAAAGTCTGAAATATCTCTTGACTCGTAAAGAACTGAATTTAAGGCAACGAAGGTGGATAGAGTTGTTGAAAGACTACGATCGTTTCTATTGAGTACCACCCGCAAGGCGAATGTGATGGCGTACGCCTAAGTCAAAAAGTGGTGTCGATTTAAGGCGATGTTTGCACATCTCGTCTTTACGATGACGGAAGCTTGTTGGCAGAACTTCAAGTTAAACCGACATGGTTGAGTCAAGTGAAAGAGAGGCAGTTGGTAGACGAAGATTTAAGTGTAAAGCTTCGACAGGTGCAAAGTGGAGAATTGAAAGATTATGGTATTAACAGTGATAGGGTATTGTGTTTTAAAGGTAAAGTTTGTATGCCGAGGGATCGGGAGTTGAGGCAAAAGATTCTTCAGGAGTCGCATGGTAGTCCCTATGCTATGCATCCTGGAGGAAGTAAGTTATACCGAGATTTGCGAGATCAATTTTGGTGGCCTGGACTTAAGCGAGAAGTTACGAAGTTTGTAAGAAAGTGCTTAACGTGTCAACAAGTCAAATTTGAACATCAAGTACCTTCTGGATTGCTTCACCGATAAAGATTCCGTAGAGGAAGTGGAGAGAATCACCATGGACTTTGTTAGTGGGCTTCCTCTTACGCCTACTAAGAAAGACTCAGTATGGGTGATAGTGGACCGATTGACAAAATCGCACATTTTATCGATTCGGGTTGATTACTCTTTTCGTAAATTGCGCGGTTATATGTGGTGAGATTGTGAGATTACATGGAGTGTCGTTGTTGATTATTTCGGACAGAGATCCGAGGTTTACGTCGCGATTTTATAAAGCATTGCATCAAGCTTTAGGCACCAGATTGGACTTCAGTACGGCATTTCATCCTCAGCCTGACGGCCAATCTGAAAGAGTAATCCAAATCTTAGAAGATATGTTGAGAGGATGTGTAATGGATTTCAAGGGAAGTTGGGAGGAATTCATACCCTTGGCAAAATTTATGTACAACAACAGTTTCAATCCAAGATTCGGATGGCACCATATGAAGCACTATATGGTGAATCACGTGTTGGATGAAGAAAAGGTTAAGGTAATCAAGAAAAGGCTCGGTTAAAGGAAGCATCGATAGACAAAAATCGTCACGCAGATCTAAAGCGGAAAGAAATAGAGTTTCTTTGTGGGGACCAAGTTTTCCTAAAGGTTTCACCTTGAAAAAGGTGATGAGATTTGGTCGCAAAGGAAAGTTAAGTCCTGTGTTCATAGGACCTTATCGGGTTTTGAAGCGAGTCGGACCTGTGGCATATCAATTAGAATTGCCTTCGGAGTTGAAACAATTGCATGATGTGTTCCATGTTTCAATGTTACGCCGTTACCGGTCGGATCCATATCATGTAGTGCCAGTCGAGGAGGTGGAATTAAGACCAGATTTGTCCTATGAAGAGGAGCCAATTCAAATTCTGGAGCGAAATGTAAAGGTTTTACGGAGAAAGTCAGTTCCTCTCGTCAAAGTATTATGGCGTAATCATGGATCAGAAGAAGCTTCGTGGGAACCGGAGGAAGCGATGCTACAGTAATACCCTCACTTATTCCAGCCAGGTAATTTCAAGGACGAAATTATTTTAAGGGGGGTAAAACGTAACATCCTGATAATTAGGGGTTATGCATTTTCTACTTTATTGAATGATATTGCATGCTTAATTATTATTGAGTGTATTTTGGAAGTTATTTGAGCTTCATTAATTAAGTGAATGCTTAGTGAAACTTTTAATTTCTAATAATTAAGAGGGAGCTAAACAAGTTAGGCCTTAAGAAATAATGACAAGGAGTTTTAAGCATAAAATGAGTAATTGACAAGGTGGTTAGGATGCATGGATTAGTGCTTGAGGGAGAAGTTCGAATCCCTAGCTAGCAAATGGGAAAATTTTAGTTTTATGTTTCCTTCCTATAGTGTCGGCCAAGAATGTTCTAGAGTGGATGAGTATTCTTTATTTTTGGCCATTTGACCATATGAAAAAGGCAAGCTAGGAACTTATGGTATGGAATCATAAGAAGATGGTAAGAAAGGGGGACAAAAGGCATGATATGTGGGCAATGTTTTTGAAGTTTGTTCATGGTCATTTGACCATGAACCTAGACAACATAAGGGCTAAGGGAGTGATTAATTGTGTTGGAAATTATGGAGTTGATAGGGAAGAATCAAGGAGGAAAGAAGGGATTGTGTAGGCTATTGTGTTGGCTGAATTTTGGTATGGGATTAGGGAGGTTTTAGTTGACCAAAAGGTTGTCAATTATGCATTTTTCCTTTGTCCAATATTTTTCTTCTCTTAGCCGAAATTGTCTATTGACATTTGGTACAAAGTTTGCTTTGTTTTGGCCTTTGCATTTTGACCAAATAGGTACCTTTATTTCTTCGTTTCCTCTCAAAATTTTATCTCCTTTTGATACCAAATTATTGTCACTTTTGAAGACACTTTCTTTTCTTCCTCTCTAGTGCCGAATTCAACTTTCACCAAAAGCTTTCTCTCTCATTTTCTTTTTCTTTCTTTTTCATTCTATTTCTCTCTTCTCTTTCCCTCTCATAGCCGAAACCACAAAAGATCAAGAACCTTTTTCTTCATTTCTTCCCCTTGGCCGAATGAGCATAGGTTCCAAAACCAATCTCTTTTCTTTTTGAAAAACAACATCACCATCATCATCTTCTTCCTTTAATCTCTCTCTTTCTCTTTCTCTTTTCTTCCTTCTCTCTTTCCTTCTCTTTTCATACTTCTTTCTTCTTCATTCTCAACCGAAACCACCATAGCCAAAGCACAATATTTCTCTCTTTTGTTAAAGTCGAATCATCAATTCCTTTCTTCTTTTTGTTCAAGGTCAACCTTCAAGTGAATCAAGTAAGGATTTTGTCAATCGTTTTCATGATCTTCTTCTTATTTTAGTCTCATAATCCTTTTATTTTTCTGTCCTAGGCCGAATCCTTGGAAAGGATTTTTAAAGATCTTTGTTGAAGCCAACTTTTAAGAAGTGATCTTTCGAGATCATCAAGGTAAGGATTTAGATCCATCATCAATAAGTGTAGTTTTGTTAGTAATAGCGTATACTAACCAAGTGTGCTAATTAACTAGGTGTTGACGAGCGAGAGGGTATCGTTCTCACTGTCATAAGGTGTGTAACCTTACATTAAAAATCTCATAGATTTACATATATTTAAATGTGATTATACGACCATGTGTATGATTGTGATTTTGAATACCATTCAGTGGTATACGATATTCAAGAATGTTTACCCTAATATTTTGTTCATTTTGCTATATGCATAAATGTGAAGATAAGTATGACTATATTATGATCTGTGGGGTAAATAGCATGAAAATTTATCGATATGTATGTGCATGGGCATATGGGTATTATTGATGAAGGGGAAGTATTCTGGTGGTTTTACCACATTTTCGGTGACTTCGGTCACATATTTGAAATCCGGTGAGTTCGGTCACATATGTGAATTTGGTGACTTCGGTCACATATGTGAATCTGGTGACTTCGGTCACATATTTGAAATCCGGTGACTTTGGTCACATATGTGAATTTGGTGACTTCGGTCACATATTTGAAATCTGGTGACTTCGGTCACATTTGTCTGGTAGCTTTGCCACAATATTATAAGGGCGATGTGCATGTTGATCGCAAAGAATCGCCTTTGATAGTGTGTAGCAGATGGAGGGTCGATTTAGTAATCCCCACGATGTGTTGGTTGGTAAGGGTGGTGTGTAGCGGATGGATATTTAGGTGGGATGGGTTGCATTTCATTATTTGTATCTAATCATGTGATCATAAATGATTATTATTTGATCTGTTATGAAAATGGGCTTTTGGCCAAATATGACTTAAATGGGCCTATGGCCATATGTGTAATTAATGGGCTTAAAGGCTTAATCAAATGGGTTTTTTTTTAATGTATGTGTTATACATTGAGTTTATGACTCACCCCTTTTGTGGGAAAACTTTTCGGATGATTTATAGTGCGATGGATCAAGTGACAAGGATTTCGAGGTGGCCAATGCTCAAACAATGAAGTTTGGAAATTTTCCTACTTAAACTTATTAAGTTAATTTTTATTATTTAGACTTTATTATGGGTTTGCCAATTTTATGTAATAAGGCCACTATAAACTATCTTTAATTTTGTGTTTGGAATTATTTTTATTTTGCCATGAACAATAACTATTAAATAACTAAATAGTTTTCGATAAATAATAATTTAAAATGTTTTTGTCACTAACATATATATATATATATATGTGTGTGTGTTTTAAAGTAATTTCCTTAAATGTGGTTTTCTTTTGATTTATCAATTCCTCCTACAAGTAATATTTTTAAAGATATAAATTTTACTTTACAAATTTATTTTTAACCTAAAATGTTAAGTTAACTGCTTTTCTACAAAATCATCAAGTTTTTCTTAAACAAAATGAGAATTCGCTATAGATTTACTCGAGGAACATACCAAATCCGGTTAGGCTTTTTGGTGGGTTTGGGTGTTTCATTGGTATCGAGCCCGATTTTAAACTCTCGGCCTTGGGTTTTGAAGCCCACAACATTTTCAAAATATGGCCCAAATGACTTTCTAAAAGTTTTCTTAAGTTAAAATGGTTTTATAAGAGCATGGCACTCTGAGTTCTTACCGAGATCCATCGTAAGTACTTTGATAAAGTGATATGAATGTTTGATAAGCCTAAGGAAACTATACTTTAGAGACATGGACCCTAGGTGTTTGTGTGCTACTATGGAAAAACTACTAAATATCTATTTCATAAAACTTTCCTTTAATAAGAAGTGAAAAGACTCTAATACATAAGACTTTTTCGTAAAAAATAGATAAGACACGTAGTAGACATGAGTTCTAGGGGACGTGGACGTCGTGGACGTGGACGTGGATGAGGAAGAATGGTTGTGTCGGAACTAGTTAGATCTGGTCAAGGTTCCGAAAATGATGCTCCACCACCAGCTGCTGGGGTGGAATTTCAAGAACAAAATGAAGGAGGTGACGCAGTGTAACACCCCAAACCCGGTCAACACACCACGACCGAATCTGGTATGTTACAGGGAAAAAGGATTGTGAGAGGTTTAGGTTTAAGTTTAAAAGTTTGAGGAAAACACTTCGCTAGGTTGTGTATTTGAAGAAAAACTTGAGTAGGTTTGATTGAAATCTGATGATGTATTTGAAAACCCGAAAATTTTGAAAACTTACTCCGACGGGTAGATAAAACAGGTTTATCTCTTTTAGAAGTTTAAGTTGTTTCTTATTATTGCTAAAACATTTTGAGTTAGTGGAAAATCGTGTTTAAGTTAGAAAAACATTTGAGTTCACTTTATCCCAAATCATAGTGTGATACCCGATGGTATAGTTTAAAATGTCGCTTTTGCAGTTTTGAAATCGTTGTCTTTCCAAGTTTTAGCACATTTTAACCCAATTAATTTGTTAAGGCATATTAAACATCTACTTTAAGCATAAACATAGCAAAACATAATTTTAAAAGGCCATTTACAACCCAAATAAAACCAAATAGTAATAAATGAGCTAATGTACCAAATTTTATAAAGCCTGAGCAAATCCTTATTTAAGCATGGCATGAGCACCTCGAGTCCATCTCGGCTCCATGTCCGCGTCTAAGTGTCACCTGAAATGTCAAAGGAGAGAGTGAGTCGCAAGACTCAGTGTATAAATCCCTCTCCCGGTATAACATGCCAACACATATCATAGCAAAGTAATGCAAGTAATGCACCGATCCTAACCACCATATCACCTTTTCTACCCAGTGTGGTACCAAACCACTAGTGGTGCTAAACCACCGGTGACCCAAAGTCACGATATCCATAATGTGGTGCCAAACCACTAGTGACCAAGTCACAAATAATCCAATGATGGGGCCAACCCATCGTGTGATACCAAATCACTAGCGACAATCCCGTATCTCATAAGTGGGGCCAACCCACGGTGGTGTCAAACCACGTGGACGAGTCGCAATGAGGTACTAAACCTCCGTGTCCCAAAGACACGGTGTGATACCAAATCACCGGTGACCGCAATACAAACCGATGATGGGGCCAACCCATCGTGTGATACCAAATCATGGCGTCAATCCTCAGATAATCAAGCGTGGGGCCAACCCACCGTGGTGCTAAGACATTGGGACGAGACGCCGAGGTGCCAAACCTCCGTGACCCAAAGTCACAAAATATGTGGTACCAAACCACCGGAGGTGCCAAACCTCCGTGTCCCAAAGACACAGTGTCCCAAAGACACGGATATCATACTCCCCCTCCTCTCATATCACCCAATCACATATCATACTAAATGCAAAATCGTGCAATCATGCTATCATGCTCACATGCTTAATATGGCATCTCAACGAATATACACCCATAATCATGATATCATATATCATCACATATCTCATAATGAAACGGACTTACCCGAATCCGTATCCATACCTCAATGGGTACCAAAATAGTCAACCACACTGTTTCATTTACACAAACAGGTTATCACATTACTCAGTTAAGAAAGTGTGTTGGTTTACACACCTAAAATAGCGAAGATGTTAACCCTAAGAATCGGTCTACGTCCCTTGATCACCTCGACAACCCTGAGCCTACAATCGGCCAACAAGGGATTAACACTTAAACCATTCGGCCATAACCATTTAAACCAAAAGGGTATATCGATTAACCCTTACCTTAACTTGATTTGGTTTCCTACCAAACCCGAACTGACAATGGTTCCTCTTTGAACAATCGGCACACCCTAAAAAGAACCGTTAATCCATTGAAACTTGGCTTATAGAATTCTAAAAGAATAGACTATCAAGATAATCTCCTACCACTACTTACCACTTGGCTTCTCCAATCGGCCGCTTCGAAATCCAAAGGCCCTATATGGAAACGATTACCAAAATTGAACGTTACTCCTTTTTAACAAGTACCGAAATCGGCCCTTAAACACACTAAAATTCGGCAAAGTACAAGAAAGAGAAGAAATGGCCATTCGGCCAACCACTTACCCCTTACAAGACCGATTGAACACCAGCACCCAACAACAACCAATATTCGGCCAACAAAACACCACTAGGAGAGGAGAGATTCGGCCTAGATGTTAACACTCCTACTTTTGGCTTTGGGTGAAAAGAAAAGAGAGTATAGATGAGAAGAAATGGGTTGATATTCGGCCAAGAAATAAAATGGAAAGAGAAAAGCAGAGAAGCACCTTTGATTCTTTCTTGGAAAAGAAAAGGAAATGGAGAAGAAAGTTTTTGGGGAGACTTTCGGCTATCAAGGTTTCAAAAGAGAAAAGAGATGAAAATGGGATGCTAGGTTCAGCTTTGCACAATGAAAAGAAGAAGAAAGAAACAAGGCAAAATTTCGGCACACAAGTGTTTGGGTTTTCGGTTCCAAGAGAAGAAAAATATGAGCAGGAAAAAAGAGAGTAAGAGAAGCTAGTTTCGACTCTAGTTGAGAAAGCAAAGTGCTAGTTTCGATTTTGGCAACAAGCTACTTGAGCATTCGGTTAAAGGAGAAAAAGAGAAGAAGTATTTTGAGGTTTGTGCTAGCTTTTGACTAAAAGAGAAAATCGGCTTGTTTTTGACAAAAATGAAAGAGCTTAATTTGCTATCCCCTAAGACCGAAAATGCACACTTACCAAATGCCAAAATTCGGCACACTCCCACTCTCTCACAACACTTACCAACCGGCCAACCTCCCCCAAAATCTCCTCAAAATCGGCCAACCTCCCCCCAACCACTCCCAAGCCACTAATTCAAATCTCTTTGAATTAGTCCACCTCCTACAATCACTCTCCACCCACCGTTTGAATAGGAAGACTTAGTCCAAGGCAGAGTTTGAACTGCCTACAACTCCTCCCTTCCATGCCGTCAAAATGGATGCAAAGTGTGGGATTTTCGCAGCTTGAACTCAGACCTCACCCTTGCAATTGACGCCAAACACAAGCTCTAAGTGGCGCATGCTTGCCACTCCACCAACTCCTTTGTTATGCCACAATTCAACAAATAATATATATAACCCCCAACTCCTTCAGCTCCTCTCACCCAAAGGCTTAAAACTAAAATTTCCCCACCTACTCAAAGCTCACTCCTAGCCTACAACTAAGCCTCAAACCACACAAACAACAACATAACAAGCCATTAACATGCAAACAATGCCAAAATAAAATAGCCCTTAACCCGGGATATTACAGTTCTACCCCCCTTAAAAATAATTTCGACCTCGAAATTACCTGGTCAGAAGAGTTGCGGGTATTGCTGTCTCATCATATCCTCGGGTTCCCACGTAGCTTCTTCCACGCCATGATTCCGCCAAAGAACCTTAACCAAAGGCACAGACTTTTTACACAGAACCTTCACATCCCGATCTAAAATCTGTACAGGCTCTTCCTCCATGGTCAAATCTGGATTTACCTCGATCTCTTCAACTGTCACCACGTGCGATGGATCTGAGCGATAACGCCGAAGCATCGAAACGTGGAACACGCCTTGAATCGACTTAGCTCTGCGGCAACTCAAGTCGATACGCCATGGTCCCACTCGCCTCATTACCTTATACGCCTAATAAACCTCGGACTTAGCTTGCCTTTCCTCCCGAACCTTAACACTTTCTTCCATGGCGAGACCTTCAGAAAAACTCGATCTCCCACAGTGAATTCAATATCTCTCGCTTAAGATCGGCATAGGACTTCGTCGGTCCAAGCTTCTTTCAATCGAGCTCAATCAACTTAACCTTGTCTTCGCCTCAAGAACTAACTCGTCCCAACAATCGACGCTCACTTAACTCGTCCAACAAGTAGGTGAGCGACATTTCCTACCGCATAATGCCTCATATGGTTCCATCTTGATGCTCGCTTGGTAATCTGTTGTTGTAGGCAAACTCACTAACGGTAGATACTCCTCCCAACTACCCTCAAGTCCAAAACACACCCTCGTAACATGTCCTCCAAGATCAGATAACCCTTTCCGATCGCCTCGTCACCACGGATGAAATGCCGTCTTTGAAATCTAACCGTACCCAGAGCCCGATGCAACACTTTCTTAACCTTGACGTGAATCTCGGATCCCTATCCGAGATGATCGACATCGCACCCGTGCGCCTCACTATCTCTCGATACATACAACCGCCAACTTTTGAAGTGAGTAATCCACCTCACCTGGAATAAAGTGAGTGATTTAGTCAGTCGATCTACAATTACCCAAACTGAATCTTTCTTGCTCGGTGTAAGCGGTAATCCACTGACGAAATCCATAGTTATCCTTTCCCACTTCCACTGAGGAATCTTCATCGATCAAGCAACCTGACGGTAATTGATGCTCACCTTGACTGCCGACATGTCGACACTTCCTACAAACTCGCTATTTCCTTTTTCGCATCTTACCACCGTAATCGCTTCTCGAGATCCCTATACATTTTGCTACCTCCGGGATGCATAGCGTAGGGTGCTATGTGCATCCCAAGAATCTTTTACCTTAACTCGTATCTCTCTAAGATACAAGCTTTCCCCGAAAACACAAAGACCCCATCATTAGACAAGCTATAACCCTTCAAACCATTATTCGCACTTGTGTCCTCTCGCGCTCAAAACCTCATCCAACAACTGTTTTTCTCGATCCGCTCAACCCAAGTAGGCTTAACTCGCAGCTCGCTGTAATACTCCCGTCGCCATACAAACTCAAGTGGGCAAACAACGCTCTTAAATCAAACAACCTTATGGTTCAACGCGTACGCCATAACGTTAGCCTTGCTCGGATGATACTCAATTGAGCAATCATAATCTTTCAAAGACTCAATCCATCTGCTACTGCCTCGATTCAAGTCTTTTGAGTGGAAGGTACTTCAAACTCTTATGATCCGTAGACTATCGATCTCTCTCCATACAAGTAATGCCTCCATATCTTCAAGGCAAAACTACTACCGCTAACTCCAGATCATGCGTTGGATAATTGACCTCATGTGGCCTCATTTGCCGAGATGCGTAAGCCACAACCTTCCTTCTTGCATCAAGACACAACCCAAACCCAGATGTGATGCATCGCAAGAACTGTGAATTCCTTACCACCTCGGGTTGAATCGTAACCGAGCTTCTATCAAAATCTTCTTCAACTTATCGAAGCTCTCCTGCCGCTTCTCACCCAAATAAATGTAACCCTTTTCTTAATAATTTGGTCATCGGTCTGCGATCAATGAAAATCCTCTACAAATCTTCTAGTAGTATCCTGCCAAGCCCAAAAAACTCTGAATCTCAGCTACTGACTTAGGTGGCTTCCAATCCAAAACTGCCTCTATCTTACGAGGATCCACTCTAATCCCCTCAGCTGATACTACATGACCCAAGAACGTCACCTTCTTAAGCCAGAACTCGCATTTACTGAACTCCGCATAGAGTTGTTTCTCCCTCAAAATCTGCAATACCACCCGCAAATGCTCATCATGCTCCTCCTCAGTCCTTGAATATACCAAGATGTCGTCAATAAAAACCACTACGAACTGATCTAGATACTGTTGGAACACCCTATTCATCATATCCATGAAAGCTGCGTAGCGTTAGTCAACCCAAACGGCATAACTAAGAACTCAAAGTGCCCATACCGAGTACGAAATGTTGTCTTACAGATATCCGCTTCCTTCACCTTTAACTGGTGATACCCAGACCTTAAGTCGATCTTCGAGAAAATCGACGCACCCTTCAGCTGATCAAACAAGTCATCTATCCGAGGCAAGGATACTTGTTTTTGATCGTCGACTTATTCAACATGTAGTCTATACACATCCACATAGTACCATCTTTCTTCTTGACAAAGAGTACGGCGCTCCCCAAGGTGAAAGACTTGGCACGATAAAGCCTCGGTCCAACAACTCTTGGATCTGAGCCTTAAGCTCCACTAACTCTTTAGGTGCCATCCTCAGACGGAGCTATGGACACCGGCGCAGCTCCGCAATGATCTATCCCAACTCTACCTCCCGATCCGTGGCAAACCCTAAGCTCCTCAGAAACACATCAACAAATTCCTAACTATCCAAACCGTCTCCACAAGCAGACTCTTTAGCCTCCAAGGCATACACATGAATCACATATGCTTCACAAATTTCTTTTCGACCATCTTCTGGCTTTCAGAGCAGATACCACATTGGATGATAATTCCTCCTATTACCGATCGTAACTACTTCATCACCCATATTTGTTTTTAGAACCATGCGCTTAGCCACAATCCAACTTCACTGGTACTTAACCGGCCCATCCATCCCGAGAATCGATCGAACTCCCCAAATGGCGCGCTCCATCGGATCGACTTAACACTACCCTTGGAGTTCTAGAGGTACGCCTCTATACAAATTTTATCTACAACTACAGAGTGACCTAGAGGGCTTATTACTCATCCGCCTAGAAGATATTTGAGTCTAAATCCATGGTCTTCACTATGCTACTTGCAACATATGAATGTGTCAAACCCATATCAATCAAAGCATAAATGGAGAACCAAAGATTAAAAACGTACCGGTTATGATGTCCGCCGCATCGCCCTCCTCTCGGTGCCTCACCGCATATACCAATCCCGGCATGTCGGCCTTAGAACTACTCGCACCTCTGCCGGTGCTCCACGGCCCCACCGTAACTATTACCTACTCGCCATTACCTCGGCCCTCCGCAATGGTGGTCCATTATTCTCAGATCGAGTACAACTACGACTCTCTGACCGAATCCTAGCCAACTTGCGTGGGATACCCTCACACTGTGGTCCAAATGAGCCACACTCAAAACAGCCTCTACCATCACCCAACATCCTCCCTAATGAGCTTTCCCACAGCGGTTACATCATGGCGGTCCTTGCCTAGCAGCAACAAACCTACCCGACTGATTCGGCCCACTCGGTCTAGCCCTTTTCTGCTGATTACTCGATGACCCAGAAGATCCAAAACTCCTTTTGTGTCGGTTCCTATCCATGCCTTGCCTCACGGACTCTTTAATACCTCGGCTACTTTCGCTTTTCAACCGAGCGGCAAATTCACGCCTCGCCGAGGCGCAATCAACAATCTTAATTCGTCCCAGAAGCCATCCTCAAAACGAACACACCTCTCGTGTTCAAGAGCCACCATACCTCGCATACCGACTCGACCTCGTAAACTCGCCTCGTATTACGACACGATTTATTCTCGAACTAACCTCGTAAATGCTTTCCGCTGCTCATTAATGTAATTAGCTCCTACGCATTTTTTCCGATAAGCGGACCTTAAATAGTCCCAAGTCGATCTTCCACGCAGTATTTCTCGAACCGTGAGCCACCACTGGTATGACTCATCTCGAGAAGTGATACTATCCCTTTAATTTTTCTTCAGCATCAGTCTAGATCGTCCATTATCCGCCTGTCGCTTCCTGTACCAATATTCGCAGATGCTAGGAGCAACACCGAGACACCCGAAAAAATTCATTTCGCTTGTCGAAGTCGCCAGCGCGATTTCCTAACTCCCGCGCCCCCACCTACTCCAGCCTACCCTTTCTAACACTCAAAGATCGCTCGTGACATTTGATCATCATCTACCGCTCTTGAACTCACCACCTCCGGTGGTGGCGGAACTGATATCTCATTCTCGACTTCGACCTGATCCTACGTTTTGAAGCTGTCATCCTACCGCGACCTCGCCCACGCACCACGCCCACCTCGGTACTCATGACTAAATCTAAATGCGATTTAAAGAATTTTATGCATCAAGAATTATTCCACTTATTTTTAAGCGAGTCTTATGAATATTAAAGAAGCTTTGTTTTCATGAGTCCACTCGATCCTATCGGTTTAGTTTCTAAAGTAGTCTTACTAGCCATCCAATCATATCAATTAATATCATTATCACAACCAATAGTACGGGTACTTACCTGGGCGGATTGGTGCCGGAGACTCGGTGCCATGCCTTTTACACCATACTTTTTTAAAACATAACACTTAAAATAAACTTTTGAAGACATTTTGGGCCTCGGGCCCACAGCTGAGCCTTAGAACTTGGCTCTGATACCACAATTGTAACACCCCAAACCCGGTCAACACACTATGACCGAATCTGGTATGTTACAGGGAAAAAGGATTTTGAGAGGTTTAGGTTTAAGTTTAAAAGTTTGAGGAAAACACTTCGCTAGGTTGTGTAATTGAAGAAAAACTTGAGTAGGTTTGATTGAAATCTGATGATGTATTTGAAAACCCAAAAATTTTGAAAACTTACTCCGATGGGTAGGTAAAACAGGTTTATCTCTTTTAGAAGTTTAAGTTGTTTCTTATTATTGCTAAAATATTTTGAGTTAGTGGAAAATCGTGTTTAAGTTAGAAAAACATTTGAGTTCACTTTATCCCAAATCATAGTGTGATACCTGATGGTATAGTTTAAAATGTCGCTTTTGCAGTTTTGAAATCGTTGTCTTTCCAAGTTTTAGCACATTTTAACCCAATTAATTTGTTAAGGCATATTAAACATCTACTTTAAGCATAAACATAGCAAAACATAATTTTAAAAGGCCATTTACAACCCAAATAAAACCAAATAGTAATAAATGAGCTAATGTACCAAATTTTATAAAGCCTGAGGAAATCCTTATTTAAGCATGGCATGAGCACCTCGAGTCCATCCGGCTCCATGTCGCGTCTAAGTGTCACCGAAATGTCAAGGAGAGAGTGAGTTGCAAGACTGGTGTATAAATCCCTCTCCCAGTATAACATGCCAACACATACCATAGCAAAGTAATGCAAGTAATGCACCGATCCTAACCACCATATCACCTTTTCTACCCCGTGTGGTACCAAACCACCGGTGGTGCTAAACCACCGGTGACCCAAAGTCACGATATCCATAATGTGGTGCCAAACCACTTTGGTGACCAAGTCACAAATAATCCAATGATGGGGCCAACCCATCGTGTGATACCAAATCACTAGCGACAATCCCAGATCTCATAAGTGGGGCCAACCCACGGTGGTGTCAAACCATAGGACGAGTCGCAATGAGGTGCTAAACCTCGGTGTCCCAAAGACACAGTGTGATACTAAATCACCGGTGACCGCAATACAAATTCGATGATGGAGCCAACCCATCATGTGATACCAAATCATCTGGCGTCAATCCCAGATAATCAATCGTGGGGCCAACCCACCGTGGTGCTAAGCCACTGGGACGAGACGCCGAGGTGCTAAACCTCCGTGACCCAAAGTCACAAAATATGTGGTACCAAACCACTTTGGAGGTGCCAAACCTCCGTGTCCCAAAGACACAAGTGTCCTAAAGACACGGATATCATACTCCCCTCCTCTCATATCACCCAATCACATATCATACTAAATGCAAAATCGTGCAATCATGCTATCATGCTCACATGCTTAATATGGCATCTCAACGAATATACACCCATAATCATGATATCATATATCATCACATATCTCATAATGAAACGGACTTACCCGAATCCGTATCCATACCTCAATGGGTACCAAAATAGTCAACCACACTGTTTCATTTACACAAACAGGTTATCACATTACTCAGTTAAGAAAGTGTGTTGGTTTACACACCTGAAATAGCGAAGATGTTAACCCTAAGAATCGGTCTACATCCCTTGATCACCTCGACAACCCTGAGCCTACAATCGGCCAACAAGGGATTAACACTTAAACCATTCGGCCATAACCATTTAAACCAAAAAGGTATATCGATTAACCCTTACCTTAACTTGATTTGGTTTCCTACCAAACCCGAACTGACAATGGTTCCTCTTTGAACAATCGACACACCCTAAAAAGAACCGTTAATCCATTGAAACTTGGCTTATAGAATTCTAAAAGAATAGACTATCAAGATAATCTCTTACCACTACTTACCACTTGGCTTCTCTAATCGGCCGCTTCAAATCCAAAGGCCCTATATGGAAACGACACCAAAATTGAACGTTACTCCTTTTTAACAGATGTCAAATCGGCCCTTAAACACACTAAAATTCGCAAAGTACAAGAAAGAGCGAAATGGTCATTCGCCAACCACTTACCCCTTACAAGACCGATTGAACACCAAAGACCCAACAACAACCAATATTCGGCCAACAAAACACCACTAGAGAGGAGAGATTCGGCCTAGATGTTAACACTCCTACTTTGACTTTGGGTGAAAAGAAAAGAGAGTATAGATGAGAAGAAATGGGTTGATATTCGCCAAGAAATGAAATGGAAAGAGAAAAGCGAGAAGCACCTTTGATTCTTTCTTGAAAAGAAAAGGAAATGGAGAAGAAAGTTTTGGGGAGACTTTCGCTATCAAGGTTTCAAAAGAGAAAAGAGATGAAAATGGGATGCTAGGTTCATTTTGCACAATGAAAAGAAGAAGAAAGAAACAAGGCAAAATTTGGCACACAAGTGTTTGGGTTTTGCCCAAGAGAAGAAAAATATGAGCAGGAAAAAGAGAGTAAGAGAAGCTAGTTTCGACTCTAGTTGAGAAAGCAAAGTGCTAGTTTCGGTTTTGGCAACAAGCTACTTGAGCATTCGGTTAAAGGAGAAAAAGAGAAGAAGTATTTTGAGGTTTGTGCTAGCTTTTGACTAAAAGAGAAAATCGGCTTGTTTTTGACAAAAATGAAAGAGCTTAATTTGCTATCCCCTAAGACCAGAAAATGCACACTTACCAAATGCCAAAATTGACACTCCCACTCTCTCACAACACTTACCAACCGCCAACCTCCCCAAAATCTCCTCAAACCGCCAACCTCCCCCAACCACTCCCAAGCCACTAATTCAAATCTCTTTGAATTAGTCCACCTCTACAATCACTCTCCACCCACCGTTTGAATAGGAAGACTTAGTCCAAGGCAGAGTTTGAACTGCCTACAACTCCTCCCTTCCATGCCGTCAAAATGGATGCAAAAGTGTGGGATTTTCGCAGCTTGAACTCAGGACCTCACCCCTTGCAATTGACGCCAAACACAAGCTCTAAGTGGCACATGCTTGCCACTCCACCAACTCCTTTGTTATGCCACAATTCAACAAATAATATATATAACCCCCAACTCCTTCACTCCTCTCACCCAAAGGCTTAAAACTAAAATTTTCCCACCTACTCAAAGCTCACTCCTAGCCTACAACTAAGCCTCAAACCACACAAACAACAACATAACAAGCCATTAACATGCAAACAATGCCAAAATAAAATAGCCCTTAACTCGGGATATTACACGCAGATCACAAGTTGTGCTTTGCGAGTTTTGGAACGGTAGCGAAGCTAGTTTCGAAATGGGTCTCGAAAGTCAAGAGTCGAGAGACTTAGATCAAATCAGTGAGGTTTTCAATGGAGTATTTGGAGTAGCTCCAAATGTAGTGAATATCGTTGGAGGCAATGAGAGGATCATGGACGATTTAGACCTGACCGATAAAGAAAAGTCGAAGGTGCTATTTCACTACTCCGTGATGAAGCCTACCGGTGGTGGCTCACTATCAAAGAGAGTACCTCGTGGATCATTGGATTGGGGGTATTTTAAGATTAAATTCAAAGGAAAATATGTTGGAGCTAGCTACATCGACTCCCGTAGAAAGACATTTCGAATTTGGTCCAAGGAAACAAGTCGATAGGTGAATATGAAGCAAAATTTTATGACTTAGCCGATATGCTAGAGGGATAGTAGCTACTAATATGAACGTGCATCGATTTGAAGATGGACTTAGAGATGAGCTACGAGTGATGATTGCTCAAGACCGTGAAAGAGATTTTGCAATCTTAGTGGAAAGGGCAAGAATTGTCAAGAGGCTAAACGGACCGAGAGATGTAACTGTGATGTAGGCTCGACCAAGAATAAAAGAAGCTTTGGGTCTTCAGGGTCGTCCGGGAATTTTTAGAAGAAATCAAGAAATGATGGACTTCGAGGTCAACAGACTACTACGGGTGGACAAAATCGTACTTGTACTCAATGTGGGAAAATGCACTCAGGAGAATGTTGGAAAAAGACCATGGATGTTTCAAGTGCGGTTCAAGGATCATATGATCAAGGATTGCTCGATGAACTCAGAGAAGAACCTTGACAAGTCGTGGTACTAATCAGCCTGGCCAAGGTGGACAACAGCCGATAAGGGGTCGTGGTCCAAATGGAAGGGGTAATGGTTCCAGAGAGGTCGCGGAACTTCAGTGCAGAGGCAAGTGGTAGCTCGAGGTGAGACACCAGTGTCCGTGTATGCGATTCGTCAGCAGAGGACAATGGACTTTTGATGTTATCACTGCACGTTTTCGATTTCGGGTTGTTTTATTGCTTTGATAGATATAGGGTCAACTTATTCCTATATCGCTAGTGAAGTATCCGGGACTTTACATGTGACTTCAAACTATACCTAGGAAGATGATCGATTTAGTCCTTTAGGACATAAAGAGTTGTAGACAAACTTTTAAGGAAGTGCCTTTAGAAGTTCAAGGATACGCTTTTTGGTGATTTAATGGAGTTACCAATCGAGAATTGACCTAATCTTAGGTATAGACTGGCTTGTGAAGTATCGTGCAAATGTAGATTGTGCTGCTAAGCGGATGTCCTTAAGAACTATTGATGACAAGGAAGTTGTAGTGATGGGCGAGAGACGGAACTACTTATCTAATGTAGTAACCGCTCTTAAGGCAGAAAAGATGGTTAGAAAGGGATGTATAGCCTTTCTGATGTTGGTGAGTGCCTTGGAGGCTAAGGAAGCAACTGTTGAGGGAGTTAGGACTGTGAAAGAATTTGTAGATGTTTTTCCGGAAGAACTTCCAGGTTTGCCTCCGGATCGTGAAGTAGAATTCGGATTGATTTATTATTCGAACGGCGCCAGCTTCTATTGCTCCATATAGAATGGCAATCAAGGAATTAGTTGAGCTTAAGGCTCAGATTCAGGAGTTGCTTGATCGTGGATTTATCCGACCTAGTGTGTCTCCATGGGGAGCAACGGTCTTATTTGTGAAGAAGAAAGATGGATCGATGAGGATGTGTATAGATTACCGGCAGTTGAATAAGCTGACCATCAAGAACAAGTATCCTTTGCCAAGGATCGACGACTTGTTCGATCAGCTCAAAGGAGCTGCAGTATTCTCAAAGATTGATCTAAGGTCGGGGTATCATCAGCTTAAAGTGAAGGAAGTGGATATCCATAAGACGGCTTTCCGAACTAGATATGGGCATTATGAATTTTTGGTAATGCCATTCGGATTGAAGAATGCCCCAGCTGTGTTCATGGATATGATGAATCGAATTTTCCAGTCCTACTTGGATCAATTCGTCGTGGTATTCATAGACAACATCCTGGTGTATTCTAAGTTCGAAATGGAACATGATAAGCATCTCCGGATTGTGTTGCAAGTTTTAAGGGAGAAGAAACTTTATGCCAAATTCAGCAAGTGTGAATTTTGGCTGAAAGAAGTTGCATTTTTAGGCCATGTGGTATCTGCGGAAGGGATAAGGGTGGATCCTAGGAAGATTGAGGCTGTGCTAGATTGGAAACCACCTAAGTCCGTAATTGAGGTTCGCAGTTTCTTGGGATTAGTAGGCTATTATCAAGATTCATCAAGGATTCTCATCGATAATTTGCACCTTTAACGAAATTATCGAGAAAGGAAGTACCTTTCGTGGGCCGATAAAAAGAAGAGAGTTTTGAGAAGCTCAAGAAAGTTTTGACTGAAGCTCTAGTTTTGATTCAACCTGAGGCAGGAAAGGATTTCGTCGTGTATTGTGATGCTTCTCACATAGGATTAGGATGTGTTCTGATGCAAGGCGGAAAAGTAGTTGCGTATCGTCTCTAGCTTGAGAGCACACGAGGTTAATTACCCGATGCATGATTTGGAGTTGGCAGCTGTAGTCTTTGCTCTTAAAGTTTGGAGACATTATTTATACGAGGAAAAGTCAGTGATATACACGGACCACAAAAGTCTGAAATATCTACCGACTCGTAAAGAACTGAATTTGAGGCAACGAAGGTGGATAGAGTTGTTGAAAGACTATGATCGTTTCTATTGAGTACCACCCGCAAGGCGTAATGTGGTGGCGTACGCTCTAAGTCGTAAAAGTGGTGTCAGATTTAAGGGCGATGTTTGCACATCTCAGTCTTTACGATGACGGAAGCTTGTTGGCAGAACTTCAAGTTAAACCGACATGGTTGAGTCAAGTGAAAGAGAGGCAGTTGGTAGACGAAGATTTGAGTGTAAAGCTTGGCAGTCTGAGTGGAGAATTGAAAGATTATGGTATTAATAAAGTGATAGGGTATTGTGTTTTAAAGGTAAAGTTTGTATGCCGAGGATCGGAGTTGAGGCAAAGATTCTTCAGAGTCGCATGGTAGTCCCTATGCTATGCATCCCGGAGGAAGTAAGTTATACCGAGATTTGCGAGATCGGTTTTGGTGGCTCGGACTTAAGCGAAGTTACGGAGTTTGTAAGAAAGTGCTTAACGTGTCGCAAGTCAAGGTTGAACATCAAGTACCTTCGGATTACTTCACCGATAAAGATTCCGCAGTGAAAGTGGAGAGAATCACCATGGACTTTGTTAGTGGGCTTCCTCTTACGCCTACTAAGAAAGACTCAGATGGGTGATAGTGGACCGATTGACTAAATCTACACATTTTATCCCATTGGGTTGATTACTCTTTGCGTAAATTGGCGAAGTTATATGTGGTCGAGATTGTGAGATTGCATGGAGTGCCGTTGTTGATTATTTGAGACGGAGACCCGAGGTTTACGTCGCGATTTTGGAAAGCATTGCATCGTCTTTAGGCACCAGATTGACTTCAAGACGGCATTTCATCCTCACCGACGGCTAACTGAAAGAGTAATCCAAATCTTAGAAGATATGTTAAGAGGATGTGTAATGGATTTCAAGGAAGTTGGGAGGAATTCTTACCGTTGGCGAATTGCATACAACAACAGCTTCAATCCAAGATTCGGATGGCACCATATGAAGCACTATATGGACTAAGTGTCGCACTCCTACGTGTTGGACATAAGTAGGGAACGCCGATTTTGGGTCCGTAGATAGTGGTGAATCCAAGAAAAGGTTAAGGTAATCCGAGTTGGTTAAAGGAAGCATCCGATGACAAAAATCGCACCCAGATCTAAAGCGGAAAGAAATAGAGTTTGTTTGTGGGGACCAAGTTTTCCTAAAGGTTTCACCTTGGAAAAAGGTGATGAGATTTGGTCGCAAAGGAAAGTTAAGTCCCAGGTTCATAGGACCTTATCGGGTTTTCAAGCGAGTCGGACCTGTGGCATATCAATTAGAATTGCCTTCGGAGTTGAAGCAAATGCATGATGTGTTCCATGTTTCAATGTTACACCGTTACCGGTCGGATCCATCTCATGTAGTGCCAGTCGAGGAGGTGGAATTAAGACCAGATTTGTCTTATGAAGAGGAGCCAATTCAAATTCTAGAGCGAGATGTAAAGGTTTTACGGAGAAAGTCAGTTCCTCTCGTCAAAGTATTATGGCGTAATCATGGATCAGAAGAAGCTTCGTGGGAACCGGAGGAAGTGATGCTACAGCAATACCCTCACATATTCCAGCCAGGTAATTTCGAGGACGAAATTATTTTAAGGGGGTAGAACTGTAACATCCTGATAATTAGGGGTTATGCATTTTCTACTTAATTGAATGATGTTGCATGCTTAATTATTATTGAGTGTATTTTGGAAGTTATTTGAGCTTCATTAATTAAGTGAATGCTTAGTGAAACTTTTAATTTCTAATAATTAAGAGGGAGCTAAACAAGTTAGGCCTTAAGAAATAATGACAAGGAGTTTTAAGCATAAGATGAGTAATTGACAAGGTGGTTAGGATGCATGGATTAGTGCTTGAGGGGAGAGGTTCGAATCCCCTAGCTAGCAAATGGGAAAAATTTTAGTTTTTATGTTTCCTTCCCTATAGTGTCGGCCAAGAATGTTCTAGAGTGGATGAGTATTCTTTTATTTTTGGCCATTTGACCATATGAAAAAGGCAAGCTAGGAACTTATGGTATGGAATCATAAGAAGATGGTAAGAAAGGGGGGACAAAAGGCATGATATGTGGGCAATGTTTTGGAAGTTTGTTCATGGTCATTTGACCATGAACCTAGACGGCATAAGGGCTAAGGGAGTGATTAATTGTGTTGGAAATTATGGAGTTGATAGGGAAGAATCAAGGAGGAAAGAAGGGATTGTGTAGGCTATTGTGTTGGCTTAATTTTGGTATGGGATTAGGGAGGTTTTAGTTGACCAAAAGGTTGTCAATTATGCATTTTCCTTTGTCCAATATTTTTCTTTCATAGTTTAAATTGTCTATTGACATTTGGTACAAAGTTTGCTTTGTTTTGGCCTTTGTATTTTGACCAAATAGGTACCTTTATTTCTTCGCTTCCTCTCAAAATTTTATCTCCTTTTGATACCAAATTATTGTCACTTTTGAAGACACTTCCTTTTCTTCCTCTCCAAAGGTCAATTCAACTTTCACCAAAAGCTTTCTCTCATTTTCTTTTCTTTCTTTTTCATTCTATTTCTCTCTTCTCTTTCCTCTCATAGCCGAAACCACAAAAGATCAAGAACCTTTTCTTCATTTCTTCCCTTGGCGAATGAGCATAGGTTCCAAAACCAATCTCTTTTCTTTTTGAAAACAACATCACCAACATCATCTTCTTCCTTTAATCTCTCTCTTTCTTCTTTCTTCCTTCTCTCTTTCCTTCTCTTTTCATACTTCTTTCTTCTTCATTCTCAACCAAACCACCATAGCCAAAGCACAATATTTCTCACTTTTGTTAAAGTGAATCATCAATTCCTTTCTTCTTTTGTTCAAGGTCGAACCTTCAAGTGAATCAAGTAAGGATTTTGTCAATCGCTTTCATGATCTTCTTCTTATTTTAGTCTCATAATCCTTTTATTTTTCTGTCCTTGGCCGAATCCTTGGAAAGGATTTTTAAAGATCTTTGTTGAAGCCAACTTTTAAGAAGTGATCTTTCGAGATCATCAAGGTAAGGATTTAGATCCATCATCAATAAGTGTAGTTTTGTTAGTAATAGTGTATACTAGCCAAGTGTGCTAATTAACTAGGTGTTGACAAGCGAGAGGGTATCGTTCTCACTGTCATAAGGTGTGTAACCTTACATTAAAAATCTCATAGATTTACATATATTTAAATGTGATTATACGACCATGTGTATGATTGTGATTTTGAATACCATTCAGTGGTATACGATATTCAGGTATGTTTACCCCAATATTTTGTTCATTTTGCTATATGCATAAATGTGAAGATAAGTATGACTATATTATGATCTGTAGGGTAAATAGCATGAAAATTTATCGATATGTATGTGCATGGGCATATGGGTATTATTGATGAAGAGGAAGTATTCTGGTGGTTTTACCACATTCCGGTGACTTGGTCACATATTTGAAATCCGGTGACTTCACCACATATGTGAATTTGGTGACTTCGGTCACATATGTGAATCTGGTGACTTCGGTCACATATTTGAAATCCGTGACTTCGCCACATATGTGAATTTGGTGACTTTGGTCACATATTTGAAATCTGGTGACTTGGTCATATTTGTTCCGTGGCTTTGCCACAATATTATAAGGGCGATGTGCATGTTGATCGCAAAGAATCGCCTTCGATGGTGTGTAGCGGATGGAGGGTCGATTTAGTAATCCCCACGGTGTGTTGGTTGGTACGGGTGGTGTGTAGCGGATGGATATTTAGGTGGGCCGGGTTTGCATTTCATTATTTGTATCTAATCATGTGATCATAAATGATTATTATTTGATCTGTTATGAAAATGGGCTTTTGGCCAAATATGACTTAAATGGGCCTATGGCCATTTGTGTAATTAATAGGCTTAAAGGCTTAATCAAGTGGGTTTTTTTTTTAATGTATGTGTTATACATTGAGTTTATGACTCACCCTTTGTGGGAAAACTTTTCAGATGATTCAGTAGTGCGATGGATCTAAGCAAAGAAGGATTTCGAGGTGGCCAATGCTCAAACAATGAAGTTTGGAAATTTTCCTACTTAAACTTATTAAGTTAATTTTATTATTTAGACTTTATTATGGGTTTGCCAATTTTATGTAATAAGGCCACTATAAACTATCTTTAATTTTGTGTTTGGAATTATTTTTATTTTCTCTAACAATAACTATTAAATAACTAAATAGTTTTCGATAAATAATAATTTAAAATATTTTGTCACTAACATATATATATATATATATATATGTGTTTTAAAGTAATTTCCTTAAATGTGGTTTTCTTATGATTTATCAATTCCTCCTACAAGTAATGTTTTTTAAAGATATAAATTTTACTTTACAAATTTATTTTTAACCTAAAATGTTAAGTTAATCTGTTTTCTACAAAATCATCAAGTTTTTCTTAAACAAAAATGAGAATTCGCTATAGATTTACTCGAGGAACATACCAAATCCGGTTAGGCTTTTTGGGCCGGGTTTGGGGTGTTTCAAGGTAGTATGTCGAACTTGGATACGAGTGAGACACCAGTTTCGTCTGCTACTGAGACTGGCTATCAGAGTCATTCAGCTGGGGACAACGCAATGTCCCAAGCTATACTGAGGATTTTAGAGAGGGTCGGTAACCGAACAACTCCGGTCTAATGGTGCTAAGTTGTTTAGAGGCGTCAGTGGAGTCACCCCTAATGTGGCCAAATATTGGTTAGAGGCCACCGAGAGGATCATGAATGATCTAGACTGCACTCCTGAGCAGAAACTGAAAGGTGCAGTCTCCTTGCTTCGCGATGAGGCTTATCAGTGGTGGTTGACAGTTGAGGAGGGTACCCAGTTTGATCGTCTGAGTTGGGATTTCTTTAAGACTACCTTTCAGAGCATGTGAGAGCTAGTTATGTGGATGCTCAGAGGTGTGAGTTCATGAATCTCACACAAGGCGATAGATCTGTGGCCGAGTATGAGGTTGAATTTTTTAGGCTAAGCCACTATGCTCGAGGGATGGTGGTGACTGAGTATAAGAGGTGCATCCGATATGAGGATGGCTTAAGGGATAATTTGAGGGTGCTGATAGCTCCACAGAGGGAGCAGGAGTTTTCGGTTCTGGTGGAGAAGGTGAAGATCGCCGAGGATGTTAAGCGCGTGGAGTGCCAAAATAGGGATCGAGAGAGGGGTAAGAATAAGAGGGATTCAAAGCCCTCAAGTTTAGTATAGAGGCCTTAGAAAAAGGCCAAATCTGATGGGCCTATTAGAGTTGGGGCCCTTGTTTCTCCTACTAGGTTATAGCCATGTAGTGATTGTGGTAGGCGCCATCTGGTTGAGTGTTTGAGGAGGATAGGGGCTTGTCTGAGGTGTGGGTCTCTGGAGCACCGTATTAGGGAGTGTCCACAGAGGGTTGATCAAATGCAAGCTTCGGCATCGGGTTCTGTCACAGACTCAGAGGGAAGTTCAGCTACCACCTAGAAGTCGTGGGTAGGTTAGGGGTGGTACTGGTATGGGTATTGGGCAAAGAGCACCAGACAGAGGTACTGGTCAGACCAAGGTGAGGTAGCCTGCATTGGTTTATGCAGCACGACTTCGAGAGGATAGAGATGCTCCTGATGTCATCACTAGTACGTTCCTTATATTTGATATACCCTATACTACTATGATAGACATAGGTTCTACACACTCCTATGTAGCTAGTACTGTATCTGAAACTCTAGGATTTCTGTTGAGACCACTTCTAGTAAGGTTACTGTACTGAGTCTGTTGGGGCAATCTGTTCGGGTTAGTAAACTCCATAGGGATGTTCCGCTAGTGTTGCAAGGGGTTATTTTTCTTGCAAATCTGATGGAGCTTTCGTTTGAGGAGTTTGATCTAATTATGGGTATGGATTGGTTGGTTGAACACCGAGCCAGTTTAGACTACGCCACTAAGGGGGTCGCCTGGGACTGAGGACTGAGGATGATTTGGAGGTGGTTGTGATTGGTGAGCTTCAAGATTATTTGTCTAATGTGATCTCCGCTCTTGTGACTAAGAAATTGGATCGAAAAGGGTGTGAGGCATACTTGGCTTACGTCAGTGTTTCTGATTCTGGGGGTTCTTCTGTTGGGGATATCAAAATAGTAAGGACTTTCCAAATGTCTTTCCTGAGGAGTTATTGGGTTTACCTTCGAATCGAGAAGTCAAGTTTGGAATTGATCCTCTATCGAGTATAGCCCTGGTGTTAATTGCCCCATACCATATGGCACTGAAGGAGCTTACTGAGCTTAAGGCTCAATTGTAAGAGCTTCTGGACCGTGGTTTCATTCGTCCTAGTGTGTCTTCGTGGGGAGCACCAATTCTATTTGTTAAAAAGAAGGATGGGACTATGAGGATGTGCATCAATTATAGGCAGTTCAACAAGTTGACTGTGAAGAATAAGTATCCACTTACGAGGATCAATGACTTGTTTGATTAGTTTCAAGGAGCTTTGGTGTTCTCTAAGATATATCTTCGTTCTGGATATCATTAATTGAGGGTTAAGGAAGCTGATGTTCATAAGACTGCATTTAGGACCCGTTATGGACATTATGAGTTCCTAGTTATGCCTTTTGGTCTGACGAATGCTCCAGCTGCATTCATAGATCTAATGAACCGAATCTTTCAGTCGTATTTGGATTAGTTCATCATGGTGTTTCTCGATGATATTTTGGTATACTCTAAGACCGAGGATGAGCTCATGAGCATCTTAGGGTAGTACTGCAGACCCTAAGTGAAAAGCAGCTCTATGCTAAGTTGAGCAAATGCGAGTTTTGGTTACAAAAGGTAACTGATAAACCGTAAAAGTAACATATTTTAACCCCATATTTAATAGGCTTTTGGATGATTTAGCCCTTGATTTCTGTAAAAAGGTGCTTTTAATCCTTTCTTTTCATGTTTATACTCGTGAAAGCACCCGAGGATAAAAGAACACAAACGGCTTAAAACGGAGTAATTGGGCCTTAGCAAGCAATCAACATGGCTCGCCCAAATCCCACATGACCGCGTTTCGCCAATTACCAGAAAGCACGGCCTCAACTCCGTGACACACTACCGCAGCAAGATCCATTTATCACATGGACGTGCATGGCGATCTACATGGCCGTGCCCAAATCGACAGACCTGAAGCTCGACTTGAATCCTGATCTACACAGCCGTACCCAAAATGACAGAATCGAGACACGGCCCAACCACGAGTTACACGAGCGTGTTCCGTAGCCGTGCCCCTACTGCGGGAGAGAGCAATTTCACTCGGATTTGGATGCTTGAAGCCAAAGAAACATACTCCTAAGTCTACTCCAACACCCTAGTGATAATTCTACTTGAAGGAGGTACTTAGGAGGCAAGTATAGCATCCCAAAGCCTATATAAACAACCCAAGGTAGACTTAGAAGGGGGTTTTTTCATAGAGGCTTTTGCCGAAGCTTTCATCTTGTAGGGAGTCACTTGAAGATAGCCAGTTGATCCATCTCAAGAAGCCAGAGCTCCATTTAAGACGAAGGATCTCTCATTCAATTCCTTCAAGGGGTTTTATGGATTTCTTATGTTTTGTTTATTCTTTACTCTTGAGATGTTTTCGCATTTAGTTATGAACTAAACCCCTTAGATACCTGAAGGGGATGAAACCTATGATGGATTTTTTTATTTGATTTCTAAATTATATGATAAGTACCTAGTTTGTTCTTAATTATGTTGCTTAATTTAATCTGATGTGCTTAGGTGGAGGAGGAATAGACCCCACCTAAGAGTAGATCTAGCATAATTAAGCGGAGTTGATCGGGTGCCTAGAGATAGGGTTACGAGATTTTGCCATATTAGGGTGAAACCTAATATGGGAATCCATTGATCGATTTACTACTTCCTTAAGGGGTTATTATAAGAGAACGAGAGTTTCACTAATTAACCTAAGGTTAGACGTTATTCGCCTCGAGAGAGGGTTTAATATAGGTTAAGGAGTCTCACGGATCAAGCTAAGTAAAGAAATCATATGGTTTTGGGAATAAATAATGAATGAAGTCATAGGCGGATTCTTCCTGAGGGTATCGTCTTTATCAACTGAGTTTTCCTAAAGTCTTTCTCCCATTCATTCTTTTGTCTTTGCATTAGTTTAAGTATTTCATTAGTTTAATAATTCAATCACTTCATATTTCAGGCTAAATAATAGAAAGAAAATGAGTAGTAGTACTTTTAGGTTCCCTTGGGTTCAATAAGATATTCTTGCCTAAACTATACTACTGTTCGATAGGTGAATTTGCCTCTATCGTTGTCATAGTTAGTCTACAGGTTCGATCATTCTTTTTATAAATTTTAAAACTCGACTGTTTGACATGATCAAGTTTTTGGCGCCGTTGTCGGGGAACATCTAAAATATTAAGAAAGCTCTATTTCTATTACTTTAGCCATTATTTTTTATTTTTAAAATTTCTCTTATTTTTATACATATATTTTTGTTTTTGTAAATTTTCTTTCTTTCTTTTCATAGCAGGTACCTCTAGTTTATGACTAGAAGGAACCCGAGAGGACCATTAGAATACGAAAGTGACATTGAAGCTACCGCTCACAGAAATAGCAGAGAAATTAGACGAGCCCTAGACTATCAAAGAGAAGAATAGCAAAGATCCAATCCTACCGAAGGGATGGACGAGAACAATCCACCAAATGTACATGAACAAGATGCTCCACGTACTATGTATGATTATGCTAAACCTAATTTGACAGGAGCAGAATCTAGTATTGTTAGGCCCACTATAACTGCTAATAATTTTGAATTAAAGCCTAACACAATACAAATGATTCAACAGTTTGTTCAATTTGATGGTTTGCAGGATGAAGATCCAAATACTCATATATCTATTTTTTTAGAATTCTGTGATACCTTCAAAATAAATGGTGTTTCTGACGATGCCATACGTCTTAGGTTATTTCCTTTTTTATTAAGGAATAAAGCAAAGCGGTGGTTGAACTCGTTAACACGAGGGTCAATCACCACATGGGATCAGATGACCGAAAAATTTCTTTTAAAATATTTTCCACCAACCAAAATGGCTAAATTTAGGAATGATATATCTTTTTTTGTGCAGAATGATGCAGAAACATTATATGATGCATGGGAAAGATACAAGGATCTCCTAAGGAGATGCCCACACCACGGATTACCTTTATGGCTTCAAGTCCAAACTTTTTACAATGTTGTGAATTCTCCAACTAGGCAGATGATTGATTCATCAGCCGGTGGAACTTTGAATAATAAAACTCCTGAAGCGGCTTACGATTTTATTGAGGAGATGTCATTGAACACCTATCATTGGCAAATTACAAGAGCTGAACCGACAAAATCAGCAGGAGTTTTTAACATAGACGCAAAGGACAATGTCGTCGATTACTGTGGAGTTAATGAATAAAAATCTTGATAATTTATGTTCTTCACAGGTACATCCAGTCATGCAATGCGAAGCAAGTGTGAATGTGGCGAATTCTGAGTACCCACCCTACCAACCAGGAGCAGAAAATGAGCAGACAAACTATATAGGTAACAATTTTCGATCTAATAATAATCCTTATAGTAACACTTATAATGCAGGTTGGAGGAACCACCCAAATTTTTCGTGGGAGGACAAGGAAATCAAGGAAATCAAAGGCAAAACCTACTCCAAATTACCAAAATCAGCCTTATCCACGTGAAAAGAAATCAAACCTTGAAGAGATGCTGACAAAATTTATGCCAGCCATAGATTCTCGCTCCAAAAGATCAAGCAACACGTGATGAGCAACAAAAATCGATCAAAGGGATCGAGAATCAACTTGGAGAACTTACTAGGTCAAGGACATCTCACAAAGGTGCTTTCGAACGCCAACAAGGACGTCTACCAAGCAACACAGAAATAAACCCAAAAGAGCAAATCCAAGCCATCACAGCTCAAGAGGGTACAAAAGTAGACGAGCCCACCTTAGTGCAAGAAACTAAGGAAGAAAAAGGTAAAACAGAGGTAGCACAAGAGAGGCCAAAATCGGTAATCAAAGAATACCAACCTCGCATACCTTATCCCGAAGCATTGAAAAAAGATGATTCAGAGGAACAATTCGATAAGTTTCTAAAACTTTTAAAGAAATTACATATTAACTTACCTCTTCTTGAAGCTCTTTTCCAGATGCCCGACTCAAGGAGATTTTTAAGATAGCTCTTGACGAATAAACGCAAAATAGATGAAGAGCCCCATATGGAACTTAACGCAACATGCTCAGCAATGCTACAGAACAGACTACCACAGAAATTAAAAGATCCACGGAGTTTTACAATTCCATGTTTAATTGGTAGTTTAACTATTGATAATGCGTTAGCCGATTTAGGGGCAAGTATAAATGTCATGCCTTATGTACTGTTTAAACGACTAGCTCTAGGGAAGCCCAAACAAACTAGGATGAGTATTCAACTAGTTGATAAAAATATTAAAATTCCTAGGGGCATTATTGAAGACATTTTAGTAAAAATTGATAAATTTGTTTTCCCAGTAGATTTTGTTATTTTAGACATGGATGAGGAAAATTCAATCCCTTTAATTTTAGGAAGACCTTTCCTTGCAACTGCCAAAACTAAAATTGATGTTGCCACAGGAGAACTCATACTTCGTGTAGGAGAAGAATCGGTCAATCTTCAAGCTCTCGACTCAGCCAAAACAATAGAAGATGAAGGTAAGAAAGTCGTTTCAATAGATAATCAAATTTTTCAAACTTCATCACAGGAAACATCACAAAGCATCAAAGCTGAGCCAACTAATAGTCCTCGAGTCATCACAGAAGAATCACACCAGAAACAAAACCAGAAGACCGACAAATTAGTAGAGCAGAAGATACACACCAAAGAAAAGCCGGATCCACATGAAGTGAAACCTAAGGAACCACCAGAAGAGCTCATAAGGAAATCAAATCACTTTAAAATAGGAGACCAGGTGCTGTTAGACAAAGTCGATCCACACATCACTCCAACAGGCCTGAAGAAAAAGGAAGAAGTACTCCTTCATGTACACGATGTTTTCTCGCACGAAATAGTCGAGGTAAGCAATCCAATATTTGTAATTTCAAGGTAAACGCTTCTCGACCTAAACTTTGTCACGAAAATAAAATTGTCAGTAAGAGGGAAAATATTCAAACCTTTAAACCCCTAAAATTTTCAAAGTCTAAGACAGCCTAGCTTAAGACTATAACGAGCGCTTCTGGAGGCAACCCGAGCACTAACACTTTTTATTTTTCAAAATTATTTTTCTTTTCTTTCCTTCTCTTCTCTCTCCACATTTAAACAAAGATGCAGTGTTTCTGTGCCACATGGCCTTACACACCGCTGCGTTCGGCCGTGTGGACCATCTAACCATCACCTCACAGAGCAGAGCCGCAAGTCACCCAACCACCCCCAACGCCACGATCTAACCAACCACAAGACAGCATCGATAAAATAGCACGGCCGTGCCTCACAACCGTGCTAAGATATCGTCTTATTGAGCACAGGCGGACCACGCGCTGCGTACCCAACCATGCTCACATATTGGCTTTCTAGAAACGGGCGTGACAACCGACAAACGGGCGTGGAAGAACAACACACTCCACAACACGGCCGTGCGATGCGGCCGTGTGAATGGACACACCTTCGGCACACGGCCGTGGAAACGTGCCAGATTTGAAATTTTATTTAAATCCCCACAGCCTTCCCCTCTCTCCCATCTTCCTTCTTCCTTCTCTTTCTTCCAAATTTTTCTCTCTGTTCATAGAAAAGGTCCAAGACTCTTGAGCAACACAAAGAACATGCCGAAGAAACGTAAGAAAGTAAACATCGTCTCCTCAGAGGAGACCTCAACATGATTTCATGCCGGCAGCTTCACTTAAGTGACACACCAAGGGTCTCAGAAACCTTTTCAGTTCTATTTTTCTTTTCCCATCTCCTTTATTTTCCTTATCTATACTTCTTTTTTCTTAATTTAATGTATTTCATATTAGTTTCTTGGTTTTAGGTTCTAAAGGCTACTAGGGAATCACGCCACTTCCACCATCACCAACACAGCACAGCCTTAGAAATCATACACACCCTACGAACCACCCGCTAATAAGGACTTCTTAGTCCATTAGACTTTTCTTTAAATTTTAGTTTTCTTCTTAATCTCCTTCTCTTTATTTTCTTAGTCTTTAAATATATTATTAGTATTGTATTATTATTTCTCTAGATCTCTTGGCTATGTCTTCACTGTGCTACCCAATTTCTTCATCTAGCAAATTGCTTTTCGGTAGCCACTCCACTGTGCCCATAGAAAACACCATCACCGCCACCAAAGACTCCAACATCATCCAGATTTCGTAAAGTATTACTTTCCCACTTATCTTTTGATTTGGCATCTAATTATCATTATTCATCTTTGTACATTGAGGGCAATGTACATCTTAAGTGTGGGGTAATAATGCCTAACTTTTGCATAATTCTCAAAACCCCTAATTTAGTCTTGATCTTAAGTATTTTTCTCATATTATTAATTAGGTGAAATTTCTAATGATTTATGATTTTATGGATATGTTTTGAATAAGTCATAGTTAATTGTGCATTGATGATTAAATTTGAAGAATACTAGAGAATCGAGCATGATAAGTCTACTTTCTAAAATTAAAATTGATAGGTTGTTGAACTGAATTTGAGTATCACCTTGAAGTTCAAAATTTATAAGGATTGATGTCAAAACACCCATAATTTTTGTGAAATTTTGAGCCTTATAGAGCATATATTCTTTTTTGTGCTCACTTTAATTGATTATGAGTGTGTCAACTTTGAATTGTTATTCTAGAACTTGCCTCGTTTATACATGTCAAGACCAAATTAATGATTTGATATACTGAGATGATGAAGGCACCTAGGTTTTAACCCGTTCACTCCACTAAAATGCCTACCTACATAAATAACCCCTAGTGAACCCCATTGAATCCTAACAACCTTTTTATTGACTCACCCACTAATGTTAATCTGAAATCCCTTTGTATTTGTTATCAACATTCCTTTGACTACCCCTCTATTGAGAATTGATTTGATAAATTGCCGAATTAGGTTATTTCAATCACCAAAGTTCCTTCTATTATGTTTATTTTAGTTTGTTCTTAAAAAATCCAAGTATTAGTAGTATAATAAAGAGCTTAGAGCATTTAAACTCCAATTATTGAAGAAAAGCTCAGATTAAAGTATTATAAAATTTTATGATAAAATACTCTTATTATAAGAGTAATTATCAATAGTAGATATTGTTAGGTTTCATTCAAGTAAATATTCATATTTAATTCATTATTCTTAAATTAGGTAATTAGTCAATTCAATCTCGATTATAACCTCTAATTCAATTTTGTATCCACACCTTTTAACCCAAGCCCTGCTACAACCCTAATTAAAGACCTTTTGATTTGTGTATCATCTCATATACAAGGTGGACACTTGATTTTCAGCAAGCCTATGGGATTAACTTTTAGGTTCAACTTAGAGTGCTTATTCTTGAACCTTAAACACCTTTGAGTGATTTGAGTGAATCTTTAGTGAGGATGCCATCCTTATTGATTTTGAATTAAAGGTAATCACTTAGATAAGGGAGACACCTATGTTTTGTGCTATAAAGGTATGACTTTTCGTAATTGAATCTTTAGGGTTCTTTGAGTTGAACTATCCATGTATAAATTATCTATGAATTATGATGAGACATTGTCGATAGGAATTATGAATTATGGAAAGTTCGCTTTAATTGTAAGTTGAGAATTTTGCTTGAGGACAAGTAAAAGCTTAAGTGTATGGTATTTGATAAACCGTAAAAGTAACATATTTTAACCCCATATTTAATAGGCTTTTGGATGATTTAGCCTTGATTTCGTAAAATGTGCTTTTAATCCTTTCTTTTCATGTTTATACTTAGGAAAGCACCTGAGCATAAAAAGAACACAAAACGGGCTTAAAACGGAGTAATTGGTGTAAGAGTATGCCCAAAGATCAATCATGAGAAGGTTGTAATAACATGCTTGATTTACCATGTTTATTAATATAAAGTGTTGTCATTATTATTTCAGTTTTTCCTTCGTGTGTACAAATAAACTATTTTATAATAATGCCCTAAGAATAATATGATTATTCTTAAAATATCCTTAGTCAAGTATTATTGTTGACTAGGACAACAATAATGCATTAAGACTAACATGTGGTTGATTGATGATAAAGAGTTGTCATTGATATGGAGTGTCAAAATCAATGCATGAATATGTGTTAGAGAACAACATATTGGACCTGATTCGCTATGAGTATGTTTCTTGGATTATTATGTAATTGTCACAACATTACTCACAAGTGATTAATATGTATATGATCCTTAGACTTGAAATAATCATTATCCCAACACCGTGAGTCGTATATTTTGATACAGTCAAACGTACACCATAACTGGTTGTCTATAAAGGCTGATGTTGGATATACCACAATCTATGTAGAGGGATATTGTTGATCAATATAGGATTAGTCCCTCACATATAATGGGAGTAATATCTTAGGCCACTTGATTGAGTGAGACTAGAAATGCATGGCCATGCTCAAATAAGTTGACATGAGATGTCATACTAATTTGTATATCATAGTCTACTCAAGATATCAAGAAACATGGAATGGACTATACAAGTGTGACTATTCCATGACTTGTATCCATTCCAGAGATAAAGGACTTAAGGATTAATGCATGAAAGGTTAATCGCAAAAAGTTATGTCGAATCATGACTTCTTGTAACTTAGGTAGCAATGATGCATTGCTAGATGCCACTCATTGTTTGTGACATTAGAATCATTCTAGTATTACTGCTAACGTTACAAGAACCTAAAGGGTCACACCCTATGGCTGAAATGAACTAATGAAACATAGTTGGTATTGTGTTTGATTGTCACATGAATTAAATTAATTAAAGAATTAATTTAATTGGGCAATCAAATATTGAATATATTATATGTACAAGGATGTTGTACACATAATGAGAATTAATATATGAATTTGGTTCAGATATAAATTTAAATAAATATAGTTTATCGAATCCATGTTATAATTAATGTAATTATACTTTTGGGTATAATTAATGTAATTATAATTTTTGTTAAAACATTATTATATTTATTTAATTTTATAACTCATAAAATAAACACCTGTTATAAAAGGTAATAAGTGAAGAAAACCCTAAGAATTTACTTGGAAAAGTCTAGTAGCCGCAAGCAAATAAAACATCCAAAATAGTTTTTGGAGATTTCGCCATTCATAGTCAAACCGGTGGATTACGAGAGGCCAACATCGTAAAGGTTGCGGCTTGGTTCAACAAAGAGATCAGAACACCCCAAACCCAAATTTATGCGTTTCGATCAGATCTGGCGTGTTATGGAACACATAACACTTTATCGGATTTTGAAAACACAAGTTAATTATTTAAAATTTGAATAAAGAAGTGACTTTTTGGAAATAAACCTCTTTGTATTATTATTACGTATAAATAAACCTTGTCATGAATTCATAAGTTGCATAACATTGAAAACTACTTAGTTGAATAAAACTAGGGGCCTTATTACATAAATATTCCCAAATAAAATAAAATAAAATTTAAAGAAATTCAAAAAAATAATTTGTAGAAATAAAACTTGATGGCCCCTCGAGTCCATCTCTGGCCCCATGTCCACGCCTATCGCTCATCCGAAAGCGTAGGAGAAAAATGGAAAACATGAGTCACCAAGACTCAAAGTATAAATCTCAAAATGCATAAACGACTGAGCCCACAAACACATTATGGGCCCCGCCCATACATCGTGCAACAATTATAATCACATGGTAAACAATAAATAGTGAATAACCCAACCCATCCTAGGTTTCCATCCTCTACACACCAACCCAAACCAACCATCACACCGTGGGGATTTCTACAATCAACCCTCCATCCGCTACACACCATAACGACAGCCGAACTGTCTATTCCTATTATTCAGGAATTATTAAATGTGGCATAGCCACCGATCACTATGTGACCTAGCATTTATATTTGTGGGTTTTCTACCACCAATCACTATGTGACCTGTCATGCACTTCCCCTTCATCATATCAAAATCCCACCCCATGTATACATACATAAAGAAAACATCATGTAGGCTTACATTTATTTCGATACACATAGGAGTTCTATGTTTACGCATTGCATCCTTGCCTAACCCTTTTAGGGTTCCATTCGATCGCCTATACAGCCTCTTTCCCGCTTTTTAGCCCATAATACATACATATAATCATACATACAGGATTAGTAGTGTGTTAGAGATCTACACACCTGATTACCGATAAGACGATGCTTTCTATGTCGACGCTATCCTTAGTCAACACTATCGCTATCGCCTATGGTGTTGTTCGAAGCCGATCCACAACCAAGTGGCCAATCTCAAATGGCGATCATCGCTCTTTTCTTAAACTTAGGATTTTCTCCTTTGCTCGATCCATATTTAATTCCATCACAAGTCCTTATCGTAACTACTATCACAATATTTAATCGTTAATTCTTATTATAACCTTAAGATCTTGCATATAATGATCAAATCTAATAGAAATCTAGGGAAATCTTCTTACCTTAAAAATTCTGAAAGTGGAGACTAGCTATTTTCGGCTTTTAGATCTAATTGACCAAGATTCCTTCAAATCCCGAATTGCCGCCCAACATAGAATCATTAAACTGTTAATTTTTTGGCTTTTGCCTTTTAAGAACCGAAATAGAATATAAGATCTAACAAAAATTGGCACTTACCTTAGTATAGGGAATTCGGCTAACACTTGGAAAGGAGATTCGACAATGCCAAAGGAAAGTTTTAAATGCCAGAAGAAAAGAACTAATTCTCAAATAGGATGAATAAAAGAATAGACTATAGATGCTTCGGCTTTTTAGATAAATCGGCACAAGGGGGAAAAAGTGGAGAAGAGTTTTGGCTTTTGAAGAAATTGGAGAAAAGAAATTAGAGAGGGAGAGGCTAAGGAATTTCGACACAATGGGAGAAGAAATTATGGTTTTCAATGTCAGAATCAAGGAGCTATCCCCCCTATTTATAGATATTTCGACACCTCATGTATAAAACCAAAAATGCCCTTCCTAATTAATTAAAATTCAAGCTAAATGAGAGGGAAAATTCGGCACCCCCTTTGCCATGCAGTAGCTGATTTCTACACTCCTCTAGGTGATGGATTTTTGGCCATCACCTCCCTTGTAAATAAGCTTCTAACTTTTCTCCTTTTTATCTACTATTTTATCAATTATAAAATCCATCTAAATCTTCCTATTTTTGAGCCTTGTAGTCGTCCACCTCATCAAATCTTAATGCCTAAATTTAACTCATTTAAATTAAAAGATTTGGGCTTTATTAAACTTAAATTTTGGGCCCCTAACTCCTTGTGTGTGGCGTCATTCCTTGCTTCATTTTAGGTGCCAAAATGGCCCTAAAAACATGGGCTCCTTACGACCCAAAACTTGTTCCTTTTTAATTGTTAATTATGCCACTTTAAAAAAAATTTAATATGGGCCTTTGCCTAATTCTAAGCCCAAATTTAAACCCCTTTCACCATATTAAACATATTCGTATACTAAACGCATAGACCCATAAATTCAGGATGTTACAAGATCAGAACTCTTGTTGTCGAGGCATCGCTGTCTACTCAGATTGAAATTTCGGTAACTTTGAAACCTTTATTTCACCCCAATTCATTCCTCACACATGGATTCATGGTTTGGATCACCGGGATTAATTTTATTTCGCTGTTCCATGGGGGTGTCGGCGTTCCAACAGTGGTACCAATGCCACTTGTGTGATATGGACTCGGGTTTAAATACTTGGGTGATGCAATTGTATGAGAACATATACTTGGGTTTAAATACTAAACGTTTTAGGTTGTTTAAATCGTTTAAGCATAACCTGATAACTGTTCCTTTCGTTAATTGATTAAATGTTAATCATGGTGTCGTGGCCTATTCGATTTTACGTTATTACTGCTAACTATTAACAAATCTGTAATATTGCGACGGTGGTATTTACAGTTTCCAGTAAGGGTTAACTAGCTAGTGGAACAAGGGTTGTTCCGATATGAAACCTCAAGGATTAAAATCCTAAAAACACGATTCTGTTGATAAAAGTTATCAAATCGTGAGGTTTCATTTGACTGGGGTATGCGATTTGTACCGCGGGGGCCTACCGTGACGTCCCCTCTCATATTTTGGGGATAGGGATCTGAGGACGGCTCCGCCCGCGACCTTCGGCCCGCTTCCTCCGACCGCCTTAGACCCCATCTTCTTATTACAGTATGTTTTGTTAATAAAAGAAATTTATAAACTTGATGCCACAAAAGGTTGAAAGGATATTTTATAATTCACCTTAGCAAAATCATTGAATTATGTATATTATTTTTGACATGCACGGTGTTTGAAATGCATAGTTATAGCCCGATGACCCATTTGATAAAAGGTTATAATTATATATATAAATACGGCCTGCGTGTCATGCCTTACTACTATTCTCTTGTATTTCTATTCTCATCTTACTCCCTCGTATGTAAAACAAGTTTCTGCATATTGTAATTTGCAAGAGTTACTGTGGGCTAGACGAGAAGGAAGTTGGGACAACTATTGTGAATTGATAGTTTGTGAAACTACTTACACCTTTAGGTTTCCTTTTGGTTCTCCCATTGGCTTGGGTTGAATCACCTTAGTTTATGGGCTATAACTATTGCATTTATTTATTGCTTTATTTATTCATGTATGAGATGCTATGGATGTCTAAAGCATGCCAATTTTATATATTAAAATTTTATAATAAACCCCATTAATTGATGAGATCAATTAAAAGACTAAATAGACTAAAGTAGACCATAATTGGTGAGATGGAACATCCTTAATAAAATCCCTCTATTAAAATATTAAGTTAACATGGCCTTCCAATTTTGCCCTCGTTAAGGGCATGATCAATACTATGTAGGTTATGCCAAAGCGAAGTACTAGTATTTATCTTGGTTAAATGCGAATAATAAACAAGTGATATTCGCTGGTTAAAAATTGGTTAATGACTTAACTAGGTAACTCTAATAGGATTAGAAACCTAGAGGCAATTAAATTGGATAAATCATAAGATGATTAGAACAAGAGTTGTTCACCAAATATTAGGAGTTACATATGATGTAATTAGAAAGGTTGCTTACCTAAATAACCATAGTCTTGAGAGTAAAGCCAAAGTTGACTTAAGAGGAGGTGAAATATGGATCCTTAACCCACTAGAAATACTTTGGAGAAAGTTTTTCCGAAATTAATATATGAGGGTTATTAATTTTGAAATAAAATAGTGGGATCATCATTTAATAAAGTCTTTTTAATGATTAATATAAACTTGGTAAATTTACTCACACGCATATTTAATTGTTGTAGATATATTACTACTGCAAATACTAGCACACTCTCATTGCGATCGGTCCTTGAGAAGGACAAATTAAATGGTTTGAATTTTCTTGATCGGTTCAGAACTTGAGGATTGTCCTCAAACAAAAACAAAATTGTATGTCATTGAACAACCACTTCCTAATGAACCACCGTTAATGCCTCAAGAACTGATAGAGATGCTTACAAGAAGTATCTCGATGACATGGTAGATGTTGGATGTCTTATGCTTGCCACTATGAATCCTAAGCTTTAGAAGCAACATGAGGACATGGTTGCTTATGATATGATCGAGCACCCGAAAGAACTTTATCATTGTCAAGCACGACAAGAGAGGCTTGATATCTCTAAAGCCATATTCCAATGTAAGTTGGTGAAGGAAGCCCAAGAGACCTCATGTCCTTAAGATGATTGGCTATATTGAAAGTCCGCTCTAAGCTTAGTTTTCCATTGGGCCAAGAGTTGGCCACCGATGTTATTCTCGCAATCGTTGCGGATATCTACAACCAGATTTGTCCTTAATTTCAATATGAATGAAATTGACAAGACTCGCCACACGCTTGCTCAAGATGATATGAGCTCTCAAGGTAACATGAAAAGGTTGGACCCAAGCCCATACTCGATGGTTCAGTAACAACAAGGGCAAGGGAAAGGCCAAAGTTCGACAAAGCCCAAGGGCAAAGGTAAGCCCAAGCCCGCAAAGGAAAGGCGCAATGAAACTTAAAGGTGGAGTGTCTAAGGAAGGAAACCGCTTTCATTGTGGTGTGATTGGACATTGAAGTGGAACGCCCTATCTATCTTGAGGAAGTCAAGAAGGCCAAAACAAGCGGAACGTCTGCTTCGTGTATTTATGTTATTGATATTAATTTATCAACTACTACTTCTTGGGTATTAGATCTTGGTTGTGGTTCTCATATTTGTACTTTTTGCATGGGACTACAAAGGAGTAGGACGTTGGCTAGAGGAGATGTGGACTTGCGAGTTAGAAATAGAGCAAAGGTTGTCTGCATTAGTGGGAACATATACTTTATCTTTGCCTAGTGGACTTGATTTATTTTAGAGGATAGTTATTTTGTGCCCAGTTTGACTAAAAACATTATTTCAGCTTCTTGTTTAGACAAAATTGGTTTTGAGATAATTATTAAGAATGATTGTTGTTCCTTTTATCTCAATAATGTTTTCTATGGTTCGTCACAATTGATTAATGGCCTCTATATTTTAGATCAAATGAATCCTATTTACAACATAAATACTAAAAGATCTAAAATAAATGACTCAAATCAAACTTATCTTTGGCATTGTCGTTTGGGCCACATAAGTGAGAGACGCATATCCATACTCTATAAAGATGGTTTCTTAGATTCATTTATTTTTGAACAATTTGAAATATGTGAATCTTGCTTATTGGGAAAAATGACTAAATCTCCTTTTACTGGTAAAAGTGAACGAGCTAGTGATTTATTGGGCCTAATACATTCTGATGTATGTGGACCAATAAATACATGTGCCGTAGGTGGATTTCAATACTTCATTACTTTCACTGATGATTTTAGTATATATGGGTATGTTTATCTCATGCGCCATAAGTCTGAGTCCCTTGAAAAGTTCAAGGAATTCAAAAATGAAGTACAAAATCAACTAGGCAAAACTATCAAGTCACTTCAATCTGATCGAGGTGGAGAGTGTTTGAGCCTAGAGTTTGATGATCTATTGAAGGAATGTGGGATTGTCTCACAACTTACTCCTTCTGCTACTCCTCAATGGAATGGAGTTTCTGAGAGAAGAAATCAAACTCTATTAGACATGGTTCGATCCATGATGAGTCATGCTGATCTACCGACTTCCTTTTGGGGACATGCACTTGAGACAGCTGCTTTCACACTAAATCGTGTTCCATCTAAATAGGTTCAAAAGACGCCATATGAGATGTGGACTGGAAAATGTCCCAGTATGTCTTTTATGAAAATTTAGGGTTGTGAAGCTTATGTTAAATGTCAGAAGTCTACTAAGCTTGAACCTAAATCTAAAAGGTGTATTTTTGTGGGGTATCTGAAAGAAACCAAAGGTTATTATTTCTTTAATCCCACTGAGAACAAAATGTTTGTTGCTCGGACTGGTGTCTTTCTAGAGAGAGAATTTATTTCTAGAAAAAGAAGTGGGAGAAAGATTGAACTTGAAAAAATTCGAGAATCACAAGATACTACTGAACCAGAGGTAGAACAACAGTAAATTCCACAAGAAATTGAGGAACAACTGCTGTAGAAACACAACCACTGCGAATATCTTTAAGAGAATGCCATGCACTTGAGAGATATGGATTTCTCATTACAACACATGGTGGCGTTCTTCTTAAAGATCAAGATGAGCCTAGGACTTATCAAGAAGTGACGAGCCCAGACTCTGAGAAATGGCTAGAGGCCATGAGATCTGAGATGGATTCCATGTACGAAAATCAAATATGGACTTTGATTGACCCACCCGAAGGGGTTAAACCTATATGGTAATGTACAAACATACAAGGGCGATTAGTCGCTAAAGGTTTTCGCCAAATTCATGGTGTTAACTATGATGAAACCTTTTCTCCTATAGCTATGTTTAAATCCATCAGGATCTTGCTCGCCATACCGCACTTCATGATTATGAAATCGGCAGATGGACGCCAAAACAAATTTTCCTTAATGGGAAACTTAAAGAGGATGTTTACATGACACAACCTGAAGGTTTTGTCAATCCAAAGGATGCTAGAAAGATTTGTAAGCTACAAAGATCCATTTATGGATTAAAGCAAGCTTCTCAAAGTTGGAATCTTCATTTTAACGATGCAATCAAAGAGTTTGGTTTTATCAAAAATGAAGATGAACTATGTGTTTACAAGAAAGTTAGTGGGAGCACTATCACATTCTTGGTACTGTATGTGGATGACATTCTTATCATGGGAAATGACATACCTACCTTGCAGTCTATTAAGACTTGGTAGGAAGTTGTTTATCTATGAAGGACATGGGCGAAGCTACTTACATCTTAGGAGTCAAGATCTATAGAGATAGATCAAGACGACTCACTGGTCTAAGCCAAAGTACATACATAGATAAAAGTCTAAAAGGTTTAGTATGGAAGAATCTAAAGAGGATTCCTACCTATGAGACATGGTAATTCACTCTCAAGGAAATGTCTCTTTCAACTCCACAAGAGAGAGAACGCATGAGTAAAATTCCATATGCTTCCACTATTGGATCTATCATGTATGCCATGTTATGTACCCGTCCAGATGTCTTGTATGCCTTAAGTATGACGAGTAGGTACCAATTAGATCCCGGTGAAGGTCACTAGACCACAGTCAAGAATATCCTTAAGTACTTAAGAAGAACTAAGGATACGTTCATAATATATGGAGGTGAGGAAGAGTTAAGTGTAAAATGTTACACTGATGCCAGCTTCCAAACTGACAAGGACGATTCTCAATCACAATCAGGATTTGTGTTTTACCTTAATGGTGGTGTGTGAGTGGAAGAGTTCAAAGCAAAGTACATGAGTGATTCTACAATAGAGGTTTAGTATATTGCGCCAAAGGAGGCTGACAAAAGCGGCTTGGATCAAAAAGTTCATACTGGACTAGGGGTTGTGCCTAGCATATGAGATGCTATAGAACTCCGATGTGATAACAATGGAGCTATTGCACAAGCTAAAGAACCCAAATCTCACCAGCGATCCAAACATATACTTAGGCACTATCATCTTATTCGAGAGATTATCGATCGAGGAGATGTTGAGATATGCAGAGTACCTACAGATGATAACATTGTCGATCCTCGACCAAGCCTCGACACGTTGCAAGCATGATCGTCACACTAAGTCGCTTGGTATAAGATATATGAGTGATTGGTCTTAGTGCTAGTGGGAGATTGTAAGAGTATGCCCAAAGATCAATCATGAGATGGTTGTAATAACATACTTGATTTACCATGTTTATTAATATAAAGCGTTGTCATTATTATTTCAGCTTTTTCCTTCTATGTGAACAAATAAACCTGCTTTTATCATAATGTCCCGAGAATAATATGATTATTCTTAAAATATCCTTAGTCAAGTATTTTGTTGACTAGGACAACAATAATGCATTAAGACTAACATATAGTTGATTGACGATAAAGAGTATGGATCGTCAAAACCAATGCATGAATATGTGTGTTAGAGAATAACAAATTGGACTGACCCGCTATGAGTATGTTTCTTGGATTATTATCTAATTGTCACAACATTACTCATAGTTATTAATATGTATATGATCCTTAGACTTGAGATAATCATTATCCCAACACCGTGAGTCGATATTTTGATATACCAAACGATAATCGTGAATCGGTTGTCTATAAAGGTCGATGTTGGATATACCACAATCTATGTAGAGGGATATTGTTGATCAATATAGGATTAGTCCTCGCATATAATGGGAGTAATATCTTAGGCCACTTGATTGAGTGAGACTAGAAATGCATGGCCATGCTCAAATAAGTTGACATGAGATGTCATACTAATTTGTATATCATAGTCTACTCAAGATATCAAGAAACATGGAATGGACTATACAAGTGTGACTATTCCATGACTTGTATCCATTCCAGAGATAAAGGACTTAAGGATTAATGCATGAAAGGTTAATCACAAAAGTTATGTGAATCATGACTTCTTGTAACTTAGGTAGCAAATGATGCATTGCTAGATGCCACTTATTGTTTGTGACATTAGAATCGTTCTAGTATTATCGCTAACATTGCAAGAACCTACAGAGTCACACCCTATGGTTGAAATGAACGGAATGAAACATAGTTGGTATTGTGTTTGATTGTCACATGAATTAAATTAATTAAAGAATTAATTTAATGGGGCAATCAAATATTGAATATATTATATGTATAAGGATGTTGTACACATAATGAGAATTAATATATGAATTTGGTTCAGATATAAATTTAAATAAATATAGTTTATCGAAATCTATGTTATAATTAATGTAATTATAACTTTTGGGTATAATTAATGTAATTATAATTTTCGGTTAAAACATTATTATATTTATTTAATTTTTAATTCATAAAAGAAATACCGATTATAAAAGGTAATAAGTGAAGAAAAACCCTAAGAATTTTCTTGGAAAAGTCTAGCAGCCGTCAAGCAAATAAAACCTCTGAAAATAGTTTTTGGAGATTTCTGCTATTCATAGTCAAATCGGATGGATTACGTAGAGGCCGACATCGTAAAGGTTGCGGCTTGGTTCGACAGTAGATCAGAACTCTTGTTGTTGAGGCGTCGCTGTCTACTCAGATTGAAATTTTGATAACTTTCAAACCTTTATTTCACCCCGATTCGTTCCTCATACATGGATTCATGGTTTGGATCGCCGAGATTAATTTTATTTCGCTACACCATGGAGGTGTCGGCGTTTCAACAATTGGGCCTTAGCAAGCAATCAACGCACCTGGCACAAATCCCACACGACCGTGCCTCGCCAATTACCTAGAACATGGCCTCAACTCCGTGACACACGGCCGTGCAGCATCCATTTATCATACTGACGTGCATGGCAATCTACATGGCTGTGTCCAAATCGACAGACCTGAAGCACGTCCTGAATCTTGATCTACACGGTCGTGCCCAAAATGACAGAATCGAGACACAGCCCAACCACGAGTTACACGGGTGTGTGCCATGGCCGTGCCCCTGTCGCGAGAGAGAGCAATTTCACTTGGATTTGGATGCTTGAAGCCAAAGAAACATACTCCTAAGTCTACTCCAACACCCTAGTGATAATTCTACTTGAAGGAGGTACTTAGGAGCCAAGTATAGCATCCCAAAGGCTATATAAACAACCCAAGGCAGACATAGAAGGGGGCCTTTTTGCAGAGGCTTTGGTCAAGCTTTCATCTTTTAGGGAGTCACTTGAAGATAGCCAGTTGATCCATCTCAAGAAGCCAGAGCTCCATTCAAGACGAAGGATCTCTCCTTCAATTCCTTCAGGGGGTTTTAGGGATTTCTTATGTTTTGTTTATTCTTTACTCTTGAGATGTTTTCGTATTTAGTTATGAACTAAACCCCTCAGATACCTGAAGGGGATGAAACCTATGGTGGATTTTGTTATTTGATTTCTAAATTATATGATAAGTATTTAGTTTGTACTTAATTATGTTGCTTAATTTAACTGGTGTGCTTAGGTGGAGGAGGAATAGACCCGCCTAAGAGTAGATCTAGCATAATTAAGCTTGAGTTGATCGGGCCCTAGAGATAGGGTTATGAGATTTTGCCGATTAGGGTGAAACCTAATATGGGAATCCATTGATCGATTTATCGCTTCCTTAGGGGTTATTATAAGAGAACGAGAGTTCCACTAATTAACCTAAGGTTAGACGTTATTCGCCTCGAGAGAGGGTTTAATATAGGTTAGGGAGTCTCACGGATCAAGCTAAGTAAAGAAATCATATGTTTTGGGAATAAATAATGAATGAAGCCATTGGTGGATTCTTCCTGAGGGTATCGTCTTTATCAACCGAGTTTTCCTCAAGTCTTTCTCCCATTCATTCTTTTGTCTTTGCGTTAGTGTAAGTATTTCATTAGTTTAATAATTCAATCACTTCATATTTCAGGCTAAATAATAGAAAGAAAGTGAGTAGTAGTACATTTAGGTTCCCTTGGGTTCGATAAGATATTCTTGCCTAAACTATACTACTGTTCGATAGGTGCACTTGCCTCTATCGTTTTCATAGTTAGTCTACAGTTTCGATCATTCTTTTTATAAATTTTAAAACTCATCGCTTGACACGATCAGTAACTTTTCTGGGACATGTGGTGTCTATTGAAGGGATTCGAGTGGATCCAAGGAAGATAGAGGCTGTGCTAGATTAGAAACAGCCGAAGAACATATCTAAGATCCGTAGCTTTCTGGGTTTGGCGAGATATTATCAGCTGTTTGTAGAGGGGTTCTCTCTAATTGTAGCTCCCTTTACTAAGCTTTCGAGAAGCTCAAGTCTGCTCGACTCGTGCCCTGCTCGATCTGACTGAAACTGTAAGAAGTTTGTGGTCTACAGTGATATCACACATCAATTTGGGATGTGTATTAATTCAAGATGGAAAGGTTGTGGCTTATGCATCCCGTCAACTTAAGATAGATGAGGGGAATTATTTGACACATGATCTCGAGTTGGCTGTTGTGGTCTTTGGGTTGAAAATTTGGAGGCACTATTTGTATGGTGAGAGGTGTATCATCTACATCGATCACAAGAGTCTTAAGAACCTCCTTACTCAGAAGGACGTCAATCTTAGGTAGCGCCGATAGATTGAATTGCTCAAGGATTATGACTACACGATAGAGTATCATCCTAGTAAGGCTACTATGGTGGCCGATGCTCTAAGTCATAGAGCGATGACTGATGTTCGCTCGCCTTAGCTTGTTTGACGATGGGAGTCTGTTAGCCAAGTTGCAAGTTAAGCCAACTTGGATTGATCAAATTCGAGATAAGCAGATGGGGGATAAATTTTTGGGTTTGCGGTTTTGTTAGGTTGAGAGTGGCGTACCTCAGATTTTAGGTTGAATAATAATGGTGTTCTGTGTTTTTGAGGACAGATTTGTATGCCTAAGATTCGAATTTGACATAGTCGATTCTGGGGGAGGCGCATAGTAGCCCTTATTCTATACATCTCGATGGTAATAAGATGTATCGCGATCTCCGTGAGTTGTACTGGTTGCCAGGTTTGAAGCGTGAGGTTACAGATTTTGTGGCTTGATGTCTAACGTGTCAGCAGGTTAAGGCTGAGCACCAGTTACCTTTGGGTTTGTTGCAGCCAGTTAAGATTCCCTTATGGAAATGGGAACGTGTGACAATGGACTTCGTTAGTGGGTTGCCCTTGACACCCGCTAAGAAGGATTCTGTTTGGGTCATCGTAGATCGATTGACCAAGTCTGCTCACTTTATTCTGCTATAAATGGACTATTCTCTGCAGAAGTTAGAGAAGCGCTACATTTATGAGATTATGAGGCTGTTTGGGGTGCCTGTTTCGATCATTACTAATAGAAATCCTCGTTTCACATCTCGATTATGAAAAAAGTTGCATGAGGCTCTGGGTTTGAGGTTGGACTTCACTACTGTGTTCCATCCTCAGACCGATGGTCAATCTAAGAAGGTGATTCAGATACTAATGAACATGCTTTGGAGTTGCGTGATTGATTTCTGAGGTAGTTGGGAGGATTATCTGCCGCTAGCTGAGTTTGCCTACAATAACAGCTTCTAGTCTAGCATTCAGATGGCACCTTATGAGGCGTTGTATTGTCGTAAGTTTTGTACTCTACTGTGTTGGACTAAGTTGAGTGAACATCAGGTTTTGGGTTCTGAGTTCGTTTCTAAGACTGAAGATAAGGTTAGACTAATTTAGGATCGTCTAAAGGCAACTTCTGATAGACAAAAATCTTATGCAGACCTGAAGAGGCGTGATATTGAGTACTCTGTGGGGGACTTTGGTTTTCTTGAGGTTTCTCCATGGAAGAAGGTTCTGAAATTCAACAGAATTGCAAGTTGAGCCCTAGGTTCATTGGGCCGTATCGAATTCTAAAGTGTGTGGGATCGGTTGCTTATCAATTGAAGCTACCTCCAGAGTTAGCCCGTATCCACAATGTCTTTCATGTTTCAATGTTGAGGCAGTATCAGTCTGATCCTTCTCATATTGTTTCTATTGAAGAGGTCGAGGTTAGTCTAGATTTGACTTTTGAGGAAGAGCCAATTTAGATTCTGGATTGTGATGTTAAAGTTCTAAAGAGGAAGTCTATATCACTAGTAAAGGTTTTGTGGCGAAATCATGGCACCGAGGAAGCCACGTGGGAACTCGAGAACTCGATTCACGCCAGATCCTCATCTATTTTAATCGTAAATTTTGAGGTCGAAATTTTTTAAGGGTAAAGTTGTAACACCCTAACTACTTTATTTTTGCTTTATAAAATTTGACACAAATGTGTATCTGCTTTCATTGGTTATGTGTTCGTTAGGTGTGAGAGGTTTTGGGTTCAAACCCCACTCATTAAATTTTGTTATTTTTTATCTAAGTCTTATCCTCGCTCGTGGGCATTTATTAAATTGCTTGTAAATTCATATCGAATGAGCCTCACGTTCGACCGGGTAGGGGTTGTTGTGTTGAAGGTCCGTGTTTGAATCCTTGCACGAGCGAGGTATTATTTATTTTTCTCGGCTCGTGATAGAGTTTCAGCTTGTATTAGAATTCGAGTAGTGAGTGGTTGATTGTGGATGTGGTGGGATTTGGGTAAAACTTATTTTCCAAAAATCTCTTAGAAATCGATCGCCTTCTCTTCCAACGCTATTTCCTTTTTTTCTACAAATTTTTCCTCTTTTCCTTCTCCATTATAACAAAATTTTGCCTCCTTGTTGCTAATTTTTGAATATTGGTGTTTATTCGTCTGGTAAGTGGAGATAGTTGTTTTGCTGAGTAGGGAGTTTCTCGTTTAATCTTTTTGGTGTTGTCAAATTCTCGTTGATATGGAATCTGTGTTTTGGCAGCAGCGAATCGAGAAGATTGTGACTCGCCCCTTGCAGAATCGTTGTCAAATATAGTTCGAGGTGTTAGGGTAAGCAAGGAACGCTTGTTTTGAATTATTTTTGACTTTGTAGCTGCTTTTAATCGTGTGATTAGTCTAATTTTGAGCGTTGGTATGTCGATCTTTAGGTTCTAGAGGGTTCGTGGTTGTTGTAGCATCAAACGATACCGTGTGTGTCAAAAGCGTAAAATAAGGTTTTGGTAAAAGCCAAAAATCAGATCATCAACTCCACACAAAGCGCAAGGTCACCCATTTAGATGGCCATGTGCGAGACATGGTCGTATGATCAACATAGACATGGCCGTACACAAGACACGGTCGAGTGGTGGCACGAGTGTGGCCGTGTAGGCCACACGTTCTAGAGCCAAGTTGGGCATGTAGGCCACACGGGCGTGTGTATTTTGGGCAGTAGTGTAGGCTACACTGCATGTGGGCCTATTATTTTGAAATTTTCCTAGGGTCAGTATGGGTCATTCCGTTAGATGTGGGCTCACCGTAGGGTCGGTGAGGTTAACTAAATCCTAAAAATATGTGATTTGTTAGGTCAAACACTGCTTTTGAGTATGATTTCGCTTTTGTATGCCCGATCATTAGGCTAGGTGCATATCGATAATCGAAAATATAAGCATGTTAAGCATGTTTACTCATTAATTCAGATCGCTCACCGATTCTGCTTTTGGGTGGAATATGTATATGAGAAGGAAGTATTCGCTCGACGTTGATCGCCTTTATTCTGGTAGCTTGGCTGCATACAATCTGATATGTGCCTTAATGGCACAACGTGGTGTGTAGGGATGGTGGGTGTTCCTAACCCCACATGGTGTGATAGGATGGTCGAAGTTGGTGTGCAGAGGATCGGGGTAGGAGTTTTTCGTATCTGTTTCTGAATATGCTATCTGAATCTGCATCTGTTTCTGACTGAGTATATGTTCCTGTATGATTGCATGCTTAATTCTGTTGGGATACACACTAAGTTTACATAAACTCACATCCGTTTGTCTATTTTGTCAGGTAATCCACTGTCTTAGGCGGATCAGCGTAGCAGAGACTCAGCGGTGACCACTCAACCATATAACCGTTAAACTTAGCATTTATGGTTTATTTCAATTTTTGGATATTTATTTGAGAGTTTGTAATTTTTTGGGACTCTCTGGACTGTTTGGTTTTTTTTTAACTGTTTATTTTTGGATTGTTCGTCAACTTGATTGCTTTGGTAAAATTGTTTTATTAAAATGACGGTTTTTATGCAAACAAAGATTTTCCTAAAAACACGACTAAGTTTTCAAACAATAAACCATTAAGGCTTCCGCTGTAATAAGTTTCAGTAAAGAAACTGACTAATTTGTGGTTTTAGTAAATTTTAAAGATTGATGGTCTACCAAGTCAACATGATTTTCAAAACTCATTCTTTATGACATCACCAGATTCGGCCATAACATCTAGGCTGGGTTTGGGGTGTTACAAGATCATATCCAAGCCATATATATAATATAAAATACCATAGGTGTAGCACTTCATACCTGGTCTAGTTGTCGGACCCAAGCAATAAGGTGATAGAAACAAATACAAAACATTTGATTTCATTTCATAGTCCAAAATTTCAATTCAATGACAATTTATTCATATATAATCAAGAACAACATGTAATACAACCAAATTTTGGTCTATATCAAGCTTACGAAAGCTTTAAACTAACCCGATATCAATCATGGATCAAACTGACACAAAAAAAAAGGAGAGTAAAATTTGGTAAATGGGTGTCACATGCCCGTGTCCCCTAAGAGTGTGAAAGGTTGAGGCCGTATAGGACGAGACACATGGCCATGTGGGAAAGCCGTGTGGAGATAGAGTCACGACCGTGCGAACAAACCGTGTAACTCACTATTGCCGTGTGGGTTAAAAGTGTAAATATTCAAAAATATGTCACGGCCGTGTCGTTGGGTCGTATAACAGACTGTTTCCATGTGCATCAAAAATCACCCTAAATGTACAGCCCATACGATTGTGCCATATGCCCATGTATGGCACACGGTCGTGTGCCAGGCCGTGTATCATGTCGTGTCTTCCTGTAAATACCTTCCAAAACAAGCTTTTAAACCCTAATCCACTTATACCACAAGCAACACTTATGCCAAGTTTCAACCAGTTCAAAAGCATCAATATTATACCAAAAAAATATCACTTATAACAATCAACTTAAGTGCCTAACCAATATAATACATTTGACACCTCAATCCAACAATTCAAGTTCAAACATAACACCATATTCAAACAAATCTAATATGCCTTCCAAGGCACCTCAAAACAATTAATATAGTATGCATCATATGACCATTTTAAGCACTTTATAACAATGATTCAGTATCAAACATATAAACATGGACAAAGCCACACCAAAATCATTCAGCCTAACATGAACATACCATTCATTTACTAGCATATTTCAAGTATATTACCTTATCAACTTATAAGCGAAAATGATGTGTCATGAAACTAATTAAATATTTGACTAAGGCAAATGCACCTATCAATTAATAGTATAGCTACGGTGACCAAAGATATCATTCCCACAAGGACTAAAATTACTAGTAATTATTGTCTTTCTATTATTTAATGTAATAATTGAGTAATTGATTAAAAACTAAAATTAACTAAATTAATAACTAAATCAGAAAATAATTGATTAACAACCAAGAAGTGAAACAATACCGAGAAAGAATCGCTTAGATTTCATTTGTCACTATCAATCTAAATTACACAATTTCTTTACTTAGCACCTTGATCCATAGAAATCCCTAAATTATAAAAATATCTCTTTCAATCATAAGAGCAACTAACTCTAAGTTGATCAATTAAAATTTCTTTCTAATTAAAACCATTTTTATCGCATTAACTTGTGCTATGGATTTCCCTATTAGATTTGACTCTAATTCGATAGATTTATGTCATCCCATTTCTAGGATTGTATGCAACTCCACTCAATTAAGCAAGATCTACTCTTAAACAGGGTCTATTCAATGACCAATTTAAGCATATCGAACATGGATCAATACTCTAGAAATATTAAACCAAGAATTAAGCACACATAATTGAGAACAATAAACTAAGTATTTATTGTGTAACATAAAGATCAAACAATAGAACCCGTCATAAGGTTCATCTCCCCTAGGTATTTAGAAAATTAGTTAATACTTGAAAATAAAAATCCAAAAGACAGTATAACCGAAAAAAATGAAGAAACTCATGATAACTTCCTAAGAAATCAACTGGGAATCTTTAATCTTAAAGAAAATATGCTTCAATGATGTTTTTCGAGTTGTTTTCTTGAGTATTCTCTGGTGGCTCTCTCCTATCTTCTTATTTTGCTCATATATACATCTTAGAATGCCTAAAAAAGCCTAAAAATTGGAATTTTTTGCTGTTCGATGTACAATCTCGTGAAATCGACATGGCCTACCACACGTCTCAGATAGGTCACCAATGAGTGGTCCGCCGTGTGGAATGGTTCAACCTGTGTGGCTCCAAAGAGCTTGTTCTCGACACTCGCTTTCGCTCCTTTTTCTCCCAAGCTCTCTATTAAGCATTAAACATGAATTTAAAGGATTAAGAGTATAAAATTCACAATTAACATCGAATAATCACCCAAAAATACATTAAGAAGGGGTTAAAACATGTTACCTTTAGCATTTATCAAAAAACACCAACCAATTCAATAAGACAACATTGCCATAACTCATATATATATATATATATATATAAGCATATGCACCAAGTTCTCAAAATACCAAAAATAATCCAAGATAAACATTGTTTACCCAATGGCTCCTTAGCCATGACCAAAATAAACTATCACCAACACTTGAGTCCAGAATTGTTGTTGGATGCTGAAGTTGGTGATTGAATTAAAAAGTACCTAACTTGTGCACGAAAAACAAAACCGTTTGTTGAGTATATTCAGTGGTATTTATATAATCTGAACATTAAAACATAATGCAATTCATTCAAATGCATAAGATAAAAATACTTAATGTTATGCAAACTATCATGTAAACTTTTCTATTTCATAGTTTCATGTCCAAATTCAACAAAAGGCATTACTCTGTATATCTCACTTCCATTTTATATCCATTGAAATATCAAGCATTAATATCTCATCCCATTTCAATTTCCATTGTAAGCATTCAAGACCATATTCATGTTTATTTCTATTTGTTTCACATATCATTATTTCGATTTACATATTTACTTTCCTATTAACATGACTCAGACTCAAAAAGATATGCGAATCCAACAAACACACCAATTTAGCATCCAGTGCCTATTGGATAAATCCGAAATAAAAAGTTGTGTCTTGCATTGGTCGGTAAAAACCAAAAAATAGATGTACCCAATGCTAGTCAGTACAATAAAAATGGGGTGCCCAACACTCCCCGTGTAACACCCCTAACCCCTGTCCAACGCCAGAATAGGGTTACGAAGCATTACCGAACTTATCACTTATATTATCATACATTTCATGTTCATTTCTCATAACCAAAAAAAAAGTCATTCAAATTCAATCATATAGTCCCTAACACAAGCCCTCAAGGCCTAAAACAAGCATTAGAAGTGGTTCGGGACTAAACCGAGTACTTAAGAGATTTTTGGAAAAACATGAAAAATTTTCAAAGCGCAGGGGACACACGCCCGTATGGTCAGGCCGTGTTTCTCACATGGCCAAGAGACACGCCCTTGTCACAAGCCGTGTGGACATTCGAAATGGGATCACATGGTCGTGTCCCAGCCCGTGTCCAACTCCGTGTAACTCACTGATCTGGTTTATATGGCCAGACCACATGCCCGTGTGTCAGGCCGTGTACCCTTCAAAATGGCCTCACACACCCATATGCCAGGCCATGTGCTAGGTCGTGTGAAAACTTGAGGGTATACTGACTTGTACCATACGGCCAAGCCACACGCCTGTGCTAGGTCGTAAAGTTATCAATTGGTTTCTAAATAAGTATCGGGGACACACGGTCGTGTGTCACACACAATCGAGATACACACCGTGTCTCGCTCGTGTGGACAAAAATAGGTCATATTCCAAGCCATATTTCTCACCCAATGTGTACCAACCTAAGCCAAACAATGTACATACAACCATGACATAAATAAGCATTCAAGACTAACCAATTCCAAGTCTATATCATGCAATGTCCACACATTCACTTGACCACTTAAAAGCATACAACTAGCCATTCAAATTTACACCAATATCACTTCCAAAAGTTACCTAAATGGTCAAATGCATATATACACATTTGTGCCTAATACACAACATATATGTCATTTCTTAATCTCAACCATATGATACTCAAAAGTTCCAAATCAAAATCAAGGCATTCCGATGGCAATCCAAACAACATATAACATGAAACAAACCACACATATATACATACCAACATATACCAAATCAAGCCATATTAAATGACTAATTACATAACCAAAATATATAGACTTTCATTAGCCAAAAGACCTATAATGTCATATAACCAAAATACATAAAGTCCAAAAGTACCAAAAGGAGAGTTTCATAGTGTGATGCAATCTCCGCAACTTTCAATCCGAAAGCGAGCCTCAAACTCTATAAAACATGAAAAATAAATAGAGTAAGCAATTGCTTAGTAAGTTCAGATAGAATAAAACTCATATTACCATTTAATCACAATTTAAGTAATTCAACATAGTATAATGCAACTCAATTTGATCCACAAGCCTAACATATATTTATCCATAAAGTTAGAAATGAAATCACAAATCTCATAGATTCAATTCTCACATGATTCACATACATACATGTATTGGTTTATATTGAATTCATATACTTTCGTAACATCACTATGCCCATTGAACCATTTGGAATAAAATTGGATACTCAGGTATCTCGCACACCAATTGTCAATACATGGTCGAAACCATCTCTATCTCATATCTCATATAGATACTCACTCTCGAGCCATCATTGGGTCTGCTCACACAAGCTGACGGTCAAGACGTAGCTACAAAATGCTGCTCACACAAGCTGACGAGTAACCGTAACACATGCATGAAGACTCAGCCACTGGCAGAACGTACGGAACCAACACCCATAACACAGTAATCCTTAATGACATGTCATTTGTATCCTATCTATTCCTAAGGTTCAACTGGGATTTCATACGTCACCAAATCTTTATCGAATATTTTCATGTATTCGTATTCATCAAGCATGTAATAATAAAGCATTTAAAGCACAATTACTGTAATGCTTATTAACATACGAACTTACCTCGAATTAGTACGAAGACAATTGACTTATCAATCCACTACTTTGTCTTTTCTTCGATTCACTACCTAATGTTGTTTTTCTTGATCTATATAATCAAATTTAACTATTTTAATTCATATTTTACTCAATTTAATCCAAATTTCATGTTGTGGAAAAATTATCATTTTGCCCTTGTACTTTTAACTTCTTTACAATTTAGTCATATTCTCATAAAAATGCAAATTCATGCAATTTAGTCTATACCCATTCTAGCAGAATATCATCTAAGCTTAAAGAAGACCATACATTTCATTAATTCACACATTTCACCACATAATTTTCACCTTTTACAAATAAATCCCTATTTGACATTTTCAACAAAAATCACTTTACAAAACTTGTTTCTCTAACAACAACCATTCATTTTCTACCATTAAACTTCAAAACCTCAACTTATACATCAATGGCAAGATTCAAACAACTCAATAGTTTTGCAAATTAGCCCCTGGGCTAGCTAGATTAAGCTACAACGACTTCAAAAATATAGAAATTACTAAAAACGGGACAAAAATCACTTACTAATAAAGTTTGTAAGCTTGGCCAAATATCAAGCTCAAAAATGGCTTTCTAAATCCCTAATTTCGATTGAAGAAAAATGGATAAAGATGATAGCAAATTTGGTTTTATTTTAATTTAACATATAATTTTACTAATTACTATTTTACCATTAAAAACATTCATATTTATACCAAAAACCAAGCCAACATCCTCTATTATCTCATTAATGGGTTAAATACCAATTAAGGACCTTATTTAAAGTTTCATAGCTATTAGACACATTTAGTTATTAGAACACAACTTTTGTACTTTACGCGATTTTGTCCTTTTTAACAAATTAAGTATGCAAATGATAAAATCTCTTAACGAAATTTTCACATGACTCTACTATCATGCTGTAGACATTAAAATAATAATAAAATAAGCATTTTCACATCAAATTTGTTTTCCCAAAACTACTATTCTGATTTCACTGAAAATGGGCTGTTACACCCCAACACATAGTCGTATAACCCTGAACTCTCCCTATGCTATTTCATGCCAATTATACCCAACCCTGCCAAAACAGTTAATAGGGTAACAATTTCCCACATTCATTTATAATTAATTTTTCATTTCAATACCATAATCACAATCATCCAATCCATAATTCTCATTTATAACAACATAGTTCATCCCAAATTCGCACAATTTCACATTTCAAATAATATCTAACATTTCTGAACCTATTCAATTTAGTTGTTAATACAAATAACCAATTCAATCACACCATTTCAACTCAATGAATCAATTATAATTCACCATATGAACTTGCCACACAATGCAATATAAAAATGCAACAATTGAGATAGTTCATATTATAGAAACACAAACCGTAAACTCCAAGCTATTCGCCGACGACTTTACCTTTTCCTTTCTTTTTTCGAGAGATCCGGGTCGATGTTAGCTACAAATTAAAAAAACATACAAAATTATCAAGACACAAACAATTTCACATTGAATTGCTAATTTATGTAACTTTTTCATTTTATTCAATTTACTCCCTAAAATTTAGACTAATATGTCTTTTAATTTAGAACTCATATTGTCAAATTATTTTCACTTTAGTCCTTCTAAGACTTCCTATTTCTCATTTCTAACACAAATTTTGAAATTTGTGCACTTTAGTCCCTATTGAACAAAACCATCAATTAACTTTACAATTTAGTCCTTTTTTTCAAATCTAACTTAAAATCTATTAAATTGACCCCTAAAAATTCAACTATTCATCACTGGAAACATTCTCAATCTTTAACACTACCAAAAAATACGGCATGGGTCAGCTAGCTTAAGCTCCTGGATTCTGAAAACATAAAAATTATAAGAAAATGACTAAATTGCACTAACCAATTTTAAGATTTAAACCTTGAAACCCTTAGCCATTTGTCTTCTTTTCTTCTTCTATGTTTACGTTCAGTTTTTTACATGAATAGATGAATGGAAATGTTGTGGATTTCCACTAAATTTATTTTTATTACAAATGGTTTAATTTTAATTTACTTTAATCATATTTTATACATTAATTAAACAAAAAAATTTATTATAACCACAATTAGAAATCGACCAATAAAGTCCTAAGGCATAATTACTATATACACCCCTTACTTTGTATTCTAATTAAAGATTCCTTAAGAATTAAACTTTTGAAATATTTATGATTTAGTCCCTGAGCCCTAATTAAGCACTAATTCGACGAAATCCCAAATCACATTCCCTTTACATAAAACTACGTAAATATTTAATAAAGATATTTACGAGTCCGATTTATAGAAACAGGATTCGAAAACCACACTTTCCCACACCACTAACTTTCAGGATGTTTTAATTCCCCATTAAGAAATTTCGTCCCCGAAATTTACCTGAAAAGAGGTGGGAATACTGAGATCTCATCGTCTTCTCTAGTTCCCAGGTCACTTCTTCCACAGTATGGCTATGCCACAAGAATTTCGTGAGTGGAATGCATTTATTTCGTAATTCTTTCACCTTGCGAGCTAAAATTTCAATCGGTTCTTCCTCATAAGATAAGTCGGGTTGAATTTCAATTTCTTCCGTCGGAATGATATGAGGTGGATCCGGTCGATATCTTCTAAGTAGCTACACGTGAAAAAAGTCATATATTTTCTGTAAGTTTACCAGTAATGCCAGTTGATACGCAACTAGTCTAACCCTTTCGATGATTTCATACGGTCCTATAAATCGAGGACTCAACTTTCCTTTTCGGTCAAATCAAAAAAAGATTTCTTCAACAGAGATACCTTTAGAAATAATTTATCGCCTACAGCAAAATATATATGATCGTCAGAATTTTTGAGTTTTAAAATTTATAAAGAGAATGATCGAACCTGGAAACTAACTCTGACAACGACTTAAGGCAAGTGCACCTATCAAACAGTAGTATAGTTTAGGCAAGACTGAATTGTCGAACCCAAGGGAATTAAAAGTACTAATACTCACTTTCTTTCTATTATTTAGCCTAAATATTAAGTGATTGGTTGTTTTAATCTAAAACTAACTAACTACTAGGCTAAAGACGCAAAGACAAAAAGAATGAATTGAGGAATAACTTTTGGAAAAACTCAGTTGATTAAGACGTTACCCTCAGGAAGAATCCACTTGGACTTCACTTCTTATCGAACACTGAACCAGACGATTTATTCACTTAATTTGATCTGTAAGACTCCCTAATTTATATTAAACCCTCTCTCGAGGTGAATAACATTTAACCCTAGGTTGATTAATTGAAATCTCTTTCTAATTAAAACCCCTAAAATCGTATTAACTCGATCTATGGATTCCCATATTATGTTTCACCTTAATCCGGCAAAATCTAGTCACTCTATCTCTAGGCGCGCAATCAACTCCGCTTAATTATGCTAGATCTACTCTTAAGCAGGTATTTTTGCTCCACCACCTAAGCACATTCAACTTGAATCAATATCCCGGAAATATCAACACAAGAATTAAGCACACATAATTAAGAACAAACTAAGTATTTATCATATAGTTCAGAAAACAATAACAATATTCATCTAGTTTCATCCCCTTCAGGTATCTGACGGGTTTAGTTCATAATCATAAAAGAAACCATCTCAAGAGAAATGATAAAACAAAACATAAGAAATCCCTAAAACCCCCTGAAGGAATTAAAGGAGAGATCTGCCGTCTTGAGTAGAATTTTGGCTTATTGAGATGGATTAACTAGTTATCTTCGAGTGATCTCCACGAATCTGGCCTTCTAGCTCTACTTCTTGGCCTAGCTGACTGCTTAACTAATCGTCAATAGCCCTGGCAGAAGGTTTCTACCGAACTCCGAACGTCCCCCTAATGGTTGGCCTCTAGGGTCTTTATATAGGCTTTGAGATGCCTTACTTGGCCTCTAAGTATCCTAATTTAAGTATAATTCCTACTCAGGTGTTTGAATAGACTTTGGAATGTGTTTCTTTGCCTCAAAGTATCCAAATCCGAGTGAAATTCCTCTTGGCTGCGGTAGGGACATGCCCATGGCACACGCCTATGTGAATCGACTTCAGGCCGTGTTCGGGTCTGTTGATAGAGGCACGACTGTGTGAATCGTGGTTAGGCCGTGTTCTAGTTAATTATCGAGGCACGGCCATGTCGATTTCCACTTTGGCCCAAATTGGCTCGTTTTAAGCCCGTTTCTCATTCTTTTCATCCCTAGGTGCTTTCCTGAGTATAAAACATGAAAAGAAAGGATTAAGAGCACCTTTTTACACAATTTAGGGAATAAATCATCCAAAAGTATGCTAATTGTGGGATTAAAATATGTTACTTTTACGATTTATCAAACACCCCCACACTTAAGCTTTTGCTTGTCCTCAAGCCAAATTCTCAACTTACAATTAAAACGAACTTTCCACAATTCATAATTCTCATTAACAATGCCTCATCATAATTCATAGATAATTTATACATGGATAATTTAACTCAAAGACTCCTAAAGATTCAAACAATTCTAAGTCATATATTTGTAGCATGAAAACATAGGTGTCTCCTCTTATCTAAATAATTACCTTTAATTCAAAACCACAAGAATTGACATCCTCACAAAAGATTCACTCAAATCACCCGAAGTGTTTAAGGTTCATAAAAAAAGCACTCATAAGTCAAACCTGAAAAGTTAATCCCATAGGCTTGCCTGAAAATCAAATCTCCACCACTGTAATATGAGATGATACACAAATCAAAAAGTCTTTAATAGGGTTGTAACGGGGCTAAGGTTAAAGGTGTGGATAAAGGCTAAATTGGAAGGTTAAAATCAAGATTTAATTGACATGTTACCTAACTTTAGAAAAAGAATTGAACTAATAATTTGAATAAGTAAATCACATGAAAATTTAAAATAGTAATAATACGAGCTTCTTCTTCAAGATGTTGAATTTAAACGTACAAGCTTGATCGTCTGAATTGTCGAGTTTTAAAATTTATAAAGAGAATGATCGAACCTAGAAACTAACTCTAACAACGACTTAAGGCAAGTGCACCTATCGAACAGTAGTATAGTTTAGGCAAGATCGGATTGTCGAACCCAAGGGAATTAAAAGTACTAATACTCACTTTCTTTCTATTATTTAGCTAAAATATGAAGTGATTGATTTTTTAAACTAAAAACTAACTAATTACTAAACTAAGATGCAAAGACAAAAAGAACAAATTGAAGAAATATCTTTTAGAAAAACTCGGTTGATTACGACGATACCCTAGAAGGAATCCACCTAGACTTCACTTGTTATCTAACACCGAACTGCATTTATTTATTCACTTAGCTTGATTCGTAAGACTCCTAATTTATATTAAACCTCTCTTGAGGCTAATAACATCAAACCCTAGGTTGATTAATTGAAATCTCTTTCTAATTAAAACCCCTATAATCGCATTATCTCGATCTATGAACTCCCATATTAGGTTTCACCCTAATCCGGCAAAATTTCGTCACCCTATCTCTAGGCGCGCGATCAACTCCGCTTAATTATGCTAGATCTACTCTTAAGCAGGGACTTTTGCTCTACCACCTAAGCACATTCAACTTGAATCAATAGCCCAAAAATATTAACACAAGAATTAAGCACACATAATTAAGAACAAACTAAGTATTTATCATATAGTTCAGAAAATAATAACAAGATTCATCTAGATTTCATCCCCTTCAGGTGTCTGAAGGGTTTAGTTTATAACAATAAAATAAAGCATCTCAAGAGAAAAGATAAAATAAAACATAAGAAATCCCTAAAACCCCCGAAGGAATTGAAGGAGAGATCCCCGTCTTGAGTAGAATTCTGGCTTCTTGAGATGGATCAACTGGCTATCTTCGAGTGATTCCCACGAATCTGGCCTTCTGGCTCAACTTCTTGGCCTAGCTGACTGCCTAACTGACCGCCTACTTTTAGGTTACACTTAGGGTCTTTATATAGGCTCTTGGAATGCGTTTCCTTTTCCCTAAGTATCCCTTTTCGAGTGAAATTCCTTTTTTCCACGACAGGGCCACGGCCATGACAAACGCTTGTGTAAATCAACTTCAGGCCATGTTTTGATTCTGTTGATTGAGGCACGGCCATGTAAATCGTGGTTAGGCCATGTTCTAGTTCATTGACGAGGTACGGCCGTGTGGCTTGAAGTCCAGGCCGTGTGGCTTGAAGTCCAGGCCGTGTCGATTTCCACTTTGGCCCAAATTGGCCCGTTTTAAGCCCGTTTCTCATTCTTTTCGCCCCTAGGTGCTTTTCTGAGTATAAAACATGAAAGAAAGGATTAAGAGCACCTTTTTACATAAATCAAGGAATAAATCATCCAAAAGTATGCTAAATGTGGGATTAAAATATGTTACTTTTACAATTTATCAAAGCTCTTAGAGCATAGAACTGATAATGAATGTACTTTGTTTTTTTTTAAGAACAAATCAATAAAGACATAATAGAAGAAAGAACTTTATCAACTTAAATAAAGTAATTAGGCAACTGATCAAATTAATTCTCGATAGAAGGGTAGTCAAAGAAATGGTAATAACAAATACGAGCAGGGGTTTTAGGTTAATATTATTGGGTGAATCAATAAAAAGGATTGTGAGGATCAAAGGGTTCACTAAGGGTTAATTATGAAGGTAGGCTTTTTTAATGGAGTGAGTGGGTTAGAACCTAGGTGCCTTTATCATCTTAGTATATCAAATCAAAAATGTGGTCTTGACATATATAATCGAGGTAAGTTCTAGAATAACAGTTCAGTGTTGACACACTCATAATCAATAAAGTGAGCATGAAAAAGAATATATGCTCTATAAGGCTCAAATCTCACTAAAATTATGGGTTTTTGATATCAATCCCTATAAATTTTAAATTTCAAGGTAATATTTAAATTCAGTTCAACAACCTATAAAATTTTTTATTCTTGAAAAATAGACTTATCATGCTTGATTATCTTGTTTTAAATCATCAATGCACAATTAACTATGACTTACTCAAAAACATATCAATAAAAATCATAAATCATCAGAAATTTCATCCTAATTAGTAATATGAGGAAATTACTTAAGAACTAATTTAAAATTTAGGGATTTGAGAATAATGCAAAAAGTTAGGTACTTTTACCCCCCACACTTAAGATGTACATTACCCTCAATGTAAAAAGATAGATAAATAATCATGTAATAATGAAATCAAAAGAGAAGGGGAGAAGTGAAACTTCCTGGATTTTTGGATGACTCCAAGAGTTGGTAGTGGTCGTGGTCGTGGTAAAAGATGAGTTGGAGGAGCGGTGGTGGTGTTTTCTATGGTCCTGGTGGGGTGGCTACCGATAATCTCTATACTAGATAAAGAAATTGGGGAGCCTGTAAAGATATAGCCAAGAAATCTAAAGAAACATTAAAAATATATTAATAATATAATTAAACACAAGGAAAATAAAGAGAAAGAGACTAAGAAGAAAACTAAAATTAAAAAAGAAGACAAATGGACTGAAGAGTCCTTATTGATAGATGGTTCATGAGGTGGGGGTGATTTCTAAGGCTGTGGTGCATGATTCCCTAGCAGCCTTTAGAACCTAAAACTAAGAAACTAGAATAAAATAAACTAAATTAAGTAGAAGAGAAGTAAAGATAAGGAAATTGAAGCAAAAGAGAAAAGAAAAATAGAACTGAAAAGGTCTCGAAGACCCTTGGCGTGTTTGAGGGTTGAATCGGCCGGCATGAACTTATGTGAATCGGTCTCCTTTAAGGAGACTGTGGTTGGCCTCTTACGCTTCTTTGGCATGGCTTTGGTGTCTCAAGAGTTGTAAGAATGGTATGGGAAAAGGAGAGAAATTTAAGGGAAAGAAGATATGGATGAAGGTTAATGGGTGAAATAGGGAGGGTGGGGAGGTTTAAATAGAGTTTTGGATCCTGACACCATCCCACGCCCGTGTACCATGGGCGTGTTGAGGCACACGGCCAACTCGCACGGCCGTGTTGTGGACCGTATCGCACGTGTGTGATAAGTCAGTGTCGACCACGGCCGCATCGCACGGCCGTGGTGTGGGGCATATCATTTTTCCCACGCCCATGTGTAGTTTGCCACGGTCATGTATGCACTCTCAGTGTCGGCCATGGCCGCATCGCACGGCCATGGTGTGGTGGTTGGGTCTGTGACTTCAAAAAATTAATTCGTTCTGACTCGTACCATCCCTGCCATGTCAATACGGCGATTCAGAGTACCCATACGACCGTGTGCTAGGCCATGTGCTTTGGGAATCTACACTTTCGATTCATTAAAATTCTAGAGAATGAGAAAAATAAAAATAGAAAAGAAATAACCAAAAATAGAAATAAAGCGATAGTGTTAGTGCTCGGGTTGCCTCCCGAGAAGCGCTTGTTTAAAGTCTTAATCTAGACTTTCCTCGTGTTCGAAAAATCAGGGTGGTTTAAATGTTTGAATATCCTTCCTCATGCTATCAGTTTTATTTTCATGATAAATTTTAAGTCGGGAAGCATTTACCTTAACAGTGCCAAATATGGGATTACTTACCTCGACTGTTCCGTATAGGAAGATATTTCGTACCTCAAGAGGGATGTCTGCGTTTGAATTCAGGTTTGGTATGGTGATGCGAGGATCTACTTTATCTAACCGTACCTGATCTCCTATTTTGAAGTGATTCGATGTCCCTACGAGCTCGTCTGGAATTTCTTTAGATTTTTCTTTGTGTGGTTCTGGTTCTTCTTTAAAGTGGGTCTTCCACTCCCTTAGCTTGTCGACCTCAAGGCTTCATTCCTCATATATTTCTTCTTTGTTGGGACGAGGTTTATGATCCGACTCAGGTTTGTAGCTTAGTGCTTTTTCCTGTGATGAAATTTGAATAGATTTGTTATCAACTAAATTTACTTTCTCCCTTTCATCATTCGATGTCCTGGCCGAGTCAAGAGCTTCCATTCATCACCTACACTAAGTATGAGTTCTTCTGCACCAACATCTATTTTAGTTTTGGCAGTTGCTAAAAAGGGTCTTCTTAAAATTAAAGGAATCGAATTATCCTCATCCATGTCTAAGACAATAAAATCTATTGGGAAAATGAATTTATTAATTTTTACAAGAACATCTTCTATAATACCCCTAGGAATTCTAATAGTTTTATCAGCTAATTGTATACTCATCCTAGTTTGTTTGGGTTTCCCTAGACCTAGTTGTTTAAACATTTTATAGGGCATGACATTTATACTTGCCCCTAAATCAGCTAAGGCATTAGCAACAGTTAAACTACCAATTAAACATGGAATTGTAAAACTCCTTGGATCTTTTAGCTTCCGTGGTAGTCTATTTTGTAGAATTGCTAAGCACATTATGTTTAGCTCTACATGAGACTCCTCGTCTAACTTACGCTTGTTCGTCAAGAGTTGTTTTAAAAATTTCATTGAATCTGGCATCTGTGACAGAGCTTCAAGAAGCAGTAAGTTAATATGTAATTTCTTTAAAAGTTTAAGAAACTTACCGAACTATTCCTCTGTATCGTCTCTCTTCAACGCTTCGGGATAAGGTATGCGAGGTTGGTATCCTTTGATTATCGGTTTTGGCTTTTCTTGGATTACCTCAATTTTACCTTCTTCTACCTCACTTTCTTGTATTGAATTGGGTTCATCTAACCTTACATTTTCCTGAGCTGTTATGGCTTGGATTTGCTCCTTTGGGTTAATCTCAGTGTTACTTGGCAGACGCCCTTGCGGTTGTTCGGACATTAACTTCGCAAGTTGTCCAACTGACTTTGTAACTTCCCCGACTGACTTAGTAAGTTCCCCAACTTGGTTTTTGATCCCTTCTATTGATGTTTGTTGGTTTTTAAGTGTTACCTCAGTGTCTTGGAGACGATTTTCTGTGGCTGCCATGACTTTTGTCAACATCTCTTCGAGGTTCGACTTCTTTTCCTGTGGATAGAGCTGATTTTGGAAAGGTGGAGGTTGTTGTCTTTGATTTCCTTGATTTCCTTGTCCTCCCCATGAAAAATTTGGGTGGTTCTTCCAACCTGGATTATAGGTATTACTATAAGGATTATTATTAGATCTGAAATTATTACCTATATAGTTCATTTGTTCGCTCTCTATGCCCGGTTGGTAGGGTGGGTACTCAGGATTCGCCACAGTTCCACTTGCGTCGCATTGCATTACTGGATGTACCTGTGAAGAACACAAACTATCAAGCTTTTTATTCATAATCTCTACCTGCGTTGATAGCATGGTTACTGCGTCGAGGTTGAAAACTCCAGCTGATTTTGTTGGTTTTTTCCTTGTAACTTGCCACTAATAGTTGTTCAGCGACATCTCTTCAATGAACTCGTAAGCTGCTTCAAGAATTTTGTTGTTCAAGGTTCCACCGACGGCTGAATCTATTAGTTGTCTCGTTGAGGGATTTACACCATTGTAAAAAGTTTGGACTTGTAGCCACAAAGGTAATTCGTAGTGTGGACATCTCCTCAAAAGATCCTTGTATCTCTCTCATGCGTCGTATAATGTCTCTAAATCCATCTGCACAAAAGAAGAAATATCATTCCGTAATTTGGCCATTTTGGCTGATGAAAAATATTTTAATAAAAATTTCTCGGTCATTTGATCCCATGTGGTTATTGACCCTCGTGGTAACGAGTTTAACCATTGTTTAGCTTTATTCCTTAATGAAAAAGGAAATAACCGACGCCGTATGGCATCGTCAGAAATGCCATTTGTTTTGAAGGTGTCACAGAACTCTAAAAAATTAGCTATATGAGTATTCGGGTCTTCGTCCTGCAAACCATCAAATTGAATAAATTGTTGAATCATTGGTATAGTGTTAGGCTTTAATTCAAAATTATTAGTAGCTATAGCAGGCCTAACAATACTAGATTCTGCTCCTGTTAAATTAGGTTTAGCATAATCATACATAGTCGCTGAGCATCTGCCACATCTTGTGGTGGATTATTTTCATCCATCCCTTCAGTAGGATTGGATTCGCCTTGTTGCTGTTCTTCTTAGTAATTTAGGGCTCGCCTGGTTTCTCTGCGATTCCTACGAGCGGTAGATTCGATATCGCTATCGTATATTAGAGGTCCTGTCGGGTTTCTTCTAGTCATAAACTAGAAGTACCTGCTAGGCAAAGAAAGAAATAAAAATTAGCAAAAATAATAAAATAAAATAAAAAATAAAAAATAATGGCTAAAGTAATAAAAATAGAGTTTTCTTAATATTTTAATTCCTCGGCAATGGCGCCAAAAACTTGATCGTCAAAATTGTCGAGTTTTAAAATTTATAAAGAGAATGATCAAACCTGAAAACTAACTCTGACAACGACTTAAGGCAAGTGCACCTATCGAACAGTAGTATAGGCAAGTGCACCTATCAAACAGTAGTATAGTTTAGGCAAGACCGGATTGTCGAACCCAAGGGAATTAAAAGTACTAATACTCACTTTCTTTCTATTATTTAGCCTAAATATTAAGTGATTGGTTGTTTTAATCTAAAACTAACTAACTACTAGGCTAAAGACACAAAGACAAAAAGAATGAATTGGCGAATAACTTTTGGGAAAACTCAGTTGATTAAGACGATACCCTCAGGAAGAATCCACGTAGACTTCACTTGTTATCTAACACTGAACCAGATGATTTATTCACTTAGCTTGATCCGTAAGACTCCCTAATTTATATTAAACCCTCTCTCGAAGTGAATAACGTCTAACCCTAGGTTGATTAATTGAAATCTCTTTCTAATTAAAACCCCTAGAATCGCATTAACTCGATCTATGGATTCCTATATTAGGTTTCACCCTAATCCGGCAAAATCTTGTCACCCTATCTCTAGGCGCGCGATCAACTCTGCTTAACTATGCTAGATCTACTCTTAAGCAGGGACTTTTTGCTCCACCCTCTAAGCACATTCAACTTGGATCAATATCCCAGAAATATCAACACAAGAATTAAGCACACATAATTAAGAACAACCTAAGTATTTATCATATAGTTTAGAAAACAATAACAAGATTCATCTAGGTTTCATCCCCTTCAGGTATCTGACGGGTTTAGTTCATAATGATAAAAGAAAACATCTCAAGAGAAAAGATAAAACAAAATATAAGAAATCCCTAAAACCCCCTGAAGGAATTGAATGAGAGATCCGCCGTCTTGAGTAGAATTCCAACTTCTTGAGATGGATCAACTGGCTATCTTCAAGTGATCCCCACAAATCTGGCCTTCTGGCTCAGCTTTTTGGCCTAGCTGACTGCCTAACTGACCGCCAAAAGCCCAGGCAGAAGGTTTCTGCCGAACTCTGAATGTCCCCCTAAAGGTTGGCCTCTAGGGTCTTTATATAGGCTTTGAGATGCCTTACTTGGCCTCTAAGTATCCTAATTTAACTATAATTCCTATTCGGGTGTTTGAATAGGCTTTGGAATGTGTTTTTTACCTCAAAGTATCCAAATCCGAGTGAAATTCCTCTTGGCCGCAGCAGGGACACGCCCATGGCACACATTCGTGTGAATCGACTTCAGGCCGTGTTCGGGTCTGTTGATGGAGGCACGATCGCCGTGTTCTAGTTAATTGTCGAGGAACGACCGTGTCGATTTTCACTTTGGCCCAAATTGGCCTATTTTAAGCCCGTTTCTTGTTCTTTTCATCCCTAGATGCTTTCCTGAGTACAAAACATGAAAAGAAAGGATTAAGAGCACCTTTTTACACAATTTAGGGAATAAATCATCCAAAAGTATGCTAAATATGGGATTAAAATATGTTACTTTTACGGTTTATCAATATATCTCGACGTTTTAGGTTCGCGTACAATTTTTGTCTATCGAAAGTTGTTTTCAATCTATTGTCTATAGAAAGTTATTTTCAATCTATCTCTGATCACTTTAACTATATCTTATGTTTCGTGGATCAATTTCAACCCAACAACTTTTCTTTCGTGCAAATCCAACCAACAAACAGGTGTTCGGCACCTTCGACCATATAATGCTTCATGTGGTGCCATTTGAATACTCGATTGGAAATTATTATTATACACAAATTCAGTTAACAGTAGATAACGTTCCTAGCCTAATTCAAAATCAATTACACAAGCTTGAAGCATATCTTCCAAGACATGAATAACTTGTTTCGATTGTTTGTTTATCTGCAGGTGAAAAGTAGTGCTAAACTTATTCTAGTACCTAAAGATTCGTCTAATTGTCTCCAAAATCTTAAGGTGAATCAGGGATCCTGATCGAAAATAATGGACATAGGTATGCAGTGCAATCTGACTATTTCTATAATGTATGCCTCAGCTAGCTTTGAAAGTGACCAGTCAATTCTAATAGCAAGAAAATGAGCTAACTTTGTTAGTTGGTCAACTATCACCCAAATGGCATTTCTTTTGCACGAAGATAATATTAACCATGTCATGAAATTCATCGTTATACACTCCTATTTCCATTCAAGAATCGAGATAGGTTTTAAGAAGTCTGGTAGGAACTTGATGTTCCACCTTAACTCGCTAACATGTCAAACATCTAGAAACAAACTCGACTATCTCTTTTTTTCATACTGGGCCACCAATACACTTCCCGTAAGTCGCAATACATTTTCTTTCCTCCAAGGTGCATAACAAAAGGGCTATCCTGGGCTTCGTAAAGTACTAACTCTTTTAATTCGATAGAATTTGGAACACAGATTCGATTATGAAACCTCAAATAACCACGATTATCAATACTAAAGTTTTCTACCATGTAATGCTGAACCAATTCATTTTCCCTCGACAACTTGGCATCAACAAGTTGTGCCTCTCTGATTTGTTCGAACAACACAGGTTTAATTTTCAATTCAGCCAACAAACTACCATCACTACTAATATTGAGTTGAGAAAACATCACTTGCAATTCAACTATCACATTTCTGCTCAATGCGTCAGCTACAATATTAGCTTTACCAGGGTGATAATCAATAACGTAATCGTAATATTTTAGAAGTTCGATCCAACTACACTATCTCAAATTCAAACCCTTTTGGGTTAGGAGCTATTTAGGACTTTTGTGATCGGTATAAATATGACATTTTTCACCATATAAATAATGTCTCTAAATCGTGCGTCGAATAGTTACGTTCATGCGTTTTTAGCTGGCAAGACGCATACGTAATTAATCTTTCATCTTGAATCATAACGCAGCCTAGACCGCTCAACGAGGCATCATTATAAACCATACATGTTACATATGACATATTTATTTTCTAGTCAAAACCACTTCTAGTCCAACATTTATAACATAGACTAAAGCATGTGCAATCTTATACCATTTAGCTTATGGTTATTTTAAATCAACCAAGATCATTCATAATATATGGTCATCTAGAAACTTAGATTCAATGTATCATTTAGAAATGAATATACTCAAAATAATGTCTCATGAATAACATACAAATGCTAGCTACTATTAGTATCATGATTTGAATAAAATAAATAACTTTATATCTCAAGTTAAATATATATCCCTGAAAAATAAATAATATTTTTTTACTAAAAGGTTTTACTCACAAATTGGATGGAATGAATTGAATTGAATTTCTTCAAACTTTTTGTCTATTTATAATGCAACAATAAGTGCCTAAGTGACTCTTTAAAACATCACACTTTTTAAGTTGCACTTTTTTATTTAAAGAAATTATCTCAACCTAACCTTTTTAAAGTAATTGTTAGATTCAATAACATAACTTTTTGGTTTGGGAAGACTCTCCCGATTGATCATAATGCTTTTACTGGATAGAAGCTTGTTCAACTAATGTTTGAACAATGTCATCACCATTCAAAATAAAAATATTTTTTGATTAATAGATCCTTTCCTAGCCATGCATTTTCATTTCATCCATGCATTCCATCCATTTTCTTCTTCTTCTTTTTTGCATGATACATAATATATAATTTTATACTAATAATAATTATGCATGTTAAAATATCATGCATATGATAAACTAGCATTTGCTTTCAATCAAATAAATAATTCATGAAACAATCATACTTTTTTTGCAAAATATAATTACAATCAATGTAACTTAATTGTTGAAATCTTATTCATGCAACATGAGTAAAACAAAAAATTTGACATACCTTTCCTCGCTATAAAGATTTCTTCAAAATCAAAATTTAACAAGATTGCTACCTCAATGTTGTTTCATTGTCAATAGCCTTCCTAACAGTACCAAATTTGTAGTGCCATGTGAATATTTAGAGAACAACATGCCTTCTTTAATTTCTCATAAATCTGTGAACACAAAACCCTAAAATTGTTAGTGTGTAGAGATAAAAATAAACTTATAAGAAATTAACGACGGCTTCAAGGCATATAACAATGTCACTTTCTTTAAGGTTCTATTCACCCCACCTATATTTTGGTGTGCAAAAGAGTTAAAGACAAATGAACCTCGATGATACAATGGAGCCCAATAACTATCGTCATTTTACACTGACAAAAACAATAAACTGGTCATTGAGCAGAGCATAGCAAGAATATCAATTTTCATAAAGAGCTTTTGCAATAATTCCTTAGAGGACAATATAATAATACTAGAAGATGGGGGAGAATAAAAAGAAACTTTTGATATCTTTGTAGTGTACCAAATAAATGAAATGTGACTTTTTGTTAATAATTAAATGGCATAATTTTTTATAACAAGATACATAACAAATCACTACGAATAGTAACAACTCTCGGTTAATAATCAAGTGACATAACTTTTGGTATTCAAGACACATAATTTATCACTATGAATAGTGACAACTCTTGACTAAAAGTTACAACTTTTCATTTTCAACTATTGAAACACTATATATATTTTAAAAATATTTCAACATACACCAACACAACATTTTCCTTTTACACTGATCAAAGACTAGCATAAATGATAGTGAAGTAAATAGTCAAACTCCTTCCTCGAAAATGAACTAATAGCAAATGGTTATAGATAGCTTCATTGACAGAGTTTGTACCGAGGACTCTCTCAAGCTTATAGCCAATCACTTTGGAAACCGAGGGGTATATTTGCAATGATAAAAGTGAATTTTAAGAAAATGTCATCTCCTATTATTTGAAGAATTAATTTAAAGGAAGTAGGATTGATTTGGATTTACTTCAAGGCTGTGCATAATTAATAATGATAAGAGGCAACCTGATTAATTAAGGTATTTAAAAAGTAATTTATAAATATATAATCTCAAATTTATTTAAAATACAAGCTAAAAAAGTATTATTTTTTCATTTAAAATTGTTAATAAAATCTGATTGTTTTCCTTGTTTCTAGGCAAGTAGTTGCTGCACATCAAGGATTTAGTGGCTGAAAATTATGGGTTTATTTTGTTTAGATTTTTTCTGTAGTTGTTAAGAGTCCTTTTGTGAGTTTTATTTTATTAGTGCCTAATTTTTAGTTTTTTTGTTATGTAAAAGCCTATATAAATAGGCTCTTGGATTATGAACCAATGCACTCATCATCTTATTTTTCCCATTCCTTATTATCTTGTTGTTTTCTCTTTCAATAAGTTGACCATGGTGTCAGAGTTGGTTAAAAGAAGAGTGTTTTTGGTGAGAGGAAAAAGTTTGTGGTCCTTCCTATGGCTTCTAAAAATTTTGTGCAGCCAGCTATTCCATGTTTTGATGGTCACTATTATCATTGGAGCATGCTGATGGAGAACTTCTTGTGGTCTAAGAAGTATTGGCATGTCATTGAGCACGGTGTAGCAGCACCAACAGATGGAGAAAGGTTTACAGAAGCATAGCCAAAGGACCTAATGGGGTTGAAGCTGAAAGATTTGAAAGCAAAGAATTACTTATTTCAAGCTATTGATCGTTCAATCCTGGAAAACATTCTTTGCAAAGAAACTTTCAAGAAAATTTGGGACTCCATGAAGACAAAATATCAAGGTTCTTCCAGAATGATGCGTGCACAGCTACAGACCCTACGGAGGGACTTTGAGGTTTTTCAGATGAAGGATGGTGAGTCTATTACAAACTATTGTGCACGAACCATGGGAATCGAGAATAATATGCGATTTCATTGTGAGAAGATGAATGACACAGCCATTGTTGAAAGGATACTGTGGTCTTTATCACCAAAGTATGATTATGTTGTCTGCTCAATCGAAGAATCCAAGGATATTGATGCACTCAACCTTAATGAACTTCAGAGATCCTTATTGGTCCATAAGAAAAAGATGAACAGAACTTCTACCTCAATAGAGCAGGCTTTGAAAGCTTCAACTCATTCTTTCAGAGGAAGAGGCAGAGGTCGAGGAAGGGGAAAAGGTAGAAGAGATAGTTGGAATTAAGATAGTGGCAGGCATGCTAGACCAAATTATAAAGGCAAACAACGGGATCAACAATTTGACAGGTCAAAGATAGAATGTTTTAAATGTCATAGGTTTGATCATTATCGTTCTAAATGTCATACTAATCTGTCTAATGACAAGAAAAATGGAGAAAAGTCAAATTTTGCAAAAAAAGAAGAAGTTGAAACCTTGTTGATGGTAGTTCATAACAAGCAGGAGGAGTCGCATAACTCATGTTTATGGTATGTGGATACGGGCTGTAGCAACCATATGTGCGGTAATAAGTCTTTTTTCTCTTATCTAAATGAATACCTTCACACTTGTATGTCTTTTAGAGATAAATCTATTGTTGATGTAGTGGGAAAGGGTGATGTTAGTGTAAGAACCAAGAATGGTTTTGTAGAAACAATTTCCAATGTTTTCTTTGTGCCTGCTTTAAAAAGTAATTTGTTAAGTGCTGGTCAATTGCAAGAAAAATGATATGTACGATATCAAAAAGTGTTTGTGAACTTTATGATCCTTCTAGAGGTGCTATTGCAGTGGTTCCTATGAGTTCCAATAGGTTGTTTCCATTGGTGATTAATTGTGTTCAACCTTGCTTGATGGTTAAACTGAAGGGCAACGCATAGCTTTGGCATTTTCGCTATGGTCATCTTAATTTTAGAGGTTTGAAGACTCTTAGACAGAAAGAGATGGTTAGCGGTCTTCCTTAGATTGGCATTCCATCCCAAGTGTATGAAGATTGTGTTGTTGGCAAACAACATCATGAACAATTTCCCAAAGGAAAGTATTGGAGAGCAAAACGTGTGCTGGAATTGGTTCATTCAGATATTTGTGGGCCAATAAAACCATCATTTAATGGAGGTAAAAATTATTTCTTTACTTTCATTGATGATTATTCGAAAAATGTGGGTTTACTTCTTGCAAGAGAAATCAGAAGCATTTAGTGCATTTACTAGCTTCAAGGCACTTGTTGAAAATGAAACCGAGAAAACCATTTAAGCTCTTCGCACTGACCGTGGTGAAGATTATTGCTCCAAGGAATTTAAAGCATTTTGTGGAAGTTATGGCATCCGGAAAGAACTTACCACTGCATATACCCTCAAAAAAAATGGCGTATAAGAGAGGAAAAATAGAATCATACTTAATATGGTGAGGAGCATGCTTACTAGTGGAAGGATCCCAAAACAATTTTAGCTAGAAGTAGTAAATTGGAGCATCCATGTCTTGAACAGAAGCCCAACTTTTGTTATTCAAAACATGACACCTGAAGAAACTTGGAGTGGAAGGAGACCAACAGTAGATCACTTCAAAAATTTTGGTTGCATAGCTTATACATATGTTCCAGATGCAAAAAGAAAGAAACTTGATAACAAGGGAGAGAAATGTGTCTTTCTAGGTGTAAGTGAAACATCTAAAGCATATAAATTGTTTAATCCTTTAACGAAAAAAATTGTGATTAGTAGGGATGTAATATTTAATGAGGAGAACACTTAGAATTGGAATGACCAACAACCTTCTCAAACCTTTGTTGACACTAAAATTGAATATGAAAGGCAGCAGCCTTTAGATCAGCAGACTCAAGCAACACTTGAGCTTGAGAGTTCACCAAAGATGCTCCAACAACCATCGAAGTGGAAGTAACCGAACCTCGTCCCAGTCGTATTCGACGGAGACCAGCTTGGATAAGAGATTTTGAGGTAACTAGCATTGGTCCGACTGAAGATCCAATCATCCAGTTTTCCTTATTTGCGGATTGTGATCCAACAACGTTTGAAAGTGTTGTCAAGGAGTCAAAATGGCGAAAGGTAATGGATGAAGAGATTGCAACTATAGAAAGGAATGATACATAGGAATTGACTGAGCTTCTAGAAGGGCACAAGACAATTAGTGTCAAATGGGTGTACAAGACAAAGTTGAAGGAGAATGGAGAAGTTGAAAAGTCTAAGGCGCACTTGGTGGCCAAAGGTTATAAGCAAAAGTTTGGGGTAGATTACAAAGAAGTCTTTGCTCCTATTGTAAGGCATGATACAATCAGATTGGTGATTTCTCTTGCAGCCCAGTACTCTTAGCCTATCTTCCAGTTAGATATGAAGTCGGCATTTTTACATGATGAGCTCCAAGAGTAGGTATTTATTGAACAACCTGCCGGTTATGTTAAACATGGAAGTGAAAATAAGGTTTATAAACTAAAAAATGCTTTATATAGATTGAAACAAGCCTCATGTGCCTAGTATAGTCGAATTGAAGCTTATTTCTTGAAAGCTGATTTTACCTAGTGTCCTTATGAGTCTACTCTTTTTATTAAAACTGGTGATGAAGAAAAAATGCTTATTGTGAGTTTATATGTTGATGATCTTATTTTCACTGGAAACTGTAATTCCATGTTTAATGATTTCAAGAAGTATATGATAATTGAGTTTGAAATGTCAGATATTGGTATGATGCATTATTTTCTAGGCATAGAAGTAGTGCAATTAGCTGATGGAATATTTATTTCTCAAAGGAAATATGTTCAAGATATTCTGAACAGGTTTGATATGAAGGATTGCAACCCAGCAAGCACCCCCATTGAGTTTGGTTTGAAGTTGAGAAAAGAGGAAAAGAAAGTGAACGACACTCTTTATAAGCAAATCATTGGCAGCTTAATGTACTTGACTAGTACAAGACCTGAAATAATGTATTTTGTGAGTTAGATTAGTAAGTTTATGGAGAATCCTACTAAGATGCATTTATTGGCAATCAAAAGAGTTGTTTTCATGATGGGAATCAGAATTGTCTCATGGTCATCCAAGAAACAATCCATTGTTACTTTGTCAACGAGTGAATTTGAATTTGTTACTACAACAGCCTGTGCTTATCAAGCTATTTGGCTGAGGAAAATCTTGGAGGAGCTGAAGTTCAAGAGAATGGAAGCTATAACAATTTTCTGTGACAACAATTCAGCTATCAAACTCTCAAAAGATCTAGTATTACATGGTAGAAGCAAGCATATTGATGTAAAGTACTATTTTTTTAGAGATCTTAAAAATGATGGGGTAATTGATCTCAAGCACTGCAAGAGCGAAGATCAACTGGCTGACATATTCACCAAACCTCTCAAATTGTTTTCCTTCCAAAATTTGAAGAGGTCAATGGGAGTTTGCACTTTGGAAGATCCTATTTGAAGAATGGCACCAGTAAACTGAAGTTTAACGAGTTTTTCAGTTTAAAGGAGGAATTGTTAATAAAATCTTATTGTTTTCCTTGTTTCTAGGCAAGTAGTTGCTGCACATCAAGGATTTAGCGGCTGAAAATTATGGGTTTATTTTGTTTAGATTTTTTCTCTAGTTGTTAAGAGTCCTTTTGTGAGTTTTATTTTGTTAGTGCCTAATTTTTAGTTTTTCTTATGAATCAATGCACTCATCATCTTATTTTTCTTTCAATAAGTAAACAAAAATAATATTTAGTACATTGTCAATAGTATTTTTAGACTCCACAAACAGGGTCAAGGATTTACAAGTATCTATAGTAAAATATTATAGAAAAAGACAACATTTTTCTACAACTATTTGTAGAATAAAAAAAATACATTACTAACATATCAAATACTAACTCTTTGTATATTATAAATAATATATTTGATGCCACCATGATGTCATATTAATAGCGCTTTCAAGTTCATGAGACAGGTTAATTTCTTATTGTATTTACATAAGTTTAAAGGTAAGAAAAGGTAAAAGTATCTAATGAGCAGAAAAATATAAAAATATATTAAGTTTAACGGCAAGGATTGAGCAGCAGTTTATCTTAACCATTAATTCGTTTTGAATTTTTTAAAAGTTATAATTAAAAATAATAATAAAGACCAACATTAAAAGCTAATTCAGACATTATGCCAAAATAAAATATTACGAACTTATTCAAACAAATCTTGAGTTCAAATAAAACTTAAATATTAAAAGTTACGAACTTATTTAAATACAAACTAAAAATCATTTAATGGGAAATTAAAATATTAAGAACTTTTTTATGGATGCAATGAATACATAAAAATTTAAACTAGTAAAGTTGAGAGATCTAAAAATGTAAAAGCTAAAAGAAGAGTTGCCTAAGCCTAGAAAATTACATGTGCAGGAGAATATTACAACCTTTTCGCTCTCCTTTTTAACACCAGTTACTGAGGGAAAAAATTTAATTACAAAAATGGAACTCAGAAACAATGAAGCTCTCCGCAATGTAAAGAAAAATAAAATTAAAAAGCTGAGAAAGTGAGTGTTTATGTCAGCTGGAAGGTTTGATTTCGGAGGAAGATTCATAGGCTATTTGATGGACTTGTTTCGGTCGTTGCTGCCCTGTTGCAGAGGTAACTTTTCCGGCCGCATATGAGATTCATCCAACTGCATTTCTGGTTTCCTTTTTACCTTTTTCTTTGGCAGTGAGGCTACTGCCACCTTTATTTCATCGTCCATGGCACTGCTTGAAATCCCCTTTAATTTATCCTGTTTTACTCTGTCAAAACTGGAATCATTTGTTGGACTCAGAACCGGAACAGCAGCAGCTGCAGTTGTGTGCGAAGTCGATGTATTAGTTGAAAGCAAAGCTTGAGTACCGGAATCACTACCCGACCTCTCTCGTGTGTGCTGCGATTGTGCACTTGAGGCAGAGTCCACTCGAACACTCTCCTCTGGTCCTAGTGTCAACATCTTTTCCCTCTTCATTTTCTCTTGATCCTTTTAAAAATGACCAAAAAATTGAACACAATAAGCAAACATCAATCAACCTGAGAGAAATCAGACAAAAGGAGAATGGAAACCAACAATCAATAAATCAGAGACCCATCAACTGGCAAGTACACCCGGTACTAATTCATCTGAGAATCAAAACCCTAACAATAATAGCAAAAATGGGCTCAAGCCTAAGGAAACTTCAAAGCTCACAAGTACATAAAAGCTTTGAGATGGATTGCATTTAGTCTGCAGAAGACTTGCCACTTAAATTGAAAACGTATGCACACCAGTTAAATAAAGTATATATACCAAAACGAGGGCAAAATGACCAGAAGTGTGCATACCTTGCGTCTATTGTATCTTGCTCTCCGCCTTTCTTTCGCCCTACAAATTGCATGTTTAATCTCATGGTTGTTCATCATACCATCTGGCCAGAGCTGTGCAAGCTGTTCAAAGATGAACTCCAAATGTAAGATGAAAATATAACAAAAAAAGTAGAACCATAGTCAAGCATTAGGAACAATAATCAATAGCTTTATCACTAACAAACTAAAAGCAAAAGGAACATGATCTAAACAAAGAACGAAAGACCGTTTAAGGTTGACAGCAAGATATGAGCGCCAGAAAAGCTACAAGATCAATTAAAATTATTTGAAAAAGAACAATAGTAACAATGTAGAATGAACTCTGTTGTGCAACGAGCAATAATTTTAAGGCATCTTTTAGGTATAAATAACGGGAATAGAGTGTAATTGTACAAAAAAGAAAAGAAGAGATAGGGGAAAACAGGAGAAAAGGTGAGTCAAAGAGAAAGAGACAGAGTAGTCTCATGCACGACTCTCATCCAAATGGCAAGAGAATGATACTATCAAAAGCTATCATGAAACAATAACCGCAGAGACATATTTGTCCACATTCAGACACCTAAAGCCAGCAATATAAAGATTTCTGTTATGATTACAGTAGCTTTGAGAGTAGAGAAAGAATTGATAAGTTCCTAACCTCTACATAAAACTTTCTGATTTGCGGACCAGCATCTTCATCTAATCCCTGCAGGAAATAAAACAATAGAAATGCAAAGATCAGATCCAATATGAATAAGATTTTCCCCAGATGAACTTTGTCAAAAGTCAAAATAGGACATGTGATTACATCAACATAGAGGTCATAAAGTTCACAAATCTTGTTCTCCATCTGTGCGTCCATGTTAAATTTTCTTCTAAAAGTTCTTTCTTCAGAACCAATTTCTTGAAAATCATCAGAAGCTCTAGCTTGTGGCTCCAATATCTGAAAAACAATTAAGCATGTTTTTTATCAAGAATGGCAAAATTTTCTAACTTCAGTTGATAATATAGAGTACTATGAACAAGATAAAAACCCATGATCTTATATACCAGGATGGAGAGAGAACAATAGTCATGGAATCTACAATGAAGAAGAATCTAGAAAAGAATATTCAAAATAAGGATACAAAATGAAGTAAATGTGGGCAAAGTCGCAGGCTCTACATGGAACAGTGTCGGATTTTTTTTTTTTTTTTTTTTGGTGCTTTTGATCAAAAGAAAAGCCAAATAAAAGCAATATTTATAACAGAGAGGGGAAAAAAAGGGTAAAAGACTGTCAGGAGCAACTAAGAAAGGATAAAGAAAATGAAATAAAGTAAAATTTCTAATAATGATGACAAACCTTTGTCTCAAAAGAAGGAATTCTTGTCTTTATCATCTCAATGGCTTCCTTCTTGATCTGTTGAAATCTAGCATCTTTTTCTTGCTTTGCTGTTGGTGAAACACCCATATTAATCATGATTTTTAGGTTCCTCTGCATCCAAAATAGTCTCAAAATTCGTAGATGAGTAGTTGATAAAGGTGATTCCAATTGGTAAAACAAATTTATTGGAAAGGATAATCAAGAGCAAACACAAGGATCTAATCTTTCATAAATAAAATATATAATAATGCACAGAATGTTTATACGGTTTTGCCCTGTTCAATATTCTTTTACCAGTTCTGCATTTCAAGGCATGGAGATAATAAAAGCAAAGGAATCCTTCCAACATTCAGAAATATTCATCACATATTTGACAGCCAACAAACAGTCTCTCAAGCAGCAATGGTTCAAAATGGGCAGCCTAAAGAACATGGATTTTAACCACAAGCAAAAATTGTCTTCATGATCTCACAAATTTATTTGCATGATTCAAAACCAAAATATATGCAACAACATTTTAAACCACCATAATTGCAATTCCAATGGTCACAAATAGTCAAATGCAAGGCATACAAAAGTTTCTTCACCGAAACAAAAGGAACCACATCACAAGAACTAAAAGCAAATGCCATGTCAGTAGAAAGGGAGATTTAACAGAAAATATTTCTAGGCTTGGGTGTTTTTGGTATTTTGGCATGCACTACATGGTAATATTCCAAGCCTTTTACAAAACCTAATTAAGTACAAAATATTGGAATTGTGATTGAAAATTTTTACTCATTCATAAATACCTTAAGTGTTCTTAGCTGTATTAAATGACCAAGGATGCTCATAAGGCGATTTAGTAACTCCTTGGAAACTTTCCCCTGGCTTGCCTGCCACAAATATCCAAATGAAATTGGTAAAACTTAGTCTTTCCTGAAGGCATCACACCATTGAAACAAAATTGACAATCTGAAAATGAGTTATTTTACAGGACAAAACATGTCTAACAATTTCATACCGCTAATCTAGCAACTTTAGCAAGCTTGAGCTTTATTTCTCTAGGCAATCTCCTCTTAATCCCCTGGGATGAAGTATCTGCCTCTTGAGTTTCCATAGAAGGTGGCCTTGCTGTGATATTTTAGACAGGAAGGAAAAGGAATATTACTTTAGAAGGAACTATTCATAATTATATTGTACAAGACGCGTACACACTTACATTCTGCAACTATCTTCTCTAGCTCCCTAATGGCCTTTTCAAGCATGGAACTTTTGGGCCTAAGAGTAGAACCATCCTTTTTCAGCATGTGTGGAGATTTCTGCACATAACACATAAAACCAAAATCAATACGATAACGATAGTATCTAATGCAAAACTAGTTTCTCATGTCTCTGTGATGTTCAATAATTTGGACAGAGCAGAAGCCTCTACTCCAATTTCTTGCAAGACACACGGGCACACACACTCACAAAGAGAGGTCTAAGTGGTCCCTGAACATTCTAGGGTGTTTCCTATAGTCCACATACTATTTAAATGAAATTTGAGAGACCATAAAAAATTAGCTCAAAATTGTTTCTATTGTCTCCATATATATGGCTAATAAGAAGCACCATCTTTCAGTTGAATAGATCTCATGTAAATCTATATTAGAGCTTTCTATTACCATAATACATACACAAAAAGCCACTTAATTGCTAGTGTTTCAGATATTGTAGGTTGTTATTAACAGAAACCGTCTTCATGTCAAAACTCCAAAGAAGTTTTGCAGCTACTAACTATGACTAACAGAAACCAGCCAATGGAACAAATTATTTAAAAAAAAAGTTTCAAGATTTAAAGAGAATAACTTACTGCTGTATGCATAGCATGTATGCCATCAGAAACATTAATGTCTGGCAACTCATGGATGCCATTGTTTTCTCTCAGTCGAATTGATTGTTCAAGCTTATCAACATTGTTGCTTAGTTTTCCATGTTGGGATTTCGATTGAGCGAGATCACTTTTATCATGGTATTTCTGATGCAAAACATCAGAGGATCCAGTTGCATCTTTCAATTTGTTACTGACAACACCTTTTGACTGCAGAAACCCCATCTTCAAATTCTCAATATCCTTGACATCTGCCAAAGGAGCAGAAGTGTCACCATTTGGATCTTTCATATATGAAGAAGAATCCAATGCTAGTCTTGTCACAGAAGAATTCTTCTTGGAAGAAACACCAGAAACTGATAACTGATTCAGAACTTTTCCATCCCTGTATTGTTCATCTACTACAGTAAAATTCTGAGAACTAGAATTATTCTTCCCCAGAGATGGTTCAGCCCTCCCTGCAACCATCTTTGCTGCCTTTGCATGTTTATTTGACACATGACCATCATCACTCTCACTAGGAGGTTTTGCAGCCTCCTTTCTTCGCCGTTTCTTGGGCTGCTGGTTAGGCATTACAGGAGGTTCATTTCTTGAAAGAATGAAAAGAAATCAGTGAAGCAAAGTTAGAAGAAATCCACTACTAATGGACTTTTAACATTAAAAGCTAGAATTTGGTAAAGTAAAATAAAGCTTAGCCCACGTTGTTATTAGAAAGAAACACAAAATAAATATGGAATAAAATGTGCAAGGGGGGCGTGACAACCACTAAAATTGCAACATTCATGCTATCAGGAAATGAAGTCATCAGCCTAACTGTGAATCCAATTTTGTTTTTTATCTTCTACCCACATATGTGCTTATTTAAGAGAAAATAGTTCATAAATTAACCGAGCTTTAACCAATAAGAGATTTGTTGTGTACAGTTGCTCCTAGTATGTCATAGGATGCATATGTATAGGCATCTAAACAGGATTCTTACTAAAACTTTGTCACCAATAGGTGGAGAAGAAGCAGAATAAGAACAGTTCAAAGAAACTCACATTTTTTCCAATTTTCCCCTATTAACAAAGAATCCATCATGTTTTATGGCTGAATTATCAACTTCAAAATACTCATCCTGCATAACGAACAATGAAGCAACATTATGAACCAATAAAAATACATTCCGCCCTCCTTGTTACAATAGAAATAGCACTAACTACAGTTGCATAAAACCAACAAGACACATAAAAGATAGAAGTAATAGATTTTAGTGTTTACCAGCTCGGCATCATCGATAAAAGAGTCTTCTGTATCATATTGATCATCATCTGGAGTCTCATCCAGTTCTTCCTCATCACTGCTATCTTTACCCTGAAAAAGAATTTCACTTCACATTAACATATTAAAAATGCAGCTCACAATTCTCGCAACCATAATAAAATATATTTAATACCATGTAAAGACGTTCAATCTTCTCAATAACAGCACTGAAACGATTTGGGGCTGGCTCGTCTTTCTCTTCTTTTTCAGCCGTTTGTCCCTGATAATGTCAAACATGATTAACAACGGGTGAAAAGGGGAAAAAGCAATTACCAAAATTTCTTTCAGTTTCCCGCATTTTCTAGGGAACCAAGTAAATACTAACGCAATCAGATATACAATAAAACAAAATTCAAGCACAATTAATTGAATAAACTACAAGAAAACTACTAAGTCAAAATTGGAGTAATCACGCATTTTAAGAACATTAAAAATAAGGAAAAAAAAATAAAAAGTGAAAATTAGGGATTGAATAAGCGGCTCTTACAGGAGCGATGCGAGACTGGAGATTAGGATGGGCATTCGGAGGCAGCTCAGGTGCCGGCGCCGCCACTACAGACGCAGAAGCGGCAGAAGATCCACGGGCCCGGTTGGCGTCTTTGACAAGCTTCCTCCACGAAACATATGTTGTCTCTCCTGGTCGGAGCTCAACCGTGAAAACTTGCCGATCACCGGCCTTCATCACCTTGGGTGCGACCACTCCGGAGGGCTCACCGGCACCACCAACACTATTATCTTCCATAATCAATTCCGGGTCGGGTAAAACCCAGTGGGTTGATTTATTTGGGAGCAGAGACGCTGCTGGCCTAGTTTAGAACATTAACAAGATTTGCTTTTAATGATCACGTAAAAGAGAGGCAAATGCATCAAATGCAACGAGAGAATTTCAAAAGAACAATGATTTGGGAACTTAAGTTTCTGATATTTTCTTCGGATTTTTTTTTCGAGATGAGATAAGAAATAATGTAATTTTGGTAAATCTTTTGGAGGTTGGGTAGAAAATGAAGTCTTAATTTAGTTCTTTTATTTTGTATTTTAATGATTTTTTTTATACTTAGTATTGTAAAATCAGTATTTTTAATAGAATTTTTGGTGGTGTTGTTTAGTAAATTTAGTATCTTTGGTGAAGTTTTTAATAATCCTTTTGTAGCAAATCCTGTTTCTTCTTATATGCGATCAGTAATTAAATTCAAATTATGTTTTTATATTTTATTTGGATACTATGAGATAGATTTAAGTAAACAATGATTAAAGTCTCAAATAAAGTACAATCACTGAAAGATAAAAATTCCAATAAGAACAAGACAGATGTCCAAGAGGCCTATAAATTTAGTATCGCGAAAATCAGCAAACTTATTAATAAAAAGAGTTAAAAGAGCGTTAAATGGAACAAGACTGCTGTTGCAACTTGAAACAATATATACATATGATTCATTCTAATGGAATAGTAATATAATTGAATAAATTTATAATAAAATAGAGTTGTAATAGTATTTTTATATTTAGTTGAATGGAATAGATATTATTAACAAAACTTTTGTAGCTAATTAATTATTTTTATTAAATTTTAATAAGATTATTGTTAAATATATTTTAATAAAAATAATAATAAATAAGTTAATCATATTTTAACATAATTATTATTAAATACAATTTAATAAAACAATATATAATTTAATAATATTCTTAATATAATTATTAATAATATTTAATAATAATTTTAATATTATTAAGAATATTTCAATACTTAATATATTTACTTCAATCTAGCCTCTCACCTCTTCTCTTACAAAGAGGTCACAATCGCCAATATAAAAATGAGTTTAACATATAATATGCTAATCATATAATAACAATTTATTTTAATAGTCAATTTTAATAGAAGGCATATTTTTATATTTTATTTTATCCTTTATAATAATATGGTAACAACAATTAATTATAAGGTATACTCTTTAATAAATTAATCATTTATAGTAATCTTTTGGTGAAATAAAACCTTCAAATTTTACATAAAATTACTAAATTTTAGTAACATTAGTTCTTTTCATATGTGAAATAAAAATCAAAACTCATAGCCCTTTGTTATTCAAAAATCATAATCCTTGATTTTATGTTATTCAAAAACTCATAGTTTTTTATGTTATTCAAAAACATGAAAAAAACTCGACATAAATACAGAAGGAGCTAATGTAACAACCTATTTTCGGTGAGATCAAAATAGTGGTTTCGGAATCACAAATTTGAGCCCAAAAATAAAGTTTTATTTTATTTTATTTTATGGTTGGTGTTATGATAGGTATTATGATAGGAAGGTCACATGAAAATTTTGATACGAAAATTTTATCGATTGTGTGGTTAATTAGGTAAAGGACTAAATTGCATAAATTGGGAAAGTTGAATTCTAATAGTTATAAGGATTAAATAGCTATGGAATTCAAAACTAGAGGTCCTTATATGGTAATTAGACCATTAAGAAAAGTATGTAGATTTTTCTTGGTGACCCATCCATGAAAAAATTAAAAATGGCTAAAGACTAAATTAGAAATCAACAAATTAAAAAGATGATAGAAAAATAAAAAGAAATTATCATCTTTTCTTTTCATCTTCTTCCCCAATATTTTATATGGAAACCCTAGTAGAGGGGAAGAGAATTTACCAAGCTTGAAAAGTTATGAAATCAAGTCTCATTTTTAATGATTTTTATATTTTTAAAATCGGGATAGCCTAATCTTTCTATTTATGGGATTTATTTGAAAAGATAACAAAGTGTAGAAACTTTGCAATGGATTTAAATGTTGGAAATTTGAAATTTATGATAGAAAATGAAAGATAGTTGATAAGTAAACAACTTTTACAAAGCAATTTTTATGAAAACTTGATTTAGGGACTAAAATGAAAAAGTGGTAAAACCCATGGAAAATTCTGAAATTTGTGAAATGTTTGTGTTGTAAAAATTGTTATTAAATTTCTGTTAGGCTTGGAATGAGGACTAAATTGCATGAATTTCATTTTTGAGCCTAGAGACGAAATTAGAATTTTTGAAAAGAGTAGGGGCAAAATAGTAATTTTGCCTAGGATGTAGTAGAATGCAAATGTATGTAAAATGTGATTAGTTAATAATTAAATTTGCTTATATAGACCCGGAAAGACCAACTACGAAATTAGATCGAGGGAAATAAAAAGTTTCGGATTAGTTGGAATTTAAACCCGAACAATTATCAAGGTAAGTTCGTGTAACTTAATTTGGTAAGTTAATATGTTTGAGATGAATTATGTGACTGTGGTAATATGTATGTGATGATATACATAATGAAATAATTACAAGTTGGAAATATTGATAAAATATCATGTCCCGGTTGAATTGTGAAATTCGATGTATTATGGTGATTTCTTGAAACGGGTATAATAAGGCAAATGTTACAAATAGGATTTAGCCCGGACGGGTAATCCTGAATTTAAGCCTCTTGAGCATATGTTATAGATTGGGTTTAGCCCAGAGGAGTAACCCAAATTAAGCTCTTTAGAGCACAGGTCATTGATAGGATTTGGCCTGGACTGGCAAACCTAAATGACTCTTGTGAACGTCAGTTGAAAATCGGGATTTAGCCTGGACTGGTAATCCTGTTGTAAAATATGTGGCTCGAGAGTGTGCTCTTTAAACTCATACCCAACGGGTAATTATGAATATGAATTGACGGATAATTTATATGTATACCTTATGTACATCACCCGAATGTCCATCGAAATTTTATTAGTTCAACAGAAAAGACTTTGAAAATATGGAAAGGTGGAATTAAGGGAAGTTTGTATGTAATGAGCTCATTTATGTTTACTTGATATTTATATGATGTTATATGACTAACTTGCTTGATCAAGTGTATATGTTTAGGTGAACTTGAAACACCCTACACGCGGCCCACGAGCCTGGACCGAATCTGGTATGTTCCTCAAGTAAACCGGTTCAAATTCTTTTGTTACTTTGTGAAAAACTTGTGCGATTTTAAAGAAAATTGTTTGGGTTGGGCTTGTGTTGAAAACCAATTTGAATTTTTATATTAGAAAACCCTTTTTAATTTTAAAAGATAAAACATATAGAGTATATTTTAAAATAAAATACTTAGTCCTTAACTCAATCAAAATTTTTTAAAACACAATTAAACAACAAGCAGAAATAAAATCGTTCATCATGGCCTTGTGGCCTTATTACATCAAATCATAATTTCCAAATAATTCAAATACTAAAATAAATTAAGAGGCCATGAAAATATAAACTTCATGTTGTGCATGGCCACCACATGTTCTCGTCCGGTCCATCACTGCTCATCACCGAAAAAATATTCCCACAATGGGGTGAGTCAAGCAGACTCAATGTGTACACGACACTAAATCATAATAGAATCGGGCATATAATAGTTACACATTCAAAACATAAAATACAAGTTATGATGCATTCCCAAACCTGCACCTAATCATCCATCCGCTACACACCCCCATACCGCCAAATACACTGTGGGACTACTAAGTCGACCCTCCTTCGCTACACACCAAATCGCGGTCTTAGATCACCGCATTCGTGGTCTTAGGTCACCACTTTCGATTCATCGTGGTCTTAGGTCACCACTTTTCGATATCACGGTCATAGGTCACCGTGTTCGTGGTCTTAGGTCACCACATTTACTTCCCCTTTCAAAATAAACCCATATGCCCATAATAATAATATGCATAATATGCCAAAGTTCACATTCTTATCATATTCTCATGTTCAAATAACATTTTTCATATTCCTAGTAGAAGTAGGAAACGTACCTGAGTACTTAGTACCATATCATGGTACTTTGGCCACTTTCATATGCTTAATATCACATATCTCAAATTAAACAGGCCATGAAACATATTATAAAGTAGTGTGGGGTACACTCCTGATTCGTTTAACGAAGTCCTCGAAATCCCGAAGAAAACTGATTTACAGATTTAGATCTCAAATCCTACATAAATTCATCACTTTCTATTTAAAATGACCATTCGGCCACTAATCCAAATCCTAATAGGATTAGTATTACTTACCTTGTTGCCGAATTGAATTTAAGAATCAAATGCCTAACTTTATATTCCTCCCTTGTGAAATCGGCTAAACACTATATTACTCCACGGGTTAGTTTTCACTTCGATAATAAATCCAAACATTTAAAATAGGCATTTGGCCGAATGTCTTAAACACATACCTTGTGATCCCAAAAAGTACCCATGGCTATGGAGATGTTGAAACCTACATGATATCTGTTAGATCCACTTCTAACACTTAAAACAAAGCCTTTGGATCTTATAGTTTCTTACCTTAAATCCTTGAATCCGAAATTCTCTTCTCGATTAGTCAAATTCCTTAGATCTAAAATCCCTAATTCCTCCTTTAATATTCGCCAAGAGACAACCAAAGGGTCGGTTCCTAAATCTTGATTAAAATAGATTGAACAACAAGAATCCATGTTCTTACCTTAACACCACAATGACGGCACCCTTGTTTGAAGCCACAAAGATTCGCTATGGAGACTTAGACAGGATCAAAGAGGTTTCGGTTTTGACAAAGAAGAGAAAAGAAGAAGAAAAGATGGATTTTTGCTTAAGAAAATTTCGACAGAGAAAGAGTGGGCTAGGGAATTTTCGGAATCACTTAGAAAAGATGAAAGAATGGCCTCACTTCTCCTCCCTTAGCCGAATTTACTGTGCTAGAGTCCCTACTTGGCCACCACTCTTCCTTTGTGATAATATTATCCTTTAATTATCACTTTATTAAAACATTTAATCCAACATTTATCTCTCCAATTTAAAATCCTTTATTTATCACCCTTTTAATCGAATATTTATGAAAATAAAACACCTCCTTTCTAGAAGCATGTGCCGTCCACCTCGGTCTTACGGGAGCAAAAAATAAAACCTCCTTTATTTGCTTCCCAAGTGACTCAACCTGTGCCCATTCCTCTTGCATATGGTGCCATTTCCATAGGCCCTAAGTGACATCTTCAGGCCACTTTTCCAAGCCTGTTTGTGTGTCAAATTTCACAAACTTTTTCTTTTAAGGCCACCTTGCCTTAATTTCCTCTTTTAACTTTAAAACTCGACATTTCTAAGTCATTTCTAAGTTTCTAAAAATTTTCGATCGGCTCTGTAAACTTGACATTTCCTTACATTTCCAAGTTTCCAAAAATGTTCATTTCCATTTTCATTTCCATGCATTTCTAGGTTTCCAAAAATGTTAAAAATGTATTCATAAAACTTAAGACATGTCATTTCGTACAATTAAATCGAAAATGCATAGGCCCTTTTCAGGATGTTACAATTCTACCCCCTTAAAATAATTTCATCCTCGAAATTTCCTAACTAAAATAGTTAAGGGTATTGCTGTCGCATTGTCTCCTCTGGTTCCCACGAAGCTTCCTCCGATCCATGATTGTGCCATAACACTTTGACTAGAGGAACTGACTTTCTCCGTAGCACTTTCACATCATGCTCCAATATCTAAATCGGCTCTTCCTCGTAGGATAAGTCTGGCCTTAGCTCCACTTCTTCAACTGGTATCACATGAGACGGATCCGAACGGTAACGACGTAGCATGGATACATGAAATACGTCGTGCATCCGCTGCAACTCGTGGCAACTCTAATCGATAGGCTACTGGTCCAACTCGTTTCAACACTCGATAGAGCCCTATAAACCTTGGGCTTAACTTCCCTTCATGCCAAACCTCATCACCTTCTTCCAAGGCTAAACCTTCGTAAACACTTGGTCTCCTACTTCAAACTCTATTTCTTTCCTCTTAAGATATGCGACGACTTACGCCTATCGAGGCTTCCTTTAACCGTGCCTCGATTATCTCAACCTCTTCTTCGCCGCCACTAACTCTAGACCCAAAACTCGACGTTCTCCTAACTCAGTCCAACAAGTAGGAGTTCGACACTTTCGACCATACAATGCTTCATATGGTGCCATCCGAATGCTAGCCCGATAATGTTGTTGTAGGTGAACTCACTAAAGGCAAGTAATCTTCCCAACTTCCTTGAAAATCTATCACACAGCCTCTCAACATATCCTCCAACACTTGTATAACCCATTCCGACTGCCCGTCCGATTGTGGATGAAAAGCCGTAGTGAAGTCCAACTTGGTGCCTAAAGCTTGATGAAGTGCCCTCCAAAACCGAGACGTGAACCTTGGGTATCTATCCGAAATAATTGACACCGACACTCCGTGTAGTCTCACGATTTCTGCCACATATAGCTTGGCTAACTTCTGAAGGGAATAATCCACTCTTACCGGGATGAAGTGTGCGGACTTGGTCAAACGATCCACTATCACCCATACCAAGTCCTTCTTAGTAGGCGTAAGGAGAAGCCCACTAACGAAGTCCATGGTAATTCTCTCCCACTTCCATTGCGGAATTTCGATTGGTTGAAGCAATCCCGATGGGACTTGGTGTTCCGCCTTAACTTGCTGACACGTCAAACATTTTCCACGAATTCAGTAACTTCTCGCTTAAGATCAGGCCACCAAAATTGTTCTCTTAGATCTCTGTTCAACTTAGTACCTCCGGGATGCATAGCATAAGGGCTACTATGCGCTTCCCGAAGAATCCTCTGTCTTAATTCCTCATCTTTCGGCATACAGACTTTTCTTTTGTAGTACAATATTCCTTCATCATTAACGCCATAACCCTCTAACTCTCCGTTCTGTACTTGCTACAACTTAGCACTTAGGTCCTTATCAGTCAACTGTCCCCTTTTTACCTCATTCAGCCATGTGGGTTTGACTTGCAAATCAGCCAACAGGCTTCCATCCTCATACAAACTTAAATGGGCAAACATTGCCCTAAGATCCGACACCACCTTCCGACTTAGGGCATCAGCTACCACATTCGCCTTGCCCGGATGATATTCTATCGAACAATCGTAGTCCTTCAACAATTCCACCCACCTTCGTTGCCTCAAGTTCAACTCCTTCTGAGTCAACAAGTACTTAAGACTTTTGTGGTCTGTGTAGATAACTGACCTTTCTCCATAAAGGTAGTGCCTCCAAACCTTAAGGGCGAAAACCATCACGCCAGGTTTCAAGTCATGAGTTGGGTAGTTAACCTCATGAGGCCTTAATCTGTCGAGACGCATAAACGACCACTTTTCCATCTTGCATTAGCACACGCCCTAACCCCGTATGCTAAGCGCCACAAGACACCATAAAATCTTTTCCCGCCTCATTTGAATTAACACTGAAAATTCACAACACCTTTTAAGCTTTTCAAAGCTCTCCGTTGCTTATCCGTCCATTCAAAGGGTACTTCCTTCCTTAGCAACTTTGTTAAAGGCGCGGCTATTAACGAGAACCCTTCCACGAACCTTCTGTAATAGCCTGCCAAACCTAAGAAACTTCAGATCTCAGCCACGGACCTAGGTGGTTTCCAATCCGACACCACTTCAATCTTCCTAGGATCCACTCTTATTCCCTCTGCGGATACCACATGCCCTAGGAATGCCACCTCCTTAAGCCAAAATTCACACTTGCTGAATTTGGCATAGAGCTTCTTCTCCCTTAACATTTGTAGCACAACTCGGAGATGCTCATCATGCTCCTCCTCCAACTTCGAGTATACCAAAATATCGTCGATGAACACAATGACGAACCAATCCAAGTAGGGTTGGAAAACCCGATTCACCATATCCATGAACGCGGCTGGAGCGTTCGTCAATCCAAACGGCATCACCACAAACTCAAAATGGCTGTATCTTGTCCTAAAAGCAGTCTTATGGATATCAGCCTCCTTCACCTTCAACTGATGATATCCTGACCTTAAGTCGATCTTTGAAAATACTGCGGCCCCCTTCAGCTGATCGAATAAGTCATCAATCCTTGGCAAAGGATACTTGTTCTTAATGGTCAGCTTATTCAACTGACGGTAGTCTATGCACATCCGCATAGTTCCGTCCTTCTTCTTTACAAACAGGACCGGTGCTCCCCATGGAGACAAACTGGGTCGAATGAACCCACGATCCAACAACTCTTGGATTTGAGCCTTGAGCTCAACTAACTCCTTTGGCGCCATTCGGTATGGAGCGATTGACATAGGAGCCGTTCCCGGTAACAAATCTATTCTAAATTCCACCTCCCTATCTGGGGGTATTCTTGGTAATTCCTCTAGAAATACATCTTCAAAGTCCTTTACCGTTCTCACTCCACTAACACCTTCTTCCTTTCCACCTAGCACACTTACGAAGGCTAAGAATGCCTTGCACCCTTTCCTAACCATTTTCTCAATTTTAGTATTGAAACTACGTTAGACAGTAGTTCTTCCTTTCTCCGATCATTACTACTACTTCATCCTTCGGTCCTTAGTTCCATTTGTTTAGCCGCACAATCTAACATGGCTCGGTGCTCTACTAGCCAATCCATACCAAGTATGAGCTCAAACTCTCTAAAGGTAGTTCCATTAAGTCGCCCTAAGTTTACTCCTTGAATCTCTAAGGGTACATTCGAAAGATCTTATCAACCACTACAGATTTGGCCTAATGGGCTTACTAGGTCATCCGCCTATCGAAAGTTCGAGTCTAGGCCTAGTGTGTCCACTATACTACATGCAACATTGGAATGGTTCGAGCCCACATCAATTAGAGCAAAATAGGGCTTGTCAAAATAAAGAACGTCTGGGTTATAACATCGGCGTGTCTCCATCCTCCTCCGTGAACCGCATAAACCAAACCTGGTTGCCTTGCCTCAAGATATTAAAGACACCTCGCTCTGTGTTCCACTACCTGCCAAGACCATTTCCTCGGTTATTGAACCATGACCTCGTTGAGGTGCGGTCCTCCTCTACCACTGACTAACATTCCGAGGCTGGGTGGCTTTTCTCTCTGTTCTTGGGGCAATCCTTGACCACATGGTCCTTAGACCTACACCTAAAACATTCTCCGATTTTTCTCCAAAGACTCTCCTAGGTGCTTCTTTCCACACACATCACAAGGTCGACATCGCCTTCCGATCCAAACTTGTCGACCTCATGCCCATCAACTTTAGGCCTCTTATGAACCTTTTCAGATGACCCAAAACCTCTTTTGGGCCTATTCCTATCCATAGCCCGCTTTGTAGAATCCTTGATTCCCTCGACCACCTTGGCCTTTTCTACCAAAGCAGAGAACTCTCGCTCCTGATGCGGTGCTATCAACAGTCTCAGATCATCCCTTAGCCCGTCCTCAAAACGGACACAGCTCTCATGCTCAGTTGCCACTACACCTCGAGCATAATGGCTCAACCTTAAAAATTCTACCTCATACTCTGCCACGGACTTGTTCCCTTGAACCACCCTTAAAAGCTTTCCTTTGCTCATCAAGATACCGGTTCCCACATACTTCTTCCGATAAGCTTCCTTAACGTACTCTGTGTCGATCCTCAGTTTGTGGCACCATCCCGATCAGTTAACCACCATCGATATGCTTCATCGCATAACAAATGCCACCATTCCTTTTAACTTTTCCTCGGGGTCGATCAAGCTCATCTATGATGCGCTTCATTGCTTCCAACCAAGATTTCACCAGTCTTGGTGCTACTCTGAACACTCAACGAAACATTTCACTCTATTAGCTCGGAGTCATTCAGTCTGACTTTCGATTTTCTGAATTTCCTCCTGTACCAGCCACTAATTCCAATACTCGCACAAGCTGCGACACAAAGATCTTCCCCGTCCGAGCTTGTCGCTTAACACCTACAAATTGGCGGGCGGTGGTGGCGGTGGTATCTTATTGTCAGACCATTGACCCGATCTAATGGGTTCTAACACAGTCATCCTTCCTCTACCTCGTCCACGATGACCACATCCTCTAGAGCTCATTTCTAGCATCGTGATCTGATTAAGAAGTTTTATGAATCAGTACTTTTGTTTCACTTGTTTACCCGCGAAGGAGTTTTATAAAAAAGAATTTAGGAGTGGTTCTTTCGTATTCATACATGCACACAGTCTTTTCATTCATTCATCCATCCACCAAATAGTTATGAACTTTCGTTCATTCAGAGAAATGTTGTAGTTTTTCATTGTTATTGTTTTCCACTACCTAGGGGTATTTTCGTAATTTTGTCCTACAGGGGTATTTTCGTAATTTTTCAAAAGAAAAAGTTCCTTGGTGATTTTGTCACAAAGTATTTTGATATTTTTAAATTCTCGAGGTATTTTGGAAAAATTTTGAAATCTGGGGTATTTCGATAATTTTGGACCTCAGGGGTATTTCGGTAATTTTTCACAAATTAGGGTAAATTTGTAAAATTTAATAAATCAGGGATATTTCAAAAGTTGTATGAGGGTTCTTTTTGAGAATTGCATTTTCCAAAACAGTGATGTTGCAAAAATTTTGGAAATCAGGGTCATTTTGGTAATTTTGTAAGTTAGGGGTAATTTTGTAATTTTCCAAAATCAAGGTATTTTTTTGATATTTTGCAAATTAAAGTTGTTGAATGTTTATAAAATAATGAAATTTTGATAGAACTGTTGAGTAGTTGGTCATTTTATAAACCAAGGGCATTTTGGTAATTTTACCACTAAGGGCATTTTGTAATTTAAAAGTTTAAAATTTTTTGAAAAATTTTGTAAAGATGGTTTTCATGAATTTAAAAGAAAGTTTTAAGAGTTTTAAAACTAGGGGTTTGTTGTTTTTATAAAACACGGCTAGTTCCCTTTCGGGTTTTAGTCATTGAGTTTATCCTATGACCGAGCCCTCTTGGTCGGGGTGAACCAAAGCTACGCACAGTGCGGATTCGAGTGAAGAGGAGGTGAGTCACGGATCGCTTAAATACCAAGCTCCCATCGAAACCATTCCTAGACATGCGCATGAGGTTGCCACACCAACCGAGCCCTCCGGGTTGGGTGAACTGAAGCTACGCACTGCAGGATTCTGCAAGAGGAGGTGAGTCACTAGGACTGCTTAAATACCTGTGCTCTTGGGATCCAATCCTAAACATGCATGTGGGTTACCACACCCTAACTCGGTGACTTAGCCATAGGTTTGTTGAGTGCATTAAGTCTTATGTATTTGTGTTTGAGTAGGCTAGTCCTAGGTTCAACTTCCTATCATGCTATTCTACGCTCCATGCCTTTTCTACCCTTCTAATATTCATAACATAATTCACATAATCACCCAAATAGTTAGGGGTACTTACCGGTGGATCATGGTCTGGAGACTTAGGTGCCATGCCGAAAACACCTTATTTCATAAAATATTTTCAAAAACTCATTTGGGCTCGCTTTGAAAACGTTTTAGGCCTTAGCCCACAGGCCGAGAGTTTTAAAACTGGGCTCTGATACCAAATTGAAACACCCCACACCCGACCCACGAGCCTAGACCGGATCTGGTATGTTCCTCAAGTAAACCGGTTCAAATTCTTTTGTTACTTTGTGAAAAACTTGTGCGATTTTAAAGAAAATTGTTTGGGTTGGGCTTGTGTTGAAAACCAATTTGAATTTTATATTAGAAAACCCTTTTTAATTTTAAAAGATAAAACATATAGAGTATATTTTAAAATAAAATACTTAGTCCTTAACTCAATCAAAATGTTTTAAAACACAATTAAACAACAAGTAGAAATAAAATCGTTCATCATGGCCTTGTGGCCTTATTACATCAAATCATAATTTCCAAATAATTCAAAATACTAAAATAAATTAAGAGTCCATGAAAATATAAACTTCATGTTGTGCATGGCCACCACAAGTTCTCGCCATCCCGGTCCATCACTGCTCATCACCGAAAAAATATTCCCTACAACGGGTGAGTCAAATAGACTCAATGTGTACACGACACTAAATCATAATAGAATCGGGCATACAATAGTTACACATTCAAAACATAAAATACAAGTTATGATGCATTCCCAAACCTGCACCTAATCATCCATCCGCTACACACCCCTGCATTCGCGGTCACACCGTGGGACTACTAATCGACCCTCCTTCCGCTACACACCAAATCGCGGTCTTAGATCACCGCATTCGTGGTCTTAGGTCACCACTTTCAGACATCGTGGTCTTAGGTCACCATTTTTCGATATCACGGTCTTAGGTCACCGTGTTCGTGGTCTTAGGTCACCACATTTACTTCCCTTTCAAAATAAACCCATATGCCCATAATAATAATATGCATAATATGCCAAAGTTCACATTCTTATCATATTCTCATGTTCAAATAACATTTTCATATTCCTAGTAGAAGTAGGAAACGTACCTGAGTACTTAGTACCATATCATGGTACTTTGGCCACTTTCATATTCTTAATATCACATATCTCAAATTAAGCAGTGCCATGAAACATATTATAAAGTAGTGTGGGTACACACCGATTCGCTTAACTAAGTCCTCGAAATTTTGAAGAAAATCGATTCTGATTTAGATCTCAAATCCTACATAAATTCATCACTTTCTATTTAAAAGACCATTCGGCCACTAATCCAAATCCTAATAGGATTAGTATTACTTACCTTGTTGCCGAATTGAATTTAAGAATCAAATGCCGGAACTTTATATTCCTCCCTAGTGAAATCGGCTAAACACTATATTACTCCACGGGTTAGTTTTCGGCTTCTGATAATAAATCCAAACATTTAAAATAGGCCTTTGGCCGAATGTCTTAAACACATACCTTGTGATTCCAAAAAGTACCCTTGGCTATGGAGATGTTGAAACCTACATGATATCTGTTAGATCCACTTCTAACACTTAAAACAAAGCCTTTGGATCTTATAGTTTCTTACCTTAAATCCTTGAATCCCAAATTCTCTTCTCGATTAGTCGAAATTCCTTAGATCCGAAATCCCTAATTCCTCCTTTAATATTCGCCAAGAGACAACCAAAAGGGTCGGTTCCTAAATCTTGATTAAAAGAGATTGAACAACAAGAATCCATTGTTCTTACCTTAACACCACAAATGATGGCACCCTTGTTTGAAGCCACAAAGATTCACTATGGAGACTTAGACAGGGATCAAAGAGGTTTCGGTTTTGACAGTAGAAGAGAAAAGAAGAAGAAAAGATGGATTTTTGCTTAAGGAAAATTTCGACAGAGAAAGAGTGGGCTAGGGAATTTTCGGCAATCACTTAGAAAAGATGAAAGAATGGCCTCACTTCTCCTCCCTTAGCCGAATTTACCAGGCTAGAGTCCCCTACTTGGCCACCACTCTTCCTTTGTGATAATATTATCCTTTAATTATCACTTTATTAAAAACATTTAATCCAACATTTATCTCTCCAATTTAAAAATCCTTTATTTATCACCCTTTTTAATCGAATATTTATGAAAATAAAACACTTCCTTTCTAGAAGCATGTGCCATCCACCTCAGTCTTCTGGGAGAAAAAAATAAAACCTCCTTTATTTGCTTCCCAAGTGACTCGAACCCAGGCCCATTCTTCTTGCATATGGCGCCATTTCCATAGGCCCTAAGTGACATCTTCAGGCCACTTTTCCAAGCCTGTTTGTGTGTCAAATTTCACAAACTTTTTCTTTTAAGGCCACCTTGCCTTAATTTCCTCTTTTAACTTTAAAACTCGACATTTCTAAGTCATTTCTAAGTTTCCAAAAATTTTCGATCGGTCTATAAACTTGACATTTCCTTACATTTCCAAGTTTCCAAAAATGTTCATTTCCATTTTCATTTCCATGCATTTCTAGGTTTCCAAAAATGTTAAAAATGTATTCATAAAACTTAAGACATGTCATTTCATACAATTAAATCGAAAATGCATAGGCCCTTTTCAAGATGTTACAGAACTACCTATAATGGATGAAATGTATGTTTATGTATGCTTGTTTGAATAGATATGACCGGTAAGTTCATTTTCCGTTATACGAACTTACTAAGCATGAAAATGCTTACCCCATTTACTTTTCCCTTATTTTATAGTGCTCATAAGCTCACGAAGGTTGGAGGATCAATCGAAGCATAATCACACTATCCACTATCTCCTTTTTGGTATACTTAGAAATCTCATTTTGGTATAATGGCATGTTTAGGCTTCTTTTGATAAATGATGACTTGTAAGTGATGTTTTGTAATCTAGCCATTGGAATGGCTAATAATGATTTATTTGGTATGTTTATAAGTTATCTCATGTTCAATGCTTATGTATTAAGTATGGATAGATAGAGTAGGTTTATCTTGTATATGGCTTAAAAGTATAATTATAAACATGAATTGCATGTGATATTATGCCATGTTAGATGTTAGTTTAGGCTTGGTTTTAATGCTTGATTTGGATGGTATATACATGCAAGTATTGGTGTTGGTTGTTGGCAAAATTGGGTGAGAAAATGAAGCTAAGAAATGGCTTCATTTTGTCCACACGGGGCGTGTGTCTAGGCCGTGTGTGAAACGGCCTACCCCATGGGCGTGTAGCCAGGCCATGTGTCCCCTGCACCTTAAATTCGAGAAAACAAAATGCTCAGACTTGAGCATATGAGCAGAGACACGGCGTGTGTCTCAGCCGTGTGGTCGACACAGCCTTGAACACGAGCGTGTTACACGGTCGTGTGAAAACTGCACCTAATTTTGAAAATAAAAATTGCCACACGGTCTAGCACACGGGCGTGTGACTTTGCCGTGTGACTTAAATTTCTTCATGCCTTAAAAGTCAGAGAGTTACAAGGGTTAGGGACACGGGCGTGTGAGCCCTGTACTTGGGAAAAATTTTAGAATTTCACGAAAAATTCCCTGAGATCCCGATTTAGTCCCGATTCATTCCTAATGCTCGTATTGGGCCTCGATGGCCCATTTAAGGGCGTTATGTATAATCTCGGTAAATAAATAGTGATTAACATTAAATATTTGTAAATGTTTTGAAAATCTTCGGTAACGCTCCGTAATCCTATTTCGATGACGGATATGGGTTAAGAGTGTTATATTTAGTTGTATCAGAGCTACGATTTAGTTGATTCTTAGACTAACGTAGTAAGTCCGAGTCTAGCTATACATGCCATTATATAAATCATGATAGTGTGATATCTCCTGACCACTTTTAAATGTATTTTCATATAGTAATGTCTTCCAACCAAGCTCAAGATGAGTTTGAGTAAGCTGAGAACACTGCTCAAGCTTCTGTGCAACGACCCACAACTAGTAATAGTAGGAGGCCCATGTCTGAGGGCGGTGAAGAGGCAAAAGTAGCCTTCTTTGAAATTATGAATGAATGGTTTAGTGAATATATGAGAACACGCCCTGCTATTCAACAACCTGCCCTACTTGTTTTACAACCCGATCAAACGCCATATGGTACTGGACCCATTAGAATTGGTAAGGCTCTGGTTGATAAGATTCAAAAATATAGGGTCGAATAATTTAGGGCTACGATCGACGATGATCCAGAGAGGGCCGAGTTTTGGCTAAAAAATACTATTCGAGTTCTCGATGAATTGTCATGTACTCCGCCGAATGTTTGAAATGTGCGATATCCTTGCTGAAAGATACAGCTTATCATTGGTGGAAAACCATATCTTTTATTGTACCGTGAGAAAATATTACGTGGGAATTCTTCCAAACCAAGTTCAAAAAGAAATATATTAGTCAGAGGTTCCTAGATCAGAAAAAGAAGGAATTTTTAAAACTCAAATAGGGAAATATGATAGTGGCCGATTATGAACAAGAGTTTGTTAGACAGAGCAAGTATGCTACTAAATGGGTTCAGAATGAAGCCGATATGTGCAAACGATTTGAAGAAGGGCTGAATGAAGACATTAAGTATTTTTATAGGTTTTTGGAATTAAGGGAATTTACGATTTTAGCTGAAAGAGCCCACAAGGCTGAGGAATTAAGCAAAGAGAAGAAGCAAGCCGAAAGAGAAGTTTAGGTTCCGAGTAAAATGTAACACCCCTTACTTGTATTCAACGCAGGAACAAGGCTCAAGGCATTACCGGACTTATAACACAAGCAAACATACATTTCCAGTCATAAATTTTGTGTCCAAATTATAACTTTCCATACAAATTCATATCATCCCTAAAACGAGCCTACAAGGCCCAAAACATGCTTTGGAGGTGGTTCGGGACTAAACTGAAAACTTTATAAAATTTTACAACACTTAGAAAATTTTTGCTAAAAGTAGGGCTCACACGCCCGTGTGGTCCAAAGGACACGCCCGTGTGACCTTGGGACACGCCCGTGTGACCTTGGGACACGCCCGTGCTTCAGACCATGTTTGATTTAGGGGTGCTCTCTAACTTGTGCCAAACACTCGTATGCTAGGCCGTGTAGCACACGCGGCTGAGACACACGCCCATGTCTCTACCCATGTGCTCAATTTGGACATTCTATTTTTCCAAAATAAAGGTGCAGGGGACACATGACCAGAATACATGCCCGTGGGGCAGACCGTGTGTCTACCCGTGTGGACAAAAACAAGGCTATTTACCAAGCCATTTTGCCACCCACACTTGCACACCTCTACACAACATCTTATGGCAAAAATTCAAGCATGTAAATACAACCAAAAAACCACAAACAAGACAATAACATGCTATTCTTATACCATCATTTGTCATGTTTAAAACATCATACTTAGCCCGTTAAAAACATACTAACTTCACATTCGCAAGAGGGCATTAACATATGAATAAACTTATGATCAATATAAGCCATCATTCATGGCTATATATAAGATGAAGCATTAACAATTACAATCTAACACATTGTAACACCCCTAACCCTTATCCATCGCCGGAAACGAGTTATAAGGTATTACCGGACTTAACTACTAATTTGGGGCATAAAAATTGAAACTGTCCATCAGCATCATATTGACTAAATCGACTATAACTCGAGTTACAAAACTCGAGATTTAGATCATAACATCTTTACTTCATTTCATATAAACTCTATACATTAATCATACTTATAAATATACCAAAACCAAATCAAACGAAATCACCAAGCCAAAATATAAATTCCAAGAATAACAAGATGGGCAAGCCATTTTCGCATGGCTTATACAAATATATATACAACTTCAAAACTAACAATATCAAAACTAGTCTATACATGCCACATAACCAAATCTCCAAGCATTTATTTTCCGAAGCAAAAATTGGATAGTGTGATGAGATCTCCTTTGACTTCCAACCCGAGCAAGTCTTTAAAACTCTATAAACATAGGAAAATTACACAAAGTAAGCTTTGAAAGCTTAGTAAGCCATAAGCAAATAATTCATCATAGAAACATATATAATTTAATTCAAATAGGCCAAATTTGGTTAATCACATACACATGTACAATCACTTTTCTCATATAATCCATGTTCCTCGTTAAGTAGCTTCACTTACTCATAATTCATATCATCATTCAGAACTTTCACCTTTTATAGCCTTAAGGCCAAACACTCATACATTCAATAATAGATTTCACATCGATCTATAAATCACTTTCCCATCTCAAAACAAATACATATACATTTGTTCACGTTTATACATATTAACTACCTAATTTTCTTTCTCACCTTTCAATCCATATAATTCACATATAAATACATATGATATAAAAATTTTTATTTCAACGCCTAAAACTTACTTATTAGATCAAATACACATGATTCATTATACCATCACTTATGGCCCAATTTACTAGTTTAATCCAATATCATATATATGACCGATCATCTAAAGTTAATTAAACTATCACATGTACTCATATATTCGAATTTAATATAATATCACATATAACCACTTATACACAAATTTAATTCATCATCACATATGCACATACCTTTGTGACTGAACCTATAAGGTTAATTAAATCAACTTACTTGATGATAACAGATTCGTAATTGCAATTACATATATCATGCTACCATTCAACAACTATCTAGATCAATAGGTCTCAAAAATCAACCACCAACATACCATTCATTCATTCAATCAAACTCATAGATTAATAATCACCTCTCGATACTTTAATTTTGTATTCAAGAACAATTTATGAAACACCCCAAACCCGGCCCACGAGCCTTGACTGGATCTGGTATGTTCCCCGGTGTAAACCATTTCAAATTCTTTTGTTACTTAGGAAAAACTTGAGCGTTTTGAAGGAAAGTTTGTTTTAGGTTGGGCTTGAGTTGAAAACAAGTTTATTTCGTTATTAAAAATCCTTTTGATTTAGGTGACAAAACATTTGGGCTTTGTATTAAAATAATTTTACTTAATCTTTTAATAAATATAAAGATTGTAGGCTCAATAAATAAAAGTAAAGTAATGTAATGCTACTACGGCCTTATTACATCAAATAATTTCCCAACTTTAAAAATACTTAAAATAAAATAAAAGTCCAAGTCATAAATTTCTTGCTGTGCATGGCCATCCCTAAGCTTCTGCCGAACCCGGTCCATCACTGATCGTCACCTGAAAATAGTCCCACAGCGGGGTGAGTCAAACAGACTCAATGTGTAACCAACACTAAGAATTAACATTTCAAGCATGCATTATCATATCACATACATGTTCATATAACAGGTAAAAATAATGATGCAACCCAAACCCAAACCTATTAAGCCATCCGCTATACTCCCCGCACCAACCTCATACACGTGGGACTACTAAGTCGACCCTCCTTCCGCTACACTCCATATCGCGGTCTTAGGTCACCGTGATTCGTGGTCTTAGGTGACCACGTTTAGATTTCTGTGGTCTTAGGTCACCACTTTGAGACATCGTGGTCTTAGGTCACCACATTCAGATAACACGGTCTTAGGTCACCGTGTTTGTGGTCTTAGGTCACCACATTCACTTCCCCAAAAATAAACCCATATGCCCCATATAATAGTAATATGCATAAATATGCCAGAGTTCACATTCTTATTCTTATTCTCATGTTACAATTAACATATTTCATAATCCTAGTAGGAGTAGGAAACGTACCTGAGTACTTTGTACCATAGCATGGTACTTAGCCATATTTTCACATTCTTAATATTTCATTTAATTTAAACATAGCCATGAACATATCAAGACTTATGATAGGGTACACACCTGATTCGCTTAACGATTTCACTTGAAATCCCGAATTCCGATCTTAGATCTTTAACTCCCTACATTCGGCCCATATTAAATATTTAATGAAAAACTCATTTGGCCATAAAACCAAATCCTAGTAGGATTTGTGTACTAAAACTTACCTTAATATCGATTTGCTTATTACTCAAATCCCGAAAACTTTGTTATTCATCTCCTTGTATTCGGCCAAACACTGGATCTCTACATAGGTTAGTTTCGGCATTTTAACAATTATGAAATAGATCTAGATATCCAAAATAGGCCTTGGCCGAACATACCTATGTGCTTACCTTGTGGATTTTAAATCCCGAAATTCACCGAATAACTAGGGAACACGCTACCTATGGTGTACCTTGGGAAAAGAACTTCTCCTTCTTGTAGTTGACTTAAACAAATCCGAAAAGATCTCTTCAAAGTTTTGACAACAAGATATTATTGGGGTTAGTCCTAGATTTCGCAAATCTTAAAAGAAAAAGGATAAAAATTGAATGATTAACTAGTTCTTACCCTTAATATGAAGTCGACAACCCCTTGTTTGAAGTCTCAAAACTATTCACTATGGCCTTGATTTTAGCAAACTTTCGGCTTTTGGAAGATTATGAAAGAAGAAGAGAAGAAAGAATAAAGATGGAGGATTTGGCTAGAACACAAGGTATTTCGGCTTGGCAAAAATAAAAGAAGAAGAAGATTTGGTGAAGAGAATTCGGCAGAGGCTTTCAAAGAACAGAAAATAATGCAGAATGGCCTCTGTTTTCCTTTTATAGCCGAAATTACTAACTTAGAATCCCTTACTTGGCCATCACTCTTCTATTTTGATAGTCTTTATCTCTTTAATTATCACCTAAAATAAAAGATAATTCAGCAACTATCCTTACTTAGCCAAAATTATTAAACTCAAAGTCCTTTACTTGGCCATCACTTCTCCCTTATTTTCCTAATTAAAGAATAATTCCTCATTTATCTCTTGAAAATAATCTAAAATAAATCCATTATTTATCCCTTATTATCTCCTTGAAAATAATTTAAGGTAAATCATCATTTATCCATCTATTTATCTCTTAAAATAAAAAGAATAAAAGCTCCTAACTTATAGCCTTGTGCCGTCCTTTGTCATAGTCTCTCACTGCAAAATAAAACTTTATTTTGCTTCCCCGTAGTTCTAACCTTGGCCCAATACCCTTGTATGTGGCACCATTTCCAGAGGCCCTAAGTGGCATCTCCAGGCCACTTTTCCAAGCCTGTTTGTGTGTCAAATTTCACATACTTTTTCTCTTAAGGCCACCTTGCCTTAGTTTCCTCTTTTAAACTTTAAAACTCGACATTTCTAAGTCATTTCTAAGTTTCCAAAAATTTTCATTTGGCTCTTTAAACTTGACATTTCCTTACATTTCCTAGTTTTAAATGTTCACTTTCCTCTTTGAATCATTTCTAAATCATTTTCCTAGTTTCCATAAATGTTCACTTTCCTCTTTTGAATCATTTCTAAATCATTTTCCTAGTTTCCATAAATGTTCACTTTCCTCTTTTAACTTAGCATTTCCAAAATGTTCACTTTCCTCTTTTAACTTAACATTTCCAAGCTTTCAAAATGTTCACTTTCCTCTTTTGAAACTTAACATTTCTAAATCATTTCTTACATTTCCAAGTTTCCAAAATGTTCATAATACATTCATAACACATAAGACATGCCATTTCAGATAATCAAAATAAATGCATAGGCCCATTTTCGGATGTTACAGTTCTACCCCCTTAAAATAATTTCGTCCTCGAAATTACTTACTAACTAACAATCGTACATCTTAACTCACCACACTACGCCTCTGCTGCGAGACTCGATCTTAACAAAACTAACACATTTCTTAGATACTACCTCGACCACGTCCACTAGAACTCATATCTAACGACGCGCTTTAATCTGATTTAAGAAAGTTTTATGCATTAGTACTTTGTTCCACTGTTTAATCGCGAACAGTTTTATGAAAAGAATTTTAGGAGTGGTTCTTTCGTATTCATACATGCACACAGTCTTTACATTCATACATGCATCAATCAATTATGAACTTTCGTTCATTCAGAGAAATGTTGTAGTTGTCATTGTTGTTGTTTTTTCACTACCCAGGGGTATTTTCGTAATTTTCCCTACAGGGGTATTTTCGTAATTTGTCAAAATAAGGTTCCTTGGTGATTTTGTCAATAAGGGTATTTTGGTAATTTTTGAAATCCCGGGGGTATTTCGAAAAATTTTGAAATTACAGGGGTATTTTAGTAATAAACCAGGGTAAATTTATAAATCAAGGATATTTTGGAATTTACAAAACTTGAGGGTTGTTTTTGAGAATTTGTTTTCCAAATCGGTGTTGTTGCAAAAATTTTGAAGAGCGGGGTTATTCGGTAATTTTGTAACTCGTGGTTATTTTTAATTTGTGGTAGGGTAATTTTGTAAAATTTTTTCGAGAAATTTTCAAAATAGATTTTGTTGCAAATCAAGGGTTAATTTAAGGATTTTAAAAAACTAAGGTGTTTATAAAACAAGATGGCTAGTCCCTTTCGGGTTTTAATTATCGCTTAGCTTCGTGAATAAGTCCTCTTGGTTAGGGTGAACCGTAGCTACGCACTGTAGGATTCGAGTAAAGAGGAGGTGAGTCGCTAGGATCGCTTAAATACCAAGCTCTTCATGAATCCACTCCTGACATGCGAACAACAGCTATTACACCCTAGCTCGGCGACTTAATCATGTGTTTGTCTAATGGTCCTTAAGTCTTATGTACTTGTGTGTTTTAGTAGACTAGTCTTAGGATTCACAGATCCTAGTTCACTAATCTACGTTGCCATAAAAGCCCATACATTTCACATATTCAAATCACTTGAAGTCAAGTACTTACCGGTGGATCATGGGTCGGAGACTTAGTGGGCCATGCCGTAAAATCTGCTTAATTCACAAAAATTCTTTTGGGCTTAACTTTGAAAACATTTTGGGCCTTAAACCCAAGGCGGAGAGTTTAAAACTGGCTCGATACTAAATCGAAACACCCCAAACCCGACCCACGAGCCTTGACCGGATTTGGTATGTTCCCTGTAAACTGTTTCAAATTCTTTTGTTACTTAGGAAAAACTTGAGCGTTTTGAAGGAAACTTTGTTTTAGGTTGGGCTTGAGTTGAAAACAAGTTTATTTTGTTATTAAAATCCTTTTGATTTAGGTGACAAAACCTTTGGGCTTTGTATTAAAATAATTTTACTTAATCTTTTAATAAATATAAAGATTGTAGGCTCAATAAATAAAAGTAAATTAATGTAATGCTACTACTACCTTATTACATCAAATAATTTCCCAACTTTAAAAATACTTAAAATAAAATAAAAGTCCAAGTCATAAATTTCTTGCTGTGCATGGCCATCCCTAAGCTTCTGTCGAACCCGGTCCATCACTGATCGTCACCTGAAAATAGTCCCACAGCGGGGTGAGTCAAACAGACTCAATGTGTAACCAACACTAAGAATTAACATTTTAAGCATGCATTATCATATCACATACATGTTCATATAAAGGTAAAAATAATGATGCAACCCAAACCCAAACCTATTAAGCCATCCGCTACACTCCCTGCACCAACCTCAGCACAAGTGGGGACTACTAAGTCGACCCTCCTTCCGCTACACTCCATATCGCGGTCTTAGGTCACCGCGATTCGTGGTCTTAGGTGACCACGCTCAAATTTCTATGGTCTTAGGTCACCACATTGATTCTCGTGGTCTTAGGTCACCACATTCAGATATCACGGTCTTAGGTCACCATGTTTGTGGTCTTAGGTCACCACATTCACTTCCCCAAAAATAAACCCATATGCCCCATATAATAGTAATATGCATAAATATGCCGAGTTCACATTCTTATTCTTATTCTCATGTTACAATTAACATATTTCATAATCTTAGTAGGAGTAGGAAACGTACCTGAGTACTTTGTACCATAGCATAGTACTTAGCCATATTTTCACATTCTTAATATTTCATTTAATTTAAACATAGCCATGAACATATCAAGACTTATGATAGGGTACACACCTGATTTGCTTAACGATTTCACTTGAAATCCCGAATTTCGATCTTAGATCTTTAACTCCCTACATTCGGCCCATATTAAATATTTAATGAAAAACTCATTTGGCCATAAAACCAAATCCTAGTAGGATTTGTGTACTAAAACTTACCTTAATATCGATTTGCTTATTACTCAAATCCCGAAAACTTTGTTATTCATCTCCTTGTATTCGGCCAAACATTGGATCTCTACATAGATTAGTTTCGGCTTTTTAACAATTATGAAATAGATCTAGCTATCCAAAATAGGCCTTGGCGAACATACCTATGTGCTTACCTTGTGGATTTTAAATCCCAAATTCACCGAATAACTAGGAACACGCACCTATGGTGTACCTTGGGAAAAGAACTTCTCCTTCTTGTAGTTGACTTAAACAAATCCTGAAAAGATCTCTTCAAAGTTTCGGCAACAAGATATTATTGGGGTTAGTCCTAGATTTCGGCAAATCTTAAAAGAAAAAGGATAAAAATCGAATGATTAACTAGTTCTTACCCTTAATACAGAAGTCGACAACCCCTTGTTTGAAGTCTCAAAACTATTCGGCTATGGCCTTGATTTTAGCAAACTTTCGGCTTTTGGAAGATTATGAAAGAAGAAGAGAAGAAAGAATAAAGATGGAGGATTTGGCTAGAACACAAGGTATTTCGGCTTGGCAAAAATAAAAGAAGAAGAAGATTTGGTGAAGAGAATTTACAGAGGCTTTCAAAGAATGTAAAATAATGCGAATGGCCTCTCTTTTCCTTTTATAGCGAAATTACTAACTTAGAATCCCTTACTTGGCCATCACTCTTCTATTTTGATAGTCTTTATCTCTTTAATTATCACCTAAAAGAAAAGATAATTCAAGAACTATCCTTACTTAGCCAAAATTATTAAACTCAAAGTCCTTTACTTGGCCATCACTTTCTCTTATTTTCCTAATTAAAGAATAATTCCTCATTTATCTCTTGAAAATAATCTAAAATAAATCCATTATTTATCCCTTATTATCTCCTTGAAAATAATTTAAGGTAAATCATCATTTATCCATCTATTTATCTCTTAAAATAAAAAGAATAAAAGCTCTTAACTTATAGCCTTGTGCCGTCCCTTGCTGCTAGTCTCTGCTGCAAAATAAAACTTTTATTTTGCTTCCCCTGCAGCTCGACCCTTGGCCCAATACCCTTGTATGTGGCGCCATTTCCCGAGGCCCTAAGTGGCATCTCCAGGCCACTTTTCCAAGCCTGTTTGTGTGTCAAATTTCACATACTTTTTCTCTTAAGGCCACCTTGCCTTAGTTTCCTCTTTTAAACATTAAAACTCGATATTTCTAAGTCATTTTTAAGTTTCCAAAAATTTTTGTTTGGCTCTTTAAACTTGACATTTCCTAGTTTCCAGAAATGTTCACTTTCCTCTTTTGAATCATTTCTAAATCATTTCCTAGTTTCCATAAATGTTCACTTTCCACTTTTGAATCATTTCTAAATCATTTTCCTAGTTTCCATAAATGTTCACTTTCCTCTTTTAACTTAGCATTTCCAAAATGTTCACTTTCCTCTTTAACTTAACATTTCCAAGTTTCCCTCTTTTGAAACTTAACATTTCTAAATCTTACATTTCCAAGTTTCCAAAATGTTCATAATACATTCATAACACATAAGACATGTCATTTCGTATAATCAAAATAAATGCATAGGCCCATTTTCAGGATGTTACAATTTACCTCATTGATATTTAAATTACACAATTATCATACATCCCTTACCTATCTATCACTTTTCGGATAGCTCCATTCATTGAATTATATCTCCATAAAATCCGTAAATCTGCACACACAGTGTAATTGATGTAACGTGTCGCACACTTTAGTGCCATTACTATTCTTACTTTTAGTAACGACGCTCACATAGAGTCGTTACTTAATGCTTATCGTAACGTATCGCTCACACAGAGCGTTATTTCACATTTATCGTAACGTATCGCTCACACGTAGCAGTTATTTAACATTTATCGTAACGTATCACTCACACGAGCCGTTACTTAACTTTTATCGTAACGTATCGCTCACACAGAGCCGTTACTTAACTTTTATCGTAACGTATCGCTCACACAGAGTTACTTAACTTTTATCGTAACGTATCGCTCACATAGAGCCGTTACTTAACTTTTATCGTAATGTATTGCTCACACAGAGCCGTTACTTAACTTTTCACATATGGTACTCATTGAACCGTATTACTCAGTGTATGCTTCTCTTAACTTGTTATTCCTTCAATATGCATATATATATATATATATAATTCACATTCACTTTACACACAAGAATATACACTTATATATGTATATATCAAAGTATTCAATATCCAAGTACTATATTGCATTCGGCCTATACCACATCAAACCATCATCAACTCCGCTTAGTATGCCTAAATCTCATTATAATATCATCATTAAAATTTCCTATTTCATGCTTCTAATTACAACAACCAAGTACCATCACCTTCGACCATTTCTTATCAATTTCAAATATATATATATATATTATATATTCGCAATGCCTTGGAATAACCATCAACATTCAATTTAAACTTATAAGTAAGTATTACTTCAAATTAATTCCATTGCTTAAAACTTACTCAAGTAGTTCCTTGAACTTATCAATTACATCCCTCACATTCGGTAATAGAAAATATAATTATAAACATTTCAATTCAGCATGAATAATTTACATTTATTTAAAATTAAGAACAATCATTTACTTATAGACTTACCTCAAAAATCGAGGGATTAAACTTCCCGGCTATTAGTCTAACTTTGTTTTTCCCCGATCCATCCCGGTTCTTTTCGTTCTTGATCTAAATAATTTTAAAATAAGCTCATTCAACACTTTTCTCATTCAATTTAATCTAAAACATATAATTATACAAATTACTAATTTACCCCTAACTTTTACAATTCATACAATTTAGTCCCTAATACAAAACTCACAAATTACTCAAAATTTGGTTAACACCCCTTAGGGCCGAATTTTCATAAGGACTATATAAGTCCATATATTTCATAAATTTTTCAATTCAACCCTTCAAGATAATATTTTCACCAAATAAATCCCTAATCAACTACATTCATCAAAAACTCAAAATAAAAGATGTTCATCTAGCTCAAACCTTACATTTAATACCAAAAATCATCATAAAACTCATCTTATCATCAATGGTATATCTCACATACATGACCAATACACAAAATTAATATATGGGCTTGATAATAAAATGAACAACAATCACAAAAATACAAAAATTATCAAAAACCAAAGTTAAATCCTACCTTAATTAAGCCTTAATATTGCCGAAACCCTTGAAGCTTCTTTTCTCCCCTTTTATTTCTTTAGTTTCGGTCAAGTAAGTGAAAAGATGAACATGCATTTGTCTTTTGTGTTTTTATTATTTTAATGTTATTATAAAACACATATATATTATTAAAATCTTTAATTATAAAGAAAACAAATATAAAATGCTTAACTAAAGCTGGTGCCGTTCACTACTATAAGAAATGGGTTATTTACCCTTTAAGGATTTATTATTAAAAAGCCACCCTCTAATTAGCACTATCACAACTAACCACCAAATTTTCATTTTATGCAATTACGTCCTTTTATAAAATTAAGCACACAAACACTCAAATTTTTTTTTACGAAACTTACACACATGCTAATTCGCACACAATTAACTCAGAAAAAAATACTTAAAATTTTTTGACTTGGATTTGTGGTCCGAAACCACCATTCCGATTAGGGTCGAATCGGTCGTTATAACTTTCCTCCTTCGAGGATTTTCGTCCCCAAAATCTCACCGATTAATGGATTTAGGTCTAATTTCACAAGTCACTTTCACTTCTCATATAGTCTAGGCATCTTCAACATCTTACTTCTTAGGCTAAGATTCGAATCGTACTCTCTTATCATGAACATAGGAATCATATTACTGATCTTCTTAAATTTCGATCGAAAATCCGCCTAATAAATAACTAGCCTTATTCAATCAATAATCTCATACTCTTCGATGAACCACAACTCACCTATCTTTACTTATCTAGATGAAAAATTCTCTGGTTAATGAAATACTTTCGAAGCACTTGACACTCATATAAGTTCAATACTTTTACCTTTTGGTTCTGTATACAATTTTTGATAATCTGTAATTGATCTCTAAAATCAATCTTCACTTCCACTTTTCTTTAATCTTTTAGCTCAATTTAACCCTAAGAGTTCCTTTTCCTCAATTGCTTTCAATATCTAAGACACGATAACACACACCTTTCTGAGAATCTGGATCACTTCCTCAATATAACTATTAGTACAAAGGTTACATACAAAAATATTTAACAATCTCATACTCAAGACTTACTATAGCTTTCTCTTGAAGTCAAAATACAAATTTTGGTTTCCAATCACGAACAATGAAAATTTGTACTTTGTATAATTTGACAACCTTAGAATAATTAACTCCAATAACCCATCAATAGAAAGACTCATTCGTATTGAGAAAAGTGCACAGACTTCTTCAAGCAGTCAACAATAACTCAAATAACATTTACTTCTCTCTTTTTTTTTTAAGTAATAGCCTCAATTCACATTTGCTCGAAAAACCATCACATTTTCACACAGATACCAATACTGACTGTAATAGTTTCTGAGATACTTGAAAATCAACTCTAACCCACAAAGAAAAGTTCAAACATTAGGTTCAAAGTCTGGTACATAACATTTCATACACTTAGTAGTGCAACTGCTTATAATAGTAACAGTCTTTCTTAGTTGCTTTGAAACTCTAAAACAAAGTGACAAATAAATATTTCGAGAATTTAATTTACGTTTCCCGATTTCAATGCAATCTCATACACATAGATTACTTTAATCTTTCTCAGAATTATCATATGAGTTTCAGATCTCAATCCAAAACAATGATAACTGAGATCATAGGTATACTTACCAACACAGAAATGGATAACTCAACTGTTTTATCAAAAGAGAAAATCTATACATACAGAGAGATTTCTTTAGACAGTTAACCATATTTCATATAACTTCATCTTTTTCAATGATAAAAATAATCCTGATACAAAATTCATCAACCCTCCATTTTTATAATCCACAAAGTTAGAAATATCACATTTTACACTTATCACCTATATCATATCTCGAATCACAGCATCTTGTTATTCCCATATGAGCAAATAAATCACCACCGAGAGTTTCTTATAGCTTTTTGTATATTCATAGAGCTTTTCAATATACACACTCTATCTCAAAATAACAAATAATCATCGATACCATATCCGAGGTTCAATCGTAAATCAATTTATGCTAAACCACTTTTTAACTTATAATTCAACGACACATTCACATTTCGAAATTTCACAACTTCACTAAATAAACATTTATTTAGCCTCTAATTCAGCTAACAACTGTTGATTACCTGATAAGATCAATCATGTATTCATTGCCAAATCAAAACATCCAAAACTATAATCATTTTTCTCGGATAAGAATCACTTACAGACTCAAAAGTTTTTCGACGATTCGGCTTTGCTATGCCAAGTTCAAATCTTCCTTTGACATTAAATACTTTAACTCGTTAAGATCAGGAAGCTTATACCATTTTTCATCGAACATACAGAATCATCCAATTCACAACACCAATATAAAAGTGACCGTCTCTAAATCATTAGTCGAACAATTTTTTTTTTCATGTGTCTTTAACCGTCTGCATGTGTAACTACTTCTTCACATGTATTAAAACATATTCCGATCTATTGAATAGAACATCATAAAAAAAATCATAATTTCTTTACTCAATTCAAACTGAACTCAGAATTAGAGCTTCGGTGAATAATACTTTTAACCGTTTAGAACTTTTGCTAACATGCATAGATCATTTGAACTTTCATAAGTGTGATGACTTTATCAATCAGTACAGCTTTTAACTCGTAATAACATCATTGGAGTAAAACAATCCAATAGGCATGTCTGTATCACACTTTCCCAAATATAATTCAGACTATCCGTCTATATACTCATGAATGCACAAAATTCATTGCTATACTTGAGGATACTATAAATACATATAACTCAATTGAATAGAATAGCCGAGACTAGCTTCTTCTTTGTCTTTGACATTGCATAATCTATGTAATCTTTAAAACATTTTGATATTTCTTCTAAAGTTGTTTTCACCTTCCAACTATTCTCATCTCTGTATACATTACTAATTATTTCATCACTAACTCTTTAGTTTCATACTTATGAACTTATTCAACGTGGTTCTCGTAAAATTTCGTCATAAAGCATCACTGATAAGGGGGTGAGGTCATACAGCCTCTAACTTGATGCTCATAAATACACACATATGACTTAACATTCATCATTAACGTAATACCATCATAATCACATAATTCACTTTAGAAAATTTAATATGCTTATTCATTTTACGAATGTTTTTCTGCCATTCACAATTTCAAACAATGAATTTACTTACTAGCATTTTTCAAATTAGAGAACGCTTTACGGGTTCGAGTACGTCGCTTACTTGATGCCATAGTCCAACTATGGTCTTACACGCATATACACACGCATCGCCATGGTCCAACCATGGTCTTATCATCAATTCATCATTAAACGATCGCATTCATTTCCTCGTTAGCGAAGACGTAAAACATAACATCATACGATACCGTAATTTAATGAGTAAATATAAAATTTAACCACATTAACATACTAATTACACTTATTCAACAAGTGTACATAACCACACATTCCATCAATTTGTGTAGGTGTACTTATCATATTCACATAATCAAATAGGTTGGGCACATATCATCATATGCATGCCAAGCAACTATGAATGGGTTTATCACCACATAAACTTTCATTTTATTCCACGCTTCCTCATTTCTCAACTCATGATTATCTCACTTCGTACATTAACACATACATATCATGAACTTCTATCCATACCTTTCTAAGTTTAGTCTCATCACAAATACATTTCAATCACCTATATATATATATATATTTTAACATCATCAAAAATATTTCAGTTGGAAGTCATCTCGTCAGAATAAAATAATTTCGTTAGAGCCGGGAGATACCACACTATCACGGTCTACATATGGCATGTACAGATAGACTCTCACACGCTACGTTAGTCCAAGAATTGACTAAACCGTAGCTCTGATACCAATAAAATGTAACACCCCTAACCCTTATCCGTCATGGAAACGAGTGACAAGGTATTACTGGACTTAACTGCTAATTTGGGGCATAAAAATTGAAACTGTCCATCAGCATCATATTGACTAAATTGACTATAACTTGAGTTACAGAACTCGAGATTTAGATCATAACATCTTTACTTCATTTCATATAAATTCTATACATTAATCATACTTATAAATATACCAAAACCAAATCAAACGAAATCACCAAGCCAAAATATAAATTCCAAGAATAACGAGATGGGCAAGCCATTTTCGCATGGCTTATACAAATATATATACAACTTCAAAACTAACAATATCAAAACTAGTCTATACATGCCACATAACCAAATCTCCAAGCATTTATTTTTCGAAGCGAAAATTGGATAGTGTGATGAGATCTCCTTCGACTTCCAACCCGAGCAAGTCTTTAAAACTCTATAAACATAGGAAAATTACACAAAGTAAGCTTTGAAAGCTTAGTAAGCCATAAGCAAATAATTCACCATAGAAACATATATAATTTAATTCAAATAGGCCAAATTTGGTTAATCACATACACATGTACAATCACTTTTCTCATATAATCCATGTTCCTCGTTAAGTAGCTTCACTTACTCATAATTCATATCATCATTCGTAAACTTTCACCTTTTATAGCCTTAAGGCCAAACACTCATACATTCAATAATAGATTTCACATCGATCTATAAATCACTTTCCCATCTCAAAACAAATACATATACATTTGTTCACGTTTATACATATTAACTACCTAATTTTCTTTCTCACCTTTCAATCCATATAATTCACATATAAATACATATGATATAAAAATTTTATTTCAACGCCTAAAACTTACTTATTAGATCAAATACACATGATTCATTATACCATCACTTATGGCCAAATATACTAGTTTAATCCATTATCATATATATGACCGATCATCCAAAGTTAATTAAACTATCACATGTACTCATATATTCAATTTAATATAATATCACATATAACCACTTATACACAAATTTAATTCATCATCACATATGCACATACCTTTGTGACCGAACCTATAAGGTTAATTAAATCAACTTACTTGATGATAACGGATTCGTAATTGCAATTACATATATCATGCTACCATTCAACAACTATCTAGATCAATAGGTCTCAAAAATCAACCACCAACATACCATTCATTCATTCAATCAAACTCATAGATTAATAATCACCTCTCGATACTTTAATTTCGTATTCAAGAACAATTTACCTCATTGATATTTAAATTACACAATTATCATACATCCCTTACCTATCTATCACTTTTCGGATAGCTCCATTCATTGAATTATATCTCCGTAAAATTCGTAAATCCGCACATACAGATTGTAATTGATGTAACGTATTGCACACTTAGTGCCATTACTATTCTTACTTCTAGTAACGATCGCTCACATAGAGTTACTTAATGCTTATCATAATGTATCGCTCACACAGAGCCGTTATTTCACATTTATCGTAATGTATCACTCACACGTAGCGTTATTTCACATTTATCATAACGTATCGCTCACACGTAATCGTTATTTAACTTTTATCGTAACGTATCGCTCACACAGTAGCCGTTATTTAACTTTTATCGTAACGTATCGCTCACACGAGCCGTTACTTAACTTTTATCGTAACATATCGCTCACACAGAGTCGTTACTTAACTTTTATCGTAACGTATCGCTCACATAGAGCCGTTACTTAACTTTTATCGTAACGTGTCGCTCACACGAGCAAGTTATTTAACTTTTCACATATGGTACTCATTGAACCGTATTACTCAAAGGTATGCTTCTCTTAACTTGTTATTCCCTCAATATATATATATATATATATATAATTCACATTCACTTTACACATAAGAATATACACTTATATATGTATATATCAAAGTGTTCAATATCCAAGTACTATATTGCATTCGCCTATACCACATCAAACCATCATCAACTCCGTTTAGTATGCCTAAATCTCATTATAATATCATCATTAAAATTTCCTATTTCATGCTTCTAATTACAACAACCAAGTACCATCACCTTCGACCATTTCTTATCAATTTCAAATATATATATATATATATATATATATTTGTATATTCGGCAATGCCTTGGATTAACCATCAACATTCAATTTAAACTTATAAGTAAGCATTACTTCAAATTAATTCCATTGCTTAAAACTTACTCAAGTAGTTCCTTAAACTTATCAATTACATCCCTCACATTCGATAATAGCAAATATAATTATAAACATTTCAATTCAGCATGAATAATTTACATTTATTTAAAATTAAGAACAATCATTTACTTATAGACTTACCTAAAAAATCGAGGGATTAAACTTCTCGGCTATTAGTCTAACTTTGTTTTTCCCCGATCCATCCCGGTTCTTTTCGTTCTTGATCTAAATAATTTTAAAATAAGCTCATTCAACACTTTTCTCATTCAATTTAATCTAAAACATATAATTATAAAAATTACTAATTTACCCCTAACTTTTACTATTCATACAATTTAGTCCCTAATACAAAACTCACAAATTTCTCAAAATTTGGTTAACACCCCTTAGGGCCGAATTTTCATAAGGACTATATAAGTCCATATATTTCATAAAATTTTCAATTCAACCCTTCAAGATAATATTTTCACCAAATAAATCCTTAATCAACTACATTCATCAAAAACTCAAAATAAAAGATGTTCATCTAGCTCAAACCTTACATTTAATACCAAAAATCATCATAAAACTCATCTTATCATCAATGGTATATCTCACATACAAGACCAATACACAAAATTAATATATGGGCTTGATAATAAAATGAACAATCACAAAATACAAAATTATCAAAACCAAAGTTAAATCCTACCTTAATTAAGCCTTAATATTGTCAAACCCTGAAGCTTCTTTTCTCCCTTTTATTTCTTTAGTTTTGGTCAAGTAAGTGAAAAGATGAACATGCATTTGTCTTTTGTGTTTTTATTATTTTAATGTTATTATAAAACACATATATATTATTAAAATCTTTAATTATAAATAAAACAAATATAAAATGCTTAACTAAAGCTAGTCAGCCCACTACTATAAGAAATGGGTTATTTACCCTTTAAGGATTTATTATTAAAAGCCACCTCTAATTAGCACTATCACAACTAACCACCAAATTTTCATTTTATGCAATTATGTCCTTTTATAAAATTAAGCACACAAACACTCAAATTTTTTTTACGAAACTTACACACATGCTAATTCGCACATAATTAACTCAGAAAAAAATACTTAAAATTTTTTTACTCAGATTCGTGGTCCCAAAACCACCATTCTGATTAGGTTCGTAATCGGGCTATTACACACATAGCTAATTTAATCATGACACATGTAACAAATTGACTGGAACAGCCTGATTTTAGGTCTAGTCAGAACAGTGGTTTCGGGACAATAAATCTGATGTAGTAAAATTTGTTTCTATTATATTTTTATGGTCTACAGTATTATGGAACTATTCTGTGAAAATCTTGTTCGAAAATTTTAACGTTTGGACACTCAATTTAGTTTTAAGGACTAAATTGTAAAAAGTATAAAACTTGAATTCTAGATGTTAAAGTTATCCAATTGCTATGAAATTTTAAATTAGAGGTCCGTATATGATAATTAGACCATTAGTTAAATTTATGGACAAAAATGGACATGATTAGGTGAAAGTTTAAAGTTTAGCAAAAAGGGCATTTTGGTCATTTAGTAATTAAATGAATTAATAAGCAAAATGAAAGCAAAATTTATTCATATTCAACTAACTTGTGCTGAAAATTTGAAGGTCACCATAGCTAGGGTTTGTTCAACTTTCAAGCTTGATTGTAAGTACAACCTAGCCCCGTTTTTAATGCTCTTTACATTTTTGAAGTTGTTATCATCCGAACTACCTATTTCTACCATTAATTTAAGATGTGGTTCATGTATAGGGTTTGAACCATGTTAGAAATATGTGTATTTTGATGTTTAATGGTAGATTATGTATGTTTGATGTGTGATAAACAACTTTTACTAGGTGATTTTTGATAAAAATGCATAAAAAAGACCTAATTGTAAAAAAAGTTATAAAATGAGTAGTAAAAATCTGATTTAATGGAAAAGGTGGACTGCTATAAGGATGAAATTAGTTCGGCTATGCTTGGGTTACTAAGAAATTGAACATATTTCATTTTACAAGCCTAGGGACTAAAATGTAAAATGTTAAAAAGTTAGGGACAAAATAGTAAACTTGTATAGGATGCAAATTAATGTAAATGTATGTGTAAAATGATGAATTGGTAGTCAAATGTTCTTATATAGACCTGAAACAATCGATTACGGAACTAGATCGAGGAAAACAAAAAGTCTTGGATTAGTTGGGTTTCAAAATACGAACCTTTCTCCAGGTAAGTTCGTGTAATTTAATTTGGTATGTTATTATGTTTTAAATGAATTCTATAATTGAGATAATATATGTGATGATATATCCTATGAAATAATCACAAGATGATAAACACGAATAAAATGTCATTGTCCCGGTTGAACATTATATTTCGATGGATTATAATAATTTCCTTGAAATGAAAAAAATGATATAGAAAGGATTTAGCTCGGACGAGTAATCCTGAGCTACACTCTCTTGAGTAAATGTTATGAAATGGATTTAGCCGGACGGGTAATCCATAGTAGGCTCATTAGAACTAACTTTATTGAAAGGATTTAGCCTAGATTGGTAATCCTGAACAAGCTCTTGGGAGCGAATGTTAAAGAAGGATTTAGCCTGTATTGGTAATCCTGTTATATAAATGTGGCTTGAGAGTGTGCTCTATGAATATGTGCTTGAGGAGCACTTTGGATGTGAATTGACAAACAATTGACATGTATACCTCGAGTGTACTACCTGAGTATCCATCGAAATTACAATAGTTCAATGAAAATAAATCCTGAAAAATGGAATAGTGAAATGATATGAAAGTTTATACTATGGTGAGCTCATTTATGTTGGTTTGATAACTTCATGATGTGTATGACTAACTTGTTTAGTGAGTGAATGTATTTAGGTAACTTGTCAAAATATTGATGGAATGAATGCATATATATGTTTATTTGGAATGATTATAACCGGTAAGTTTCTTTCTATTACGCGAACTTACTAAGCATGAAAATGCTTACCCCGTTTTACTTTTCCTTGTTTTATAGTGCTCATAAGGCTAGCGAAGGTTGGAGGATTCTATCAGAGCAAGATCACACTATCCACAAATCTCCTTTTTGGTATAGCTAAATGATTCATTTTGGTATAATGGCATGTATAAGCTACTTGGCTTAGATGAAGGCTTGTAAGTAATATTTTGTGACTTAACCATTGGAATGGCTAAGGATGTTCAATTGGTGTATGTATGATGTTAATATATGTTCAAATTCTTAAGTGTTAAGCATGGTGGATAATTCATTTTGTAAGTGGCCATTGAAATTGGCTAATATTGGTTTAGTCATATATGCATATGATGATGTCTTTCATGGATGTGAGAATTTGCATGGTTTGAGTTGACAAGTATGTGATGTTGTATGTGATAGAAAATAGCATATGAATGATGTGGCTGATTTGGTTGAGTGTATGTGTTTGGATTCGTGCTATGTTTTGTTGTGTAGGTATGTGCATGGAAGGGTGAAAAAATGGCTTGGTAAATAGCCTTGTTTTTGTCCATACAGGTAGACACACGGGCGTGTGTCTAGGCCGTGTGTGACACACGGCCTTCCCCATAGGCATGTGTTTTGGCTGTATGTCCCTTACACTTAAATTAATGCAAAATAGAATGTCCAAAATATAGCACACTGGCAGAGACAAAGGCATGTGTCTCAGCCATGTGTGCTACACGGCCTTGGACACGAGCGTGTACCCCTCCAGTGTGAAGTCTACACCTATTTTATGAAAAATTATGAAAATTAAATTGAACACACGGCTTAGCACATGGGTGTGTGGCACGGCCATGTGGCAAAGTTAGAGAGCACCCTATTTTGAACACGGGCTATACCATGGACGTGTCTCAGGGTCGCACGGGCGTGTCCCGAACCCACACGGGCGTATGACCCCTGTTTTAGCAAAAAATTTATAAGTGTCGTAAAACTTTCTAAAGTTCTCGGTTTAGTCCCGAACCGCTTCCAAAGCATGTTTTGCGCCTCGTAAGCTCGTTTTAGGGACTAGAGGAATGTAAATGAAATTTTTTAAATTTGGATGGAGATTCACGTCTCGGTTTTGTATGATTGTGTAACACCAATTTTTAAATTTGGATGGAGATTCACGCCCGCTTTTATGATTGTGTAACACCCCAAAGCCTATGCGTAAAGATTTAGATTTGGTTTGTTACATAGATCGAACTATCTTAATAAGTAAGGTGAATCGAAAATTTCAAAATCATTTTATTAATAAAGTTTAATAAAACCAAAAGAGTGTTTTAAATTTGATGAATATGAGAAAACATTAGTTGAAAATATCATTAATATTAAATTGTCAAAATCTTTAAAGTAATTTTTATAAGAGTTTCAAATATTTAAAATTTAAAAAAAATAGATAAAGGAATTTCATATGTTTGAAAACCCAAATTATTTTAAGAAAACAAAATAATTATAAGCCCATATTAATAGTCCAAAACATAATTTAAATCCATCCACACATAAAATCCATAAAACATTAATAGAGGCCTTATTACATCAAACCCAAAATAGTAAATTATAGAAATGTCTTTATTAAAAGTTCAAAGTTTAAATAACCCTTATTTGTAGTATGGCCTCCACGAAGTCATCCTCGCCCAAGTCCACGTCAATTTCCATTACAGGATGAAAATTTGAAGGAGTGAGTTACTCGTAACTCGGTGTATAACTCACTTACTTTATCCATTGGGCCAGATCATCAAGTCATTACATTGGGCTTGAGCCCATTAGCAGGATTATCAATATAAATAATGAGATGCATGAAGAATGAAATATTCCCACCCAAACCTAATTTCCATCCACTACACACCACCCGTACCAACCATCACACCTGTGGGGATCAAGTCAACCCACCTAGCCAACACACCAATCGTAGGCATTAAGCCATTTTATATTTGTGGTAAAGCCACCGAACTAGATTGTTACAAAGTCACCAAACTAGAGGCATTGAGCCATTAAATTATTTGTGGCATAGCCACCGAACTAGAGGCAATCAGCCGTTTAATTATTTTGTGGCAGCGCCACCGAACTAGAGGCAATGAGCCATTTAATTATTTTGTGGCAGAGCCACCGAACTAGATTTTGGCAACAGGCCTTTCTTCCCTTCATCGTTAATCCCAACCCATGCAACATGTATGCAAAATAGTCTATGTACATATGATGATTTTATCAAAAAGGCCCAATTTACATATGAGTCAATATTTCAAGTTTTTATTAAGGCCCAAAAATTTCAAAATAACATTTAGCCTATTTAGCAATTTAACATCTTAGGCCCAATTAACGATCTAGTAAAGAGTTCGGCCCATTTAACAATTTGTCAGGGTTTTCGGCCCATTTAATGATCTAGCAGAGATTTCGGCCCATTTATCGATCTAGCAGAGATTTCGCCCATTTATCAATCTAAAGGTGATTTCGCCCATTTACTATTTATCGTGATTTCGCCCATTTAACTATCTATCAAAGATTTGACCCATTTAACAAACTAGCATATTTATCGCCCATTTTACTAACTAGAAAACTTATCTACCATTTTACGATCTAACACATCTTTGGCCCCTTTACACATGAGACATTTAATATACATTTTACCATCTACTCATCGAGGGCATTTTCGTAATTTTCACAATTTTAACCGTTTTCATGTAATTTCACCAAAATACCAATTATTTCGTATTTGTATCGATTTTATCGTTTTTACGATTTTGCTCAATACTACGGTATGACATCTAACCCGAGATAAGTGTGAAGTTACACACCTTGATATCGTGAGTACTAAACCTTCCCGCTCGTCAACACCTAAACGTAATACTAACCATTAGAACACTATCATTTATCAAAAATACACTATTGGTATTTGATCTAAATCCTTACCCTTTGATTTTGAACCACTTCTATTTTTGGTTTCTCCTCGATTGTTGATTCGTGTTCGATGAGAATCCATGAACGCATAAAGGCTCTGGAGTACGAACTACTTCAAATAATTGATTCTCCTCGGTTGATGGTCCGTGAAACCGGTGGAAAATCCTGATTCAAAAAAATTTCTTCGTTTATATTTAGGGATTTGCGAACCGCCTTTTTCAAAGACTATGGACGCCCTTTTCGCTTCTATCTTGAAAGTCTCTAAAGATATACGATCATTAGTCCGACTATAAATATTGAAATATGGCTAACGATTTGTAAGGTTTGAGATTTGGCTTACCATGATTTATCTTCGCTCTCGAAAAACGATCGAACGATTAGGCCCCTAAAACGAAATCGATTAATACTAACTATACTAATATAATAAATATAAATCCTTAAAAGAAAAACTCCTTACCTTGATTCTTGAAATCGATTCCAAAGTTCCAAAATTCTAAAGATCACCTTGAGTTTCTACCCTCCAAAACCTCACTAATATCCACGATTGAAATAGAAATTGAGTAAGAAGAATTCGGTTATGATTAAAGGAAATCGGTTGTGATCAAAGAAAATGAAAGAAATTTTTTTGAACAAGAATGGGTTAACATTCGGCCATGGATAAAATAAAAGGGAAAAGTTTGTTTGAGAACTCTTTTTGTAAAGAGAAAGAGATGAAGAAGGTTAAAAGAACATATGGTGTTTATGTTTGGATTCTTTTCAAGAACAAAAGATGAACAAAGAATTGAAATTGGAGACTTGTGTGCATTTGGCAAGGGTGAAAGAAAAAGAAAAAGATTAGCTTTCTTTGTGATGATGGTTTCGGCATTAGGGGAAAAATTTTTAGAGAATATGTAAAATAAGACCTAAATGGTCAAAACCCAAATGACCAAAAGAAAAGAGAACAAAATATTGTTTACCTTTGTCCAAAAAAACATTCGACTAAGGGGAGGGAATTTGAGAGAAACAAGCTTTGAGAGGAAAAAGAAAAATTTAACAAATGACCAAAAGAGGAAGATATGCCTAACTAGCCCTAATTCATCTAAATGCCTTCAAAATTTTGGCCACCCTTGCCCAAAAACCGTCCAAATACTTGGCTATCAAAGACCAATTTTGCCACCCTTTCTTTCCTTAGCACACACCCAATTTAAGCCATTTGTTCCCTTACTTACCTTATCCTAATGATTTCTTTCCTCAACTTAAATATTTCCTTAATCCTTTAGCCATCATACCAAAAATAAAGAAGTCAAACTTGCCATGTTTGCTTCTTGGCCACACTTGATAGATGAAAGCAAAAAATAAAATTTTCAAGTTGCAAGCTAGAGATTGAACCTCTACCCTCATGTCCAACTCATGGCGCCATCACCACTATGCCCTTAACTCATCTTATGCCATCTTTTAGTAATTAATTAAATTAAGTCTCAAGATCACCTAATTTCTTTACTTTAAAATACACTTAACTAATATTTTATTCTAACTCCAAGTAAACCGAACTAACATTTAGCAACATAATGGTACTCAATTATTTAGGATGTTACAATTCTACCCTCTTAAATAAAATTTCGTCCTCGAAATTTACGATTAAAGAGGTGAGGATATTGTTGTCGAATTGCATCCTCAGCTCCCACGTAGCTTCCTCCGCTCCGTGATTACGCCATAAAACTTTGACCAAGCAGATCTTCTTTCTTAGCACTTTAACATCCCGGTCTAAAATTTCCACCGGTTCTTCTTCAAAAGACAAGTCTGAATTTAATTCCACTACCTCTACTAGGATTATATGAGATGGATCCGATCTATAGCGCCTCAAAGATGGAAACATGGAAAACATTATGAATTTGACTCAACTCCGTGGTAATTCAACTGATAAGCCATCGACCAACACGCTTCATCACACGATATGGCCCGATGAACCTAGGGCTCAACTTGCCCTTCTTTCCGAATCAAAATTTTTTTCTAAGGTGAGACCTTCAGAAGACCGCTCTCCCACAAAAACTCGATATCCTTTCGCTTTAGGTCAAGATACGATTTCGTCTCATCCAAGCTTCCTTTAACCGTGCTCAATAACTTTTACCTTTTCCTCGTTTCAAATATCATCTCAGGACCCAACATCTGCAGTTCGCTCAATTTAGTCCAACAAGTAGGAGTACGACACCTACGACCATACAATGCCTCATAGGGTGCCATCTGAATGCTAGACTGATAGCTATTGTTATACGCTAATTCGCCAATGGTAGAAAATCATCCCAACTACCTCAAGTCGATCATACATCCCCTTAACATGTCTTCCAATATCGAATTACTCTCCGATCGACCATCGATCGAGGATGAAAAGCCGATCTTGAAATTCAACTTTGTCCCTAAGGCTTCATGCAGAGCTTTCCAAAATCGTGATGTAAATATAGGATCCCTGTCTGATATAATAGACACTGGTACCCCATGCAACCTCACGATTTTAGATACATACTGACTTAGCCAATTTCTACAATGAATAATCCGTATTTAACCGGAAGAAAATGAGCGATCTTTGTCAAACGATCAACTATTACCCATACGAAATTTTTCTTAGTAGGTGTTAAAGGTAACCCGCTAACAAAATCCATAGTTATCCACTCCCATTTCCAAAGAGGAATCTTTACTGGTTGTAACAAACCTGACGGTAATTGATGCTCCGCCTTCACTTGTTGACAAGTCAAACATTTCCCTACAAACTCAGAAATCTCACGCTTCAACCCTGGCCACCAATACTGTTCACGGAGATCTCGATACATCTTATTCCCTCCGGGATGCATAGCATAGGGGCTACTATGCGCCTCCCGTAAAATCATTTGTCTCAAATCTGAGTCTTTAGGTATACAAACCCTTCCACGAAAACACAACACTCCATTTGTGTTTATACCAAAATCCTCTATTTCACTCCTTTCAACCTGCTGGAATAAAGGTCCCAACTTTTTATCTGATGTCTATTTTTCCCTGATTTGCTCTAACCACAGATGCTTCACCTGAAGTTCTGCTAACAGACTACCATCCTCATACAAACTCAAATGAGCAAACAATGCTCTCAAATCAAGATACTACCTTACGACTTAACGCATCAAGAACCATGTTAGCCTTTCCAGATGATATTCGATTGAGAAATCATAATCCTTTAATAATTCTACCCATCTTCTTTGTCTCAAATTCAACTCCTTTTGGGTAAGGAGGTACTTAAGACTCTTGTGATCCGTGTAGATGATAGACTTCTCATCGTAGAGATAGTATCTCCAAATCTTTAAAGCAAAAACCACTGCAGCTAACTCCAAATCATGAGTAGGGTAGTTTATTTTGTGCGGTCTCAATTGATGAGAAGCATAGGCCACCACCTTTCCATTTTGCATCAAGACACAACCTGCACTGTGTGAGACACATCACAATAAATAGAATTTTTTCAGCCTCCTATGAATCAAACAGTGCTTCCACAAAATCTTCTTCCATTTCTAAACTCTCTTGTTGTTTTTCAGTCCAAATATATGGAACTCCTTCCGCAATAGTTTAGTTAGGTGCAAAGAATCAACAAAACCCTCAACAAAGCGTCTATAATAACCAGCCAATCTTAAGAAACTCTGAATTTTAGCTACCGATTTTGGTGGTTTCTAATCCAGTACAGCCTCAATTTTCCGAGGATCCACCCTTATTCCTTCAGCTGATACCACATGACCCAAGAAAGTCACTTCCTTTAGCCAAAATTCACATTTACTGAATTTGGCATAAAGTTGCTTATCTCGAAGTAGCTGTAATACAATACGCAAACGCGTGTCATGCTCCTCATCGTTTCTTGAATAAACCAAAATGTCATCTATGAACACTACCACAAACCGGTTTAAATATGGTTGAAAGACTCGGTTCATCATGTCCATAAATGCAGCTAGTGCATTGGTTAATCCAAACGGCATCACTACAAACTCATAATGTCCATAACGAGTTCAAAATGCCGTCTTATAAATATCTGCTTCTTTCACCTTAAGCTGGTGATAACCCGATCTCAAATCAATTTTGGAGAAAACTGAAGCCCCCTTTAATTGATCAAACAGGTCATTAATTCTCGGCAGAGGATACCTATTCTTGATCGTCAATTTATTCAATTGTCTGTAATCAATGCACATACGCATCGATCCATCCTTCTTTTTCACGAACAAAACCGGTGCTCCCCACGGAGACACACTCGGTCGAATAAATCCCGATCCAAAGAATTCTTGAATTTGAGCTTTAAGCTCGCTAACTCCTTGATTGCCATTCTATAAGGAGCAATGGACACCTGGAGCCATACCGCAAAAGCTCAATGCCAAATTCTACTTCCCGATCCGAGGTATACCGGGAAGTTCATCGAAATACTCGAAATTCCTTTACCATTCTCACATCATTCACGGATAACTCTTTGGCATCCAAAGCACAAATGAAAGCTAGGAATGCTCCATACCCTTTCCGCACCAACTTTTCCGCCTTCAACACCGATACCATGTTTGCCAAGTAATTCCTTCGCTCACCTATCATTATTACTTCCTTATCATCCAAGTTCTTAATGACATCCGCTTTTCAAAGACAATCCAAATGTGCCCGATGTTTAACCAACCAATCCATGCCTGAATGAGATCGAACTCACGAAAGGCAATTCCATCAAATTCGCCAAAAATACCTCCTCTTGAATTTCTAAGGGCACGTTTTAAACATTTTATTTACATCACCGATCGTCCTAAAGGACTAATTCATCGTCATCTCACTATCGGTAATTTTAGATTCTAGATTTAGGTTTCCAGATATGGCGCTAGCAACATACGAGTGGGTAGAACCAATATCTATTAAAGCGAAGAATGTACATCAAGATGAAGAACGTATCGATTATTACATCGTGCATTGCCATCCTCATGGGTCTAAATGCATAGACCGACCCGGCCGTCTTGCATCCGTGTTTCCTCTAGGACCATTGCCTCGACCGGTGCACCTTGACCACGCCCAAATTTCTATTACCACCACGACCGGTCCACGACCTCTCGGTAGTCTTTGAATACCTCCGGCCGATCGTGCATCAAGATACAAACTTCCCGAGTCGATTCAGATGTCGAGGGCAATTTCTATATTGGTGATCCATTGAACCGCATTTGTAACAAGCGCCTGCTTTTCCTCCAAAGACTTCCAAAATGCCTTTTCCCACATTCAAGACAATCTCGACTTTGATTATTAGCTACTGTGCTCTACCTTGAGTGGTTCATCATTCCGAGGCCTCTTCAAAATCTTTTGAAGAACCCAACCGCTTATATCTCACTTGTTTCTAAACCTTTCCCGATTCTATCAATCTGAGTTCTTAGCCTCTTCGGCTATCTTGGCCTTCTCCACAAGCGTGGAAAAAGTTCTAACTTGTTGTGGGGCAATCAGAACCCTCAACTCATCATTCACCCATCCTCGAATCGCATACAACGCTCATGATCCGTTGACACTATTGTCCGAGCATAGCGACTCAAGCGTAAAACTCACTTCATACGCCACCGCCTTACTCCCTTGGACAAGATTCAAAATTCCTTCCTTCAGCGCCCACATAACTCATTCCAACATATTTGCCTTGGAAGGCAACTTTAAAGAATTCCCAAGTAATCGGTGCTTGGTGCCTTCTCGACAAGAAGCCACCATTGATACGCCTCGCCTCTTAGCAAGGACACAGCTCCTTTCAATTTCGCCGACAAGACATTCCATATCATCCATAATTCGCTCCACGCTTCGAGCAAATATTCACCACATTCGAGCTACAGGAAACTCCTCTAAAACTTCGCATTATTTGGCTTGAGTCGTTCAAATTGACCCACGAGTTGTTGGCCCAATTCTAGTTCCAATGACCCTTTCAAGGACTCGCAGCATTGCTTACGCCAAAGCATTATCTTCTTCCATATGATCACGTGATCCCGCCTCACTCTCAAATGACGCAGTGCATCCATTTTCGGCATATGATTTGGTGCTTCAGACGCAAAGACTCGGCCTCTACCACGGCCACGTCTACCGCGCCCACCACCACGCCCTCTAATGCTCATGATGACTAATTCGATTTAATCTGATTACAAGTTTTATGAATCAAAAATTATTTCAGTGTTTATTAACGGTGTTTTATGAGATTTGAGAGATAAAGTTGTTTTTCGCAACACATCCTATAGTCTCAATCTCTACGAATTTTAACATCTAAAACTAGAAGTTGTAGAGTGTTCCTATGATCGTATCATCATCATCATAATAATCATTTATCAATGGATACTTACTTGACTTGGTGCCGAATGCTTGTGGTGCCATACTGATCTTTAAAACATAATTGAAATGTTTTTCCTACGAAAATTATTTGTTGAACCCAACCACAGCCAAGTTTTTGTAACTGGCTCTGATACCATTAAATGTAACACCCCAAACCCGGTCTATGCGTAAAGACGAGATTTGGTTTGTTACATAGATCGAACTATCTTAATAATTAAGGTGAATCGAAATTTCAAAATCATTTTATTAATAAAGTTTAATAAAACCAAAAGAGTATTTTAAATTTGATGAATATGAGAAAACATTAGTTGAAATATCATTAATATTAAATTGTCAAAATCTTTAAAATAATTTTTATAAGAGTTTCAAATATTTAAAATTTTAAAAAAAATAGATAAAGGAATTCCATATGCTTGAAAACCCAAATTATTTTAAGAAAACAAAATAATTATAAGCCTATATTAATAGTCCAAAACATAATTTAAATCCATCCACACATAAAATCCATAAAACATTAATAGAGGCCTTATTACATCAAACCCAAAATAGTAAATTATAGAAATGTCTTTATTAAAAGTTCAAAGTTTAAATAACCCTTATTTGTAGTATGGCCTCCACGAAGTCATCCTCGGCCCAAGTCCACGCCAATTTCCATTACCCGAGATGAAAATTTGAAGGAGTGAGTTACTCGTAACTCAAAGGTATAACTCACTTACTTTATCCATTGGGCCGATCATCAAGTCATTACATTGGGCTTGAGCCCATTAGCGAGGATTATCAATATAAATAATGAGATGCATGAAGAATGAAATATTCCCACCCAAACCTAATTTCCATCGCTACACACCACCCGCATTCAACCATCACACTGTGGGGATCAAGTCAACCCACCCCGCCAACACACCAATCGTAGGCATTAAGCCATTTTATATTTGTGACAAAGCCACCGAACTAGATTGTGACAAAGTCACCGAACTAGAGGCATTGAGCCATTAAATTATTTGTGGCATAGCCACCGAACTAGAGGCAATCAGCCGTTTAATTATTTTGTGGCAGCGCCACCGAACTAGAGGCAATGAGCCATTTAATTATTTTGTGGCAGAGCCACCGAACTAGATTTTGGCAACAGGCCTTTCTTCTCTTCATCGTTAATCCCAACCCATGCAACATGTATGCAAAATAGTCTATGTACATATGATGATTTTATCAAAAAGGCCCAATTTACATATGAGTCAATATTTCAAGTTTTCATTAAGGCCCAAAAATTTCAAAATAACATTTAGCCTATTTAACAATTTAACATCTTAGGCCCAATTAACGATCTAGCAAAGAGTTCGGCCCATTTAACAATTTGTCGTGGTTTTCGCCCATTTAACGATCTAGCGTAGATTTCGCCCATTATCGATCTCGATCATTTATCGATCTAGCGTAGATTTCGCCCATTTATCGATCTAGCAGGGATTTCGGCCCATTTACTATTTATCAGGGATTTCAGCCCATTTAACTATCTATCAAAGATTTCGGCCCATTTAACAAACTAGCATATTTATCGGCCCATTTTACTAACTAGCAAACTTATCGGCCCATTTTACGATCTAACACATCTTTGGCCCATTTACACATGAGACATTTAATATACATTTTACCATCTACTCATCGAGGGCGTTTTTGTAATTTTCACAATTTTAACCATTTTCATGTAATTTCACCAAAATACCAATTATTTCGTATTTGTACTGATTTTGTCATTTTTACGATTTTGCTCAATACTACGGTATGACATCTAACCCGAGATAAGTGTGAAGTTACACACCTTGATATCGTGAGTACTAAACCTTCTCGCTCGTCAACACCTAAACGTAATACGAACCATTAGAACACTATCATTTATCAAAAATACACTATTGGTATTCGATCTAAATCCTTACCCCTTTAATTTTGAACCACTTCTATTTTTGGTTTCTTATCGATTGTTGATTCGTTGCCCGATGAGAATCCATGAACGTACAAAGGCTCGGGAGTACGAACTACTTCAAATAATTGATTCTCCTCGGTTGATGGTCCGCAACCCGGTGGAAAATCTCATATTCCTGAAATAGCCCTTTGTTTATATTTAGGGGGATTTGCGGAACCGACCCTTTTTCGAAGACTATGGAGTGCCCTTTTCTGCCATATCTTGAAAGTCTCTAAAGATATACGATCATTAGTCCGACTATAAATATTGAAATATGGCTAACGATTTGTAAGGTTTGAGATTTGGCTTACCACGATTTATCTTCGTTCCCGAAAAACGATCGAGCGATTGCGTCCCTAAAACGAAATCGATTAATACTAACTATACTAATATAATAAATATAAATCCTTAAAAGAAAAACTCCTTACCTTGATTTTTGAAATCGATTCCAAAGTTCCAAAATTCTAAAGATCACCTTGAGTTTCTACCCTCCAAAACCTCACTAATATCCACGATTGAAATAGAAATTGAGTAAGAAGAATTCGGTTATGATTAAAGGAAATCGATTGTGATCAAAGAAAATGAAAGAAATTTTTTTTGAACAAGAATGGGCTAACATTCGGCCATGGATAAAATAAAAGGGAAAAGTTTGTTTGAGAACTCTTTTTGTAAAGAGAAAGAGATGAAGAAGGTTAAAAGAACATATGGTGTTTATGTTTGGATTCTTTTCAAGAACGAAAGATGAACAAAGAATTGAAATTGGAGACTTGTGTGCATTCTGCAAGGGTGAAAGAAAAAGAAAAGATTAGCTTTCTTTGTGATGATGGTTTCAGACTAGGGAAAAATTTTAGAGAATATGTAAAATAAGACCTAAATGGTCAAAACCCGAATGACCAAAAGAAAAGAGAACAAAATATTGTTTACCTTTGTCCAAAAAAACATTCGGCTAAGGGGAGGGAATTTGAGAGAAACAAGCTTTGAGAGGAAAAAGAAAAATTTAACAAATGACCAAAAGAGGAAGATATGCCCAACTAGCCCCTAATTCATCTAAATGCCTTCAAAATTTTGGCCTTCCCCTTGCCCAAAAACCGTCCAAATACTTGGCTATCAAAGACCAATTTTTGCCACCCTTTCTTTCCTTAGCACACTCCCCAATTTAAGCCATTTGTTCCCCTTACTTAACTTATCCTAATGATTTCTTTCTTCAACTTAAATATTTCCTTAATCCTTTAGCCATCACACCAAAAATAAAGAAGTCAAACTTGCCATGTTTGCTTCTTGGCCGACACTTGATAGATGAAAGCAAAAAAATAAAAATTTTCAAGTTGCAAGCTAAGAGATTCGAACCTCTACCCTCATGTCCAACTCATGGCACCATCACCACTATGCCCTTAACTCATCTTATGCCATTTTTTAGTAATTAATTCAATTAAGTCTCAAGATCACCTAATTTCTTTACTTTAAAATACACTTAACTAATATTTTATTCTAACTCCAAGTAAACCGAACTAACATTTAGCAACATAATGGTACTCAATTATTTAGGATGTTACAGATTGCTTATGTTTATCCCAGTAATGCCTCGTACCCTGTTCTGACTTCAAATACGGGTAAGGGGTGTTACATTGACTTAGTCCCTATACATGCCATAGACTTAAAATACTTGAGTTCATCAATACCCAAAATGATAGCTTGATAGTGTGATAGGATCTCCAGCGACCTCCAACCCGAGCTAGCTTAAGAACCCTAAAAGACATGGGAAAGGAAGGGGGTAAGCAACTCTTACAAATCTTTTATCAAGTTCAACAATTTAAATACAAGATAATACAAATTACTATGAATTTCATAGTTATAATTTTTATTCAGTCATAATGTTTACTCTATCAACTTATAAGCATAATTTAGCATATCTTGGCATCAGCCTAACAACCCTAATCTCTCCTTTGTAACATAATACATCAATTCAACAAATCATTTCAAACCTCATAGTAAACATGTACATCAACCTTGTGTACTCATATCTTCTCGTACTTCCATAACCATTTTAAATAGGTAATTTTTCTAATCTTCCCTTTTTCTCATGTCCCATAAATCACAATTTAAGTGAATAAAACATGCTATGTCATATCTCAATTTGGCTTGAAGGCCAATCACATAATCATCAACTGAATTTATAATGAATTTCATACATCACAAGTATTGACCAATAATCACAAGGTTTTCATAAAAACATCACTGTGGAAATCATGAACTCACAATTTCATGAACATAACATACTCAATCACATTCTTACTAATGGTTCATCATATACTGAATTCATTTCCTTTGAGTTTTTCGTTCATACTTGTACCAACTCGTAACATAATCATACCCTTTCTCGTCTTTGACATACCCGTTGAACACTTGGAATACTAATCGGATACACAAAAAGTCTTGCACATAAGTGCCACATACGTAGCCAATGCTACCTTATATCTCATATCACATAGGGGCTCGCTCTCGAGTTAATCAGGGGCCTGCTCACACAAGCTGTCAGTCAAGACATAACTACGCAGTGCTGCTCACACAAGCTATCAGGTATTCGCAAAACATGCCAGACTACCCAGCCACTGGTAGACATATGAGACCAGCACCCGAATCACATAAATCATATATATCACATGGTTTCCTAGTGACATGTCACTCGTATCCTAATCTATTCCAAAGGTTCAAACGAGATTTCTCATTTTTCATTTCGTTATTGAATGTATCCACATTGTCATTTATACGATCCATGCATAATAAAACATATATAAATACAAATATAACATTGCCTTTATTTACACACGAACTTACCTCGGCATAAAAATGACAAAAAGGACTAAATCGTCAATTACTCGTTTTCCCCTCATTCTAGGTTTGAACCTTGTTTTTCTTGATCTATAACATCACATTTAACTTATTTAATCATTATACTATTCAAATCAGCCCAAAATCACATTATAGAAAAATTATATTTTTACCCCTAAAGTTTAACATTTTTACAATTTAGTCCCTAGGCTCGTAAAATGAAATGTACTCAATTTATTCAATACCCATGCCTATCCAAACCTTATACATGCTTATAATAGCTCACAATTTTCATTTATTCACATTTTTACACCATATTTTATAACTTTTACAAATAAGTCCTTTTAATCATTTTCACCAAAAATCACTTAGCAAAAGTCATTTATCATACACCGAACATGCATTTTCTACCATTAGACATCAAAATACACAAACATCCATCATGGCTAAAATTTTAGACCTTGACATCTCTTCAAATTGATGGTAGAAATAGAAAGATCGAGTTACAACGACTTCAAAAATGTAAAGAGTATTAAAATTGGGAATAGAACTGTAACATCCCAAACCCGGTCTAACGCCACAACTGGATCTGATGTGCCACGGAAAGGAAAAATGTCTTAAAACCTATTCGTTGATTTTCGAAAAGGGAAAGTCGTTGTAAAACTAATTTTTTTTCAGAAAACGTCGAGGTGTTTTGGAAAGGTGCAAAACATGTTGATATTTCGTATTATTTACTTAGGCATGATATATATATATATATATATAAAACAAGTACATATTTAGTTTTTTAAAACATTCAATTCCTAGTTTAATTAACGTAGTAAATATGAACTTTAGAGTCTACTAAATGAAAACAAACCCAAAATAAAGTTTAGCGGCCTTATTACATAACTGTGAACCAAAATTAAACAAAATACTAAGTTCGAATGAAAATTTTGTGATAAACCAAATGTTGTGCATGGCCACCTCGAGTCCTCCCCGGCTCGATATCCATGATCTAGGCCTGATCTGCAAAATGTAATGGAAAGGGGTGAGTCACCTAGACTCAGTGCGTAAGTCCCCATCCCAATGGAAATATGCTCTTACACAAATTCAGATACAAATATGCATGTCATGCAACCCATCAACCTAGGTATCCATCCATATCTCCCAAAACTACCCCTTGTGGTACCAAACCACTGGTGGTGCCAAACCACTGGTAACCGAAGTTATAAAAGAGATACATATGTGGTACCAAACCACTGGTGGTTCCAAACCACTGAGACTTAGTCACGATTTTTATAATTTGTGGGCTAACTCATGGTGATACCAAATCACCGATAGATCATATTTCCCCCTCCTTTCATCACCCATAACACATAGTTATGCTAACAATATCAGTATGATCATGCTTAACATACAAGATTATGTATACAGAGTATCATGCATTCATAGATCTCATTCAACACAAATAATAATAACAACTTACCCTAAGATCCATGCTTTTACCCACAAGGGTACTTTGGTAATCATTCTTAGGATTCGCTTTAATAACACATAACATATAACATATTACATAAAGAAAGTGTGTAAGAGTTACACACCTATTTCGTACTACTGCGTCTACGCTACTTTAGCGTTGGGTTTACATGTAATATCCAGAATATAGGGGTTATGCATTTTTAACTTAATTGTATGTGGTTGCATGCCTATGTGTAGTTGAGTATGCTTTGGGAGTTTTAGGAACTTCAGTATGTAAGAGTATGCCCTAGAAAAATATTAAATTTTTAAGTCCCAAGATGGAGCTAAGCAAGATAGGCTTTAAGAAAAATTGGTATGAGATTTTAACCATAACAAGACAATTGGCAAAGTGGTGTTGGCGCATGGGTGAATGCATGAGGGGAGAGGTTCGAATCCCTTAGCTAGCAATTGGAAGGATTTTAATTTTTGCTCTTTTTCCTATAGTGTCGATCAAGCCTTATCTAGTATGGATGGATTTTCTTTTATTTTTGGATAGTAGACCAAAGGGAAAAGGCAAGTTAGTAGTTAAGGTATGGAATCAAGAGGTTATGGAAGGATAAGGGGACAAAAGGCTTGATGAGTGGGTGATGTTTTGAAAGTTTTTCTATGGTCATTTGACCATGAACCTAGACGGCATAAGGGCTAAGGGGGTTGGTTTAATTGTGATAGTGATTAAGGGGATGATAGGGAAGAAATGAGGAGAAAAAAATGGGATTATGTTGGCATGTGTGTGTTGGCCGAATTTTGTAATGGGATTAGGGGGATAGTTGGCCAAAAACCTTAACAATTTGTGCATCTTTTCCCTTTTCTCCAAATTTTGCTTCTTAGCCGAATTTGTCACTTGCAATAGGTGTAAGTTTTGTTTTGTTTTGGCTATCATTTTTGACCATTTTGGTTTAAGTGCCAATTCTCTCAAATTTCTTTTCCTCTATTGCCGAAAACACCGAAGAGTTTAGAAGACATTTCTCTTTTCTTTTCTTCCTCTCTAGTGCCGAAATCATCCTAGCACCAAGGGCATTTCTCATCTTTTTCTTTTCCTTTCTCTTTCTCTTTTTCTTTCTTTTTCTCTTTTCTCTTTCTTTCTCTTAGCCGAAACCATCCTTCACCATAACCATAACCGAAACCACCATCCTTTCTTTTCTCTTTTGTTAAAGTCGAAACCACTATCTTTTCTTTTCTTCTTAATTGTTAAGGCCGAATTTCTTTATAGTTCAAGTAAGGGTGAATCAATCTCCGTGTTACGGGTAAGGATTATCGATCAATCATTTTTTTTCTTTTCTTTTGGATTAGCCGATTATAGAAATTTAATCCTCTTATTTCTCCTTGGTCGAATCTCTGAAGGAGGATTTTGGGATTCTTTTTGTAGCCATCGATTAAGGAGAAATCATTTGGAATCATTCAAGGTAAGGATTGTTATATTATTGGTTATATCGTTTTAGATAGATTACTAATCGCTTTCGTTATAGGGGACTCTATCGCTCGATCATTTTTCGTAAACATAAGATTTTGGGACTAACAAAATAGGTTCGAAAAGAGCGGTAAGGAGTGTTTGGAAAAGGGGTGGTTCTGTTATACCCTTGAATTTCAAACGAAGGGCTGTATCAGTGATTCGAGACTTTCCACCGGGTTGTGGACCTTCTGCCAATGAAGATTTATTATTTGAAGTCGTGCGTACACCCGAGCCACTATTTGTTCATGGTTTGTCATCGAATTTTGATCCATCTATTGGAGAAAAATCACATATAACAGTTGTCTGAGATTTCGAGGGTAAGGAATTAGATTATTCATCAATAGTATAGATTTATAATTAATAGTGTATTCTAATCAAGTGTGATAAATAATTAGGTGTCGATGAGCATGAAGGTATCATTCTCACTTTCATAAGGTGTGTAACACTATACTAAATTTCTCATAGATCTAAAATAATAATGATTTGTATGGAAATATGTATGATAATGGTTGCGAGTACCATTCAGTGGTACACGATATTCAGGTATGTTACCCCATTACTTCGTTAATAATGCTATAAGTATAAATATGAAATAAGTATAACTCTGTTATGATTTTGGGGTATTTTGCATAAAATCCGAATAATATGTATGTGCATGGGCATATGGGTGATTTTGATAAAGGGGAAGTGTTCCGGTGGTTTTACTATATAATCCGGTGACTTCGGTCACATATATGAATCCGGTGACTTCGGTCACATATATGAATCCGGTGATTTCGGTCACATATATGAATCCGGTGACTTCGGTCACATATATGAATCCGGTGACTTCGGTCACATATTTGAATCTGGTGACTTCGGTCACAATTATCTGGTGGCCATGCCACAAAATTATAAGGGCGATGTGCATGTTGACTGCAGTAACTACCTTCGATGGTGTGTAACAGATGGAAGAGTCGATTTAGTAATCCCCATGGTGTGATTGGTAGGTACGGGTGGTATGTAGCGGATGGATTATTAGGTGGGCTCGGGATTGCATTTCATATGTATATATACATGTGATTTAATTGATTTTATTTGATTTGCTATAAAATGGGCTTATGGCTAAATATTTTTTAAATGGGCTTAATGGCCATGATCAATTGGGCTTTTAGTGTTATGTTACACATTAAGTCTATGACTCACCCTTTATGGGATATGTATTCAGGTGACGCTTAGCGTGATGGATCGGGTCAGCGAGGACTACGTGGTGGCCAATGCTCAACAAAGTATTTCGGAGTGTCTTTTAATTAAACCTACTAAGTTTATATTTATTATTTAGGGTTTAATTTGGGTTATGTTATTTTGTAATAAGGCCACTATGAACTGTTTAAATTTTACGTTTTAGATTTTTAATCTGCTACGATCAAACATTTACTAAATAATCAAATGATTTCGAAAAATAACTTAAACTGTTTTGACACCTAAACATCTATGGTTTTTACAATAATAATAAGTTTTTCATTAAATTTTAGTTTTTTTAACTAAAAATCTTTTTCTTATAAATAACGCTTTATTGAGACACCAACTTTTTAAACATCATTTACAACGCGACCACTAAGGAGATCCATTGTATACGAAACTTTTATATTTTCTTATAAAACAAAATGAGAATTTGTTGAAGTTTTACTCGAGGAACATACCAGATCCGGATAGGACTTGTGGGCCGGGTTTGGAGTGTTTCAACTTGGTATCAGAGCCCAATTTTAAACTCTCGGCCATGGGTTTTTAAGCCCACAACGTTTTCAAGATTAGGCCCAAAATGATTTTTTTTGAAATTTTATTTAGTTAAAATGGTTTTATAGAAGCATGGCACCCGAGTTCTCAGCCTAGGTCCATCAGGTAAGTTCTTTTGTCGATAAATTGATGTGAATGTATGATATTTTAAGTGATAAGCCTAAAGAAACTATACTTTAGAGACATGGACCCTAGGTGTATGTGTACTTCTACGGAAAAACCACTGAATAAATCTTTGTTACATAAAACTTTCTTTAAACAAGAAGTGAAAAGACTCTAATACATAAAACTTTTTCGTAAAAATAGATAAGATGCGTAGTAAACATGAGTTCTAGGGGACGTGGTCGTCGTGGACGCAGAGAGAGGAGAATGGTCGTGTTTGAACCGATTAGATCCGGTCAAGGTTCCAAAATGAAGCTCGCCACCGATCGTTGAGGTGGAATTTCAAGAGCAAATTGGAGGAAATGATTTAAAGATCGCAGCTATGTCATGAAGTTTTGGAACGAGTAGCAGGAGCTAGTATAGGAAATGGGGCTCGAAAGTCAGTAGCTGAGAGACTTAGATCAAACGGAGCTGAGATTTTTAGGGGAGTATCTGGAGTAGCTCTGAATGTAGCAGAATACTGGTTAGAGGCAGTCGAGAGGATCATGGATGATTTGGACTGCACTGCTAAGGAAAAGCTGAAAGGTGCTGTTTCACTACTTCGTGATAAGGCCTACCAATGGTGGCTCACTGTCAAGGAAAGTGTCCCTACGGATCGAGTGGATTGGGGATATTTTAAGGTTAAGTTTGAAGGGAAATACGTTAGAGTGAGCTACATCGACTCTCAGAGAAAGGCGTTTCTAAATTTAGTGCAAAGAAATAAGTCAATTGTTGAGTATGAAGCAGAGTTCTTGCGACTTAGCTGATATGCTAGAGGGATAGTAACTACTGATTATGAGCGGTGTGTCAGATTCGAGGATGGACTAAGAGATGAGCTTCGAGTGTTGATTGCTCTATATCGGGAAAGAGACTTTGCAGTCTTAGTAGATAGAGCAAGGATAGCTGAAAAAGTTAAGCAGACTGAGAGACAGAACTGAGACAGAGGTCAGAATAAGAATAAGAGGAGCTATGGGTCTTCAGGGTCATCCGGGAATTTTCAAAAGAAACCTAGAGTTGATGGGCCGCGAGGTCAGCAAGTTACTTCGGGTGGACAATATCGTACTTGTGCTCAATGTGGGAAGATGCACCCGGAAGAATGTTGGGAAAAGACTAGGGGATGTTTCAAGTGCGGGTCTAAAGATCATATGATTAAGGATTGCCCGATGAATATGGATAAGAACCGTCCAACAGATCAGGGTGTTAATCAGGCTAGCAGAGGTGGACAGCAACCGATGAGGGGTCGTAGTCCAAATAGAAGAAATAATGGTTCTGGTAGAGGTCGCGGGACTCCAGGCAGAGGCAGTGGTAGCTCTGAGGCGAGACAGCTAGGTTTGGTATATGCAGTTCGTCGTAGAGAAGATAGTGACCTTTTGATGTTATCAGATGCACGCTTCGATTTTCGGGTTTCCCTTTATTGCTTTGATAGATATAGGTCAACTCATTCATACATCGCTAGTGAAGTATCCGAACTCGCATGTGACTTCAAACTGCACCTAGGAAGATGATCGTATTTAGTCTTTTAGTGATGACAGTAGTAGTAGATAAACTCTTTAAGGAAGTACCTTTAGAAGTTCAAGGGACGCAATTTTCGGCTGATTTAATGGAGTTGCCATTCGGGGAATTTGATCTGATCTTAGGCATGGACTGGCTAGTGAAATATCGTGCAAATGTGGATTATGCTGCTAAGCAAATGTCATTAAGAACTATTGATAACAGAGAAGTTGTGGTGATGGGTGAGAGGCAAAATTACTTATCAAATGTAGTATCTGCCCTTAAGGCAGAAAAGATGGTTAGAAAGGGATGTGTCGCTTTTCTGATGTTGGTTAGTGCCTTGGAGGTTAAGGAAGCAACTGTTGAAGAGGTCAGGACTGTGAGAGAATTTGTGGATGCCTTTCCGAAAGAACTTCCAGGATTGCCTCCGGATCGTGAGGTAGAATTTGGGATTGACTTATTGTTCGAACGGAGCGGCGCGCTTCTATCGCCCGTATAGAATGGCACCAAAGGAGTTGGTTGAGCTTAAGGCTCAGATTCAAGAGTTGCTTGATCGTGGGTTTATCTGACCAAGTGTGTCTCCATGGGGAGCACCGGTCTTGTTCGTGAAGAAAAAGGACGGGACTATGCATATGTGCATAGATTACTGGCAGTTGAATAAGCTGACCATCAAGAACAAGTATCCTTTTCCGAGGATAGATGACTTGTTCGATCAGCTTAAGGGAGCTGCGGTATTCTCAAAGATAGATCTAAGGTCAGGGTATCAGCAGCTTAAGGTGAAGGAAGCGGATATCCATAAGATAACTTTCCGAACAAGATACGGGTATTATGAATTCTTGGTAATGCCATTCAGATTGACGAACGCCCCAGCTGCGTTCATGGATATGATGAATCGGGTTTTTCAACCCTACTTGGATCAGTTCATTGTGGTATTCATAGACGACATCCTGGTGTATTCTAGGTCAGAAATAGAGCATGATGAGCATCTCCGGATAGTGTTGCAAGTGTTAAGGGAGAAGAAGCTTTATGCCAAATTCAGCAAGTGTGAATTTTGGCTAAAAGAAGTTGCATTTTTAGGCCATGTGGTATATGCAGAAGGGATAAGGGTGGATCCTCGAAGATTGAGGCAGTACTAGATTGGAAACCACCTAAGTCCGTAACTAAGGTTCGCAGTTTCTTGGGTTTGGTAGGCTATTACAGAAGATTCATCGAAGGATTTTCATCGGTAGTTGCACCTTTAACGAAATTGTTGCGAAAGGAGGTACCTTTCGTATAGGCAGATAAGCAGCAAGAAAGCTTTAAGAAGCTTAAGAGGGTTTTGACTGAAGCTCCGATTTTGATTCAGCCTGAGGTAGGGAAGGATTTCGTGGTGTATTGTGACACTTCTTACACAGGATTAAGATGTGTTCTGATGCAAGACGGGAAAGTAGTTGCGTATGCGTCTCGATAATTAAGGCCACACGAGGTTAATTACCCGATGCATGATTTGGAGTTAGCAGCTGTAGTCTTTGCTCTTAAGGTATGGAGGCATTATTTATATGGGGAAAAGTCAGTGATATACACAGACCACAAGAGTCTAAAATATCTGCTGACTCAGAAAGAGCTAAATTTGAGACAGCGAAGGTGGGTAGAGTTGTTGAAAGACTACGACTGTTCTATAAAGTACCACCCAGGCAAGGCGAATGTGGTGGCAGACGCTCTAAGTCAGAAAGTGGTGTCAGACTTAAGGGCGATGTTTGCACATCTTAGTCTTTATGACGATGAAAGCTTGCTGGCAGAATTACAAGTGAAGCCAGTGGTTGAGTCAAGTGAAAGAGAGATAGTTAGTAGACGATGATCCGAGTACTAAGCTTTGGCAGGTGCAGAATGGGGAATTAGAAGATTATGGTATTAATAGTGATGGGGTATTGTGTTTCAAAGGTAAAATCTGTATGCCGAGGAATCAGAAGTTGAGGCAAAGGATTCTTCATGAGTCGCATGGTAGCCCTTATGCTATGCATCCTGGAGGAAGTAAGTTATACCGAGATTTACGAGATCAATTTTGGTGGCCTGGTCTTAAGCGGAAGTTACGTAATCAGAGGAAAGTGTTTAACGGTCAACAAGTCAAGGTGAACATCAAGTACCTTGAGATTGCTTCACCTGATAAAGATTCCAGATGGAAGTGGGAAAGAATCACCATGGACTTTGTTAGTGGGCTTCCTCTTACGCCTACTAAGAAAGACTCAGTATGGGTGATAGTGGATCGATTGACAAAATCTACACATTTTATCCCAGTTCGGGTTGATTACTCTTTGCAAAAATTGGCGAAGTTGTATGTGGCTGAGATTGTAAGATTGTATAGAATACCGGTGTCAATTATTTCGGATAAGGATCTGAGGTTTACATCTCGGTTTTGGAAAGCATTACATCAGGATTTGGGCACCAGATTGACTTCAAGACGGCATTTCATCCACAAATGGACGGCCAACTCGGCGAGTAATCCAAGTCTTAGAGGATATGTTAAGGGGATGTGATAGATTTCAGAGGAAGTCATGAGGAGTTCTTACCTTTAGCGAATTTGCGTACAACAACAGTTACCAAGCCAAGATTCGGATGGCACCGTATGAAGCACTATATGGACTAAGTGTCGCACTCCTACGTGTTGGATGTAACTAAGGAACGCCAAGTTTTGGGTCCGTAAATAGTGGTGAATCAAGAAAAGGTTAAGATAATCCTGCTCGATTAAAGGAAGCATCTGACAGGCAAAAGTCGTACGCAGATCTTAAGCGGAAAGAAATAGAATTTGCTGTGGGGGATCAAGTATTTCTAAAGGTTTCACCTTGGAAAAGGTGATGAGATTTGGTCGAAGAATTTAAAAGAAAAGAGCACAAGTTGAATTAGAGATTTTTGACTCAAAGAGAAAGATGAGAAAAGAATAAATTTCGGCACACCCTTCCTACTATTCCCAAAACCGAAAATACCATCCTCTTATGCCCCATATTCGGCCAACTCCTCTTCCCTTATCAACTCCTTCTTTTTCTCCTACTTTCCCTTTTCCTTACCCCTTCAAAAGAATTTAAATAAATCAATAATTATCTCCCTACCTTAGCCAAATTTTAAAAGGAATCTGACCACATCTGAAGCTCATCCCCTTGGTGTCCCATTGCCGTCCACCACCGCTTCATCCTTGCTGCAAAATAAAACTCCTATTTGCGCCCCTTGTCGCTCGAACCTAAGCCCGCTTAATCGCTTGTGGCGTCACTTACTAAGGCTTTAAGTGGCGCCTTCCTGCCACTTTACCAAGCTGATTTTTTATGTCCAATTTCCCCTACAATTCCTCTTAAGGCCTAGCAAGCTTAGCTCCCCTTTAATACTTAAAATCTGATGTTTTCTAAGGCATTTACCTACATTCTGAAGTTCTCAAAAATTCATACAACACATTCAAACACACATAGGCATGCTACTTCATACAATTAAGCAATAATGCACAAGCCCAAAATCCCGGATATTACACCAAACACCTAAAAGTGTAAAAGCCGGTAGGATATAAATGGGTATTTGTGTGAAAACAAAATGAAATTGATGAATTCGTAAGATATAAAGCTCGCCTTGTAGCACAAGGATTTAACAAAGGCCAGACATTGATTATGAAGAGACATATTCTCCTATGGTGGTTGCAATCACGTCTAGATATCTTATTAGTCTGGCAGTACATGGAAAACTTAACATGCATCTAATGGATGTTGTTACATCCTATTTATATGGTACACTTGATAGTGAAATTTATATGAAAATCCATGAAGGATTTAAAATCTCAAAAAGATATAAAGTTTCTTGAGAAAATTGCTCGATTAGATTAAAGAAAAGTTTATATGGAATAAAATAATCTAGACGTATGTGGTAAATATTCTTAATGAATATTTGTTAAAAGAAGGTTACAAAAACGATGCAACTTGTTCATGTGTCTTTAGAAAAAGGTTTGGATCAGGTTTTTTGATAATTGTTGTTTATGTTGATGGTCTAAATATCATTGGAACTCCCGAAAAGCTTCAAAATACAATAAATTGTTTAAAGAAAGAATTTGAGATGAAAGATCTTGGGAAAACAAAGTTTTATCTTGGATTACAAATCAAGCATTTAAAAGATGAAATTCATGTTCATTAATCAACTTATATGAAAAAGATATTAAAAAAATTTTACATGGATGAAGCACAGCCATTAAGTACTCCAATGGGTTATACGATCGTTAGATGTGAATAAAGATCAATTTTGTCCTTGTGAGAATGATGAAGAGTTTCTTGGTCTTGAAGTGTCATATCTAAGTGCCATAGGGACATTGATGTATCATACAAACAACACAAGACCTAATAAAGTTTTCATTGTAAACTTGTTAGCAAGATTTAGTTCTTCTCCAACATGTAGACGTTGGAATGAAATTAAACATGTATTTAGATATTTTGGAAGGACCATTGATATGGGGTTATTTTATTCAAATGATTCAAAATCCCTATTAGTTGGCAGTGCTGATGCTAGATACTTATTAGATCCACATAAAGGTTGATCTCAAACAGGATATTTATTTACATGTGAGGGTACTGCCATATCATGGCGTCAACAAAGCAAACATTACTTGCTGCTTCTTCAATCATGCAAAAATAATTGCAATACATGAGGCAAGTCGAGAGTGTGTTTGGCTAAGGTTATTGACCCAACATATCCAGAAGATATGTAATTTGCCTTTACAGGAAAAGATTTCAACTATCTTATATGAAGATAATGCAACATGTATAGCTTAATTGAAGGGTGGTTACATCAAAGGTGATAGAACGAAACATATTTCACCAAAATTATTATTCACCCATGATCTTGAGAAAAGAGGTGATATAAATGTTTAAAAAATTTGTTCTAATGATAACTTAGCAGATCTTTTTACTAAGGCATTGCCAACTTCAACATTTGAAAGACTACTACACAAGTTGACTCAAAGATGTAATGTAATGTTGCCATCAAGGGGAGTTTAAAAACAAGTTGTACTCTTTTCCTTTAACCAAAGTTTTGTCCCATTGGGTTTTCCTGGTAAAAGTTTTTAACGAGGCAGCTTGTAATAGAAGATTGTGTACTATTTTTCCTTCATTAGATTTTTAATCCCACAGGGTTTTCACTAATAAGGTTTTAACGAGGCACATTATCTACCAATGGACATCCAATGGGGAGTGTTATGAATATCTTATTAAGTGGATGTCCATCATGATCGAGATAAAGTTTTGATGTACTTTAAATTCTAAAAGTTATTAGAATTAGATATCTACTTCTTTTATACTTCTTATGCATATAAATAAAGACTCTGATGAAGCATTGCAAATCATTCCTTTGATTAATAAAGTACATTCTTTGTTGCTTTCATATTTTCTTTGTTCTTTATTCTATTCATCTCTTTTATTTTATAACAAAATATATATATTTTAAATTTTATATAAAATATAAAAATAAAATACTCTCATATTACAAATAAATATGGATGTTCATATTCTAATCCCTTCATTTATGATATAAGTGAAATGAGATACGATAAAATTCTTTGTTGATTTGATCTATTGTTTACTTTAAGTGTTCTTTTATTTGATTATTTTATAACATGTCAAAATAATTATAAAATATAAAAACATAAACAATTTAATAATAATATTTTTAATTTATATAATGAATAAATTTTTGGGCAAATTACCAGAAAATACCCTTTTTTTACAAAATTTGCAGAAAAGGACCTGTTTTCCAATTATTTACCGAATATGGCCATTTCCAAAACACGCCCACGTCGGCGCTTTTTAGGATGCAAAGAGAACGTGTCCCCGAGGAGTTGCCGCCATATCAGCACAAATCGCGTCCTTGAGTGCTCACTTTGCTGATGTGGCAAAAAGGCTCCCTCGGGGATGCGTTTTTGCCCTTTCCCCTCGATAGGGTTTTTAGCTATTTTTAGGGTTAGGGTATGGGTTTTTAGGGTTTTAAGGTTATGGTTTAGGGTTTTTTAAGGTTTTAGGGTTTAGGAGAAAATTAATGAACTAGATTTTAGGGTTAATTAATTAAAATAATTTTAGGTTTAGGGAATTGGAAAAAATATATCAGCAATATAAAAATTATTTTTTTTTTATAGTAGTATCTGGTAAAATAATTTTGAGAAGACGTTTCTGAACACATAGTGTCCAAAATGCTTCAAGCAAGATGCACTGTCAGTAAGAGTACTAAAAAAAGCTCCCACGTGGACGCTCTTTTGCTACAGTAGTCTCTGGCAAAATAATTTTGAGAAGACGTTTCTGAGCAAATAGTGACCAAAACGCTTCAAGCAGATGCATCGTCGCAAAGAGTATCAAAAGGATCCCACGTGGATGCTCTTTTGCTACAGTAGTCTCTGGCAAAATAATTTTGAGAAGACGTTTCTGAACAAATAGTGAGCAAAATGCTTCAAGCAGGATGCACTGTCAGCAAGAGTACTGAAAAAAGCTCCCACATGGATGCTCTTTTGCTACAGTAGTCCCTAATTGTCCTTAGACTATAAATGAGCCAAATTTCATTCTCAGGTTGCATAATAGAAATTAAGGCAAAAGTAAAATAGAAACTGAAGATGAGTGAACATATTAGTGCTGTTATTTACCATGATGGTGAGGTTTGTGACACCGAAAATGGTGTTATTTTTTATCGGAGAACACAGCGCGACTGGTTTTTAACCAAAACATAGATTTGATAGAACTTCACAAAAGAATTAGACGTAAAATCTTCGGAACAATTTCAATGAAAGTTCAGTCTACTAAGTATAGATTTTGTGCTTCGGCTGATCCCGTGAGATATGACTCATTCGACATCAAAGGTCCTCGGAGCTTGGAGGTAATGGTGGAGACTCATCTTGCCAATGGATCACATTATCTTGATGTATATGTACAATTTTCATCGCCAAGTAATCTTCCTTCGACTTCAACATCTATTGCTATTCGAGGGGAATACACGACCCCAAGCCGACACTCTATTAGTGGGAGGCAAAATACGGAAGTGCCTGTGTTTGGTGGTAGTATGAAAAACTCAACCCCTGCACGACACTCAGTTGGTGGATGGAACATTCATATCCGTCCTTCGATGTTAAATTCTAGAAATACGTATTGGGAAATGTTATCAACTTCTAGTGGTTGGCAAACTACATATGATTGGGAATGTTACGAAAGTTGTTTAAGAAGGGATAATGCACTCCCTATAACATCCACCAACTGAGGGACCTCGTTCATTGCAGATGATGGTGGGTGGAATGATGAGTCTGATGTGGAGCCACCTCGAGAGCCCGGCCCCAATGGTGCAGAAGTTGTATTATTTTCTAAACCAGAGCTTGTTCTAACCGTACCTGAAGATGTTGAAGGGGGTTTAGATGAAGAAGAAGAAGATTTGCGATTCAGGGCGAACTCACCTCCAGCCCACATGCATAATGTCAATCTATCTCAAGACGATGCATTGGAGTTTCCTAAACTACCACACAAAAGACGTGACCGTACAAGTTCGTCGTTGGATTTGGGTGAATTAGAAGTTAGTAAAGAGTTTTCCAACAAGGATAGTTTTCTTGGTGTATTGAAACAAATAGCATCAAGAACGGGGTTAACTACAACGTGGTTAAATCCAAACTCGATAAGTACGAGGCTAAGTGTGCAATGCAAGACGGTACATATTCATGGAAAATCATGGCCTCGTTGAGGAAAAGGACAGGCTTGTGGGAGATTAAAAAGTATAAAGGTCCACATACATGTCTTTTCAGTATAGTATCACTAGGTGTTCAAGGTTTTTGAATAACACTTTTATTACGTAATGTTGCATTATTTAACATACTTCATTTACAGGTGTTTCACAAGATCATCCCAAGATGGATTCAGATATATTGGCTAACTTAATAATACTGACGGTGAAGACGGATCCCAAGACTTCAGTGTCGGCCTTAATTGCCAATATTCTTAGCTAATTGGGGTACACTCCCTCTTACCGGAAGACTTGGATAGCTAAGCAGAAGGCATTAGAAAAGTTGCATGGTCGGTGGGACACTTCATATAATGAAGTGTGGCAGTGATGTCAGGTGCTGGAGAGATATGTCCCGAGTAGGTATATAATCATACTGGTTTTCCACAATTTGATAAACGCTGACCAAAATCTTGGCCAATCCGTATGCAACTGCCATAAGTCGACTTTGTGCTCATCATTGAGCACCTCAGGTGCCACGGGAATCGGTTATTGGAATCCAAATTGACGCAGAGCTCGATCTGACTGGTGCATCTCCATAGTGGCATAGTTGACCAATGGCACCTTCACATGTCAAATGTTCGGATTTCGAAAAAACTATTCTGGAATTATTGCCCAAATTGACGGATCCTCGTATGGTGTCTATTCAAACTATATTAACATGATAAAAAATATTAGTTATATACTAAATACGAAATACGAAATACGAAACAACTATTTTATTACAAAAATATGTTTTATTTAATACTTACTTGTGCTTCCGACCGTTGCTCTAATAGAAGCCGTATATCTTCAAGCGAGGTAGGTATTCCAACATAACTCGTTGAATGGTTCCAATTAATTAAATAAATTTTTAGCATACAATTATATTTTAAATCTACGTAATAATTGTAAAATATAATATTAAATTTACCTCGTTATGAGTGGGAATGTATATGGGTGGTCCACTCGAGGATGTAAAAATAGAAAGCGAAACCGTGCCCATGATTGCAGTAGTGATAGGCAACCTCCGATTTTCACTTTATTTGGCCGCATCGCCCTGCACATCTCCCCATACAATTTTGCTACCACAGCAGACCCCCAACTCAATTCACTAGCTACTCTAAAATCAATGACTTTCAGCAGCCATCTTAGATGTACGAGGTTTTGTGACAAGTCCAGTATCAGATAGCCTCCAATCATCTCAAGAATGTATGCCTGAGCATACCGTATTCTTTCTATTTTGGTTGAATCATTATCCGGCTCCGAAATGTGTCTCGTAACTAGCCCATCTCAATCCGACCTCCGTAAATGTTATCCGAATAGCACCCAAAAGCTCGTAGCATACGGCTCCCTAATCACTAGAAGTTATGGACCTGGTGACTACGTACCCATCCACCGGCAATCCCAATTGCAAATGAACGTCTTCCAGAGTGATAGTACACTCTCCGCATGGAAGATGGAAAGTGTGCGTCTCGGGTCTCCACCTTTCTATCAAAACACTAATTAGCTTCGAGTCCAACTTGCACCCCCGGCCTATCGTGGCCACGTGTCAAAAACCCGTGTAATATCCTGGATTATGGCTTATGCAATATTGCGTAATTATATGAAATAGCATGCCTATGTGTGTTGTGAATGTGCATTATGAATTTTGTGAACCTTAGTGCGTAGACAAATGCCTTAGAAATTATTAGATTTTTAAGTGTTAAGAGGAAGCTAAGCCTGTAAGGCCTTAAGAAAATCAATAGAGGAAATGTGACATGAAATTGGGCTTAGTAAAGTGGCTACAAGGCGCCACTTAAGGCCTCTGTATATGACGCCACAAACATGTGCAAATGGGCCAGGGTTCGAGTCACATAGGAGGCAAAAGAAGAGCTTTTATTTTTGCGGCAACAAGGGGAAGTAATGGACGGCATGGGGAGTCTATGGGAGGAGTTTAAGATGAGGTAGTTTTCTTTTAATAATTTCAGCTAAGTGGTAGATAAATGGGTGATTTATTTTAGATTATTTTTAAGGGATAAAAGAGAGGAAAAATAGGAGAAAAGCAAGGTGTAGCTAGTGTTTGAATGCTAGCCGAATTTAGGAGGGGAAGTAAGTAAGGCAATCGGTCATGCTAAGGGAGTTTTGTGTAACATCCTAAAAAGGGCCTATGCATTTTTGGCTTAAATGTACGAAATGACATGTTTTATGAGTTTTGAATAAATTTTGAACATTTTTGGAAGCCTGAGAATGTATGGAAATGTTACATTAAAAATAGGAAAGTGACCATTTTGGAAACCTAAGTAAATTAGGAAAGTGAACATTTTGGAAACCAAAGCTAAAAGAGGAAAGTAAACATTTTGGAAACTAAGCTAAAAGAGGAAAGTGAACATTTTGGAAACTAAGTTTGAATTAGGAAAGTGAACATTTTAGAAACTAAGCTAAAAGAGGAAAGTAAACATTTTAGGAAACCTAAGAAATGTCAAGTTTACAGAAAGAACAAAATTTTTGGAAACCTAGAAATGACTTAGAAATGTCGAGTTTTAAAGTTTAAAAGAGGTAATTAAGGCAATGAGGCCTTAAAAGAAAAAGTACGTGAAATTTGACACACAACGGGCTTGGAAAAGTGGCTCAAGATGCCACTTAGGGCCTTTGGAAATGGCGCCACATACAAGGGTGTTGGGCCCGAGTTCAAGTCACATGGGAAGCAAATAAAATAAGTTTTATTTTTGCTTCTAGAAGCCCAAGAGGTGGACGGCACAAGGCTTGCAAAAGAGGAGTTTCACTCTCTTTAAATTCGCTAATTAGAAGATAATAAGGATTATACTTTATTTGTTTTAAAATTAAAGAGATAAAGTTATCACATAAGGAAGAGTAGTGGCCAAGCAAAGGATTCTTGGCCTAATTTAAACTATAAAAGGATGAGACTAGGGCTATTCATTATTCATTCTCCTCTCTTTTCTTTTGCCAAATATTCTTTCTCCTCTCCTCCGTCAAATTCTTCTTGAGCATCCATTCTTTTCCTCTTCTCTTTTAGCATCCTAGTCGATTCCTTCTAAGCCTATTAGTCCTCTCTTCTTTCATCTTTGAAACCGAATACATAAAGGGATCATAGCCGATTGTTCATCAAGTCTCTAAGCTGAATCTCTGAAGTGGTGATTTCAATATAAAGGGTAAGGATCTATATTTATAATTGTATTCATTTCTTTTAAGCCGAAAGTTAGTCTAATCCCTCCTATATCTTATTCATCGAAATATGGAAGGTGAATTTTGGGATTTCAGATCTAAGGTATTTCGCATCTCCATTAATCAAGAAGAGAGTTTGAGATTTAAAAGATTTAAGGTAAGATCCATGTATATTTATGTTTATGTTTTAATGTTAGATTAAATCTAACATATGGTTATAGGAATTTTGACATCCTTAAAGAAAGCAAGAGATCAATTTCGGATTTGAATAATAGGAAATCGGCAACAAGGTAAGCCTTAGTGTACTAATCCTACTAGGATTTGGATTTATGGTCGAATGGCTTTTTATTAAAGTAATAAGTGATAAAACAAATGTAGGATTAAGGATCTAAGCATTAGATCAAGCTTTTCGGGATCTCAAGGAAATCTGTTAAGCAAATCGGTGTGTTCTACACTATCTCATAATATGTTTTATGGCTACGCTTAATTAACATATGTGATATTAAGAATATATAAGAGGTTAACGTACCATGTTATGGTACTAAGTACTCAGTGCACGCTTCCTACTCCTACTAGGAATATGAAAAATGTTATTTGTAGCATGAGAATGAGAATAAGAATGTGAACTCTGATATATATTTATGTATATTACTTTTAAATGGGGCATATGGGTTTATTATGAAAGGGGAAGTGAATGTGGTGACCTAAGACCACGAACACGGTGACCTAAGACCGTGATATCTGAATGTGGTGACCTAAGACCACAGTAATCTGAACGTGGTGACCTAAGACCACAAATGCGGTGACCTAAGATCGCGATATGGAGTGTAGCGAAAGGAGGGTCGACTTAGTAGTCCCCACGGTGTACAAGTTGGTACGGGGGAGTGTAGCGGATGGCTTAATAGGCTTGGGTTTTGGGAATGCATCATAATTTGTATGCTATGATATGAATGTGTAATAATTGTTATGCCTGATTCGATTATGATTTAGTGCTGTGTACACATTGAGTCTGTTGACTCACCCCGTTGTGGGACCATGTTTCAGGTGATGATCAGTGATGGACCGGGACGGCAGAACTTGTGGTGGCCATGCTCAACTTGGAAGTTTTTATTTAATTTGGACATTTTTTTCTTTATTTCATTTAAGTACTTTGAACTACTTGGAATGATTTGATGTAACAAGGCCTAGTAGAATTATTAGATTCTGTTATTATTTATTAAGTTTATTTTACTTTTGTTTATTAAATGATTAAGAGAATTCATTTTAAACTAAAGCCCAAACGTTTTGATTCAACTCAAGCCCAACCCAAACCAACTTTTCTTTCAAAACACACCAGTTTTTCCTAAGTAACAAAAGAATTTGAAATGGTTTACACCGGAAAACATACCAGATCCGATTAAGGCTCGTGAGGCCGGGTTTTGGGGTGTTTCATTTTGTACCGAAATTCTTCTCCTCTCATCTTTCTTTTTGTGCTACAAATTCCAAAGAACCCAACTTGTGATCTTTCTCTTCTTCTTTCCTCAACTCAATCAAAAGCCAAAACCAAGTACTTGCTAGACCCTTGTCGATTGTTCATTGAATCCCTAGCCGATTTCTCATCAAGCCTCAAAAGCCGAAATTGTTGATCCACATCTAAGCCATAGCCGAATAGCTTTGGAGGTTTAAGTGAAGGTGTTGCCGATTTTACTATTAAGGGTAAGGATTTTATTGTCATCGTTTATTCCTTTTCTTAAAGCCGAAATTAAAGACTCTAACCCTATTATTGATCTTGGCCGAAACTTGGAAGGAGGCTTCGGGATTTGGGTGTTATCGACTTCAAGGAAGGATCTTTCGGGACTTTTAAAGATCTGAGGTAAGCTATGGGTAAGTCATTCGGCCAAAGGCCATCTATTATGTTTAAGGTTGGAATCGGATCTAACATATACCTTATAGGTATTTCGACATCTTCATAGCCAAGGGATTAATTTCAGGATTTGAGAATCGCAAGGTAAGTGCACATACACATTCGGCCAAGGCCTATTTAGGAACTTAGATCTATTTCTTACTTCGTTTAAAAGCTAAAACTAACCTGTGAAGTGATCTAGTGCTTGGCCGATTACAAGAAGGAACATAGCAAAATTTTTTAGATTTGATTAGTAATCAAATCGGCAACAAGGTAAGATTTTGGTTGTGATTGTCCTTCGGGATTTAACTAACTAGCCGAATGGCTTTTTGCTCAAGTGTTTAAGGTTGGCCGAATATAGGGATTAAGGGTCTAAAAGCATTAGATCGGGTTTTTGGGATTTCAATAAAGTGCTAAGTGAATCAGGTGTGTACCCCGCACTAAATCTTGATAGATTTACGGCTTTAATTTACTATATGTGTTAATATAAAAGTGTAAGATTATGGCTAAGGTACCATGTAATAGTATGAAGTACTCAGGCACGTTTTCCTACTCCTACTATGAGTATATTGTGATAAATATCCGTTATGGCACATAAGTGCAACTATAAGAATGTGAATAAAGCATAAGGCATAATATTTGTATGTTTTGTATGACATGGGGCATATGGGTGATATGTAAAGGGGAAGTGAATTGGTGGTTTTATACCCCAATATCTGAATGTGGTGACTTATGTCACAATATCCGAATGTGGTGACTTACGTCACAATATCTGAATGTGGTGACTTATGTCATGAATATTTATCTGGTGGCCATGCCATGAAATTATAAGGGCAATGAGCACGCCGACCGCAATGATCGCCTTCGATGGTGTGTAGCGGATGGAGGGTTGACTTAGTAGTCCCCACGGTGTGATGGTTGGTACGGTGATGTGTAGCGGATGGTTATCTAGGCTTGGGTTGGGTTTGCATCATGATTTATATATGTTTATCATGTATGATTTGACATGCCTCAATTAATTGAGACTTAGTGTTGGTTGTACACATTGAGTCTGTTTGACTCACCCCTTTGTGGGATTACTTTTCAAGTGACACTCAGTGATGGACCGGGTCGGCAGAAGCTCAGTGGTGGCCATGCTCAGTTCGAGATTTTATATTATTTTGGACTTGTTATATTTTAAGTATTTTGGATTTAATTTGGGTTTTGATTTGATGTAATAAGGCCATAGTTTGAACTAGTATGCATGCATTATTAATTATTTAAGTATGACACGATTTTTATTAATTCAAAGTTAAAGTCCATTTTTCTTAAATATAAATATTAAATGTTTTAACACCGAATCAACACGGGTTTTAAAATTCGAGCCCAACCCAAATTAATGGTTTTTTTCAAAACACGAAAAATTTTAGCAAAGTTTCAAATAAGATTCGAATGTTTTTCCTAGAAGCATGCCAGATCCGATCAGGGCTTGTGGGCTGTGTTTGGGTGTTTCAACTTGGTATCGAGCACTGTTCAAAACTCGACCTTGAGGGCTTTTTGGGCCCAAAATGTTTCTTTCTTTTGAAATTGGGTTTTATAAGAAATTGAGCGGGTTTTCTAGCATGACACCTGAGTCTCCTACCAAGTCCACCTGTAAGTACTCCTAACTCTTCTGTGAATTGTATGTGGGAATATATAGGACGAGATTAGTGGACTAGGAATTAAACCCTAAGACTAGTTTACCCCAACATGAGAATTACATAAAACTTTAATGCCCTATTAAACAAACCTGTGTCTAAGTCGCCGAGTTAGGGTGTGGCAACCATCGTGCGCATGTCTAGGATTGGTTTCAGTGGGAGCTTGGTATTTAAGCAGTCCTAGTGACTCACCCCTTTCCACTCAAATCCTACCTGGTGCGTAGTGACAGTTCACCCTAACCAAGAGGACTCAGCCACAGGCTAAACCCAATAACTAAAACCCGAAAGGGACTAGCCATATTTTTATAAAAACCCTAGTCTTAAAATCACCAAATTACCCCTTTGATGTGTAGGAAAACTATTTTGAAAAAAATTTCCAAAATATTCTCGATTTACTAAAATGCCCTTGGTTCATAAAATTTCCATACTACCCACAGTTATTATCAAGATTCTCTTACCTTACAAATATCCAAAAACCCTATTTTTACAAATATTAAGATACCCGATTTGGAAAATTTACAAAATTACCCTTGATTTGCAAAATGACCAAATTACCCCTAACTTTGCATAAATGACCAAAATACCTCAAGTGAGGAAAATTACCAAGTACCCTCAAATTAAAAATCTTTAAAATATCCTTGATTTGAAAAGCCACCAGGAACCATATTTTGTGAAAAATTATCGAAATGCCCCTGGTTTGTAAAATTACAAAAATACCCCTAGTGTATAAAATTACCATTTTACCCTTGAAATTCTCTTACCAAGCATTTCAATTTTATAAAAATGCCAAAATTTCTACTTTGCAAAATTTTCAAATGCCCTAATTTGAAAAAAATTACCAAAATACCCCTATAGGATAAAATTACAGAAATACCCCTAGGTAGTGGAAAACAACAAACAATGACAACTACAACATTTTTCTGTAATGAACGCAAGTTCATATATGTGATTGAATGAATGATCTGAGACTGTATGTGAATGAATTCGAAAGAATTACCCCTTTAAAAAAACTATTGAACATAAGATTGTACGTGATATATCAGTGGAACAAAACTAATCTATAAAATTCTTTAATCAGATAAATGCAAATTAGAAGTATGAATTCAAGGGGACGTGGCCGTAACGTGCGAGGCCGTGGTAGAGGTCGAATGACTATGTCAGAACCCGTTAGATCAGGTCAAGGATCCGAAAATGAAATGCCACCACCACCACCAGTCGCTGATGTGGAATATCAAGATCGACGGATGACGAAGATGCTGCCAGCGATATCTGCGGGTCTTGGAAAGGGTGGTGGAGTAGGTGGAGGCATGGGAGCTCTAAGTCGGTACCTTGCGACTCGAGCCAATAAACCGAGGTGTTCCGTGGTGTATCGGTGTGGCACCCAGATCACCGAGTATTGGTTGGAGGCGACTGAGCGGATTATGGATGAGCTCGATTTAACTGCCGAGGAAAAACTGAAAGGGTTGGTGTCGCTTCTCCGCGATAAGTCATATCAATGGTGGCTCACGGTTCGGGATGGTGCTACAGCTGAGGAACTCACTTGGGATTATGCTAAGGCGGCATACCAGAAGAAGTATGTTGGTACTCATTACATCGATGCACAGAGGAAGGCATTTCTGGGGCTGGTTCAAGTGAACAAGTCCGTGGCGGAGTACGAAGCTAAATTCCTAAGGCTGAGCCGTTATGCTCGAGGCATAGTGTCAACTGAACATGAGCGGTGTGTCCGGTTTGAGGACGGGCTGAGGGATGATTTGAGACTATTGATAGCTCCACAGTAAGAGCGGGAGTTTACTATGTTGGTGGAGAAGGCTAAGGTAGCCGAGGGTATCAAGGATTCTGTAAGGCAGAACACCGATGGAATAGGCAAAAAAGAGGATTTGGATCATCAAGGCCATCTAGGAATGAGCAAAAGAGGCCTAGAGTTGATGGACCGCGAGGTCAGCAAGCTGCTACTAAAGGGCAGTATCGTACTTGTGATCAGTGTGGGAAGATGCATTTAGGAGAATGTTGGAAGAAGATGGGAGGATGTTTTAAGTGTGGGTCCAAGGACCACATGATTAAGGATTATCCTATGAGAACCGAAGGGGGGCGACCAGTAAGTCAAGGTTCTAATCAGGCTGGAAGAGGAGGACAGTAGCCTCAACAAGGCCGTGGTCCAAATGGTAGAGGTAACGGTGCTGGTAGAGGACGGGGAACACCGGGCCGAGGTGTTGGTAACTCGGAGGCCAGGCAGCCAGGTTTGGTTTATACGGTTCGTTGGAGGGAGGATAGAGACGCGCAGCATCATAACCGGTACATTCCTTATATCTGGCAAACCTTATGTTGCTTTGATTGATGTGGGTTCGACCCATTCCTATGTTGCATGTAGAGTAGTTGAAACTCTAGGAATAGCCTCTGAACTATCTAATAGGGAGATGACTGTAGTAAGCCCATTAGGCCAAACTGTAGTAGTGAACAAGATATTTCGGAGTGTGCCTTTGGAGCCTCAGGGAGCGGTATTTCATGCCGACTTAATGGAATTACCCTTCGGGGAATTTGATCTTATACTTGGCATGGACTGGCTAGTGGAGCATCGGGCTGTGTTGGATTGTGTAGCCAAACGAATGGAGTTAAAGACCCCAGAGGAAGAGGTGATAGTTATGATAGGAGAAAGAAGGAACTACTTGTCTAACGTAGTTTCTACTTTGAAGGCTGAGAGGATGGTACGAAAAGGGTGTAAGGCATTTTTGGCTCTCGTTAGTGCTTTGGATATGAACGAATGGGGAGTTCGTGGAGTTAGAACGGCCCATGAGCCCTGACCGGATCTGGTATGTCACGGAGTAAAAACGTTTTGAAATATTTTGATTAACTGGTGAAAATCTAAAAAAAAATATTGTTAAGGTTATAAAACGGTGTCTATGAAAAACCCAGGTGGATTTGATTTTAAAAACATGGTTGAGTTGAAACCTTTGAAAACATTTGATCATTTAAATTTTTAGAACCTTCAGAGTTATTGTGTACTTGGTGAATTTTGCTACCCGATGGTAACATCCTTGAAAACTCGTAAAAATTTCCCATTTTGAAAACGTTACTTTTAACCGATTTATTTAAACATTTTATCAATTCATGAGTAATATAATAAAAGTGAAGTAAAACAACTACTTAAATATCCAAAATAATAACTAGCGGCCTTATTACAACCCAAACCAAAATTTAACAAATAATAAACTTAATTTGTGCTAAATAAAATTTTAAATCCAAGGAATCAAGCATGGCCGCCTCGAGTCCTCTCCGACTCCATCTTCACGATCTACTCATCTGCAAAATGATATGGGAAGGGGTGAGTCACCAAGACTCAGTGCATAGATCCCCAACCCGGAAGTGCAAACTCATACATAAAATATTAGTAAAACATGCAATCATGCAACCCAAAACTAACCATCCATACTCCTTTAACTACCCCATGTGGTCAAAACCACTGGTGGTCAAAACCACTGGTGACCGGAGTCACAAATCAATGATGGGGCCAACCCATCGTGTGGTCAAAACCACTAATGACCATAGGTCACAATTATCAATATGTGGTCAAAACCACTGGTGGTACCAAACCACTGGGACTTAGTCACAATTTATATCAACGGTGTGGTCAAAACCACTAGTGACCGAAGTCACAATTAAACTTATGGGGCCAACCCATCTTGTGGTCAAAACCACGGTGACGATCCATAGAGAATATTCCCCTCCTCTTCAATCCTGCTACCAACATGCTCATATCATGCTTAACATATTATCACAAGTCATGCATATAAGTCATGGCATAGCATCTTACTCATCATATCATTCATATAACATATTTGAAGTCAAGCGACTTACCCTAATCCATGCACATGTCCACAAGGCAAATCACTAACAAAATAGTTAACTATAACATATTAAGCAATGCTAACTAATAAAGTGTGTAAGAGTTTTACACACCTGTTTAACCGAAGATCTAAGGAGAAAACCCAAATCTATATGATATCACAAAATCCCGAAACGAATTCCCTTATTGCCTTACATTCGGCCACTATAGGTTAGTATCCAAAAAGCCTTATTCGACTAAATCTAATAATCCCGAGGGACTAATCGCGCCCATAACCAAAATATGGCCCTAGGCCGAATCTTTATTATCACTTACCAAAGCGAATTGAAATCCCGGAAGCCTCTGTTTTCCTTTGCCGATTAGCCCCTAAAACCATAGTGCACATTCGGTTATACATAGGTACCAAAAATAGCCTTTGGCCGGATATGTCCAACCACTTACCAACCTTACCGAAACCCCGAAAACACACACCAAGTCCTCCTTGTATTCGACTACACACAAAAGGTACAATATTAGGACCACATACATATTCGGCCAACCTTACCAAGGCTTAGCCTTATGCTTTTGGCTTTTCCAAAATATCTAATGAATAGGCTTAAGGAGAATTCTTTACCATAGACTTACCAAATCGATTAGTAGAGAACGGAGGCTTAGTTCGGTGATTTCAAAATCCCGTAGCACCTTATGAGAAATCGGTTTCAAAAGTAGTTAGCCAAACCATCAACAAATGCCGGATTTCGGCTTTCCCTTCATATATGTCGACAGAGAAAAAGATAATATGGAAGGAAGGTTTCGGCAATCACTTACCCTTACAAACCAATTTGAAGAAGAAATCCCGAAGAAAATCTATGCCCACCGATATTCGCCAAAGTGGATCTAATAGGAGAAGGAGATTTAGGCAAAAGAATGGAGTAGATTAGAACACACAAGATGGAAGATGGAGTTTGAATAGAAGAGGGTGATAGATTGACCAAATAGGAACAAAAGAAGAGAGGATTTGGAGATTTTGGGCAAGGTGGACTAGGAGAATTCGCTAGGAACAAATTTGCAAGAAAAGAAACACAAGTCTAGATGAATTTGGCACTAATTTGCTCCCTAAAGAGCCTTTTGGCCGGCCATCACCTTTCCTTCAATCCAATCTCAAACAATCTCCTATCTAATCTCTTTATCACCCGCTTAAACTAAATAAAAAAACAATACTTATCTTCATCCATTTGAGAGTCCATGCACGGTCCATTAACGCTCTCCCTCACGCCAAAGATGCCAAAAAAAATAAACCTCCCACAAGCTGCCCATGCTACTCGAACATGGGACCCCATTATATGACCCTTATCACGTCCCAAGCCACTTTACTCCGTCCGACTTTTATGTCCATAATCCCTACCATTTTATTTTTAAAGCCTTCCTAGCCCATCACCTATACATAACGCAAAAAGTAAAACTCCCAAGTGCCACTCCAAAGAAATCGAACCCAAGACTGCCAAAGGCCACTTCCAGCCCTTAAGTGGCGATGAAAGCCACTTCTACCAACCAGCTCCTTGTGTCATGCTTCTCCGAATTTCTCTTAACCCCTATCTCACCTAGCTCCCTCCTCTTAAGCACTAAAAAAAATTTCAGCCCTAAGTCAGACCTAGCAGGGGTTATGACTAGACCCTAGAATATGTCAAGCAATCAAGCATACACATTTCTTCAAGCACACTCATGGGAAAAATAATTAAATTGCAAACAACCCCTAATTCAGGATGTTACAGTTCTACCCCCTTAAAAATAATTTCGTCCTCGAAATTACCTGGATCAGAAGAGTTGGGGGTATTAATGCCGCATCACATCCTCGGGTTCCCACGTGGCCTCCTCCGTACCATGGTTTCGCCATAACACCTTTACCAAAGGTACTGACTTCCTCCTCAAAACCTTAACATCTCGATCCAAAATCTGTACCGGCTCTTCCTCGAAAGATAAGTCCGAGTTCACTTCAATTTTCGCAACCGGCACTACGTGTGATGGATCCGATCGATAGCGCCTCAGCATCGAAACATGGAAGACGTCATGAATCTGGCTCAATTCTATCGGCAACTCAAGTCGGTAAGCTCTGGGTCCCATACGTTTAATATCGTATGGCCCGATGAACCTAAGGCTTAGCTTGCCCTTTCGGCCAAACCTCAACACTTTCTTCCAAGGTGATACCTTCAAGAAGACCTTATCACCCACTGCATACTCCACATCCCTGCGCTTAAGATCGGCGTAGGATTTCTGTCTGTCCGACGCCTCTTTAAGACGAGCCCAAATTACTCTAACTTTATCCTCTGTCTTCGCTACTAACTCCGGACCCAACATCCGACGTTCTCCCAGCTCTGTCCAATACGTAGGAGTACGGCATTTCTGACCATACAGCGCCTCATACGGTGCCATCCGAATACTCGCTGATAACTATTGTTATAAGCAAACCGCCAAAGGTAGGTACTCCTCCCAACTACCACTAAGTCCAAAACGCAGCCCCTTAACATATCTTCCAACACCGGATTACCCTCTCGATTGTCCATCGATCATGGATGAAAAGCCGTACGAAATTCACCGTGCCTAACTCCTAATGTAAGGCCTTCCAGAATCTCGACGTGAATCGGGGATCCCGATCTGAGATAATGGACACCGGTACTCCATGTAACCGCACTATCTCTGCTATATACAGCTTGGCTAACCTTTGAAGTGAATAGTCCACCCTTACCGATATGAAATGGGTCGACTTGGTCAACCGGTCTACTATCACCCAGACTGCATCTTTCTTACTGGGCGTAAGGGGAAGCCCACTTACAAAATCCATAGTAATCTCCTCCCACTTCCATTGTGGGATCCTTACCTACCATAATAGCCCGATGGCAATTGATGCTCACCTTAACTCGCTTGGCATGTCGACACTTGCTCACTAACTCGGTTATTTCCGCTTAAGACCCACCACCAAAATCGCTCTCTTAAATCCCGATACATCTTATCGCTTCCGGCAAGATAGCGACGGATCGCTATGAGCTTCTAAGGATTCACGCCTCAAATCATCATCCTTAGGCATACATACTCTCTCCTAGAAATACAACACTCCATCACTACCCAAGCTGAACCTTTCGGCCTCACCGCTCTGTACTTGCAACCTCCGAGTACTCAGAACTTCGTCGGTCATCTGCCTTTCTTTGACCGCATCAATCCAAGACGGCTTCACTTGCAATTCTGCCAAAAGGCTCCCATCCTCATAGAGACTTAGGTGAGCAAACATTGCTCGCAAATCTACTACCACCTTACGGCTCAATGCATCAGCTACCACGTTAGCCCTACCCGGATGATATTCGATTGAGCAGTCGTAGTCCTTCAGCAACTCAATCCACCTTCGCTGCCTCAGATTTAAATCTTTTTGAGTCAAGAGGTACTTCAGGCTCTTGTGATCCGTATACACTACCGACTTCTCCCCATACAGATAGTGCCTCCAAAATTTCAAGGCGAAAACCACAAAGACCAATTCTAAATCATGTGTCGATAGTTACCTTCGTGAGGCCTCAATTGTAGTGAAGCATAAGCGACCACCTTCCTTCTTGCATCAACACACACCCTAAACCAAGATGCGATGCATCACAAGACATAGTGAATTCCTTTCGCCGCCTCCGCTAAATCAAGACCGGTGCTTCACAAAATCTTCTTGACTTGTCGAAACTCTCTTGTCGCTTCTCGACCACACAAATGGAACTCCTTTTCTCAAAGAACTTAGTCAAGCGGTCTTTGCGATTAAGGAGAAATTTTCCACAAATCTCTGGTAATATCCTGCCAACCCCAGAAAACTTCAAATTTTCCTAACCGACCTCGGTGGTTTCCACTCTAATACTACCTCAATCTTACGGGGATCCACCCTGATTCCCTCGACTAAAATAACATGCCCTAGAAAAGTTACCTCATTAAGCCAGAACTCTCACTTGCTGAATTTGGTGTACAACTGTTTCTCCCTTAGAACTTGCAGAACCACATGAAGATGTGCATCATGCTCCTCCTCGAACTTCGAGTACACCAAAATGTCGTCTATGAACACCACGACGAACCGATCCAGATAGGGTTGGAAAACCCGATTCATCATGTCCATAAATGCAGTTGGTGCATTCGTCAAACCAAAAGGCATTACCAGAAACTCGTAGTGCCCATACCGAGTACGGAATGCCGTCTTGTGGATATCACCTCCTTCACCTTAAGTCGATGGTACCCGACCTAAGGTTGATCTTAGAGAACCGATGCTCCCTTGAGTTGGTCGAACAAATCATCAATCACAGGCAAAGGATACCTATTCTTTATTGTCGACTTGTTCATTATCGATAGTCTATGCACATCCTCATTGTTCCATCCTTCTTCTTGACAAAAAGCACTGGAGCTCCCCAAGGCGATACACTTGGTCGAATGAACCTCTATCCAACAATTCCTAGATATGAGCCTTCAACTCTACCAGCTTCTTTCTACGCCATCCGACACGGAGCTATAGATATCTTGGCGCGGTTCGGGTAACAAATCTATACCAAATTCAACCTCACGGTCCGGAGGTAAACCCTGGAGTTCCTCTGGAAACACATCAACATAATCTCTTACGGTCCGGACATCTCTCACAGTTGCACCCTTAGCTTCCAAAGCATAGACATGCAAGACATATGCTTCACAACCCTTCCTAACCATCTTTTTCGCCTTTAATGCGCATACAGATTAGATAGGTAGTTTCTCCTTTTACCTATCATCACCATCTCATCACCTTTCATGGTCCTTAATACTATGCGCTTAGCTGCGCAATCCAGACTAGCCTGATACTTTACTAGCCAATCCATCCCGAGGATTAGATCGAACTCCCAAAATGACAGTTCTATCAAGTTAGCCAAGAACACGACCCCTTGGAGTTCTAGGGGTACATTCCTATAGAGTTTACTTACTTCTACAGAGTGACCTAGAGGGCTTAACACAGTCATCTTCCTAGAAGTAAGCTCAGAGTCTAAGTTCAGAGTTTTCACTACGCTACTAGCAACATATGAGTGAGTTGAGCTAATATCAATTAAGGAGCTATAGGGTACTCCAAAGATCAAAAACATACCGGTTATGACGTCCAGTGCGTCGCCCTCCTCCTGACGCCTCACGGCATAGACCAAACTAGGTTGCCTAGCCTCAGCACCACCGGTACCTCTCCTCGGTGCCCCACGACCTCTGCCAGCACCATTACCCCCTCTTCCTGCACCACGACCTCTCTGTGGCTGCTGGGTATCCCTCCTATTCAGTGCACGATCCTGACCCTCAGACCTTAGCCTAGCTATCTTTTTCGGATAATCCCTAACTCGATGTTTCATAGATCCACATTCGAAGCATCCCCGATTACCACTCCAACACTCCCCCGTGTGAGACTTCCCACACCGAGCACACCGTGGCGGCCATTGAGGATTAGCAAGCAGCAGGCCTAGCAGCTTGATCTGAGCCACCATACCTCGTCCTCTTCTGCTGATTACTAGAAAACCTCGAAGATCCGGAGCTCCTCTTATTTCAACTCCTATCCTGATTCCGCCTAACAAACTGTCTTACCCCTTAGCAACCTTAGTCTTCTCCACTAGGACAACGAACTCCCATTCCTGTTGTGGAGCTATCATCATCCTCAGCTCATCTCTCAGCCCATCCTCGAATCTGACACAGCGTTCATGCTCAGTACCCACAATACCACGAGCGTACCTGCACAACCAGAGAAATTCACCTCATACTCCGTCACTGTCTTATTACCCTAAACTAGGTTCAAGAAAGCCTTCCGCTGCGCATCCACGTAGCTAGTTCCTATGTATTTCTTTTGGTAGGCTGCCTTAAAGAATTCCCATGTGAGATCCTCCGCCATTGCTCCATCCCTTACGGTGAGCCACCACTGGTATGACTCATCCCGAAGTAGAGAGATTATACCCTTCAGCTTTTCCTCAGCTGAAAAATCTAGGTCATCCATGATCCTCTTAGTAGATTCCAACCAATACTCCGCCGTACTGGGTGCCACTCTTGATACACCCCGAAACACCTCAGCTCTATTGGCTCGGAGTCGTTCAACCACGGATTTTCGGGCCCGCTTTCACGCTTTGCCTCTAAGAACTTGTTCCAACACTCGTAGTACGACTTGGGATACTACATCGTTACCACCGATCCGATCCGAAACTTCGTTTCACGGCCGGCAGATCGGCATCACATTTCGGACCCATGACTGGACCTGCTGGTTCGACAAGGTCATCCTACCCTACCACGGCCACGCTTGGACGCCCACGACCTCTTGTACTCATTCTTCTCATTCGCTTATCGATTAAAAATTTTATGCATTATTAATCATTCTTTGCTTACCCACGAGCAATTTTATGAGAATAGTTTTTTTTGAAGTGATTCTTTCAAGTCGAATCTACCTATAATTCCAGTTTGTGCTTATCTCCTAGTTCTAAGTACATCCATCACACAAACAACATTCACAGACCATATCTAACGTGTAGGGGCATTTTCGTCATTTCACTACTCGAGGGTATTTTCGTAATTTTAACCTACAGAGGTATTTTTGTAATTTTTCAAAAATAAAAGTTCTCGGATGATTTTGTCAAAAATTATTTTGGAACTTTTAAATTCCCGGGGTATTTTGAAAAATTTTGAAATTTGGGTATTTTTGATTTTGGAGCTTGGGGTATTTTGGTAATAAACCAGGGTAAATTTGTAAAGTTTGATAATTTCGGGGTATTTCCAAATGTTGCAAAACTTTGAGGGTTCTTTTTGAGAATTTGTTTTCCAAGTTGATGGTGTTGCAAAAATTTTAAAAATCAGGGTCATTTTGGTAATTTTGTAAGTTAGGGGCAATTTTGTAATTTTCCAAAATCAAGGTACTTTGGACGTTTGCAAAAATAGGGTTTTTAAACACTTTTACAAAATAAGGAAATTTTGGAAAAAACTATTGGGTAGTTGAACATTTTATAAACCAATGGCATTTTTTTGTAATTTTACCACTAGGGGTATTTTAGTAATTCTACAAATCGAAAATTTTTCAGAAAAATGTTGTAAAACAATAGTTCTCACAAATTGAAAAGAAATTTTAAGAGTTTTAAAACTAGGGTTTTTATGAAAATACGGCTAGTTCCCTTTCGGGTTTTAGTTAGGGTTTAGCCCATGAATAAGTCTTCTTGGTTAGGGTGAACCGAAGCTACGCACCAGGTAAGATTCGAGTGGAGAGGAGGTGAGTCAAGCAGACTGCTTAAATACCAAGCTCCCACCGAATACCAATCCTAGACATGTGCACAATGGTTGCCACACCCTAACTCGGCGACCTAGACATAGGTTTGTTTAATTAACCAATTAAGTCTTATGTAGTAGTTGGGGTAGACTAGTCCGAGAGTTCAAGTACCTATCATTCTATTCTACATTCCCAAGTTACCCATTTACCCTTATCAAGTATTCACAGAACAGTCAGAGATACTTACCTAGGCGGATTGGTGCCGGAGACTCGATGCCATGCTATTCAAAACAAAAACCATTTTCATAATAATTCACAGAGGCCTACAAAAATGTTTTGGGCCTTGGGCCCCCACAATGAGTTTGAACTGGCTCGATATTAAAATGTAACACCCCAAACCCGCCCATGAGCCCCTGACCGGATCTCGGTATGTCACGAGTAAAAACGTTTTGAAATATTTTGATTAATCGTGAAAATCAAAAAAATATTGTTAAGGTTATAAAGCGGTGTCTATGAAAAACCTGTGGATTTGATTTTAAAACATGGTTGAGTTGAAACTTTGAAAACATTTGATCATTTAAATTTTTAGAACCTTCAGAGTTATTGTGTACTTGGTGAATTTTGCTATCCGATGGTAACATCCTTGAAAACTCGTAAAAATTTCCCATTTTGAAAATGCTACTTTTAACCGATTTATTTAAACATTTTATCAATTCATGAGTAATATAATAAAAGTGAAGTAAAAAACTACTTAAATATCCAAAATAATAACTAGCGCCTTATTACAACCCAAACCAAAATTTAACAAATAATAAACTTAATTTGTGCTAAATAAAATTTTAAATCCAAGGAATCAAGCATGGTCGCCGAGTCCTCTCCGGCCCATCTCCGCGATCTACTCATCCGCAAAATGATATGGGAAGGGTGAGTCACCAAGACTCGGTGCATAAATCCCCAACCCTAAGTGCAAACTCATACACAAAATATTAGTAAAACATGCAATCATGCAACCCAAAACTAACCATCCATACTCCTTTAACTACCCCATGTGGTCAAAACCACTCGTGACCGGAGTCACAAATCAATGATGGGGCCAACCCATCGTGTGGTCAAAACCACTGATGACCATAGGTCATAATTATCAATATGTGGTCAAAACCATCGGTGGTACCAAACCACCGGGACTTAGTCACAATTTATATCAACGGTGTGGTCAAAACCACTAGTGACCAAGTCACAATTAAACCGATGGGGCCAACCCATCTTGTGGTCAAAACCACCGGTGACGATCCATAGAGAATATTCCCTCCTCTCTTCAATCCTGCTACCAACATGCTCATATCATGCTTAACATATTATCACAAGTCATGCATATAAGTCATGGCATAGCATCTTACTCATCATATCATTCATATAACATATTTGAAGTCACAAGCGACTTACCCGGAATCCATGCACATGTCCACAAGGCAAATCACTAACAAAATAGTTAACTATAACATATTAAGCAATGCCAACTAATAAAGTGTGTCGAGTTTTACACACTGCTTAATCAAGATCTAAGGAAAACCGAATCTATATGATATCACAAAATCCCGAAACGTATTCCCTTATTGCCCTACATTCGGCCACTATAGGTTAGTATCCAAAAAGCCTTATTCGGTTAAATCTAATAATCTCAAGTGACTAATCGAGCCCATAACCGAAATATGGCCCTAGGCCGAATCTTTATTATCACTTACCAAAGCGAATTGAAATTTGGAAGCCTCTGTTTTCCTTTTCCGATTAGCCCCTAAAACCATAGTGCACATTCGGTTATACATAGGTACCAAAAATGGCCTTTGGCGAATATGTCCAACCACTTGCTAACCTTACCGAAACCCCGAAAACATACACCAAGTCCTCCTTGTATTCAACTACACACAAAAGGTACAATATTAGGACCACATACACATTCGGCCAACCTTACCAAGGCTTAGCCTCATGCTTTCGGCTTTTCTAAAATATCTAATGAATAGGCTTAAGGAGAATTCTTTACCATAGACTTACCAAATTGATTAGTAGAGAACGGAGGCTTAGTTCGGCGATTTCAAAATCCCGTAGCACCTGATGAGAAATCGGTTTCAAAAGTAGTTAGCCAAACCATCAACAAATGCCAGATTTCGGCTTTCCCTTCATATATGTCGACAGAGAAAAAGATAATATGGAAGGAAGGTTTCGGCAATCACTTACCCTTACAAACCGATTTGAAGAAGAAATCCCGAAGAGAATCTATGCCCACCTGATATTCAGCCAAAGTGGATCTAATAGGAGAAGGGAGATTTAGGCAAAAGAATGGAGTAGATTCGGCTTACACAAGATGGAAGATGGAGTTTGAATAGAAGAGGGGTGATAGATTAGGCCAAATAGGAACAAAAGAAGAGAGGGATTTGGAGATTTTGGGCAAGGTGGACTAGGGAGAATTCGGCTAGGAACAAATTTGCAAGAAAAAGAAACACAAGTCTAGATGAATTTTGGCACTAATTTGCTCCCTAAAGAGCCTTTTGGCCAGCCACCACCTTCCCTTCAATCCAATCCCGAAACAATCTCCTATCTAATCTCTTTATCACCCGTTTAAACTAAATAAAAAACAATACTTATCTTCATCCATTTGAGAGTCCATGCACGGTCTATTAGCTCTCTCCCCTCACGCCAGCATGCCAAAAAAAAAACCTCCCATAAGCTGCCCATGCTACTCGAACATGGGACCCCATTGCCGTAGCCCCTTATCACATCCCAAGCCACTTTACCTATCCGACTTTCATGTCCATAATCTCTACCATTTTATTTTTAAAGCCTTCTTAGCCCATCACCCTATACATAATGCAAAAAGTAAAACTCCCAAGCGCCACTCCAGCAGCTCGAACCCAAGGCCTGCGCCAGGCGTCACTTTCAGGCCCTTAAGTGGCGCATGAAAGCCACTTCTACCAACCAACTCCTTGTGTCATGCTTCTCCCGAAATTTCTCTTAACCCCTATCTCACCTAGCTCCCTCCTCTTAAGCACTAAAAAAATTTCAGCCCTAAGTCGACTCTAGCAGGGGTTATGACTAGACCCTAGAATATGTCAAGCAATCAAGCATACACATTTCTTCAAGCACACTCATGGGAAAAATAATTAAATTGTAAACAACCCCTAATTCAGGATGTTACAGTCTGTGACGGAAGTTCAGAGTTTTTTAGGATTAGCAGGCTATTACCGAAGGTTTGTGGAAGGGTTCTCATCAATAGCCGCACCTCTGACAAAGTTGTTGAGAAAGGAAGTGCCTTTCATATGGACCGATAAGCAACAGGAGAGCTTTGAGAAGCTTAAGAGGGTCTTGACCGAAGCTCCAGTTTTGATTCACTGGCGGGGAAGGATTTTGTAGTGTATTGTGATGCTTCCCATACAGGATTGGGAGGTGTCCTTATGCAAGATGGGAAAGTAGTCGCTTATGCGTCTCGACAACTAAGGCCACACGAGATTAACTACCCGACGCATGATTTGGAGTTGGCGACAGTGGTCTTTGCTCTTAAAGTATGGAGGCACTATCTTTATGGAGAGAAGTCAGTGATCTACTGCACCACAAAAGACTTAAGTATCTCACGACTCAAAGGGAGTTGAACCTGAGACAGCGAAGGTGGGTGGAATTATTGAAAGACTACGATTGTTCCATAGAGTACCACCCGGGCAAGGCAAATGTGGTGGCAGATGCCCTAAGTTGAAAAGTTGTATCGGATTTGAGGGCAATGTTCATACATCTGAGCTTGTATGACGATGGAAGTCTGATGGCAGAATTGCAAGTTAAACTAACATGGTTGAATGAGGTGAAAGAAAGTCAGTTAAGGGATGAGGATCTAAGTATTAAGTTGAGACAAGTGCAGAATAGAGAGTTGGAAGATTATGGTATTATTGACGAGGGAGTATTGTGCTTCAAGGGTAAGGTCTGTATGCCGAAGAATGAAGAACTTAGGCAGAGAATTCTTTCGAATCGCATAGTAGCCCTTATGATATGCATCCTGGAGGTAGTAAGATGTATAAGGATCTAAGGGATAATTTTGGTGGCTTGGTCTTAAGCGGAAGTGACTGAATTTGTTGGCAAGTGCTTAACGTGTCAGCAAGTTAAGGCTGAACACCAAGTTCCGTCAGGATTGCTTCAGCCAATACTTCGCAGTGGAAGTGGGAGAGAATTACCATGGACTTCGTTAGTGGGCTTCCCCTTACGCCTACTAAGAAGGACTCGGTGTGGGTGATAGTGGATCGACTGACAAAGTTCGCGCATTTTATTCCAGTGCGGGTTGACTATTCTCTACAAAAGCTAGCAAGATTATATGTGGCAGAGATTGTAAGGTTGCATGGAGTTCGGTGTCAATCATTTTAGATAGGGATCCAAGGTTTACATCTCGATTTTGGAAAGCTCTACATCAGGCTTTAGGCACAGATTGATTTCACTATGGCTTTTCATCCACAAATGGACCATTAATCTGAACGAGTAATCCAAGTGTTGGAGGATATGTTGAGAGGCTGTGTGTTAGACTTCAGAGGGAGTTGGGAAGAATATTTGCCTTTAGCAGAATTTGCGTACAACAACAGCTATCAAGCCAGTATTTGGATGGCACCGTATGAAGTGTTGTACGGACGGAAGTGTCGAACTCCTACGTGTTGAACGGAATTAGGGGAACATCGAGTTTTGGGTCCTGAAATTGTGGCAGAATCTGAGAAAAAGGTTGAGATAATTCGGGCACGGTTGAAGGAAGCATCTGATAGGCAGAAGTCGTACGCGGATCTCAAGCGAAAGGAAATAGAATTTGATGTGGGAGATCAAGTGTTTCTTAAAGTGTCGCTTGGAAGAAGGTGATGAGATTTGGTCGGAAAGGAAACTAAGTCCAAGGTTTATAGGACCTTATCGAGTATTGAAGCGAGCCGGACTAGTGGCATACCGTTAGAGTTGCCTCCGGAGTTGAAGCGGATGCACGACGTATTCCATGTTTCCATGCTATGTCGGTGATCGATCGGATCCATCTCATGTAGTCTTGGGTGGAAGAGGTGGAGCTAAGGCCGATTTGTCCTATGAAGAGGAGCCGATTGATTTTGGAACGAGATGTGAAAGTGTTACTGAGGAAATCGGTTCCTCTAGTCAAAGTATTATGGAGAAATCATGGATCGGAAGAAGCTTCATGGGAGCCGAAGAGGCAATACGACAAAGAATACCCTCACTTATTTCAAATGTAATTTCGAGGATGAAATTATTTTAAGGGGGTAGAACTGTAATATCCTGGATTATGGCTTATGCAATATTGCGTAATTATATGAAATAGCATGCCTATGTGTGTTGTGAATGTGCATTATGAATTTTGTGAACCTTAGTGCGTAGACAAATGCCTTAGAAATTATTAGATTTTTAAGTGTTAAGAGGAAGCTAAGCCTGTGAGGCCTTAAGAAAATAAATAGAGGAAATGTGACATGAAATTGGGCTTAGTAAAGTGGCTACAATGCGCCACTTAAGGCCTCTGTATATGACGCCACAAACATGTGCAAATGGGCCAGGGTTTGAGTCACATAGGAGGCAAAAGAAGAGCTTTTATTTTTGCGACAACAAGGGGAAGTAATGGACGGCATGGGGAGTCTATGGGAGGAGTTTAAGATGAGGTATTTTCTTTTAATAATTTCACTAAGTGGTAGATAAATGGGTGATTTATTTAGATTATTTTAAGGGATAAAAGAGAGGAAAATAGGAGAAAAGCAAGGTGTAGCTAGTGTTTGAATGCTAGCCAAATTTAGGAGGGGAAGTAAATAAGGCAATCGGTCATGCTAAGGGAGTTTTGTGCCGAAATTCTTCTCCTCTCATTTTTCTTTTTGTGCCGCAAATTCCAAAGAACCCAACTTGTGATCTTTCTCTTCTTCTTTCCTCAACTCAATCAAAAGCCGAAACCAAGTACTTGCTAGACCCTAGTCCATTGTTCATTGAATCCCTAGCCGATTTCTCATCAAGCCTCAAAAGTCGAAATTGTTAATCCACATCTAAGCCATAGCCGAATAGCTTTGGGGGTTCAAGTGAAGGTGTTGCCGATTTTACTATTAAGGGTAAGGATTTTATTGTCATCGTTTATTCCTTTTCTTAAAGCCGAAATTAAAGACTCTAACCCCATTATTGATCTTGGCCGAAACTTGGAAGGAGGCTTCGGGATTTGGGTGTTGTCGACTTCAAGGAAGGATCTTTCGGGACTTTTAAAGATCTGAGGTAAGCTATGGGTAAGTCATTTGGCCAAAGGCCATCTATTATGTTTAAGGTTGGAATCGGATCTAACATATACCCTATAGGTATTTCGACATCTTCATAGCCAAGGGATTAATTTTGGGATTTGAGAATCACAAGGTAAGTGCACATACACATTCGGCCAAGGCCTATTTAGGAACTTAGATCTATTTCTTACTTCGTTTAAAAGCCGAAACTAACCTGTGAAGTGATCTAGTGCTTGGCCGATTACAAGAGGGAACATAGCAAAATTTTCGGGATTTGATTAGTAATCAAATCGGCAACAAGGTAAGATTTTGGTTGCGATTGTCCTTCGGGATTTAACTAACTAGCCGAATGGCTTTTTGCTAAAGTGTTTAAGGTTGGCCGAATATAGGGATTAAGGGTCTAAAAGCATTAGATCGGGTTTTCGGGATTTCAATAAAGCATTAAGTGAATCAGGTGTGTACCCCGCACTAAATCTTGATAGATTTACGGCTTTAATTTACTATATGTGTTAATATAAAAGTGTAAGATTACGGCTAAGGTACCATGTAATAGTACGAAGTACTCAGGTATGTTTTCCTAGTCCTACTATGAGTATATTGTGATAAATATCCGTTATGGCACATAAATGCAACTATAAGAATGTGAATAAAGCATAAGGCATAATATTTGCATGTTTTGTATGACATGGGGCATATGGGTGATATGTAAAGGGGAAGTGAATTGGTGGTTTTATACCCCAATATTTGAATGTGGTGACTTATGTCAAAATATCCAAATGTGGTGACTTACGTCACAATATCTGAATGTGGTGACTTATGTCACGAATATTTATCTGGTGGCTATGCCATAAAATTATAAGGGCGATGAGCACGTTGACTGCAGCGACTGCCTTCGATGGTGTGTAGCGGATGGAGGGTTGACTTAGTAGTCCCCACGGTGTGATGGTTGGTACGGGTGATGTAGCGGATGGTTATCTAGGCTTGGGTTCGGGTTTGCATCATGATTTATATATGTTTATCATGTATGATTTGACATGCCTGAATTAATTGAGACTTAGTGTTGGTTGTACACATTGAGTCTGTTTGACTCACCCCTTTGTGGGATTACTTTTCAGGTGACACTCAGTGATGGACCGGGTCGGCAGAAGCTCAGTGGTGGCCATGCTCAGTTCGGGATTTTATATTATTTTGGACTTGTTATATTTTAAGTATTTTGGATTTAATTTGGGTTTTGATTTGATGTAATAAGGCCATAGTTTGAACTAGTATGCATGCATTATTAATTATTTAAGTGTGACACGATTTTTATTAATTCAAAGTTAAAGTCCATTTTTCTTAAATATAAATATTAAATGTTTTAACACCGAATCAACACGGGTTTTAAAATTTGAGCCCAACCCAAATCAATGGTTTTTTTTTCAAAAACACGAAAAATTTTAGCAAAGTTTCAAATAAGATTCGAATGGTTTTTCCTAGAGGCATGCCAGATCCGGTCAGGGCTTGTGGGCCGGGTTTGGGGTGTTTCAACCCGCTTCCCGCGGGTAATTCTCGATCAATGGTGATGTCGGACCAGGCATATTGCGAATATAGCATTGCAACACAAGATCTATAGACTGTTTAAAAAATTATAAAATAAAAATTAATTAAAATTGCATAAACCTAAAAAAATTAAATAGTATTAAAAAATTAAAATGACAACTTACCATTGTCATTTGATCGACGAAGATATGTTTATTGTCAAGACCAATTAATTCTCCAGCCATTGCTAATACAATCGAATATTTTTAAATTTAACAAAAAAAATATTTCAAAAACTTTAAATGTGGCTTTTTGTAAAAATTAAAGGACTATTGTGAAATTTGAGAGGAACTTTAAAGGAATTTGAGAGAAATTTGAGAGGAATTTGAGAGAAAGTTGAGATAAATTTGAGAGAAAATTGAGTAAAGACCTTTGTGTGAAAAAAATGAAAGGGTGTAACGACCCGAATTTGGGCCCATTGGGCCTTGGGCGTGGGAGCTTTTGAAATTTTTGGAGAACAAGAGAAGGCACAAATGCAAGTTGGACCTATTATGTGAGTGATTTTGGAAGGTTAGGGGGCTTCTATGAAGTCCCGGGATCAAACTTGGGGTTTAGAAAATTTTGGTTTTAGGTGAATAAAACCCTGGGAGTTAGTAGGTAGGCTTTAAGAATAAAATATGGAGAAAAATGACACAAAATGAGTTGTGGTGTAGTGGCAAAGTGGTGCCACATAAGAGTCAAGGGAATGACGCCACAAGGAAGTAAGGGGTCCAAGGTTCAAGTCTTTGCGCTTGCATTTTGATTTTCTTTTTAAATGAAGTTAGACTTTGGCCATAGAATTATATTTAGTTGTGCATGTTTTAAGACAACAAGGAACTAGTTGGTAAAGTGGCTAGTGGCGTGAATTGGCTGATGGGAGAGCTTGGGTTCAAATCTCATGATAAGCAAGGGAGTATTTATTTTGCGGATTGGATGGCCAGAGTTGTGTTGGGTTTAAACTCTATTGAAGGAGGGATCCCACATCGGAAAGCTAGCAAGAGGGAAGGTGAGAAGTTGGCTATAAATAGAGCTGTCTATGAGGGGAAGAGGCATACCTTGGAAGGTGTTAGGAATAGGAGTGCTCGGAGCGTGGATTAGCAGCTTCAGATTCCTATCAGGTGTGTATTCTCTCTACTATAGCTGTAGAGCGGCAAATGCCAAAATGCCGGTCACACGAGCGTGCGAGCGCACGTGTGAGAGCTTCGACTCGATAGTCGAGGCCATCATAGTGTTCTTGTGGGTTTAGTCTATTTGGGCCAAGTGTGCCCATATGAATAAATTGTATGACTGTGTAGTAGAAATTGGACTAGACTATGTGAATCTCATAGCTGTGGCTAGATTTGGGCTAAATGGGTCACACGAGCGTGTGGGTGTGGGCCCATTTGGGCCGAGAATGGGCCTTAAGCCTAATTGCACCGTTTCGATCAAAAAGGGTAACTGTGTCACTCGAAGCGATAGTAGGCCTTCGGTTAGATCGTTAGATGTGCAAAATTACCGAAATGCCTCCGGTTTACAAAATTACTGAAATACCCTCAGTGGGTAAATCACTAAAATACCCTTGGAGGGTAAATTACCGATATACCCCTGGGTTGTGAAATTACTAAAAAATACCCTTATAGGGTAAATTATCGAAATACCCCTAGGTTAAGAAATTACTAAAATACCCCCGATGGGTTGAATGACCATTTTACCCTTAGTGTTGTCTAATAATAATTGTAAGTTTACATTACACTATTAAATGTTGATATGTATGTTGCATTTTATCATGTTGCATGGGGCGGGTTAATGAATGAAGAGCAGTGTAGCCTGGTGGCATAGCCACAATATATATATACATAATTATGACTCCAGTGGCTCAGCCACAAATATTCTGTGATTAGCAGCTTGACTGCAATATTGGTGTGATTGGCGGGGTGGGTTGACTTGATCCCCACAGGTGTGATTGGCTGGTCGGGGGTATGTTGGTTGGATTGGGTTGGGTTGCATTACATCATTTGCACTCTCATGATTATAGGGCTTAGGCCAGATTGATGTCTTATGGGCTCGGGCCCAGTCAGTAACCGTTGAGGCGATTGTACACTGAGTTCTCGTAACTCACCCCTTTTTCTTTAACCTCGCAGGTAATCCCCAGCGATAGGGATTTGGAGCCGTGGAGGGCTCAGTGGTGGCGATACATCGGAGATTTTCTCTCAAACTTTAGTAAATTCAGTTTTTACTTTATCTTTAAGATTATTTATTTATTTTGGATTGATATTTTGTAATAAGGTCTGGTATATTTTTCTTTTAACCTTTCAATTATAACTGTTAAACTTATAAATACGGGGTTTTCTTAAAACATTAACAATCGTTTTCTAAAATATCGCATTGCTGCAAATATTCAAAATCGATTTTTATAACAAAGGTAGTTTTCAAGTTAACGAACAACTTTTCTAAACAATCTCTTAGCTTTTCAAACAAATATCTAAACTTAAGGTTTCAACTTTTTAACAAATACGCAATTAGTTTATTTTTAGAAGACCTTCCTATGTGACGCGCCAGATCCGGTCGTAACGTCTAGGCCGGGTTTGGAGTGTTACAAAGGGTGGGAGGTTTTATAGTTTTTTTTTTTTACCGTTGGAGGCCTAACGGTAAAAAAAATATGACCGTTAGAAAGTAGGCAAAATGCGTCCCCCAGGGAGCGTTTTGCCACATCAGCAAAGCGTGCCCTCAAGGACGTGATTTGTGCTGATGTGACAGAAAATGCTCCCTCTGGGACGCGTTTTCCTGCTACATGACTTGGACACATTTTCAAAAAAAAAAATAACCTTTTTCGATAGATAATTAATTAGTAGATATTTTTAAGTAAATTTAAAAAAAAATATTTTCTGACAAATTACCTGAATTTTTAATAATATCAGGCAACAACTCACTTAAAATTTAAATAATAGCAGCTTTCATAATAGTAAGAATAGATAAATGTTATATTAAAAAGAATGTGTTATTCAAAATGAAAAAAGGAGGAGATTTTTAAGATAGTTGTTCCAAAAATCTAATCCGAACTCGGAACTCTGTTCTCCCCCGTTCTCCCGCCACCATGACCACCACTACCACCGCCACCCTCTTCCTCTCCCCACCACTTTTCACTGCAAAATACTCCTCCTCCCTCCGCATTAACCACTCCCTCCTTCCCTTCCCTTCTCTCAAACCAAAACCCCTCCTCTCCCCATCCACTTCAACCCTTAAACCCTCCTTCCTCGTCCGAGTCGACGACGGCGACGCCGATGCCGGGGGACCCGATGACTACGACATGGACGAAGAAGAAGTCGAAGAGCTGGACAACAAGAAAGACTTCGATGTTGAATACGACCCTTTAGCTGCCGCCTCTGCTGCCACCGCTTCTTCTGCTACTATTGACTTCGACATTCAAATTACTGAAAGCAAGAGCTTTGTGTCGACTCAAGGGTGGGACTCGGATATGGTGGTAGACTATAGGATAAATGAGGAGGAGTTTCATAAGATTAGCTTGATGGATTGCGATTTTTTTATTCGGAAACCACCTGACCCGGATAATGATGTTTATGATTTCAGGGAGGTTAGTGGCTTGTCCTCTTACTTATTTTCTCAATATATATGGGTTTTGATGCACTTTCATTGTGATTTCTGCTCATTTTGTGTTACTTGGTTAGTTTTTCGGATATAGGTTTTGCTTTAATTTTGTATTGAATTATTGTTTCCCGAAATTTTTTATGTTACTTTCATTGGTTTTAGCTTATTTTCTTTTGGTTAACCTTTATGAAGAAGATGACAATATGAGTTTAAGGTTATGTTTTGATATCCCATGAGAAAGCTTCATTTAGTGGAGGCCTTGTGTGCGTGTGAAAAACCTGCATAACCATAATAGCTGCTTTCTGCATGGATTCGCACTCTTAGGTCCAATAGCTGGAATATGTTTCTTGTGTATGTGTTCTCATTTGCTTCGTTTTTGTCCAAGTTGCTCTCATCCCTTTGCTCATAACTACATATCAACTCCTCGCAATGTAAAAACCCTTCTTTCGCAGGGCCGTACTCTTAAATCTACGCAAACCAAATTTTCGTAGTGAGATTGCACAAATAGACTCAGCTTTGAGTGGTGTGAATTTTCTCGCAATTCTCCTGACTTCCCTATTTGTCCATAGTCTATTAATTGATTGATTTGAAGATTGCCTCTAGTTATTCTTGCCGTAGTTGCACCCATTCCTTTGCTAGTTGTTATAAAACACTCTAAATCTGCTTTTCAGTTTAAAAACCCTTCTTTTCATAGTGAAGCACTCTGACATATGGCAAAATGAATTTACTTAGTAGGATTGCTCAAATTATCTCAGTTTCACGTGCTGTAAATTTTCTCGCGATATCCCTCGTTACTATCTACTGAATTCTATTAGTTGATTGACTTGAGGATCTTCTACGCTATTTTCGGTCTTTAACTTCGATTTAATTCTTATTTCTATTGTTTATATGATTTTCCATAGATGTATGTCTCTCCACCGGATACGGACGTGTATTCTATTCCAAAAGTTTTGGCTCCAATGCCTCAAAAGGTAAGTAGTGTGCTCGTTTTACTTTTTCCTTGTAAGGCATACAATATCTGATTCCTTATATGAAGTTACTGCATCTATAATGTTATAGATTTGTGCTGTGTATTTTACTCTGTCTCATTGTATTTGTTCATCATTTGACTTTTTTTGCCATGGCTAGTTGAAATTGACATCCTTTGAATTGGTATTCTGATTTGTTTTCAATAATGGGCACAACTGTCTTCATGTCAAACTTGCAGTACATCCGCTGTGCAATGAGTGATTATGGCTGCTACAATGTTACAGAGCCACCCATTGATGCACCTCGAGACCCACTTTATAAAACCGAGCGAGAGGTCATGAAGGTATGACTTGTCTATTTCTGAATAGTGTTTCATTTGTTTAAAATGTGAATCCGTTAGCCTTCTAGTTTTTACTCTCCCTGAATCTAATCCCTCCTCCAGCAAACCGACTCTTCCAAGATGTTTAAATGTAATTATCAGGTTGTTATGACCTTTAGAAAATTTGGTTATCTCTCTCTAATGTTCTCTACAAGCATGCTCGAATCTCATCTTCAGTGAATCTAACTCGGCAAATCCTCAACTATTATGTGAGGTTTAACTAGTTTAAAATTTTTATCAAAGAGATAAAATCCTAATTGTTTCCCCTATTTCCTTTGTATTTGTCAATTGCAGCCTACCTTGTTGTTTAACCTCTGTTGAATAACTAAGTTAATATGCTCTTTATAGCACTGCTACAGTTATGATATTGGATTTATTGAGAAATAAAAGAAAACTTTGTATAACCCCACATGCCGGAAGAACCATTAAAGGAGGAGAAATAGGGGGCAAGCTTATACTTGTATGCTAATTGCAAATGCCAATGAAGTCTTAATTTACCGTTGTCATGATTCAAAACTAGGTTATGCTGGTTATACAAAAATTACAGAATTTCGGAATTCATAACAAATAAAAAACCTTCTTCTCATTTATGATATTTAGAAATGTGTTTGTGATCTCAATTTGGGGAAAGAAGGGGGGCAAAGGATGACCGGTAGTTATCTTCGAGCAATATTGTGAGTTGATTGCTTTCTTATTGCAGGTTTTCTTAACAAAACATTATAGGAACAGGAGATTAGGTGACCCCGAATTTGTGCTAGACTTTGAGGAGATATATGTGATTGATTCAAAGACCAAGTCAATTACCAGAGCAAAGGTTTTGGTAAGAAACTCTGTATTTAAATCTACATTGGATACACTTCTACTGCATTTGTGGCTACAAGATGACTTGCATATCATTCTCTTTTCAATATAATTGAGCTTGCTTCGGAACTTATTTCAAGCACAACTTCAACAATGAACATCAGAACATATTGAACAATTGATGCCGGTTCGAGCGGAAAAATGAAAAAGAAACTAAATTTCATAATGTTTCTATATTTCTCCTATTAACTGTGGTTCTTTCTGAGCATAAATTGAAGTTGGGGTAGTCAGTCACTACGGAATTCTCATATCCTATCTTTTATCGATGCTTGAAAGTTGACTTTCTGATCCTTATCAGATGTTTGTTACTCATTCAGTGATTTACCATGTTAATTGATTCTTTCTGTAGGTCACTGTTCCAGGAGGAAGAAACCGGGATAGAAAGAATGACCTACTTGTTATACGTGATAACGGAAACTCCTTCAAAATAATTCATTCGGTGACTATCCGTGCTCCGTATCAATTTCTGCCATACTCCCTGTTTTTGCATTACCTAATTTACTTTTCTGTGCTTCCAGAGTGAAAGAGATGATCCTACAACTGTAATCGAAAGGGAAGAATGGGACAAAACCAGACAAGACATGGAAAGACATCTCAGGAAGCTACGAGATTTCAGCATTTCGAATTGGTTCTAATCGAACAACGAGGTTGTTTCATGAAGATTGTCTGGATTTATCAGCACGGTGAGAAAATGAAGGATGAACTTGTAAAATCAAAACTTGAGACTTAGGATTAGGAAATTCACTTTCTTCACCAACGGTTCCTAGCTGAAGCTGAAAATGGTTGATGTTGTTGGCATTAGCCAGGCACTTGGCGTGTTCAATTTTGTTGTATGTTGTTAGAACTTGTAATTTAATCTTTTCTTCTCTTGTATAATCGGCGTTTACTTGGAGCAATTGGTCTCTTTTACTTTGAGAATTCTTACGCTAGGCCCATTTAGTAACATGTTCTCTGTTAGAAAGGGCTGGCCTCTTTTGGTCCAACCGTATATGATATGTTTCTGCTTACAAGTTGCTCATATCAATAACATATATTGAAAAAATAGAATATAAAATTTCCGTAGATATGGGGACTTTTAAAATATAATATTATTTAAACGGCTCATACTAGTCATGTATTTCATTTTTTTCTTATCATAAAATATTTATTTTTAAACATAAATCATGGATGATTTAAATTATTTATATGGATTTAACAACATTATTTAAACCACGTCATACTAATAATGTTTTCATGTTTTTTTTTATGTCATGGTAAATGATATATTTAAACAATTTAATCTATAGATTATTTAAATAATTTATATGGATTTGACAACATTGTTTAAATTAGGTCCAACTAACCATGTATTTTTTAATTGTTGGGTAATATTTTAAAAATTTCATATCATAAAAAATTATTTTTAAATGATATATTTAAATAAATTATTTGATATATTATTTAAATTTTATATGGATTTGACAACATTGTTTAAACTGGTTATGCTAATCATGTATTCATTTGTTTTCATGTTATTTTTGTTTTATTTCAATCCATCTCATATTATTTTGTATAAATTATCATGATTATGGGAATTTAATTTTAAATTTATTTAAAATATTAAAATATTTAATATCTTATAATAATTGTTTAATAAAAAATTCAATTTATTTATGATTATTTTTAAAATTTTCGGGAATGAAGTTAGTTATATTAGAAGGAAAAATCGGTTTGAATTTTATTTACCAAAGCTCTAATTAAGCATTTTATATTTGATATATAATATTATATTTTAAGTTAGTATTTAAAATTTTAATTTTAATTCCATCTTGAGATTGAATATAATAGAATTTGAGATTGAGTATAAGAACTGAATTTATATTTTTACTTGGTATGTGAATCTAACCAAATAAGCTTGATTTTTCTTTTGGATTTTCGACTTATATGACATGTATATGATAAAATGAATAATCATGCTTATCTCATCCTTCAATTATAAGATTGGGGTTTAATCCTCACCCACAAGAATGAAACACATTTCATGACTAAATGTCCTCTTTTAAGAGCATTGATCTTTGAATTTTTTTTTTGTTCACATTAGTTCCGGAACTTGGTAATTTTCCTAATTTGGTTGTGACCTACACCTTTCGGATGACAGATTTGGATATAAGATGTCACATTGGTTACTAAAGTAACCTAATCAAATCTAAATTAAAATAAATAATTTATTGTGCATAATTAAAATTTTAAACATTAAAATATAAATTTTAAGATGTCATGCTTTATTTATTTTATTATTATTATTATTATTTTTTTTTTGAGGAAGAAGATGTCATTCTTTATAGATAATGAGCAAGCAATATGTAACAATTAGATTTTCAATGGAGTTGAAAAATTCAATTTTAAGGTCTAATTTATTAAATTGAGTTAACTGGATGTTGGAATTGAATAGTTACATGTAGAATAAAGAATTGTAGGGTTGAATTATTAAATTAAATTAAATTAGATCGGTTGTTAATTAAAGTACAAAAACTAATTGGTAAGGTAAATAAAATAGAAAGAATTGATGGAAGAATTGAGTAAATCCTTGTTTTGCAATTAACCCATGGCCTTAAGTTTAATTAAGCCATAAATAGAATAATGATAGTGGATGGTGTTGATCACATCCATTAATTTCCACTTACTTTATCATAATTAAGCTTTGGCCATTGATTTGTTATTTTTAACTTTAATATTAAGGTTAATAACATGATAAAAGATGGTAATGAGAGAGAGAAAGGATTAAAAAGTTATCTTCATTTTTATTTCTTTCACCATCCAAGGAAATAAAGAAGGAAAACATTTTCTTAAGTTCTCTCCATTGCCGTTTCTCAATAGCTTTGGTAAGTGATACTTTACAGATGTTTTTTAATAAACTTTTAGCATATGACAATAGATTAAATTAGCCAAATTATTAGAATTGAAGATTAATAAGTTTTGATTTAGGTTTTCATTGTTGAAAAACTTTAGAAAATTGGATGTTAAGAGCTCAAATTCATGCATGTATTAGTCAGTTTAAGGAAAGAAATCATTTGATTAATTATATGTTGTTAGGGACCTAATCGTAAAGGATAAAAAGTTTGAGGTTTGATAGTGAATAATGGTAACATGAGGTCCCTGTATTATAATTACGATGCTAGATTTAAAGTCGATCGGGTAAATCATAAGATATGAGTATTTCAGATATTATGGTCTTAAGGGGCTAAATTGAATAAAGCGCATTTCATGTTTAACTGCTATGTTTCTAAGGTTTATGTGTGAAACTAATGAATTTTCATAACTGAATTTATCGTACGTAGCTAAAGACTAGGCTAGGATGTTGCAAGTTAAAGGAAAAACTAAAGCCATAGACGAATAATCTATTCTAGTTTGTGCTATCATAATTTGAATTCAAATTATTCTTTAATAGGTAATTAATTATAATTGAATAATGTCGATATCGAACATAAATCAAGATACGTATGAATTTGACTGTTCAATTTCGACTGATATATGTCGAAATGTATGTATAATTGTGATTTTTCCATCATTTCATGATAATATCTTGATTAAAAATATGTTTGATGATTCATTGATAATGATTAATGCCCTATTAACGTGTCGAATAAAGTTACGAGTATAGTTGGCATGCCATAAGGTTTGTTTGATAGATGGGAGATCCAACGCTTAATGCATGTTATATTTGATTCAACGGTTAATGTGTGTTATATCTGACTCAACACTTAATGTGTGCTATATTGTGATAGTTCTCTTATTCCTCGAGGGTCAAGAACGTATCGCTAGCTCAATTCGATAAGGCGTATACTGGTGTGTTGGCGGATTGTTCCATGTATCCGTTCTCAAATCTGGGTAAGTTAATAGGGGGCATAATAATAATGATGATGATGAAATGGATGTGAATTATAGATGGCAATTGATTATATTAAAAGCATTAGTATTGTGAATGAACTATGTTATGTAAAACAAGACGTTAATTCCATGAGGGTGTGTCGGTATTATTGGTATCAATCACGACGATATTATGGATATCATATACGCAAATCAAATACTCTAAGTTTGATTTATTAATGGAATAATATGGAACTTAATGGTTAATGTTGTTGATGTTAAGATATGATTAATTAGTATAATGCTCCATGTTTATATAAATAATTGGTTCTTAATTGCATTTCATTGTTTATATATATTGAATTTAAATTATGTTAGCACCACTAATTATACATTATTTGGTGCATGGTTTGTTTATTTGCGTGCGCAAGTCTTGTGCAGATTCAGTAGATTAGTTCAGAAGCATCCAAGACTCAACTACTCAGCTTAGACCAAGTTTGTGCTCGTTTTGTATGTATATAGTTTATGGCATATGCCTTGGTTGGGTCTTGTGATTTAATGTCTATTTTGATGGGTTTGGTATGTTTTTTGTAGCTTGATTCATAATGTTTTAAAATGATGGATTTTGATGCTTGATTAGCATAATATTATGCATGGATATCTGTGTTAGTTTATGTAATTTACTTTTCTAGGTTATGATGCATGGTTGTAATTTACTTATATATTATTGTCTCGAGACAACAAGAACATGTCTTGAGACTACAAGAACAAAATTGACCATTTGATGCATTACATTGGTTTAAGTCTCGAGACAAACCATACAAGTATCGAGGCAACATCGTTTAGGTCTCGATAATTTCATTCAATTAAGTACTTCGATTAACTTCAAGTATTCAATTCAATCAATAATTCATATTATCACAAATTACAAATTTATCCTTCCTATTTTAACTTTTTCACAAATTAGTCCTTAAGTTCGAAACTTGTAAAAATACTATTTTTACCCTCCATACATGCTAACCGAACTTCTTAGGGACCCATACCAGCCAAATTAAATCATCATTTCATAATGTTACCATGAAATTTTACTATTTTCATAAATAAGTCCATAAACCCTAAATTCATAAAAAACCACTTAACAAATCATGTTTATTTAGCAACCAAACTTGATTATCTAACAATTAACCTCACAAACACATCAAATTCATTCATTGCAACTCCCTCAAAATTTAAAATTTTTGCAAATTAACCCCCGGGCTAAGTAGATTAAGCTAAAACGAGCTCAAAAACATAGAAATTACTAAAAAAGGAACAAAACTACATATCATGCAATGGAAATAAGCTTGGCCAAATGCTTTAGATGAACAATAATGGTGATTTCGGCACTAGTAAAATGAAAATGAGAGAGATGATAGCTAATTCTCTCTTGTTTAAGCATTTATTTATTAAATTACTTATTTATCCTTATGGTATAAACTTAGAAAATCACTAGACCATGTCTATCATTGTCCACCATATTTATATATGGCATAATTACTAAATAAGTCCATTAACTCACATTGTTAAGGCTATTTAATCCACTTAACTAATAGAACTCAACTTTTGCACCTTTTTAATTTAATCCTTTTACATAATTAACTATTTAAACTTCCAAATTTCTTAACAAAATTTTAAGACTACCTTAAATTAACCTTATAAACATTAAATAAATGTTAAAATAGTTATTCACTTGTCAGAGTCGTGGTCTCAAAACCACTGTTTTCGACACTACTGAAATTGGGCTGTTACATTTCCTTTCTTTTTTTAAGATTCGAATATAGTAGTAGTTTTAGATATCACTCTTTTCTGAAATTAACATCTCGTATATTGTTTTGATGATGAAGGACCAAATACTATTGTATTGGAATGTTAGTAATTTCATACGTGATTCATATCCCCAATTTAAGTATCACAAGAGTAAGTATTGTCATAGAAGCCAAAGTCTAACCGCTTATCGATGATTTTTTAATGGTATTTTAATGATGGATTATTTATTTTGTTTTTAGATTCGAGATAGATCTAATTAAATCTAGAAGTGGGCGTTAGAAGGAGTTTTTGCATTGGATTTGCTTAGAACAATGTGTGAGTTTAACTTAATATGAAATATATATTTGATTCATTGTCAAATAAAATATATAAATCTATTAAAAAAATTCTGTTAAGACCTATGGAATGTCATTATGTGTGAATACATTATGTATTCAAAAGGGGAATGCTAAATCCGTTAAAATGGATGATATCCAAGTAAGTGATTCTGAACTGATCAATCTGTGACTTTATAATTGTGTTGGTGTGATATATTAATAAATGTGAAATTGTGTTTACATTCCAATACTCATGATATATGATTCAATGGCACTATCTGATATGAATGAAATAAATCATGCCACTATTACTATTAATAAAAATATTATTCGCATGTTAAGCATGCCCATTAAACTATTCTGTAAAATATATCTGAAAAGCATGTTAAGCATACCCATTGGAAAATTTTGTCTTTGTGTGACATATCACATGCATGGGGTTGGAATGATTTTGAAAAGAGGAAGGTTCTGGCAGTTTAATGATATGCACATTCTAGTGGTTTAACCACGATTTCTAGTAGTTTATCTACAATGTCTGGTGGCTTGTCTACATATATCCTTATCTGGCAGCCTGTCTGCAATATCTGGTGGCTTGCCCACATTGTAGTGTGTTATTGGATGGACGAGTTCTGGGGAAATCTTTATTGGTGTGTAACGGAGATGGGTGGGAATGTTTTCTGAAAAACCTTGCATTTATTTCTAAAAAAACTTTGAATTGACATCCTCATGCACACTGCTACTTGTGAAATTGTATTGATATAAAAATTATGCTATTTTTATGAAATGTATGTTAACTTACTGGCCATTACCTAAGTTAAGACTCTGTGGACTTAAATAGTATAAATTCTCTAATAATATTTTGAATTGTATGGTAAATTCTTGTTTAATACTTAAGTCTCACACCAGGCTTTATAGCTCACCCCCTTTAGTTTTTTAGCCTTCAGATTTTTCGCAAGGTTAGGATTCGATGACAACATTTAGAGGAGTTTCTTGGAGTTATCTTAATCAAAGTACTTAAAGTCTATTTTGGTATTTTTTTTTATTTTATTTTAAGATTGTATTAAGTTTTTTTATGGACTAAGGCATGGGATATTACTTTGGGGATTTTTATTCTGATCTGCATGATTTTGTTGCATGACATTAAGTTTTTTTAAAAAAAATACATAAATAGTATTTGATAAGATCATGCATAAGATCTTGGTTTTTATTAAAACTTAACAAAATCACTCTTTTCCACCACGACAATGAAAAAAAAGTTTTAAACAAAAATACGACTTAGTTTTTGAGGTTTTAAATTGTCTATTGATATTTTATCGATTTTACACGAAATATTGATTTTAAACAAAACAGGGTTCTAACAAAAAAATTCATTCCGGTTTTTATAAAAATTTGTCAATATTAATTTTTTACGTTGCAATTCTGAGAAATGAGTTTTTAATAAAACTAGACTTAGTTTTCAAATTTACTAATGTTTACAAATGATATTTCTAAAGACATTTGATTTCTGAAGTTAACATGTTTTCCCGAATAATGATGAATAACCAAGTTCTTTAGTTTTGAATTAATAAACAAATTATTTTGAAATATGATTGAAATTATGAAAGTTTTGAATAGCGATTAAACTTTTACAAATAAATAAAATACTGAAATCATCGATTTCTAAAATTCTCGATTTCATTAGTTTTGAACGAATTATGCAAATGGTTTAAAAAGTATGTTTGAAAACTACGGAAGATTTTCTAGGCCATTCCGGTGGGCAATGTAGCTTTCTAAATTCATCCATAACGATTGAACCGGGTTTGGGAGTGCTGAATTAAAGAGGATTGGGGCTTTTCCCAGTGGTATCACAATACCTAGCTCTTAAGGACTCCCACATTTCAAGACTGCCAGGGATATCGCGGTATCAAGCCCGGATATCGTGATATCACTGTCGAAGGGAGAAAAAAATAACCAAAAGGGTAGTCCTTGTCCAACATGTCCCCCAATCAAAAACACACATTTAGGGGCAAATTGGTCAACAAATTTGGGTCTAAAATATGCTTAAAAAAGGACAAAATATTGACTGGAGAGAGAGAGAGAGCCACTTAGACACAAGTTTTAGCTTAGTTTCCTTAGTTTTCTCTTCATCTTTTAGGGCTTAGTTTTCTCATATCTTCTCCATAGCATACGTTCAATTTTCCTGTATATTTTATTGTCTTTCTTGATTTCATTGTTGGCAGTTAAGTTAGTTATTACTATAGCTAGGTTTTATTTACTTAGTTAATTCTTCAAACTCTCTTGTATTTACATTTTAATCCTAGTTTAATGCTATTCAGTTTTCTTTAATTTCCTCTATTAAAAATCGATCCTTTAAGGTTCTTGTTTACTTTTCTTGGTACCATTATTGTGGTATCCAAGTTTTTACAAGAAAGCTTAGGTTTTTATTGATTTACTTAGTATTTAAGTTAATGTTGTTTTCACTTTATTTCTTGTTCATTATGGGTTTTAATATGACTATGAGTAGCTAAATATTTAAGGTTTGGTTGATGGAAATGAAGGGTAATTGATTTTTGGATTCGGGGCTAAATTGCAAAATAGGACTAAATCGAATAGACTTAAAGACTTAGGATTGACGTCCCTAAGGGAAAATCAAGATAGGTGAAAACGAGAGGAGATCTTATTGGGCACCAATTCAATAAGTCTTGGGTTAGTCAGTAAGGTCGAGAGATAAACCAAACTAATTTGTCTAATATGGTAAATTTGTGGTTAAGAGGTAAAATGGAGTCAATTTAGGAGTAATAGAAATTTAGATCCCTAATTTTAAAGTCAACCAACCGCTCTCTATTATTGTATTTGCTCGTATTTGATATTTGAATAGTTTGTTTTCTTTACAATTTAGTCCTTTGCAACTTTTAGTAAGTTAGTTAGTATAATCCAACTCTTGAATGGTTTGTCGTACTATAGTATCTTGCGAGTAGTTTTTAGACTCTTTGATTGTATGTTTGTAGCTAGAATTCACTTAACCGCGATCTCCTTTGGGTTCGATCCTCGACCTACTCCTACAAATATATTACAACTGACCTATCACACTTCCAAACACTGCACGTAATTATTTGGATTTTATTCTTGTTTTTAGTGTTGATTTCTTGCCCCATTCACTAGAATGAGGAGAGGCGGATGACCGCAGCTAGACGTGCGAATGTCTGGACTAGAAATATTGCATCAAAATGGATAAGGGATAAAATGGCAATGTCTGCAAGTATACGGATCAAATTATAATATAGAAGAATGTTACAACGAAACACTCCGGAAAGTATTTCGAAGATTGTACCCAAAGGAGGTTGAATTAAAATAAGACTAATTTTCTATATTAATAAGGCTAAATAGTAATAATCTAAAATTATATTACGAAAAATCAAATTAAAGGTAATCAATCAAAATAACATAAACTAAATAAAATTAAAGACAATCAATTTAACAATCGAAATTAAATCCAATTAAGCAGGTAGAAGATAAATTCAGTGTTCCTAATTAATTGTAGAACTGAGGTTTTATCGAGTTAGCTATTAATTAACCAGTTATTACCCTCTAACTAATTAACTAATAGAAAATTATGATTTACTCGATAAACTTATCTCTCGATCTCATTTATCCTAATTTACTTCCTAGGGTTGTCAATCCTAGGGTTTAATCGCACATAATTTAAACCAACTAACTCAAGTTTAAGCCCTAATTCATCTGTTAATTGTTTACACATCCGGTTGTTAATCTCCCTAAGGAAATTAGCTGCTCATGGATCTAGATGCAATTATCCCTAATTTCATATTTAACATGCAAAACAGTAAATTAAATAAGAAAAGGGAATAAGAAAATAAATTCGTTTCGATGTTGATTTGTACTCGAAATTCAGCTTTCTTTAACGGACGTAAAGATAACTTCGATTGCAATTCAAAACCACAAAGAAATAAATAGAAACTACTTAATTAAACTCTTGGATGGAAATCAAATCCAAGTTAAACAAAGAACAAAATTTTGTTTAGGACTAAATTGAAATAGAATAAAAACTAAAAAAAACGTAAACCTAGACTAAGTGGCTCACTTGGCCTAGCCTCTCAAATGAGGCTAAACACTCCTATTTATAGAAAAAAATTCCAACTTAATTAGGTTTAATTAATAGCCTAAAATTGATAAATATACATTGTGCAGAAGAAACACTCTTAGCTTAATAATTCTGATTCATCGCCCGGTGTCGCGACATCATAGGTTTTGGTGTCGCAACACTACCTTTCGAGGCTGAATTCCTTGACTTCGAAGTCATCACTTGAAAATTAAAAAAATTGTATAAAATATACAACATAAAAAATTTACTTAAAATGTAAAAAAAATTTAATTTTCCTAAAAAAATTTAAGTGATGATGTGGCATAATCTCAAAGTGTAAGGCCATCAATACCATAACAAAATCTAAGTTAAGAACCAAATTGGAAAAGATTGTCAAGTTTTGAGACAAATGTTGACGAAAAGAAAGTTAAAAGACTAAGGTTAAAAAATTATCAAATTCAGAACTAAATGTTATTTTATCCCATAAAAATAAATTGAAAGAGATACATTTAAATCATTTTACCGAGTTAATAAGCTACACATTTGAAAGAATGACAACCCTATAAATAATAGGGTAATTTCTATTGGTAGTCACTCAACTATTAGTAAAGTTTTCTTAGTTACCAAACTATGAAAAGTTACAAAATGATCACCCAACTATTCAACTTCTTTTTTTGTCACACAATAATTTGAATTTTTCTTTTTTGGTCATCGACCATTAAACTACTACCGGAAAGATAACTTGGCAGCTTCTAAAGTTGAGATAATATCAACTTTAACCCTCAACACTTATACATCATGTCTTTTAGTTTGGATTCCAATAAAATTAACCATCAACATTTACATATTATGTAGCTTGATCTTTTCTTTGTAATTTTACTTTTATTTATGACATTGAGGGTTAATTTTAAAAGAATGAGAAAAGATGACAATTATTATCATAGATTTTTGGTGTTTTCATTTTTGTATATTTCGATTAAATTGAGTTGATAGATTTATTTTTTAACTTTTTAGGTGAAAGAGTTGCAAATAGAAGCAATTTTTTTTTAAAAAAAAAGACAACGTGTAAACATTGAAGATTATTATTTTTTAAATCAAGACTAAATTGACATAGTGTATAAACGTTGAAGGATAATGTTGCTATTGTACCAAATTTAAAAGTTGTTTTGTCATCTTTCTATCAAACATTGAACAACTGATAACCAAAAAAGAAAAAATCGAGTACTCGAGTGATCATTTTATTATTTTTCATAGTTGAATGACTAAAATAAAAATTTATCAATAGTTTTGTTAATAACAATTGTAGTTTACCCTAATTAATATTATAAAAATAAACAAAATATGATATTCCCTTCCCTAATCTTACAAGGTTCCTTAGCCGGCCTTTAATGTCTTGTCCAAATTTCCATATATAAAAACCCTAATGCCCTAATCCTAAACCTAACCCTAACAGATCTCCTTGATTTACTACATATATATACACCTTTTATACCATTAAGAAGGGACAATGGAGACCCAAAGGTTAAGCGGGTGAAGCCGAAAACAAAGAGATCAAACCCATTTCTTGCCAAAACCCAGAAAACAATGTCTGTCACACTTGTCAATAACCCTGAAACAAACATGTCCCCTTACTGTCACCTTGAAAGTTTACTTTACTTTAAACCTTAAATAGAATGTTTTGCTGTTACTACTGTCGTGTGATGCTAAAGTTTCTCTTTTTTATCTTTGCTGTTTCTGGGAAAAATATGCATATGAAGCTGTTCTATACTCAGAATATATGAAAGGTTGCTGTTTCCCTTGTTTTTCTCAAAAATTTTCTGAGTTTCCTTCATTCTAATTTGAGTAATTAGAAAAGATTAAATTTGTTTTTGTACTTGTTTTCTTGTTGCTTTTTATTCTGAAATAATAATAAAAAGTCTTCTTTTGCAGAGATTGATTGATGTTTTAGATCAAACATCACGAGGCTTCTGGAGAGGAGTTGTTGGATCCTAAATATTGAGTGTTTATTTTAATCTGTTAAACAAAGGGCATTGCATGTACCAGGAAAAATACATTATATACATATATAACTGAAGTTGTATGACTTTTCTTTGATGAAAATTAAAACTAATCAATTATCCCCAAAAAAATGAAACGGAATGGAATGGAACCTCTACGAAGGGGTCTGGTTCTGCTCCTTAATTTTCCTTGTAAAAATGGAAGATTTAGATCGGAGAGTCAGTTTTATTAACACTAGTCAGTGCAAACACACAAACTAATGCATGAACTGAGTTTTACAAACAAATAAATATCGAGGATCTATCAATACCTCTATTAGCTAGCGCATCCGCTAATTTATTATTATCCTCCCTAAAAACATACCCAAAAGCAACAACATTGAGACTCGTACAAATATTTCTTAGCAGTTTAAAGCAATCCCAATATTTTCATGGTCTTTATTCAATACCCGTGCACCACGAAACAACCACCTTAAAATTTATTCCACAATGATTATTATTTTTTTTTTTTTACATTTTTCTATTTTGATTCAATAATGCTAAAATTAGACTAATGCATGGATTTAAAATCCATTCTCACTTACTTCATTAATGAATGAACTCACGTATTTAATACAAGAGAGAGACTTGAGTACTTAACAGATACTAACAGATTAATTGTAACTTACTAATAGCCTAACTAACTAACTGCTAACTCTTAACTCTATCATGCTCCGAGCTTGTCGAACTCCTCTCCATATTTGCAGTTCCATTGACTAAAACCTGAAGCTGTCTTGTAAACTTGTTGAACTGACTTGCTGATAAATGTTTGGTTAATATATCTGCAACATGTTCTTGCCCTGGAACATGTCCAATCTGAAACAGTCTTTGTGCCACTTTCTCTCGTACAAAGAAGAGATCCAATTCAACGTGTTTAAACTTTGAGTGTAGAACTGGATTTCTTGCAACAGCTACAGTAGCTGAGCTATCACACCATACAAGAGCCTTGCCTCGGGAGTAACACTTAGCTCAGATAACAAAGACTGGATCCAGACCATCTCAGTAATGATATGACCGAGACTTCTATATTGAGCCTCTGTAAACGAGCGAGAGACCACCTGCTGTTACCTTGAGCTCCAAGACATCGGTTTTCCTCTAAGAAACACACAGTAGCCAGACATGGACCTTCGATCATCTACGTTAGACCTCTAACTAGCATCTGAAAACCCCTCGAGCATGAGTTTTGAAGTCTTTGTAAAAGTAAGACCATGATCCAGCGTACCATGCAAGTAGCGCAGTATCCTTTTTATAGCTTTAAAGTGTGTATCCATTGGTTGATGCATAAATTGGCAAACTTTGTTCACAGCATACGCTATGTCTGGTCGCGTAATGACTACATACTGTAGCGCCAATACTAAGCTTCTGTAGAGATAGGCATCGGCAACAGGAGTACCTGCATGAGCTGATAATTGAGACATTGTTACCAAAGGTGTTGGTGCAGCATTTGACTTATCCATAGAAGCCTTTCGCAAAAGGTCACAAATGTATTTCCTTTCGTTAAGAGAAACCCCAGTGGACGTATACTGAACCTCTATACCAAGGAAATAATTTAGTCTGCCAAGATCCTTCAGCGAAAATTGAGCATCAAGCCTTCGAACGAACCAATCGATGGTTTTAGAGTTGTTCCCAGTTACTATAATATCGTCGACGTAGACTAGAACATACAATAGCTGTGACCTTGAACGATGGACAAAAAGAGAGCTGTCGGCCTTAGAAGCAACAAAGTCAGTAGCTAACAAAAATTCCTTCAATTTATGAAACCAGGCCCTAGGTGCTTGCTTGAGGCCATAAAGGGCTTTTCTTAAACGACACACCAGCTGTTGTCTCTCATGCCCTTGCTGCTCAAACCTCGGGAGCTACACCATATAGATTTCCTCCTAGAGATCTCCATTAAGGAAGGCATTATTAATGTCTACTTGCCTAAGAGACCATCCCATTAAGACTGCAAGAGCCAGTACAACTCGAATGGTAGTTGGTTTGACAACTGGGCTGGAAGTTTCCTGAAAATCTACCCCGCTTCTTGGAGATAGCCTTTGACCACTAGGCGACCTTTATACCGTGCAATTGACCCATCAGCTTTACGCTTGAGCTTAAAAATCCACTTACACCCCACTGCCCTCCTTCTTGTAGGCAGAGGCACAATATCCCAAGTATGGTTAGCAAGCAATGTAGTATACTCAGCATGAGCAGCTACAGACCAGGCTGAATGTTGAAGAGTTGCTGTAATAGAAGTCGGTTCCTCATCTCCCAAAACAAAAGTGAATAATTTGGGCTTGAATATCCCACTTTTAGACCTTGTCTGCATTGGATGGGTATTGAGAAAAGGCATAGACTGTATAAGAGAGGCAGATGAATGAGCTGTATCAGATGATGTATGTTAATATTGTGCACCTGACGAGTGAGTAGGAACCTCCATGGCTGCCAAAGACTGCGCATTGTTATTTTCATGAGGAGACATTGTTAGAGGGATAGGAGAAGATATGTCAGAAATAAAAATAGTTTCAGCCTGCACCACTGGAAAATGCGACTGACAACGAGCTGACTTTCCTAATTGTGATAAGGATTCGATGGAAAACCCTCTTTGAAAGGGAAACCATGATTCATCAAAAATGACATGCCTGGAGACAAAAATTCAACCATTGCTGTTGAGACATTTATAACCCTTCTGATTCGTCCCAACACTAAGAAACACACATTGAGTAGACCGAAACTGCAACTTATGTTGATGATAAGGTCTCAAGCATGGATAACACGCACAACCAAAAACTTTGAGATATGAGTAGGATGGTCTGACTTGAAACAATAACTCATAAGGACTCTACTTCTATAAAACAGGCGTTGGTAGTCTATTAATCAGATAAACACCACAGGCAAAGGTATAGTACCAGAAGTCCAAGGCTAAGCCAGCCTGTGCCATAAGAGTCAACCCCATGTCCACAATATACCTATGCTTCCTTTCAGCCACCCCATTCTGCTCAAAAATGTGGGGACAAGTGATTCGATGCTGAATTCCAAGATGGGCAAGTTCTCTAGAGAGTGATCGGTACTCCCCACGCCAGTCAGACTGAAGAATCTTGATGGCACGGCCAAACTGAACATACACCATTTGTTTGAACTGAAGAAAACATTGCAAGACTTCAGACTTGGACTTAAGAAAGTAAATCCATGTATAGCGACTGTGCATATCGACAAAAGTAACATAGTAAAGAAATCCATTCCAATTTTAGATGAGTTGAAGGGTAGCTTATGTGCTTTGCCTATTTGACAAGCGGAACAAACATAGGAAACATTATTGTTATTGAAAGGAATATTACAATTATGTAAAGCACACTAAGAACATTGGAACACGGGTGTCCAAGCCTCTTGTGCCATAACTCTGTGGGGAAAGAATGTTGTGTGGTACATAAGTGAGCTGAGGCAGATTGAGAAGAGGCACCAGTAGCACAAAGAGGTGGTTTAGAAACATTAAACCGATAAAGACCCTCATGCATGTGGCCCTGAAACACCCCACACCCGGCCCACGAGAATGGACCGGATCTGGTATGTTCCTAAAGTAAACCGGTTTCAAAACATTTTCGATACTTAGAGAAAATTGTAAATTTTTAGAAAAACTAATATTTTGAGCTGGGCTTAGATTGGAACCCATTTAATAAATTTTGAAAATCCAACTTAAGTGAGGTGACAAAATAATTTTAGGTTTATTATTTTGAAAGAAATAAATTTTGTTTTTCTTAACTTTAATTAAAATAAATTGTAACACAATCAACATGAATAAGCGGAAATAAAGAAAATCCAACTGGGCCTTATGGCCTTATTACATCAAGTAAAACCCAAAATAAAATAAAAGTAACTAAATCAAATAAAGTCCAAACTAAATAAATTCTCCGAATGTAGCATGGCCACCTCAACGCTCACCCGCCCGGTCCGTCATCGTTTCATCACCGAAAATAGTTCTACAACGGGTGAGTCAACAGACTCAATATGCACACAATACTATCATTCAATAAATCGGGCATTCATGTTCAAATCATTAAGTCCATACAATAATGAAATTATGATGCAACCCAAACCCAATCCTAATTAGCCATCCACTACACTCCCCATACCAACTTGTACACCGTGGGGACTACTAAGTCAACCCTCCATCCGCTTACTCTCCATCAAAGGCATTCGCCAGATATCGTTGTGTCATTGACACTATAATCAAATTTATACGTTGTGTCATTAGACACTATTGTAACCGGTTACCAAAATTTTGCAATGTGACCGTAGTCAACATATTTCACAGTGAGACCAAGTCAACACCTTCGTTGGTGAGACCAAGTCAACACTGTTCTCCCCTTTCACATAAATCCCGAATGCCCCAAAAATTTATATATTATGCATAACTTAATTTCATGTTCATATACATATATTCGCATGTTATAAAATAACATTTTTCACAATCCTATCAGAAGTAGGAAACGTACCTGGGTACTTTTTGCCACATTTGTGGTACATAGCCACATTCACATTATTATTCATAATCATATATTAAAATATTTAGCCATAAAATATCGAAGGATAGTAAGGGTACACACCTGATTTGTTTAGCGATTCCTTGAGATTCCGAAAAGCTAGATCTAAAGTTTAGATCCTTAGTCCCTACATTTGATTCATCCTTTATTACTTAGCATAAATTCTATTTGGCTATGATATCCAAATCCTAGTAGGATTTGTAAAAAGACTTACCTTGAGGCTGATTAGGTGTTTATTCAAATCCCGAACACTTGGTTTTTTTCCTTTACCTGATATTCGGCCAACCTTGAATCTCAATATGGGTTAGTTTTCAGCTTTTCAATAATTAAAGAATTGATCTAGATAATCTCACAAACATTGGCCGAATATTTTTAGATGCTTACCTTATGGACTTTAAATCCCGAAATTCACCGAATAACTAGGGAACACGTGGCCTATGGTGTACCTTCAGGAAAAGAATTTCTTCTTCCATGATTCGGCCAAGATTAATAATCGAAATTAGTCTCTAAATTTCAATAAGTCTAGAATATAAAAGAATGGAAAACTAAACTTGGATCTTACCGTGTGATGATCAATCGACCTTAATCGGAACGGTGGTTTCGGAACCACGAATCTGATTATAGGTGAATTGATGCATGTGAAAGTTTCGTAGAAGAATTTAATCATTTGAGTGTTTAATTGGCTAAAAGGATTAAATTGCTAAGAGGATCAATGTAGCGAGCATGAAATAAAAGAGCTAAGTGATTAGTTTATTAAACATAGGGATTTGCATGTCAAATTCCCCATATTTAATATGGTGGACGGTAATCATGAGAAAAATAAAATAAAATAGTCTATTGTCTTATTATATTATATTTAAAGCATTATTATATTACAAGTATGTTAATATATGTGCTAGTTTAATAAACAAAAGAAAAAGGAAATTAAATTCTCTTCCCTCAATCATCTTCTTCCCGATTCTTGTCTTCAAAATAAAGAAGAAAACTTCATCCTCTCCATTCGCCTTTGCATGTGCCATTAAGGTGAGGTATTTAGCTTAATTTTGATAAATTCTTGCTTGATTTTGTTAGCTTTCATGAATGCTATCACATATATGAAAAAGATTTTAAGTTTAAAGCTCATCCTAGGTTCGGCCATGGATGAGCATTATGGTTTTGTTATGATTGATGAGAGAACCTTGAAAATATTTAGGACATCTACATGTTGAATAAGAAAATTTTTAAATGTAGGCATGGGGATGCCTTTCTATTTGGCCGAATGTGAAACCACCATTGATGAACCCTTTTGCTTTTGTTTTGATGTTCGCTATTCATGTACAATGAAATTGCTCTTGGTTGATTAATTACACTTAGATATAGTTATTGGGTGAGCTAAGTATAAGAGTCAATTACTTGAAGTAAATTTAGAGGAAGGGGTAGAATGATAGAAGGAAGAATTTTAGAGAATTTGAAGGCCCTAGTGATCATTCGGCCATTGAGGAGAAGTTCCAATTAGTTGCTATTAGTATTGAAGTGCATTGTGAGTAAAATTGAATAAGTTGAATGCTTAAATTTTGTATGATTATTATTTTAAATTAAATGAATAAAGTAGGAAATTCGGTTCTTAGTTTTTCTTAAACTAAGCTATATGCGTTTTGTTTTGAGTTGAGCAAATGAATAGGATGTATATGAATAAAATTTATTTGACATTTCTTAGATCGGGAACAAAAAGAGAAAGACCAAGATCGAGGAAAACAAAGGTTCTCGAATAGCCGATTTACACGGCCTATCGACAACCGAGGTAAGTCCTTTAGCTAAAGAATGTTAACGACTTAATTATGATTATATACAATGGTATGAATTGCTGAATTTTTGTACCTATTTACATTATGGCCGAATGTATGGTGGTATAGTTGGTTGATGATTGAAGTTGGTTATGTGAAATAAATTGTTGGATTGCATAATGATATAGTAAATTTTATTGGTTTAATGTGAATGAGCTCAATTGAGTTAAACATATGTATATATTAGTTGTGAAGAGTGTGTGGAGAATGTTTGATTACATTGATTTAATTCGGGCTTCGTGCCTAGCAGGCTTAGTGCCGGTGATTTAATTCGGGCTTCGTGCCTAGCAGGCTTAGTGCCGGTGATTTAATTCGGGCTTCGTGCCTAGCAGGCCCAGTGCCGGTGATTTATTTCGGGCTCCGAGCCTAGCAGGCCTTGTGCCGGTGTTACTCATCGGGCTTTATCGCCCAGCAGGCTTGATGCCAGTGATGTGTTTTATAAAAAGAGAAAGCTGAATATTAATTAAGGCTAATCATAGTTGAAGTATTCAGCTATCTATATAGGTAAGCACATAAGGTAAGTTATGATTAAAATATTTGAGTCAGGTTATCATTATAGAAATTGTGTTATATATATGTTTGAGACAAAAATTGATATGTGTGACTATTTTATCATTGAATCCGAATGTGATCTTAATGTTATGGAAATTCAGCCTCAAGTGGATATGCTTTGAATAAAGGAAATGTAGGTTGAAAGAAATGGAGTATAAATACTTATGTTAATGAGCTACTAGCATTTGATCTTGTATAAATAATTATACTTAAATGTTTATGTGAAATGTTATATTCTTGTGAGCTTAGGACTTACTAAGCTAGTAAGCTTAATTGTGTGAAATGTTCTCCTCGGTTTTACAGATTTTGTTTACGCTACGGGCTCGAGTAGGATCGTCAAGCAAGTCGCCACACTATCAACTTCTTTTTGGTACTCTTTTGTTGTGTTAAATTAGATAAAGGCATGTATAGGAGGGGTTTGAAAGTGATTGTGTGTGAATGAAACCTTAACATTATATGTATTATAGCCATGCGAATATGGCTAAATTTTTAGTTAAATACGCTGTTGTGTCTTGATATGTATGTTGGTTTATGATGGCAATGTTTATGCATTCTTAATCAAAGTTTAATCGTTTTTGTTAAGGAAATGTTTGTATACGAAATGAATCCTTGAATTAGGGATGTAGGTAGGTTCGGTTAGAAACTAGTCTTTCATAAAATGCAACAAAACAGCTTGTAGTAACAGCAGTGATGTGAGTTAGAAAAATCACCAAAAATAGGGTATATTGAACTAGAAGGTGAATGAGATATGAAATTAAACCTTATTGTGTCTATTTTTACATAAAAGAAACAGAGTAGGCAAAAGAGTTATATATTAAGAGATAATTAAGTTTTATCGAGACCTGCTCTGAATGAATTCATGAGTCATTGTTCTGTTGTGGAAAAATGGTCAAAAATTGTACAAAAATCATTAAGAAGCATGGTTTATATGTGTAGAACCCTTAATGAGTCTATTTTTCATTGGTATAAACAAGAACGTTATAGGAAATTTGTGCAATGGGATAACTGTATTTTTGTAAAGACAGGTCAGAATTGTCAAGCAGTGTAATAAGGGAAATTTTGATGAATAAACTGTACTAATTGGCCACATGAAAAATTCTGGAAAAATTATGGTGAAAAGTTATATGAGTCTAGTTTCAAAGAAAATTTACGGATCTAAATTTCGAGTTTTTTAACTCGAGTTATGGTCAATTTGGTCAGCATGACGCAGTTGGACAGCTTCAAAATCTTACACCCGAGTTAATAGTCAAGTCTAGTAATGCCTTATACTCGATTCCGGCAAGGGTTTCGGGTAAGGGGTGTTACATTTTATTGGTATCAGAGCTTACGGTTTAGTCGATTCTAGGACTACCGTAGCGCGTGTGAGTCTAGCTATACATGCCTTTGTCATATATTGATAGTGTGGTGATTACTGATAGCCTGAACTTTGTTTTATATAGCAAATGGATTCCGATCCCGATAGAGCCGTAGCGGATGATGTAGAAAGTGTAGCGCTGACCGTGCACATGGATCCGCCATTAGACTCTCAAAATCAACCTGCTACGGGTAACCATGAGGAGAAGCTAAACAAGCCTTCTACCAAATGATGAATGAATGGTTTACCCAGTTTATTCAAAACAATCCTATTGTACCACAACCTCCACCCTGAATAATCCAACGGTTCCTTCAAAGACTTCGATGATAGATCCGATGAGATCTAGTAGACCTCCAGTTGATAAAATCAGGAAGTTTGGGGCCGAAGAATTCAGGGCCAATGATGATGATGATGCAGAACGAGCTGAAATGTGGCTTGATAATACTATTCGGTACTTGATGAGCTATCTTGTACTCCGGAGGAATGCTTGAAGTGTGCCATATCGTTACTTGGGACACTGCGTATCACCGTGGAATACACTAGTATCGATGGTCCCGAAAGAAAAGTGACGTGGGATTTCTTCCGAATGAATTTCGTAAGAAATATATCACCAGAGGTTCATCGACCGTAAACGAAAAGAATTTCTTGAATCAAGCAGGGCGAATGACCGTGATGAATATGAACGAAATTTGTCGTGCTCAGCAGATATGCTAGAGAGTGTGTTTCTACCGAGGCTATTATGTGCAAAAGGTTTGAAGACGGTGCGAATGAAGATATAAAGTTGCTTGTTGGCATCCTTGAAATTCAAGAGTTTGTGACATTAGTTGAGCGAGCTTGCAAAGTCAAGAGCTCGGGAAAGAGAAGAGAAATTTGAGATGAAGCTAGAGACACTTGAAAGAGATCGTCGAGTAAGAATTTCCACTCCACCTCTAAAAAGTTTAGAGATGACTTCACCGACATAAAGCTACCTCGGATTCACCTAGACGCGATCGACCTCAAAGGATCTCCGAGCTACCTCGATGGCTAGTGTTGATAATGTTCCGCAGAATCGAGTTGAATGCAAGCATTGTGGAAAATGGCATTGTGGAGTTGTAGAGTTCGTGATCGGTCCTGCTTTTAAATGTGGATCCTCGGACCATTTTATTCGAGAGTGCCCGATGTTACCTGAAAGCAGAATACGGCACAAAACTCTAGACCGAGCAGTGCATCAGTACGGGGCAGACCACCCATGCGTTCCGGCAATGTAGGTGGTAGTCAGAGAGGGACTAAGAACACAGCAGTTCGATCTGAGGCTAGAGCTCCAGTTAGAGCTTATGTTACTCGAGCTAGAGAGGATGCTGCTTCTCCGGACGTCATTACCGGTACTTTCACCCTTTATGATACTACTGTGATAGCATTGATTGATCCTGGTTCGACCCATTCATATGTATGTGAAACTCTGGTATTCAAGAAGACTCGCCATTGAGTCTCATGAATTTATGATTCGTGTATCCAACCCTTTGGGTAGATGTGTGTTTGTAAATAAAGTGTAAAAGTTGCCCATTGATGATTCGGGACTTTTGTTTCCAAATGATTTAATGTTGCCTTTCGATGAGTTTGATATAATTCGGAATGGATCGTTAACTTCGCATGATGCAAATGGTGAATTGCAAAAGAAAGCTTATTGATTTGAGACACCGTAAGCGGTGAGATCATTAGAATTGAATCCAGTGATTTAGGTGGGTTTCTCTGATTATATCCTCGATGTTAGCCCTAAGTATGTGAGAAAAGGTGTGAAGCTTATTTGGCTTATGTAATGGATAATAAATTGTCTCGAGAAAGCATTGAATCTGCATCGATTGTATGTGAATACTCGGATGTGTTTTTCAAGAACTACCGGATTACCCCAAAGACGAGAGATTGAGTTTGGTATTGAATTAATTCCGGGAACGACTCCGATCTCAATAGCTCCATATCGGATGGCACCTACTGAACTGAAAGAGTTGAAAGCACAGTTGCAAGAGTTAACAGATAGGGGCTTCGCGCGACCAAGTTTTTCTCCTTGGGGTGCGCCAGTTCTTTTTGTGAGAAAGAAAGATGGAACGATGCGAATGTGTATTGATTATCGGCAACTGAATAAGGTAACTATAAAGAATAAGTACCCGTTACCGCGGATTGATGATTTGTTTGATCAGTTGAAAGGGGCTTCCGTATTTTCGAAAATAGATTTGAGATCGGGTTATTATCAGTTGCGAGTCAAAGATACAGATGTGCCAAAGACTGCATTTCGGACGAGGTACGGACATTTTGAATTTTTAGTTATGCCTTTTGGGCTTACTAACGCACCTGCTGTTTTTATGGATTTGATGAATCGGGTTTTTAGACAGTTTTTGGATCGATTTGTAGTGGTGTTTATTGATGATATATTAATCTATTCCAAAGATGAAATTGAACATGCTGAGCATCTGAAGTTAGTGTTACAAACTTTGCGTAATCAGCAGTTGTATGCGAAGTTTAGTAAGTGTGAGTTCTGGATGAAAGAGGTCAGCTTTTTGGGGCATGTTGTTTCAGCATCGGGCATTCGAGTTGATCCAAACAAAATCTCGGCTATACTTGATTGGAAACCACCGAAAAATGTTTCCGAGATTCGAAGTTTTCTAGGACTTGCGGGTTACTATCGACGATTTGTGAAAGATTTTTCTATGATAGCTACCCGTTGACAAAGTTATTGCGAAAGATGTCCGCTTTGAGTGGTCGAAAAATGTCGTAAAAGTTTTGATCGGTTGAAAGCCCTTTTGATGAAGCTCCAGTGTTAGTTCAAATTGAATCGGTAAAGAATTTGTTGTTTATTCCGATGCTTCTTTGAATGGTTTGGGCTGCTTTTGATGCGTGAAGGCAAAGTTGTAGCCTACGCTTCAAGACAATTGAAGCCGCATAAAAGAAATTACCCGACGATGATTTAGAACTTGCGACCATTGTGTTCAGACCAAGATTTGGCGCCATTACTTGTTTGGCGAGAAATGTCATGTTTACTCGGATCATAAAAGTCTGAAGTATCTAATGACTCGTAAAGATCTGAACTTGAGACAACGTAGGTGGCTAGAACTATCGAAAGACTATAAATTGGTGATTGACTATCACCCGAAAAGCTAACGTTGTGGCGGATGCGTTAAGTCGAAATCTTTACTTGCTCTTCGGCAATGAATGCATGATGGCTATGTCTAGTGATGGTTCGATTATAGCCGAAGTTACGAGCAAGACCAATGTTTATCCAACAAATTTGTGATGCACGTAAAGTTGACAAGAATATGATTGCTAAACGAATTCGATGTGAAAAGGTGCGAGTCGATTTTCAGATTGATGCAAATGACTGCTTGAATTTTAAGAGCGAATGTGTGTTCCAAAGAACTCGATTTGATCTGAGATGATTTTGAATGAGGCTCATTGTGGCCGACTATTGATACATCCGGTAGTACGAAAATGTATAACGACTTGAAAGCAGCTTTTATTGGTGGCCCGGTATGAAACGTGATATATCCGAATTTGTTTCAAAGTGCCTAATTTGTCAGCAAGTAAAAGCCGAGCATCAAGTGCCTTCTGGGTTGCTTCAGCCGATCATGATACCTGAGTGGAAATGGGATAAAATTTCAATGGATTTTGTATCCGGTCTTCCTATGACACCGAGTAAGAAAGATGCCGTATGGGTGATAGTTGATAGACTGACTAAGTCAGCCCATTTTGTGCCGGTTCGTACAGACTTTTCACTCGATAAACTTGCTGAATTGTATGTATCGCAGATTGTAAGATTGCATGGTGTACCGAGCTCCATTGTGTCAGACAGAGACCCGAGATTTACATCGCGGTTTTGGAAGAAGTTGCAAGATGCTTTAGGTACTAAACTACATTTTAGTATAGCCTTTCATCCGCAGACAGACGGTCAGTCTGAGCGAACTATTCAGATACTTGAGGACATGTTGAGATGTTGCGTTCTCGAGTTTGAAGGTACGTGGGAACGATACCTACCTTTGATTGAATTTGCTTATAATAATAGCTTTCAATCAAGTATCAAAATGGCACCTTATGAAGCCTTATACGGGTGAAAATGTCGAACACCATTGTGCTGGACTGAGCTCAGTGAAAATAAGATACACGGGGTTGATTTGATTAAAGAGGCTGAACAGAAAGTGGCCATAATCAAAGATAATTTGAAAGCTACATCAGATCGACAAAAGTCCTATGCTGATTTGAAACGTAAAGATATTGAATTTCGATTGAGATCGAGTATTTTAAAGGTTTCTCCGTGGAAGAAAGTGCTCCGCTTTTGGTAGGAAGGGCAAGTTGAGCCCGAGGTTCATTGGACCGTATGAAATCATTGAACGTGTTGGGCCCGTGGCTTATAGGTTGAAACTACCTCCGAGTTAGAAAAGATACACGATGTATTTCATGTTTCTATGCTCGTAGATACAGATCGGATCCGCTACATGTAATTGCTCCGTCTCGAGATCGAGATCTGACCGATATGACGATGAGGAAAAGCCGATCCATATTTTAGCTCGGAAATGAAAGAGTTAAGAAACAAAAGATCTCCTTAGTGAAAGTGTTATGGAATCGACATGGAGTTGAAGAGGCAACGTGGGAGCCTGAAGATTCAATGAGGCAACAATATCCGACGTTGTTTAACGGTAAGATTTTCGGGACGAAAATCCTTAAGGGGGAGAGTTGTGATGAATCGAATCGACCCTAATCGAACGGTGGTTTGAACCACGAATCCGAGCTCGATAAATATTTTTATATATTATATCATGTGTCTATTATAGGTGAATTGATGCATGTGAAAGTTTCGTAGAAGAATTTAATCATTTGAGTGTTTAATTGGCTAAAAGGATTAAATTGCTAAGAGGATCAATGTAGCGAGCATGAAATAAAAGAGCTAAGTGATTAGTTTATTAAACATAGGGATTTGCATGTCAAATTCCCCATATTTAATATGGTGGACGGTAATCATGAGAAAAATAAAATAAAATAGTCTATTGTCTTATTATATTATATTTAAAGCATTATTATATTACAAGTATGTTAATATATGTGCTAGTTTAATAAACAAAAGAAAAAGGAAATTAAATTCTCTTCCCTCAATCATCTTCTTCCCCGATTCTTGTCTTCAAAATAAAGAAGAAAACTTCATCCTCTCCATTCGGCCTTTGCATGTGCCATTAAGGTGAGGTATTTAGCTTAATTTTGATAAATTCTTGCTTGATTTTGTTAGCTTTCATGAATGCTATCACATATATGAAAAAGATTTTAAGTTTAAAGCTCATCCTAGGTTCGGCCATGGATGAGCATTATGGTTTTGTTATGATTGATGAGAGAACCTTGAAAATATTTAGGACATCTACATGTTGAATAAGAAAATTTTTAAATGTAGGCATGGGGATGCCTTTCTATTTGGCCGAATGTGAAACCACCATTGGTGAACCCTTTTTGCTTTTGTTTTGATGTTCGGCTATTCATGTACAGCGAAATTGCTCTTGGTTGATTAATTACACTTAGATATAGTTATTGGGTGAGCTAAGTATAAGAGTCAATTACTTGAAGTAAATTTAGAGGAAGGGTAGAATGATAGAAGGAAGAATTTTAGAGAATTTGAAGGCCCTAGTGATCATTCGCCATTGAGGAGAAGTTCAATTAGTTGCTATTAGTATTGAAGTGCATTGTGAGTAAAATTGAATAAGTTGAATGCTTAAATTTTGTATGATTATTATTTTAAATTAAATGAATAAAGTAGGAAATTCGGTTCTTAGTTTTCTTAAACTAAGCTATATGCTTTTGTTTTGAGTTGAGCAAATGAATAGGATGTATATGAATAAAATTTATTTGACATTTCTTAGATCGGGAACAAAAGAGAAAGACCAAGATCGAGGAAAACAAAGGTTCTCGAATAGCCGATTTACACGGCCTATCGACAACCGAGGTAAGTCCTTTAGCTAAAGAATGTTAACGACTTAATTATGATTATATACAATGGTATGAATTGCTGAATTTTTGTACCTATTTACATTATGGCGAATGTATGGTGGTATAGTTGGTTGATGATTGAAGTTGGTTATGTGAAATAAATTGTTGGATTGCATAATGATATAGTAAATTTTATTGGTTTAATGTGAATGAGCTCAATTGAGTTAAACATATGTATATATTAGTTGTGAAGAGTGTGTGGAGAATGTTTGATTACATTGATTTAATTCGGCTTCGTGCTAGCGTGCTTAGTGCCGGTGATTTAATTCGGCTTCGTGCCTAGCGTGCTTAGTGCCGGTGATTTAATTCGGCTTCGTGCCTAGCTAGTGCCTTGAAAGGTCGGTGATTTATTTCGGCTTCGAGCCTAGGTGCCTTGTGCCGGTGTTACTCATCGGGCTTTATCGCCCAGCAGGCTTGATGCCAGTGATGTGTTTTATAAAAAGAGAAAGCTGAATATTAATTAAGGCTAATCATAGTTGAAGTATTCAGCTATCTATATAGGTAAGCACATAAGGTAAGTTATGATTAAAATATTTGAGTCAGTTATCATTATAGAAATTGTGTTATATATATGTTTGAGACAAAATTGATATGTGTGACTATTTTATCATTGAATCCGAATGTGATCTTAATGTTATGGAAATTCAGCCTCAAGTGGATATGCTTTGAATAAAGGAAATGTAGGTTGAAAGAAATGGAGTATAAATACTTATGTTAATGAGCTACTAGCATTTGATCTTGTATAAATAATTATACTTAAATGTTTATGTGAAATGTTATATTCTTGTGAGCTTAGGACTTACTAAGCTAGTAAGCTTAATTGTGTGAAATGTTCTCCTCGGTTTCTGATTTTGTTTACGCTTACGGGCTCGAGTAGGATCGTCAAGCAAGTCGCCACACTATCAACTTCTTTTGGTACTCTTTTGTTGTGTTAAATTAGATAAAGGCATGTATAGGAGGGTTTGAAAGTGATTGTGTGTGAATGAAACCTTAACATTATATGTATTATAGCCATGCGAATATGGCTAAATTTTTAGTTAAATACGCTGTTGTGTCTTGATATGTATGTTGGTTTATGATGGCAATGTTTATGCATTCTTAATCAAAGTTTAATCGTTTTTGTTAAGGAAATGTTTGTATACGAAATGAATCCTTGAATTAGGGATGTAGGTAGGTTCGGTTAGAAACTAGTCTTTCATAAAATGCAACAAAACAGCTTGTAGTAACAGCAGTGATGTGAGTTAGAAAAATCACCAAAAATAGGGTATATTGAACTAGAAGGTGAATGAGATATGAAATTAAACCTTATTGTGTCTATTTTTACATAAAATAAACAGAGTAGGCAAAAGAGTTATATATTAAGAGATAATTAAGTTTTATCGATACCTGCTCTGAATGAATTCATGAGTCATTGTTCTGTTGTGGAAAATGGTCAAAATTGTACAAAATCATTAAGAAGCATGGTTTATATGTGTAGAACCCTTAATGAGTCTATTTTTCATTGGTATAAACAAGAACGTTATAGGAAATTTGTGCAATGGGATAACTGTATTTTTGTAAAGACAGGTCAGAATTGTCAAGCAGTGTAATAAGGAAATTTTGATGAATAAACTGTACTAATTGGCCACATGAAAAATTCTGGAAAAATTATGGTGAAAATTTATATGAGTCTAGTTTCAAGGAAAATTTACGGATCTAAATTTCGAGTTTTTAACTCGAGTTATGGTCAATTTGGTCAGCATGACGCAGTTGGACAGCTTCAAAATCTTACACCCGAGTTAATAGTCAAGTCTAGTAATGCCTTATACTCGATTCCGGCAAGGGTTTCGGGTAAGGGGTGTTACATTACCCTTATTTGAAGGAATCGATTGCACCTTCACTTCAACCTTCAGAGATTCGGCTTAGAGACTTGATGAACAATCGGCTATGATTCCCTTATGTATTTGGTTTCAAAGATGAAAGAAGAGAGGAATAATAGGCTTAGAAGGAAATCGGCTAGGAGGCTAAAAGAAAAGAAGAAAAAGAATGGATGCTCAAGAAGAATATTCGCAGAGGAAAAGAGAGGAGAATGAATAATGAATGGCCCCAGCCCCTCCTTTTATAGCCGAATTTACTAGGCCAAGAATCCTTTACTTGGCCACCACTCTTCCTTATTTTCCTAATTAAAGAATAATTCTTCATTTATCCACCTATTTAGCTGAATTTTAAAGAGAATTAAACTCTTCCTTAAGAGTCCTTATGATCTTCTAATTAGTCGAGTTTTAAAGAGAGTGAAACTCCTCTTTTGCAAGCTTTGTGCCGTCCACCTCTTGGGCTTCTAGAAGCAAAATAAAACTTATTTTATTTGCTTCTTATGTGACTCGAACTCAAGCCCAAAACCTTTTGCATGTGGGCCATTTCCTAAGGCCTTAGGTGGCATCTTCAGGCCACATTTCCAAGTCCGTTATTGGGTCAAATTTCATGTACTTTATATTTTTAGGGTCACTTGGCCCTAAGTTCCCTTTGGGCTCTAAAATTCGACATTCCGGTCATTTTAAGTTTCTAAAATTTTCAGCATGACTCAGATTTTCCAAGTTTCCAAAATGTTTAGTTTCCTATTTTGGCTTGGTTTCCAAAATGTTTAGTTTCCTATTTTGGTTTGGTTTCCAAAATGTTTAGTTTCCTATTTTGGCTTGGTTTCCAAAATGTTCACTTTCCTAATTTACTTAGGTTTCCAAAAATGTTCACTTTCCTAATTTACTTAGGTTTCCTCTTTTAACTAATCGTTCCATATATTTCCTTACATTTCCATACATTTCCTTACATTTCCATACATTTCCATACCTTTCCATACATTTCCTTACATTTCCTTACATTTCCATACATTTCCTTACATTTCCATACATTTCCATACATTTCCTTTCATTTCCTTTCATTTCTTTACATTTCCTTACATTTCCTTATATTTCCTTTCATCTTAGGGTTCTTGAAACTCTTCAGAACACATCCAACACACCCACTGATCCCACTATCTCATGAATTACGCACGAACGCATAACCCCTAATCTAGGATGTTACAGGCCCACTAGGAGAGTGTTCCTTGTCTGTATATCATTCACAAAGCACATGAAATGATGAAATTCGAAATATACTGCTTTATCTCTAGCAAATTGACCAATTGACATCAAATTTTTGCATACAGTAGGTACATGGAGAACATTTTACAGACGCAAAAGTCGAGAACCAGCCACCATACGAGTTGTACCTATATTAGCAATAGGAACAGCATGGTTCGTACCTGTATAAGGAGCAACATTCGAGAGTGAAGTCACATTTGGAGTTACATGATTTGTCGCACTAGAATCCGGATACCAAACTTGATCAGATGGTCGAGGAGACGGATGGGAGAACGATGATGTGGTGGATGGACAACATGGGCTACACCTATGAGAACACGTAGGCACAGAGGAAATGCCATGACCTTTAACCTGATGATAGTTGACCGAAACTGACTGATTGGAATTAACTCCCGAATATGTTTCCTCAAACCGGTGGTAGCAAGTCTGAACCAAATGCCCAATTTTTCCACATAATTGACACTGTGGCCTAGAGCAAGACCATCCATAACCATTTGTACGACCCTTGCCGCAAGACCAACCATGACCACTACCCTGATGACCGAGTTTATACTCTCGCTGATAACTTCGAAGACTCAACATGCTTCGAATTGTCAGTAGTATCGTGTTTTGAACGAGAAACCAAATTTTCTTGCAAAGGTGCCTCTGTTAAAAGATCAAGTTGTCGTGTCTCACAATCAAGCAACATCTCAGTTAAGAGATTAAGAGTCATGGGAGTAGCTGATGCAAACACGCGAATTGATTCATACTCCATCGAGAGACCAGCTAAAACAATACTGACCTGTTCTTGTTCAGTGATATGACTCCCAGCAGCAATGAGAGCATCACTTAGATTCTTTACTTTGGCCAAATAATCTTTGACGGAAAGATTGGCTTTCTTGATAGAATACAGAGCATGACACATGCTTGAAATCTTGACATTCGACTTAGCACCAAACCGTCACTCAATAGCTATCCAAACATCAAAACTTGTCTTGGCCATCGTGAGATGCACTAGTATTTCATCTGTAACCGTAGAAAGCAGCCAAGAAGCAAGGAATTTGTCATGCTTCTTATGAAGAAGATACAACGGATTAGCCATGAGTTGCCCATCAGATCCAGAAATAAGAGAATCAAGAACGAAAACCGTGCCTAGTACAAACCCTTCAAGTTCGTACCTCTCAAGAATCAGTAAAATCTTATGCTTCCATAACAAGAA